>OX457143.1:6867245-8182245 GCA_949752895.1 Dendrolimus pini
AGATTTCTTGTCAGTTTGTTGGGGTTCACGTAAAAACTACTGTGCCGATTTCCATGCGGGTTTCGCTCATCGACAGCTAACTCTTAAACTTAAACTGTGCGCTACTTTTTATCCCCGGAATCCCGCGGGAAATTTACTGGGAAATTATTTAAAATGGTCAGATTGAAAAAAATCTAATTTTTACACTTATCGGCTGGGGATGGGACTTATCCTCGAGTGCGTTCTTATAGTAATACTAAAATTATATTAAAATGTCAAAGATGCTTATGTTGGCCTTGCTGTAGCTTTACTTACTTACCTTCAAAGAGCCATTTTTATGTCTCGAAGGCACAAGTCAGCTAGCTCAATTATAAGTTATGAGGATAATCGAAACAGATAGAAATATTGAAGAAATATCCCAATTTAGACTTACCAATCAGTTCTGGAATTATGATATTCTCAGAATATTGTTGAGTTCCATTTGAATTATACTCCAAGCTGAATGTAGAAATAACTTGATTTGGTTTGGGGATATCTAAAAAGAAAATTGTATTACTTTAATTAATTTTCCTCTAAAACCAACGTGTCCGAACTATTAAACTTCTATATTTGTTTTATTAAAAATAATTTTCTGTACTATTTCCTGGTTACCATATAGAACAGAATATACTTTATGTACATTACCATTTATGAAACAACACACAAAAAGAGCTTAGAACTAAGCCTTATTGCTGACAGCAATCTCTTCCAGAGAACCTTGGTATGGAGAGAGAAAATGGGACAAAAGCTATGGCAGGGTTTAGTTGCACAATATTAAAGAAAGAAATACATATTACTATTATTATATACAAACATAAATTGTAATATACATCTATAAAAAACATAAACATACATTATACTTTAGGATAGTAATCCTTAACAAGTCTATTGTAGGAGGATAGTGATTGGGCTTGTCTCAGTTCTAGTGGAAGCATATTCATTAATTAACAACATCAACACTTAATGATCCATTGTAAAACTTGGTTGTATTGAGACATTTGATATTGTAGATAGATAACACTTTATTGTAGACCATTACAAAAAAACTTACCAACTAGTATTATTCTAGTTGGGTACAAAGGGAATCGCTAAAAGCGATCTCTTCCAGATAACCCGTGGCAAGAATATTCTGACTACGAGTAGATGGTGGTATTGTAACAACTATTAATAATCGTTGTTTACTTATTATATATAATTAAAACTATAAATATTTAAATTAAAATAATACATATATGTAATTAATAAAAAAATATAAATATCAATTAAATATAATATACAAAATAATTTAAAAGTCACCTACCATAATGTTTTACTGTAATTCGATACACGTAAAGGAACGTCGCAACGTGAACAAAAAAAAAAGACGACTGAATGACGGTGGAGAGTAAAAAAGACATTTTGGATTGGCTCATAGATGAGATTGCGTATTCTAATTGTTACATATTTTGAAAACTGTTCTATTTTATTTTATTCTAATATCTTAGTATTAATACAAGCCAAACTAAATAACACTTAATTTATTTTTAAAATAAGTGCTCATTATTCCCATACTGGGTAAATTATGTAAATAGATATTTCTTCTCCTTATAAGGGTTTAAAGAACGGTTGTTAGCAGTGATTTGAAATTGTATTAAATATTTAGTAATTGTATTTGTATTTATTTATATGTAATGTAGTGTATGTAGTAACGTTTCTTTAAACCCTTAATAACTTATTTGTTACGTAAATTCTTCTTTCTTGTTTTATATAATGCAGAAAACCGTTATAAATTTTAGCATGGTATTTTAACCATTACATTAAATATTTCTGTACTATTACTTTCCTTATATTGTACGCTTGGATTGTCTCAACGCCTAGAAAAGCCACTTAGTGAGTAAGTCCCAATCTCTCCTTATAGATGACCTGGCTTTATTGCTGACAATCCAAGTGGCTAAAAGGGGCATAGTAAAACATTCGCTGAGCTCGACTACATTGCGGTTCCAGGAATTTGGTTGGGAGTAATCTCCTCCCACTCTCTCCAAAATCTACTCCGTCGACGTGCCTGCGCCTCAAGTATTAGAAGTTGCGAATAAGGAGTGCCGTGCTGTCTAGCATACTGCAAGGAATCTCAGGGGAGTGCGGTACCTATTCCAGGACTAGCCAGGAAAGCTGAACTTTGTTTGGCAAGAACCCACTAGTTACCATCTTATTTTCTTTGAAAAAAAATATAGTTTTAAATATACTCATTTTCTTACCCTTATTTTGATTGCGTTTTATTGATTTTAAAATAAAACGTGACAGTATACATAATTATTGTACGATTACTTACATTTTAATAATAAATATACTATATATATACAAATATACACATAAGTTATATACATATGCAAGATATGGTGATAATAATTATGCAAATATTTAAACATAATAAACATATAACTATATGCAATATAATATCTACTAATTATATAAAATAACATATCATTATATCGCAGATAGAATTTCCTGAAGCAAGTTCTTAAATGTTATTATCGATTTTGCTTGTCTGACAACAACAGACAATGAATTCTAAAGTTGGACAGCCTTAACCGTGAAAGAATTAGTGAAGAACGTTGTATTATGAATAGGAGTAATAAGTTTATGTTGACTGCATATAATAAATATTTAACAGTTCAGAACGTAATTAAAGCACAGAGAATCCACCCATGAAAGAGTTCTGGTAGTTTAGTGACTAACGCTACCATTTCTCATTTCAATGACATAGGTCTGTATCCTAGATCGCTTAGGCACTTTTTCTAACCCCAATACACGTGTTGTTAAAATTACCACGTGCTGACGGTAGGCAAACATCACAAAGAAATCTGCAAATTAAGCCTTAAATAAACCTGGCAAGTTCTTTTACAAATGGGGAAGCTCAAGCCCAGCAATATAACGCTAATGAGCCAATATTATTATATACTAACATTATATCTATAGATCGCTGGTTCAGATCCGGCTCGAAGGACCATAATTAACATGTATAATTAAAAACGTGGTCAGGAAAGTTAATTATATTTATTAAATGCAATATTTATACATAAACACTAAACATAACAGCAGAAAGATATTTTAGAAGAGAATGTTGCCATAGTAGAAACAACATATTAGAAGCATTTGAAATGTGGTGTTGGAGACGCATGGAGGGAATAAGTTGGAAAGAGAAGAAGACTAATGAAGAAGTTCTGGATATGGTAAAGGAGAAACGCACAATATTAAAAACTCTAGAGGAAAGAAGGGGGAAGATGTTTGGCCATTTGCTAAGACACGACACCTTCTTATGCACGTTAATCGAAGGCAAAGTGGAAGCAAGGAGAGGGAAGGGAAGACCAAGGCGAGCATTCATGGATCAAATAAAAGAAAAAGTGGGTGTCGTGTCTTAAATAGAAGTAAAACAACTGGCCCATAATAGAGAAGATTGGAAGAGGCTCTACCGACAAGAGGATGCTCTTAAATGATAAATGAATGAAAATGAAATGAAATGAACAAAAATTACCAGTGTACAAAAACTTAAATTATATGTTCGGAAATTTACTAAACACCTCCCGATCCATAACATAAGACTTCGTCATTAAATATGAGGGTAGTAAGCCTCGGCACTGGTGTTTCCACAGGAAATTTTACTCGATATGTAACGAGTTCTCCTGGTTCAATGCTGCCTTTCGGGTTCGTTTTGTCAATAGGTTTCAAAGATCCAATGTATTTCTGGTTTAACATGAAGCTAATTTATTAATACGAACATAGTTTAGTAATACCTACTAACAATCTATACATATAATAAAATTTTAGAGGTCAAATTTCTATACAATGGAAAAAAATGCTAAAAACGGAGTCAGGGGGATGTAAGAAGTCAATTTTTTTTTCAAATTTTTTGTTTCTCTGTTTGTATGTCTGTTTGTACCGGCTAATCTCCGAAAAGACTGGACCGATTTACATGAAATGTTGTATGGATATAGCTTATATCCCTGGTCAACATATAGGATTCTTTTGATCCCGAAAAATTAAAGAGTTCCCGTGGGATAGTTAAAAACCTTTAATTACTTAAACAGCTAATAACAACAGACTGAATGTAATTTCTCTGCAACGTAACATAATAGAAGCGGAGATAATGACAGAGTGTGGTGTCGGTGAGAGAGTTTTATCTTATATATATTATATATAAAGCTGATAAGTTTGTTTCTTTGTTTGTTGGCTTGAACACGAATAGCGAATCTCGGGAACTACTGGTCTGATTTGGTTTTTTTTTCAGTATTAGATAGCCCATTTATCGAGGAAGGTTATAGATTATAAACCATCACGCTAAGAGCAATAGGAGCGGAGCACCAATGAACAATGTTTCAAAATCGTGGGATATTTTAACTTACTTTATTTTTAACTATTCCACGCGAACGAAGTCGCGGGCAGAAGCTAGTATAAAATAAACCTCGAGTATAAATAGCGACAGGGGCAAGATCTACGTGTCACGAGGATGAATATGCTGCGATGGATGTGTGGAGTCATCTTAAAGGACTATTAGGAACTCCTGCATTTACGGCAGAAGAGTTACTTACGCTGGTATGGCTGCGTGCAATTGAAAGCGATTTAATATTTGGAGAATAAATGTATAACCATGTCCTCTCTTCTAGGTCCCGGTAGAAGAGATAGTCCTAAGACATATTGACTTAATGCGTGAAGGATGATCTCATAAACTCATTTATTTATTACAATGTTGTTACAGGTCAAGGATTAATTTTTATACGAATATTTAATTATATAATTTTATTAAGTGTTTTTTTTTGTAAAGAAAGAAAAATATTAATCTACTAGCTTCTGCCCGCGACTTCGTCCGCTTTATTTTTTTCATAAAAAGTATCCTATATTACTTCTAATACCTCCAAGAATATGTGTACAAAGTTTCATGATGATCGGTTGAGTAGTTTTCGCGTGAAAGCGTAACAAACAAACTTACATTCACATTCATAATATTAGTAGGGATAATATTATAAAATTCTATACATTCCGTGTCTGTACATTAAAGCCATTAAAAAACCCAACTGGAATAGACTATATAAACAACGGAGAACACGACGCAATTTTTTTAGATACCTTGTCTATTTGTCTGTTTATTCAGGACTCACGTAAAAACTACTGGGCCGATTTTGATGCGGTTTTTGCTGATGGACAGTTAATTCTTAGGCTTATACTCTGCGCTACTTTTTATCCTGGGAATCCCGCGCGATTATTTCTGGGAATGATTTAAAATGACCAAATTCAAAAAAATCGAATTCCAATGTAATTTTTTTACCGATCCGATACGATGTGTGATATTTTTTTATCCCAGGAATCCCCCAGGAATTTTCCTGTGAGCGGTTTGTAGTTGTGTGGGTGCATAAAAATGTCTTATTCCGACACAGTTTTCAAAAACGATATTTTCATTCTGTTTTGAATACTGCGGTACTTTATGTGCCGGTAATCCCGCGGGAATTTCAAGTCAAGCGTGGACGAAGTCGCGGGCATATCTTAGTTTCTAATATAATAAAAGTTTCATACGTTTCACATTTCATTAACTCTATCAAGCCGTAGAAGTGTGCTCAATTAGCCAGGCAGTTGAATATATTTAAACTTCCGGAGAGTTTGATACTTTCGGATACTTTGTTACGTATGTAGTATTATATATTATATTATATGTAGTAGTATGTCCCTTGAGTTGCAGATGACCATGGGCGACGGTAGCCACCTATCACCAGGTGGTCCGTTTGCCAGTTTGCCTACTAGCAAACATTAAAAAAAAATATGTTCATAACCTATATATAACATGCGTGGCAATGACCTCACTCAGGAATTCGGCCCTACAATTACAAATGACGAAGATAGTAGAAATTGAAATAGAAAATTAGGCAAAAGCGGTTAAAAATATTTTCTCAAAGGACATTATTTTAACCGACTTCAAAAAAGGAGGCGGTTCTCATCAGGTATTTTTTTTAAACTATGTTCAGTCATAACTTTGTTGCGTTCGATTTAGCAAAGCTTGGAAATGTTTCTCTGTAAATTTGATTTCTATTGGGTAAAATTATCTCCCGTGATACTACCACAGAGGCCCGCTGTATTAGGGCATATAGCCGGCTCAGCCTCTATAGGTGAAGAGGTGAAGTGTTAAACTTTGCCACCGGGGTGGACCAAGTTTCCGTGCGCGGGGCAACATGGTGTAGTAACTGTGTAGTAGATCCCATCAGTGGCGGATTTACTAATAGGCTGAGTAAGCTGGAGCCTAGGGCGGCAAGTTTGAGGGCAATCATTTATTTGTCTTACAAACAATATAAGATAATTCATATGAAGTCCACACAAACAATTCAACAAATGTTTCAACACTCAGATAAAATTTTCAACAATTTGAGTATCTAGTCGCTTTTGATGGCTACGGCAGAAACCAATCCAGCGATCCCCTGCTTCACAATCTACTAATTACGACAAGAAAAACTTGTGTAGTTAAGACAGTAGTGCACAACTAATCATAAAGTTAAATTACATTGACAAATAATGTAATTAATAGGATTATGAACTAGGGTATCGATATGTACAGGTCGTTATTGGCGGCAAAATTTGAATAGCCTACATCCGCCCCTGGATCCCATGCTGCTCCTACTCAGCGCGGGCAAGGGGCAAAGGGGTTAGGTTTGGTGAGGTAGTTGGGAGTTTTTTTTTTTTTTTTTTTTTTTTTTTTTTTTCAGAAAGTGTTTTTGTGATGGTGTTTTATGTGATCTTTGTTGACGACTCGGCTTGTTTAATGGACTTCTGACATTCTTGCCTAGTTGTTGACCCGGTTTTGCTTGTTTTTAACGATTTTCTAATTTGACGGTTTTTATTGGCTTTTCTCACTGGACTTTGTTTCTGCACGCGATTTTGATTTGTTGTTTGCTCCGGACTCGCCCCTCGACACCCCCATGGGGGGGAGGAGGCACTAATGGCCGACTCTGTGCAGAGTCGCGCCTTGGGAGTGTGCGACATCCGGAAACGGACTAACGCACGCTCCCGCGGAGAGAATGCTGGTACCGACTCGGACGAGTCGGGTAGAAAGGTTGTGACACAGGAAGACACCAGGAGGCCAGGGACCCGGCGCACTAAGGTGCTCCTGGGGGCCCGACACAGAGGGTACAGCGCGGGAACAACGCTGTCCCGCGAAGACACCGCGGGGGTCGAGGCTCAGGCAGAGGCCTTTGTCAGCGATCTCCGCCAGAATTTAGCGAAGAAGACGAAGGCCTCTGCGCCTGAAGAAGGGGTGGATGTACCCCCCGAGATGGACCCGAGGCAGACGGACGTCGATCTTCTGGATGCGGAGGAACTCCGCACCATGGCCGGCGTCCATGTCGCAGCCATCTACAATGTGGCCCAAACCTCGAGGAACCTCAAGGGGGGTTACATTAAGAAACTCAAGGAGGCGGCGGCGGCCCTCATGGAGGTGACGGAAAGTCTCTCCAGGAGAACCGTCGACGCCGAAACCAGAAAACTCAGCCTCGACAACCTGAAGCTGAAGCGCGAGGTGGACGCCCTACGGGCCGAGATCCGGTCATACCGTAGGGAGTTCGAAGAAATGAAAACCGCGGCCAAGGAGACCGCGGAAAAGGACAAGGCCGCGGCCAAGGAGGCCAGGGCCAGGGACCAAGCCGCGACCAAGGAGGCCGCGGCCAGGGAGGCGGCGGCCAAGGAGGTCGCGGCTAGTGACGCAGGGCTTTCGCCCCAGAATGAGGGGGGGAGACCCAACAACGAATCTCCCCCATTCGACATAGAGGAGCTGAAGCGCTCCATCATCATGTCGATGGGGGAGTTCATCAACGCCCGCTTGGCGGGCCTTGAAGACCGGTTACTTCCCCCCCCCCCGATCATACGTCCGCCACTCGCGTCGGACAAGAGGACCAAGGCGGCACCCGAAGCTTCGGGTACCAGACCTACCACGGCTCCTCCTCCTGGGGACTCTGACGACCTGGCGGAGCCCTTGGCGATGGAGGTAGAGCCAATTCCGACGGCGGCGACCCCCGCCCCGTCATATGCAAAAGTGGTGGGCCCTCCGCGCCCATCATCGAAACCGGGTCCCTCTGGTGTTCAGAGGGCCCCCAGAAGGCAGGGGGTGACTCCGACCCCCCCAATATGGTCAATTCCCCCCACCGCTCACACTCCCGCCCAGGAGGGCCAGGAGGAATGGACAGTGGTGGGTGGTGGAAAAAGGAGCAAAGGGAGAAGGATGCGCGAGAGAAGAGGGTGGGGATATCCCGCCCCAACCCTTGCGCCTCTAACCTCTGCTCCTCAATGGAGGAACGAGCCGGTCAGGAGACCCCCTCCAAGGAGACCGGCTCCGTTGGTAGAGGCCAAGGCAGCAGCAGTAATGGTGACGCTGCTGCCTGAGGCCGTCAAGAATGGGGTGACATACCGCCAGATTTTCGAGCAGGCCGCGAAGGTGGTTGACCTGCAAGCGATGGGCCTCAAGGAGGGCCTTAAGATAGTCCGGACGGCAAACGATGCCCGGCTCTTGGAGCTGCCGCCAGGGCCGGAGTTCATCGAAAAGGCCGACCGGCTGGCTCTGGCCCTCAGTGCAGTGTTGACAGGCGTGGCCGAGGTTGCCAGGCCAGTGAAGAAAGGAGACATCCGTGTTACAGGGCTTGACGACTCGGTCACGCCTTGGTTATTAGAGGAGGCCATCGCTCGCGCAGGGAACTGCCCTCGCGAGCATGTAAAGTCTGGCGGTATTGGTGTGGGACCGGGGGGGTTAGGGGCTGCATACGTCCAGTGCCCCGTCCCGGTCGCGAAATTGCTAACCGAGCTGAATCACATATGCGTGGGCTTCAGCTCGGCAGTCGTGTCGGCCCGTGAGAGGCGACCCATACGCTGTATGCGGTGCCTCTACACGGGCCATATTACAGTAATGTGCCCAGACGGGCGTGTCGACAGGTCGGCCCTGTGCTTCCGCTGCGGCAGAAGCGGACACAGGGTCGCTCAATGTACTGAGCCAAATGCTCACTGTGTGGTTTGCGCCGAGTCGGGGCTTGTCGCAAACCATGTGGCGCTGTCGAGGGGCTGCCTCCCTCCACACGTTCGTGGCAAGTTTGTACCTCCGGCGAATGTCGGAGTAGCAAGACGCCAGGAGGAGTCTAATATGTCCCAATAAAATGCCCGGACGACATATTAGACTCCTGCAAGGAAACGTAAACCACTGCGCCGGGGCCCAGGATTTACTCCTGCAGTCCATGGCGGAGTGGGAGGTTGGTCTGGCCGTAATATCGGAGCCGTATTACGTCCCCTTCCAGAGCAACTGGGTTGGGGACCTGGACGACATGGTGGCAGTGGTGGCCAGTTCGGGCGCTGGCACCCAACTCATCGAGATCGAGAAGGGGCGGGGTTACGCGGTGGCAGGATGGGGGGACCACACCTTCATAGGTGTGTATTTTTCCCCCAACCGACCTCTGGCAGAATTCGAGCTCTTCTTGGATTCTGTCAGGGCCGCCGTGAGCAGACAGTCGCCGAGGGCGACTTTCGTACTCGGCGACTTCAACGCTAAATCCCGCTCCTGGGGAAACACTGTCACCGAATTGAGGGGACTGGCTGTGGAAACGTGGGCACTTCAAAGTGGTTTGACCCTTCTGAATCGCGGTTCGGTCCACACCTGCGTGCGAGCGCGGGGTGGTTCCGTCATTGATCTGTCGTTTGCCACCCATGCGATCGCGCGCAGGGTGATGAATTGGAAAGTGGAAGAGGAGGTGGAGACTCTGTCGGACCACCTTTACATAAGGTTCGAGGTCTCCCCCCCTCCTGACAGAACTGGGTCAAACCCCCCACGTAGTCACGGCCAGTTCCCTCGATGGGCCATCAGCCGGCTCGATCCCGAGCTGGCTGAAGAGATGGCCGTCGTCCAGGGCTGGACCAACCGAGAAAGTAACACCTGTCCGGAGGATCTGGCAGAGGGCATGCGCAGAACCCTTACGAGGGTCTGCGATGCCTCGATGCCGCGGTCGCGTCGACGTCGGCGGAAACCAGAGGTTTACTGGTGGACCGCAGAGATCGGGAGTCTGAGGGAGGCAGCCCTTCGGGCTCGCCGGTCTCTGAAGAACTGCCGGCGTCGGCATCCTCAGGACAGAGGTGAGGAGGAACATCGCCTGGAGGAGTATCGAGCAGCGAAGAAGGCTCTTCAGCTAGCCATCTGTAAGGCGAAGACCCGGGCACGGGAAGAAATCTTGTCTACGTTGGACACGGACCCCTGGGGACGTCCGTACCGGATGGCGCGTAAGAAAATGCGCGCCTGTTCCACCCCGGTCACGGAGTCCCTGCCGGACGGGGTCCTGAATAGAATTGTCGACGGTCTCTTCCCGGACCCGGGAGCTTTTACTCCTCCCAGGATGTGTCCTCCTCAGAACGTACCCTTGGAGACTGATCCTCCCCCAGTCTCCGAGGAGGAAATGGAAATAGCCCTGGATCGACTCCGGGGCCGGAAAACGGCACCGGGACCGGACGGGGTCCCAGGCCGGGTCCTCTTCCTGGCCGCCAAACATCTAGGCGGCCAGCTTCGGGAACTCTTTAACGCCTGCATCAGGGCAGGTGAGTTCCCGAAGCAGTGGAAAAAGGGCCGGCTGTGCCTCATCCCGAAAGAGGGCCGCCCTCCCGAAGATCCCTCCGCCTACAGGCCCATCGTGCTGTTGGACGAGGTGGCGAAAGTGTTCGAGAAGATCTTGGCGAGCCGCCTCGTCCAGCACCTGGATTCTGATGGGCCTGGACTCTCGGAGGCTCAGTATGGGTTCAGGCCGGGGCGTTCAACCCTGGACGCCCTGTTCGCGTTGAGGAGCCTCACGAGGGAGGCGGAGAGCATAAAGGAGTCTGCCTTGGTGGTATCTTTGGATATCCAAAATGCCTTCAACAGTCTTCCTTTCGAAACGATTCTAGAGGCACTCCGGTTTCAGGGAGTGCCTCTATACCTTGTCAGACTGTTGAAGGCGTACCTCCAAGACAGATATATCCTCTGGGAGGGTGGTTTTGGTCAGATTTCTGGTAGGCGACGTGTCGTGTGCGGTGTTCCACAGGGTTCGGTGCTGGGTCCGATCCTGTGGAATATTGGTTACGACTGGCTCCTCAGCGAGCCAGTCTTGCCCGGGATGGGGGTGTTATGTTATGCCGACGACACCCTCATCACGGCCCGGGGCGGAACCTACGAGGAGTCCGTGGAACTAGCCAACGCCTCGACGGCGTTGGTCGTAGAAAGAGTGCGTCGATTAGGCTTGAGGGTCTCCGCGGAGAAGACGGAGGCCCTCATGTTCTACGGACGACGTAGACAACCGCCCCGGGGCACGCACGTTGCCGTCCAGGGAGTGGCGGTAGCGGTAAAGGCCCAGATGAAGTACCTGGGCCTTGTCCTAGACGGAAAGTGGAATTTCGGGGCCCACTTCACCCAGCTGGCCCCGAGATTGCTAGGTGCCGCTGCCGCCCTGTCCAGACTCTTACCCAATGTGGGAGGGCCGGGCACGGTCTGTAGAAAGTTGTACATGGGTGTCCTACGGAGCATGGCGCTGTACGGTGCCCCCGTGTGGGTCGATTCGCTTCACCGCAAGAACAGGACCGTTCTGAGACGTTCTCAGAGGGTCCTGGCGGTGCGAGCCATTCGGGGGTACCGGACAGTGTCGTGGACAGCGGCGACACTGCTCGCGAGTGATCCGCCCTGGGTGCTCCAGGCGGAGGTGCTCGCGGCAGTGCACCGCTACCGGCAAGACACCAGAGCTAGAGGAGAGAGGCCGTGTCCGGCAGTTGTAAGGAGGATCAGGGTCTTGGCGACCGAGGCCCTGATCCAAGAATGGGCTGATGTCCTGAGGTCCCCAGAAGCAGGAAGAGAGACGGTGGAGGCGGTCCGCCCCCACCTGTCCCGTTGGGTCTCGAGGAAGTACGGGACCCTAACGTACAGGCTGACGCAGATACTTACCGGGCATGGGTGCTTCGGTAAGTATCTGCATCAGATAGCGGGGCGTGAACCGACGCCAGAATGTGTGGAGTGCGGCGCACCCAGCGATACGGCGTATCATACGCTGGTCGAGTGCGCCGCCTGGGGACCTCAGCGTCATCAGTTAGAAAGTATCACGGGTCCTGTGTCTTCGCTCCAGCAGTTGGTCGAAGCCATGCTGTCGAGCGAGGACGGATGGAGAGCGGTTTCCTCCTTCAGCGAGACGGTAATGTCCCTGAAGGAGGCCGCGGAGAGGACCAGGGAGGTGGATGCGTACGCAGACCCCATCCGACGACGGCGGACTGGCGGTCGGAGGCGTCGCTACGCACACCACCTCCCTTAGTGCCGTCACAGGGGGCCGCAGGGGCCGGGGGAACCCGCGGACTTCCTCCCCTGTTGATGAAGCAGGGCACCTTGCCTTCGGGGTGTCCTGAAGATTGCCAGACGTTGGGGCGTCACGAATGTAGTAGCACCGCTCTAGTTCTCGTGGCGCCCCGTAAAAGCGTGGGAAAGAGGCGCAGGTAGTTTTAGTGGGTAGTCTGGCGGACGGGATCTCGCGACTACTACCGCCGACAGCGGTAGTTATGCGTGGAGATCCTTGCCGCTGGGAGTCCCACGCTCCCCTCGGGACCCCCCCCGGGCCCGAGGGGGTGTCGTAAGAAAAGACATTCCCCCTGCGTTACCAAAAAAAAAAATGGTGAGGTAGTTGGGAACGCTTTTCGCCTTTACCAGAATCCTCGCATAAGTCTGTTGCGGCGCTTTCCGCCTCGTATTGCTTCATACATCTTATTTCTATTTTTGGGGTCGTCGCGTGGCGCTTCGCTGTCGCTCACAGCGACAAACCTGTGACCGGGCTATAAGGATTCCTTTATATCTTTGTATCTGAACTTTAAAAATTATAAGTACATCAACTTACCGTCAATAACTGCGTGGCTACAGTAAAATATGTTGTTATCTTAGTAGTTGTTATTTGACTTTCCGGTTGCAGTCGAATGAGGCCGTGTATTCCGCCTCCATCCCTTTGATAATCGAAAATTCCTGGACAGGGAGACTGCCCCTTGGTTTTCGCACTCAGTAACATCAGCACCCACAAAAATCTTAAGAATATACAGATCCAAAAGAGAATTAAAATTTTTGAATAAACATTCTTTTTGATATCTAATTCGACCTCATAAAATAGTTTAAGAATAAAATTATACCGCACACATTATATCTTGACTGCCTCTATGATCTGAGCTAAGCTTTAGCCCTCATAGCACGTTGGAAATGAGAAGTCCTGGGTTCAAATTCAGGCATAGTAAAATTGCAAACGAACTTTCTCTTGTCCGTTGTATTAAAATCCATAACAAACGTAAATTGATTGGTTTGAGAATACGTCACACTCACACGTACACCAGACTTTAAATGTGTCAGGCAAGATGTAAAAACTATTAAAACTGTCCGGCTATTGAGGTAACTTTTATATGGGTCCCCAAGTAACATATATAAAATTTAGCTTTTATACTATGACGAAAGTATAATTATTATTATAGTATTATAAGTGTCCGGCAATGGATGACGAGATTTAGTTATCCCGAAGAAAATAAAAAATAAAATGAGCTTCATACTTTAACGAATTTAAGGTATAGATAGTTCAATCCACGAAGACGCGCCCCACTTTTTTCCCGTATCACTGATAGCGCAAGTGTGCGAAGCAATTATCAATGTGTTTGTTCTATCATTATGCACTTATTAGCGATGTAGTCTCACGCACACAAAAATAAAATTAGCACATAAATCAGCTGTCAAGCTGATCATCTGGAAAGATGCTCTACTTAAATATTTTAGAAAGAAACAAAAGTATTTATTTAGAACAAGGAAAATAATACTAAACAGTAAAAGTAGTAAGAAACAAATTAATGTGTATACACATTAATTAAAACATTACAATTGAATTATTTAAAATTGTATATGTATAAACAAAAAAAAAGTTAGTGTTAAAGTTTTTAGTTCGATCCATTAGCAGTTCGTCTTAATAGCCCAGTCCTTTTTGTTTCCATTTTCTTTTCAAAAGTCCTACACTCACAAATATTTAAAAAGGAAGTAATTATAAATAAAAATCGATGTCTTCAAATATAAAAGAAGATATTTATTCAAGATTATTCAGTATCTTCACTTATTTCAGAGTCCGAAGTATCACCGATATTTATAACAAAATTAAAGTCTAAATCAAAGTATTTTAGATATTCGTTTTCTATATCTTCTACATGCCGACATGTATTTGCCCAAACATCATTAGTTATTTGTTGAAAAGCTTCATTTAAAATAGGCATTAGTGTGGTATAATTTTGATTGACATTGCGGCTAGCAACGTAATTTTTTGCTATGCCCCAAATATTTTCTATTGGATTAAGTTCTGGGTGATATGGTGGGAGACGTAATACTGTAAAATTATGTTCTTTTAATAAATCATCGACTTTATACTTGCGAAAATTTTCTTTATTTTTTAATATTAAATCGTATAATTCTACTTTTTTAAATGTCGGTTCAAATGTGATATTTTTTGCGGTGAGCCAACTTTGCATTTCAGATTTGTTAGAGTTAGACGTCGGTATTTTTTCCGAAGTAGAGTTGTGATAGGCTGCGTTATCCAAAACTACCACAGCATCCTTCGGAAGATTAGGTATTAATTTTTCTTTTAACCATTTTAAATAATTATCTGTATTCATGTTATCGTGGTAGTCGCCTGTTTTAATCTCTGCCCTGTACGTTAGTAACGCATTTGGTATAAATCCTGCAACACTTCCGGCGTGTATCATAATTATACGCACTCCTTTAGACAGTTTTCGTTTTATTCCCATATTTGAATCTTTTCTAGACCATGATTTATTTTGCACATGGTCGGAATGTACATATGATTCATCAGTATAAACAATAGGCTTACCTTCATTGCGCAAAGATTTCACCTGTTTTAGGTATTTTAGTCGTAATAATTGAATTTCATGTCTTTCTGTTAGCGTCTTTCTGTTATTCTCAGTTTTGCACCATTTATATCCTACTTTAATTAACAAAGTTCTTAAGGTTGTTTTACATCCATTGAATTGTATACGATCTCTTAAAATACTTTGTAATCGCAATAATGTTGGAAACTGATGGTGCTCTCTATGAAAGTCTTCTATGCTTTTTCTGACTACTCCTATATCAAAATCATCTAAATTTATTTTTCTTGGTTGTATCTTTCTTTTTTTCATAGGTGACGTAAACACTACCGTACTTGTTTTCGCAAAGTTTGAGTGTGACGTAGTTGCCTCATTAGCAACACATTCAACATTTTCCTCATCCAAAGAAGCTGCGACCTCCCCTTGAGCCTTTTTTTCTCTTAAAATTCTAGTCACTGTGCTTTCAGAAACACCAACAGCCTGCGCTGTTCGCCAACGTGCATCGGTTATTCTTTCTGCTTTGTTATTATTCGCTTCTTTTTTCATAAATTCATATACTTTTGAGATTATATCTCTTGCCTGAAAAAAAATTTGATTCGTGTATAAGGAAGGTAGTTTTATATTCTAATACTGTGCGATAAAATATTATTCATACCTGGCTCTTCAGTACAGTCCGCTGCGTTTTTTTAGACATTTTAAATATAATGTAAGTAGAGCAACTTGCAATTCAAGTCTGAGAGAGAGAGCGATATAATTCAGAGATAGTCGTGTACACCGAACGGGAGTTGGCTCGAGACTGCTGTCCGGGCTTAAAGCCCCTCACCCCGCGCCTTCCCTTTACAGAATGTAGTGGGGCGCGTCTTCGTGGATTGAACTATCTATACTATTTTATACACCTGTACTACCTGTTACCTGCCCAAGTAACCACAACCCAAACTCTATAGTCGCTGGCTGTTCTTATCTCTATAGAGGACATGCACCGAAAAACTTTCAGGTTTTATATAATGACGAAGGTCTGGCAGTCCTGGGCTCTTAAGCTATTACTATTATTGTATATACTTGTGAAAAATATATACAATAATAAATCAAAACAAATATTCTATTACACATATGAACAATTATAAAATTACATACTATTGAATACAATGTAAGAAAACTTAACTTATTTGTATTGTATTCTACCCATAGTCCCTCAAGACTATAAGTAGAATACTGAGCCCAGATCACCGTCTTCTATGGGTAAGGTGCCCAGAAGGCTACGTTTCCTCGCTGGATCGCCATACTGATCCGTTGGCCGAGGTAGGCACCAGCCTTCTGATCACCTGAAGAGTCAATGAGTCGTTTCGATAAATTTTGGCTTATAAAGACTTTTCTAAAGATCTCTACACACCTTGAACATTGTTTTTTTTATTCTTCAGTTAAACGTCCGGCTGAGACCCCTATACCCTTAGTGTTTTGAGTAGCCGTGGCATATATAGACCGAAGGACAAAAGGACAGGCATGATATTATAATGGTTTCGCCGTTAGCCGGGTTTCTATATTTTGCACTCTACTTACCATTAGTTGAAAATTGTCATTACTTATATACACACCATAACAATTGACCAGACTGACACAACGCATGACCGGTTAAAGCTCGTATAACACACCAATATAGGAAAAATAAATAAAAAATATAAAAAGGTTAAGCTATAATTTAATATCATGTTTACATAATATAAAAGTAAAAAAAAACTGATATAAAAAGGATATTAAAAAAAGCGTAATAAGTTTGAAATAATCTATAAACAATTAATATAATTTAATCTTTCTCAAAGATCTTGATTTTCCAAATATCACATATTGATATTAAATTCATGTATTCACAGTAATATATAAGATACAACTTTACGAGGTTTCTTTAATAGCTCTCAAAATGCTTATAAATACATTATTCATGTTCATTATATACTGTTTCCAAGCGTTTATTTTACTTTTGACGTTTACAAGACTATCAAGTTACATATTTCTTGATAGTAAATTCTACATGAAACAAATAACATCATTGCGTGCTTTATTGTTGTGGGTGACGTAATAGTGATGTTATGTTTTATTTATTTAGGTTTATGGCTTGGCAGCTAGGCTTTTAAGCCAGATCTTAGATTACAATATAGTTTCTTCATTTTCTCAAGTCTATGTATAGCTCAGCTAAACTGTAGATTATCAACTTAAGCCATTCAACGGAGTTCTTGTGACAATTCGAAAGGCCACATTGGCTATACAGTTCACATTTCTCACAAGAACACATAATTACTACTCAAAAAATATCAATATCCTACAACTATTGTCCATTTTAGAGTAATTTTACACATTTTTAGAAAATAAAACTGCACAGCACAACATCTCCTTTCAGTTCCCGCCAAAAAAACTCCAAAAAAATATAGTGATGTTCTATGAGCCATGTAACGCAAAGACTATATAAACCACCGACACTACAGCTACGTTCCATTGAGGACTCACAACGACCACGTTCACAACCGCTATTTTTCCCGTTCCGCTTGCTTACCAGTGTTACAATCGTAAAGCCAAGTAGAACGGTTATTCGACCCACCTCTTGACATGGGTCGTTGTGTGATCGAAATTGATGACGTCATTAATGACGTTTTCGCCACGACTACAACACGACTACTACACGCCTTGTGGACCGGCTAACGGAGCATTTTGGGCATTGTGAGCTACTAATAGGACGCCTTGTACGTAAATAAATTGAAAGTAATCAATAATATAAAAATAAAAAAATGTCCTACTTTGAAGAAAAAACTAATAGTGTAATTATTATAAGTGCCATTTTATTTTGCTTATTTAATTTTAATATATGTGACCCGTGTTCATTGAAACGTCAGTATATTTATTACACGATATAGTATGTTTAGTAAAAATATCTATATAAGTTAAATTGATTAAAACTTATTAATAAATAAGTCGATTTGGGTGGGGTATAGTTATAGGGCACATTTATTTATTATGAACAGATCCGAACTTTTTAAATATAAATTAGAAGATGGCTTAACCTTCGTGGTTATTTTTTTTATAACCACCCAATTTCTTTTATATCTCAAATAATAAATAAATGTGCCCTATAATACCTCACTCGTCGATTTTTGTAACAAATCGAGCTGGTAACACATTAGGACATTAATAATTAATCGAGTTTTTGGCGGGAACTGAAAGGAGACGTTGTGCTGTGCAGTTTTATTTTATAAAAATGTGTATAATTACTCTAAAATGAACAATAGTTGCAGGATATTGATAGTTTTTGAGTAGAAATTATGTGTTTTGTGAGAAATGTGAACTGTATAATCAGATGTGATCTTTCGAGTTTTCACAAGAACTCCATTGAATGGCGTCGGTTGTAGCCTGCAATACAACTGCGCTACTATACGAAGACCTACTAATTAACATGTTTCCGACTGAAAGACTTTGATTCTATGGTCATGAATAAATTAAAAAATTATAATAATAATAATTAATCAGTCGTGGAGTTGTCAAAAGTAAAATAAATGCTTGGAAAGGGCAGCAACTACTTACTGGTGAATACGTGTTATAGCGATTTGCAATGACGAGATTCTCAAGTTGATCGTTTGTCAATTGTTCAAACATGCCGATGACACGATTATGTTGATATTTCACCCGTAGTCGATAATTTTGAGCCCCACTAGTGCGTTATAATCAATGGACATGTGCTTGTCCGTCGGCCGATAGTACGGATTGGATGGAGTCTTGGAAGTTTTCCTATTTTGATACATTTGTATGTCAGCTGCAAGATATATACAGAACGTCGTCATTGTTAAATACATTTTACACCTTGGCTTGCATTTTAAAATCGTAGAAATATTTTTGGGGAAACATTCCCCAATCTCGAGACCCTGGCCAACTATCGGATCGAATAAATTGACTCCAAACGAAAACAACTCGATTCAGTCGAGTCGCTTGTAATTTTGATTATAATTCTTTCGGTTGTTTAAGCATCTCGAAATAAACCAGCGTTTTCCATGGCATAAGTATACCCAGAAACGTAGTTACTGTCATATCAGTCATATCAATAATGCGGGACCTTTATGTTACAGGAGCCTCAACGTATATGTAAACAAAAAAACGTAAAAATATTATCCCTAAACTCATTTAAGTTTATGGATAATATTTTTTACGAAAAATTCAAAAACTAAATTTGTCCTAGACTTTAAGAAAATTGTCAAAAAGGAGACTATTATTTATTTATGTAACTTGTATTCGCGAGTCACAGTTATTTAAGTTTTTAATACAAAACAACAGTAGGTACTCTTATGGCCGGTTCCTATATATTACCGACCGTTCATTTGCCTTACTATCGGTAATGGACATAAGCTCGATACAAGTAACGTCAAAATTTAACCGATGGTAGGGCAAATTTGTAAATAGTAAAATATAGGAACCGGCCATTAACAGACTTATAGGATTTAATATAGCCCTACTTGTTATTATTCCCTTTTGGACTTCACCACATTCGGGTGGTGAAATAAACCTAACTCTTTAGAATAATCATATCGAGGGCTTCATAACATATAGGCGTATACCCAAATATACTATTATTTTGTTGTTTACTATGCATGTTAACAATTTAGAAAGTCCTACCAGTATGCAAGTGTACTTAAGAAGAAGGCTATTCCGAATTTCAGCCTTATACAATCAACTATAATATAAAATAATAAACTATAATAAAACAAAACTTATTCACAATTTTGTCCCTTGTGTAAAACTGCACTTTTGTCTGTACGCCCATTTGTTATGAAGCTCTCGATATTATAGGTCCAACCTACGATAAGCTACGCGACTGCATATTAATGTATATACATAGTACAAGAATAAAGTTTATAAATTTACATTCAATATTGCAGCTAACAAACGTAGCACAATTATACTTAATCTAATATGAGATTAAAATTATAAATAGTTTTTCTCATTTCAGTCAATTTTAAATCACATTAAAAAACAGGTCGCTATGATATTACAACTGCTTGTACATTTTTATATAAAAAAAACTAGGATTCGCCCGCGACCTCATCATCGGTGGACGGGTAGCATAGATCACAGATTTTATAATAGAGAATTTGCTATTGATACTGTTCAATCAGTGCCGTAAATAACCTTTTATACGCCCTATGCGAACTTCTATAACTTCGCTCTTGTTTTTTTAGATATTATAGGTACCTCTTAAACTACAATCAGCCACACTACCATGTAACCCCGAATTTAGATATCTCGGTTCACTACTGCAGAGTAATTGAGATATAGAGAGGGATGTAAGAAGAATAAATGTAGCATGGTTAAAGTGGAGATAGGTAACCGGTATGACGTGCGAAACTAATGCCACTGAAACTAAAAGGTGAAATATATAAATCTGTCATACGACCAGTCATGCTTTACGGGTCCGAATGTTGGGCCACTAAAGTGATAAACCACAAAGGTCTCCACTCAGCTGAGATGAGAATGTTGAGATGGATGTGTGGTGTTACGAGAATGGATAAGGTGAGAAATGAGTACATAATCTTTGGAAGTTGCGCCCATGACTGAAAAATTCAGAGGAAGAATATAATGAGGAGGGATGAAAGTCACGTGACAAAAAGAATGTTAAACTACAAGATGGATGGATTGCGTGAAGGATGATATGGTGATTTGTGGTGTGACAGAAGATGTATGTCAGAATAGAGGACTGTGGAAGGAAAAGACATATTGTGCCGACCCCAATTAATTGGAATATGGTGAAAGAAAAGAGAGGTACCCTAGCCAAAGCAATGCTATGTATTGACCTACTTTATTTCATTCAAGGTGATAACATAACGCACAAGGACCTTGGTGTTGGTGGACCAAATATCTAATATTTTGGAAGAAAAATCTATTTTTTAAAGGACTAGAACACAAATAGCTGCCAAAAAAAATTAGCGCGATGTATGCTTTAGAGTCTACGCCCTGTGCCTGTGTTCAATACCGTTAGTATATCATTCTTGTTATTCAATTTGAAAAACGTGTGGCGCCATCTAATTCTTTTACACGCAACTAATTAATATTATGATCATAAAATTGTTTTTTTTTAATGTTCTATGATCTTCAATCAAATAAACCCATCAAAAACACAATAAATATGTACGTTTTTCCTGTTTAAAATAAAGACAAACCTATGTACTTTCAAATCAGAGTAAGAAAATGACTCTTAAATATAGGTGTTTATAATTCATTTCAGATCATAATTTGTTATTTTTACTTCCCACATACGTCTTTATATACTTGTTTCACAGCTTACAGTAATGGTCTTTTTCGATCACTTTAAATTATAATAACCGGAATATCCACATAACAAAATTAGCGGACACAATACTACTTTTGTAATTAATTGTTAGATGATACGCAGTAAGGTAAAACCCATTTTGGCGCCGGCAGCGTAACAGGAAAACTCGAAAATAATCCCACGTGAATACTGTTTTGGTTTAAATTGTTGTATATATTTTTTGGGGTGCGGTACGGCACATTTATTTATTACATGAGATATAAATTAATTTTGGGTGATTATAAAAAAAATAACCACGAAGGCTAAGGCACGTGCTCCGCTTCGATTTGCACCCGCCTTAGCCTTCTAACCTATATTAAAAAAGTTCGAATTTGTTCATAACAAATAAATGTGCCGTGTATCTATACCCCACCCATTTTTTGTTAACTATAATTATTAGAAGTCCAAATGCCCAAAGGTAATAAAATGTGTTTTTACAGATAAGCAGGTGTGAATTTGTTTTTATCGGCGCTTAGGTCGTAACACTATGCTTTAACGTCCAGTAACATCAAAATAAAGGTCTTTGGATAGTAATTTTGTAATCTTTATGTATAACCTTACTGTAACGTTGAGAACATGAACTATTTTTTCGGCTTATTTTTGAATTAATTTACAAACCGAATTTACCCATGTTATTTTAATTTTAACGCTGATCCAAGACTAAAATCCATTAAAAGACATATATAACAATGCAACGTTTCAGACGAGAAGTCATTTTTATAGTTTTCCAAGGATACCAAACGGAATTTAAAGCAAAAATCTCTTCGTTATATTTTGACGACATTTACAAAAGAACAGCTGATACGGCGGGTTTGTGAGGGTTCGATTAGCTTCCTTTAATAAATTAATTAACGCAAGATATGAAAGCTCTTGCTTACAAAATTATAGTCATTATTCTTCTTATATATACAAATGAATATTTGTCTGTAGGTATGTCCTTTATAGAATCGTAAACTATACATTTGATCACGTGATGATCTTTAGCAAAGTTGTTGTGCATGAGCCAGAGGTTTCCGAGTTGGTACAC
This sequence comes from Dendrolimus pini, assembly GCA_949752895.1. Lineage (NCBI taxonomy): Eukaryota > Metazoa > Arthropoda > Insecta > Lepidoptera > Lasiocampidae > Dendrolimus > Dendrolimus pini. The sequence continues at coordinate 6,889,511 of OX457143.1, forward strand.
AATTGGACCCGGTAGGTGGCACTGCTGTCGGCATATCGATTGAAGCTTTTCCGGGCAGGACGACGTATGACGGGACAGCTAGTTATTAAAATAAACATCATAGGTTATGTTGAAACAATACACGCATGTCGTAAATGAAGCAACCTGATTCTTGCAAGATGTTTGACGTAGTACCTCCTCTGGGATAACATTATAGATATAGGTCGTTTCATGCAGATGCGGCGATGGGCGTAATAATTTATTTGTGTTCTAATTAGGCTACAATCAATATCTTTAACATTATCGCAGGTGTGGCCACCAGCATAAAAATTGGAGTTGCTAGACTTTAGACAAATTAGCGAAAGTGGTACCCCTATTGTTTATTAAAATTATTTGCCACAAGTTAGCTTCCTGACTTTTTTGCGCTTGTAGTAGTGTACTGTCAGCACATAAATCAACTAATATTTTTCATATATTTTTATAGGCAGATATTTAACACGAAACTAATAATATGAGACAATATTAAAATAATATTAATATTAAACATAATACTAAATTACAAGGAAATTGAAATTTCAACTTTAGACATCCTGTAAATATACAAATACTACTACAAACCAAAAAACGTCTCGAAGCTACTTTACCTGTAAGTATGTTGCTATTTGTTTAAATAAACATTTTCAATATTTCTCAGTCGAGTTGAATATCTATAGTATTATGTTCCGTAATTTTATGACCCATTTTCCGTGACAGCAAAAATTTCAAAGCGAGCCATTATCTTTTATTACTATATCAAATCATTTATTTCCATAATATATCAGCGGACAACACTCTATTAGCATCTGTAAAGCTCGTATCTCGAAAGCTAAGTCTGTAATAGCCGGTGGTGTTGCGACCAAAGTCGGCGCGAAAACTGTACTCAGATTGTGAGCACTCATTTTGTTTACTTCTGCTTGAAGAGATACCCTGCAAGTAAATGGTATATTTAATTAGTGTCCTGTCTATGGGTGATGGGTCAAACATTACTCAATGAGGCACTGAAAATTATCGATGTGCTTGAGGTAACACAATATACAACATATTGAATTTAACGATAGAATTAATGTATGTATAAGAGTTTCGAAACCGAAGCGAACTCCACTGAGGCCCGCCACACAGGCTCTGTTGAGACCAAGTGCGAGCACCAGAGCTAACTTTGGACGCTCCTACAGAATTGTCATCGTATTGTTTAATTATTGTATGTTCCCTGTACTCATTATGTAAATAAATAAATAAATTTTAAAAAAAATATACAGTCAGCGGCACGGAATATGGCCCAAACATAAACAGACCGATAACAGCCGAGTTTTGTACCGCGTATGAGAATTTCGAGTGGCAGTTTGTCAGAACCATTTTTTTTGTTAATTTAAGAGGGTAAAGCACTCAAAAATGTTCATTTGTTTAATATCTGTGACATTTAACGTTAGTTCGTTAGTGAAACGCACAAAAGACGGGTGAGTTAAAATTAGATATTCCAATAGTCGTGCATTTAATCTTTTATGTTAATTTTTTTTATTAATCGGTAGTAATTTACGCTTCCAGAATTGGAAAACAATGACCCTAACACCAGCTCAAGTTGCTCAGGCTGTGTTACTTCGAAGTCAGGGGCGAACGCAGCGAGAAATTGCTGAAACTTTAAATGTACCGCGTACAACTCTCAGGTACGCCTTAACAAGGTACGACCAGACCGGTCTATACACAAGGAGACCAGGTAGTGGCGGTATTAGGTGTACATCAGTGCGAGATGACCGATTTATCACTCTCGCAATTTTGCAAAATCGGTTCCTTACTGCGGTCGAAATTCGGCAGCGGCTACAAATTGCAAGAGGAATCAACGTAAGTGAGCGAACAGTAAGAAGAAGAATGGAGGAACGAAATCTGCGTGCTCGAAGACCAACACGTGGTCCAGAATTGCTCCGACACCATCGCGTAGCTCGACTACGGTTCGCTCGCGAACACGCAAATTGGACTCACGAGCAGTGGAGTAAAGTTCTGTGGACTGACGAATGCCGAGTAGCCTTAAGAGCTCCAGACGGACGCGAACGTGTGTGGAGAAGGCATGGGGAGAGGTTTCTGCCAATCACTACCAGGCAAACCGTCAGTTTCCACGGTGGGTCCGTTATGGTATGGGGAGGTATTCAGACGCACGCACAGAGTTGGTAGTTGTTGAAGGTCCTCTAACAGCAGTGCGATACATTGAAGAGATCCTCCAGGAACATGTTTTACCATTCGTGGGATTCATCGGCGGCGAAGACTTCATCCTCATGCAAGATAATGCCCGACCTCACATAGCACGTTGCGTCGATGATTACCTGTCGGAGGTGAGCATTAGAAAATTGGTGTAGTCAGCACGAAGTCCAGATATGAATCCCATAGAACATGTCTGGGATATGCTTAAAAGGCGAATTCGATCCAGTCCCAACCCTCCAGAGACCATCAGTCAATTGAAAACCGCCTTGGTTATTAAAAACATTATCCATAGGATGTCTGATCGTATGCAGGCGGTTATCAGGGCCAGAGGTGGAAATTACCCGTTATTAATTTTAACTAACACAACCTAATTTTGTAAAAAAAAAAAAAAAAATTTTAAACATACAGCTGTAATGACCTTTTTGTAATTTTCACAAATTGTAACAAATTTAACTGGCTTTTTGTTAATTAAACATTTGCATTTAAGTTCCAAATAAAGATTTAATTTTTACCACAAAAAAAGAACCTTGTGTCGCGTTTAATTTTGATTATAATCCACATAACGCGCTTGGGCCACATTCCGTGCCGCTTAGTTTATTTCTACATCCTTACATTGTAGGTTTCCTAGTAAATAACTTCTTTCTTTCTGTCATTAAAACAACCTTTTACCGACGCGGCATTTTGTTTGGTTTTTATTTCCGACGCGTCGGCCACTTTTCAGTAGCCGCGATGACAGAAGAGAAAGATCACGATCACTGAATGGTGGTCGAAAAGTCGGAAACAAATAAAAATTATATAAAATGCCGCGTGAATAAGTTTAAATCACGTGTATAATACTACATACGCTTACACACCCGAGTTTATTCATTTGGCGCTTTTGATTATATAGACTCCGTTTAGACTTTTGTCTGAGTTTTAAGACTGGAATGGCACTAACTACTATTAGCAAAATCCTTAATCAAATATTAACATGAATATTAATTACATTACAAATTCATTCACTTATTTTTGCGACGGTACCGAGCCCATTTTAAATAACGTTTTACGTGTGGTTCACTAACATTGTGCTCAGGCAATAACTATGATTTGTTATTATAATTGTGTAAATGTTTGTTAATCTATGTATGTATATATGAAAATTTAAAACAACCGAACTCACCTATGAAGATGTTGGACCATATATTGGAGGCAGTTGAAATGCGCTGGCGGCAACGAGTCCAAACATTCACGCAACATCGCTATTTGGTGAGGCTGCGTTTTCACTTCTAAACAATCATACAGAATCGATTTAATCTTAATATATATAAATTACGTGTCACGTTGTTTGTCCGCGATGGACTCCTAAACTACTTTACCGATTTTAATCAAATTTGCACACCGTGTGCAGTTTGATCCAACTTGAAAGATAGGATAGCTTACATCTTATAGTTAATTGGTTAAGCGATACGAAGTTCGCCGGGTCAACTAGTATTAAATAAAACTAAAAGTTTCTCAATTGTGAAACTTCAAAACGTATATAGCAACTTAATTTATGTTTATATATTCCCTTCTTGCATTTGCCTGTTATATTATTCTTGTCAAAACATGTAAAAACCGTATCGAAATATGGTACCGCTCCCAATAAATTAATATTGTTACGAGTTGCAAGACTCGAATGAAAATGCCGTTAGAATTATTATAGAATTTATTAGAACTATACAAACACGTATAACAAAGGTACAAATATAACAGTACACAACCAGTCCAAACGTAATGCACGATTCAATCACACGCGCAAAGTCCGTCACTAACGTCTTGCTTCGCTTGTGGCTATCGCTAGACTGCTCATCCCTCCCTTGGGGCATTGCTTTAGACTGTACAAATACAATATGTCTGCTTGACCGCGTGGATTGAATTTTCAAGAATCACACCTGGCTAATGACTACCATAAAAGATTACAATACACAATGAGCTTTTCTTCCAATCACAAATTTTAAACACAAAGCAAACAAAAGAAGTCCCTATACCGAAAAGGTAATAAAATTTGTTTCTATAGACGCAGGTGTGAATTTTCCTTTGTCGGCACCTCGGTCGTAACAATATCATATAACATGAAAACATATTCAAATACTTCCCAAAAAAAATATACAGATACTATATCTCTTTGAACTAAGCAAGTTGCGTCTATGTTTTGGATAATATACAACTGATACAACTGATCACTCTGGGGCCGATCCCAAACACCCAGACCAGAGTAAGTAACGAAAGATTGGATTACGAAATTGAGTAGATCAGGAATCGAAGCCGGCGCTTCTGCGTTCCAGTGACCTCAGTCGGCAAAACCATACAAAAAATCTTTCAAGTTCTTAACATATATTTTTTACTAAAATTTCTTAGGATTCACTTGCTAAATATATTAGGAATGACAATCGCCGAGTAAACAAAAAAAGTCTGAAATCACTTCTATATCGATTTTATTTTTCAATAAGAAAAGACCTTACCCATAGAAGACTGTGACCTAGGCTCAGTATTCTACTTATAGTCTTGAGGAGCTATGGGTAGAATGCAATATAAATAAATTAAGTTTTCTTTTATTGTATTAGATTATTTATGGTATTGTAAACAAAATAAAGTAGTCCATATAGATAAAAAATAAGAAGAGGCGTGCGCAGAATGTATTTTGGCGCCCTCCACAAATGCAACGCTTAGAATTGGTTCAAAATTAACCGATTTAACCGGTTATAACCGGTTTTAGTCAAATATTTCGTTCGGAGTGTAAACCTTAGATTTTTTTATTGCTGAATCTCAGCAGACAGGCTGACGGCCCAACTGTAATGGAAAATGGTTATCGCCTATGGACATTAGCAATACCGAAGATCCTGCCAATGTGCTACCGGCCTTGGAGAAACTGGAACATAGCCACTGATGTCGGAACGCAACTTAAAGCTGTTATTGCGGCATACTGTAGATAAGGTGTGGTAGGGAATCGCGAAAATACCCTATCCTGGCTGTGGGTCATTTTGCCGCCTCTTAAGGCGGGCCGCCCGGCAGCAGGAATTAGTATTCTTTTCCCATTCCTGCACGGAGTGTTATATAACTCTGAATTAACCGGATTATTCCGCGAGATGAGGAAATATCATTCCATCTCTCTCAACATGTGTCTGTTGAAAACTTGCCACATAACTGCGCTGCGAAGGTGTCGAGCAAAAATCATTCGAAACCGCTTTATTCAATAACTCACATTAACTGCACTAACATACTCAACCAAAAACCGGTTGATCGAGGGCTGTAACCGGTTCGAATTTCTTTATCGGTTTCCAAACCTCGCACAAATGTAAAATTGAGGGGATTTCTCAGAGTATTACGCACATTTTTTTACTGGGCGGTTGTCCTTCCTGGTATTATTGTTCCATGAAAACACTTACGTATCGCCCGAACCAGTTTGGGATGTACCTCATAAGTTATAAGCGGCACGGGTAATAACCGCAGATATAGCTTCAGAGTACCAGCCACTACGTTTATGTTGCTATACACACTAAGATCCGTCGCTTCACCATCTGAAATAAATTTTCAGCAGGTAATGAAGCGTAACTTTGACGTCTGATTTTATCATTGCTTCATAATTAACACTTGTAGAATATTATTACTGAGGAAAACCGGAATTATTATGAAATGTGGCATTTCAAGTGGCTACAAAATACACAATTGTTTGGGATTAATTAAAGATCGTGGTAGGCGCAAAGCGCACGCGTCATCTCACGTCACTTAGTCAGTTTTCTGATCTAATGTGCATATTGTTACAATAACCACGTGCTAATAACGGCGAAGGAAAACATCATGCTGCAACCTACACATCGAGATAACCGATGTGTCAAACCTGCCAAATCGCCGTGGCGGGTATACTGTCCATTCCCCCTATAATGGGAGGCCCGAACCCAGCAGTGGGGCATTTATGGGCTGATATACTTTAATCAAAGATCCTGACACTGTTCTTTAAAAACCAATAAAAGAATCAAATATGCTGTAAAGTCTTTGTGTCAAGCTATAAAATAAAAAAAACTATCGGTAAATATCAATATCCCATTTTATGCAACTTAGATTTAAAAATAAGGGGTATAGTTTCAAAGCTTACTACTATGTATGTGGCCTTTCAGACCTTTCATTCTTTGAGTGTTGAAATTACACCCCTGATAGTCTTAGACTCAAATTGCCCTAATATTTTCTAAATTTTCGCGACTTGTGTACATAATCAAAAAGTTATCTTTGTCGTCCGTGACCACGGCCACTGGAAAGCGGCCGAAACGTCGGAATAACCAAAATCAAATAAATTACCGCGCTTAAAACCGTTAAAACGTAGTTTTATTAAATTGCCCTGTTGATGATGTTTTAAAGTGAGTAAATATGTAGGTAACCTAATTATTAAATTTAATATTAAACCATGTTTTTGCTTTATGAGCATCCAGAAAGTCATTAAAGTTAAAACAAAAACCAGTCATTGTTATTTTATATTCAAAAGCCGGTAACCAGGCAGATGGCTCCGCTAATAGAGTATAGGATGATATGAGGGATGGCATATAGAGAGAGAGAGAGAGATGCAAAGGATGATAAAGGAGTTGAGCTATAGAGACCAAACATTGGGATTGGGATAGGGGAGAGACAGAATAGAAGAAGGGAGAAGTGGGCCATTATACGAAACACTATTAGTTCAAGACTCATTTCACACGGCTATTCTTTAAGGGCCAAGTATCACACCAATCGATCTGGCCCTAAGAACTTTAATCAAGATCATTATTCTTCAACATCTTTTAATGGAGTGCAGCAGAAATAGAGATGGTAGAGAACAACTGATGAGGGAGTTGGGACTGAATCGTTTTGATGTAGGTATCTGTACAGAAACTCTGGCAGAGCCAGCCTCCATGAAGCTAGTTTGTTAGCCAGCTCATTATTTACTAATATGTAATTATAAGTTATACTTAGTACGTTTAGGAGATGATGGGGCTGACATGCCTATGTGGCGAAACTCCCAAAAAAATAAAGATTAAAAAAATATAATTATTCCATGGCTCTACAACATATTGTGTCTTAGGCTTACCAAATCTTGTTAAGCAACAGTAAAAAATAGATATCTAAGTAAATATTCAATTTGCTGTATTTTCACAATTTTAAACTATCTCAAATCTACTTACCCTTATCAAATGCCATTTTCAACGCTTCAATCTCATCAGCGAATCCAGAAACCCGATAAATTCCCTCAGAATCCATGCCTCTCGCTTCTATCTCATTCACACAATTTCTGACCACAAACGGCAAAGTACTAGAGTGTGCATTCAATAAAGTTGTGAGATCAATACCAAAGACACCTCTCAGTTTCTTCAAGTCTGGCACACAATCATTAGGAACCCGTTCGGAACATTTTGTATGTGCTATGAAGCCACAGTCTGAAAATAAAATACAATTTATTTATTTATTTTCTTAAAAACATTGTACACATTAAAGATATTATTACAAGTTTAACGGCACTCGAATTAAAATTATTATAGAGTTTATTAGAACTATACAAACACATATAACACAGGTACAAATATAACCGAACACAACAAATCCAAATGTGATGCAGACGGTCGTAATTCAATAAACAGCGCAAAGTCCGTCACTATTAGATTCCCCGAATATACACACGTCACGCCTTAATCGTGGTTCTCGCTCAATTGCCCCCCTCTCCATCAGGCCGTCGTTTTATACCTCACAAATACAATCCGCAACACCTGGCTCTTGATTCAGCCGCAAGCGGCCGTAAACGAGTACAATAGTACAACGGGCTGTTCTCTAGAAACATATGCCAATAAATAAGTAAACAAAAGGAGACGATCATAAAAGAATTAATTACAACTCGTTCAAATGCCGACAGGTAATAAAATATGTTTTTTTACAGAATAGGAGTGGAAATCATTTTTGTCGGAACCTAAGTTGTAACAATATTATAACTACAGATGCAAAGTATCACGTTCCTTGCTTATTACATTGAATTTCTCCTAAAAACATAATTAACCTAAAAGTTTTATTATATGTATATAATAATCACATAACATAAAATTAAGTGCAATTTAAATTACAGTATTCCAAAGGTTATACAATCAAATATTTGTAAACCATTAACCTATTAACACGACTTCTTTAGCCCTTTAGGGCTCTCTTAATGTTTTATCTTTATAAGATGATAAGACGAAGGTTATTAAGATATTATCGGCAAACTAAATATATGACTGTTTTACTCTAAATATTCAGTGTGAATTTTTCTAGTGGCCCTTCAGGTCCAAATCTTAAAGTATATGAAATAGCGAAAATCACTCTCTGGAGTCTCAAGACCGATTTTACCAATAATTAAAGCTATCATTAGATTTTTTAAACCTATTACCCCTGTCAGGAATCAAATTGACTGATTTTGAAAAAATATACTTAACTGTATTATTTTACAAAATCATAGTAAAACTTGTAAACGAAAGGGACGATTTTGAACAAAATTCTCTATCTTCCTTACCCTTAAACATTAAATTGAGTCATTTCATTTGGCCGCACCTCATTAGAGACTTATTAACCCGAATTTATCTACCCTGACATAATCCTTTCTCTCTATTTTTTTGCCATCTGCATTCAGCGGCTTTACTTCAAGTGGAAGTATTGTGAACAAGATATTATGGTACAGTACACATATATAACAGTTTGAATGAATTACCTGCCGGCTTAAGAAGTGGCTAATCAGGCCCACCTTGTATAGCTCGAAGGCATTCATAGATTATAAAGATTGATGACAAATTATGTAAATATGAATAATTGAACATTGTATAACCCTGACATATAATATATGTCAGTCATAGTTATGAATAAATGAGTTTATGGTAGATGTTACTGTTACATTCAAGAACCGCTCATTAAAAATCTCATTTGTTAATTCTCTCTTTTCTAGAACCTTGTCCTAAGCATTTGGAGTCCATACAATGCTCTTTTCTTCCGTACTCCTCTATTCTGGCATATGTCGTTTGTCACACCACAAATCATCATGTATCATGTTGATCTATATATTTTTTGGTCTACCTAACAATCTTCTAGTCTCACTTTATTTTGTCACTTGACTTTCTTCCATCCTCATTATGCTTATACCAACTTAGTCTTCTTCCTTGATTTTTCACCAGTCATGTGTGCATCTTTCAAAGATTCTCCTCGTTCATTTGCTAATTAGCCAAAGCTTTTTAACTAAATCCTTAACACTAAATTTAAAAATATTACCTTCACATTTAACTCCCTGTGCAGTGAAACCCCATAGAAAATTTGCACAAAGTTCACACCAGTTGAGACCTTTGAATGTGTGCACTTTAAAAGTGTGTGATTTTGAGTACTTTGTCAACAATGGATTATCTTCTGACATAGGGGTGAGATCAAACACCGGTTTTACAGTTGAATCAACTGTGGTAAAATTCCTATTCTCTAATTTGTTTATAGGACTCGATTTATTTGAAGCCCTGAAAAAAGAAATATGGTTTAATTTCCAGCTAACCGAAATCTACTGCTTATTAAGGTTACAAGGCAAAAAAAGGTACTCTTTTGATCTCACTCTGGGGGTCTGTCCAAATACTATGACAATTAGTATGTGAAGCAAAAACTTTGTACCCCGTTTTACGAAAATTGCACTGATGGAGGGGTATGAAATTTTCCACACTTATAGTTTATATAGAGAAGAACCGAGGAATGCTAATATTTTTTAAAATTATTCATAAAAAATACATTAAATCAATTAAAAAAACATTACACACACTACCAAGTATTAGACACACATGCATATGAGTCGTATAATTCCAATGTCAGCTAACTCCACACGCAACATATTTTCAGTAAAAGCAAAAAAGTGTATCTAATATCTCCGACGACCTGTTTAATTGAATTGTAATTAATCCGATAGCGAATGTAGTTCTAATTTGTTTAAAACCCTGATATATGTATTTTTATGATTAAAAAAGAACATAAACACTTATTTATATAATTTAAAAATGGATTTGGCGGGTATTGTATCTAACCAGTGGAGTTAGCGGATTTTGGATGTAGTTAGAGGTGGATTTAGCGGCTTTTGTAACGAATTAATTTTTTGTTCATATACAGGAGGATGTGGAAACGAAAAAGTTATAAAGGTATCCCAAAAAGGACGCAAGATTTGAAATTGATGAAAAACACATATTTTTTTCGTTATAATATATTTGTATATAAAATATATTTGTGGAAGTGATGTTGATGTTTAACAAACTGGCAGGCGCATATCTGAAAAAAAAAATATACTTATATGACATCATAATATAAGTTAGAACTACCACCACAATTAGAACAATTAATAGTTAACCCAACAAGAATATTTTTTTTTTACATTGGACCTTGCTAGCTATTGATAAAAGGATACCCATGGTATTTATTCTGTATATAATTTATTCTAGCATTTTAATTTTTAAATGATTCGAAAGTAACTTTAATGACGAGCATAATGGAATAATGAATTGCAAATTTTGCCTAATATAGTTATTTTTTTTAATTTTCAATAAAAAAAACAGACACGCTGTATCACCCTAATGATAAAAGTAATAGCCATAGTAACCAATCAAACTTTAACTAACCTTTTTTCCTTCAATTTGTTCTTTTTCCATAAATCCGGTTGACTTATTTTTTTTTCTTCCTTTATTAGGACATGGGTCAGATCACGTCAAGTAGACCCCCCTGTTACCACTTGATGATAGAAAACTGATTAAAATATATTTATTGAAAGTAGTCAAATATTAAAAAACATCCCTCAAAACAGTTTTTGAAAATTTTGAATTTAACAATTATTTTATTACAATAAACATTTTCTGTACTTTAAAGTAAAAAATTAATTATAAAAAAGTTATTGAAGATAACTTAACGAAATTTTCAGCGATTATAGTACAATATCTATAATTTCACATAAAATTATTTTGCAAATTTCATTTGTTTTTATCATATTTTTTATTTACTTTTATTTAAAAGTAAATAAAAACTTCTCAGTACGAGAATTGAATTATTATTTTTTAGTAATATGCGTTATACATTCAAGTTTTGTATTTTAAAAGAAAATTTCACTGCCCGGCATTAGTTTCAATAATATGATTTTTTAAATGACGCAGCGGCGAGCGGTACAAGTGCTACGTGCTACTGAGCTTAGCTGTTAAGGCTATAGATCGCTACAGATTACACAATTATTTAATAAATAATCGTTATAGTTCAATTTTTTTATATTCATTTATATTTTAACAATATTCTTTTAAAATACAAAACTTGAAAGTATAACGCGTATTACTAAAAAATAATAATTCAATTATCGTACTGAGAAGTCATTAAAATTTAAATTTGTTTATTTAAAAGTTAATAAAAAATATGATAAAAAACAAATGAAATTTGCAAAATAATTTTATGTGAAATTATAGATATTTTACTATAATCGCTGAAAATTTCGTTAAGTTATCTTCAATAACTTTTTTATAATTATTTTTTTAATTTAAAGTACCGAAAATGTTTATTGTAAAAAAAATTGTTGTTAAATTCAAAATTTTTAAAAACTGTTTTGAGGGATGATTTTTAGGTATGACTACTTTCGATAAATATATTTTAATCAGTTTTCTATCATCAAGTGGTAAAAGGGGGGTCCACTTGACGTGATCTGACCCACCTACTTTTTCAACTTGTTTAGTCAGTTCTTCCATTATTTTAATAAAAAAATGCAAATTACGGACAACAATAATCATACAGTTCTGCACTATAACGCCATATTGAAAACTTCGGAATAGAGCGTCGTGATTGGTCGAAACGGGATGTAGCGGGATTTGGAAATAATCTTCCAAAGAGCTGGCGGATTTTGGAACAAACTCGAAAGTTTGATGTCAAATTTAGTTGGAAGTTGGCCGTTTTAGGTATAAAACAAACAAAATGACATACGAGAAATTTCATAGACTATCCAGAAACATACATAGCTTAATTTTGTTTTTTAAGGGAGTTGGCGGGTATTGGAATTATACGACTCATATATACTGTTTTGTTTATTATTGTTCAATTCAAATTAACAGTGTAGCCTTGGCAAAGTCTGTGATTATAGAAATATAGACTTGGACATTAATTAATACGGTTGAATTTCGAGCACAGGTGACCACTAGTAATTGGAAAAAAGGAAGTAATTATGAAACAGATACCTGATCTTAGCATATTAACCTTCTAACACCTAACTCCTTAAAAGCATTTCAATGATCATACACTCCAATACATCATTTATAAAAAGGCCATAATTTTAAACTAGCAGCAATAATTAAAGTTGGGGTACTCATAATATTATTCTTCATCACACAGTATTTATTGTATACAGTATCTGTCTTTATACATTGAAAGTGATGTGACAAAAAGTATATAGATTAATGGATACAAATGTAATGGTAGAACAAAACAAGGATGATAAAACTATGTTTGAACGGTTTTAAGCGCATTAATTTATTTGATTTTGGTTAATCTGACATTTCAGCCGCTTTTCAGTGGCCGAACGTTGGATTAACCAAAATCAAATAAATTACCATGCTTAAAACCGTTAAAACATAGTTTTATTATGTATATACAAGTCGCAAAAACTTAAGAAAATATTATGAAAACAAGGATGGATGCATTTTGTGAAGTTGACAGCAGACATATGCCAGAATAGAAGAGTATGGAAGGAAAAGATGTATTGTGCTGGCCCCAAATGATTGAAATAAGGTGACAGAAAAGACAGATATGTATAATCTTGAGTAACTACATATATTATATCAAATACATAAAAATCACTGTACTTGTAAGAACAATGGAACAAACAAATACCCACCAGACAAATTTAAACATTACTATGGTTGCGGTTTTAATAGATATCAAACTATAACCTATTAACAAAGAAGTACTTACTGTTGAATGTTGGACAAAGTCTTTAACTTCCTTCTATTTAAGGTCACATATGGACTATCGGTATAATTTGTCCTTGAATTTATCATTTCCAGTATATGTTGAGCTTTGAGTTCCATATGACATGTGATCAAACCATCCGCTACCAGATCATATATTGTATCATATCTCTTTTCTTTTATATAGTGAGTTCCATCATAATAAAGTTTGTAGTGGTGTATTTTGTCATTAAATCTGAAATATCCAATGCAAGAACTTTAAAATACCCTAGGCTCAGAGTTGGACCATGGTCTGTTAACTTTAAAATATGACAGTAGAAATTCTGGGTGTGGTATAGCTATACACATATATTTATTGATTGAGATATAAAATTAACTTTCGGTGCTCATAAAAAAAAATAACCACAAAGGCTAAATTGGGTGCTCTGCTTTGCTTCACGCCCGCCTTAGCCTTCTAACCTATTTTTTAAAAGTTTGGATCTGTTCATAATATTTAAATGTGCCGTATAACTATATCCCACCCGAAATTCTCATTTTACTCATTGTGTCTGAATAATTTACTAAACAGTAAAATATGGTTTCATTTCGTATGGTTTCATTAGGTGAGACATATAAATATCCTACTATACTAAGTAACTTATCCATTTATAAATAGAAACAAGTTCATTAAACTATAAGTAAAAGTTAGTGAATATTTGCATAATTATAATTAATTTTTATTGCAAAAATATATTACAATATATTTTCAATATGTTTATTTAATTAATGGTGTTTATTATATATTTCTTACCAATGCTTTAACTATTCTACCTTACCTCCATGTCAATGTATAGAAGTCATTAGATTGATTTCCTTTTCTAATTAAAAAGGCTCCATTAGGTTCGTTTTCCAAAAGCACAGTGGCCTCTTTATGCCCCATGATTCCGTGATATTCTTTACCATAAAATTCAGGCCTATCAGGACAAGTTTCACATGGAATACGTTTAGGTAAAGGGGCTTCCATCTGTATTCGATAAACTATAAAAAAAAGGTATATGAGGGTCATAAAACATACTTTTGAAAGTTCGAAACTATTTATATTCTTATAAACTTACGCTCCGGCTTCCAAATATTTTTCAAATTCTCCATATTTCTTACAAGTAAAGCTATGGCCTTAAAATTAATAATATACGCTCAAGTACTGAAATATTATGTATTTGTGCTCAGCAAATTATCTTGAAATGATTAATTTTTTCGAATAATAACGTAAACAATCTAGGTACAGCGATTTATTTATTGGGATTTGGGGGAAAGAACTGTCAAAGTGTAAATTGACGTTCGACGACATTTTTAGATGTCAGTGCCGATCGATTGTTATTATCTTATTCGGCAAAAGGTCAGGCAAAGACTTGTAATCTATACAGCCACAAGTGAATCTGGAACTGGCAATCAAGTCATAATTCGAAGGCCTACATTTAACTACAATAAAATTTCTCACAAAACATAAACTATTGGTCACTTAAAAATAATAATAAAAACACTGCACAACACAACGTTACGGATCAGTTCCCGCCAAAAACTCTTCGTCAATCGAATAAATATACGTTCAAAGAGCTGTTGTAAATTACCATGGTTATACCATGGTAATTTACAACAGCTCATGGTTATACCATACCATGCTTATAATTAGATTTAACCTAAAATTAAGTTTTATTTTATTTTACAATTTTTGGATGACTTTCAGCTATTCATAATTATAATAATAACACATTAGTGATAGTGAGCTATTAACAAGTCACCACAGATAGAAATAAATTAAGATATCTAATCAGAAAACTAAAAACAAAGAAAAAAGAAATAATAATTTAAACATAAAGAATGAAATTTATAACATAATAAGAAAACCTGTTCATTACACACTAAAATTCAAAATATAGATTATTGAGTTTATTCCTAAAACTAGACACCGAGGTACCCGTTATATCCAAATCATAGCTGCGAATTAAATTATTATAGGTAGCACACGATCGATACAGGAAACTATTCTGGCGATAATTCGTGTCAACCGATTTCAAAGCAAAAAAGGGACTATGACGGAAAGAGTGTCGAGGAGTATATATATCTATTTTGTTAAGTAATTCAGGACAATCGATTTTTTGTGAGTTAACAATACCAGCTAGGAAGGTTAAATCAGCGATTTCCCGGCGCTGTCCGAGTTGCAGAAAATGGTGATTCTTACATGATATATTAACATCTTTTAATTTGGAGTTGGTCCTAAAATTTAGATATTTGATAATTTTTACTTGTATTTGTTCAATGCGTTTAATGTATATATCATATCTTGGATTCCAGACTTGAGAAGCGTATTCTAAATGAGATCGAACATATGTAGAATATAGAACTTTTAAAGTTTTAGCCTGAGTAAAATCTTTCAAGAAACGCATAAGAAACCCTAGTGCTCTAGAAGCTTTATTAGTAATAGCAGTGACATGCCTATCAAATAATAGTTTCGAATCGTGTATAACACCGAGATCTTTGACCTCTTGTACTGATTGAAGCTTTTCCCCTTTTAAAAAATAATCAAATAATATAGGTGTCTTTTTTCTTGTAAAAGTTATACACGAACATTTGTCAGTATTTAAATCTAACTTATATAGTGAACAGTAATTATCCAACCGAACTAGATCCTCTTGTAATGCTATAGAATTCAAGCCAAATAGGAAATATGTTACTTCAGACTTTAATTCGCTTTAGCTATTAATTTGAGGTTCACATACACTTAAAGTTTCTATTTTTGTCAACTTAAAAACTAAAGTATAACATTTATTTCTCATTCCAAGCTAAGGATTTTATAATTAAACCATTTCAACGGATTTTGTTCAATTAACTTTCGTGGAGTAATTATTATATTTTTTATCTACAATAAAATATTTTCAATAAGTTTTCACGCCATAATTCAGAAGTTATAGAGCTAGGCCAAATTCGTCAGAGTTAGGCGGGAACACGTTTTGAAATTTGAAATTAGCTTTTTCTAACGATAAAAAAAAAATCTGAACGCGAAGCCCTAAAAAAATAAAAAAGGACCTTATAAAAAAAGGAACATTTTTAAGTTATTGCTTCACAAATATTTAAACAATAAGATAAATTTAATTGTATATTTGGCAATGATCGAGCATTGAAAATTACTCTTAAATTATGAATTATGCGGGTATACTTTGGATTGTTTTATTTAACCTCGTACGAAATAATTGAATTAAAATAATCTTATATCAATAGAGTTCACGTTAATGAAATAAAAGCCATTGAGTTTATGCAGGTATATATTTATTTAATTAGACCATGGAAGAAGTATTCTATTTCCATACTAAACTCAACATTAGAAGCACTTACCGAGATTTTGAGCACACGAATACGTCGTGTCGAGACCGATGAATATCGGTATTCGATGGTACCCTTCTTGAAGTTGTACAAGATTATGTCTATTTAGAACAGTTAGACAGATACAACTTCGAAGGGCAAATTAGCAGGAGGATCCAGCAGTGTGACGTGACGTGATGTAAGGCTCTTAAATAAATATAACTTCGATCTTAAAACTGGCTTTTATTTTCACTTTAGTAAATATCTTTCAGTCGTACAAAAATGGTGTCCCATTTTAACTGAATTCAAAACCCGTGTCGGATAACTCAGATCTCAGAGAGATCAATTGTTCTGACCTCTTGGTCCCAGATGGTTGTAAGCATGAACAACCCAGAGGGCATCGAGGAACGGTATTAACGATACATCAACCTGAGGAGAGACGTATGTATGTGGTTGACACCCAAGCGGGTGGTAACCAGGATCATGGTATATTCAGCAAAGGAAATAATATAAAACTATCTAGAACTAAACGTGGTAAGTGCATCCACTACACTATTCCCCTTCAGAGACTGATGCTGTAAGCTAAGGTCGATAGTGATCCGTAAATTTTACTCTTCTTCCAGATTTGGTTCGTTTTTCACCGCTCGGTTACGTCGAAGAAGCGGGCAAGGTTGTGCAAGCATCCTATGTGAATGGCTAATTCGGCTTCTGGGTTTGGATGTGCTAGCAGAGTGGCCCTCGACAAGCTAGTCTTACAGAGGTTGAACGCCAGAGTCATCTCCAGTGTCATTAGTAGGTCTTTAGACCCTTTACGTTTGGGACCTGAGATGACTATCTTCCTATTATGACGTATAGTATGGGATCGAAACATTACACTAACGGTGAGGCTGATGTACAAACTTAAAGTTGTGCAACGACAAAATACGAAACGAGGATATCTTTAAGAGAATCGCGATAAGCGACATACCTCGCAAAATTTGCAAACTGAAGTGTTGTTCTCGCAAGACCGATTGTCGATGGAGCAGACGAGTCCTGGATTTGTCTTAATTAACGAATGTAAGATAACCTCGGAACCTGTGGACCAATGACCTACGCAAGGTCACCGGTAGGATTGAGATTCTACATGAAGAAACCGAAAATCCGGGTAAACATCGGGAGGTCTACGTCCCACAATAATCTTTAACGGGCTGACGACAAAAGGTATTGGATGTGAACTAATTGTTGTGAAATTGGTCTTTTAGTCATGCAACAAGACACCAAGGCGTCAAAACCGCGAGGAAATCCCAAATGTAAACTAATTATTGTATATTCATAAAAAATATTATGTTCAAATTGTATACTAGCGACTATTAAGTTATCGATAATGTGGCTAAAGTCACATAAAGATATGTCGCAGGAGGAGACTTCCTAAACTATATGATAAAATTCAGAACAACGTTTATTTATATAACTCTGAGAATAATTTGCATCAGGCATCCTCCAGATAAGCGTAAAATTTTAAAGTTAGAAATGAAACATAGTGTAAAAAGTTTTTGAAGTGAACTCTTTTGTTATTATAAACTCGATGAAACGAAAAAGCGACATAAAAAAGAGATAAACATTTAAATCTATAGGACTTTTAATTTAAGTTTTATTTTGTGCATCAGAGATTATTAAATTAACAACCGAAATTTTATATAAGTACCTATGACTATAAACTAGTACAACGAAGGAAAATTAACTTATATTGTCTTCTACCTATAATCCTTTGATACTATAAGTAGAATACTGAGCCTACGACATCCAAGTAAATGGGTTCCTAAAAAGGTTGGCTACGTTACTATTTTTATTGGACGAGTTCAGCAGACAGGCAGAGGGCCCACTTGATGGAAAGCGGTTTCTATCGCCTATGGACATTTGCAACACCAAAGGTGCTACAAAAGCGTTGCTGCTCTCTTATGGAAGACTGGAACCTGGTCACTAATGCAGGAACACAAATCAAGGTTGTTATGGTGGCATATTCTAGACCAGGGGTGATGGCCATCCAGTCGGGAAAATACCCTACTACCTGGCAAACGTGGCTACGTTACCTCACGGGATCGCCATACTGTTCCGTTGTCCGAGGTAGGCACCAGCCCTCTGATCACCTGAAGAGTCAATAAATCGTTTTACCTATTACTTCATTTATAACACATTTTTAAACTGTCGCCACATTACGTATCTGACACATGCGTAATACAGCTCTTTACAACATACCTAATTATTAAATACCCATTACCTACGTACCATTGTTACTCCATTTATATCAACTTATTTATAACTTAGTTTATGTTTAGCATTTAATTTATTTTTGTGTAAATTACAAATATATTATACTTAAGGAACACTTCCTTAAATGCAATGAGTTTGCTATCTGAATATGTCCTTACTATTTATTTTATGTACATGTTTATTTACTTATTATTTATACTGCCTATATAATTTACCAATGATAATAATAATCGTAGCAATGTTCCCTGAACATTGACTCCGGGGGTCAAGGCAAGGCCACCTCCGTGCTTGCCTTAGCCAGCTGGCACGGAATGTTGATCGCTAGAGCTAAGGCTCAAGCTCCCGGGGTGGAAGTGATAAATGTCCTAACGTCAGAAGTAGCCTCGGCGAACCTGCAGACCACACCCTTAGCCATTCATACCCATGTTGCCTCTCGCCAATCTTCTACGGCAGATTTTTTGGGGCATCTACCCATTTTTTCCATGTTCCCCGAACATTGAAATGGGCAGATCCCTTTTTGATCCCTCCCTCGATACCTTTTGTTCTCATTCCCTACAATAGTCATACACTGACCGGGACATGTCCTTGGGTACATTTTTTATATGGTGTAGACAAGGGCAATCGCCGGTCAGTGTCACGCCACAGTTACCTACATTTTTGTCATGGGGCCTGCCTCTACGTGTTGGCCTTCCCATAGCCCTACGCAAGCCCTCCAAAAATCCGGGCATCTTTTGTGGCCCGTGGTCTGCAGAGACGTACATGATAACTATTATCAATAAACTCTATTGAAGTTTTTAGGACTGCACAGGTAATTAAATTAAGATATTCAAATCTTGATTGATTTATAAAACGTAGCACTTTTTTGCCTATAACTTCTTTAGTTTTTAATTTAGGGCAAAAGTTATATAAACATATTTGTAGGCAAAACAATTTGCTACAAATACACTGTCACACTGACTTTACAATTTTTGAAGTGAAACTTCTATATAGAGGGGGTCTTATGGAGTTTTAACTCACGAAAAGATGTCACAGTCACGTGATCACCGTCACTAATTCTTACATTTTTAAACTCGTGATATCTTTCGCATGGAATGTCCGAATTGAATAATTCAAAAAGTTATATAAAGGTATTGAAGCAGTCTTGAATATGAAGTAATTTATTTTCATAAGGATTAATATCAATATACAAATAAAAAGCCTTTTCTAGCGGCGGCATTTTAATTTTTTGTAAGACGCATAGTTTCCGAGATATAGCGAAAAAAGTGTTTTCACCCCTTTTTCCAAGATAGCGGCCGGGGGACAAGGGTGGCGACCCCACAAACTTGAGGTTAAGCTTCTATTGACCACACATGTCCCAAAAATAAAATTGCGTCCTCTAACAAATGCTCATGTAACATTTCAATGAACTAAAATTGACTCCTTCAAAAGTTATTTGCAATTTCCTAAAGGAAATCGCTTCAACTTTATCCTTGAATAACTAGTATGCGGAAATCCAGGATAATATTGCTGTTTACCTTATTATTTACTTTAGAGGAAATCCGAAAAATATTTTGATTTGTATAATGGACGTCATTGTTATGAGATATAAACTATACAACAAATATCGAAGTGTTTAAGGAATTTGTGGCCATCCATCTGCAGTGAAGAAATCATTTTCAGCTAACAATTGTCCACTGCTGGACATAAGCTTCCCCGAGTTAGCCCCACATATCTCAGTTCTCCGTATTCCTCGCCTTGTCTTCTACTTACACGATCTTGCGTAGATCTTCGGACCACCAGGCTGGAGTACAATGCAGAAATCGCATGAGCCGAATTTATAAAATGTCATTGTCTTTATGATTTTAATTCAAATTATTAATTAATTAATTAATCCTCCCACACCAGGAGGCCCTGAAATGTCGCAAATATGTATCCATTGGTAGTGGGTACGTATTTGTGGCTTTCGGGGTCAAGACCCTGGGGGCGTGGGGGCCTGGAGCACATCACCTCTATCGAGACCTCTCAACGCGTCTTATTGAGGTCTCGCGTGACCAAAAGGCTGACTTTACCTAGGGCAACGGATCAGCGTTGCCATCCAACGCGGAAATGCGGCCAGCATTTTGGGCACGCTCCCCGCCGACAGCGATTTGGAGTCAATTTTATATTTATAGATTTATGCTATTTTGTATGTAGGTACTGCTTTATTTATAGTATAGTTTAGTTTATTCAAATACATATAGGTATATTTATTAAACTAAATACATAAACTAATATATAAAAAAGCTTAATATATAGCCTAGATCACCGTGTTCTAAAGGTGCTTAAAAGGCTACTTCCTTTCCTGGGATAACGGATCAAAATAACGATCCAGCAGTAAGCGCCAGCGCTATAATCATCTGAAGCATCTAGAAGTCTTTTGATTGCTCTTTGTAGAGGCTCATGGCCAACTCACTACGCCTCTATTGCAATAAACGATATGAATAAATAATATTTCTCACGAAGGATTTCTTATTACTTATTAGCATTTAATCCCTAACGAACAGGCTCTGCCAGTCACAGTATATTCATATTTTTTTACACTATACTGTCATTACATATCTTCTAGTTTCCATTTTACGGTCTTAGTCATATTGTATTAGGGTAACTAAGTTTGTCATCTTTAAGGTTCTTAATTTTTTTTTATATTTATTCAGTAAAACGTGTGGATGTTGCAAACGTTTTGCTGAATTTCAACGGTAGCCGCTTTCCATCAGATGGGCTGCCATCCTAACTGCTATACTCCAGCAATAAAAAACGGATAAGTGGCAAAACGAATCGCAACGGACAAGTGGAAAAACGAATGGCAACGGATAAGTGGAAAAACGAATCGCAACGGACAAGTGGAAAAACGAATAGCAACGGATAAGTGGCAAAACGAATCGCAACGGACAAGTGGAAAAACGAATGGCAACGGATAAGTGGAAAAACGAATCGCAACGGACAAGTGGAAAAACGAATCGCAACGTACAAGTGGAAAACGAATCGCAACGGACAAGTGGAAAATCTTCAACTGACAAGTGATAAAATGAATCGCAACAAAATTTTAACTTGAAGTTTTACGGGCAGGTTTTCAAATTGGACAAGTACATTAACAATCTGCCCGTAAAACTTCAAGTTAAAATTTTGTTGCGATTCATTTTATCACTTGTCAGTTGAAGATTTTCCACTTGTCCGTTGCGATTCGTTTTCCACTAGTACGTTGCGATTCGTTTTTCCACTTGTCCGTTGCGATTCGTTTTTCCACTTATCCGTTGCCATTCGTTTTTCCACTTGTCCGTTGCGATTCGTTTTGCCACTTATCCGTTGCTATTCGTTTTTCCACTTGTCCGTTGCGATTCGTTTTTCCACTTATCCGTTGCCATTCGTTTTTCCACTTGTCCGTTGCGATTCGTTTTGCCACTTATCCGTTGCTATTCGTTTTTCCACTTGTCCGTTGCGATTCGTTTTGCCACTTATCCGTTGCTATTCGTTTTTCCACTTGTCCGTTGCGATTCGTTTTTCCACTTGTCCGTTGAAGTTTCACTTCTAATATGTGTACCAGCACACATTTCGATTTTTCGCAGGTTTACTGCAAATTATGATTTAGTTAGGTTAAGTACATTTTAATGGTGTATGTAATACGCTACCCACGCACCGACCATTTTTTACGTCAACACTTTTGTTGTTCGTTGTCGTTCACTTTTGTTATGACTTTCCTCGCTTGCTTTCTCGTTTGCGGGACTTCCCCGGCGCTCGGCTCGGCTCACCAAGTCTTCCACTTTAGCGCTTTCGAAGCTAGATATAGCGCTTTTTAGGGCAACCCAGCTTCCAATTTTATTAAGCAACTTCCAGCGCAAAATCTTGCGCTTTTTATAATATGCAAATATCTAATTAATTTTATAATAAAGATATTTATGAATATCTAGACTAATATTATAAAGAGGAAAGATAAGATTGGTTTTTGCTTGCATGAAGAGGCTCCGAAATTACTGAACCGATTTGAAAAATTCTTTCACTGTTGGCAAGCTACGCTATCCCCGGGTGACATAGGGTATATTATATTTACAAAAAAATTAGGGATCATTACTAAAACTCCAAAAATTTAATCCAAGGTATAAAAAAATACCTAAAATCGCGTGCGCTGCGAAAACTATTGATGATAAAATAACAAATAAAATAAATTACTGAACCGATTTGAAAAATTCTTTCACTGTTGGCAAGCTACGCTATCCCCGGGTAACATAGGCTATATTATATTTACAAAAAAATTAGGGATCATTACTAAAACTCCAAAAATTTAATCCAAGGTATAAAAAAATACCTAAAATCGCGTGCGCTGCGAAAACTATTGATGATAAAATAAAAAAAGACGGAGAGACGGATGGTTGTGCATGGCTATAGTGCCTTAAAATAAGAAACAAACGATCATTAATAAAAACCCATAAACTTTCGCGAAAACATTTTGAATACAAAAAATATAGTCTACAACTCTTTAATGTCGTTAATGACTAACTTAATTTGCGTAAAAACCAAACTACATTCCGTATGGAAACTCCTCATAATTATTATCATCGCTGCATAATAACAATGATTGCCGATTCAAGTATTATGACAAACAAGCAAGTAATCGTCAACTACGACACGTGCTTTTGAAACTAGTATCTAAGTATTAAGTTTATTTATACATTTAAGAAGATAAAATCTATGACATAAAACGAATGTAAACTATTATTACTTATAATGATAAAGGTATTCACAGATAGATGACCAATTTATCATAGACATTTATTGGTGGATAAGAAATACAGAAGTAACAAGGTCATTTCTACCGATACTTTGTCCCTGGCGATCGGCTACTATCGTCGTAGACGTAAAACAAGTTTTGTCATCTCAATGGTCAAGGAGTCGTCGTCTAGGTATATACCTGCGTACGTCCTATTTTTTGAAGTGAAACTTCTATATAGAGGGGGGGGGTATTAGGATTTTTCCTGTCTCAAAAAAGCGTTACGGCCGCGGGGAGTAGAAGGTATATCGCGTGGTTCGCGAATCGCTTTTCCACTTGTCCATTGAAGTTTCACTTCTACTATGTCTCCCAGTTTTTACAGTATACAAAAGTAATTAAGATGAACTACTTCACTAAAAATCACAATCTAGACTGTAGAGATTAATAAGTACATATTATCACGCCTGTTTCACATAGAGGTAGACAAAGATAATGTTTCTCTACTTGCTACCATTTTGACATACATTTTTTGCTTGATCTACTTTCATTAAACTCTTCATATATACACGTTTATTTATAGGTGCTTCTTACCTGACCATTCTGCAAAACATCAGCTATTTGAGCGTAGTAAGTATTAAGCAACTAAGAAAGTTGTAACCTAAGTAAAAAACCTTGTAAGAATTTAAGATGTGTCTTTGTTATAGTTGTCTTTTCCAAATCAACTTATTAATTGATTAAGTTATATTTAATTTAAAGAAGACCCAATTAATCAAGGATTTTCTACGTGCTGCATAGAATTTTATGTTTCCCAGAAGGTTATTTCGTTTAATTGTGAAGTGACAATGAAATTGTTTGTTATATGTCTTAATAATAAGATAATGTCGATTCATGTTTTGCTCTTGACCGCAATCCTTGGGAGCTCCAGTGACGTACATTTTATTTCTTTAACACTTAATACGTAACCTGTATTTGTAATTGTTGTTTTTTAATATTTACTACATAATACGTCACAAAGGGCTGTAATAATAATTAGTAGTTTTTCCTCCGACGCAATACCTGCACAGTCAGCGGTTATCATTATAAAGCCAACAATCCTGTCATAAGCGGAGCGGAGCGGTAATTGTAAAGCGCTTGAGCGGAAAAAAGAATACTACGCTGCCAAGGATGACATGTACCTGATGAAAGGTGTATTTCCAGATTAAAATATATGTGAAAATTTGTTTAGATGTTAAATTTTTGTATGTTTCTAGATCGCTATTTAAGAGTAAACAAATTATGACGAAATGGTCTGCACAGAACTTTTTATTATTAGTACTTTTAATAACGTGTATGAACATGATAATTTTGTACTGTAGAAAATGATTCAACTGCCTAAACTACGGAACGGCTCATTTTTTACCTGTTTAATTATAATTTAAAAGATAAATTCAGATGACCGTGATCAGAAGGCTGGCTCATGTTTCGCCCAACAATTAAGCATCGCCATACAGCAAGGCAATGCAGCCAGCCTTCTGGGCACGCTCCAATCTGGCAGCGATTTGTTACACAGTCTATAATAGCTTGTAATATTTATAACTTAGTTTTTTCTTAGTTTTTAATTATATTATGTAAAAGATAAATAAAAACATAATTTAAGGCATAGCATTGCCGTACAACGTGGAAATGCGGTCATCATTTCAGAAACGCTCCTCGCTGACAGCTCTCTTGATTACATTTTTTCTCTCTGTAAATATGTTCATGGCTTTTTTGCGTTTTTAAATATCTCAAAATCAATAAACTCGTGTATTGTATAAAAATTCTTCTGAATTCTTTCAAAATTCCCTCTTCAAAATTATTTTTTCTAATTTGCACTTTTTTTATGCATGAATTCAGCAGGCGGGCAGACGGCCCACTTGATGGAAAGCGATTACCATCGTCTATGTATATTTGTGTCACTAAAGGTGCTACCAATGTGGTGCCGCTTTCTAAGACTGGAACTGGAACCTGGCCAGTAATGCCGGAACATAACTCAAGGTTGTTATAGCGGCATACTCTAGACTCTAGACCAAGGTTGGTGGCCATCATTGTTTATTCAACTCTTACGACAGGCCCCTGGGCTGCAGGAAATTGTATTCCAATTCTTCAATTTCAATTTCCAATATCTGTTTATTAGTTTGCCACATAGCTATGACAAGTCTGGGATTACCAGTCCATGTTTCGTGACGCAAGTAAATCTTTCCCCTCCGCTTCCGCTTATGCTAGCGTGAATGCGTGCTAATTCAAAACTACTGAACTCCGTTAAGGATATATAAGGACAAATGTTTAACAGTAAATTATTCAGTTTCAAACTCTGTTAGTATTACCGTTTGCTCCTTTAATTTAAAGTAAATAATAATAAAAAATGGAGGGCTTTGGAAAATTGTCTTTGTTGACTGTGTTTTTCGTAGCATCTATTAGTGCGTGGTTCATAACAAATATTAACAATGGTTTTGTGGCTGCCGAAGACGTCTGCATGGAAGATGACCTTGAGGATATTAGTATTGAAGAAGCGCAGAAGAGGTTCAATTTGATGATATTCCCAGGTAATTATTTGGAAGACTAGAGATGTTTTTAAGAGTTTCGAGATACTTTAGTCTTTCTAGAGCAGCGATAACTGAGGACTTAAAGTGGTTTGGAAAATCGCTTAGTGAAATTAACACATGTCTAGGTATGCTGGTAGAGGCTAGACATAGCATATGGTTCCACTTTATGTTGATACTTGTCATATTCATCATATATATCTGCGAAAACGACCTCCGTAGGCCCTTAAAATGCGAAGCGGTATACATTATTTTGTATGTCAATTTAGTTTGAATTTATATATGTTTATTACCTTTCAAATATGATCTTTATTAAAACTTATTTGAATAAAAGTACGGGACGCTAAGAAAGCTTTTTATCCATACGGGATGCACTTGTAAGATACAAACCGAACTTATAATGAAATCAGTAGTTATTTTTGGACGTTACATTAGCATTCTCAGGATATACAAATTTGATTTTCTGTCCACTGGAGATCGCACTAACAAAGATACAAGGTGACCAATAGTAGCAGTACACTAGCTGAATCTTTAGAAAAACAATATCTCACCCATTTTCAACAGTAATACGTAATCTGTTGCCAGAAGGTGATAATGCGTTAAAATTTAGAAGTATTTTAGATTGCTCGAAGTTTCACATGATAGTATACATATAGTATACATTTCAATTATTACGTAGTATGATTCTAAAAAATACAGCCCTAAATATGTGTTAATTATTAAAATCGAAATGATTTTTAAAATATATTTATAGTTTCTTCCTTCATTTTACTTAGACTTCGATGAAAACTTTAATTATGTCAACGAAATATAGACTAGGAAACAAGTGCCTTTTGGACCAACTTTTTTCAGCAGTCTCCGAAAATTATAAATGAGGTATCATTCGATTCGGAATGGCATCTAGATGATTTTTGAAAGAAATGAAGTTCCGCTTGCAAAAATTGTAAAAGTTATTAACAATTAACTAAAAAAAAGAAGGGGGTTTAGTTTTTTTGCAAATATCTCAAAAAGTAATAAAGATTTTTCAAATTTGAAAAAAGATTCGATAAGAGGAGGAAATAGTACAATAAGTACATGCCTACATTTAAGACGTTAGTGAAGAAGATAACAAAATTAATGCCATTATTAAAATGGTATAACGCGGTATTGTTATCAATATGGAATTATTTTATTATAAGGTACTAGGACGCATTATTTCTTAAATAGAGTCAAAGAAATACTTGACTTTTTAGCTCAGGTGTGATTTCATTCTTCGATCTGAATTTAACAAGATTCCTGCGTGCCATACTGCTGTATTATGATATTCTATAGTATTCTTGTTGTAGGAAATCGTGTCCGCATCTGTGTTGTTAATAATCGGCCATAGTTTTCCTCCTCAAGCGACACAACAGCCTCCCATATTTAGCAAATTAATAACAACCCAACCAGAAAATCTATACGATGTTTTGTCTCCAACAGTCATGTAACTTGACAGAATGGAGTTTTGCGAGTTTTTATTTCAGCTCAGCCACCTAACCTAGCAGCTTTTAGTTCACAACTTACCTATCTATGTGATATGTGATCATGACTTCTCGTAAGAGAGTAATATGTTCTTGACTAATAATCGTTTCCTTATTTTGCAGGAACTAAATGGTGCGGAGCTGGTAACACTGCTGAAAATTATGACGACCTAGGCTCAGCTCGGGAGACTGACATGTGCTGCAGGGATCACGACAACTGTCCTGATCTCATCTTGGCCGGCGAAACTCAACATAATTTAACCAATGACGCTTTTTATACCAGGTAAGAATATATTATGCTTTTTCAAGTTTGCAATTTCAATATATGTTTGTTTTTAAAAGAATTAATAGTGAAGGAACTGAAGGACTTTAATGGTACCTAAAGTCAAATTCTTGTATCAAGCAAACGTTACAAATACCTGAGCGAATAGTATAAAGTACTCCATATAATTCTATTTCCATTGAGTTAAACATGTATAAGATTAAAAGGAGTTCTAAATTTCACAAACTTGTATATTTGAATATAACGTTAGTACAATGATTGATAGATATATTCCAAGCGTTTATCAGCGAACTATTGAACCATAGAGATCTATATGCATTCCCGGGAGAATAATTTTAATAGATAATAGAGTATTAAAAACTACAACTACACTTTAAGGATTATAGAATTCCCTTGTTTCTGCTGCGATCGCCCTGACCAATGATTCAGAGTTCCTTTGTGCATATCTCTTTGATTACCCAAATTTGTCACTACCTTTTCAATAGCTAGTATGAATGAATAAAAACTATTGTACAAGAAAAATAATATGGATACATGAATGCTTTTAAACAATTGCATTGTATTGATTTACAGATTGAACTGCGGATGCGATGAGAAGTTTCGTCAATGCCTCCATGATGCCAACAGCAGGGTCGCTAACAAAATTGGAAAGATCTATTTCAACGCTTTAGGAACTCAATGCTACAGGGAAGACTATCCTATCAAAAGCTGCATTAAACGTGGCGGGTAAGTTGCAATATGAAACCCAAAGTTTTGGCAAAATAAAAAAATATTACATTTAGTGTATGAACTAGAAGTAACAACCTTAAATGGAAAAACAGGTAGATTGGTTTTTAAAGCACCCTGTGGCATTGCTATGACATCTAAGCCGGGAGCCCGGGAAGAATACACTGCTAGACACATTTTCTGACCTAATATGAATATTTCTACTTAATTAAAAAGATGAAACTAAAATGAATATTGAATTAAATGTTTGTCTAATTATATCCAAAATTCTGAAACCTAAACCTCTAAGGCAGGAATATCCTTTGATTAATAAGGCTTGCTATACATTATCGAGAGTACCCGACTGACTGCCTTAGATAGGATTACTTAGATTTGTTTTATTACATCTAGAGATAAATTACTATCGTTGATTTATAAACTGCAATGATATCTTAAAGTATTTGAAATAGCTTCAAATTCCTAAATAATTCTCAAAACAGATTTTTAAACAAATATTTGTTTTTTTCCAGTTGGTTCAAACGCAAGTGTGTTGAATATGAGTACGACACAGAGAGCCCAAAGAAATACCAATGGTTTGACGTGATCAGTTACTAATGACGCTGACAGAAATTTTTCTATAGAAGTCTGAAGAACGAAGATCTCTCTAAGCTTAGGATACAATGGCAACTGTATATGTCAGAAAACACCATCAAGAACGTTTTGTTGTATTCAAAAGAGTTGTTGTTGTACATATTTGTAAAACTGAGTGATTATGTGATTATTATAATCCCTTAGTAAATCATTGTAGACTAGGCTTATTAGTTTAAATGTTTATTTGTAAGTTGTATGTAATGTTATTAAAATGTAACAAATGTAGGTAAATGTAAAGTTCCTGAAGAGTGCTATGAGAAAATACTTTTTTATATTACTAATGTTTTATATATAAGCACAAAGCCCGAATTAAATTATTAAATAAAGATTAATTGTTTTAACAGTGCCTTTTATTGTATGGTTTAAAATGCCTTTTTGTAATGGTGGTAATGCTTTGCATTACGGAAGTAAAATCGGTTAGTAACAATGATACTGAAAGGTAGGTATGTAATTTCTATTTAAAACGCTGCAGGTCATTTTTCTCACTGTTTTGTATTTTATTCCTCAATGTCGCTCAAAAATATTCAAAGTTAAAGTTACCCACTTTTGACTTTTAATAGATATACGTACATGACAAAAGTTAAATATTTTATAATTATACAATGGTAAAGCGAGTATTTACTCCTAACCAATATGCGGAACCCTGCTCAATGCTGACTCGCGCTTGACAATTTTTTTAGCAAGAAACATTTCATGATTTGATTGATGTTTTATTTTATTATATTAAAATTGCAATAATTTGAGAATAAGTATACTTACACTCAACAAAATTCCAGTATTTTTTATATGAATATGCTTTTGTCGCCCTCGTGGGATCTAAGTCCACGCATTTTGCGGGCATGATTTTGTGCGGCGGATCACGAGTGACGTGTGAAATAACACAGGCGATGCGGGAGCATAACTCGGATTCGAGCTAATGTAGCGTAGATCCTTAAATTAAATAAATCAAAAAATTCAAAATAAGTTTCTTATAGTTTCTCGTCTGATTTTTTCTTTAAAAAGGTGATGGAAAAATGACTTGCGGCGCTATCTGGCCATAAAGGGTTCAGGAGACTTTCAGGTTTATGTTATGTCTGGGCATTTGTCCTTCCTAGTATCCTTCTAAGCTCGTTCGTGTATGTGCGAAGAGCTCAGCTAACACATAGTGTAATACAGTGTGTGTTCAGTTGAAAATTCGGTCTGACTGTTAAATATTAAACAACTCGGATACAGTAAAAGTCATAGATGTAGGTCTCTCTCTCTCTCTTTTCATCTAATCCTATTCATATAGAGTCTACACAAAACGTCCTTTGCTACCTCGCTTATTTCTTCTAAAATATATTTATAGATAGATAGATAGATAACTCTTTATTGTACACCAATACAAACATGAACTTAAGACTAAATTATATCTAGTTATGTACAAAGGGCGGTCTTATCGCTAAAAAGCGATCTCTTCCAGACAACCCCATATTTATCCTCTGTCATATCACAAAAGACCATATTATTTTTCAGACAATCCATCCATTTCTCTCTTTTTACGGTCCCTTAGCCAATTTGAGAAAAATGTAATCCATATAAATTTAAATTGTCCGTCCGTCTACTCGTCTGTTTGAATATTATAATTATTTTTCTTAGACCAGCTGCTATAACGAATACAATTTAACAGGATGCAGGGCCGGATTAATGGGGGGCAAGCTGAGGCCCATAGATGATACGAGGCGGCAAATTCCAACTTCGCATACAAAACACCTTTGTTTTTTTTGTAGTATAGGTTCGCGTTTGACCACAATCTTGCCCTATGTGGAGCGAATATATGGTCTAGGATGTAGCACGCTTACCTAGAAGGTACCTATTCACACGGGATTTGAAGACACCCAGGTTATAAGTATCGGAAAAAACAGACTCCGGCAATGAGATCCACTCCTTTGCGGTGCGTATGATGAAGCTAGATGCAAAGCGCTTCGTTCTTATAGGTGGAATATCCACCATATATCGATGCCGCATGCCGGTGCGTCTGGTTGTCTGAATACACAACTCATCATTACCGCAACTTTGACCACTGAGACGTCCAGTACTTTAAGCACACATATTACTTTTCGCGGGGCACTTAGGCATAGGTTAAAAGTTAAAAACCACAGACACACGTGTGTCAGTGAGCGTCTGATGGCGTGAAATAGTGATGATGATTCCTTAATCATCAATCCAAAATACAAGCGAGCGGGGGAGGTATTTTTCAGGTTTTACCTCCCCTCGAAAACTTTCAATATCCATGGCTGACAGGCTAATTTAATATATACCTACGCCGCTACATAACAGTGAAGTGAAATCACATAAATAATTGATTAGAGGTGGCTACGATATCTATATTATACTAAAGTTACTAGTCAATATACTACTATAATAAGCTAGGCGATAGAACAATTGGCTATAATATAATAGGCTACAGTAGCATCTAATAGTATTAAGGTATTATTTTTTATTTTGAAACCCTTGTTATTCTGTTTTAAAAAATAGTAAGGCCGGATAGAACACGGTCGTCCGGCGAAGATGATAAATAAAAAATATCAGGATAGTATCTTAGAGCATAGTATACTAAGATTTTTTAGATGTGTGCAATACACTTCAGTCGCTTCCCCACGTGAATACAATATGAAGGTTTATGAAAATATACAATGAATAAAGAAGCGGCATTTGTAATATTTATTTTTGTCTCAGCATATTTCATTGGTACATTGTTAGAATTTCGTTATAGTGTTTGCCATAATTCATTAAGTAATATACAATTATTTATATTAAATTCCGCACACATTGATGCACAATTATAATACATATTTAAATTTATATTCTGTATAAATAACCATACACATATAATAGTTACACAAGTCATAAAAGATATGGATATATATTATTATAATAACAATGTATAAACAAGTGAACAATTTTGAACGGTGTCAGAGATAACACTAGAATATATTAATTATAATAGAAAAAGTTTAAATACAGTTTATATAATTATAATGTAGATATGTAGCATATATTTTAGCTAATAATGTTATACCCCAGGCGAACGCACTTTTATATACATTTGTATTACAATATGTGTATAATATACATTAACAATAGAGTGGTGGATATATTGGGGTTATATAATAATTATGCTATATATATCATATACGAACGATTAATACTAGGAATAGCAAGCTAAAGAATTTTATACGTGAAAAGGTTGAAATATATAACGAGAATAATTCTGATAGATACGAAGCGATATTTAAGGACTTATAGTGAATCCCTTGTACCAAATGAGCAATCTCAAAATAGCCTACAGTCCAAAGATCTTACCAGTCAATATGTACAAGAACTTATGTATTTTTTTATATTTTATTATACCTTTTATGTAAGAATATATTGAGAAGATATATCCAACCCGGAAGGGTAATGGGCACCTTAGTATGAAATCTATACCCAGGACCTACAGAAAAAAAATAGAGTAGGAAGTTTACGAATATATATGTCGCATTAATGCAGATAATGGGATTCAGACCAAAATATGAAATGCTTCATTGAAAATTTGTTTTATCTAAACATTTTACATATAAAAATGCTCACTGAATACCGATTTATTATTCATCTTTAAATTTTTATTTCCATAGTTTAAAAAAAATAACTACTCAAAATTAATAGTTGGTTAATATTTAACAATTTCACTTAATTTGATTTTTGTAGGAAAACTTTTGTTAAGTGGGTCAGATTTTGCCCATAGACCTTTTATAGTGTCTCCAGATTATCTGGAGACAGCGTAATATCTGATTTATGTGAAACCGTGCAGAGATATCCACATTGGAGAGCATTATCATAGCTAAAGTCATGAGCCATGAGCCCCTGCAGTAGTTTTGCTTGCGTAGGACCGCAAGGTTAAGCGTGCACTAGGATTTATCAATACCGGAATCAATTTTGAAGACATCGTCCTAGTATTGAAAATCGTACTGCCTAGCCTTTAACGCAAATAAAACCTACAGGTATAAAGATGGACTTAGGCATAGACAAAGAAGCACCATCGCCGAGTACAAAACATAATCAAGAAAAGCCCCTAAATGCTACATGACAAGATTTTGCCACTCTTCTCTTGTTTTCGATGTTTTATTACTTACAACATATCGAGGGCTTCATAACAAATGGGCGTACAAACAAAATTGCAGTTTTACACAAGAGACAAAATTGTGAATAAAACAAAACTAGTTGATTGTATAAGGCTGAAATTCGGAATAGCCTTCTTCTTAAGTACACTTGCATACTGGTAAGTCTTTCTAAATTGGAACATGCATAGATTTTAGTAAACAACAAAAAATGGCATTTTTGCGTATACGCCCATTTGTTATGAAGCCCTCGCGATATATATTTATCACAGAAATTCATGTAGAAATTGTACAAAACTTTTTGAATATTTACTTCTGAGTGGAATATACTGCAAACCACAAAAATGAAAGAAAAACGACACGTGTCATATAGAATGTAGGAGGTTTACAATTACTTTTATATGTCTGAAATCTTCTTCCCTGGTGTTCTGTCATACGTAAACTTTGTGCTGACGACTAACTTCGATCATGTTGAAGGTACAAGTCATACAATATTATTGATTTGTGTTATCAGTGGGTTTTATTTTATTAGGTGAATTTTTCAAGTAGGCCTCTGTGGTCAAATCAAAACTAAGATATAGCGAATAAAGGCAGCTTTTTAAAGACAGATTCCGGTATTCGGCTTCCAGGTGCTGGAACAATATCCCGCCACCAATAAGAACCGTTGGAAGTGCACATATTTTTAAAACTAAACTGAAAGCGTTCCTGTACGAACACCAAAGGCAGCAAGCAGATCTCACACTTGATACAAACGCCTTTTTTTATGCGAGGGAAAATGCTACCGATTTACGCACAGACTGGGTCGTTGCCAGGAAACGGACCAAGTCGGTCGGGGGCGGCATCACTGCAGCAATAGTATGCTTTTAGCAATAATCCACCCGCGATCGATTCAGCTAGTGTGGAAAGACTCAAAGGAAGCTGCGCGGGCAGTAACCCCAATACCCACTAAAAACCCACTCCTCCCTGTCGACCCTGCGCTTTGTTGTGTAGGAAAAAGCATGGTTTAGTCTTGTTCATAGTTATAGCTCTATTTAATTTAATTTCTTTCTTTTTGTTCGTAATGTCGTACCTATTATTATTTTTCAAAATCATTATTTACAAATTTCAATTATTATTTCATAACATATTATGTACTTATATGAAATTATTCGAAATAATCTATCATTTGTTTCATCGTGTTCTAATTATAAATAATATTACATGTTCATTAGCTATTTTTTGTTTCTTCTGTGAAGGTGACGTTACTGCTTGGCACTACCGGAAGACCAGCGTTGGTTGTTATCAACCAGCATTTGCTGAGTTAGGGCCTGTTTAGAGTTACTTAACGTTTGGCTTTTATTAAACCGCTTATGTATAATTTTGTAATTTTAAATAACTCTAAAAAAACATCATTTTCTTTCTTTCTTTTATTTATTTCAAATAATTCTCAAATGCGTTTCAGAGTTGACTTTAATGCAAACTATCATTAGATTATTGAAAAATCAAATAACTTAATCAGCAATCAAAACAACTAACTTAAAAAGACACAGCTGTATTATAACACCAAGTCATACTTAATTGCTTGTAAAGGTGAGCTTCATATGGGTTAATGTTAGAGATTAAGGTCATTTAACGCAGATATGGAGATGGGTTTAAGGAGGTTTTAAGATGTGACATTGTTAATGAGGCTAAATATGAACAGATAACGCACATATCTGTATACACTAATGTAGCTAGCTTCTTTAGGGTTCTTAAAGAAGCCTAAAAACTTACTGTACAAAGTACGTACAATAGTCAGCAGCTACAAATTAATAACTGCGGCTTAAAGCTTAATAACACCAATATTCGTATATTATCGGTAATATTTATTTTTTCATTTATTTAAGGCCCCTTGCTCACGGCGACTTTTTGTAGCGATTTTCTAGCGCGTGTAGTGAACGTGCGACAGCATCAATACTAATGCGTATTAGTCGCATTTGCAACGCGCTACAGTAGGAATGCCAGCGCGCTACTGCATCGCGAGTGTATCGATGCGGACGCGCGACGGCATCGCTACTGCATGGCTACAAAAAGTCGCCGTGGGCGAGGGGCCTAAGAAGACAAGAAAATGATTACAACTTGTTGAATTATACATAGCATAGAAAACCTCTGGAGTTTATATTAGTGCTATTGGTATCTACGTCCGTAGCATTTAACAATGTTAACATTATATTTGGTTTAAAAAGTGCATTTTAAGTTTATTTTTAATATTTATTGATGTAATGCTTTTCCTAAACTCAAGAGGTAAGTCATTTAACAAGCGCGGAACTAAATATGCAGTTGTGCGCTGGCCGTACATGTTGTTTGCCTGATTCGTGACGAACCGGTAAAAAATCAAATAGAATAAAAATACAAATGGGGTTCTTCAAAGAAATTTGTAAGAAACTCTTTGAAACCACCCGTGATCAGAAGAAAGCTGGTTCGTATATCGCGCAACGAATCAGCATTGCCATACAGCGTGGCAATGCTGCTAGCCTTCTGGGCACGCTTCCCTCTGGCAGCGATTTGTTACATTCTTTATATTAATTTATTTATTTATAACTAGCTTCTGCCCGCGACTTCGTCCGCGTGGTACAGTTTTTTAACTATCCCACGGGAAAATTTTATTTTTTTTGGGATCAAAAGTATCCTATATGTTGACCAGGGATATAAGCTACCACCATACCAAATTTCATGTAAATCGGTCCAGTTGTTTCGGAGATTAGCCGGTACAAACAGACAGACAAACAGACAAACAGAGAAACATAAAAATTGAAAAAAAACTGAATTAGCATTTGTTTTCATTGTACAGAAATTTAACCTCTACAATTTTATTATATGTATATAGATATAGATTAGTTTATTTTTAAGTATTTAGTTAAGATATTTTGTTTTTTCAAATCTTATAATGTGAATAATAATAATAATATTTATCTCTATAAATATAGGTAATATGTGAATATAATTATGACAGTGAGAAAAATATAAATAGAATAAAATCAGTGTCATTACAGCGCTCGTTGGGTTTAGTATTTCTTACATTTTACCCTTCCCTCCTGTACGAAAACTTTATACATACTACACTTTCTCTATCTTTATATGAATAAGACCAAAAATCTTTAACACTAACGCATATGAAGCCAGGATGAGCCATTAGGATCAGTCTTTTTTATTATTGCATGAGTTCAGCAGACAAGCAGACGGTCCACTTGATGGAAAGCGGTTGTCATCGCCTATGGACATTTGCAACATCAAAGATGCTACAAATGCGCTGCTGCTCTCTTAAGGGACTGGAGCCTGGTCACTAATGCCGGAACACAACTCGAGGTTGTTATGGCGGCATACTCTAGACAAGGGGTGGTAGCCATCCAGTCGGACAGATGCCCTACCACCTAGCTGTGTGTTGTTTTATCTATGTAAATGAATGTTAAATGGTAAACTGAGGGAAAGTGATGATTTTAACAAAATGTTATATTATATTCTTTACATTATTCGCTATATCTTGAAGTTCCGGATTTGGATACAGAGGGCCACTTAAAAAAAATTCAACCTTATATCAAGATGAAATACCAAAAGGCTTTCGTAAAGACAATGGAAAGTCAAAAAAAATCTTATCGATAGCTGTAAATTCAATTGTCTTCAGTTTTCAGAAAAAAAAATTGTTTCTTAAATCGCTGTAAATATTTCGTTTGTAATTATTCTAATGATGTTAAGTTTTAACGTCTTTAGAATTTTTTTTCTTTTCTTAAAATGATGGGTTTTTTCTCACATCTGTTGAAATTGCAGATATCGTTATTATTTTAAAGAATAGGATAATAATTAAGTTATCTAAAAGTAACAATATGTTCATGCAAGCAGTCTTTTGCCGAATTCTCTTTGACAATACTTTAAGATTTCGTAACAGCCTTAAACACGATCTTAAGAATAATAAATTATTAACTGTTTCTGTGTATTTGTCTATTGAGGTAAAATTATGAAATATATGTAATAAAAAAAATGTTATATAGAACGATGCAATATTATATTTCTGAAAAATCAACTATACCTTAGTTAATTACATTTGCATTGATTAGTACAAATACCGATAATTATGAATAACATTATCCTGAACAAATATAATTATGTAGTAAGTACTGAATTTATTGGTCAGAATAATTAGACTTAAGTAGGATGTAAGGGATAATTATGTTACCATTAGCAAAGATTAAGAAAATGGACAGCAGTTTTTATTTAATCAGTGTATTATCCTTCTGCCTTCGTACGTAACTCCTTTTGGCATGTTATTTCTAAAACCAGCTCAAATATCACCGCTTTAAAGTCTAATATGGTTTGTATGCACACATACACCTTCAGTCGACATAAAAAAAGCAAATAAAAATCTTTAAAAATTACATGATCTTTTGATATATATCTTCAATAATTGAAACTACGTTTTTAATATTTCATTTAAATATTCTAACTCTTTTTACTAACTAACCTTGTTCATAGTAAGAACATAATAAATTTAACCAATATTTTAAAAAAATAAGCTGACAAATTTACGGAATCTAGTACAGAAGTACAGAAAAACAAATTTGATTTACAGAAAATAGGCTAGATAATGTAATTTTGACTTTTAATCCGGATGATCGAATTAAAGTTATGAGCGTATGAAAGTGGTAGATTTCAAATCTTCTACGGATTACTTCTTCTTCAGTGGCAATTATTAATGATTGTTCAAATTCAAAAATATAATCATTAAGCTAATGATCACCGGACGAAAACCTGCCTTATGTAACAGCCTCAGCAAAGTTATAAGTTTTTGATTAACGCCAAACTAGAGTTCTTGTGGTAATTGGTAAAGATTAATAAGGTATAAATTCACTTTTAAAATATTACTATGATTTATTTCATAACTTAGGTACGTCTTTTCACGACTCCGCGGCACGAATAAACCCATTGGATTTCTGTGCCCAGTGTAATATAAAAAGTTATGTAGGTATATGACTATAAGCATATTGGACATTGAAATTTAAAAAAAACATTTTTTTCACTAATGGTAATATTCAACAGAAATAAACAATTCTTGCTTAAAAACAATTAATATTATTCAAACTGTTTTTTAATGAAACAAACCTTCAGGTTCCCGTGAGAAATTTCTTGTCATTAACTCAAAATTACTAACGCCTCGAAAATCTAACTGAAAAACGCTTAAATTCGTTAAAACGTATTTAATACAGTCGCGAAATCTTGAATAACTATTTTATTAGTTAAATTAAAAGACCCATTTTGAAAAGTTTAATGTTACAAGAATGTTTGTTGCTGGTCTCACGTCTACTATCACAGAATGTTATTATTCAAGATTATTAAAAGGACCAGGCATATAAAGTCGATACGCTTATACATCATTTCTTAAATATTTAATATTATTGATTTAATTTTTTAAGCAAATGGATACATGAAACAGGCAGATCTCGATGTAGGCACCTATGATTATTTATCTCAAATTTACATTGAACAGTTAATATAGTTAGAAAGATTTAATATATTTTATATCATCATGAACAGGATTTTTAGAAGTATAGCTACAGTCATTAAATATATGTTTCAGTTTATACATATCTCTTAGATACTTATTTATAATAAAATTACTTTATGATGTCCAAAAGAATATAATCATTTAACACAGTAATATATTTTTAATATAAAAATCGTTACCAGATAAATTTTGCTTTACAATACAATGATTATATAGCTTTGAACTATAAAGAGAATTGTTATGAAAAAAAGAAGTATTTGAAAGTTGGTCAAAGGGACGGTACCAACTGCACACTGTTTCTGTGCTCACAATCTCTCAAATGTTAAGGGAATCAATTTAAATTGTAACCATTTATTTATGCACATGAACCGAACAATCGTTTTATTAAAATAATTTAATTTGAACTTGTTATTTGGGCTTCAATCACAGCTAGCGATCAAGAACATAAGTAGAAAGTACACCAACTATCTATCATATAGGGAGTGGGAATTAACAACTAGACATAATCTCATTACCTACACGGAATATTTAAGATCGAATGCAACAATAGTGCAAATACACTCATTATTGTTAATGTCACCTAATAAAAATGTAAAGGGGCAATTGTCCAAGATAAAGAAAGCATCAGATACACAGCTAGCTCAGATGTCGGAACCCCAACCGCGGATACTACCGAGACGGCACTAATACTCGAATACTCACTATTCTGTGCGTTTATTGAATTTAACTATATACAACGTTCTCTAAAAGAGGTGCTCCCTCGCCAGCCTCACGGGCCTCGGCCTAAAATAGAAAATGCTCATAAACAACCCGAAGAAACTCCCCGCAACATCGGAGCAAGAGCAGCCGATACAGACGCTGAGCGAAGCCGGATGGAAGGAGGGGGCGCGGGGCCCGCCTCGCCGCCATTATTTGCCGCCGAGGCCGAACTTCATGAAGATGAGCTCTTTGCCTTTGCTGAGGATGTCGCCCCCGGGAGCGGTCATCTCGGTGAACTTCTGCATGAGGTTCGGCTGCGAGGTGGGTGGCTGCTGCGCGGGCGTCAGCGGTTGGGCCGAGGGCGCGGGCACCACGGCGGGGCCGCCGCGGCGGGCGGGCGAAGGCGCGGGCGCAGAGGAACCCCCGCCGCCGAGGCCGCCGCCCGAGCCTAGCGGCGTGCCCGCGGCGCCGCCGCCCGCCGGCTGCTGGCTCGCCGCGGCCGCGCCCGGCGCGGTGCCCGGTGACTGCGCCGTGGGGGTGCCCGCGTTACCAGCGCTCGTGCGCCCGATCGTGTTCGCTGGCTGCGCGATCGCCGCGCCTCTCGCTCTCGCCTGCTGTCAATCGTCATTCACTCTACTCATAGAATCACATTAAAACCACCCTATAGATAACATTGAAATGCGTGTTAACACTTTACTATCTGATTTATTTTTCGGTTTTTATTACTTTTACACGAGTAAATAGTGATTCAGAAATGTTATTAAAAAATTACATGAAAAATATAGTTTTTGCTAAAAGTTTTAACTGCCTCAATGAAAATATACGATGGTTCGACTTTGAATTGTATTTTTCTTTGTTTTATCAATAAAGTCAGCTTTGTTAGAATTTTTATTTCCAAATGCCTTGAAATCTTTCAAGTTATTTTTAAGAACATACATACTAGTGTAATGAGTAAAGAAAACATGCATTGCAAGACAATAAGCAGTGATAAAGTAAATTAATGTAATTCTCACAATAATAATTCGGATTTATTCATTCCCTTAGTAAATACAGTACAAAAATAGTAACACATTTCATTCCAACAATCATGCTTTGTTTAAGTAGGCAGAAAAATGCATTGCGAAGATATCAGTCACTATTCGATTACATAAACGACAAAAAGAATATTAATTAATATAATTAGGTTGTTATTACGACAAAGACAAAACTGATAAACTCATCATTAATGTAATCGTTTAGTCACGGAATCACATTCACAGGCTTAATATCACATTGTTGTTGCATGGTGAATGGGTTATGATGGTATATCTGATGTGAGTGAAGTATACGCCAGTGTTTGCTATGTACTAGTCTCTGTATGATCTGGTCAAGTAAATGGCATGACAGCTAATGATGTGTCCAATAAAATCGATAACCATGGTTCGCATGGTATAGTCCGCAAATTTCTGAAGAATGAGCGAGTGAGCGCGGGCTGTCGTTCATGGTGCCATGGTGCCAGACGCCCCCGTTCTCACACTGAGCGCACTTATGAACTGAGGGTAAATAAAGATAGAAACAAAAAAAAGAAAGAGAAAACAAGAAATAGTGAAAAATAACAAAATCTATAGGAATGAAGTGACAGTCGAACATAAAAACGACTAGTTTAGTTGCATAGTATATTTGAAACAGTATTGCTGTGGGTCGATTATAAACGGTATTTTACCTGAGAATTCGCCTGTTCTGGATTACTGGCGCATGTGTTGTGGTCTAACTGAGAAGGGGGAAGAGGGCAGGCATCTAGCAAACAGACAATACACACAACATATATAGTGACCACAGAAAACCACCTGAATCTTGGATCACACCTCACGCGCACCGTGCGCTCTGTGCGAGTCTATGTTGCGTGTATTTGTACATCAGCCTACCCACTATAGTGGAACGAGAACTAGTGCGTAAAACTCTCTTCGCACAACTAATTGGCACGGGATTGATAAAACAAAACAAAAAAGGATAGAGAGTCGGATAGATGAAAGTAAAATAAGGCCTGCTTATAAAATAAGTAGATAGCTATACATAAACGTTGATCGTAATTGATACCGTGTGCTGTCGAAATGTTGATTTGCTTCATAATTTTGAAAAAAATATTAGCTATACGATGTTTGTGACTGTGTAATCCAAGATAGTGTTATTTAGCAAAGTGTACACCAAGAGTCTTTGTGCTCCGTAGATTGCAACCGGACTCGCTTTCTATTCCGTTTTACTACCACGATTATCGCCAACTATGTTCTGAATGTTACAAAACTATATCTGAATTCGCTTTTACTGAAGATCAAAGTTAGTGTTGTTACAATTTATATCATAGATAACAAAACGGAACATGATGTATTAACAATCAAACTTTCACCGAGCAAGTCCCATCGCAATCGTAAGTGTACAGGAAAGATGATAGAGGGTACCAGAGCGAAATAGCTAGCGTCTTTCAATATAGTCACATAGCAAGTCCAAGGTGCAAACATGAAACACTCAAAGCTCTCGGTGATTGGTACCGACACAAGTCGTCACCGGACTTACCTAAACCACAAGGAGAGCATGGTCAGATCGTTATTCGGTAGATATCAGTATCGCGAAGTAATCACTACCATTTTGAATAAAGTCCCATTAACTTCTTAGGAATTTTAGAAATCTAAAAGTAGTCTTAGGCGGAAATTGAAAATCCATATAAAATTTCTCTTTCAATATTACGTAAACTGACTTGGAGATTAGAAATAAGTTATTTTTATTTATACTCTTTTTTAAGCAATCTCACAAAAAACAGACATGAATGGTTATCTATACTCTTAAACAATGTCAAGGATATATTTTTCATATGGGTGTAATAAGATAAACGATAACCCTCTAAACATCTTCGGAACATAACAGCTATTCACATCTTGCTAGGGTCCTACAGTTAGACCAACAGTCAGGCTAAGTATATATACACCGGAACCCTTCGAGAAGTTTTTTATTTCTCATTTGGAAGGGCTGGTATATAGTAGTAGTCTAGGTGCAGACTACTACTATATACAAGTATGTTTACGTAATATAAAACACTTTTTAAAAGAGATCGTGTCATGTTCACAAGCAATATTTAACAAGATTTTATAAATAACGCTACCTTTAAACCACTTTGTAAACATTACAGAATTCATGTGAAATATTACTTGATTTATACAGAGAAAGAATCAACGACCTGACCATGCCAAATTATTTCAATCAGTCTATCACCAAAGGAAATGTGATTTATGTTCCGTTGATTTACAGGACTTCTTAGACCGGAATTCGAGGAATCGCTGAGGCCCTACGCACATTAAATTCATTACCGTCTTCAGATTGCTTAAGTTTCTACTTCATAGCCAACTTTAAATTGATAGTTACCGGATCCATATTTCTCCTGTACAGTTTTCTGTGTTTCAGTATTTGCATATTTTCAATCTTCAAATTCTTTTTTAGCAAATAGTGCTCAAATTAATAAAAGTATGGAAATTTTAAAGGAGTGTACCAAAAATTGAACAGCCTGAAGACGTCTTTTTTGTGCCGTGCGAATAGGACCCGTGGGCGACGCACCTGTCTTCCTATGATGGTTGCGGGGCACGGGGCCAACGTTGTCCCTTGGGGGCGGCGGGGGACCCCGGGCGCCGGGACCCGGAACTCCCCCCGCACCTCCCACGGCCCCTGCGCCCCCCGGACCCATCCCCATGTTCATGCCCATGCCCGCACCCCGTCCTCGACCCACACCACCTGCACCTGGACCACGTACGCCCGTGCCACCAACTGCATCAACACCACAATATTCCATTCGTAATCTAACTCATCACTTCTATTTTTCAATTTGCTTGAAGAAACCAAAGTGTATAAGCAAACATAAAATTGAATCATTCAAAGTCATTGACTTTCGCTATATCGTTTAATTGAATAAATTTGGTTGAACCGTGTAATATCAGCGAATGTTTTCAGAAACATACCTATAAGACATAATAATGTCCTCACTTGAAGAAGGACCCCACACAAAATCAATATGTGTTAAATGAACTGGCGATTTACCATATTTGATTATAAATAGATCTCGAATTATGTAGTAAAATGCCAAAACAAACTATTGCAACTTTCTAGATTTTGGACGAACCTAACGAGCGATGACTTTGTAACTCTATCGGTTCAAATAGTTTAGCTACTAAAAATAATTTTTAAGACAGTATTAAAATCATCGCCAGATTAGATTAAATTATTCTTTAATTTAGGTTGCCTGGAAGAGATTGCTTTTAGCGACAAGGCCGCCTTTTTTTTCTACCATGACAATATTGTGATTGTGTATTTTTAAATTGTATATTTGGTGAGCAATAAAGTGTGATCTATCTATCTAAAATTATTTTATTATTAGGGCTGATTTTTCAGTCATGAGCTTAAGATAACCATCGAATAAATTATAACGTGACTGAATGTAAAGTGAAACAGCTCAATGCTTTTATTCATGAAACGGTATTTTTGAAGTGATAACTTCTTACGGAAGGGTGAACCGCTGTGTTACGTAACGCGTTACGGTGCCAGTCTATCTGGCTTTCCTTTCTCTCACGCAAGTTATCACTTATGTCGGGCGTACCGAGACGCACACGTTGATTTATTTTATTTAGTCATGTTGTATTCTATTCAACAAATAACTTTTATCTGACAGTTGAAAAATCGGCCCTAAGTACAGTATTTTAAAAGTAAAGACAATGATAGCAAGGTATTTGAGCACCCGTTCTTTTACATAGACATTATTTTCTTTCTTTGACTGTAGACAAATATGAGCTTCAGCAGAAAGACTATTTTTGCTTACTTATATTGTAGTTTAGATTCTTTAATTAGTGTA
Source organism: Dendrolimus pini (assembly GCA_949752895.1). NCBI lineage: Eukaryota > Metazoa > Arthropoda > Insecta > Lepidoptera > Lasiocampidae > Dendrolimus > Dendrolimus pini. The sequence goes on from OX457143.1 coordinate 6,933,866, forward strand.
TTGAAACTCTAAAAAATATCGGAAAACCACCAAAACAAATAATATTAGAGAGCAGTGAACTAACGACTATCTACTTTTATTATATGCGACTATTTGACCACAGCTGCCTGTTGTATTACTGGTAGTAAAAATATAAAGCAAACCTAAAGACTGAAACCAACTACTTACCTAAAAACCATTATATATTTTGTATTGGCAGTATTAACTTAAACAAAGAGTGTATTATTTGGGTTATTTAATGTATTTGTAACACGTATACTAATTTTAGCTTTTTGGATTTCTTCTTTATGCCAAACGTAACATTCCTAGTTGTGCGCAATGTGCTTGAAAAGGATTGTAAAGTGTTCTCTTAGTACAACGTAGACATCAGTTTATACAACAAATACCAGCTGGAAATTTTGGGCTTACCCTGACTACTCTGCCCTGCCGGTGCATACTGGTCATTGGCTTCTGTGAGGAAGTTGCTTGGAACAAGACCCCTCATACCGTCGATCTCAGCCATGTAGAAGCCGTCATCATCCATCTCACCATAGACATGGATGATTTGACCAGTCTGAAAACTTAGCTCCGCCTGGAAATATGATAAATACAGAATGAATAAATAACAGTAATCCAGCTATAAACTAACTGAAATGCTCCTAAATCCATAGATAAAACTTATATGCCTAAATCCTACATGATGCCTCAGATTTCGCCTTTCTCTTTTTGACATTTTTTTATTTAAAACATTATTTTGAACTAAATTAGTTCCAAGTTGAAAATCTAAATAAATTAGTTTTCAATGTTAGACTAATTTGATGTAAAGAGTATGTTTAAGATAAAACTTCTAAACGCAAGGGTAGTGAGTATATATTGAGACATCATATAGGATTCAGGATCTCATCATAGTTAGATTTTGAATGGACGATTGTCGTTGCTAGAATTCTTCCTTTATGATTGCAATATAAAATTTATTTTAATAAGGATAAATCACACCAAGATGAATATGTGATGTCACAAGAATGGATAAGGCAATAAAATAAAATAAATGAAGTATACGGTAAAACAGGGCTTTTGAAAATTGCAGCCATAACTGACTTAAATTGAGAGGAAGACGTTTAAGGTGGTATGGACAAATAAGGACGAGTATGAAAATCATTCGACAAAAACAATTTTAAACCGGTAGATCGATGGATATAAGTCTATCTCTGACTAAAATAAGAAGATTGGATTGCATGCATGACGATAAAGGATATAAGCCAGAATACAGACGTATGAAAGAAAAAGAGATTTTGCCGACCCCTAACGATTAAGGTATGATGAGAGTAAAAAGACAGAGAAATTACGTCAGCATCGACGTTCGGGCTGAGTTCCTGTGGGTCATAGTCGTACAACGCGACCATTCGTCGAACGGGTGCATTGGCGTACGCGTCGTTCCAACGGTCTCGGGGCTTCGCGGCTGCCTGCCCTGCTGCCTCCTGCTCAGATACCTCCATCACCATGTTATGCGGTACATAGCCACGTCGACCACGGCACTCGCCCCAATAGAAGCCATCGGCATCTTTGTCACCCCACACCTACAACCAAATTCGTTTTCATTAACATGGAAGAAAACTAAAACTTCTCTTTTGAGCGTTACAACAACAACTTGTAGGAAACTGCCCACTGAATATTTTCTTTTACGCTTATATATCAAGTAATTTATAGTTCAATAGTTATAGGTGGGGACACAACAATTACAGCTGTTGTTAAATTGGAATTAATGAGAAAAATGAACATTCATTTACTTATTGAAAAATGGAAAATAAAAATATTATATTTATATTAAAAACTTATTAAGCAACTTATAATTGAAGTAAACAACTAAAAAACGCCATTGCTTAATAACCTTAATAGTATCTCCTTCACTGAAAGGCAATTCCTCGTCACAGCTCTCGGGGTTTGGGCTCATCGTGGCAGGGTCGTAGTCGAACAGTGCAATGAAGTAGCGACTCCGCTTGGACTGCGGGTGTCCCTGGCGCATTCCGGGTTGCGGTCCACGAGGACCTGCAGGTGCACCACCTCGTGCTGTATACTGCATTCCGCTTTGTTGCGCTTGTTGCTAAATCCATAACAGAAAATTTTAATCTCACTACAGTTAGCAAGCACAAGAGATACGCTGAAACTTATGAACCTCAACTTCACTAAATACCATGTGAATATCGAGGCGATCCAGATCCTCGATTAGACGATCATAACATGAAGGTTCAAAAGGACAAAAGCTTTTTAGTATTACAGTGGGCCATTAACACTTCAAAACTGTTGAGTGAAATTGTATTGTATGAAAACTTATTCGACCAATAAAGACAATAAGAAAAGTGTGACACTTTCTTAGTATTATTGCTGATTATACGATACCTAAACGTCTTAGTGCTGGGCTCAGGCCTCTCCATTATTAGAGGAATGGACTGTATACCTGCCACTTTTATTAAGCTAAATTCAGACAACGATTTTCTCTATGGGGAAGTTTCATTGCTGTGTTTGTCTTCACCGTCAGAAAGTGGTCATTGTAACAATATGCACATTAAGCGAGACAAAAAGCTGCATGATGATACATGCTTCCCGATCTGAGTTGAAGAATTATGACTTTAATAAGAATTTACATATTTTGTAGCCTGTATGAATAAAATAAATATATAAATCTCAAAGAGATACCTGATGAGGGTTAGGTGGTCGGCCCCTCTCGTGATGGTTCCTGGGCGGTGGGTTCTGGTACTGCGGCTGCTGTGCGGGCGGGTAGGGGTTCTGCTGGTTACTTGGGAACTGGCCGGCTGGAGGGTAAGGGGGTTGCTGCGTGCCATGGTAGGCTGGTGTACTCGGGTACGGCGGACCCGATGGCGGCTGCGACGCTTGCGTTGGTTGGGACGGTTGCTGCTGACGTCCGTACGAACCAACACATTAATAAGGTTAGATTTTCCATAACGAAGCCGACAGCAATTTCATAAGCTCATAGCCATTATAATCCCTTTTGGCGTTGCGGCTTAAAGCGATAAACATATTACCTTCTCCTTAGACGGAATAAAATGGAACATTCCATCGTAGCGCTAGTCAACCCCCATGCACAACGAAAGCTAGCGTGCAGCGTTTACACTTGAAACCACGTCATTCATAGCGGATTATTATTTAAATAATTTTATTCAAAAATGATTGTTCAAAGTCAGACTGATTTAATCGATAATCCCGCTTAATTATTTTAGTAATTATATAAATACTCTTACTTTTCGCCGCAATTCATAATCTTTTAACACTGAAACATTGAGGTGTGGAGGATGTGTTAGAGAGGATTGTAGTGAAGTACTGAGTGTCCGGTACGCGTCGAAGCCAAGACAGCATGCAGGAACAACCATACACACGCGTTGTACATGCTCGAGTGATGTTATGTTTATCTGTTTAAAGTGCTTTGTGGGGCCTATTCAACGTTACTGTCGGGGACCTATTGATGGTGACGTCTATCTTTCACGCGACTGTGCTTCGTGTTTCGGAACGGACATGTGGGGGCGCGTGGCACTGTGTCAAGTGTGTAGCATCGTACATCGAGGACGGAACAAGTGATAACAACACAGACACACCGAAAAGTGGAAACTCGTGTTCGGGACCGTACAAAGTTGCGAAAGAGAGAAAGAGTATAGTGAGTGCTATGCAGTGCACATGGAGAGCACATCGATGACAGCTAGGAGAGATCGCAGACCTGCGGGGGCCGACGACGCGATGCCTCCTCATCCTCGCTACCCAGCTCCGCGGCGCCCTCTTTAGTGATTTCGATGGCCGGTATTCCCGATTGCTGATACCACACGGTGATTCAATATTTTAACATCATTCCATTTTCAAAGGAGACATTAGTGACAATGGATGTGCTGACGTAATGGACTGTGATGAAAACGATTATGGTGCTTTACTTGACCAACTGATGTTCGCTTTCATACATATTGTGCTGCTCGTTTAACTTGTAACAACAATATCATTGAAGCATTAGTACAGTATATTAGTAGCGAATGAGTGAAAGCGTTATCGAAGGTGAGAAGATAATTTCATAAGTCTTTTTTAAAAGAGTGAAGCCGCATGTACAAGAAAGCTAAAGTAGTGGAAAGATGAAAGTTCACTGGCGTTCGGCCTTTTCACGAATTCACGACTCATTCATTACCGGATTTTTTGTATGCGACGTTGTGGATAGTTATGGCAGATACAGATGTCTATGTTATGAGTGAATTTTTGAATTTTGATGTCTATGGGTGTTAATGATTTGTATTTAATTAAGCTATTGACAACTTTAACGAATTAACTAACAGTTATATGACTAAATTGGAAACCGTAGTGGCTCTATTGATATAACGACTTTATTGCCATCTAACGCTTAATGTAGTAATTAATTTTGCAAATTTTACCAAAAAAATCATATGGCTAAAAATATTCGAAAACTTTCGATTTAGAAAAAAATATATGCACTTAGCTAACATGTACTTTTTCTCTACTTTCAGATATAAATATATAAAAGCATACTCAAAGTAATGTTTTCATATGCTGATTATATGACTACATTTTTGTGTATATTATAACCACTATTAATACGGGCAAACTGTGTCATAATAAAATAAAATAAAAACAAATTATAGAAATATAACTTATCAAATAACTAGAAACATAACATTTAAAACACTCACAAACTAAAAATTAAATTTATATAACGCTAAAATAAAACAATCGTGTGTAACTCGATAATAAAACCAAATATTAATGTAAAAAGACGTGTTAAAATTCCTTACCGAAGGGGTTATTTTGTCGAATATACTCTTTAGGAGGCCTGTGCCGAATCCGCTTGTGGGCTATAACGGTGAAAGGTGTATAACAGTTATGTGAGGAGGTAAGGTTAGACTAAGTGGCATGATTGCAAACTCATGAGCTCAATAGATGTTATACTCTGTGTCACAAAATACAAGCTCTTTATCTGTTCTAAGTATTATTTGTAAGGTGTCGTGCGTTGTTGGGTATCGGCCAATAGCACTAGAGACTACTTATCTAGTCGCAAGCAGTATGCATTTAATTTTGAACGTTCGAGCCGAGTGCATAGCTATATTCGATGGCGCGGGTGGTTGTGTCGTGATACCGTTCGGCAGAGAAACAAATACTGGACATTTAGAAGACGCCAGCGACAGAACCACAGAGATAGTATAAAGAGTGCAGTTTGCAACACCGATGTTGCGGAACCAACTGTCTGTTAGGTTTTAGCGATACCAAAAACATTAATCAAATCATGGACATTATTCAATTTACGGACATAAGAGTATCAGCCAGTTCGTCCCGCAAGAAGAGAGAGCATATGACATTGATCATTATTATGATAGCTAATAAGACACAGACAAAAGGAAATTATTGGATATGAAAATTAAAATATCAAGCTCATATTAAATACTTATTAAACATTATAATGGAAAATATACTGGCAAAATGAAAATTACACACAAGATGTACAACATTGATTTGCAAACCAAATATGTATGTATAGAAAGTGCTTCGACGGTAAATAAACTATGTTAAATATATTTTGCTGATTTAATTTTTGTAAGTTTTACCAATCATCGTATTATTTTTTTTCTTCTTGTCAGCACAATAATTTACTTCTACGGTTATTTTTTTAATATTCTAAAGTACACTCAAAATTGATCAACAATTTACCTGAGCAGTATGCTGATCATGTCGATTACTTGAGGGAAATATCTCCTTATCGGAAAGATTCTCATCATGTTCGATCACTTGCTGCTGTTGTTGATAGGGTTGTGGGCGTTGCTGAGGACCCCTATAGCCAGGGCCCGGCTGCATTGGACCGGGCCCAGGACCACGGGGCATCCTTGATACAACCCCACGAAGTACCGCCGGAGGAATCGCTGTCGGAGCACTGTCACTAGATTGACTGTCCCGGGATTTAGTACGAACCTGGAGTAACAAAAATTATAAAGTTAAAGAATAAGGGAAAATATAAAACTTATTATATTCAACTACATTTTAACAATCACAATTAATGCCAAAAATGCGTTACTCAGCTAATTCAAGCTCCATACAGCGATACTTACTGTGACGCATTTGGGGTTGAGTCCGATCAGTTTGCCGATGTCGATGAGTGCGTGGTCCCCAGTAGGGGAATCGACGTCGGTGACTTTCTTGCCGTCAGCGTACACGGCATAGCCTGTGACGGGGCCCGAGGCGGGCGGACGCAGCACTGGCTGCCACGTGACCAGCAGAGTGCCGTCCTGCGGCCCGGCTTCCACCTGCGACACCGCACCAATCACCACCAACAATCCAGCCACACCGTTCACACGCTAGCCAATTGGGTACTGTACAACCACACTCGGATGTTTGCGGGCAAATTTAATTAAGCCACATCGAGGGGATACTGGTACAGGGGTATGCTAAGCTAATCGAGATGGGTATTGGGATCATTTTACATAATTTTTGTCCAGACGCTGGATTTATGGTTGCGATTGACGCGACTTCCTTGGATTGACGAACGTGCTGTGTGCTTTGAGGTTGTGAATTATTTGGAGGTAAAAGGCAGTGTATAATTAACTGTGAATCTTCATATGATACATTTCTATTACACATGTCGTGGAGCGTTCGAAAGCTATCGTTATGTGCGCGTGCTCAAAACGCTTTTTATAAACATTTAGAGAAGCATATTTTTTATATTCAAAATGTTTATGTAATCAGTGTATAAATACAAAATTTCTGTCCAAGTAAATAAATTAGCGAGCTGGGGATGTGTGTGTATTATTGTATAGTTGACCATAAAGCATGCTCGTTCCACCTCATGCTGCTTATATTAAGCAATACTTGCACATACCATTATTTCGTTAGGTGGGTCCGGTAATCCTTTTGGCAGGGTCCTAAAGTCTGTGTATGCTCCAGGAGCTTCTTCAATAGGTATTCCTGAGGGAGGACCAGCTCTTAAATGTTTCGCTCGCACTGTGACCCGGTATTGAGTACTTGGCGAAAGTCCAGTAATTGTATGTCTATAGACGCCAGGTTTGACTGTGCGAACCTACAGGAATAAGAAGTTGTTTAAAGTTCATATTTCACCGTTATACATATATCTTATTTATATGATTATAATTCTTCTCTTTTGGACAGCAATATGAGACTGTGTACTTCTTACAATTATATAATTATATGCAATAATTAAAAAAGCGGTTGTGCTCAGCAGACAAATAATGTTCAAGAATACCCAGATTATCTTTCTTTGGGAGGTTTTTAGAGAAGTTTAGTCAATGACATTCTAAGATTGGCCGTGGTAATTACTTACTTCAACATTATTGACGCAAACAACATGTTGGTGATTAGAGTTCGCTGGAAGCCAGGAGATCACAGCTTGGGAACAAGTGACACCGCTAGCTCTGACACAAGTGGGCCCCATGTTCGCAGTGTCACGGCCAATCACCATCGTGCAGGCAGCGTCGCGGGAGGTCCGGCGTGACACAGTCACAGAACGTACGCTAATCCGATGAGGCTTTGGAAAATATAAGGTAATCGTCAACGACACATGTTGGCTATAATGATCTGAAACCTTTTAAACAAATTGCTCATAATTAATCTACGATAAATTAGCAATAAGGCTGTCCACCTGAAATAACCGTTATATCAGAGTTTAAATAGTCTATTGTAACTAATAAATCGCTTTTTTAGCTTTAATGAAAATCGAAACCTTTTAAAAACTACTCAGATCTAAATAGATAGATAGAACGATAACACTTTATTGTACACCATTACAGAAAACACAGACAACTTATAAATATCCTAAAAATATTCCTAAATGTGCACAATGGGCGGTCTTATCGCTAAGAAGCGATGTCTTCCAGACAACCCAACAGATCTATACCAACAAAAGACAAGAAGTTTTTTTCTAACAATAGGCCGTTACATATAATAGTGTACTAACATTACAAAAAACTAAAATTAGAGGTAGCCGCCTTATGTTCATATGGTCTTATGATCAGCTACATAGCTGAAAGATTTTTTTTCAGTGTACATACTCATGTGTAGTAGGTAACATCATAAAAATTACGTCCGTCCCTTCTCTGACTTCCGCAATATTTGGTATGAATATAAAAAATTGAGGTACTTTGTTTAAAAAATGCTTTCGACGGAAATTGATTTTCACGCATTAATACATTATAGTGAATTTTCGAATAAATGCTTTTCTCCATATCCTGTAGCCAAATAACGAACACAGTGAAGGTTTGACATCTTAGTGACACCCTTCATAGTTCATGGTTGGCCACAAACTAGGTCGTTTTTTAATCTATCAAGTCGATACATGAATCATCTATCTTACCCGATTGGAATCAACACCTTCGACGAGAGCACGGGTGCGTTCACTGGCTTTAACAGTCGTCTTAAGGACTCCATCGACGTATACATGGTAGCTCTCAATATTCGCCTGTTGTACTCCTTCGGGCGCCGTCCAACCAATCAGCACCGATTTGTTGAGCTGCCTCTCGAGGGTAAGCTGCCGTGGAGCAGGCACTAACGACGAGAAAAACAGCACTGCTGTTCAGGTCCGTTGTTGGAAGTGCCAGGCAGTGCGAGTAATGCGAAGAAGCGTGCGGCCAAGTCGTGTCGGAAAGGAGGGAGGAAAGGTACGCGCTATAGATTTCTATGGCTACAATTCTATGACGATGTATGGTAGGACAATGTTTCTTTAATAAAATATATGAAGCTCCAAACCTATTTGTTTCAAGTAATTAAATTAAGATTTTTAATTTTAGGTAATGTGAATTTGTTAACGATAATGAATTTGAAGCAGATAGCCTTTAAAACTATAGTATACTAATTTTGGAACTTCATAATATATAAAATATATCGTCGGCAATCACCTTAATTTTTAAAAATGCTCTAGAAATGAGTTGACGGCACATTAGGACTACAGATAAAATGTCTAATTAAAAGGAAAATTAAAGCACCCCTGTAATATATATATTTGTGATATTCAAAAATATATTAGGTGCGAGGCATGCTTGATTAAAATTGAAAAATTGAAATAGTTAATAAAATGTTGAAAACAATAATTTATTATTCTTAAAGGAATTATCACAATTACAACTCAATGTAGTAAAAACTGCTAATGATTTTATTTTCATTAATATTCTATGCTTTGTTCAATATGGTATAATTATTTATAAAACTACATATCATCAAAAGATTGCACGAAAATACCTCTAAGATACAAATTTTAAAGGTCATGCCTTAAAATGTAGATAACAATTTAAAGAGGACTCTCATTATATCTTTTAAAATATAAAAAGATTGTGATATAAGATAATGATTATTAGCACTGGAGAGGCCTAATTTTAGGTATATTAAAAGCAATATTGAGAAGGCTTACCGTTATCGTCATCTTCGGGCCCCTCGCTTAAATCTGCGACTTCGCTGAGTCTGGCCACATCTCGGCTTAGTGATAAGTCACTGACAGCTGTAGTGGCTGACTCGTCGACATCCCTGAGTGATGCTATGACTGCCTGCCCAGACAAAAAATTTTAACATATTGTAAGCATCTTTTATCTTTTAATACAATTAATTAATTATTAGATAGTTAATATAAATATTTTCTACTGTAATGAGCTGACTGATTGCGAAAATAATAATGATCTTATAAGAGAAACAATGTATATAAAAAAGCAAATACAATGTATCGAAAGTAAGTTAGATAAAATTATTTTTCAATGTAAAAAGGCAGAAATAGAGACTTATTTATTTATTTATAAGTATCTTGTAAAACATACTAGTGCAATGACTTTTCTTTCAAATGCTATTTTGTAAATCATAGTTTTATTATATTCTAATGAAAATAATATCAAGTATATATTGCTATTGTATAAATTGTTGGTACAGTCGATCTAGATAAGTTGACACTCGTTAATTTGAAATTTTCTCTGATCCCTGGAATGTCAAATTATCGAGAATCGACTGCAGCTTATTTATATTACATACAAGTGGGATATAATATTGACGCTGTTGACAAACTGCTGAGCCTGGTTTGTCAGCAGCACTGTTGTAGATCGTATTACAAATATTTAATATTCGAAGTTGTGTAATGTTTAATTTATGGTAGATATAGTTATTGAAAATGTATAACAGTACTTGAGGTCTTCAAGGCAAATAGATAAGGCTCTTTTGGTAGTCTCTCTTTTTAAAATTTTTATAATAATAAGTACATATACGAAACCTATTAAAATAGTTTTCTATATTTCCCTTTTTATCATTGGCTGCAAAATACCTGATGGAACTCCAGAAGATCGTCTCCTATTAATCTTTGCACGAAATTAGCTGGCACCAAACCTCGCCTCCCGTCTAAAAGTTCTGCATCAAGCATAGAGGCGTTTGGGTCAGGTGGACCCCACACCAGCAAGTAATCACCAGCGCAAATTGACAATTCTCCTTCTGCAGTTTCAATCCTAAAAACATTGAATAACAATTATTTTTACTAACTGATTTACTAAACAAGTTGCATAGAGCTAGAAAATACCATTAAATTTAATACTAACTCGGGGGGATCGTATGAGAAACGAGCGATGTACACGCAGCAGCGACCCTTTCCAGGTATATCCAACATATCAACTTGGCCTTCTGGCGGTGGACCTCCATTCATATAATGAGTGTTTCGAACTGTAAGATAATAAAGAAAATATAAGTAGAAAGATCTAAGTTCAGTTACAAATATATTATATGCAATTCCAAACTCACCGTCAATATCTAATCCAGGATTAGGCATAATCCTCGATAAAGTTCTTTGATTCCGATCATGGCTAAAACCCGAGTCTAAACCACCTAATCTATCAGTTCCAAATTGGCTATCTAATCCTAAGCTCCATGATGGTTGGTGCGGAGTGACAGGTGTAGCTACTCTACCTACTCCCGTAGTCGTTGTCGTGTATCTACCTATCCCCAGGTCTATTTCATCTAAAGGTTTAAGCTTGATATTCATCGGATTGCTTCCTAGTCCCGTTGATAACAGAGGGTTGGTGTACGTTCCTGTACCAGTTCCATAAGCACTTGTCAAACTTGTATTAAGTCCTCCTAGTTGAGTCACGGTGTTGAGGTTAGATAGTGCATTTGCCAATCCACCCGTCAATGTTGACTGCATACCTCCAAGAGTACTTGTCAAACCTCCAGATAGACTAGTCTGCACATTGTTCAAGCAGCTGGTCAATCCCGTACCAGAAATTGTCCCAGTCATACCAGGACCAGATAATCCTCCACCCAAACTCATACCGGATACATTGCCGGTGATATTCTGCAAGTTACTTTGTAGACCCGCGAGGGTACTAGAAATTTGACCAATGTTGTTGACAAGAGGAGCGGTAACTGGATTAGTAAATGTGACTTGATGTGTGTTAGGCAAATAGGCGTTAGTGGAGTAGGCGGACACCGGATTAGCGTAAGAAACAGGGTTGTGCGCACTCATAGAGTAAGCGACAGAATTGGAGCTCGGGGCAGTAAACTGTCCAGTGGCGTGGAGAGAAGATAGGGTGGGCATTGTGTTGCTTTGGCAAATTGCCACGTGGCCGGCAGTACTTGTGTATGAGTGAGGCAGCGGCGACGGTGTTGGAGAATGGAATTCTCCTAGTGCTTGGTTGGACCCACTACTTTGGATACCTGTAAAAAGTAACAATAGGGAATTCAACACATTTTACTACTGTATAAGTATAATAGCAATTTGAATAAAAGCCAGTGATAATTAAATCATTTATAATGAAATCATATTATGGGAACAGAAGTAGATTACTAACCATGTGTCGTAGATCTGGTATGTTCTAACTCAGCTAAAATACGATTGTCTTGTTCGATTTTCGCCATGATACGCTCGATCTCCGAAGCGGGCTGTGCGGATGGATTTGACCATGTTGCAGCTGTGGATGTGCCTCGAGCACGCAACGTCGCAGAGAGCTCAAGCTGTAATTCTTCACACCGAACCGTTTCCAGTGCAGCCTGCAATATCGATTAATCCATAAAGTTAAGTGTCAAACGTACTTGCTACAGAAAACTTAAATCTTATATTATTAGGTTAAATTAACCTAAATAAAGTGTCATGTATATTAAACTTATTTATAATTAAAATTTTATAATGTCATGAGAGTTCAATGTTCGATGTCACTCACAGAGTGTACATTGTATATATAAAGAACCAGAGTTTACCCCGGGTCAAACTCTAGTGCGTACCTCTTGATTATATTATAGAGCAGGCATTAACACAGATTATATTGTACAATTTTTTTATGTTCGTGCTTTTTGCCCTCGGAAGATTCACTCCAGTTTATATCGCAAACTATCTCATCTCCCGGCATGAAAAGTATTTTTCACTTTTCATATTCTGAAAGCACGTTTAGAGTTATCTGCCTGCCTAATCACAAGGATGAAAAGAGCACTTTTCGTCCCTGAAACGATTCTTCCTGTTGTCAAAAATTCAGAAAATTATGCGGTCATTACATTACATTGTCACGAGGAACTTACCGCTCTAGTATCTAGTATCTAAAAGTAACTATAATTACAATTACCTTTTTCTCTAGTTCCCTGGCCCTAGACTGCAGCTGTTCAACGTTGTGCACATCCATAGGTGACCTTTGTGCCGAGCGTAGCTGCGCGAGCGCATCGCTGTGAGCACGCTCGGCGTCCGCGCGCGCCCGTTCTGCGTCGCGCAACCGACGTGACAGCGAGTCCGTGTCGCTCCCAGTCGAGGACAAACCACATACTCCGTATCCGCTCATATTCTAAAACAAATTAATGTTATTGTTATAATAACGTATCCAGCCTTCTGAGCATCTTACCCGTAGAAGATGATGATGTCTTAGGCTCAGTATTCTACTTATAGAAGGGATAATAAGATGTATACAATATGTAGATGAATACAATATCTTCCTCTACTTATAGATAAAACTCAATTGCTGTTCATTAGTCTCACTAAACTGGTCCGACTGTTGGGCCACTAATGTAATAGACCACAAAAGACACCATTCAGCTGAGATGAGAGTGTTGCGATGGATGTGTGGTGTAATAAGAATGGATAAGGTGAGGAGTGAATACATAGTTGCGGCGAATGATGGTGGAACCATCTAGTTAGTTTAAGAACTTTTAGAAAAAGCTAGGTAAAATTCTGGAAGGAAAAGACAAGGACGGATACATTTTAGAAAGGGATAGACGACGAACGAAAGTTCTAGAATAGAAAGTTCGGGAAGGAAAGACAGAGATAGAGGTTTAGAAAGGGACAGATAGTAAATAAAAGAATAAAGAAATTATGGGTTTCAGAAGATTCTTCCGGGTATGTAAATTTTGGTTAGAGGTGCAGTTTAGAGCTGGTTCAGTTGAGGACAGCAAAGCGAAAAGTGCGATGCGAGAGACGATAGAAGATAGTGACGAGTTTAGGGAGTTGGGAGAGAAGTTTAATAGAAGACAGTGACGATTTAAGTGGTGAATTTAGTTACAAGTCACGTAACAAAAATAATGGATGGATGGATGGATTGTGTGAAGGATGACATGATGATTTATGGTGTGGGTGTAATTGTGAGACCATTAGTACTTGTGTCACACTTTACGACGTCAAGCCAGCATTTCTTGGGCCTATCCCTTCGAACGTGACCTAACGGAGGCGGTATGGCTAGACATTTGTTCCTCACGTAAGTAGTTGGCTTCCGTAAAACGTGGCCGTACTACGATAGGCGACACTTTTGCAGTTGATCCGCTACGTCACGGATATGGAGGCTGCTGCGGATGAGAGACTTCCTAACACGACCATTCAGGGTGATTCCACACGTACACCGCGGCATATTCATATCCGTGACACGCGACTTTTCCTTGTGCCGCTCAAGTACTGGCCACAAAGTATAAGCGCAATGATAGATTTATAGACCCGATAGAGAATGGAATTTGTCTATTATTAATAATAATCACAATCTAGTATGATAATTAAAGACACCTTTTCAATTTATAACCGCTATTAAATGTTAATTAGTAACATTTTGCATAGTGAGACCCGTGTCAAATATATGTTAGTAAGCAGATAAGTTAACTACAAGTAGGTGGTTAATAGCTATCTATGATTAAAGACTTAGCAGATTATAGTGTAATGGAATATATTAGCGTCAGCTGGCGTTTTCTTTGTATGAACATGTAATTATAACCCAAAAATAATGATTATATTAGATTATATTAGATGGGAGATCTAAAAACTATATTGAATAACTAGCTTCTGCCCGCGACTTCATCCGCGTGGTGCGGTTTTTAAACTATCCCACGGGAACTCTTTAATTTTTCGGGATCAAAAGTATCCTATATGTTGACCAGGGATATAAGCTACCACCATACAAAATTTCATTTAAATCGGTCCAGTCGTTTCGGAGATTAGCCGGTACAAACAGACAGACAAACAGAGAAACAAAAAATTTGAAAAAAGTCTAAATTGGTTCTATTTCACTTCTTACATCACCCTGAATCGGTTTTTAGCATTTTTTTTCATTGTAGAGTATTTCGCCCTCTACAGTTTTATTATATGTATATAGATTTTTGTTGAAGTGCTTAGGACTAAATGAACACGAATGTAAATTATAGTTTATGTTTATGTGGATAACTTTGGTTGATTTATCTAAAGTGAAAGACATAAATGAAACGTCTAATATAGGAATAGAATAGAATCTTCTTTATTGCACACAAGAAAATAATACTCATGAGCTAACAATCATTTAACTAGTACAATCGGCAGTCTTATCGCCAACATCGATTTCTTCCAGACAACCCTCTGGAGATAATTTAATATGACTAATAGTAGGTCGGTATTCAGTGCGCATAATTAAAAATATATTAATAGTAAATAAACATACACATAGAATGTCGTCAATTTTCGTCAATTGTCAATACGCCAATGCGTCATTTAGGTTTAAGGCATTTTATTTTAAATGGTCAAAGCAAACTTCATTAAGAGTTCATCTGTGAAACCGTCATGAGCAACCGGCCCTCTAACCATCTGTCTATGTACAGTCAGCGTCTTAAAGAAAGTAGCGGCCAAGATGGTCAAATAGATAACAACATCGAAAGTATCGATACAACCAATGTGGTCTAATTGTTCGAATCAGCCTTCTTGTCCAAAAATATCGTTACACGCACAACGCTGTAGTGACATGTCGACAAAATAACCTACGCTATACATCACACCTTTAGAATTAAAGAGACCTAATTCAAAAGTTATTCAACTTTGTACCTCATTTTTTTGTAATGGATATTTAAATCCTATGAACCATAATGTTAATTTAGGTCTCTATAATTTTAATGGTGCGAGATGTAAAAGAACGTTTAGTTTTTCAAAGTAAGCACATACTCGTATGGAATATTCCTTAAAACTTGTAGCAATGCCATTGTCTTTGGGGATTATTCGATACTTATTTTTTGAGCGATGGTGGGGATGAATAAATAAAGTAATATTTTGGAAAATAATATCATCAAATTATTTCCCTTTCTCTTGGTTAAAGATAAAGAAGCAGATATTTCTTTATCCTATTTTGATAAAAATTGAAGGGGCGAAAAGGTTTCATGTCAAAAATTTGGAGGTACATACATACATACATACATAACTTCACGCCAGGTCCCTTGCGGGGTAGGCACGAATTTGGAGGTGATTTGTTGAATTTTTTTCTTAACTTAAAATAACTGTATAAATTTACTCATATCATGATGATTTATGATATATTTTTTTTCAACCACTTTCCAACTTTTGCGGCAACATAAGCCTTAAATTATTATTTTTTAATCAATAACTGACGAGATATTTGCTTCCAGAATTGACCCTCTCTCTCTCTCTCCCATCTGAATTATGAAATGGAAAATTGTGAAAAGTTTATACCAATCTTCTATAGCTAAATATCCAACGAGTAGATTGTATATCAGCCGGTTCTTCATTTTTTTGCCTTGGTTAAAATTTTAAAAGTCTATTAAAATTCAGATATAGAATCCTGGCTTATATCACATAGGACTAACATCAGAGACGACCTTGGGTTATAGCATAATAATAATATAGCTTTTCACAGTGCCGCCGTCCTGTCTCGCTTCCATAAGGCGAAAGTGCGCTGACCTGAAATCTGGCTGCTTTCTCCCCTTCCCCTAGCCTCAGACGAGCCCACTTAGCCTCTTGGCCCCGCCTTATCCCCGTCCCGACAGACTGACTGGCGACAAGTAAAAATTAAGCGCAGAATTACACCTTTTTTTATATAAATGAAAAAATAATCTCATTATAACTATCGACATTTGTCTAAATTATTAGGCAATTTTGTTATAATTATCTACAATTAAATGAAAAAAATGTACACAATTAACAAAAAAAACGTCATTAATCTCTTTAAGTACCTATTATAAAAATAACCTAAAAAACTATACTTTTATATAAATACTAACGGCCCCGGCAGACCTTGTACTGCTCTGAAAAAATAAAAATCTAGGACCCGATCCCAGCGCCACCTACCGGTTGCAATTGTGGCTTTAAACCATCCGGGGACCCACTCAAACACACAAAAACAAAATCACCAAAAACGGCCCAGGTGATTAGGAGGATTCTAGAACCTGATCTCAGCGCCACCTACCGGTTCTAATTGTGAATCTAAACCATCTGGGAACCCAAACAAAATCACCAAAATCGGTCCAGGTGATTAGGAGGATTCTAGAATCCGATCTCAGCGCCACCTACCGGTTCCAACAGGATAAAAAGTATCCTATGTCCGTCTCCTGATTCTAAGCTACCTCCCCACCAATTTTCAGCCAAATCGGTACAGGCATTCTTAAGTCATAAATAGTTTAACTAACATGACTGTCTTTTATATATATATAGAAATTACATTTAATGATAACTAGGATCACAGATTAAAATCTTATACTACATATATTATTATGATACAATATTTGTGTTTATCAAGACGAGTTATTGACTCTTCGGGTGATCAGAGGGCTGATGCCTCCCTTGGGAACGGATCAGTATGGCGATCCAGCGAGGAAACGTAGTCAGCCTTCTGGGCACCTTACCCATAAAAGACGGTGACCTAGGCTCAGTATTCTACTTGTAGTCTAGAAGGACTACGGTTAGAATACAATATAACTAAGTTTTCTTTCTCACAGTTGTGGTAGCGTAATGGCTCGCGCGCGTCCCACACTCTAAGGCCGATGCCACACTTGACGGAAATTACGTTGCGGATCTTACACGACGGAACGCCAATACATGTTAATGCATATTAATTACAAATAGCGGGCACACTACGCGGAAGATCGGTCGCTCCGTTGCGGACGATCGGTCGCACCGTCGCGGACCGATCGCTCTCTGCGTCTGTTACGTCCTAAACGGTTCGACCCTGGCCGGAACGCATGCACCACTTAGTTAGTTTTCTGGTGTACTGTGCATATTGTTACAATTACCACGTGCCAACAACGGTGAAGAATAACATCGTGATGCAACCTGCAGATCGAGATAACCGATGTGTCAAACCTGGCAAGCCGCCTTGGACAAGCGTGGCGGGTATACTGTCCGTTCCCCCTATAATGGGAGGCCCGAGTTCAGCAGTGGGACATTTATGGGCTGAAATTGTTATTTTTATAAGTTTTCTAAAGTTGTATTAGTTTATAAAGACGAAATGCGGCCAGCATATTGGGAACGCTCCCGACCGGCAGCGAACTAGACTACATTTTTAATCTGTAACTATGTTTATAATACTTTTTATTGTTTATGTTTTTTTAATTTATTTTACAGTGTAAAGGTCCAGTAGGAAAATGCAAAGTGGCAAGACCGGTAAAACGGTGAGACAAACATATCGGAAACAGCAGGCAAGGATTGGATGATACTAAGCAAAAACAAGAAAATCTGGAAGCATATGGAGGAGGCCTTCACCCGAAGAGGGGGGTCCAAAATCAAGACTAACCAAAAATGACTAACATAATACTAATTTAATTAACTACAAACATACTATTACTTACACATGATCATCACAACTAACATCTAACAAACCACTAACAAGCTATATGCACATGAAAGATTTTGGAAATAAAGGCTTTATCATTTATTTATTTATAAAGTTTATAAAGTCATTGTAAATCAACTGAAGTTCTACTAAAGATCAAATCATAAATACTCTTTTAAATTAAGCAATCCTTAAAGCTCTCCGAGTCCCGAAGGCTATTAAGGCCATTATGATATTGATGTGAACGAAATTGGAACTTCAAGTTGTAATAAGTGCACATGTATCAAGCTTAAATTAGACATTAACTGCAGTGTAGTGCCCATTATCCCTTCTTACGACCCATTTCTTTTATTTTTTACTAAAAATATATTGAACGCATGTCTCCAGATTTTCCTTCAATATGTACAGGTGAATTTTCAAGTGGGCTTTCAAGGCCAAATGCTAAACCAGAGGTGGCCGACCGGTCGATCGCGGCTATTAGTCCAGTCGATCGTGGCAAGACAAAAAATATAAATGTATAGACAGAACAGACTGTGCAACGTAATCACCAACTGCTGAGCGCATCATCTTCATCTTGTATCATCAATAAAATATACTACTTATTTGTATATTGAACTATATTGCTTCATTAAAAAAGAAATTTCATTGGTAGATCGTAGAGAGTTTCGTCAGTAAAAAGTAGATCTTGGTTCTAATCAAGTTGGCCACCCCTATGCTAAACTATAAAAAATAGCGAACAACACCCAAAGGAGTCACGAGGCCGATTTAAACGAAAACTAATATCATCTGATTTTTGAAAAATCAAATACCCTTGTCTTGAACCAAATAGGCCAATTTTGAATTCTGTGAAGGAATGTCTTACGACAAAGCAAGGGAAATACCTGTTTTTCCATACATTAATTAAACCTCGCAATTTTATTCAATATGGAAATTCTCTCTTTTCTTTCACCATATCCCAATTATTTGGGGTCGGCACAATATGTCTGTTCCTTCCATACTCCTCAACTCTGACATCATCTTCTGTCACATCACATATCACCATATCATCCTTCACATAATCCATCCATCTTTTTTTTGGTCTACCTCTACATTTGTACCCATCTATCTTGTAGTTTATCATTCTTTTTGTCACCTGATTTTCATCCCAACTCATTATATGCCCATACCATCTTAATCTTCTTCCTCTCAAATTTTCAGTCTCGAGAGCAACTTTCAAAGATCCCCTATGATAATTATTCTATTTGTAACATTATAATTCTACCTATAAATTGCTATTCGAAACGCACGTTATTTTACCCCAATCAATCAAATTAGTCAATGCGTAAACATTGAATGCGTTCAAATAAGGGTGCGGTCAAATGACCGGCTCAATTTGATGTTTATTTAGTGTATGGGGGGAAAAAGAACATTTTTGGTCAAAAACTACCCTTTACCTTGTTTAGACGTATGTCATTACTTCACAGACATTGATTCTTATAAGCTCTACTGTGATTTGGTATAATAGTCCAGAATGTGTTTATTTTTTCAAATTCAGCCGATTCGATTCCTGATAAAGGTAATTGATTTTTCAAAAATCTTATTCATTACCATTTTAGTTTTCGTCAACATCAGCCTCGAGACTCCTTTGAGTGTTTTTCGCTATTCAGCATAGTTCAGGATTTGGCCCTGAAGAAGCCCACTTGAAAAATTCACCTGCATATCTAGCATAGGCATAACCTATATTGAAGTGATAACTTCTTATAGGAGGGTAAACCGCTTCGTTACCTAACGCGTTACGGCGCGAATCTGTCTGGCTTCCCTTTCTGTTACGCAAGTTATCACTTATGTCGGGCGTCCCGCGAGAATTGCTTGTGTTTTATTAACTTTTTTTGTAGTATACTTAGATCATATAAATTGATTCCCAAAGTGGTCTATATCGACCCCTAGGGGTCTATGACAACCTGCAAGGGGTCTACGTCAGCGAAAAAAAATTTGGGGGTCCATGAAATGAAAATGGGGGACCACGATAGTGGATCTCAACACATACACTGATAGTACCTACCTACCTAGTACTATTTACTTACATCATACTATCTTATAATATCAAAACATATACATTATTTATAGAAGTACCTATGAAGTAAAAAATTTATTATATATGTTTATAAAATTGTGTAAGTTGTAGGATGTTGGTATTCGCTTTGTGGTCGCAATACATTTCGAACTTGTAAAAACCTGAGAGTCGCAGTCTCAGAGCTTGGCTAACTTGCACTGACTTGTTCAATTCGTCACTCTATAAATACGAATGTGGGACAAATACGTTTATTCGTTTCCTGAATCTTGAAAAGGAAAGTGCTAAGAAAATATTTTAAAAAATATAAACAGATGGTATATCATACAAATTTTAGTGAGTCAGTGTTATTTTGTTTGAGAGTGCTGGAGAAAAGTAAGTACATTATTTTTTATTAAATTTTAGTTTTGTACTCGTAGTTAGCAAAGATAGGTAAATTACGCCAATCATGACTTTAGTTATTAGTAGTTTAATATTCAATCATGCAAAATTACACGAGTACTCCTCAATAGTTTGTTTTTGAAAGTTTTAGCAATCGGTATTATAATTACAGTGCAATCTTTGTAATTCGAGGTAATTGTTGCAAGAAGATGTTCGAATTATGGAATGTTTTCGGAAAAATCAAAAAATATTTTTAATATACAGCTGCTGGATTTTCTGTCTTATTTAAATAATTTAATTTTGCCCACAGATGACTGATGCCATGTCCGAATCTAAAAAGAAATGTAGACAGTACAGTGTTGATTATTTGAAATTTGGCTTCATTCCATTATTGCCGGACAAACAATCGTCTATGTGCCTTTTATGCAACAAAGTTTTGGGCAATGACGCTATGAAACCATCTAAACTGCAAGATCATCTGAGAAGATGCCACCCTGATAAAACAGAGAAAGATTTGAAATACTTTCAAACACTCAAAGATAAATTTCAGAAGAGACCTACACTGGACAGAATGTTCGCTTCGACGTCACAAAGAAATGATGATGGTTTGCGGGCGTCTTACAATATCTCGTTACTTATAGCAAAATCCGGAAAACCGCATACTATCGGAGAGAAGTTAATTTTGCCAGCCGTTGAAGAGGTTTTAAAAACTGTTTTATACATTCCTGCAACTGATATCATTAAAAGAATTCCCTTAAGCAACAATACTGTTGAAAGACGTATTGATGAAATGAGTTCTGATAATGAAAGCTTCTTATGTAATTATTTGCAAACGACCCATTTCTCTATACAACTGGACGAGACAACTTTACCTGATAATGCAGCATTATTATTGGCAAATGTTCGTTTTATTATGAATCAAGAAATCTACGAAGAACTGCTCTTCGCAAGAACTTTGATAACAGACACTAAAAGTGAATCAATATTTCATGTTTTGAAGGATTACTTCATTGAAAAAGCAATTCCTTTATCAAATATAATATCAGTAGCTACAGATGGAGCACCTGCCATGGTTGGACGTTATCGTGGATTTATAAGCTATTCAAAACAAAATGTGTCAGGGGTGTTAGAATTTCTGGATACTAAAGATAAAATTTTAAAAGAAATTTTAATGAAGAGGAAAACAGACATCGCCTATTTAACAGATTTGTTTACAAAATTTAATATGGTTAATTTGCAATTACAAGGCGACAGTTTAAATTTGATTAAAACAAAATCTATCTTATCAGCGTTTCTTGCCAGAGTTAAACTAATGAAGCAAAATATTGGACGGGGCGAATTTTCTCAGTTCCCAATTTGTCACAGACAAGCTGCCAGGAAGACGACGTTTCAACTTACGTTCAACATTTCAATGCCCTTTATTCAGATTTTGAATCTAGGTTTGAGGATATTTTGACTATGGTAATACCACCGTGGATAATTAATCCATATGGTGACATAGAAGAAACGAATGTCATAATACAAGAGGAACTGACTGAACTAAGTACAAACGAAGAACTTAAGGTTCAGTTTAAAAACGGATATCAGCAATTCTGGCTGCAAAACAACATACCCGTTACTTATCCCGTATTATGGAATATAGCGAGGAAATTTTTAATTTCCTTTCCATCGTCATACCTAGTGGAAAGGGGGTTCAGCGCTGTTACCAATCTCCTAACGAAAAAAAGAAACAGACTGGACATCATTAGCCGAGGAGATTTAAGATTAACCCTTACAAAATTGACGCCAAATGTTGATAATTTATTATTAAAGCATCAGGTTCATCCTTCTCACTAAAAATATTGACTTATTGCTTATGTTATTTTATTTATAGTTTATTTTATGTTTATTTAATGGTACGTATATTTTACATAACAGATACAAAATTTAATTTTGAGTAGTTTTAATTTAAATTCAATTAATAAATGTATAAATTAACATGTGTTTTTACTATAAGTTTTTAACACTAACTTCACTACAGTTAGAAATTTACAGGAAATCAATATCAGGTAAATAGGGGGTCTACCCAACATGGAAAAACATAGCAAGGGGTCTAAGACACAAAAAAGTTTGGGAAACTCTGGTCTAGATCACGCATGAATTGCACAAAAACGGCCCAAAAAAAAGTGCACTTGCTCCTCACGCCTGTTAGTGTCGTTTAGACTACTTCACTGGTTAGAGCTCTCACAAAAAAAAATATTATGCCGTCCTGCGCCATTAAAATGTGTCGGAACTAGTAAAAGAGGAAAGGATAAGGATAAGATGTCATTTCATCGAAAAACTTAACACTTTTGTCATGATTTCTTAATAGAAACATGAAATTTAATTTCGATATTTCCAAGGTTATCGAATTGGCTAATGATGTCAGGTGAAAATTGGAAGTTATTCTCCAAAATGTGGGGAATTCATTACGATTTTTTTTATAAAATATGAATAAATTTAAAAATCTATAGAAAACAGACATGTAATGTTTGTGTGTCCGTCCGGTTTTCTTAAACCAGTTTATATTAATTAAATTAAAACTTTCCTACGAATCCAATAAAATCGTTGGATAAAAGAAATCTGGGAATCGCAAGATGACCACCACTGGAATCCAAACAAAATGTCGCTTGTGTTTTCCAATTATTTTGAAGAAAAATAATTTTGTATATCGGAAAAAGGTTTTAGAAGAATTAAAAAAGGAGCTGTGTCAAGCAAGGTGTATTGAAATAGCATTATTCATTCAATTATAAGATTAATATTGATAATGATTCATACGCTTCAATAATATTTTCTTTTTATTGGTTTTGGAAATAACCGATCACCATGAATCTCGACAATACAAACTTATTTTAATACTGCCATATGTATATACTTGCGGTAACGGAAATAAACATAATATACTTTTTAAAACAGAAAACACGGGATATTTGAAGTATCATGCAAGCAAAGTTGAAATAACCAAATATATATTGTTGCAGTAGTGCTTGTTTTTGATGGATAGAACATTTACAACAAATGAACAAACAGTAAGTTTTCAGTGCTATAAAATTTTAATTAATTTTGACTGTTTAGTTTCTTCTAATGCAATTTTAGTTATCGCTAAAGAGAAGAAGTAGTGAGAGAGAGAAGAATTTCAAAACTTATTTTTTGTGTAGCTTTATTTTATGTTACCTAAAAACATGTTATGAATTTATGGAGATATGGTATATTGTCATTTTTAGTAGATTATTGTCATAATTAAGATATTAATTTTGTCTATATTCTGTTAACTGCTTCTCCATTAATTAGTAATAATTTAATATATTGATATGTTAAAAAAACAAATTTTAGTTTATAAAATAATCAAACCGAACTAGTTTGAATAAAAACTTTTGGAAATGAATATTTTTATTTTATTAATAGCCCTTTTTTAAGTGGTTTAGTTGCTCTTAAGTCCCTGCACTAAACTTTCCCGTGTACATACCCCGTATTTCCTACTACTACAGACTTATAAAAATGTACTAATATCTGTACGGACATTTTATTGCGAATTAAAATTACTACATATACTAAATGAATTCATTTGTGCATGAATTTTTATATGATACGTTCCAAAACACAACTTTTATTGCTAATACTTTAATTATTAAAAAAACTAAACCCTAGTAATATTAAATTATAACACATAAAGCGATTAAATCATAACGATAATTTAAATTTTCACTTAAATAAAAAAATAATTAATTATAAAAAATGGGGTAATATTTTTTAGCTAATATCCCGAAATCACGCACACATTGATATTTTTTCGAGAGTGAATGTAGCAACGCTTCGCGTTTTTGATGCCGTTTTTGGCGGTGTTGTTTGTTAGCAATGCTCTCTCTAGACATATGTTATAACTCGATGGTAGTATATTAGTAGAGCATAGACATAATCTATATTTTTTGCAACATAATTCTTTAATAAGGTTTTAGTTTCATTGTGTGTATAAAAGATTATTCTTTTTCTAATTTAATGTCTAACTTTAGATGTGCCTTAATTTGAATAAATCATTGAAATATCAATAAATAGTGTAATTGTTTTTTTTTATTCTCCTTCTCCTGACGCACACGCTTGTCAGTGTATTTATAGCATGTTTTATATTATTTACATCATATAATACTATATACTATTAATATTACATAATTTTATTACTATTTATTATTATACTATATATTTACTAGTTTATCTTTTATTTATTCTATTGTACTTATTTATCTATTTATTTATCTTTTGTTTTAAAGACAGTGGTACTATTGGTAACACCTCTTACACACTACTTCCATATATATATTTACTGACAGTACTCTTATTCTATCTTATTATTATCTATGTATTATTACGTTTGTATTATATAATCTATATTATATAAACAATCCGTACGTTATTTTTCTTTATTTATTTTATTTACAGCTTTAACAATTTTGATGCAATACGCCTTCAGTGTAATTGGTTACAAATACCGAGTTTGTATGTTATTTTTTTATTGCACGAGTTCAGCAGACAGACAAACGGCCCACTTGATGGAAAGCGGTTACCACCGCCTATGGACATTTGCAACACTAAAGACTACAAATGCCCTGCTGCTCTCTTAAGGGAGACTGGAACCTGGTCACTAATGTCGCATCCTAACTCAAGGTTGTTATTACGGCATACTCCAAACCATGGGTGGTAGCCATCCAGTCGGGAAAATACCCTAACACCTATCAAATGATCTTATAAAGATAAACAACATATACGTTTATCGGCAGACAAACATACGTGATGTAAATATTTCCATACCAAATTAAATAAGTTCAGTGAGTATGTTTCCATTTTTGAACCGTTATCACTTACTGAAGTTTCGCAAACGTCAGATAAAGCGAAAAACATATAAAATAGGCTGATTTTTGTGGCGTAAAATATTTTACTATATTATGGTAACGTGAATTATAAGATTTTTGTAACCTGTCCATATTTATCACTAACAAAACTTCCTATTACTTCCTTTCTTAATAATTCCTAATACTTAACTATAACATAATGTTACAACTCGGGTCCCGACAAAAACATAATCTACCTGCATATCTGAATCAAAACACATTTTATTACCTACCGGCATTTAAATTATTTGTAACTCTTTCATGATCGGCTTCTTTTGTTTACTTTGTGATTAGAAAACAGCCCATTGTTTAATTGTACGAAAGCAGCGCATTGTTTTATTGTGCAGTCGAGCGAGAACCACGAGTGAAGCGAGACGTGTGTACTACAATCGGGAATCTAATAAGTGATGGACTTTGCGCGTTTTATTGAATAACGACATTCTGCATTGATTTTGGACTTGTGTTCGATTATATTTATACCTGTGTTATGCGTGTTTGTACAGTTCGAATAAACTCTATAATAATTCCAACCGCATTTTAATTCGAGTCTCGCTTAACTCGTAACAATAGTGTCTAATGTAACTTCGTTGTGTAGGTACACTTTATGTTAATCTAGCTCAATACTCTAGTGTCAGGAACAATCATAAGATGTATCTATGAATTAATGTGATTAATTGATTGCAATCTATTTGTATAGCATACAGTTACATTTATTTGTACTTTTTTATGTTTCTTTTTAAGGTTAATAATTAATTTTGTTATAACAAATAGGGTATATATACCCTCCTATTTCTAAACAATACAATCAGCCATTTCCTTAGTTGTATAATAATGTAAAATGTATGTATGTAAAAGTTATTAAAAATAAACCGTTTAGGTACCCGACTTCCGACCTTTATCGAGAATGTGATATATTGACAGTTAGACAGTTATTTGTACTAAATGCTGTATTGTGCCAACATAAAAAAATCACTTTCAGCGACTCAACAAACGCTCGGCGTACATATAATGTCTGTCAAACTATCATTTCCAAAACTTCTTTTATTAACAAGTTTCTTATTTATCTTGGTCCTTACCTATACAATAAGCTCAATAAACTTCTACACATATATCCACTTAACATAAACAGATGTAAAATAATATTAATAAATTGGCTAAAAACAAAAACATACGAAGAAACTGAAAAACTATTTGAAATTCTCAGTTAAATAATAATCAATTTGAAATGTATGTAAATCTATACATGTTTGTATGTATACATATATATATGTATGTGTATATATATGTGTGTGTATTGTATATATATATATATATATATATATATATATATATATATATATATATATACTTAGTCTACTATATATAAATTCTTAAATATGTAAAGTAATCATAAATATTGTTCATAAGTATATAAATAATATAAGTAGTATATAAATAATAAAATTTGTTACTCACAAACTCACAAGAAAAAATGTTCCTAAGTCCCCATAATACACAATTTCCCGTTCTGTAGACGATTCAAGTTCGTGATTAACAAGCTCATTGCTACATTTGGAATTTTGAAACTACCTCCAATTTTTGTTGTTATTTTTATTTGTAACATAGAATTAATTTGTTAAATAAGTTTAGTCATTATGTCACTGGGAGCAACTAACACCTAGGATACAGGCTTGGCCTAGTCTAGGTGTTAGTATCCAGTCCTAATTTTAAGGCAAATTTGTTATTTTTTGGTGTCAATAAAAATTCTTTTATTTTATTTTATTTAATGTTATATTTTTATATATTCTGTGTGTGTGTGTGTGTCTGTTTTTGTATAGAGTAGTTCTCTATAATTTACCATAATTTTATGTAACATTATTTCTCTAATATGATGCGGTAATTGTGTAGATTATAACTCAAAATCTCTCAATTATATTTATATAGACGGTATTCACTAGATTTTATTTTCGTGTGACCCGAAAGATTTTTTTACTGTTTTCGATTTATTTTATTACAAGTAAAATTTTAAATATAATATCTTATATAAAATATTATCTAATTATAATAAATTCTTGTCATTCATAACCTATTAAATTAACTTCAATCCGCTAACGATTGTGCCGATGTGCTAAGTTTCTTATATTGTAAAATTGTTGGCGGGATGGCGAGGTGTTCTAAAACTTTATCCAATGTTTAGAGTCAGTATATGGAATATGTTAAAACCGTAAAGTTCTCTGATTATAAATATTGTGATCAGTTGCTGTTCTTTTATTACCATAAACCCATCTGAGTAGTTGCAAGTATTAGGTACATCACTGAGGGCCTAATTTCAATCAATCATCAGATGTAAGTTACTAGTGGAATAAAATGTAACCTGACTGTATTCAAAAATGAAACAATACAACTGCTTCATTCACACAATATTAATTTGTACTCGTTGTACACAACATGTTGTACTTCATTGTATGAATAACTGTTATCTGATTATTGAAAAATTGGCCGTAAATAAAATTTAAAAAACTTATACAATTCACACAAGCATTTTTCATGTTATTCATTTCCGTTTTTCGTAACGTTGTCACTTCCACACTTGTTAATGTCCTTTTCACTCGAGTTTTTCTCAGAAGATAACGTGTGAAATGATTGATGATAATGTTGGTGCATAAAGAGGACCTTTTGTTGGCAAAAACACGATATTTTAAATGAAGATCCGCTATGAAAAACCAAAACCTAGCAAGTGTCTCGGAAGGAATTTTGCGGTGATGCATTTCAACATCAAATCGCTTAATGACATTGACACGTATCTAGATATACTAGTACTGTAAGACATAGCGTATAGATCTACTTTATTTTTATACTTGTCATATTTGTAATACGAATCTGGAAAAGCGACCGTTTTATGCCCCCAGGCCAGTAATAAATAGATGAGAACAATTACATGCTGCCTGAAGAAACAAGACTTGGGATTAATTAGCTGAGATCGTAGCAGTTAGGATAGAAGATTAGGTTATTCTATTCCGGAAAATGTAAAGATTCTCTTTCACTAGGGTCATCAGACAACTGTAGCATCAAGAATCCGACATATGGGTATGATAAATTGTAAAACTTTGTGAACAAGTAAAAAAACTTTTTATTAGTTTCCTCGAGATACAGAACTGTCCTTACACGAACGAAACCGAACTCCCTAATGTTGCCTCGTTTTGGGATTGTCATAACAATACCTCAACTCTTTATTCAATTTTAAGGAATTCCGTTATATCTTCGGAACCCAAAATTTAATATTAATTAAATTTATACAAGAACACCTTGAATCGGTTGAAAAACTTATAAGTAAGATTTGAGGTATCTTACTAATAAGCCCTTAACCCTACACTTTTTCTGACTAATATTAAAAATGTTCAGCTATAACTTCGGAACCCAAAGTCCAATATCAATAAAATTTATAAAATTCTACTTTGTATTTATACTGGTTCTAAGACAAAAACTTATCGAAGTCGATACAGAAATAAAAAAAAGTTACAACTGAATCAAAACACTCAATTAGTACAAATTTTGTATTTGATCTTGAGGAAATATCTGCTATGTATTCGGAACGCAAAGTCCAATGCCAATTAAATTTATACAAAATTACCTTCAATCTATACTGAGTCTAACGTAAAAAATAATGTAAACCATTTTAGAGACGAGAATGTTACGGCCTAGACAAAACTTCAATCCTTACACATTTTCTATTAGATTTTGAGGAAATTTCTGCTGTCTTCGTAGTCCAAGGTCCAATAGCGATAAAAGTATGGAATCACTTTGAAGCTGTGCTAAATGCAACGCAAAAAGTATTCTCGAAAAGTTATGACTGAACATGTATTAAAAAAAAATATTTGCATGACGAATTTAGAACCTACTTTTATTTTGAAGTCTGTAAAAAAGATGTTTGCCGGTTTCGCATATCTTAGTATCCAGTCATTTTCGTTGCCCCTTACTAACTATTAATAAAAAAAATGACTCAAACTATCGATAAGTAAGCAAGTTATAAATACGTAGATAGATAGATAACACTTTTACAAAAATGAACTTAAAGACTATAAAATATAAAAACTTCGTTTAAAAAAACCGACTTCAAAAACTAAAAAACTAAAATGTATAAAATAACTTATTTCTAAAGCTATTATTATTAATATATATTATCTAAAACATCTTAAAGTCGGTGCTTAGTAATTTTCAAAATATAGTAATTTTTATGTTTTACTTTGCACCGACTTCAAGATGTTTTAGATAATATATATTAATAATAATAGCTTTAGAAATAGCCCACCTCTCTACACCCCTTAGCCACTCATACCCATGTTGCCCCTGCCTTTTATGGCATTTTTTGGGGCCCATGCAGGGAGTGGCGAGTCACCGTCTGCCCATTTTTCCATGTTCCCCGAACATTGCGACGGGCAGACGCCATAGTCCCCATATTCCCAGACCGCTAGTACCACTAATAGTTCACCCCAATAGCCCGGTACTTTTTGTCTTGATTTCCCACAATAGTCCTACACTGGCCGGGGCTTGTCCTTGGGTGCATTATTATATGGTGTAGACAGGGATAATCGCCGGTCAGTGTCACGCCACATATTTACATTAAATTTGTCAAGGGGCCTCTACGTGTTGGCCTCCCCATGGCCCCACGCAAGCCCTCCAAAAGTCCGGGCCATTTTTATGGCCCGTGGTCTTGAAAGACATACAGATAGCTTTAGAAATAAGTTATTTTATGCATTTTAGTTTTTTAGTTTTTGAAGTCGGTTTTTTTAAATGAAGCTTTTATATTTTATTTGTTACTTTTTAGTGCCTAGCTATGTATGGGTGCAGCGCTTCTTAAAAAATATAGGTCCCAAGAAACGGGAACAAAAAAATGTTCGTAAAATGAAAACTACTGGGCCAAACTATGTCAAATTTTTAGGGGACTACATGGCAGCTATTCCGCGTCGAACAAAAAAAGAATCACTTAAATCGAATAATAAATCTCAGAGTAATCGGTGTACATATGGAACGAAAAGGAAATTTCTTTCATAAAAAATGTTCATAAAATGAAAACTACTTGGCCAAACTCTGTAAAATTTTTAGGGGACCAATTGGAAGCTATTCCGCGTCGAACAAAAAAAGAATCACGTAAATCGGATCATAAATCACGGAGTAATCGGCGAACATACATAAAAAAAAGCAACAACAAAAAATAAGATTCCGACGAATTGAGAACCTCCTCCTTTTTTCGAAGTCGGTTAAAAATTATATCTAATTATGTACAAAGGGCGGTCTTATTGCTAACAAGTTTGTTTAAAAAGGTTTTTAAATACAAGCTTTGAAGATCCTGATATCATGTAGCAGCAGAGTGCTAGCCAAGACAAGTAAAACGAGCCCAAAACACGACAGGTCTGTCTTGTTTAGTACAGGAGTTCCTATGGCCACCTTCCGACTCCATCATCAGATCAGCTCCATGGTGCCATATTATTGTATTCTCACGCGATATACATACGCGTGCAAAATTTGAGCTCAATCGGAAACCGGGAAGTTGGTCAAATTTAACTTCCACCCGAACTTACATATCCATTACAAGTTAAATAAAAGCTTGTAAAACGCGATCTCTTCCAGACAACCCCAGGAATGAATTGACATTATAATGGCGATGGTGGAATAGGTAACATATATGCTGCGTTCCATTAGAGACTCAACGACCACGTTCACGACCGCGATTTATCCTGTTCCACTTGCTTGTCGGCTTTACAAACGTAAACCCAAGTGGAACGGCTATTCGACCCACCTTGACATAGGTCGTTGTGAGCGTTGTGTGATCGAAAATGATGACGTCATTAGCACCGTTTTCGCCACGACCTCAACGCCCGCGGTCGCCTTGTGGAATGGCTCACTGAGCATTTTTGGCGTTGTGAACAAGAAAATTTCTTGTTCACTCGCGGAGTTTAATGCGTTTTCTAAATTAAATACCTTCTTGCTTCTCAAATTGAATTCACTAAATACCGTCATAGGCTTCTTATGAATGACTCGACCGAATATTAAGTGCAGATGTTTTAATAACTAGAATATAAAATCAGCCAAGTGCGTGTTATCCACATGCCTCCATCAAATCAGACTCGACCCAAACAAAGTACTAGTAATTTAAAAACTCTATCTTCATGAAGGTAATTTAAAAACATTTTATGGAGTTTGTGTCGATATTCAACGATATTATATAGCGGTATAGAAATCGGGCTTAAACAGTTTTGTTGATACACATTTCAGTTGAATAGTGTCATTCTCCACTCCTCAGAGCTCAGAATGTAAGCAAACAAAGGTGGTTTTGTGATGTAATATCTTTGAGGTTAGTTTGCGACGTCTAGACGTAGTGTCATTTATATGATGAGGGGATGTATTCAAGAGCTGGCGACGACTTTACATTCGCTATAAAGCTCACAATTCTACTACCTAAAGTTAAGTACATGACGCTTAAATCTCTTCATCACTTTTCGTTTGTTGCTCGCAATGTAGCATCAGATTGCTTCTCCTTTATTTTTTGAAGTTATACTTCTTTAGGCGCGTTAGGGAAAAATGTTGAGAGTAAACTTTTACGATGCGCGCGCACACCGTCACACGAAAAAAGCTACATAATGAAGTTAGCTATAGTCAACCGACACCCTGAAGTTAGCTATAGTCAACATTTTTAACCGACTTTGAAAAAAGGAGGAGGTTCTCAATTCGTCGGGATCTTTTTTTTGTGGCTTTTTTTTATGTATGTTCGCCGATTACTCCGTCATTTATAATCCGATTTACGTGATTCTTTTTTTGTTCGACGCGGAATAGCTTTCAATTGGTCCCCTAAAAATTTTACATAGTTTGGCCCAGTAGTTTTCATTTTGTGAACATTTTTCATGAAAATAATTTTCACTCCGTTCCATATGTACACCGATTACTCTGAGATGTACGATTCGATTTACGTGATTTTTTTTTGATTGACGCGGAATAGCTGCCATGTGGTCCCCTAAAAATTTGACATAGTTTGGCCCAGTATTTTTCATTTTACAATCATTTTTTGTTCCCGGTTCTTGGGACCTATATTTTTTAAGAAGCGCGGCACCATTCGTAGGTCCACCCATACATAGCTAGACACTAAAAAGTAACAAATAAAAAATAAAAACTTCGTTTAAAAAAACCGACTTCAAAAACTAAAAAACTAAAATGTATAAAATAACTTATAGTTTTTCAGGATGGCCGAGTCTAGTATGGTGGTTGCGTAGCAACGAGTTGTTGATAGATGGATTGTGAATTTGTGATTGTAATATTTCTTTACTTTATTATGTTTTAATTAATATACAAGTTTGATGATTTATAATACATAATATATACTTTGCTAAGTTATTTAGAGTTAACCTCAGTTTTTGATTGTATTTTAGAGTTAACCTCAGTTTTTGATTGTATTTTTCAATACGGTCGGTTTAATAAATAAAGCCTTTAGCCTTTATAAATAAAGGCTTTATTTATTTAACCAATTTAAAGAAGTATAACTTCTAACGCGTGTACATAAGTACACACACACTTTTTTTTTGATATATTTAAATTTTCAAAATAAGTTCCACCAGATAATACTTTTTACGGATTATACGTATAAGTTAAAATTTCATTTTACTTCCTATTCTATGTACACCGCTTCGCAACGTGTTATTGCTGTTAAGGAGAAGAAGCGGCAAGAAATTCCCTAGCAACATTTCTAGCTAAAAATTGTTTTTCTTTATAATTCTTATTCTACTTAAATTACAAGCTTTTTTTATGAGTTTTATACAGAAGTATGTTACAGAATTATTTTTCTAAGAATTAATGGAGTTGCAGGAAACAGTGCATACTCGGCAAGACAAAGGCATACTAAAAGGAAAGAAGAATATTATTATGGTTATAAAAATGACGATATGTACCAAAAGATTATGATTGGAAAGATTAAAACGTTATGCAGTCGATGCTATAAGAGGCTGGTACGATAATATATCTATATGAGAATCAGTGGCGTTAAAATAGCTGATTTTATAAATTCGTTTTACGAATACGTCAGATGTCAAAATGACATCTGACTCGATTCGATTTTCAAAATAATAATAAGCTTTAGTTTAGCCGATATTAGGCTGATCATTTCAGTCTTTCAATTTGGATGAAACTTGAATCATTCAATGTCATTGAATATGGTCGTGTCTGTCGTCTGCGCTTTTCAACCAAATTAATTCTCTTTGGTTGAAACGACTAATATCAGCAGTATTGTTCTGAGATACAATTCCCCAAATTGGTTGTTAAGGCCAGTGACGGCTGAATAGGTCCATAGATACACCAAGTTACTTAGAGGGCAATGGTGTGAGCCTTGCTCAAATTAGGTATATACGTGGCAAAAAATCTTAAGGACAAACAAAGAATCCGTATGAGAAACAAAGTATCTAAATTAAGTAGTACTTAGTAAGTAGAACACGATCTGAACTGCCTGTGTATCGGTCTTCGAGTAGAAGACTCTTGGAGTAGCAATCGCATAATGGTAAGCAAAGCATCATACCTAATTCTAACTTTATTTTAAAAAGGCGAGACTAAATTAAACCCATTACTCAAACATCACCAATTCTAACTAACCAATCCCACTTTTCATAATTCTTACATGTATAATATATATTAACCTATATTCTCATCCGGCGTCATCCCAAGGGATGGCCCGAACACAATCCATCAATATTTCAACGTCTACACTAACGATTTCGAGAGGGTGAGTTCCGAGCTTCATTTATAATATCCTCCCAAATCCTTTTCCTTCACTAAACTGAACGGAGGATAAATGTTAACGTGCAAAGATTTTTTTAGTTATTCTTTTAATACTTTTTTCATTTATGTTCTTATAACGAAGTCCTAGCCGTTTTTGAAACTCAATGCTGTACTGTGAAGTGAGTGTGAAGAGTAGTGAAAGCTAATATTCTAGTATTTACACGTATTTAATATATTTTAAATGAAAAATCTTCACATAAATCTGTTAAAAACATGTCCAAAATAGCGGTGATGAGCACCAAAGTACGCCCTAAGTTATCTGAATTTGAAATCTGTCGATGAAGTGATCCTTGGCAACAAATTTATTCATAAAACAATTCTCTTTGTAATGTTTACTAACGACGAAATCAAATAAAGTACAAATAACTCAAATGGCAAAGTTCAATGTAATTGAAAGCTATGAATAACCTCAAATACCTTCCGTCTACCCACGTCTGTTCTAGCTCATTCTAATTTTTTTTCTGATTTTACTGAACGATACGTTTCACGTTAGCAATGCCCAGTGGTGTACAAAATCATCCATTCAATTAACCCTGGCGTGGCAACGGTAACAACTTATGATTCCTAGTGGTGTGGCAAACTGGTAAGGGATGCTGATTGTCTGGACATTACTTATTTGAAGCGTACCTACGATAAATCTTACATGTCAGATAACTTCATGCTTCCCTACGATGTACGAGATATAAGGGTTTGTGAAGGCCCGTGATAGAAAATTTGAGAAGAAGAAGACGTTACGGGCATGTGATGAAAATCATACGATAAAAAGAATATTAACTGAAAGATTGATGTTGTAGTAAGAGTAAAAGCAGAAAAAAAATATAGTTGGGTTGTGTAAATAGGGATAAAAAATATAGTGGATTGTGTAAATAGGGATGACACGATGATTTGTGATGTGATTATGTGACACACGACATATACTATAATAGGGAAGTATGGAATGAGTGGACATATTGTGCCGAGCCCAAATTATTTGGAGAAGATGAAATTAAAGAGAATACGATGTTTCTTAAGTTACATTGCCATAATGATATAAATTCTGAAAATGAATTTTATTCTTGAGTTCATTATTTTGAATATTTACTTACGTATAACAATTCTGGGCATTAATCAGCTACGGTAATTATATGATGCTGGTTAGATAGCTGCTTTGTATCAGAGCAAAAACACAAGTGGACAATAACAACAATGTAGCTACATCCTGTTTACTGGGTCTGGCTAGATCAGCTGGTTCGATGGCAGCAGCAGCGGAGACCTCAATCGGGTAAATGTGTACAGAAATTAGGAGTGCCTCAATATGAGCTCAATAGAGTCTATATGAAGGACTTTCAAGCATTGACTCGTCAGGTGGTCAGAGAACTGGTCTACCTTGGACAACAAATCATCATTATAGCTATCCAAATCAGGGTATTTTGCCATATGATTAGAGACTCATGAGGCTATTAACGATGCCAACCTTCTTAGGGATGTTAATCTTTCCAATATATTATGTTTGGTATTAACACATCATCTTAAAATTTTATTTTTTAAGAAAATCAAGCTAACAATAACAGCAAGTGCTGGAAAACTCGTATAAAATAAACATTCTGAAAGTCCTTCCACAATTTTATCCGTGCAGGAACGGCGAAAGAATACTAATTCCTGCAGCCAGGCGGCCTGTCGTAAGAGGCGACAAAACAACTCACAGCCCAGGTGGTAGGGTATTTGCCTATTTGGATGGCTGCCACCCCTGGTCTAGAGCATACCGCCATAACAACCTTGAGTTGTGTTCCGGCAGTAGTGACCACTTGACCAGGTTCCAGTCCCATCTACGAGTATGGCAGCAGGGTAATATCTAGGGTTGCAAATGTTTATAGGCGACGATAACCACTTTCCATCACAATTGAACCGTCACCCTGTCTGCTGCACTACAGCAATAATAATCAAAAACAATGCGGCCTCATTCGCGTGCTGGCCGCCGTATTTGTGAATATTTCACGCAACAAGCCCCGGGTACAATGACCTATTTTATTTTGTTATACAGCCTTTTATTTCTGATTTTTATGTGGATAAGCTTATAAGCATGAATTAGTCAAGGGCCTTATTTTAGGAAAATGGTTTTCTTGGCACGCGCATAGAGTCAGATATTTTTAGAGTTCGCTAGGCATTTATATAAATACAGATTCATTTTGAAGAGCCTTTATTCTTCTATGGTTCTCGATATTTTTTCAATAGAATAGTTTGGGAACTTTTTCGGAGTACTTTGGAAATAATAATATTACCATAATCATTCTAAAAGCTACTTAGTTACCTAATATTTGATGGGAAAATGTATTCTATGATCCATAATTATGCTGCTACAGGATCTATAAAATTAAATATCTGTCTGTGAATTCAAAAATAAATGCCATTATTTAATAAATCGCCTTTTTAAACAATTTTGCCAGTCAGTCTGTTTGAAAGATCGTCTGGAGTAGGCCCACCGAGATCATTGAAATAACAAGAATAAGTCATGGATTCATTAGCCATTAAGCTGTAGGACTTCACAAATTTATTTGAAGTTTATTAACATTTAACAAAATAGTATAATTAAATGCAAATTTGATAACATTTTACTATAATCCCGAGTTACCTGCTCATGTATCTAAGGTCTCTCTTTTTTGGTAATCTGTGGAGGCTTGGCTTTTCTTGCTTTTTGGCTTACCTTCTAATCTAGTTATTATTATAGCTAATAGCTCCCCAAATAAATAAATAATAGTCTATCAACTTCTGTGTTTATAATTATCACTTTGTCTTTTTGCTTTCGTTCTCTTTCGTAAGTAGCATTTTAAATAAATTGTCCTCCATTAAAAAATAAGAACAAAAACAGTTTTAGTGCAAAAAAACTGGGACAACAGAGCTGTCGTCGTCAGTTGCCAACATCAAAGTCCTGACCACGCCTCTTTAAGAGAAAAACTTAAACAGCTATCCGCCCACAGTGGATGAACTTATTTATATCACAGCCAAGTACATCACATAATATAGAGAAAACGTTACGCCAACGCAGGCTTAAAGGGCAACGGGGAATTAATTTCATTAATTTCGTTTTATGGTAAACTTGCTATTATGAGAAGAAATATCGACAGATTTATAATTGTTCTAAGTCGTTCCTTCACTGCTGAAGGTCAACTTTGATAGCGATAAATAATTGCCCTCATTCACCATTCATCAGTTTTGAGGTCGAGTAGACATGTCCAGCTGTCAGTAACTTAGTCAGTCCACCTATTTGGAGCTCTACCACAAGGTCTCATGCCTTCAAGTCTCCAAGTGACCACAGGTCTCTTTATATTATTTGGGTTATTTAGGGGTCTATTTGGCCAAAGTACTTCAGTATCCGTTGTCGGCATACTACTGATAACCTCTGGTGATCTCTAATCGGGGTCTTCTAGTATGAATGCGTTTATTCGGTGAGAAGTCCTCAGAATTTTTAGCGTATGATACACACTAACACTGAACACTGAAATACTTACAATATACATATTTTATATTAATGTTATTCAAAAGAACTAGAAGATGAAATTATATGATAGATTTATACTGCTTATGTGAGGAACTAATTACTAGCCATGCCACCTCCCTCATGTTCCTGAATAAGGGTTAGGCCTAGGAAATGCTGGTTTATCGTCGTGATGATGATGGATGACTTGCTTAACAGTAGTCTCAAAACAAAGGTTACAAGATTAGGCTACGTGAAGAAGAAAAAATAGCAAAGTCTCTCGTCCAAGACTGAAGCGAACGCTCCAAATGCAATTAAGATTTAACACTCGGATGATAACGATGAATATGGTGGACGTAAAACACATTTTTTAAGGCAAATTTAAACATCTCTTTGTTCATCTGTCATTTTTCTTAACAACTGCTCAATCCTGGATGAAAGTTCGCGGAAAATTGTACTCTGTATGTCCGTACACAATAATGTAGCGAAATTACAGCAACCTTCTTTACAAAGTATACATTGTTTTTCTTTATAAGATCATTTTCTTATATTATAAACAAGATTTTTACAATGAATTACATCATTTCATGACGTTTAAATGACTTAGACAACTCAAGCCACATCTAAAGGTACATATTACAGTGGAAATTATTTTATATTAATTATCAAAAGACACAATTACTTTTTCTTTCCACGCAACGAATTTTTAAGTGGTTTCACCATCAGTCACATTTTTTTTATGGAAGATTTATATATGTAATAGATTTTGCCAGCGGCTTCGCTAGCGATATATAAAAACGAATTAATTTTATATGTAAGTAAAATAGTGGTACCCACTGGGGTTTAAACCGCTGCGTAGTCGTGGTGAAAACTCTGGTATTAGAAAATCTGAAAGTGCATGATAGGCCACAAACCATGAAAGGGTTCCGTAGGGGTGGTAAATGTCTATCGCTATTGTTCGTTGGTTACGGAACCATAAAAAACATTTATTAAATGACAATAATTTGCACGACAAAACTGCATTTACATAATTATATGTTTGTCCATCTGTACGTCTGTTTTGTATTATATGCATGACATTTGTCAGAAAATTGTAACTTGTATGTTGTTTCTTATTGGTGTATTTTTAACACGAAATCATAAAATGAAGACATATAAAATCTTAAAAAACACTAATTATTACTTGCTTTTGAACTATGAAGTGGACAATTCTACAAAATGAGATAGACTTCAAGAATAATAAAATAATAAAATCGAACGTATTTTAAATTGTGAGAATTATTGAGTGTCATAGAAATTAAAAACTTTCAATGAAAGTTAATTTGAGCAAATTCAATTTAGTACTTTTTGAGATGGGATTCGATTAATTCTTTTTCTGTTCCGCAGAGAAATGACAAAAACTAAATATACTTTCATCACGTATACGGAACTTCATTGTCCGTGGAATGAGACGCATTTGGCCATCCCTAGAATGTGTAGAATTCTCAACAGCAGCAATGATGTTACTGCCATTTACTTTTACACGAAAAATTCATTTTATAAAAAGATTCGTTTAGCCCAAAAAGACAATTAGACAAAAACTGACGGACAGGCTAATTTCATTGCTTTACACATTTTTGTTATTTTTATTATTAGAGTTTAATTAAATTTAACTGGTGATAATGATGATGTGATCAATCAGTGAAGAAATTAAACTGCAAGCTTTGTTCACCTGTAATTAGTTATTACATCGCTTTGTAAACCTTAGTCATAAGTCCAGTACTTGATCAAGTGTACAATACTGTTGATGATCCTTAATAAAATAAAATAAAATCTCATGTTCATTAAATCCTGAAAAATATTCTAACCAATTACATTGGTAGCTTGTATTGTAACACCGTACTGTTAAAGCGCTACTTCTTGTTACCATCCATCAGTGTCGCTTTTTTAGTATTAAGATAGAAATACAAATATATACGTAGTTTTATATCTATGTATGTACATGTATGTATTGTAGTGATCTACAATAGACGTTCAGTTATTAACAACTTCTCGACTTTAAGCTGCTGACAATAAAGATAACTATTTAACAGAGTAAAAACCCCAAGCTGTAATTAAATCGATCGCTTCACAAGTCTGTACAAGGTTACATTTACAAATTTATAAATGAGTAGTGTATTATCACACCGCCTTACCAAACTTCCATAAGACCAATTATAAACCCTTTATTAATTTCTAAATTAAATTCCTTCAAGGAAACAAGGAAAGTTTGTTTTCTAAAACAATAGCTTTGAACTATAAATAACTATCCTTAGTAACTAAAGGCCACTGCGTAACAAATATGCCAAAGCCAAAAGTGTGTTAAATTTAGTATTAAAGTATTATTTGGAAGATTTAGCTAGAAGTAATAATAGTAAAACATATTAAAGAATAAAGAAGGCAGTTTTTGGAATGAAATCCAAGAAATTCTTTGGAAATTTATATTCGACACATAAGCCGTCTAAAAACATTTAGGGGATTGATCAATAAAGCGTCTCCCAACCGAGCCTTCATACTGGGACTCCTAGACAACCACGATTCTCTGTAGACAGGCGCGAAACTTTGCCAACAACGCCATGTTTGTCGATCGCGCGATTTGATTCCGCGACATTTACTCTCACGCACTATACATACATATAATGCTACTTACTATTTGTACCAGACTCCATTTATTACTATAGGTAACGTAAACAATTTCCACCGTGTTCAGATAACGAGCGATCAATACAAGCGAAACTGGATTGCGATAACGCCAAACGTATTCGACCTTCCATCGCTTTTGTTATCAATGCTCAATGAATATATGAATAGAGATATATATAAAGAATATTGTGTATAGGAGAGGCAAGGGTACTCACCATGGGGCCGAATCCTGACACGCGTTACATGGACTCGAAGGCACACTGCACCAGCAACACCTCGATTTAGTTCGTGTAACAGATACACCTTCTCGTGGCCACTCTGTCCTCAACTTGCGTAACATTTATATAACAAGACACATACTGTACGCGAATAAAACCGCTCGCTCAAAGGGAGGCTAGCGCATAGGGCCGAGGCCTCCGTCCTGCCATTTTGGTTTCGATCGTAGGGCGCGAGGGCGACTGAGCGCGACGGGCGTACTGGGCGCCCGTCGGAGCACAATCTCACGGTACTATCGCGCTTTTGTGTGAAAATCGGGATGTCAGAACGGTCACTACGTTCGGTGGGAAAATAAAAAAGTGCGAACGGCTCGGGCGGAGCGTTCGGCCGGCTGCGAAGGGCACATGCCGCTCGATAGGGGAGCGCGTGCGCGAGGCGCGGCGCCCCGTGACGTCACGTCGTCCTCGCGCCGCCGCGCTCGTCGCTCCCGCCACCGCACTCAATGGCCCACCACTGGCCACTAACCGCCACCCGTCATCCCCAACAACACACCAAAGTCATACACGAGATCATTAGCCGCTCTTCACTTAAGTAATACTTGTAATTTTTAATTGTTATAATTTAATCTGATAAGCAATAGCGGCGATATGTCCAATATACTCTTTTAACATATTAACAGCGGCACTGATTTATCTGTACTTCCATTCCTGCGATACAGGGCCTTTTGGACCTTGTATTTAAACTACCATTGCAGCGGCATGAGGCTTATTAAGCCCCGTCACGTTTCCGAACTAAAATCCTTATTTAGCTTATATATAAAATAGTTTATGGATTTTTGTTTTGTGTTGTGCGGTAGTATATCAAGGTAAATACGTATTAAGATATACGACTGAAATCTGTTTTAATAGCACATCTGATATTTCTAATCATCTATATTTCACACCGAAGCAAATTGAATTTACGCCCTAGACACAACAGAAAAGAAGTCTATGTTTCCTTAGCCCGACCGCAAGTAAGACACGTTCGGGGCGAATTAGACCCCGTTTCGCAGTGAACGGGTTAATATTTCATTATATAATTTAGATGAATCATTTTCAAATTATGAAATAGTATCATTCCATCATTGTCATCTATTATAATCAAATTCAAATTATTTGGATACTTCTCGGAACATATTCAAAAGTAAATGGAAAGCAATAAAAAAATAATATAATAAAACCAGTTGCAAAACTTGGCAAGCATCTTTACTTGGCTCGATCTTGGGGCAATTTCACTGCAAGCATACCTACCAAGTCGAACATTGATCCGTATTTTTGGTTCAGTGAACCAATCGCCGAAATTCGTTTCAAGAATGAATGAAAATAAGGATAGAATAGAAAAATAGATTGTCTTTTGGAACTATAAATGAATTCATATCAACGTTATCTAGCATTTCATCAATATCACAGTGGAAAGCTTTATTAACATTTAAACCCAAGCCAAAAAAAGAGGGATTTTATTGCCGCACTTTCAATGATGTATATAAACTAAAAGTTCTGATGATAGTTATTACTTTAACTATAAAATCATGTTGAGAAAAACTTCATAAAATGTCAAACACATTTAAACGCCCAATCTATCTAATCAAGTATCTAATTCTAGCCTACTGTTTCTTAAGATTCATTACATGATATCTTCTTTATGATCTTTATCTTTCTTTAAACCTTTTAAGGTCTACCATATCTACCCATCTATCACTTATATTACTTACACTTATGTTACTTTTAAAAATATTTCTTTAGTATCCTTAACACCGAAACCGTTAACCATTTTAAGGTCTACCATATCTATCCATCTATCACTTACCATAGTCTCTTCACTGTGCCCACTGACTGATACTTTTAAAAATATTTCTTTTGTATCCTTAACACATGAAACCCTATAATCTGCATCTTTTGCTGTATCGACACCGTTATGATCTTCTGGGTTTGAAATTTTATCATTTTCGAAATCAGTTTGAACACACACCGACTTCCGTTTCACAACTTTATAGAATTTCCATTTCCATGAACTTCTTACTGTTTCAAATTCCGATATATCTTTACTTGAATCTTTACACGAAAGAAAAGACAGAACGTTAGTCAAGAAATTTATAAAAATGTTATAAATAAGCTTTGGGTATAGAAAACAGAGTTTCATTTTAACTCTTGTTTTAATGTTACTTGTCTTTAAATATTCACTTCACGTAGTCAAAGTTACTTAGAAACAATTTCCATACTCTTTATGAATATAGCAAAGATACACTTAATATTCATATTTTAGTATGCAACTAATATCTGAGAATATTTAGAAAGGTATATTGTTTCATATGGTTAGTCAATTTATACTGATTGATACTGTTATTTAATTAAAAAGCTTTACTGATAAT
The DNA here is from genome assembly GCA_949752895.1 of Dendrolimus pini. NCBI lineage: Eukaryota > Metazoa > Arthropoda > Insecta > Lepidoptera > Lasiocampidae > Dendrolimus > Dendrolimus pini. The sequence continues at coordinate 6,976,713 of OX457143.1, forward strand.
ATTATCTGTATTTGATGATATTAGATAAGTAGATAACAGTTCATTTCTCACCATAATAAACTATTACAAAAGAGTAAAATATTTAAATAATAGGAAAGTAATGAACAATTTATATATGAAAATATTTTATTTATGTACAAAAAATAAAAATATCTTTACAAATATAACGGTTTGGTATGTTACATTTGTTTGTATTCTAAATTTTTTAACTAATATTATATATTGATAATAATTGGGATATTACTACTATTAATAAAACCTGTACTATGATCTCTTTCATGCTTCTTTATCTATCGAATTAGATCTGAACTGCTTCGGAATCACGCAATGTAGAGCTGGTAAGTCATCAGTCAAATCAGTTGCCATTGAACGTCATAGTATAAGGGTGCCCAATTCTACTAAGTCAATGGTTTGGCGTTGCGAAGACATTAAAAGACATTGATGTAGCAATAAAAGAAGTAGAGTTATCTGCGTTAAAATGTGGCACCGCGAAATGTAACTAATTAGTTACATTTGGCCTCAGTCTCGTTTGAACGTTCACGAGCGGTGATAGCGGAAAAATAATAATAGTGCCGTCCTGTGACATCCGACGCTATGGCAACTACACCGGTGAGACTTCTAAAAGCTGGGGGATTACTTTCCATGTGTAAGTTTATATATTTAATTGACATTTTATAAAATATCTTATTAAAACTCTTGTTGTCCCAGCGGCCAAGTCTACCAAAGAGTATAAATAAAGTACAGAAAGTCCAATAGTTAGCATAATTAAGTGTTGACTTTTTTCTTTTATTATTGATTAGTAGTCAAACGTCAATAAAAATCAAATAACATACCGCGCTTAACCTGTTATAATGTAGTTTTATTAAATAAAAAGTAAATAACAAATCTAAAATATTTTCTGTATTATATTATAAGATATACATATTATATAACTGCTTCTCTTTTTTCAGAAATCTGCGCAAGTTTTATTCAGGCGTGCATCATTAGTCAGCGTAAACCGTCTTGATCGAGAAAATGTATCGGATTTAGAATCTATTTTACACCCACCTAAAAAGCTTTCCTTAAAAAAACTATTCGAATAGTAAATTTACAAATAACCCCTTAAAAATAAAAATTTAAAGAAAAATTGCAAAAATGAAAACTGTCCTAAACACTTGAAAGAAAAAGAATATATATCTCTCGAACAACTTAATGAGTTATATCTAAAATCAGAAGTCATGAATTTATTTAACATATTAACTTATAAAAAGCAAATTAACAAGAATGTTAAAACTGTATCCACCCGCACTGCGAAAATTCGCTATTACAGTGTATCGGTGTAGTTATCACATTTATTATTTTTATTTATTATATCGTTATTATTGTTTTATAAAAAAAATTATGCTAAATGTTCAAATGTTAACTTTGTCATTGTTAAATTAATAATAATTTAAATGATTTTTATTAGATGTCTGTTTTATTTAATGTTAATAAAATATCCTTAATGATCCCTTACCTATACAATTAATTATTAATTTATAACAAACTCTAACAGATCTTAATCTGAAATTTATGGAAACAAAAAATCAAATTAAGTTAAATTAAAATATAAACCATCGAAAATGGTAATAGTTATAGTATCTACGTTTTATAAAACTTCATTGAGTAATACTCACATTTATATAAAGTATAATTTTACTACGCATGTCTCTTCTGTGATTCCGTGGCAGTCGACGAAATATACGATACGGAGCGATGTAACATATACCTATCTTGCTTTCGCTTTAGATTACCGGTATTGCTTTCTTTATTATAAAACGTCTTGTTGTTTCAAATGACTTTAAAAGTACCTTTTACGTCATGTTAACATGTGTGAGTAAATGTGGCCAATATTGATACGCGGTTTGTTAAGACATAACATATCTACCTTTATTTATTGTTACATCAATGTTAAAAGACGATTCCAGTTCAATAGAGTGCCTCGCTACAGAATAATAGTAAAAAATGGTATAACCGCTATCAGAAATGACTTAAGCCGAAATGAATATAGAAATCTACCAAATATTTCGAGCATATATTTCACAAATTTACGCTAATAAATATTTACAAAAATAGAGTAGCATATCACGGGCAAGGCATTAGAATTAACAGACTACCGAAATCTGACAAACCGGGATGATAGTGTTTGGCAATTTTGACAAGATAGTAATATGTATTTAACAGAATTAGGCTCTAGATCTAGTAAACATGATAGTTCGCGAATGTCCTGGACTTGAGAGTTTAAGTGAGTGAGATGGCATTCTATGTAAAATATTAGCAACTGTAATCATGGCAGCATTGCACTCTGAATAAAATTTCAATTCCAACTGTAGTAGGTAAATAATGAAGGCGAGCAGGCTTTACTCGTGGTTGAACGTGTACATTGCGATAGTGTGCTTGTCTGATCAACGGAAAGATCAACTTTTGGTCTCACACAAACGTAGGTATGTGTTTACTACAAGTTAAGCACTTGCCTACATGAATTGCAAGAAGTGTAACTATTACAATACATAAAGCTTGAAATACACTTGCTTTCCCCTTTAAAAATGCCATTCAAGTTACTTGATTGTACTATCCTGCTAAATTGAAGCCCAATTCTGCTATTACATCTGATCAAAATCGCCGGACACTCGTCCCAAACGTAAGTTTGCTGGATTTCGGTATTCTGTTAATTCCAATGGCATATCCGTGGCACGCCACTCTATATTTATAAGCGAAGACTCTCGATAAATGTATAACATTTTTGATACCTTATCAATATTCGTTTTGGTGAATGCCATTTCTGCTAACGGCAATACAATCGTTTTATTATCGATATCGAGAAGATATTATGCCCTGTTGCCCGCCACACAGGCTCTAAGGAGACTTAGCGCGGGAAACACAGTTTCCTTTGGGATGCCATTTGTACTTGTTCTCTGTATTTTAATCATCTTTTATGTACCATGTACTACTTACTTACATACATACATACATAACTTCACGCCAGGTCCCCTGTGGGGTAAGCACGAACAACAGAGCGCCATTTAGGCTTCTTCTTACACACCTCACTTGCTTCTTCGAAATTCATAGTGCTTATCATGCACGCTCGCCTGTTCTTAAGGCTCCTGACATCACCTTCTACACACACGATCAATTTGATCATGGAAGGTGTGTCGTGGCCTTCCGCGACTTCTGCATCCATCACTTTTGCATTGTATATCTGTTTAGTCATTCTTCCATAATTCATTCTTGCCACATGCCCCAACCACCGGAGCATTCCTTTCCGTACCTTCACCCCGACACTCTCTTTCAGACCAACTCTCTTTCTTACTTCGGTATTACGAACGCGGTCCGCGAGCGTCACCCCGCAGATTTTGCACAGTGCTCGCATCTCGACCGCGTTTACTCTACTTTCATGCTCTCTCTTCCATACCCAACTCTCGCTTCCATACGTGAGCGAAGATACCAGCACCGCCTTGTGTATGGCAAGCTGGGCCTTCTGACTGAGGTTCTTAGCGCCTAGAAGTTTACCTAACGCTCCATTCACACTATTCCCCAAATTCACTCTTCTTTCTAAATCAGCGGTGTACCTTCCATCCCTGCTAAAAGCACATCCGAGATATAAAAACTCATTCACTTACTTACATGCTAATAAATTTCATTTTTCATTTTTTTTTCATTATGGACTTACTGGAATATGAATTTTTGACACTATCGCAATGGAATCGTGCCTTGAATAACTTGGTAACGCCAAAATATTGAAGAAGCAGAAATGGCTCCAGATCCAAAAAGCCTACTAGCAAGAATCGACTACGTGCTTCTCTCTCAACGTACCAGTTACTAACACAAATGTTATGTATATATAAAGGCAACCTTGTAACTGGTTGCAAAAACTTACACGTATATACGATTTTACACGTGACTTAAAGAATAACACAGTGTCGCCTATGCTATTAATCTGTTAATCATTAAAATAAGAAACACTAAATAATACAGAAACTCGTTTGCTTGAAAAAAAGTATCAATAAGTATATTTATTGCAGGACTAAATTAATTGCATCTACTGTAACACACAATATAAACGTATGTTGTTATTAATTTCTTACGTCTATTCAACCTAGGCTTATGCAGATATATTTACAAATCAATATAAAAAAAACACATTATATGTGGATAATAATACATTAGCATTTAAGACCACATGACTTTTTTATACAACCCTGAATACCGTATGCTACCTTATGTATAAAACTATAGAGTATCCTAGGAACATCAGCTTCGATTAGATGGAGATCCTATTTATATTGAGCATAGAGGGCAGAGGTAAGGAGGACCATCTAGTATGGGGGATCAGTCGAAAAAGTGTCCACCTGTAAACAGCAAATTATGGTTCGAAAACTCGTCAAAATAGCGCTAGTGTAGCAAAAGGAAATGATATGAATTTAGCAGTTATAAATGAAGTGAAGTGTGCTTGTGAAGTGGGGTTGAAAATTTAAAAAAATGTAATTTTGGAAAATTATTAAGACTTTCTCGTAATGAGATGTATGTATATAAATGCAATAATTACATTTTCGTAAAATGCGCGGTGACAAAAAGGATATCTTTCTTTCCTTATTTAATCTAGTATCCTACTCTAATTATTTGTGGCGCTATTTTTAAATACTTTCCACTTGCTATTGTGGCGCCATCTTAATTTGCTGCCCTTCAGTGGACACTTTTTAATATATTGAGATGCTTCTCCTTTTACGTCTAGCCTCCATGATATTGAGTTAAAGTAATTGTTGTTGAGAGCAATTTTGAAGGTCTCTTTAAAAACCACAAATAAGCCTTCACCCTTCAGTACTGTATGTAGCTCAATATTAATAAGACCGTAACTGATCAAAGTGAAATTCAATTTTTATTTTAATAACACAACAAACATTGAAAACCTTTGAATTTTAAAAGTTATCAAATAGGATAAACTAGCTGATTTGCATTAAATAAAGCTGTTTTTTCTTACTTTGAAAGTGGCAAAATCAATGCCAAAGGTGTCGTTGCCATAGTTAAAAAAGTATACAATTGGCAGCCTATTAATTTATTTAAAATATTAGAATGTATTTATATGTTTATATACTTATTATTCACTTAGTTTTTTTATCAATCCTATAATTTATGTAATAAAACCATATACTCTATGTATTTATGCTATAAACACTTATTACTGATAAAATTAGTTTCTACATACAATATTTACATATTTGTTCTGTGAAAATGTGATTTCCATCCAAAGGTTGGCTGGAAGAAATCGTTCATAGCACAGCCAACTAACACTGCCAATTGTACTTTTTGTTACAATGTTACTATATTTTAAGAATAAAGTATTTAATAGTACAAAAAATATTAATTATTTTTTTATAGATTTAACTGCGTTTTAAGAGTTAAACGAGATATTTTATATGATTTTTATTTATATGTTGTTTTAGTTATGTGTATGAGTCGTGTAAACTTATACTTACTTCTTTATATTGTAGCAATACGTCGTTCTATTACTGTATGAATATAAAATAGAAAATAGTAAGAGTTCTTAATATATTTAACTAATTAATAAGGTGCCAATCACAGCGTGACAGTCTGGTGCAAACATTGGTATAGTTTCCCCTGTCTATATATGGACACGTAAAGAAACAGAAGTGCTGTAACCCATTAAAAAATATATTATAATAAATGAAAGTCACTTCTAATTGAATATGAGTGTGGCTTTTTATTGCTAATTATAAAAGAAATTTATTTAATAAAACTAGTGGTCACCCGTGGTCGAAATTCGACCATAACAATTAACGTCAAAGACTATACTTCTATAATCACAGATTTCGCCAAGGGTATACTGTTAATTTGACTTGAACAATAAACAAAAGAGTATATATGCGTGTATATGTCAAATACATGGTAGTGTGTGTAATGTTTTTTTATTTATTTAATGTATGTTTATGCACAATTTAAAAAAAATAGTAGCATTCCTTGCTTCTTCTCTATATAAACTATAAGTGTGCGAAATTGCATATTCCTCCGTCCGCGCAATTTTCGTAAAAAGGTGTACAAAGTTTTTGCTTCACGTTTGAATATATGTATTTTATTTAATAAAACTATGTTTTAACGGTTTTAAGCGCAGTAATTTATCATGTATACAAGTCGCGAAAACTTAAGAAAATATTATGTATTTTATTTCTAGTTTTATTAATAAAGTAGTATGATTGTTCGTGTGAAATCTCAGAAACATTTCCGGCTCCGATGGAAAGTTTGCATTTTGTGGTTTAAAACGCTTTCGCTTTTTTTGAGAATTAAGTATGACCAGTGAGCGCAGTTTGGAGTGATTTAGTAGAAATAATAATATTTAGTGCATTACAAGAAGGTTGAGGATTCCGTTGGCAGGTGTCGGCCTTAATTTCAACAACTTTAAGATCACAAGATATCAATGTTACTTAACTTACTTTGACGCAGCCTTCATTTTTAATAAGTTCGCAGCACTCTTACTAAATCTAATTGAAAGAATGTCCCTGAGATCCCCCTATTTTTATTTATTCGTATGTATATAAGTACAATTGCTTAGCATTTTTATCTATATCTAAATATTTGGATATAAAAATATATTTAATAAATCTGTTTACAAAATATTTTGGTAAAACTAACTACAAACGTTCGCACTATAATATATTTAATAGAAGCAAAATTTCAGGTTTGTTACAATTTTTAAACAAAAGGGATGTGGACACGTCTTATAATAAATCCTACATTGTTTGCATGTCAAAGAATATGCATTAAAATAACATCTTATCATCTTACTTTATAAAATAATAATGATAGCAATAATTTCAGTTACTATTAAAACAAGAATTCATTCGTTGACTCCTTTTACTGGTACAAACTTATCAGTTTGTGCCAGTTCTCTTAGGCTAGGAGGATAGTAAGATGATAAAGAATATTCCGCCTAATTCCGACTTTCTGCTCCCTAATTGTCTATTTATGATAACCCGGACAAAATTAAATATCTTCGTTGCTGTAGAATTCAGAATACTATAATAACAATCAGCTCAGTGCAGTTTGTAACAGAGTAAATAACTTTCCATAAAGTTACTAAGAATGACAAAGTAGAACATGTTTCAAATTAAAGATTTTTAATTTTAACCGAGAGAAAGTAGATTTTTGCTCATTACAGTGACATTTTTATTAACTCTGAAACAGCTGAATCCTAGGTGTTTGGATCAGCTCTTTCAATGTTTTCCATTTCGCACGTTGTAAATTTATCAACCCGAGCGTCTAGTAAGTTTGTATATAATAATTTGTCTGTTTTATATTTGGCAAACTTGTTTATACTGAAAGTTTAAACCAATTTCTCAATGCTTGTGCGAATTAAGACTTCAAATTTCTAAATATTAATATATTCCTTTCTAAACTAGATACAGGAAAGTGTGCAGTAACGGATTTTACATAAAAAGTCGTTGATAGCGCAGTTAAAACAGACATACATTTTGGAGACATATATGGACTTAGATATTGGATAGCACCTAAAGTATTTTCACTATGGTAAACTCACAAATCAATATCCAGTCTTACATTTAAATAAAGCTGGATCTTTAAAGATAAGGACCAAGAAATATTAGTTAACAAAAGTGAAGAATGAAACATCAGGTCCCACGTGCGTTATAAATTCTATAAAGCATAATATGAATCAATCAATATCTAAACTCTTAAAACTGCTGGTAAAACTAGCAAACATTCCTCTACTTGGTTTCTTAATTCTCTTCTTTTCATCAGCTTTAAAAATTTCCGCCTCAATCAACCAATCTCTATAATTTTGTTCCAAGTTCTTTCTTTGTTCTTCATGTAATTGCTTCACTGGGGCTAAAGGGCCTCCGAAATCTTCTGGAAGAAGTTTCTTATCGACCACAGACTCTGGACCCTCAGAAGAGAAGTTGACAAGATTGAGCAAATTTGAATGGATTAGTGGCTTAACAAGGCACATGACTTGGTTGATAAATGATACGGTATGTACCACATGGATCTTCTTCAGTCGACAGGGATGTGCATTCTGGAAAATAAATATATTTATTAATTATACGTCACAATTATCTACATGAACGTTTTTTATTTAATTTTACACCTTAAGCAAATAATTGTTACTATAATTAATGATGTTCCCATGAAAAAAAATAAACATAATATGTGAACAACTGAACAAAAATTATTACTAAACAATAATATACATTAAAAACAGTGGTAGCGTAGTAACAATATGACCGTGTCTTATTCAAACGACTTGAGTTTAAATACTAGCCGGAGAGCAAGTAACACTTAGTAATTAAAATTACCACGTGCTGACGAAAACGAAAAACGTGAAACCTGACAAACGCTTTGAAATGAGAAACTGAACTAGAAGCCAACAGGAATGTTTAAAAGCTGATTGTATAATGTTATATCTTGAGATTATGATATTGAACCTTCCATTTAATTTAATGGTATCATAGCTAAGTATAGGTAGATAGATATATTATGTTAAATATATTCCAATATGCTTAATTAATTAATAGAATTTGTTAATAAAGACAAGATAGATGGAAAAGAACTAATTTCCAAAAATGCACAAGATACGTTGCTAAGAGAATTAGAAAAAACACATAACTCTAAAAAAATCTATAGGCAATATGGTCCATGACAATGTTAGAAGTGAGGACAAGCTTGAAGGACCTTATAAAAAAATGCCTACTTATCAACTTAATAGACATACGTGTAACGCGGAAGATAAGTGGAGCAATAAAATATGAAACCAAGGTACATACCTGAATATAATGCATAAAGGCCCTAAGAGCTGGCAAGGTTACCCTGGTCAAATGACCAAGACTGCAGCCTTTCATGTCAAAGATGACGACGTAACCGTCCGATATTCGGTCCTCAGAGAGTTTCACGTCATTAAACATGCAGAAAACACGAACTGCATCCGAGAAATTTAGCTTGCTATAGTCATATTCTGATAGTCGGTATAATAGGACGTGATAGCCTTCCTCTGTCTTGTTTGGAAGAGCCACCATTTGTCTGAAAAGTAATAAAACCTATTTTAATTCATAAAAAAATATCCATAATTACAAACTCCATCATCGTCGTGCAACCAGCAAGTCACTTGCTAGCTTTCAAAATATGGTGAACATCACTTATATTACACTTTTATTTTCTTTTTAACGTGGTACTTAGAATAGTTGTCACCTCCTTAACGATTGTCTGATAACCTGACCTTTGCCCTAATAAGATTGCCTGGTAAGATTTTTATACGTCTTAATAATAAGTGAAGAACTGAAAAGTGATTAATATTTGATTATTAATTTAGTATTAAGACTCGCAAGGGTCAAAAGTTTCCATTTAGGAATCCGCGTTCCCCTATTTGATACGCTTTGTCTTCCGACATAATTTGTGAAACATTACCTACTACTAGTATAATCCTTTACGAGGTCAAACATCTCGTCGGCCTATAAGACGTCAATGCATATTATGTATACAACGTAAAACCTATTTATTTATTTGTATAACGATTTGTATATCTATTTAAATCTCTTCACATCCACCTGAAGGATAGTGATTACCGACGTCTCTGAACATTTACAATACCCATGTTATCAAAATGTTATTGAAATCTCTTCTCTATGATATTATAAAATTGTAAAACTGTTTTGTCTGTAGATTTAAGCTTTTTATTTAAAAAAACACAACTGGAATACACTATATAAATGATGGACACGATGATTTTTTTAAATTTTCTTGTCTGTTTGTTCGGAATTCAAGTAAAAACTACGGAGCCAATTTCGATGCGGTTAACGCTGATCGACAGCTAATTTATAAATCTTACATCTGAGGTACTTTTTATCCCGGAATTTTTCTGGAAATGGTTTAAAATGGCCAGATTGAAAAGAAATCAAATTCTAGTGCGGTTCTTTCACTGATTGATTGAAATTTAATATAATAAAATGTGTTTATTATCCTGGGAATCCCGCACGAATTTTCTCAGGGTTCGTGATTGTTCGGGTATGTAAAAATTTGCTTATTCCGACACAGTTTTCACTAAAACGATAGCATACATTTTTTATATGCTATGGTATTTTGTGTCCTAAGAATTTCAAGTCAGGCGTGGAGGTAGCCGCGGGCATATTCTAGTTAAAGAATATGATTATTAAACCTTTTTTAAAAACTCATATAATTAAAGGGAAAAAATGGATCTAAACGCCCAATGGCGATTGCAGTGGTACTGCATCAGTAAGTAATGCTGTTATTACACGGATCAATCAAACTTAATCAATTTGGTGAAAGGGAAATTGAAATGACACGACATTATTCAATGACATTGAATGATTCAAGTTTATATTTATATGGATCACTTTCGTTGTTGAAAATTGAAAGACTGAAAAGAGCCTCTTAATATCAGGTTAATGCATTATCCAAAATAAGAAGCATAGTCATTTACGGATAAGCATGCATTTAATTACACAAACTCAACTCAAATCATGGCAATTAACTATGCAGCAAGCATTTATGAACCACAGTCGTAGCAATTTAGCTAAGAAGTTATCTGCATTAATTTTGCATTTCATTTATCATGATGTCCTTGCAAGTGATAATTATGAGTTTATAGATTATTAGAGCCACCCGCCACCTAACAAGCACCGCCGTCCACGGGTGGATGCCGTGCTGTTAGCTAGTGAACTTCACAAGTGAAGCTCGTGTTATCCAAGAATAGGCAAGTAGCCTGTCAGCGATTGGTGCTGAATTTTTAGGTTTTTTGTTGCAAGAGTTCAGCAGACAGGCAGTCGGCCCACTTGATGGAGGGGATTTTTTTACCCAAAAAGGTATGAAATTCTATTATATACGTAAAGGATATGACGTAGAAAATGAGGCACGCTGAACAATCATTTGATATCTCTAAAAGAGCGTGATTTCTCTTTCATCCGTGCGGGAACGGAGAAAGAATACAATTTCCTGTGGCAATGCGGCCTGTCATAAGAGGCGACAAAACAACACACATAGCCAAGTGGTAGGGTATTTGCCCGACTGGATGGCTAACACCCCTGGGCTGGCTAGAGAATGCCGCCATAACAACCTTGAGTTGTGTTCAAGGTTGTTATGGTGACATACGTCAAACCAGGGGTGGTAATCATCCAGTCGGGCAAATATCCTACCACCTGGCTGTGGGTGGTTTTGTCGCCACTTACGACAGGCCGCCCGGTCGCAGGAAATTATATTCTTTCTCCGTTCCTCCACAGATACGGATACGTGAATCTTGCAACAGGTTTTCGCCGAGTATTTCACTCGCCTTCCGCGTGACAACGGCCTGCGAGGAGATCTGCTACCGGTCGAGTACCGGTTGGCTTTAATGAACTTTGCCCTTATACCTAATTATAATTTACAAACTCACGTTATATCCAAGATTTGTTTGTTCTTCGGGGCAAGTGGATCACGGTTGGTGAATAAATCTGGTGAGTTCGCGCGTAGTGTGAAGTAGTTTTCTATGGTATCCTTCGTCTCTTTCACTTTGAAGTAGTTGGAGTGAAGAAACAAGTATAAGTACTCGTCTGACACGTACGGCAAATGGGGCTGGCTTTTCATCCTGAAATAAAGAAACAACTTTTACTAAAACATATTATTTTATAGTATTTTATTTTATTCAAATCGTTTTGAGCTAATTTTAGAATAAGAACATTTTTTGAAGGCATACCTATAATTTAAAAAAATATTATATTTTCCTACTCTATGTACACCATCTAGCAGAAGGTGATGTCAGGAGCCTTAAGAACAGACGAGCGTGCATGACAAGAGCTATGAATGTCAAAGAAGCAAGTGAGGTGTGTAAGAATAAGCCTGAATGGCGCTCTGTTGTTCGTGCCTACCCCGCAAGGGATCTGGCGTGAAGTTATGTATGTGTGTACACCATTTCGCAATTTCTTATATTTTAGAAGTGAAAATTCTTTAGAATCGTTGAGATTTGGAAATCGATGAATCGAAAAAGCGACACTAAAAAGAGATAAACATAAAATTCAACCTTATTTAATTTGAAATAAAACACATTTCTCTTAACCCGTTAGTATTATTTTTCAATTTTAGTAAAACTTATTTTAGCTCTATCTCTATATATTTAAGGCAGATATTCTTTTATACGTAGATCAAAGGAAATTGGGCGTAACAGGGCATTGAATTTTAAACGTCATAGTGATTTAGGCCCACTTGCATAACGATCGTCTTTAAATAAAATTAGTTAATTTTATTTAACTCTCTAAACGCGTTTAAAACTAAATGCATTTATATTGTCTTGCACAAGGCACTCTCCCATGTCATTTAGTGAAATGTATTTATGCCATCGGTAAAACAGCCAGATGTGTTCCATTTCACGCTCGCGGTCTATTTTATCGAACAAACACAAGAAATTTAGCTTTAAAGTTAGTTATTTCTTGCGTAAAAAGGATTTTAGTTGGCCAATCTCAAATTGACATTGAAATTTTGTTCGTTTAGTTAAGTTTACTTCGGAATTTTTGGCGGCCACCAGAAGAATGATCTTTTACTGTGCGGTTTTATTTTCGATTTTATGGGTATTTAGCATTGAGATAAATAAAGCAAATAAAATTTACTTCTTAATAACTTACAATTTCATAAAGAATAATAAATATTAATTTATGAAAAGATTTGTTGAAATGTTCTTTAATGCAGAAGATATATGCTTTCCCATCTCACGTTCAGGGTCCTTTTTATAATCAAAGAATTGTGGACAAAGATCATAAGTTTGTCTTCGCTGCTTCCATTATATAGGCGTTCTAGCTCATCCCATACTTCTTTAGCGCTTTTATATCGCATAACTTGATTTAGAATCTCATCCGTCATGTTTGTCGTCATCAGAGTTGAAACGGCACAGTCAATTTTTAGAAATTGTTGTAAATTTATTTCATATTTGGCTTTAGCATCTGCACCATCAGATGCTGCAGGCTCATCGGGCTTTTGAAGTTTTCCTTGCAAAATTTCTTTAGCGCCCTGCACGCTGTCTCAATACGATACCGCCAAGGCTTATAATTTTTACAATCTAGGTGCATTATTTTTACCTTGAAGCCTCTGCGATCGCCTTGTCCATTGTGAACGTCAGGTCGAGTACAATGGTATAATATTGTATTTATTCTTTCCTAGTTAAAATATCTTTACTGGAGCCAATTCCTTAATTTTATTACTCTGTTACCATGTTAGTTTGTGCGAATAATGGGTATTTCGAATTGAGATAAATAATTAAAGCAAATAATATACGACTACGAGTGAAAATCTGTAATTGACTTTTTATAAGTGACAATTTCATAAAAACATACGAGTGACAATGTTTATATAGCCATTTTCGGATGATTAACTTTGACAGTTCTGTAAACGTATTTACCGGTAAATTTAGCGTTGTGCAAGACGCTTATCGTATTTAAGGCCCGCTTGCACAACGATCGTCTTTAAATAAAATTAGTTAATTTTATTTTACTCTCTAAACGCGTTTAATAGTAAATGCATTTACGTTGTCTTGCACGAGGCACTCTCACATGTCATTTAGTAAAATGTATTTATGCCATCGGTAAAACAGCCAGATGTGTTTCATTTCACGTGGCCGTACGTTTTATCGAACAAACACACGAAATTTAGCTTAAATGTTAGTTATTTCCTGCGCAAAAAGGATTTTAGTTGGCCAATCTCAAATTGACAATTGAAATTTTGTTCGTTTGGTTAAGTTTGTTTCGGAATTTTTAGCGGCAACCTGAAGAGTGATCTTTTGCTGTGCGGTTCGATTTTATGGGTATTTAGCATTGAGATAAATAAAGCAAATAAAATACGAGTCACGATCTGTAATTGACTTTTTAATAACTTACAATTTCATAAAGAATAATGAACATTAATTTACGAAAAGATTTGTTGAAAATGTTCTTTAATGCAGAAGATATATGCCTTCCCATCTCACGTTCAAGGTCCATTTTATAATCAAAAAATTGTAGACAAAGATCATAAGTTTGTCTTCACTGCTTCCATTATATAGGCGTTCTAGGTCATCCCATACTTCTTTAGCGCTTTTATATCGCATAACTTGTTTTAGAATCTAATCCGTCATGTTTGTCATCATCAGGGTTGATCACATCACAGTAAATTTTTAGAAATTGTTGTAAATTTATTTCATATTACATATTAGCATCTGCACCATCAGATGCTGCAGGCTCATCGGGCTTTTGAAGTTTTCCTTGCAAAATTTCTTCAGTGCCGGGTTTTGCCCTGCACGCTGTCTCAATACGATACCGCCAAGGCTTATAATTGTTACCATCTAGGTGCATTATTTTTACCTTGAAGCCTCTGCGATCGCCTTATCCATTGTGAGCGTCAGGTCGAATACAATGCTAGAATATTGTATTCATTCTATGCTAGTTAAAATATCTTTACTGGATCCAATTCCTTAACTTTATTACTCTGCTACCATGTTAGTTTGTACGAATAATGGGTATTTAGAATTGAGATAAATAATTAAAGCAAATCATATACGAGTGACAATCTGTAATTGACTTTTTATAAGTGACAATTTCATAAAGACATACGAGTGACAATGTTTAAACGCGTTTAAGGCGTTAAATAGCCATTTTGGATGATTAACTTTGACAGTTCTGTAAACGTATTTACCGGTAAATTTAGCGTTATGCAAGACGCTTATCGTATTTAAGGGTGGTAAATGCGTTTAGTATTTCTTAAATAAAATTAAAGACCGTCATGCAAGCCGCCCTTAAGGGTGGTAAATGCGTTTAGTGTTTCTTAAATAAAATTAAGGAGCGTCATGCAAGCCGCCCTTAGGGTGGTAAATGCGTTTAGTGTTTCTTAAATTAAATTAAGGACCGTTATGCAAGCCGCCCTAAAAGTGTAAATTGATTTTTTGAATTGTAATATGTTGACGGATGTAGGCTAAAGGAATTATATTCACAAGCACTGATGCGCAGGATTAGCGTGGGCGTAACTACGTTCTAAGTCTCACGCTCTTCCTACCATAAGCGCGGGGCACATGGGAGGGTGGTGGTTTTAGAGTTGGATTGAGTTTTCGAGTGTCCACACAAGCCGGCGATTTGCCTCTGGTGCCCATTCGTGGTGTCACCTCTCGTCGCTTTGGTCTAATCCCTAGTAAAGGACCCGCTAGTGTTCGAAATGCATTTCCCCCGCCTCAAAAAAATTAAAAACATATTTTTTTCCGATAATATATTTTTTAATAAATAGTACACAATTTTTTTTTACAATTCAACGATTTGCAGCTAACATAACATAAAAGTAATGGTGTAATTTTTTTTTACATTTATGACCATAATAGTTGTTTGAATTTTCCTGCGGCTTCTCCTTAAAAATATAATATTTCAAAAGCTGTATACATTAATTAGGAAGTATGTGTAATTGTAAATTATGAAAAACATTATTTGACTTTCAAAAAATGGTCTTCATCAGAATTTGGAATTAAAACTTTTGAACATTAATTTCATTTTTTTAAAATTATCTAGATATCTTTAAGTCACGTGGCAAACAGTAACTTCAAGGTGAGCGAGCTTGATCCTCGAGCACATCTTCGATTTAACATTGACATAAAACTTTTGTAGCGTATAAAAATAATGAGCCATGTTTTGCGTAGTTTTTTTTATGATATATAAGTGAATTTTTAAATACAACATAATTTATATTTAATTTAATAATAATTAATTGTATTTAAAATACCACATTAATATTACAATCCAATCTAATAAGTAATTTAAACCAATATGAAATTAAATATTTCCCTACCTTAAAAACTACTAAACGTATTTTGTTCAAACTAATCTATACATATAATAAAATTGTAGAGGTCGAATTTCTGTACTGTGAAAATGCTAAAAACCGAGTCAGGGGGATGTAAGAAGTGAAATGGAACTAATTTAGTTTTTTTTCGAATTGTTTGTTTCTCTGTTTGGCTGTCTGTTTGTACCGGCTAATCTCCGAAACGACTCGACCGATTTACATGAAATTTTATATGGTGATAGCTTATATCCCTGGTCAACATATAGGATACTTTTGATCCCGAAAAATTAAAGAGTTCCCGTGGGAAAGTTAAAAATCTTTAATTACTTAAACAGCTTATAACAGACTGAATGTAATTTCTCTGCAACGTAACATAATAGAAGCGGAGATTTTGACAGGGTGTGGTGTTGGTGAGAGAGTTTTATCTTATATATATATGTCGAAGGGAAGCTATAATTGGATGGATTGTTGTTTGGATGTATAACGCACAATATCATTTGTTTACATTTTAATTACTTCTAAAATTCTTAATTTAATTTCATTTGATTTGTTAAATGTTCCTATAACTTAAAGATCGTTCTAACCTAATAAAAGTTATGAATATTGTAATTTAATAAACGACCAATCAGAGCAGAGCATATCGCTCGGAGCGGGGTCAGACGCCCTCTATACTTTAGTAGTATCTACTTCGGTAGACGGAGGAGTTTTTGTGACACATTTGGTTGGTGGCAATAGGTCGAGTTGGGCCTTTGAGAATTTTAAAGAAAGTATTGAAGTTGGAAGTATGAGCGGTGCCCTGAACCCGCTGCTCGGTCTAAACTATGTCAAAATGCTGTTCAAATCTTAATTAAAAGTGTATAAACCGTGGCCATTGTGTTTTATGCTCGCATTTTATCCTGATGACGCCCACTAAACCTGCAACCAATAAAGAAGATATCACGAGAACGAGGCCTTCTCCGACATATATATATAATTTATAAAGCTGATAAGTTTGTTTTTTTGTTTGTTTGCTTGAACGCGCTAATCTTAGGAACTACTGGTCTGATTTGAAAAAAAATAATTCAGTGTTAGATAGCCAATTTATCGAGGAAGGTTATAGGCTATAAACCATCGCGCTAAGAGCAATAGGAGCGGAGCACCAATGAAGAATGTTTCAAAATCGCGGGTTTTTTTTAACTTACTTCTTTTTAACTATTCCACGCGAACGAAGTCACGGGTAGAAGCTAGTTTAATTTAAAAATCTTTTCAACTCATGCTGGAATAATAATAATTTTAGCTTTTATTGTTAGGGCTGGATCGATCGGTATGATACCAAGCTCTCACAGAATATCGACGTGAAATGGTTAGCCTTAATCTCATCGTGTTTTGTGCTATGAGTGAGTTTCGATAGTACACTTCCCCTTCCCCCTATTCTATTCTCCTATCCCATCCATATCCCATTCTTACCATTTGATTCTCCTATTACATTCCATTTATCCTTTATCCTATTTGCATATCTCGTATCCCCATTTATATCCGTGCAGGTACGGAGAAAGAATACAATTTCCTGCAGCTTATAATAACAATATAACAACCCATAAATGTCCAACTTCTGGGCTCGGACCTCCCATTGTAGGGATAACAGACAGTATACCCGCCACGCTTGCCCAAGGCGGCTTGGCAGGTTTAACACATCGGTTATCTCGATGTGCAGGTTGCATTACGATGTTATTCTTCACCGCTGTTAGCACGTGGTAATTGTAACAATATGCACATTAGGACAGAACACTGCCTAAGTGGTGCATGCGTTCTGGCCAGTATCGAACCCGCGCCCTTTGAGTTTGGGACAGGTGCGCTTGCCATTTCGCTACCACAACTATACACCACCCTTGGTCTAGACTAGAGTATACTGCCATAACATCCTTGACTTGTGTTCCGGCATTAGTGGTCAGGTTTCAGTGTCCCATAAAGAGCAGCAACACATTTCTAACACCTTTAGTATCATAAATGTCTGTAGGCGATGATAACCGCTTTCCATAAGGTGGGCCGTCTCCTTATCTGCTCAACTCATACTTTAAAAAACTACTATCTCTCCTATCCCACCCCCTCTATCCCTTCCTAGAGCCTGGCATCGGGTTGGCTTCGCATGTGCTGCTGCAAACGTCTATAGGCGACGGTAACCAATTTCCAGTACGTGGGCCGTCTGCCTTACTGCCAGCTTCGCAATAAATTAAAATAAAAAGGTACTCTTAAAGAAGTATTTTATGAGAAAAACGTGACACACGACATATCTACTTTCTATGCAATTTGTAAGAAGAATTGTTATGATCGCTCTTCGCTCTCTGATACAAACAAATAATGTTTTGGAATTTGTAATTTGTTAAAGTATGAATGTCTATTTATATATTATAGACAAAGAGATTGTTATGTCTTCAACACTCTCCTATCCTGGTTCGGGACTTTTCTATTTGACTGCACAAAGTTATCATTTTCCATTCATAAGTATTGTGTATAGTGGCTATGAATAAGTTAATTTTATTTTTTTGATTTTTCTTACGCTTCAAATGTTTTTCATACAATAAATTGCATACAAGAAAGATATGATATAAATCACGGTCTCGTGTCTCGTGTCGCGATCGCCTGTCTAGGTCACATGTCTCAAATCGTACATTAAGGCTTTTGCGAAAATCGTTACGAAACCTTAAAAATTACTACAATACTTACGATACGTACAAAAACTACACAGTTCAGGGATCTTTAGAACGATTTCAACAATAGAACTATCGACCAATTGTTAGCAAGTTCCACGAACCCGATTGACAAACTGAGTAGGTACGCACTGATTTCATAAGCAAACGACAAAAAACACTTATTAAGGGAACAATATATGCAATAAACTATAATACAAAAAGAAGTAGTCAAGTATGACTAGCGACAGAAACATCTGTCTATACCAATAAAAGCAAAGTATCAAAATTGCTGCAACCCACTATAGATAGAAATATGAAATTTCATTTGTTAGAAAACGGACAAGTGGAAAAACGAATAGCAACGGACAAGTGGCAAAACGAATCGCAATAAAATTTTATTTAAAAATTCACGGGCAAGTTTTTGAAATTGGGCAAGTACATTAACAATCTGCCCAAAAACTACAAGTTAAAATTTTGTCCGTTGCCATTCGTTTTTCTGCTTGTTCGTTGAAGTTGCACTGTTTCACTTCTATTTTTCGCAGGTTTACTGCAAATTATGATTTGGTTAGGTTAGGTACATTTTAATGAATGCATTTTTTAATTAAACATATTTTATTTTATCAAACAAAATAACTGAATTCGACCCGGAACCAAAAAACGCATCCATAGTCTTAAATTATGCCGCCTCTCAGTCAACACGTCTAGTCTAAATTTATGCCGCTCTTCCCCGCGGCCGTAACGGTTTTTCGTCACAGAAAAATCCTAAGACCCCCGTTTATATAGAAGTTTCACTTTAAATAATATATATTTGTATGCAATTTAAAAAATGCTTAGGCAGGCATATGGTCTGAAAAATCACGAAGCATTACTCAGCCTCAAATTTTCAACTAAAACGACTATGAAAGCTTAATTAGCCAACCCAGTTGCGACGAGCGGGTGTTAACCTAATAACCGTTCACGCTTCGTTTAGCTTTAGCTTTGTCGTTTTGTTTATACTAGTGAGTAGTGCCTTTACTTAGTAAAGACTTTAAAGTAATTTTAGAACATAACAAAAGTGCACAGCACAACGTCCCTTTTCAGGTCCCATCAAAAACTCCCTATACACAGAGACATAAAGAGGCCCAATCACTACCCTGCATGGCAGTTCGCCGCGTAATGCGGGACTATAAATGTTGTTGCAATCTACAGGGTGGCGCAATAGAACGTGCATATTGCATCATCTTTTTTCGCGGGGTAGAAAGTGCGCGGCCGGGGGGAGCCTGCATCGTTGGGTAGGCGGGCTCATGGAGTTTTAGTCACTATGAGTCACTTCGACCGGAAGCGTCGCGCATTTTGCGTGCGCCCATTTTACGAGAACTCTCGTTCATACATCGTTACTAGGCGTTTATATTGTTCTGAATATGGACTACGGCAAATTAGTGAAGCTCCGAGTGCTAATTTAATTAAAATATGGGTACAGCGTTTTGAAGAGACTGGTTCAACGTTTAAACCACAAGCAAAAGGTCGTCCAAGAACATCTAGGACCGACGACAATATTGAGAGAGTTATGCAGTCTGTACGAGGAGATCCACAAATGTCTACTCGCAAGAGATCGTCTGTCTTACACTTATCGCGACGAAGTTTGCAACGAATTTTAAACTTGGATCTTAAACTGCATCCTTACAAGCTGCAGTTAACACAAGAATTGAAAGAGTCTGACTTCGGAGCAAGGCTCGCATTTGCTAATGAAATGCTTAAACGATTTTCCAATTTGGACAATATCCTTTTCTCAGATGAGGCCCACTTCCATATCAATGGGTTCGTAAACCGTCAAAATTGTTGTTACTGGAACAGTGAGAATCCCAAACTCAAGCACCAGAAACCACTGCATAGTCCTAAAGTGACAGTATGGGCAGCAATCTCTGGTAGAGGAATAATTGGACCGTTTTTCTTTGAAAATGCGCGGGGGCAAAACGTCACTGTTAATACCGAACGCTATGTTGCGATGTTGGAAGGTTTTTTGGCTCCAGAGCTTGAAAATTTAAGAATAGTGAATTCTAGGACTTGGTTTCAACAAGACGGAGCTACCTGTCACACATCAGATGACTCCATGGCGGTTGTGAAACAGATGTTCCCTGGCAGACTGATTTCGAAAAGAGGTGATATCCCATGGCCCCCACGTAGTCCAGACGTGACGCTTCCTGACTTTTTTTTTGTGGGGATACCTCAAGAACAAAGTCTACAGCAATAATCCGAAAAACATCGATCAGCTCAAGGAGAATATCCGTGGTGAAATGGCAGCAATTACACCAGCATTACTGAAGAAAGTTTTCAATAATTTCCGTTTGCGATTAGAGGAGTGTCGTCGTAGAGAGGGTCATCATTTAGACGATGTTATTTTTAAAAAATAAACTTCAGTTATTTCTTAATAATACCTCAGTTTTATTTTAACTATACCTTTTGTATTTATTTTTTAATCAATATTTTAAATATGCACGTGCTATTGCGCCATTCCTGTCCCCACAAAAAAAAGTCAGGAGGCGTCACGTCTGGACTACGTGGGGGCCATGCGATATCACCTCTTTTCGAAATCAGTCTGCCAGGGAACATCTGTTTCACAACCGCCATGGAGTCATTTGATGTGTGACAGGTAGCTCCGTCTTGTTGAAACCAAGTCCTAGAATTCACTATTCTTGAATTTTCAAGCTCTGGAGCCAAAAAACCTTCCAACATCGCAACATAGCATTCGGTATTAACAGTGACGTTTTGCCCCCGCGCATTTTCAAAGAAAAACGGTCCAATTATTCCTCTACCAGAGATTGCTGCCCATACTGTCACTTTAGGACTATGCAGTGGTTTCTGGTGCTTGAGTTTGGGATTCTCACTGTTCCAGTAACGACAATTTTGACGGTTTACGAACCCATTGATATGGAAGTGGGCCTCATCTGAGAAAAGGATATTGTCAAAATTAGAAAATCGATTAAGCATTTCATTAGCAAATGCGAGCCTTGCTCCGAAGTCAGACTCTTTCAATTCTTGTGTTAACTGCAGCTTGTAAGGATGCAGTTTAAGATCCAAGTTTAAAATTCGTTGCAAACTTCGTCGCGATAAGTGTAAGACAGACGATCTCTTGCGAGTAGACATTTGTGGATCTCCTCGTACAGACTGCATAACTCTCTCAATATTGTCGTCGCTCCTAGATGTTCTTGGACGACCTTTTGCTTGTGGTTTAAACGTTGAACCAGTCTCTTCAAAACGCTGTACCCATATTTTAATTAAATTAGCACTCGGAGCTTCACTAATTTGCCGTAGTCCATATTCAGAACAATATAAACGCCTAGGAACGATGTATGAATGAGAGTTCTCGTAAAATGCGCGCACGCAAAATGCGCAACGCTTCCCGTCGAAGTGACTCATAGTGACTAAAACTCCATGAGCCCGCCTACCCAACGATGCAGGCTCCCCCCGCCCGCGCACTCTCTACCCCGCGAAAAAAGATGATGCAATATGCACGTTATATTGCGCCACCCTGTATATGTCTTCGTATAGGCACCGCAGTTGAATCGTAGGCTACAAGCTACAACTGACGCCACTCAATGGAGTATTTGTGAATATAAAATGAATATTCATATTCCAAACTTAAACTTTATATTTCTTTATATTTTGAAAACTTTTTGTTGGAGATTCCGTCAATGATGTTTTACTGTGTCGACACGTGAAATACTACTAACCTTGTGGCGCCCTAGAAATATAGGATTTATTAGTGGTTTTTTCAAAGCAACATTTTTTGACGGGGGCTACCTTCCTGTCTAAGAAGCAGCTTAGGCAATTTTACTAACCTAACCTATACTATTATTACAATTACATCGTGCTTACGGTGCAGGAGAACATTATGATGAAACCTACGTGTGAAACCCGCTAATCCGCCTTAAACAAACACGATAATTGTAGCATCTGTTTCCCTAAAAATGTGATAAACCGAAAGAAGCAGCGGGTTGATTAGTTATGGCCTTATGCAAATATACTTAGAAAAAATAAAACACTTTCTTTTTGAGATAATAATTATTTCATAATTTAATTAACATTTCGTAACGAATTATTTTATGTAAATATTCACATTACAATTACACTACTTGTGTAATATAGACCTAAAGCAATTTGAACTCATCATGATCAGTATACAGAATAGATAGTGATGACCAATAAAGAAAATTACAAGTATAAGGAATTGACGCAAAAAAAATTGTACACTTTATGTGTCAGAGATTTTTTCTTATTACCAGTTTACCGAAAACGAAACTTGCCAAGTTTGCTTTATTTCTGCTTTATATAAACTTTGTTGTTGTAGTTCTATTATTAAAATATTACTTTGTTCTTTCTTTCTTCTTTTTAAACTTTAATTGAATTTTCGGGACGATCGGACGAATGCGAACGACGAAAGGCGTCTTTTTGGAAGTAAGCCGTCTTACACTCATTTTCCCGTTTTATTTCTGTATTCTGATTGTACGTAAATGTATCTCATTATAACTTGTGTATTGAGATTTCTTACAGCAAAGATGTTTATTTTTAGTCCATTGTGAAGGGTAACATTGAAACCTAATGACGAAGTAAATATTATGAAACGAAATTTTCCGTAAGGTATATAATATAGTTTTTAAATTAGGAAGAAAAACATGAAAACGAGTTTAAAAAAATATTAGTGGTGAATAAGTTAAGTGTCGCTGCTTTAATTTGATAACGACACACAAACAATGTGTCTTTTTTATAATTTTACAGTTCAGTGGATAATAACAATAAAATAAAGTAATGGCCTGTTCATGGACGTTGTGTACCAACACTAAATAAAGTGTATGTACACATCACTAGGGCGTCCTCATTCATTCGGTTAATTTCACTGGCTTAAAGGCCTAGTTGCCAAGCCATAAATATTTAAAAAAAACGGT
This sequence comes from Dendrolimus pini, assembly GCA_949752895.1. NCBI lineage: Eukaryota > Metazoa > Arthropoda > Insecta > Lepidoptera > Lasiocampidae > Dendrolimus > Dendrolimus pini. The sequence continues at coordinate 7,000,120 of OX457143.1, forward strand.
TAATTTCAAATTGTAACAACTATACTATACATATTAGAAGAATAATTAAAATAAGAGTTAAATACAAACATGTGTAATTATTAAATTAAAATACAGTGAATATAGAATATAACATGGCCGTTTCCTATATGTAACTAATTACTCATAGTATATAGTAAGATATAGGAACCAGCCATCACTTGCCTTACCATCGCTTGAAATTTGGCAATTCTTATATGAAGCTTATATGAAAATTTAACCAATAGTAAAGGGCCATCCATAATTTACGTCACAGCTCAAGGGCCCCGGTTGACATTATGTGACAAGCGGTGGGATCCTAAGTTTCGTGACGTCACATTTCAAAATTTAATATAAATAAATAAGCTTTAAAACACGAAATTTGAACTATTAACAAAAATCTTCAAAATATTTCCAACTCTATCGGTACGAGGATAGTGTTTAAATTATCAAAAATGAATGTAAATGGTAATAAAAGTAATTACGGAACTGCTGTTTTAATTTAATATTTTCTTGATGTAAATTTACAAAGTATGTGATGTCATACTAGGGAGGGAGGATTCTCATGGGTGTAACCAGCTGTGACAAGGACGAAGGGGTTAAGAAATCATAAAATTTGTGTGACGCTTGTGGAAGGCCCATAAGGCAATTGAACGACCGGTAAGATATAGCCCTTAGGCTGTCCATTGAATCGGAGCAAGGCTGCGGAGCGTAGAAACGGAGAAATATTATCCAATAGGACTGCATAAAAATTATATATAAGAATATTTAACAATTAATAAACACATGCGTATCAATATTAGTTTTTTTTGACATTTAATTAATTTTTGTTGTCTTTGTTTTTTTAATCTATGATAAGTATATTTTATTTCTATTATTTTCAACCATTGTAAAGGTGGCCTGGAAGATATCGCCGGCGGCGTAAAGACATCCTATTGTATATATGTAACTTATATATGCAATAAAGCACATTCATTCATTCATTCATTCAAAAATTGCTTCAATGGAAAGGCAGCGAATCCTATTGGTTAATATTTCTCCGTTACTCTGCCCCGCAGTCTCGCTCCGCTTCGATGGACAAGCAGCCTTAGTCATTGTATATATTGTTATACTCTAGACCAGTGGTTCCCAAACTTATTTTGTATACTGCCCACTTTGAGAATAAATTATTTTTTAGCGCCCCCATTTTTTCACCTACTTAAAAACTACTATAACGTCAAATTAAATTAATTGATTAGAATAGAATATACTTTATTGCATAACATTCAGATACAATTTAAGAAGTTTAACTACAGAAGACAATAGGCGGTCTTATCACTAAAAGCAATTTCTTCCAGACAACCTTAGGATGGATTAGAGAAAATTGTGTGACATGTGGGTTTTATTGTTAGCTATATTAGCGGAGATTAAACATTCATTCTAAACGAGACTTTTACTATAACCCGCAAAAGTTAACTTGAGACCTAAGCGCAGTAGGTAGTACACAACGGCGCTGAGGTCTCAAGTTAAGTCTGAACTATGCGGATAGAAATATCGAACCAAGTTTAAGCAAATTAATATTAGTTGATGTTCACAAGTTGTGAGTTCAGTTGGTGCCTAAGAGTCCTCCTAGCTAGATGAAATTACAAAACGCCCCCAAGCCTCTACACAACGCCCCCATTTTATTTCTGGGCCTCTTACCGCCCCCCTTTAGGCCTGCAGCGCCCACAAGGGGGCGTTATCGCCCACTTTGGGAAAGGATGCTCTAGAGTCTAGACCGAGGGTGGTAGCCAAACAGGCACCTACCACCTGGCTGTGGGTTATTTACGACAGGCCGCCTGACCTCAGGAAATTGTATTCTTTCTCCATTCCTGCACGGTTTGTTGTTTGTAATTGTAGTAGGTTTAGTAATATATTTTTTTATCTGTATGTCTTTCAAGACCACGGGTCATAAAAATGACCCGGACTTTTGGACGGCTTGCGTGGGGCCATGGGGAGGCCAACACGTAGAGGCCCCTTGACAAATTTACTGTAAATGTGGCGTGACACTGACCGGCGATTATCCCTGTCTACACCATATAGTAATGCACCCAAGGACAAGCCCCGGCCAGTGTAGGACTATTGTGGAAAATGAGGACAAAAAGTACCGGGCTATTGGGGTGAACTGCTAGTGGTACTGGGGGTCTGGGAATATGGGGACTATGGCGTCTGCCCGTAGCAATGTTCGGGGAACATGGAAAAATGGGCAGACGGTGACTCGCCACTCCCTGCATGGGCCCCAAAAAATGTCATAAAAGACAGGAGCAACATGGGTGTGAGTGGCTAAGGGGTGTATAGAGGTGGCCTGCAGGTTCACCGAAGCTACTTCCAACGTTAGGCCATTTATCACTTCCACCCCTGGAGCTTGAGTCTTAGCTCTAGCGATCTCCACTCCGTGCCGGCTGGTAATTAGTAATATATTTATTATTAAAATGTAAATAATCGTACAATAATTATGTAAACACCATCACCACTCCTAATCAGCAATATTCTTGCCACGGGTTGTCTGCGAGATCGCTTTTTAGCGATAAGCCCGCCCTTTGTACACAATTAGAATAATACTAGTTCGTAAGTTTTCTCTAATGGTGTACAATAAAGTGTTATCTATCTATCTAGGTTCAGTTATTTTAAGTGAATGAGACGTGTGGTGTAACTGTTTTCATATTATTATTATTTTAATAGATCGTCGGTTGAAGTATTCTTGTTTTACGCTTTAATTATTAAAACAGATGGACAATTCAGACGGGCACAATTGATTTAAATAATTGCATTCACTTTAAATTTAATAATATTAGCATTAAATGTTTTTGTGTGAATAATTAATATTCACTAAACCAGTATAAATGAATATTTATTAATTAAGTAGTAATTATAATTTAATGCAATTAAATTCATAAGAAGGTAAAATAAAATCTACTTAAATAAAATCTTTTTGAAAAGTGCTCGAATAACTAATTTCCAGACTACATACAAAATTAATTAAACACTCTTAAAAATGCTTAAATTCAAACACTATTCGAAGATGTTATTTTTAAGCAACTGTGCATGTGGATAGGAAATCTTGTCATTCTTTATTTTCTTGCGAAGCTAGCAGTCAAGCCGATGGCCCTTGAAAACCTTGAAAACTGATTACTATCGCCTTTAGACATTTGCAACATAGGGGCGAATGTGAAGGAAGGACGGGATAAAGGAAATGAATTAGAAGGCATGAAATAGGGGATGGGATAGAGGGATGAAATAGGGGGATAGGATAGAGGGATAGAAAAAGGAAATAGGATTGAGGGGTAAAATAGAGGGATGGAAAATAGGGTTGGGATTGAGGGATAGAATAGAGGGATGACATAGGGGGATGAGATAGAGGGATTAAAAAGGGGGATGGGATAGAGAAGATAGGAAATGGGCCATTGAAACTCTCACTCATCGCACCGGTCAACCGGTCAAATTATGTATTTAAAAAATATGTTAACACAAGACGTTCCGGCTTACCATTCTCTCATTTGCTGCAACTCGTCTTCGTATCCCTCAGGAAACGGTTTCAGGCCGTGCAAGAAAGGGTGCAAATATTTCGTCGCAGACATTGTCCCAAACACGTTGAAACACCTCTGAAAAGTAGAAGTTTCTTTTTACTCAAAAAGCTATGAAATTTTATTATATTCGTAAAGATTATGACGTAGAAAATGAGCCACACTGAACTGAATTATTTGCAGTCTCTAAAAGAGCGTGCAGTCTCATTTATCTGTGCAGGAAGGTAGAAATAATACAATTTCCTGCGGCCAGGCGGCCTGTCGTAAGAGGCGACATAATAACTCACAGCCAGGTTGTAGGGTCTTTGCCCGTCTGGATAGCTACTACCTAGTCTAGAGTATGCCGCCATAACAACCTTGAGTTGTGTTCCGGCATTAGTGGCCAAGTTCCAGTCGCCCTTTAAAGAGCAGCAGCGCATTTGTAGCATTTTCGATGTTGCACGTATCCATAGGCAATGGTACCCGCTTTTCATCAGGTGGGCTGTCTAAAAGCTAAACTCATGCAATTAAAAAAAACTAGGCACATACATAATAGAAACAACAAAATTCACAGATCACACACTGAATGACTTTTCACGCGTAAAGGCCCACTTTACAGACCGGTTATTTGGCTGTAATCTGAAATGGGGTCTATTCTAATGCAATAACAGCTATTTATTGGCAATAATAATTAAAATTCGGCCAAATCGTACGATATTACAGCAAAATCGTTGGTGCGAGACAAATGCTGTTTGTTTATACATGATACGTAATAGTAGTCACGATATAAGTTCATTTCATGCATTTTCCCGGTTATTAAGTGAAATTGGGTTTCTAGCTTACCACGCACTGCGATTAAACGCAAGTAGGTCGAAAACGCAGAAAAATGTAACAGCTATCGATACAAACGCGCGCATTACCTATTGTTACTTTTAGTGGCTGATTTTATAAACGTAACTAGCTTCTGCCCGGGTTAATTACACAGTAAGTTAAAAAACACCCCGATTGATGAGATCTATCCATATATTATTTCGCACCAGGGTCCCAGATTGGGAAATATGTCCTCAAAATTTTTGTTTAAGATTAAAAAAAAATCGGAGTAGGTATTTTTTTTGTTTGGGATTAAATAATTCGAGCTAAGCACCAATCAATCAAGTATTTGTCTAATAGTGACGAGAGCCTGGATATCACTGTTACTTCTAACATAATACACTCAAATTGGAGAACTATCCAAGCCTCAATCTAGGGACCTCGTTGCGCACATTTAATAAATAAATAAAGAACCCCACTTCAATAGTAAATTTATTCGCAATTGCCATAACTAAAAAATTAAAATTATCTATAACATTTTGAAGTTCTACGACTGAGGCGTTAAAATTTCTTGTATATCTGTCTGAAACTTTTCACGAATAGACTTAAAATTTTACAAATATGAATGAATGAATAACTTTATTGCAAATACATTAGAGTACAATGGGCAGTCTCGTCTCCAAAGGCGATCTCCTTCAGACTACCCTATACACTTATTATCGACACCGACACCATTATTGGGTTTTAGGATGTTGATGGGTTGCCCAAGTTCTGTAGTGCGAGTTGACGATTATTACGCTTTTATTAGGAAAAGAGCTGCCTCGTTTCTCTGCAGGATTCGGGCCAGCTCTAACAACATCCTAAAAGTCCAGGCTGACAGGTTTGATGTGCCTGTTCTCAATTGTTGTGCTAGCAAATGTAAAGCTAGCACTAAAATTGTAAAAAACTTTAGGCTATAAATTCTACTAACACTAGTTTTAAGTATTTCTATGGTATGTGATTTTACTAACCTAATTGATTCAAAATACAATGATTATTATCCCCGCAAATTGGTAATGCGCCTGGCCGCCATTTTGGTGACGTAACCGTAGACGAACACTCAGTACCGTAAGCATCACTGGCCGGCGAGTACGCTTACATATCGAATTCCTGATGACGTCACGTGAATTTTAATTTGACAAGGTTCCAGCGCATTATCAATTTGCGGGGATAATATTATTATTTACTGACGATTACAGTATTCATTTATTTGCGTTCGCCGTAATTATATCATTAAAGCAATCATTATTAAAATAGTCATTTATTTATTAATATTACAACAGTAATTTATTTATATTTTATATATGTCACACGATCTATATTATTACTACACTAATTGTGCCCGCGACGGCATACGTGTGGAATTTGTTTTCCAAACCCCCCGATTTTGAAACATTCTTCATTGATGCTCCGCTCCTATTGGTCTTAGCGTGATGATATATAGCCTATAGCCTTCCTCGATAAATGGGCTATATAACACTGAAGCATTTTTCAAATCAGACCAGTGGTTCCTGAGATTAGCGCGTTCAAACAAACAAACTCTTCAGCTTTATATTATTATAAGATTATATTAGTATAAGATTTAATTTATATGTACCCTAATTATCATTGTAAAAAAAATCTTGAACTGAGTAGAATGCCATGTTTGCCAAATAGTCAAATAACTTAGTCCTATAAATTTTAAATGTGATTCGTGTTCAGCCCGATAAAATCCGCCGAAAAATCATGGTCTGAGACCCATCACATGCAAACTTTATTTGTGGGCCTGTATAATTATTAATGGCGGCTTCCTATAGCTTAGGTACTACTCATTTACTTGCCTTACCAAGTTACCGTCGATTGAATTGCGACATTACTTTTATGGAGCTTATGGCAAATTATAACCGATAGTAAGCCAAATGGACGGTCGGTAAGATATAGGAACCGGATATTAAAAACAATCAATATTCTGTTATCTAAAAATATAACCCCATACGCACCACTCGCCAAGCACACAAAAACTCGGAACATTCGTGTAATTTAATTAATAATTCGTGTAATTTAATAAATAATTTAATAATTCGTGTAATTTAATCAGTGCATACACGAAAGAAGTCGTGGGCAGAGTTTTAATCACACTTTCACTTTTATATGCTTCAAATTGGTAAGAAAAATGCATCTTAGAATTAATTTACATCATCTAAAATCTAGATCAATCAACAAGCTTTTTAATTTAATTACTCTAAACCAGGGATACGGAACCGGTAACACAGATATTTAAGAAGACGACGATACATAAATCGTTATCTAATAACTAGATCTCGTAAATAGAAATAATCATAAAATTGCGAGCAGCAGGAAAAAAGCAAATTTAAAATTGACGCAAGCGTACCTCATACCTGTATGGACTAATATAATTATATATTAATATGTAAAGCAAAAATGTTGTACCCGTTTTTACGAAAATAGCGCGGAGGGAGGAGTATGAAATTTCGCACACTTATAGTTTATATAGTGAAGGAGTGCAGAATGCTATTTTTTTTTTTATGATGCATAAAATATACATTAAAACTAAATCTAAAAATCAATTCACATACACACGCATGTATATAGTTTATTGTCAAAGTCAAATTAACAGTGTAGCTTTGGCGAAATCTGTGATTATTGAAGTATAGTCTTCGACATTAATTGTCGATTTTCGACCACTGGCGACCACTAGTTATCGGATAATATTACTAGTGGTACCATATTAAATATGTGTAATTTTGACAAGGGGAATAAACATTAAATGTATTTTTATAGGGTAATATTGAATCATTTTTGAGGGATACCACTTCGAAGTTTACGCAAGACAAGCCTTCTATGTGGCTTGCTTGAATTTTCTTTAATGTGTAGTAAAGTTTTAAGGTCTAGGAAGTAGCTCTATTTTACTTATAAAAACATAATTAGTTTTTTAGATATATATCCCTTGTGTGAAAAATTATTTAACTGACGGTGAAAACCGTTTAAATCCGTTGCGTGGTTTAGTTTAGAAGTTCGCGGATATACAGACAGATGCAAAATGTGATTTTATTTTATACTATGTAAACATTGTATATTATTATTTTTATTTTGTTTCCTTTAACATTATATTTACTCTTATTTTATAACTTTAAATCTTTTTACAATTATTTTATATTAAGTTTTCTATTTATAAAAATCTAATTAATCATGTAAATGTTTGCCATCCCTGGAAAGATAATAAATTCAAAAAATGTGATAATCAGAAATCCAGCACGTTTTGTGGTTCTATTTGAGTTAGCCACAAATCTCGCTTTCTACAGCATCCGTGTGAAAGTGGTGGATGGTGGGGGAAACACCTGACGCGTTCATTCATAAGATACGCGTCTTCTATTGCGAGTTACCTACCGATATATCGTATATAGATAATTGATTAGATAAATGCTAGTTTTTAACGTTTTGAGATAGTTACAAATTACAATTGTTTAATTTTTCACGACTCTATTACACATAATTAAGGCTTCTAGTAACGCCAACGTCCTTCAGGATTTTTCGGTACTAAATTTTGCGGTCGGGATTTCATACACCGTTGTTTTTTAGATGCTATATTATTTTACTGTGAATAAAATAAAGCAAAATAATAAAAAATATCTCTCTTTTATAAAGATGTAAATAATTTTATATCCTGTTTCGATGAATAAAAAATGAAATAGTTAAATAGTTTCATGTATAACTATAGAAAAACCACGAAAATAACGTTACGTCTCATATCGTGAAGACTTGTGCAAATTATTGCTCAGTAATAAGCAACGAAAGATTGTTTAATTTGACCACCATTTAAAAAAAAATCAGCAGACAAACACACACTGTATATCCCCAAATTAAGCAAGTTGTGGCGCTTGTGTTATGAGTAATATACAACGGACCACTCTAGGGCCGATCCCAGACACCCAGACCATACTAAAGAACGGAGAAAATTCGTTTTCCGAAATTTACCATACCAGGAATCGAACCCGGAGCCTCTGCGTTGCAGCGACGTAAGCCAGCAAACGCTTAGCCCGCTCAACCACAGAGACTGTCAAATTTTCTACCTTTTGTGGCAACAGCGGCCTTCAGTTTTCAGCGCTGTATTCTATTTGGTTCTTATTTCGACTTTTCGATAGCCGTGATCGCAAACGAGAAAGATGTGTCAAGTGTAGGATTGCCATTCTTCACGATACTTCGGGACATATCACCATTATTATCAATGGTGTCCCGAAATCTCGACGATCTGTAAAATTTCCCGACAATGAAGACTTTTTAACCTTCGACATCCCTCATGATACTCATGACCCACTTGAACTCATACAAAAAATTACGTTAAAATCGGTCCAGCCGTTTAGGACGAGTTCCGTGAAATACAGAAGAAATAAATAAATAAATATGTACACACATATTTATTTATTTCTATACACATATATATTATATTTATAATATTATGAAATTCTAAACACGCCGTGTCCATACATTAAAGCTATTTAAAGAAATGCAACTGAAATAGATTATATAAACGATAGAGAACACGATGCACTTTCATTATATAACCTCTATAATCAAAGACGATGCAATTTTTTAGATTTTATCTGTTTGTCGGTTTGTCTGTTTGGCATTCACATAAAAATAACTGTACCTGTATGTATCCTGGGATATTTCCGGGAATGATTAAAAAAGGACCAGATTAAAAAAATCGAATTCCAATGTGAGTGTTTCACTGATCGATAGCAAATTTTATGTAATAAAATGTCTAATATATTTTATACCGAGAATCCCGCGGGAAATATTCCCGGGAGCGGTTTGAATTTCTTTGAATAAATTAGCTTATTCCGACACTTTCCACAAAAACCATAGATAACAATATTTTTTAAATTCTACGATACTTCGTTACTCGGGAATCTCGCGGGATTTTCCAGTCAAGCGTGGACGAAGTCGTGAGCATTTTGTTAGTATATGTACCTATATATAAAGACAACTAAATTTAGTTAAATCGCACTTATGGCAATAAACACTATAGATCTGGAATTATGTGCCTTTAATTTATTTCAATACTTGTTTATGTAGGTATTCACTTTGTTTATTGACATGACGGCACGTATCTGTGGCCCTCTTGACACAGTCACAGTTCACAACTATGTGGGGCAAATTAGATAACCTTACACTTTTGATATGTGTAATAAATATTTAGTTAGAAGTCGCTTGGTCAAGTTCAGTATGTAATTTGAAGATTCATCACCATGCCATGGTAAGCGGAAATATTCCTTACGTAGGCAGGTATGTAATATCGTAATAATTTATAACAATTTTTTCTTGGTAAAGACATGCATGGACGTGCCTTAATATAATAATTCCACTCTCTAGTATCAAGATACACAGCTCTACCTACAACGAAGTTCTGCTTTTTAGATTACAGTAATAACAATGCTGTCAACAAACTAATAAATACATATCAGCATATTGACCTTTAAAGTATCTTTTTTTTTTATAAACAACTTTTTATATTTTGTGATAAGTACATTATCAGACCTCGTACGTTATTAAAATTTATGTGTAAGCGAAAAAAAGTGTGATAATCCATCAAGGATTTTTTGAGGTCAATCAAGCCAAGGTCAACTACCTCTCATGCGCATATATCTTTACAGTGTACAAAATAAAGTCACTTCCGCGGTCTGTGTATCTATATACTCACTAACTCTTGCTACACGCAACATATTTTTAAACAGTTTTTACCATCAGTTAGATAATTTTTCACTAAAGGTTTATATATATGTTTTAATATCACGTTAAAGGCTCCTGTGACACCTTATTTGTATAAACATTCAATGTTGAAGATGAAGCATCGTAGCTAGCTTAATTTAGCATGTCTGCTTTTTGGAGTTGTAAAGTACAAGTCTCCTTCCTATTTATATCAGACGCTCTCTTGGGCATCTAACAGAATACAAATAGTGTTACAAATTCGGCCACCTGCACGCCTAATGTTATATACCAACAAAGAAATGCCGCGCACCGGGTTTATAGCCGCGCCGGGTTTATTGCCTCTTCCGCATTTGGAATTCTTTTTGTTTACTTGATATTTAAAATTTCCAATTAGACAATAGCCTATTGTTATTGTTTTCGACTTTATTGGCCGTTCGCAGGAATAGATAACCAGGTGTGCAAAGTACTTTTTCTCGGAAACTCCAGTCCACGCGGTCGATTTTTTTGTACTGTATAGTTGGTATAAAAAACAATGCCCGAACGGAGTAGTGGGGCAGTCAATCGACGACTACGATACGATAAGACGTGTAGTACTTTCGATTAGCGACATAGTGACGGACTTTGCGCCTGTTGAATCCCATTGAATCGTGCAGTTTGAACTGGTTGCATCCAGTTTTATTTTGTACTGGTTTTTTCGTGTATGTACAGTTCAAATAAACTCTATAGTAATTCCAACGGCATTTATTTTAATTCGAGTCCTGTAGCTCGTAACAATAGGAACACGGCAATGTGCAATATAACTAGCAATGGAACAACACACAACGGCGGCATTCAGAGGAATCTTCCGGTATGCAGCATCAAGATGTTGGATTAATATCCCTCCACTTATTAGGAATCCTTCAACTTCATTGTTTATGATCCAACTTAAGAAATTTCTTAATGCTCATCAAAACACACAATTCGATCTTAGGCATGACACAAGTACCATATGAATTTAGGAATTTATTTATTTTAATTTGGTTAATTTATGTTATTCGTTTCGTTGTTTGTGTTGCAACAATGATTTTGTATATGTATATGTTATTTAAATTATTGCTTTATTATATTGTTTTTAGTCTGCAATTCATTTACCTTTATTAAACTGCATTATACTGTATATATTGTTGTTGTTATGTGTGTTGTATTGTCCACAGTGACTTCGCTTTATGGTCCCAGACGGAAGAACAGCGCTAGTCCTTGTTGCTAGCATTATGCTGAGACCGGGTCCAGTTCAGGACTTATTTTGTTTCTATTGTCTTTATTTCTATTTGTATTAAATTACTTTTTGTCCTAAATAAAATAATTTTCTTTCTTTCTATATGAAAAATTCTAATTAAATTTTTATTTAATTGAATTTTTATTTATATAATTTATTAATTTAATTTAATTAGTCGGGTGTCACCCACTTAGGGGTGACACCCGACCGTGAACATCAGTTATGATGCCACCTATAAAAATTCGTAAAACTGTGGCAGTTGGCATAACCGCCACTAATAAAATAATTTACATAAAAATAATTATGTAGATAGATGCCTACTTGCCTAGTAAGTTTTATTCATTCAGGACCATGTTTCACAGTGAGCTCAAATAGGTGGCACGAGCTTAATAAAAAAAAAATTTCAGTGTGTACACTGTTACTCGATCGGGGATTCCCCCAAAATGTACACGCTGCACGCACGGTCGAGTTATCCCAGAAAGCGGGCCTGAGTCTGTCCCGCGCGGGACATTTAATTTTGATTTAAAAATCGGGACGTCTGGTAACACTGGTTGTCACCTACAATATCCGCCCCAGGTGCCACCTATGCTAGCTACGCCCCTGTAACCACTAACCATTATGTGGGTCGCCTGCCTGTCTACTGAACTCATGCAATAAAAAAAAGTATACGATATTTTAAAAGTAAGATGATAACCTATTATTTTAACGCGTGTTTTTTACTTATAAATAATATTTGATTTTAATGTAACGTGTTTTTTATAGCAGCTTATGGGAAGTGGTTACGTATGGTATAGACGTTTGCAACACTAGGGGCGTCGCCAAAGCATTCCAACCTTTAGGATGAGTTAAACAGGATACAAAGGAGGGTTAAGACAGGAGGAATGGGACATGAAGATGGAATATTGGAACTCTCATGTTTTGTAGTTTGAAAAATATAATATAATTAATATAAAGAAAAAAAATTATAAGGCGTAATATCTATTAGCTATTAAGTTTCAAACATATAAAATAAAAAGAAATTTCGAAAAAAGAGAAATTAATTAGTAATTTGAGATGCATAATTAGACGAAATTCGTAATTTGAATTTGCATGTAGATCAGTAATATCACTATAAAGGTTTATTAGTTAACATAGTCATTATTTAAACAGTATTGTTTAGAGTTTCGACTGTAATCAAAATAATTCTAACAAGATATTTTAAAAGTAAGGTGATGATACGATGTTATTTGAATGCATGTTATTTGATATGTAAATAATGTTAGATTTCATTGTCCGCATGTGCCCTCGTGTTTCCGCACCCCTATTCAGTATGCAATGACAGGCAGTAGTCAAAAATTGATTATGCCTACCGTGACCAGTGGGCTGCCCATCACGTAACTGACCACGTAATAATGCGCGTGCGTTGCCCACCACATGCAATACACTCTCGCCGGTGAGAGCCGCGCCGTTGGAAATTCACTCAATCAAAACGATTTAGGAATTTAGATTTTTTCAAATTAAAAAGCAATTTGTTGGATGACATGGTTTTTAGGGTTACGTAGTTATTGTGGCAAAAACGGAACCATTACGAAATCACCATATCCACCTGTCGGTCTTGATCCTCAACCTCGTGGCCGCGCCCAACTTTATTGGAGAGATAAAGGCTCGACGTCTCCACTGACTCGATTGAGGAGGATCGGAGTGTGAAAAAAGCATACCAGGGGCCCAATTCTGCTATTTCTATCTCGTCAAAACCGCTGGACACTCTCGTCTCTATTGTAGATTTGTGATTACCGTATTCTGTTAATTCCAATAACGAGCCCGTGGCATGTCACTCTATCTTTGTAATCGTTTATAAGCGAACACTCACGAAATAAATGTTTAAAATTTTGAGAGAGAGAGAGATAACACTTTATTGTACACCATTACAGAAAACACAGATGAACTTATAGCCTAAAAATATTCTAAATGTGCACAATGGGCGGTCTTATCGCTAAGAAGCGATCACATCCAGACAACCCGTGCCAGGAATAAAACAGATTTTGGTAGCTATTGAATCTTAATTTCGGCTAACGCCAATTCTGTTAATGGTAATACCATTTATTTTCTACTATCATTCCGCTGTGACGATATTGAAAAGATATTGTTGATTTAGTAGAATATGAAAAATTTGACAATAATATTACTTTGAATATCTTCGCAACGCCAAGATATTTAAATAGGAGAATTGGGCCCCCAGTATGCCATCCTTAATATAAAATCGAAACTCACCTGACTGAACTTCTAGTCCACAACTGGCAAAATACTGTGCAGGACTGAGGAAAGTGGCGTGCTCTCGTTTCGGAAGCCAAGACTCACTTTGGGTCGCTGAGCCAACGCAGTTAGTCCGTACGTCTGTCTGTGTTCCAGTAACAGAATTTCTCAGAAACTACTATGATAAACATAGTAATCTGTTTAAATTTAACTTAACCGCCTATCTGCATGAAAAGAACCAACCGTTGGTGGCCGAACGAAAGGTTCTCCGCAAGATTTTGGTCCCAACAAGGAGAGACGATGGTAACTGGGAGGTTGGAACCAACATTGTAATTGAAATCTCGTGGCCGAGCCTAACGTAATAGCAGAAATAAAATCATACCGCCACCACTGGCTCGGTCACGTGTACCGGTTGAGTGAGGATTGAACCGCAAAGACGGCCTATTTGGGACGTCCGGTCGGTCGCCCCAAGTACCGGTGGAGGAACAGAATGGAGGCTGACCTATGTGAGCTTCAAGCCCATAACTGCCAAGAAATCGCACAGGACCGAGACGGGTGGCGAGTTCTCGTTTAGGAAGCCAAGACACATTTTGGTCGGAGTTAGTTAGTTCTGTCCGCTTGTCTGTCTGGCTTTGTTCGTCACAGTCATTTTTCTCGGACACCAATGGCTTTATATAGATGTAATTTAACAAGAAGCTGTAGTCTATATTTCGTTACAAAATTATGTAGTTAAATGGCGTAAGAAATAAACATTAGGGATGACCCCATACCTGCAACTAATCGTCGTTATGAATCTTGAAATACAGCAACGTTCTTTAATAACTTCTTAATGAGGTCAACAGGTAGCGAGATATTTGCCCGCAAATTCATAAAATTATTACCTTTTACCTATCGAAGTTATCTGTTGACAAATTATAAACAATAAATGTTGTATAGAAAAAATAATATTATCAAAGAAAAATTGATTTAAATATCTGTTGAGTAGTTTTTGAGATAGGGGTATTTTCGATTGAATGCTTTTTTATAGTTCAATAGTCAAATAACAAAAACGGGCGACGCGATGTTTGTCACATCTATGGATAATTTCATTGGCATTAGTTTGTGCATGAGCGTTAAGAAGCCCTCAACCAAGCACAGACTAGGTAATGCTTAAAATAATTATACAGACAGGGTCTCTAGACTTAGTTTTGGCCAAAAGTAATACGGCATCCTGACCATCGTCATTATGGGATACATTTTAATACGTCGTTCGAATGTTTAAATACTAGAAACAATATTTCATATCTACTCCAAAAATATTTTGACTCCAAATAAAAATGTTGAGTAAAATTTTCGTAATCTGGGGACGCTGGATGCCGATTATCTTTGAAACATGAGTACCTATCCTCTAATGATATTTTAATTTTAGTCTAACTCAATGCTATCGATGCTATTATCTATCAAGGTCTCGCATCTACTAGTAGAAATCGAGTTAGATATACACATTATAGGTACATATATTATCAATACTTAGACATATCTAGGTAAATCGCTGTAATTGTTAGTCGATTCGTAATGTTGGTATACGTGAACTACAAGTACTACAACACAATTGAGGTTAAATTCCAATTTAATTTATTTTAAACTGAAACTCTTTGATACCTACCACCTGTGGTCAGAAGGCTGGTTCGTATTTCGCGCAACGAATCAGCATTGCCATACAGCGTGGCAATGCTGCCAGCCTTCTGGGCACGCTTCCCTCTGGCAGCGATTTGTTTCATTCTTTATATTAATTTATTTATAGTTTAGTTTATTTTTAAGCTCCATAACAACTAATAGTATATACTTTCACACATACATAGGTACATAATAACAGATATATATGCATACAGAGATATCTAAATAAAATATTGTGGCGAACGATGGTGAAACCATCTAGTTAGTTTTAGAACTTTTGGAACAATCTAGAAAAATCTAGAACAAAAAGACAAGGACGGATATATTTAGAAAAAGATAGACGATAAACGAAAGACAGAGATAGATAGATGTTAGAAAGAGATAGACGACAAAAGAGAGAAAGAGATAGATAGATGTTAGAAAGGGATAGACGTATAAACGAAAGTTCCCGAACAGAAGGTTCGGGAAAGAAAAGACAGAGATAGATAGACGGGTTCTAGAAAATTCTTCCAGGTATATAAACAGCGTAAGGCGCGCCTACTGGGCAGTTTTAAGTTGAGTTAAGTCCAAGAAGAAGAAGCAACAAGTGCGATACTAAAGAGTTGTTAGAGAAGATTAATAGAGGACAGAGCCGAATCAAGTGGTGAATTTAGTGACCAGTTTGGTGGATAGATACGTGAAGGAGGTGTGTAGCGTAGTTCGAGAGAGGAACCAGAAGCGAGCTACACGCGATAGTATCGGAGGTGGTCTACGCAATATCGGCGACGGTATTGAGGGTGTGTTAACTTATCGTCGAGACTGTGCATCGTTGGACGTGCGTATAGGGGCAACCCTGCAGAGAGGTACTGCGTGCGGCTGTGTAAGTCAATAAAAGCTTTTAAATTAAAAACTGGTGTTTTCTTCCAATCCATAAGTGCGTACCCCCGCTCGCACGTAACAATATATTGATAGATACATGTAAAAATACACATAATATAAAAAAATAATATAAAAATTATATATATTAATAATAATTAAACTTATTACTTACATTTATTTTAGTAAGAAAGACAGAAATCATTAAGAATTATTTAAATCTTTATGATTTCTGTCTTCTGTTTTGCATAAGATCTGTTAAATAGTTTTTAAGATATTGTATTTTCAATTAAATGTTCTCTTTCTTTATGATTGTCTAGCCAATAATAATATAATCTCTCTTTATAATTGTATATTCAAATAACGAACACAGTACCTAATCATTTTTCATCGGTACAAAACGAAATAGATAAAGAAAAATAGATATTTACCAGTAAAACTTATTTAGGTATGTATCCTTAAACGTATATATATATCTCTATAGTAGGTATATATATATTTCATGGAAGAAGAATATCTATACTAATATATAAAGCTGAAGAGTTTGTTTGTTAGCTTGAACGCGCTAATCTCAGGAACTACTGGTCTGATTTGAAAAATTCTTTCAGTGTTAGATAGACCATTTATTGAGGAAGGCTATAGGTTATACCATCACGCTAAGACCAATAGGAGCGCAGCACCAATGAAGAATGTTCCATAATCGAGGGTTTTTTTAACAATTCCACGCGGATGAAGTCGCGGGCAGAAGCTAGACTTACATAATATAAGAGATTATCCCATGGACCGGGATAAAAAAGCTTTTTATTTTCGTCATACCAAATTTCATGATAATCGGTCCATTTCTATGTACCTACACCCGAAAAAGTAACAAAGGTACATAAAAACATCGAATATAAATCACTTTCACATTTGTATAATATGTATTTGAAAATGATTAAATAATGAAACCTGTACTAAACTAATGAAATTTGAAATTAAGCCTTCTAACTAAAATAGACTAAAATGTAATTGATTTCTAAATCTTAAAATGTTCTGACTACAAATTAGATGTTGTTCATTCACTCTACATACATTTACGTACTTATTCTAAATAAAACATTCACTCAGCACTTTTCAATAGTATTATAAATTATGTTTTTAAATAGACATTTTGAAATTTTTGATCTTAATATGTCACGAAAAAGTTCTAATAGTAACAATTACTTTGCTAGCGATAATATTCTGTAAATAGCTTGTAGTTTTGCTGTCGGTAATTATTTTAATAACTATTGTTAATGTGGTAAGAGATTTAATAATTCAAGTTGGAAGCTATGTGACTTATGTATTACATTAAAAATGGCAAATCATTACAAGAACCCCAACATTATCAGAGAAATTAGCTACTTCACTCTTTATCGCAATTTTAATATTATATAAAACAGTTGTACACTCTATACACAAGTAGTTAATTTATAATGTAACAACATTCACCATTACACAGCATGTCTAACATTTTACACAAAAAAATTAAAACTGCAAGAATTTTGTGTCATCAAAAATGCTGACACAGTCGTCGTCGCCGGAGACACCGCAAAATTTGTGCCGATATATTTAACAATCAAATGATTTTTAATACTTCATTTGACGAATTGTAATCCAAAAACAATACTTACTCAGTTATAATCCTATAGACAACTTTAAAAAAAAACTACGCGGGTTATCGTAAGAATTAACACTGCAATGTTGAACGAACGTGTATGTCTATGGACACACTAGGCGCAACTAAAGGCTGGGCAATGCTACACGAACCTTGTTTATCATAGCGGAATAAAAAGTGTTAACTTTCTAAATTCGCAAATCCACTGGACAGGTGAAGCAGACTACAGTAGGAACATTATGAAGAACTGCGAACAATAATGCAGGACTGACTGTTTAAATTGGGGTTAATAGTTCAAAGGGCTTGTACCCTTGCCCTAAAATCAATTGTTAGCGAACTCTATTTCTGAAGTCAAATTGCCTAATGCGGTTATTGCACCTTGAGCTAGTACTATAGGACCTTTTTCCTAAATCCGGTCTCTTCCGGTCCTCTTTTTCTTATTATGCCAATAAGAAAAAAACTAAAATGTATAAAATAACGTATTTATAAAGCTATTATTATTAATATATATTATCTAAAACATCTTGAAGTCGGTGCAAAGTAAAACATAAAAATTACTATATTTTGAAAATTACTAAGCACCGACTTTAAGATGTTTTAGATAATATATATTAATAATAATAGCTTTAGAAATACGTTATTTTATACATTTAAGTTTTTTAGTTTTTGAAGTCGGTTTTTATAAACGAAGTTTTTAAATTTTTGTAGGAAACTATCTCTCTAGGCACGAGTATTAGTACTCTAAGGAGGTAGGTATGTCTAGGGTATGCCCATCTTTTTTTTAACCGTGCAGGACCGGAGAAGAATACAATTTTTTGCGGCCAGGTGACCTATCACAAAAGGCGATAAAACCACCTACAGCCAGGTAGGGTATTTGCCGTCTGGATGGCTACCACCCCTGTTCTAGATTAGGCAACTAAAAAATCCTTGAGTTGTGTTCCGGATTAGTGGCAGGGTTGCAGTCTCCCTTAAGAGAGCGGCAGCACATTGATAGCACCTTTGGTGTTACAAATGTCCATAGGCGATAGCTCCATGTCGCCTGTCTGCTGAACTCATGAAATAAAAAAACCCGCTTTGCCAGATCATAAATACAGTGTATTGTATTTAGTAAAGGGTGTAAAAACGTGAAAACCTTGGCCATTGATTTCGATGGCCTAGACTTCTGAGTTTAGGCTATGTAGGTAGAATAATGATTCTAAATACAATGTATTATTATAGGTTGAATGTAAGTATATTTTGATGTAAATAAAGAATGCCCTTTGTTCACAGTGTCGTAAACAATTGATTTGAATAAGAACCGTGTAGTAATTTTTGAGATTTAATTAAATGTCTTTTCAGTATTTCGTAGCTATATCACAAAGACAGTGGATATAGTTCTCATCTATGAAACCCTGCAATGTGCGGTCCACGATTATTCTTGTTCTTTTAATTTTAGGAAAAAGTTGAAATAACACAAAAAAATAACAACGTTAATAATTTACACACTAAAGAATCTAGATTCCATACAAAATAAAAATTTATGACTGTTCTGAACCTATTTCATTTAAAAGCAAATATATTTTAATGTGTTATTGATATTACAATTTCTAGGAATTTTTCTTCTATTCGATAAAAATAATCGATAGTGTTTTTATGAATTTCTTCCAAATAATGTTATAGTACTGTGTAGTTTAACGGTACACAGTCCTCAATAAAATGTTATGGATTTTGAAAATTTACGTTTTAATTAGTTACCAAAACATAATTGTACAATGTTTAATACCAACTTTAACGGTACAGAGAAGTAAGTAATGAGGCTAAATTATGTTATTCCAAAAATAATTGTCCAAATCGACTCCATTTATCCGTGCAGGAACGGAGAAAGAATACAATTTCCTGCGGCCGGGCGGCCTGTCGTAAGAGGCGATAAAACAACCCACAGCTAGGTGTAGGGCATTTGCCCGACTGGATGGCTACCACCCCTGGTATAAAGTATGTCGCCATAACAACCTTGAGTTGTGTTCCGATATTAGTGACCAGGTACCAGTCTTCCTTAAGAGAGCAGCAGCTCATTTGTAGCACCTTTGGTGTTGCAAATGTCCATAGGCGATGGTAACCGCTATCTATCAAGTGGGCCGTCTACCTGCCTGCTGAACTCCTGCAGTAAAATAAAAATTATTACGATAGTTAAACTGTGAACATTAGAGCTCTGACTTCCGAACCCCCTGCTAGTATCTTTAGAATAGTAACTAAAGCCAGAAGTGAAAGATGCCATCTGTGATTAAAGCTATAACGTTTCTTCTGAGGTGCAACCACAATTCCGTCGTATCGAAACGCAACTACAACATTTGCTATTAAGCAACGGTCAATTAAGAGCTAATCATCTATACATATAATAAAACTGTTGAGATCGAATTTCTGTACAATAAAAAACATTTTATAAACTGAGTCAGGGGGATGTAAGAAGTGAAATAGAACAAATTTAGATTTTTTTCAAAATTTGTTTCTCTGTTTGTCTATTTGTACGGGCTAATCTTCGAAACGACGGGACCGATTTAAATGAAATTTTGTATGGTGATAGCTTATATCCCTGGTCAACATATACGATACTTTTGATCCCGAAAACTTAAAGAGTTCCCGTGGAATAGTTAAAAAAACTTGCCACGTCGCGGGCAGAAGCTAGTAAGTACTTCATAATAAATAGTTTGAGGAACAGCTCAGAAAAATTAGAATTAGAGGCTCATCCAACAACTGTTACAGTATAAACCCCCATTCTAGCACAAGATAAAAAATAATAAACCCAAATTAAAACTAATTAAATTTAAATAAATAATAAATAATATTCTAATAATTAAAGGTAAAATAAATCTAATAATATTAGAAAAATTGGGATAAGTTTGTTCCTTAGTAAATAATTTAATAGCATCAGAAAATGGTTGTAAAATACCAATAAATCCTACTTTATTGGGACCCTTACGAATTTGAATATAACCCAATACCTTACGCTCCAATAAAGTTATATAAACAACCCCAACTAAAACTCCTCAAATTAAAATAATTAAACCAACAAAAATCAAAAAGTCCATTACACCTAAGAATAAAGATAACTGATCTAGCACGATATATAACAAGATATTTCATATGTATGCCTACATACATTATATATGTAAATATAAGTTTATTTTAATCTGACAGTTTTATTCATATTGAGTTAGAATACATTTGTAAGTTTTCTAATCGTCTAAGAGCTGGCAACGTTTTCGAGAGAGAATTTCAAGAAGGCCAGTTTTTAGATATGCTATTCCTCTCACTCTCCCGGACGTCATACGGGCAGTCTGGCTGGCGGTAGTAGTTGCGTTCATCAGTGCGCATCGTATCTGTACAGGGAAAATATCAATTTTTCAAATCATTTTAAGGTTTCTTCTTTGCTTATTATTTTAATTGGAATTTTTGACACATGAATCTATTATTGCCAGACTTTTTTATTGTTGTTTAAACTGTGCCAGACGCCAATTCAGATTTTTTTTTTTTTTCAAATTATTTTAGTATGGCTGAAATTTTTATATGACGTTATTTAACTAGCTACAAACCCAAAATTAATTTGCCAAACAGTACTTCAATTGTTAACCTTCAGCCAGACCGATCTAAAAGTGAAAAGTGATTGGGTATGTTGGAAGAGTACAGATAGTCACGCGCTAGTTGCGCAAGCGAGATAGACAATATCTTCTTTATGGAAAGCTCTGCCGTGCTTTCACGTACTCACAGGATGCGACTACACTCCAGCTTTTTCCGGAAAGGAAAACTCCGACCTTTTAAACTGTTAGAGCAATCAGAACAGTATCAGTCAGCCTGTCAAAATATTATAACAGATGATGAAGAATTGCTGGATCCTCATCCAGATCATTTGAGATCTTAGAAAAATTAATATGTCATATTTACGGAGCTCGTGATTCTTGCAACGTCAATGACGTTCGGTTCCATCAGTTTTCAAACACTTATCGGTCTAAAAATTAGACGAATTGCGTAATTTTGACCCATGGAGCCTACCACCATATAAGGCTGAATTGTATCAACATTTACTACGAGTTCGTTACGTCACAAAGTTTTGGAGAAATTCTCATTTAAAACACAAACAAACAGACAAACAGAGAAACAAAAAATTTGAAAAAAATCTAAATTAGTTCTATTTCACTTCTTACACTTCTTACTTTCTCTTCTTCTCCTGACTCGGTTTTTAGCAATTTTTTTCATTGTACAGAAATTTGACCTCTACAATTTTATTATATGTATAGATTTAGTTTATTATAAAGTACATAAAATCTTAGTCTTTAAGTTCATGTTTGTATTGGTTTACAATACAATGTTTATTTGGAATATTGTTAAAGCTTTCTACACGAAGTCGCTTTAAGCTTTAAAACATGAAATTTGAACTAAGCATATTGTAACTAATATAATTATTTTCTATTATTTTGATAAACAATAAAATGCTAGCTCTTATCTTTGAATTTTCTTCGATGAGTATAATAAAGCTATATTTCCATTTTGAATTATTGTAATAGTAAATGAATGACTTTAAACTAGTTCGTAAGATTTTTCTAACTCACAATTACAACTACTTCCTGTGGCATAACATTATTCAAAAGAAAGCGGACGCAAAATTCGCGAATTTTAATGAATATGTATAATGAACTCTTGTTTCTATAGAAACTTGTTAATACGATTCTTGACTGTGTTATAAGCTTGTAACACAACTATTATTAATGAATTAGTGTCATAAATTTAACCTCACCGAATAAAAATTTAAATACCAAATTCCTTTCTTATAAAAACCACTAGTTTCTGAGAAAAATTAAGTGAATAGACAAACAGACAGACAAATAGATGAACATGACGATTCTATAGGAGCTTACTTGCAAAAGTAATGTTTATCATCATCGTCAGCTATTTGCAGTCCACTGCTGGACGTAGGCCTCCCCAAGACGACGCCACTCATCTCTGTCCTCCGATTTCCTCATACAGCGCCTACCGGCGACCTTGCATAGGTCGTCGGTCCATCGAGCTGGAGGGTGTCCGACACTACGTTTACCGAGACGCGGTCTCCACTCCAGGACTCGTTTGCTCCATCGGCCATCGGTCCTGTGGCAGACGTGACCAGCCCCCTACCACTTCAACTTGCTAACTTTGCGAGCTATGTCGGTTACCTTGGTTCTCGTATGGATATCCTCATTTCTAATCATTATCCATAAGAGAAACACCCAACATAACTCGCTCCATAGCCCGTTGAGTGACTTGGTATTGGTGGACCAATCCTGCCGTCAGTGTCCATCTCTCGGCCTCGTAGGTCATCAGAACGGGGAGGACGCACTGCTCGAAGACTTAAAAGTCTTCAAGCATTGCGAAATGGTCGACGAAAAGACTTGACGAAGCTTACCGAATGCTGCCCAGTCCAACTGAATCCTCCTATTGGCTTCCCCCTCGAAGTTGTACCTGCCAACCTGTATTTTCTGTCCAAGGTAGACAAAAAATGTTTATGGAACCCTAGAAAATAATCATTACTATTTTTCTTAAAACAAACCACACTTTCTTAGATCTTAGTCTAATTTAAAAAAAGTTAAAAACCACTGTAAATAGTACCAGTGTACATGGAACCAAATTCCAGGTTTAGGTTTAGCCAATACGGCTAAATTTCTCATATCAATGAAACCCGTAATAAGCATGGGCTCTGTAACCAACTTCCCAAAATTAGAAAATTGTTCACCTTGAAAACAAACGTATACAAGATGTAAAAATAAAAATGTTGTTTTTATTTCTAAAATTTTAATTGTAATCTAATGACGCGTTTCAAAGCTTCTACAAGAGAAGACATACGAAAATTCTCAAAACGGTCATTTATAATAAAACATCTTATTTATATAGTAGTTTTCACTTACATTTTGGCAATTATTTTGAAGTCACAAACACTTCAATTGTGTTTAGATATGTTGTGTGTTTTTCAGTTGATCGTAAACTTATAGCAAAGAAGCGACAAGACACAGTCGATATGTGTCGGATGTTTAATAACGAAATTGAAAGGTTGGATATCCAGAAACCTAGAAAATCGGTGGATAATAGACGAAGAATTAAAAGAGATATCTCAGGTCAAGCAACCAATGTGAACCCAGTATTAAATGAAGAGGATGCAAAACGAGTTGAAAAAATAGTTGAGAAATTGTACGATGATATGGAAGCAAAGGGGGAAAGAGTTGATTATGGGCAACAGGAACCAAGTACTTCTACCATAACTTTAACGGTAAGAGAGTTCACTTTTTTTCTAAGCAATCTAAGGAAAAATATATGTCAATAGTGAACATTGTCTCAAATGATGATAAAGAAAAATCCAATATTAATTAGATTTTCCTATCCCTTTGCCATCTAAACAAAAACAAAACCGTTTGGGTATAAGCACCATTTAGTAGCTAGTTAAAGAAATAGTTAACATAAAAACTTTTATGGTCATCGGTCAACCATTAACGCTGGTATATATATATGCCAACATCTATCATTACATGTGTGCAGATTAGTCATATAGACATTTATTAGTGCATAGACTTGGGCCTTCCCATTTCTAGGAGAACGTACAATGTACCCACTACACTACGCATATTAGATCAGATAAATTACATAAGCGGTGGAAGCTTACCCACCACGATTCGAACCCATGTCGTCTTATAATATTGATATTTTTATCATATCTATTGTACTTAACCCATTAAACCAAAAATTCCGACAACATACTGCAGCATGTGATTTAATCATTCTCCTACTCTTACGTTTTAGAAAAAGAAAAATGTATCAGCTAGAAGATTTGCCTTCGCACCATCAGAATTGCTGGGACCAACGTCATCTAAACCGGAGAGTTATTTCTTAGATGGTGAAAATATAACACCAAGTCTAGCTAGATTTAAACATGGCATTGTTCCATATTACATAGATTCCAAAACCTATGGTAAGATAGAACAAAATATTTTATTTCACAAAACTAAGCTACTAATAAAACCAAAGAAAGTCTATTAATAAAACTAGAAAAACTTAAACGCGTCCTACTTTTGTCCTTTTCTCAAATATTTAGGGTCGACACAGGATCTTTTAGTCTTTCTTTATTGCGAAGCTGTTAAACGACCCACCTAGTAGAAAGCCCACGCATTACCAGCCTTTAGCGCGGGATAGAGGATATGGGAAGTGGTCTGACGAATGAGGTGGGAAATTCTGAAAGAAGGCTTTAGCAAATCCTTTCTATGAAAATTATTTGTACAAAAGCCGTTAAGCAGCGTTGTGCGTGAACTACTAAATTTTTACGATAAAGATCAACCAAGCCCAAGTACTGTGAAGGATTCCGTAGGGAGTAGATAATATACAGGCGTTTTTATTATTTCAGTGGTACTGTATAAAATGTTTTTTCAGACTCTCAATTAGCCAATATTATCGTATCAGCTTTTGATTATTTCGAAAAAGCGACATGCATTCGCCTTCAGAAACTACGGCAGCGTCCCACTGACACGGCTTCAATGAAAGATATTAACTGGATATACATCACCAATCCATCTGGTATACGACAGTGTGTTCATAGCAATGAAAGGCGAAAAACTGACGGTGTTCAGGTAAAGAATGTCACTGTTCAAATTCAAGAGTGTTTAATGCAACTTATGATATAATTATGTACCTGCAACTTAGTGCTGCGAAAATTTGGTGAAATCTTTTTTTTATTGCATGAGTTCAGCAGAAAGGCAGACGGCCTAAGTATTAGAATGCGGTTAACAGTGCCTATGGACAATGTGCTGCCGCTCTCTAAAAGGAGACTGGAACCTGGCCACTGATGCCGGAACACAAATCAATCATTTTTTTTCTCTTTATTTATAAGAGGGTTTGGTCAGTATTGACCATGCCACCATCATAGGAACAACACACTTGAATTACCGCGGCTTAATACCTACTTTAACTAGATTGTATAGCATCCTGGCATCGTCCGATAACGGATATGCCAGGATACTATTACACGCACCAATTTCGTGAGAGTCACATCCTAACAAACTTCTTTCGATCTCGTTACGTACGCATTCCACTAAAGTGTGATATACATCTTCTGTAACCTGACACTCGTGCAATTGGATGTTACTGATCTTTTCATTAAAAATGCGAACCCGTTTAGTGGTATGTGCCCGGAGCGAAGTCGGAAAGCTGTCACTATTTCAGATCTAGACAAGGATGACCCCGCAAACCATGGTGAGCGTGTTAGATTGGGTTGAATAGTCCCAAATCAATCTCATAACAACAATTATGTCACCGTACGGGACACAAGATTGTATGTTACTGTGAACTTAAGTCGGAACAGGATACACTATTTATTTTTCCTTTTTCTTTATTACATAATAATCTATTAATTTCTGAGTCAGGTTGCCTGGAAAAGATCGCTTTTAGCGATAAGGCCTCCTTTTGTTTTACCAAGTAACTATTGTCTTTTTATAAGTTTTCGTGAACAATAAACTGCTGTCATTATGTCACTATTATTGACACACAGGTTCAGGGTACTTATATATACATAATTATTTTGATATATAGCTGGAGTACAGCAAACAGGCTGACGACCCACCTGGTGGAAAGCGGTTACCGTCACCTTTGGACGTTTGCAACATCAGAGATGAGGACGGAGAAGAGGACGAAGGCAACATTCTAAACAGTTCTTCGGAACACTCCCCGTTATATAGTCGGTATAATATACAGAGAGAAGCGAAGTCTCTCCTAAGGGCAAGCGTATCTAGACCGTCTGTGAGTATGGGATCGTCAACAACGCGAACGGCTCGACGTTGAATACAGTCCAGGGGATTAAGTAGATATATTTACTAAGTACCTACTTGTCTGCATTAAATAATTTTTGTTTGTAATCCATAATAATATTGTAATTTATCCAATTTTATGTAAAACTTATTATCAAACATATTGCCTTTATTTACATACAAATTTATGTAAATTATAAACTAGTACAATAAAGAAAATTTGACTTACAATATATTGTATTCCACCTACAATCCCTTAAGACTGCAAGTAGATACTGAGTATAGGTCATCGAAGTCAATAGATAAATTTCCTAGAAGGCTTCGGTACCTTGCTGGATCGCCATACTGATCCCTAATCCAAAATAGAAACCAGCTCATTGATCACCTTCACCTCCGCATCACATTGAGGCGCCACGGGACCGTAACTATAGTTGTGACTGCCGTAACGACCCCCGACCTAATTACCTGAAGAATCAATTAGACGTTTAGAGAGCTCTTTATAAAGGCTCAAGGCCTGAAGACGCCACGGTCTAAGCGCAAACGGCACAAACATTATTATAACTTGCATTGAGGGTTGCATATTTGCGCCGCTTTAGTAATTTAGCTGTTGGAACTAAAACTTACTTTGATATTTTGCAGATGATAGTATTTGGGTACGACTGTATGTCTTTAGGTGACATAGTCCACGAAGTGATGCATGTTCTTGGTTTCTCACACGAACACTCTCGCTCTGATAGAGATCAGCACATCTCTATTCTATGGGATAACATCAAACCCGGTAATATTTTGTACAGTCCTATAAATAAGTAAATTAGTTGGAAAACAAACTTTAAAAATAATTTACATTTCCTACGCACTTGCTGCACTTACGTTAGTGTTAGTGACTGGGACCAAATGCGACTTATAGTGTTAAATGTAACTCATTGACGATTAACTACATTAGTGTATTATACTTGACTTATTTGTCAATGTTTAACGTCATTAAAATGTCGCATCTCGAAAAACGCATTAAGCCCTTGGCTACATTTGCGTGACGCAATTACTGACATTATGCCATCTGTCGCAGACGTAATAAGAATAAAACTTTTCCATTATATGTATACCTAACCGGTATATCAAAATGAAAGCAATACAGTTTATATAAAAGAAGTTCTTTTATATATTTTACTGCCCGTTTCATTTTATCTTTATATGTGGGTAGAACTGTTACAAAATTTGAGAACTTTTTTGTACTACCCTCATAAATAACCTCCAATGATCTGTGACTGCCATATAAACTTGTATAGACGGCGGTTAAACCGTATACATATAGTTGAAATCTACATAAATATTTAAAACAGTTGTGTTTAATGTGATTTCTAAAATTAATTACTTACCGTATCCAGACAAGAACGGAGTAAAAATACAATTTCCTGCGGCCAGGCCACTTGTCATAAGAGGTGAGAAAACAAATCCTCACCCATGTAGTTGACCATTTGCCCGTCTGAATGACTACCACTTCTGGTCTAGAGTAACCAATTAACTCCATAGGCTCAGCAACCCAAAATGTTTCTTGGCCTCCGAAACGAGAACACGCCATCTGTTTCTGTCCTGTGCTATTTCTTGCCAGTTATGGCTTGAAGTTCATATAGGTCAGCCTCCACTCTGTCCCTCCACCGATACTTAGGGCGACCAACCGGAGGTTGCCAATCCGATCGTCCCAAATAGGCCTTCTTCACGCTTCGATCCTCTACCATCCTTTCCACGTGACCGAGCCAATGGACGCGGTGAGATTTTATCTCTCATGGTCTAGAGTATGCCAGTATATTTCCTTTTTGAGAACGGCAGAACATTGATAGCACTTTTGCTGTTACAGATGTCCATAGAGGATGGTAACCGCTTTCCGTGAGGTGGGCCGACTGCTTGTCTGCTAAATTCATACAGTAAAAAAAATTACACCAATTTCAACAAGTTTGCGTGTATACCTGTAGGTGTTGATACATAAATTGCCTAGAAAAGAACTAAAAAAGAGCATCAAATCATTGAAAATTAAATTTCTTTTGTAAATTTCGTCGTAATCTTAGCTATGAAATATTATTGCGTTTTGACATTTAAATCGACGGGGCTTTCCTATAGAAATTGGCACTTTCACATCACCGTAGTTCTCTTGGTCTTCGAATCACATTCCACATGTATTTTCTTAGACGGTCTTTGAATTTTACTTCAGGGTACAAAAAATACTTCGAAATTCCTAAAGAGGGAAACGTTTATAACGTAGAAAGCTTGCCTTATGATTATGCCAGTGTTCTTCACTACCCTGCTCGAGCGTTTTCCAAAAATGGACAAGTCACAATATTAACAAAGGTACTGTTATTTATTTCTCATACTAACAAACCGATAATAAATTCAATTTAAAATAATAAATGTTAGCCCTTTAATTTCTCACTTCCGAGATCGAACGTCCCCACATCTGAAGTGTGTGGAGAAATATGGGATGTTTTTTCTTCTTTTTTACGTTTTATTTTTGTCTTCTTCTTTCTCGGTTATTCTTTTCTTTTTAATGTTTTATTATTTAAAGAATATTTTTTTGACCAAGACATTTAAAAATTTAAAAGAACCTAATTATGTTTGTTACTTATTTGGTTTAGAAAGTTTTTTTAATAATAAAACGTTAAAAACCGTATTGAAATCCATAACATGCTAAATCTAGCGTGCTTTATGTAGCCTGGCGTTAAAATTGGCCAACGTGATGGCCTTAGTGAACTGGACGTAGAAAAGGTTGGTTTGATTTACGCCAACGAATGTGTGAAAAGAAACCGAGAGTATTTGTTGAAAACTTGTCCAAGGGTTGTCAAAGCTGATAAGAAAACCACGGTTAAACCAACTCAACGAGAAATAGAAGAATACTTCAAGGACCGCTTGTGGCCATTTGGAGTTATTAATTATAAAATACGGGACAAAATGGAATTTTGTAAGTACCTATACATACCTAACTACATATTATAATTTACGACAAGATTAAAATATTTAATAGCACTTTATAGCTTTTTGTTGGATTAGACCAATGTCCTGCACAAGATGTATAGTGTTATTTGTGAATCTGCGTAGCGATCGTCAAAATAATTTTCAAAGACAATATAGGAGCCGCTATCTTAGCTAAACAGTTTTTTGTAGTATCTAACAATGTAATGTGGTAAATAAAAATAATATAACTTTTATCATTAGCTGCTGAAGAGAGAGAAAATATTCAAGCTGTTATACGTCACATTCAAAGTGAGACTTGCATTAAATTTAGGGAAGTTACTGAAGCAGGTGACACGACAGAAAACAGTGAAGAGGATGACAGAAATATTGATACTAGCGCATTATCAAACAATGATGTTAAAACTAATTTAAATGAAACTAAAGGAGTAACTAATGACAGAGACATAACTGGTGTATCAAATGACGAAAGACAATCTGAAAATGAAATTGGCAAAAGTGATGACGAAATAAGATTTAGTGGTAATGATTCTGTTCCCGACTTGAGAACATCGAAACCTATTCATGTGGATCTTACATCGATAAATAATAATACCCTTAGGGTTCTACTACATAAAAATAATCCAGGGACTAAAACAGGTAAAAAGTCTATAATTACATTTAAAGCATTGCCTTTAAAATTAGTGCGGAATGATTTAAATAATTAAATAATTTAAAATAAAAATATACATTTTTAAACAAATAACAATCAGCTAGATAAGCTATTTATTTTCGCAGAACTGTTTAAATATTGTTCTACAATACATAATCATGTACATATATAATAACTTTATTACTCATCAAAATCAACTTATTGCATGGAATACCATACTAAATATAAAAAGGCCTATCGCTCATAGCAACTAATACTATACTAAAACTAATACTCTTCCAAGCAACCTAACTTAAGGAGATATTAGCTAATTTGGAGATGTTGATGGAGCAGATAGTATGATTACATGATAGGACGGAACAAATATTTAAATATGCAAAATTTAAAAAACTAATTTATAACATAGAAGACTAGACTAAAACTAGGTAGACTAGTTCATAATTTTATTGAATTTAGGGCCGCTTGCATAACGATTGCCTTTAAATAAAATTAGTTAATCATATTAGACTGCCTAAATACGTTTTACACAAAACGTATTGACAGTTCTTTAAACATATTTAGCGGCAATTTTTTGCAGTGTGCAAGACGCTAATCGTATTTAAGGGTGTTAAATGCATACATACATACATACATACATTACTTCACGCCAGGTCCCTTGCGGGGTAGGCACGAACAACAGAGCGCCATTTAGGCTTATTCTTACACACCTCACTTGCTTCTTTGACATTCATAGTTCTTGTCATGCACGCTCGTCTGTTCTTAAGTGTTAAATGCGTTTAGTGTTTTTTAAATAAATTTAAGTAACGTTATGCAAACGGGGCTTAATGTTGTAAATATATGTAAGTTAACCTGTAAGATTTATAACAAAGTAAGTAAATACATAAATCTATATAGAGGTATTTTAACAGCTGTAAACAAACCATCAAAGGCTTCCAAGTTACCTTCATTAACGAGACGTCATGCCAGCAGTATTCTAGTATTATCTAGATCAGCTAAAGAAGGGTGTCAATGCCCAACATCTGGAAAACCTGATGGGGACAAGGTAATTTTTTCTATAACAAAAACTAACATCTCAGCTACTGCAATTAAGAACGATAGGCTATTTTCTTAAGTGTTCGCGACTAGTACACATAATATAAAAACTTCGTTTAAAAAAACCGACTTCAAAAACTAAAAAACTAAAATGTATAAAATAACTTATTTCTATAGCTCTTATTATTAATATATATTACCTAAAACATCTTAAAGTCGGTGCTTAGTTATTTGCAAAATATAGTAATTTTTATTATGTTTTACTTTGCACCGACTTCAAGATGTTTTAGGTAATATATATTAATAATAAGAGCTATAGAAATAAGTTATTTTATACATTTTAGTTTTTTAGTTTTTGAAGTCGGTTTTTTTAAACGAAGTTTTTAAATTAATTTGTTACTTTTTAGGGTGGACATACGAATGGTGCCGCGCTTCTAAAAAAATTTAGGTCCCAAGAAACGAGAACAAAAAAATGATGATAAAATGAAAACTACGGGGCCAAACTATGTCAAATTTTTAGGGGACCACATGGCAGCTATTCCGCGTCGAACAAAAAAAGAATCACGTAAATCGAATCATAAATCTCAGAGTAATCGGTGTACATATGGAACGAAAAGGAAACTTTTTTCATAAAAAATATTCATAAAATGAAAACTACTGGGCCAAACTATGTAAAATTTATAGGGGACCAATTGGAAGCTATTCCGCGTCGAACAAAAAAAGAATTACGTAAATCTGATTATAAATGACGGAGTAATCGGCGAACATACATAAAAAAAAAAGATCCCGACGAATTGAGAACCTCCTCCTTTTTTCGAAGTCGGTTAAAAACTACATTTTAACGCCACGCTAAAAATCGTTAAAACGTAGTTTTATTAAACGATATTCTATTTGTTTTAAGCGACAGTCTTTACAAGAAAGTAATTTAAAGTTTGTTTAATAAATAAAAAATAATTACACTAAACTACATACTAATGCTGTTGGAAAATTAATAACATAATAAAAAGCCTTTATTTCTACCACAATGGCTGTTAAAGAAAGTCAATACATATTTATATATCAAAGAATGGAAGTCACCTTTACAGCGTAGGCCACCCCTAATAGTTTCCATTTTTCACTATCTACAGCTGTTTTTCTCCAATTTTTTCCACATCTATTTGAGTAAATATCATCCCATCTCTTTGTGTCTTCCTCTTTCCATATCCCTGAATATTCAATCGCAGATTTTCGTTTTCCATCTCCTTGCCTACTTGTATATCATGCCTATTTCAAAACACGAATAACATTGTTACATCTAAAATTCAATTCAAATCTTGTAATAATTGGTGGTATTCCCAATTTAAAATATTCTAAATGATCTTAAGCTTAATTCTTAGCATGCGTTTAAGTCATCAGTGTTTTTTAGTCATCGTCAATGAAATATATTTATAACGGTTACAGTTTCAGGCGTGTGTAGTAGATTGCTTACACTTGTCAAGTTATGCTCTGAAAATATCTAATAATCTCTGAGCACGACCGTGACATGAGCCAAGGATGCGCTGATATCTGTTTATACTTTAATTAATTAAAGTAAACTGTGCCTTATAATAAATACTTTCTATTCAAGTTAAGAGTACAACGCCATTAATTTTTTTTTTTTTATTATCCTTCTCATTTTGTTGAGTGATCATGATGGCACATTTATTTAGCTTTGTCAACATTTTTTTATAGGTATACCTATAAAGTTTAAATACTTTCATATTTAATTATACCTAAGTATATTTAAATATGCTTAAGTATATTTAAATGTAAGAGTAATATTGACTGCTTCGTTTATTGTATTATTTGTGTGGTCTTGGGAACATATCTATAACTCCCAGAACCTAACCCGTTTTCCAGGACAAAAAGTATCCCATATTCGTCTTCGTGTTTATTTAACTATTTTAATTAAGAAATGTTAATAAATTTATTTTCGCCTTATGAGCTTAATGCCTAACGCACGTTTCAAATGACGTGGGTTGAATCCTGTAATACGAAATACTTAGGTGGGAGGAGGTGCTTACTACTTGCTAACGATGAAGGAAAACATAGTGATGAAAACTGTACATCAGTGTAACCGATGCTTGCCTCTTAAAAGTGGGGAGGTCTGAGCCAGCCATGGGACGTTAACAGGCTGATATCATTTTATTTTCAGGTTTTGGAAATTAGCTCTGACTGTTTCAATTCTGTAAACGACTTACTCCATGTATTTGTTCATGTTTTGGGCCTCGATCATCAACACAATATGCATGATAGGGACCAGTTCTTGCATATAGTATGGAATAATCTTACACCAGGTAAAATTTGAATATTTTTAAAATAATTTATTAGATTACAATAGACAATTAATTGAAATTCTAGTGACCAAAAGCATAGGCATACACCTAGGGCATAGGGCAACACATTGGTCTTGCTATGCAACGTGGCAATGCCGCCACCAACATTTTGGGAACGCTCCTCGCTGACAGTGATTTAGAGTGAATTTTTTTACTTACAATATTATTAATAAATAAAACTAAAAATAAACTATATATACAAACTAAAATTAAACCATAAAATATAGTTCCAGACCGATGTCAGTCGGAAACGTGCTCAAAAGACTGGCCACATTGCCTCGCTGAATGGCAATGCTGATGCGTTGCCCGAGGTATAAACCAGTCTTTTGGTCACGTGAGACATCCACCGAACATTTGGCTATGTCTCAATAAAGCCTGTGCGTCTCAGGCCCCCATGGTCCCAGGGTCTCGACCCCAAAAGCCGCAAATATGTAGCCATTTCCGATAGCAATATTATTTAATTTATTAATAGTAAATTTAATAGTAAAGTTTATTTTATATATATATATATGTGTGTGTGTGTGTGTGTGTGTGTGTGTGTGTGTGTGTGTGTGTATGTATATATATATGTGTGTGTTTTTTTAATACGTATATATATATATATATATATATATGTGAATGATAGAAATGTATGTACGCGCATAACTTGAGAACGACTTTACCGATTTTGATGATTTTGTTTTTGTGTTTAAGTGGGTCCCCTGATGGTTTAGATTCACAATTGGGACCGGTAGGTGGCGCTGAGATCGAGTTCTAGAATCCTCCTAATCACCTGGACCGATTTTGGTGATTTTGTTTTTGTGTCATGAAACAAAGTCTTATCTATTTTTATCAGATAATATGGCGATACGAAGTTCGCCGAGGCAGCTAGTAATTAATTTAATTAATTATAGCTTATTTGAAAAACTTGGGTCCGTCTTCTATAATATCAATTACATTATTTTTTTAAAATAACTGGAATAGACTATGTAAATCATGGTGAACAGGGTGCAATTTTTTTAGATTTCTTGTCTCTTTGTTCGATATTCACGTAAAAACTAAGAGGCCAATTTTGATACGGACATGTCCGTCCATCTACTTTGTATGTCGCAGATATTTTCCTTTAAAATATTAGGTGTAGGAATATGAATGAAATTTAGTAAAAGTATATACATGGTACATATGTCGCTACATAATGTAGTAATGAAATTAAGAAAAAATATTATGCGTATAACCACCCTATATGTAACTAAGGATTAAACTTTGTTTTGCTGAGTGAGGTGGTGACCGTTGGACGTAGGCCTCCCCAACTCCCCTCATCCAGCGCCCACCTTCGACCTTACTCAAGTCATCAGACCATCGATCTTGAGGCTTACTGAGAGAGAACCGAGAGAACCGAGACAGATTGTCTTTACTTAGATCTTAAAATACCGGTTTACTTCCTTTTTTGGAACAATAGTATCCCAAATCCTAGACAGTTTTGTTTGCTCTTTAGATGTGAAACAAGACATGGAGAAGTTATTGCCACCGGCTGCATCAGTTGGCTTCGCTTACGACTATCAGAGCGTCATGCATTATCCCTGGCTGCAGATTAAGAATGGCGTTTCCAATATGATGTATCCCGTTTGGGTAAAGTATTAGTTTGAGTTTATTTCAGTTATAGTACATCGCTGCGACAACGGTTTGGTTAGGTTATAGGTTACCTTCAAAAAAATTTATCGGTGTACGAAACACAAAAAAGCACTTGTTTTAATTTATTGGCATATCTCGAAAACTACTCAACGGGTCTATTTCTTACCAATTATTAAAAAGTATTTATATATATATTTCATACATTACTATCTCCTAAATATTTTCAATTTTTTTATTTCATAGCTCAAATGTTACAATGGGTACATACTAACTTAAAAATCTCTCGCTACCTATTGAAATAAAAAAAAACATTAAAGAAGTTATAAACTGTCAAGATCTGATTGATAATAACCAGGCGACTATCTATATACATACAGTGGCGAAATGAAAATATTCGTCACCTTAAAGTAGACTTTTGCTTACATGAGTACAAGAAAAAATACTGTCAACATTTTAATAAATGTTACGTTAGTAAAATACTAGCTGTGCCTACGACTTCGTCTGCATGGAACTTCTTTTCTTGGTATCCTAAAAAAATAGCCATTACTATAATAATAGCCTTATAACATCAGCTATCTGCCAGTGAAAGTCCTGTCAACCGGTCCAAGCGTATCAGAGATTAGCCGGAACATCCAGAGAGACAAAAAAGTTAGAGATTTTTAATGTAAGTATCGTATATACTTTCATATGCATTTATAAGGAGCTGTTATTCTGATGTTACAAACAGACACTTAATTTTATTAATCTGTATGTATTGACAGAAACGTGAAATTAGAAGAAAAAAAATGTTGACAATGATAGACACTGAGATTAACAATAAGAAACAAAGCAGATATAATATTTTTATCATAAACATTAAAACCAATAAAAAGGTTTTAAATCTCTAAACAATCTTCTTAGACGAAATAAAAAATTAAACAACTTTCTTCTAAATAGTTTTAAACTTTATTGTCAAATAGCGAACCATAATTATCTGTGGTACAGTTTGTTCTGTGACTTAATTTTAAAAAGGTAACATGTGCTCGCGGAACGTTAAATGAATCAATTTGAAAACTGGCAAAGTTCGCCAGTTTTTCAAATTGATTATTATATTTTCATTACACCACTGTACATACGCTGAAAAAAAATTAACTCTAGGTTACATGTTAGTCAATTAATAACAAAGACTTATAGATCCCTTAGGCTTAAATTAATTTAATGTATTCCTTTTTTTTATAGAATGACGGATGGGCGATGGGTCACTGGCAAGGGTTAAGCTCGACAGATGTCCAAAAATTGAACCTTCTGTACTTCAAGGAATGTGTTAAGAGATTGAAGCAAACAAATAATTAAATTAAATATTTTTCGTAATTTTCCATCTATTTATCAATTTTACCTACCTGCCTAACGTTTTAAAATAATCTAAAACTAAGTTAAATATACTAATATAATAAATATCTGCAATAAACTTACATATATCTAGTGGACAAAATATCCAAAGTTTTATTCGATTTGATATTTTTTATCTTAGAAATAAATACTAGATGAGACTGTACTAGTTACTAAGGTAAAAAAGAATAAAATATATATTTTCACTACAAGGATTGTCATGTATATGTTTCCTGTGAAAACATATTTTTATTTGACAATCACAAATAAAAGTTAAGGATTTTTTAATTGAAGGAGTATTTGGTGAGGCCTTGAATAATGAAGCTTTATCGTAAAAATGAAATATTTTATATTATATTATATTTTATGCAAAGTACCTACAACTGAGTTATAATAAATACTTCACAACATTGGGATCCTGTAATAGATCAGCATCTCATACGGCATATACAGTTATATCTTCAAGTGTTATATATAATAGATGTTCAATTATAGTGAATACTATTTTTGACTTGCAACGTAGTCACGTTTATTTGGCATCAGTCGAAGATTTACAATACGGCTTTCTCCTGGTGCCTGTTTGCTTCAAGATTATTCTTTAAAAAGTTTTTGAAAAAGATGAAAAAGAAGGTCCTGTAGATTTTAGGTTTGTACTTATTAACGGGTATTTCGAAAGTATTACTTTTGTTATGAAATAAGTCATGACAGCTCCTTTAATTAATTCTGCTTTCACCTGTTGTGTGTTGCGTTTTGTATTGAAGACGTAATTTTACCCAAAATAAGCGTACTATCTGGTGCCGATACAGTCAACCAGCTATTGCACAGTCGTATGTTACTAAGCAAGAGGAATTAACTTTTTCGTTTTAAGAAACGAATTACATCGAATCTTCATAATAACTATATCACTTTTTGTATTTGAAGAAGTAGAGAGTTAAGGATACAAAAAATACATTAACTAAACAGCCGATGCTTTAAATTGTGTATTTTTAACCATCTTTTTTAAAATTCTTAACACAATAACAACTTTAAACATTATATTATAAATACATTTTATTAAAATCGAGTCTCAGAATAAACTAAATTTGTATCAGCATTAGAATTTAATTATTTTGTATTATTATTATTTATATATTTTATCTCGGCTAACCGGAAATAAACTAATGGCACGGGCCTAGGCCAAGTGTACATTAGTGGAACGACTAAGATGTAGTGATTGCTATTTGATTTGATGTACGATTACTAGCAAGTAAATCATTGGTGTCACCTTGCAGGAATTTTCTTACTGTCCTACATGTATTTAGTATTGTTGCTTATTATTATTATTAAGCTCTTTATCATTATCTGTGGGAATTTCTTCTACTTGGTAATCATTTCGTTCATCTAACAAGTGATCATTAACCATATCGCCTTCACTATTAGAACCTTTCTTATCTTTTCCCTTTTTTGTTTCATTGGTTAGGATCATTTTGTCAGAATTGAGATTGTCATTTACATCGCAGTCATCAGAATTATCATCTTGTTTCACTGTAACACCTTCATGAAGAACGTCTTTGCAAGTATCTAATAAATCATCAACTTTTCGCTTCTTACACTCATGACCATAGTACAGGCGCAATTTCATCATGTCCAGAAGTGACAATGAGTTAGATGGTCTTATCTGTAGGCCTGGTACCTGATAATACGAATTAAGATTTTGAACATGAAGAATTAAATAAGAAAATGAAAATGTTAATAAGTGCCTGTTGAGTCACGCTTTGACATATAAGACTTCTATAAAGCGACAAACGGCCATCGCTTTCCTTATTTGAATACGAAAACTTTAAAAAAGCATGTATTGAATAATGACCCCCTACCTCTAAAACTACTAAAGGTATCTTGTCCAAACCAATATTTATTGAAAGTACTAGCCTAAAATTGGCAAGAAACTATGTAGGACAAAGGAAAGTGGCGTCCACTCTTATCGGCCAAGACTCACTTAGTTTCGCTGTACCAGCGGAGTAAATATCTATTTAGTATCGCCAGATTAGCTAACATTTTTTTTAAATTTAGGTTGCCTGGAAGAGTTCGCTTTATTGCCTACAAAATATTGTATGTAAATAGGTTTTGTTTTTGAGAAGGTCCTATCCTATCCTATTTATCCCATCTTAAGGGCTGACAACGCGTTGGCCTTAGTTTTGCAAACGTCTATTGGTAACCACTTTTCATGACCTGGGCCGTCTGCCTATTTTCCAACTTCGCAATAGAACGGATAGAGGATATTATTTTCACGACCTTAGACGGAAATATCTCGTCTAACTTAAATTAATAATGATATTGTGATCATTGACCTTTCAAACGATAATTAATTCGTACTCCGCTCCTTATAACATCAGCTATCGGCCAGTGTAAGTCCGGTCAAAATCAGTCCAACCGTTTCAGAAATTAGCCAGAACATTCAGACTGACAAATATTCTAAATATCGCATGTTCAGAATCTCCTGAATCAAATAACTCCCCTGATTTTTTATTTTGACATTACAAACAGACACTTTTATGTATAGATAAAGTCAAGGGACTCACCAAGGGAGCAATGGTAGCCCCGCCATTTGTGCTGAAAGCCCGATCGTGGAAATGCATTACACTCAACGGATCATATTCTGCCAATTGCTTTTGAGGCTGTATGCGAAATAGCGACCGATATTCTAAAGGAAATCAAAACACTCAATACAGGCTTACAAGTAACTGATACAGTAATCTGCTTCTCAGGAGGAAAAATAGACAACATTAATGTTCTAATTCAATTATTACTAAAAGAGTTCCCGAGTAAAACATGTAAGTTATACCGGCACTGTAAACAGGTGGGATTAGCGCTAAACGAATTA
This sequence comes from Dendrolimus pini, assembly GCA_949752895.1. NCBI lineage: Eukaryota > Metazoa > Arthropoda > Insecta > Lepidoptera > Lasiocampidae > Dendrolimus > Dendrolimus pini. The sequence goes on from OX457143.1 coordinate 7,039,457, forward strand.
TGTCATTCCCATACATTTGTATTATATTCATTTAGCGGTAATGCCACTTATCTACAAGGCCTGTGCTGCGCAATTAATCATTATCTCTGAATAACTGCTTATTTTATGTAGGAAGCGTATAACCTAACCATAACGTCTAGAACGAGAAATAATTTATTTGCCTTCTGGCAATATTCTATTTTATCTGTAGTTAAGGTCAGTAGGTCATAAACAAAGCGAATTTATTCATGTTATTTTAATTTTAACATTTATCTGAGTCTAAGATCCGCTTTAAAATAACTAAATACCCATGTAACAATACCAGATTCGGGTCAGCAGTGATTTTTAAATTTACCAAGAATGTCTAGTTATGTTTTCAAAAATATTTTCGTTATAATTCGACGATATCTAAATAACAGCTGACATGATAGGTTTTTAATGGTTAGTTTAGCTTCTTTTAATCAAATAATGGTCCTGTTAACTATCACAAGGTGTTACAGCTCTTGCTTACAAAATTATAGTCATTGTTATTAAAGTAAACATTATAAGTTATGTTGACATTTGAAAAAATGCGTACGTCGTAACAAAAGCAACTTGATACTTGCACAATGTTTGATGTCGTACTAAAAGTCACTAGTAAGTATCGAAATTACTGTTGAACTAATATTGGAGTTGCTAGAGTCTAGAGTTTAAACGAATGCCAAAGTGGCGCCCCTATTATTTTCTACTTTATTTTGCCACCCTGTAAGTCTATCTATTAATCTGTAAAGGGGTCGAGTTTATACCATACATTTAGAAAAGAGAACAAAATCAGGACAACAAGTTCGGAGCAGCAGATACCGAAAGTACAATTTTTATTAATCCGTGTATGTTTGTTAGAGCATCATATGAAAATTAAAGAACAGATTTAAACAAAACTCGACATTACGCTAGCTTATATACCGGGTCAACACTTGCGATAATTTTTATGCTGATACATGTTGATATATTCATGGGATAAATGAATATAGCCAAAGTATGGCTGCCGTCGCGTTTTTGGCGGCGCCATAGCAATTCACTAACAAGTAAGTAGTCGTTATGGTAACTCGGACAAAGTTTCGCTGGCACATAATAAATTTAAAAAAAGTATTTATTTCAAAAAGTCTATACATGTAAGTTGCCGGGGCTTCCCAGAAAGTAATCAAATGACACTTGTGTTGGGAAACCTCGCTCTTCCTATGTTACATTATTTTTAAGACTATTAGAGTACATATATATATATATATATGTGTGTGTGTGTGTGTGTGTGTGTGTGTGTGTGTGTGTTTGGTAGTTTAAATAGAACACAATTCCCTACTAATTACTACTACATTAAGCATGTATCATATTCAAGCTAATATAAGCAAGATGTCTTCCACTTCATCATAGTTAAGGGTAAGGAGCCATTCGGTCAGATTTTTCTTACACTCATATAGTCGCATGAGGTAAATGTTAAGAATGCGATTTATTTTATTATAAACACGGGGGGCTCGAGCTACATATTGCCGACTAGCAAAGACTGAACGCGCGGAATATGTAGGGGCAACTATGTCATACCGTCTTTTCCTACGTTTTGCACGGTCAAAAGGTAACCCTTTGTGGTATCTAAGTGTCATGTGTAAGATATAGAGTTTCGTGACGGAGAGAAGCATACAAATTGCATACAGAAAATCTATATGGCTTACAGAGCATAACTTTAAGCAAGGATCTTTGTGCCCGTTCTAGGTCTATAAAGTATGACTTAGCTGCACCCCCCCACACAGATATACAATATATGATTACAGATTGGGCTAGTGCAATGTATATTTTATTCAGTAGCTCGGTACTCATAACGTGTCTCAGAGATTTGAAAACCCATATTAGCTTCCTTACACTTCCTATGGTTAGTTCAAGGTGTGGGTACCAGCTTAACTTTTGGTCCACAATAATTCCAAGGTACTTAACAGAGCTAACTTTCTGAATAGTCGGGCAGCCGTAAGTACAACTGAAGGGAGTACAACAGGAATGAATTTTAATTTCAAAATCTGGCAAGGGTTGTGAATTTAAGTATGGCGCAAAACATACATAATTAGTTTTTTGGGTGTTTAACGTGAGAAGATTGATCGTGACATGCTAGTAATAAATCAATTTAGACAGATAACCCTTGCTGTACACCAATACAAAAATGAACTTACAGACTAACTATACCTAATTATGCACAAAGGGCGGTCTTATCACTAAAAAGCGATCTCTTCCAGACAACCAAAGAAACCATTCATAGTACAACTACTTGCATTTTAGAAATAAATACACAAATATTATATATACAAAGATTAAATAAGTACATATTATTTAACTATATAATATATAGTACAATATTTTCTATTAAAATATTATTATTTATATTATTTACTTATAGATTATTATTTTGTTAGTATAGTTGTATTTATAGTATAGTTTAATTTTAGTTTCTATTAATTTATTTAGAACTTAGTTTATTTTTAATTGATATGTATATTTTTATTGAGTAGGACATTATATTTTTTACTAAAAGTATACAGTATATTAATCTATACATATACATAAAATAAAATTGTAGAAGTCAAATTTCTGTACAATGAAAAAAAATGTTAAAAACCGAGTCACGGGGATGTAAAAAGTGAAATAGAACTAATTTAGATTTTTTTCACATTTTTTGTTTCTCTGTTTGTCCCCGTGAGATATTTAAAAACCTTTAATTACTTAAACGGCTTATAACAGACTGAATGTAATTTATCTGCAACATAACTTAATAGAAGTGGAGATTTTGACAGTTCGTGGTATCGGTGAGAGAGTTTCATCTTATATATATAATATATAAAGCTGATAAGTTTGTTTCTTTGTTTGTTTGCTTGAACGCGCTAATCTCAGGAACTACTGGTCTGATTTGAAAAAAAAAACAGTGTTTGATAGCCCATTTTTATAGAGCAAGGTTATAGGCTATATACCATCATGCTAAGACCAATAAGAGCGGAGAACTAATGAAGAATATTCCAAAATCGCGGGGATTTTTTAACTTACTTTATTTTTTAAACTTATTCCACGCGAACGAAGTCGCGGGCAGAAGCTAGTAAGATATATATTTAATATACCATACAAATACAAATGTATATAGATGGATAATGAATTTATACAAACGTTTAAGTATCATTATATTCCAATTTATTGAGTGATACGCATCGCTTTCTATAAACGACGTAATAGCAATAACATAAAATTTAATTGACCGTTTTTCCGCTTGCCTGAGAAACATAATATAGAAAATCAATTTTAAAAACGTATCTTGCTCAAAAATTATTTAACCAAACGCAGCTTCTGCTTTTGCAACTGTATGTAAGTAATCCCTAGACTCCTATTTGAAACTAGAAATAATCTCTGGAGAAAACATGCAAAGTTATAAATAGAGACACTTTTTCCCACAACTTTATTATAGCGAATAATTTATAAAAGGCGCATTTACTTGGCTGCAGATTATCCCATAAAATTTTGATGTACAAATCTCGTTGGGGGTGCGTGACTTCGTCTTTGAATCCAATTGCGTGTAAGACAGCATGTAAAATGTCCTTTTTCTTCATACAATGAAAACCTAAAACCATGATCTGTGGAAATAATCGTAATAAAATTATAAGAATAAATAAATACAGTCATGGAATATAGAGAAAAATTTAATACTACATTCAAATAATGTATGGAACTTGTAAGAAATCACGATAAGCCCACTAATTACTCTTATGTTTTTCTCTTCTATACATCTATACATATAATAAAATTGTAAAGGTCGAATTTCTGTACAATGAAAAAAAATGCTAAAAATCGAGTCAGGGGGATGTAAGAAGTGAAATAGAACTAATTTCGACTTTTCTCATTTTTTTTATTTCTCTGTTTGTCTGTCAGTTTGTACCGGGTAATCTCCGAAACGATTGAACCGATTTAAATGAAATTTTGTATGGTGGTAGGTCAAGATATAGGATACTTTGATCACGAAAAATTAAAGAGTTCCCGGGGGTAGTTAAAAAACTTTCCACGCTGACGAAGTCGCGGGTAGAAGCTACTCTTTTTATAAAACTTTTTGGACAATAAAGTGAATATACACACCAGTATCTTATGCACTAAAGTAACTAGTGCATAAGATACTGTTGTGTAACATCTATTTAAGTATAATAAAACAATAGACGTACAGCACTTAAAGTCTGATTCTTTCAGGCTACCTGAGAATGAATATATTTTAGAATATATTTACGTGCACTACCGCCGGTTCTGCTGCAGCCGAACAGGAGGCCCTCAAGCGTCGCAAATATGCCACCATTGGAAATGGTTACACATTTGCGGCATTTGGGGTGGAAACTTTGGGTCCGTGGGCTCCTAGCGCCCTTAAGGTCTACCGAGACTTCGCCAAACGTCTGGTAGACGTCACACGCGACCAGAAGGCCGGCGTCTATTTTGCGCAAAGAATAGGCATTGCTATACAACATGGTAACGCCGCCAGCCTTTTGGGAACGTTCCGGGTAAATGAGAGTGGTTTGGGACCATTAACTCATCTTTAGACGTTTTTCCCCTTTTTTATTTAGTTTTAGTTTTTATATAGTTCATAATATGGTTTGTAGTTTACATTTAGGTTTATATTTATAAGCAGTGAGCTTATTATATGATCATTGTTTATAAGTTAATATAATTAAGTTAGTGGTGTAATTTGATTTTAAGAGTAAAACATATATTTATTGAGCGAGTTCAGCAGACAGGAAGTCGACCCACCTAATGGAATGTGGTTACCATCGCCTATGGACATTTGTAACACCAAAAGTGCTTCCAATGTACGCTCTTTAAAGGAAGACTGGAACCTAGATACTAATGCCGGAACACAACTCAATGTTGTTATGACGGCATACTCTACACCAGGGGTGGTATCCATCCAGACGGCCAAATGCCCTACCACCTGGCCGTGGGTTGTTTTGTCGCCTCTTACAACAGGCCGCCTGGCTGCAGGAAATTGTATTATTTCTCCGTTCTTGCACGGATGTAAAACATTATTGCACGATGATATAGATATTCTTAATTCATCTTTTAAAGGGGCAGCATAGGCTATAGGGTTAATGCAAGTTCCGAAGACTATAGTAGATATATTCTATTTTATTTAATTACTAGCTGTACCCGGCTAACGGCTGCCGGCTCTCCTGCCCTTAAAAAGTAAAATCTAGAACCAGATTGCAGCGGCATATACGGGCCCAACTATGAATTTAAACCATCCCGAGACCCACTCAAACACACACAAATTAGTAGTATTTATAGTAGTAGTAATAACAGAACAGGCACTCATCATAGTTGCGCCTCTACGTAAATTATCTTCATATTATTGTCATCATTTTTATTTAATTATTCGCAATATTATATTAAAATGAAGTAGACATTTACTTTGTTTTACGTAATCATATTATATATTATGTTCACTATAAAAAAATAGTTTACATCAAATGTACCTAAACATTTGACTTGCTACGTCTGGTCGTCAATCAATCAATGTTAGTGAACGTCGTATTGTCTGCCTTCGAAATTACAAGATCAATATGTGCACAAAAAGCTAGAGAACTAATGAACTATGTAATACGAACTACGAACCTGATATTTCTTTATTTATGTAAATAGTGTGAGTACGTTATGAAAATTGAAAAAGTCTGCTAAATATTGTGTATAAGTCCACAAGCAACGCAGGGTTCAATCAAGATTACATCGATTGAACATCTACTGTAATTTTTCAATTGGCAACGAAACCCTAAAAAACATTTATAGTCCGGTCAATTTAGACATTCGAAGGTACATTAAGTCCCAATAAGCTGAAAATCGGTAAAATTGTTCAAAACATAATTATAAATAATATCTAAAAGTTCCCCATCATTCTCGTGTATGGATTTTTTTTTAATTCAAGGTCAAAGGTCAAAAAAATGAATTTTCGCGATTTTCAGCAAAACGGTAAGTTTTATCATAAAAGTACCTTAGACAAAATTTTAGATCATAAAATTATCTATAAAAATATATCAATACTTTTTTCCTACGAGCCACCGTTTCTGAGATATAACGATTCAAAAAGTTATAAAAGTTGTTGTCGTCATAATATACACACGTTTCCACGACACCTATGAGGTAGTGTACTTAGCGCGTTTTTTTTAACGTGGTTTCCCCAGTAGGCCTACTCCACGGGTCACTTGTGATCCTGTTTAATGTAAATCTATTGCAAAATAACGGAAATTTTCAAAGATTGGAAAAGATAAAAGCGATGTAAATTAAAAAAAAGTGGTGAAGTTCATTCGTAAGATTCAAATTCTTCTTGTTCTTCTTCTTTTTCTTCTTCTCCTGCTTCTTCTTCATCTTCATTTTGGATGCAAGCAAATTGCGTCAATAGCGATGTATCGCATGACACTTCGTCGGAATCAAACGAATCCTCCATTGTTTGTGATTCAACATTAGAGCACGACCGGCCTTGACAATTTGTGCATGCCAGAGAACAAAACAGTCCGACTTTTTTGCAACCACATTTAGCACTGCATCTCTTTTTGCAGTTGCAAAAAATTGTGTTCGGCAGATTTTCCGGCGCAGGTGGGTGTAAAGTTTGTACTGGCTCTAATATATTGTTGACCAACTTCCAACCCCAGTCTGTAGGGTCTAGCTGATAACCAAGCCACACTTGAACTTGGTAATAAACCCGAAAAAGATGTTGATGAGCAGCAACTGAGGTTGGAGGTCTTCCTCCAATTAGCTTCCTCAAGCTAATTGAACTTGTTTTTTATTTTTAGTATTTTTAACGAAACATGCATATCGATGCTTATCTAAAGAGGTAGTTTTATTAGGAGCTCCGTACATAGAAAGAAGAAAGCGGATGCCGTTGGTGATAACTTCTTGTTGAGTTGAATGACTCTATTTTAAAAACTTCAGCACATTGAATTAAATCTTGTTTTTCAAACATTTTGAAAACTGCTGTTTTACCCCTCCTGTAAAATTCAGATGTCGTATCCTTCGATCAACAATAGTCGTATCACAGCCAGATATCGCGTGCAAAAATAATACATGATATTAACACTTGACAAAAGTAGATAACATTTTTGATGAATATATATCTGATTGATGTTGAGCTTTTCCTGGTTTTAAGAAAAAAATAGTTTTCTACGAGTAAGTCTACATCTTCACCAACAACAATAGTTGTATTTGTCAAATTGGATTGCTCTATTGCTGTTTCAATAATCAATACTTATTAGCTTGATTTACCAATATATTTTCAGCAGTAAACTTTTCTTTCAACATTGAAATGAACCGAGACTTGTTGTGAGTATTTGTAAGAAATTTCTGTTGACTGGTTGCAACTGTCATAAGTTCATCAAATAAAATATCAGAAGATGAAGATGTTACTAAAGTATATATATTATAATACATAACAAATCTAGAGATGTATATACGTGGCGTCCTCATGCATACTATGACAATAACAACTTTTATAACTTTTTGAATCGTTATATCTCAGAAACAGTGGCTCGTAGGAAAAAAGTATTGATACATTTTTATAGATAATTTTATGATCTTCAATTTTGTCTAAGGTACTTTTATGATAAAATTTACCGTTTTGCTGAAAATCGCGAAAAACTCATTTTTTTGACCTTTGACCTTGAATAAAAAAAAATCCATACACGGGAATGATGGGGAACTTTTAGATATTATCTATAATTATGTTTTGAACAATTTTACCGATTTTCAGATTGTTGGGACTTAATGTACCTTCACTCACATTTTTTGGTCTAGATTGACCGGACTATAATGTGAAAATAGCCTATACTCATATGTCGAAAAAACTCAACTGATCTTGTTCAAACCAATCTTCGCTGAATTTATTTTATAAATCTACCACATTTCCCCAATTATCCGTAGTTTAGGTTAATAAGGGTGGGGTCGCACTTTTTATTTTTTTCAATAAATTCACGATCAACGCTGTGCATAGGCAACAAAAAAATCTAGTCCCTTTATTATATATATTCCTGCTCCTTCTGGAATAATGTTAGTGTTAGGGACCGTTTCACGCTGAAGCGCCAATGGCTTTAATGCGTTATTTGTAGTGAGATTATACACTACTGTCCCTAATCATTAACGACGTTATTTTTAATGCTGTAAATAAGACGAATTTGGCCAGTCACAACTCTAACATAATCCCAGATGGAGCAAGGGCATAATAAGAAAAATAATTATATACGATTTTATGGCTAACTCTAATTTGGCCTCACACAACTCTAACATTATCCCAGATGGAGCAAGGGCATAAAAAGAAAAATAATTAGATACTATATTATAGCTAACTTACGATCTCACCACCTTCACCAATACTAGATTCATGGACACAATCAGCCTCCCGAGTTGGGTTGGTGAAATGCAACCAGCTGCCATTGTATGCTGTAGGAACTGACGAGAGCCGCTTGAACACAACGCATGATGACACCTCGATTGTGGTCATGACTGCGCGAAGCCGCTGGGCTAAAGCAGAATCTACAAAACATACAACATAATAAATTATCCCAATGACATCGCTCGGGAAAACAGTTTTTAATAATAAAAAAATCAGCCAAGTGAATGTTAAATTCACAGTAAAACATTCCGTAGAGTTCAGAAACGTCCACTGTTTTTATCTTTGAAGACTGAGGCGGAGAAGGCAAGAAGAGAGACAAGACGAGAAGATGGAAAAGAAATGCGGGAAGAAGCAGATCTTTAACAGTCTGCTGCATCTATATTCCTCCGATGATTCACACACACAAACAACATTACCATATAGTTTACAATACTACGATTAAATTGTAATTACGGAAATCATTTGTCTTGGAAAAAATTCTATCTTATAATTGGGAAGTTGGAAGGGGGTCACTTTTCACTTGGAAACCATTAAGTTTTATGTACTACGTATAGAGAAGCTATTCAAAACAAAAAAGTTCGAATTTGATGAAAGCGGGGGGCTGCGCAGGGCGAGCAATGCCCTGGACTGACTCATATATTTGCTGCAGCGCTAAATGCCGTCTAACCAAACTATTAAAACATGCAGCGCTAGCTCGCTTAGAGGGTATAGTTTTCTCGCGATCGAACATTGAACATGGCCACAGCGATGACGGATTATTTGAGTTTTTTGAGTGTGTGACGGTACGCATCATCATGTATTTATTATTTTCTCACCTATTAATTTTTATTTATTTATAAAGGAATGGCTGTTCTCCATATAATGTATTCCCTCCTTTATTTCGCATAATATATGTATTTACTACTAATCTCTTTGTATGATACAATCGAATTTTTCTTAGTTTGAAACTTTGACAGAGAAAAGACGGGACTTGAATATTCGTGTTTTGACAGAGGAAGACAATGAAAAGAATTCTCGGAAAAATTTGTGTTTTATATATTTTTAGATGGAGAAAATCTAATTGAGAATTAAATGGATAAACTAATCGCTGTTAAAAATAAATCAATCATAATATCAATGTAAATTTCGGAAACGAATGTTATAAATTTCGCCAAAGAACCAAGCTAAGTTTTCATGTTTTATTTGATACATTAATAGTTTTACTAACCATGTAGACTTACCTGATATCTTGCTTGTTATGTTTTCAGACGTTCTTCTAACGTGACCATGCATTCTTGTCTTTTGTAATGTATTAGTAGTTTAATAATAATTGTTCGTATGCATACGATTTGAATTAATCTTAAAAGCCTGATTAGTAATGTGTAGTTACAAATAACTTCTATTCTTAGTAGTACATATTATAAGTAACATTGATTTTGTTACACTTAGCTGGTAGTCTTTAGACGAATTAGGGTTCCTTAGATCCGTTTCTTCAAAACTATAATATTATAGGAACGTTTCTATAATTTGTCTAGGCATAAATGCTATAGAAATACATAAGCCTTTAATATGAAATCTTACATAATCTTATGTAAAGATAGGTAGGCTCGTTTACTATCTACTGTCCTATATATTTTTGAACTTAATTAATTACTGTTCTTAATTTATATATTGTATGGAGAACGAGCTATATAAGGGTGAATTAATTTAAAGTATGTCTTAATTGACTTGTGCGTTATTAACAGATAAGAATTGTTTGTACATTGTTTTAGTTTCATAGTTAACTAAATGATTTGAAGGGTTATTTATAAAGCCTCAGTGTGCTAATACATTACTTAGGAGTTATGATACATAGTCTCTTGCGGATAAAAATGTATTAATCTAATTTCATTTAAGGATCCTTAAATATAATATTGTCTTAGGAAACTTAATTAAATAATATTACTTCTTCATAGCCGAGAACTATTGGGAGATTTTGATGATTCTTTCAAGTAATATGATTATTAGTTACTTTACTATGGGAGATTAATTATATGTCAATGGAGACTTATAGGAGTTTTTGTCTTGCTGTTGCACACACGTTGTTGGACCTGATTATGGACTCTTACTTGTTGTGTTTGCTGATTAGAACTGGAGCGTTGATTGTTATTGTCCTATTATTTCTGTTTCAGTGAGCTTGGAGTCAGCCTGCGTAATGAGTTTTCATTGGTTCTGATATCGAAGGGATTATTATTGACCTATGGCTGTGAAGTCGGAGTCTTGATTTATAATTTATTAATTAGTCTATTTTTATATGTGTATATATTTATATATGGTTTTATAACATTACATGATAACATTATACTATACAACAATCATGCATTCTATATGGGAAGGCTAATTGACTTTAGAAAATTTAAGGTTTATTTAGTTTTATTGAATTTTAATATTTTAAATACTTTCCTGTTGAGAGAGTTTGCTTCGGCATTTGGCTTTGTTTGGTGCAAAGGAGTTGTTGATTACAATCTAAATTTTTATTAAAGGTTTCTTTTGATTAATTATATTTTCTTAAACAAGCAGCTCTACTGTTACCAAATGTGTATAAAATAGGCATTTAAATATTATTACAAACTGAAGTGATGAGATGGGGTGAAAACACATATTGGATGTTTTCATAATAAGTCAGGTTAGGTCCGGGTCTTCTAGAACCTTGGAACTTTGGGCGTTGAATTCACGACTCAACGCTTATCGGTACCGACAAACCTAGGATGGTTATCCGACAATTATCCAGGATTATCGCGCGTACAGCTTTTAAGCAAATTTAGTTTGTTTTATAATATGTGTATTCACGAGACTAAAAATGGTTTCACATATTAAGATTAACTGAATTGGTAACTGAAGGTTTGGAACTAGTTAAGTCGCGGATCAGCCTGGAGGCGCGTGGGCACCTCAATGACGCCCTAGCTGGTTAGGGGGATAAGCTGCCGTGTTGCAGGAGGATCAATCGTATCAAAATTTATTTTCTTTCACGATATGTGACTTCATGAGAGTCTTAGATGTAGTTAGGCCAAGTGGACTTGACTGAATTGGAAAGGATGATTAAAAATATCTACATTTGAGTATTGTTACCAAAGAAGGCATCTTTGATGCAGAGTATCACCATTTTATGTTAAATTCAACTTTAAACTTTACTTTTACGGTGCTATGCTCTCATCTCTTGGGTGCTAGGGTCATTAGATGGATGTAAGGTTTTGCTAATTTACTTTAACTTTCAATTTCATTTTAACTTTCACGGCAAACCTGAAACCTGTCTTTGACAAGGGAATCTATAATATGAGTGAAGTTGTCTCTCGCCAAACTTTAATTTAAAATTTACTTACAATTCATAGAGAGACATTCTGAAACTCTTACTCTGACAATTTAGGGATGGGAATCTTACGAGATGTAGAGAGTATCACTATTTAAACTTCAATTAACCTTTATCTTTAATTTACTGTGATATTCTTATTACTGCATCAAGGGAGGTCTCTGAGGTGACGTTCCTCATATTGACAATATTATTTGATATTTTGGAAAGGTGACTTTGAGATGAATTGTTCACTTAAGTCTTTTGGCTTTTCCAACTCATTTTACACACAAGGCACTCCAAACGGGTTTCTTTTAAATGGATAGATCGTACTGCTGGGAGTTTCTTGTCGGCTCTTCTCACCAGCAGTAGTACGTTGTGAACCGACGCTAGTTTTAGATAATGTTTATAATTGATTCAATAAATATTAATTAAAAAAATTGGAGGTTCTTCTTTTATCTCGATATGAGCTCTTTTACTGATAGCTAATGCGGTGGCATAACAGAGAGGTGGTTAGGAGGGGTGCCTTACACAAAAATATATAATTTGTTATGAATCTACATTAGAATATCTTTTGGCAAAATAAAGGCACGGGCGTACTCAGGTGATGAGCTTATATCATGAGTAATACATTTATCATAATTCATAAAATGCGTAGCATTTTACACTTACAACATACTACTACAATATTATATATATATATTTTACATCAACTTCTGATAGTCTTCCTGTCCTCTGATCGACACTCCTATATAACCTACCTTGTGAACATAGGGTTAACGGTATTGCGACGAGGGTTCCTGCTACTAGATGATTACGATTTATGGCCAATATTACATGATTTATTCTATGAATAAATTTTATTAATTTCTATTTTATAAATTCTTTTATTTCTCACTCTATGCTTCGGCTTGAGTATTCCATAGTCTTTAGACTCAGAAAGGGGGTTCGTTACAATTTGGTGTCGCGATCCCAGGATTTCAGGACCTGGTCTTCTGGGCGTAATGTAGAGTGGTTCTAGGACAGTAGAATCGAATCCTGGAACGTTACAATTCGGGGCGTGTTCCCAAGATTCCAGCATGATGTGTCTTATTTAGCATATTTCGTTCAGGTTCAAATGGAGCAATTGGGGGTTGCATCCAAGGTGTCTGGTTTGATGATGGTGAACAAGTCCTGCTGTTTTGGGCTGAGTTATTTTATTCTTGTGTATCGGAAAGATACACAATTTGTTGCTTGTGAGGCGGAGCAAGGTTTCAAAGGTTATAGAAGGGCTGTTATTTATTTCAGAGATGACAGGTGATCGGTGGTTGGTGTAATAATTAACAGTCTGATTTTATAGGTAAATGATTTTGAGATTGTGAAGGAAAATTTTAATTTTCATGTTCAGATTAGTCCACAGGTTTACCGTTGGGGGGCGCCACTGTGGCATTACGAATTTCAATTATATGTCAAATTTAGTTTGTCAGTCTACCGTTAGGGGGCGCCACAGGGACGGTTCAGTTTAAAATATTTTGTCCAAATTAGTTCAATTTCTTGCCGTCAGGGAGCGCTGTAGTGAATGCCGAATTAGTTCGTCATCTTGCCGTTAGGGAGCGCCATGGTGATTTTGAAATTTTAATACTTGCGTTCACATTGATTCGACATTTTGCCGTTAGGGGGCGCCATGGTGATGTTGATTTTTTTTTGTACTTGCGTTCAAATTAGTTTGTCACCTTGTCACTATGGGCGCTGCAGTGACTTTGAATTTCAACTCTAGCGTTGCAATTAGTTTATCCTTTTGTCACTACGGGTGTTGCAAGTGACTTTGAAAATTTTATTTTTCACATTCGAATTAGTTCAACACTTTACCGATGGGGGCGCCACAACGACTTTGCTGATATTCTTGCTCTTGTTGATTATTTATATAGCGAGACATATTTAATTTTATGGGGTGCATATTTTCAATTAAATGAAATATTTTTTGAAACTTTATTGAGGACTTTATTAATTTTATTTTCATAATAGAGTTGAGGAAGTTAATTGATTGTTAGTCAGCCTTCTGTTATAGATGGGAGTTAGGTTAATAATTATTTACTATGGTGAAGTCAGATGTTGTTATGAGGCACGAACTTAGGAATAAAATTTAATATTTTAATTATTTAAATTATGTTATATACATAATTTATATAGTTTATGATTACTTATAGCTTGCTAGCGCTGTGTAAATATTTGAATGAAGCAATTGAAGAATGGAATTCTAATCTGTCAGGATGAACCAAGAGATGTAACAGTGCTAGTTCACTGCTAGTTATAATAAATCAAGAGGTATTATATAATTGCTACAAAAGCAAAGAGCAGAAGCGCTCTCATATAAGCAAAGGAGCTATTCTATTAATATTAATTGAAGATTAGTGCATATCATTTGATGCTGAAGAGCTATTATTATCTTGCTGCCATTATATTTGCAGAATAAATATTGAATAATTTAAAGAAATTTATTAAAGTGAAGAAAAATGCCAAAGGAAGTTCAGAAACTTGGAATGGCTACAAGAAGAGAAAAGAGGAGTGCTGCGAGGGGTGCGGAGTGTACCAGGCCTATGACTACTACTCAAGGAGGAAACCCGAGATTTTTGAGGATTATGAAGAGGATGTTGGATCAGACATTGAACCCTATACTTACAAGGATTAACCAATTAGAAAACAGTTTGACTTCGAATAATGGGGAGGCCGGTTCGCAGAGGCCTGTGGCCTTGAGATTAGATCAAATGGATAGTGATATGACATTGGCTTCTGGGAGAGTCAACTCTCGGGGAGTTGTGGAGAATTTTGAATCAGTGGCTGGCGGATCAACGGGATCTAGACCAGTTGAGACCAACATTACACAATCAAATACTATGAAGACATGCTGTTTACAAACAGATACTGTTGAAAGACATATGCCGATGGCGTATTATCCTACTATGCCAATTAATAATTTGGAGAAGCCGAAATTTCCATCACAAAAACAACATCCAGTTACCTTCATAGAAGATTTATGTGCTTATTTGAAGAAAATGCCAGCGGGATTTAACAATGAGATTGATCTCATTATAGAATGTTTGGATGGAGGTTCCAGGAGTTGGGCTCGTGTATACCGAGAACGCTGGACCAATTTTGAGGATTTTAAACGAGATTTTTTAGAAACATACTGGGGTGAAGCTGAGCAAGGAGAGCTTCGTAAGAAAATAGTGCATGGCACATGGAATCGATCTGGAACTAGTATGCTGAATTATTTTATTACTTTATGTGGACAAGCGAAGATGCTCACCTACCCGATCCAAGAGACACAACTCATAAATGATATCATACATCATTTCCCTAAAGATGTACAATATGCATGGACCACGAGTCAGAACAAAACTATTATTGAAGCGTCGGAATTCCTAAGGAAGCTAGACAATGTTAACAGGGGTGAAGTGCTGAATTCTACACTGCGGATGCCTTCATCATCACATGAACAAAATAATAACAGTAATAACAAGGCGAAGACCAGTTGGCAATTCAAGAAACAAGCTTTGAAGCCAGTTCAAGTACCTCCAGTGGACAGTGCTAATGTTAATATCATAGAAGATTTAACTATACCTCATGAAGATTATGACTATAATTTAAACTAAGTGATGTTGGTGGGAGTGCGCCCGACCCATCAACTATAGGAGGGACTGATAAGTTGTTAATAGGGTTAAGAATTATGATGTCGAATGGGTGGAAACCTGGTCAGTCTTTAGGCAATTGTAATGCTGGTATACTTACACCTATTATAGCTAACGGTCAGTCCTCATTAGATAAGTCAGGGCTAGGTTATATTAATGAAGCTTTGGTGGGAGCATTTACTAATATTTTAAAATTACATTTGCAAGATGTAAATTCTAATTCAGTTATAACAAGCGGGTGTGTATCTTCCTTGTTTGAGGAGGAAGATGCTTATTTACCAGATAAATTTGAGCTAGTGAAATCTATAATTACTGTTAAAATCTTTGGGAAGGAAGTGAATTGCTTGGTAGACACGGGAAGTGACATTACATGTATTTCCAGCACCTTTTGGGAGTTAATATCGAAAGAATGTAGTAAAATTGATTTATTGCCCATCAGGCCAATCCAAATTAGGGGTCCAGTAGGTCAGAAAAGTACTAAGATTCAACAAATGATATTATTACCAGTTCAATTGGGAGATAACATTATTGATATTAGCTTTTTAATTGTACCAAATTTATTGCAATCTGTGATTTTAGGTTTTGATTGGTTATCATTGGTTCAAGCCACAATTAAATTACAAGGTACTGAAATGGGGTTATGTTTAAAAATTAATGAACATGATGTAGTTTTGCCGTTTAGGAAGATAATCCTTGAGAGTGGAATATCAGAGATATCTACTCGAGATGTTGATGATTCAGACTTCCAAGAAAAGTTAAAGGAAATTAAAACGGGGATAGAGCTTTCGGACGTACACTTAGGTCAATTAAAACAAGTTTTGGGAAGATTTCGTAGTATATTTTCTAATGTTTTGGGTCGTGCAAATTGTTATGAGCATGAGATTAAGATGTCAGATAGTACACCATTTATAAGAAGGTCATATCCTGTACCTTATGCTTATCGTCAAAAGATGGAGGAGAAATTGGCAGAGATGGTTGAAATGGGCATTATTTCGCGGGGTTCTACTCCATATAGTAGTCCGTTAACGTTTGCGATCAAACCCGACGGGTCTTTACGTGTATTATTAGATGCGCGGGAGATAAATAAGTTCATGGTAGCGGAATCTGAAGCACCACCTATGCAGATTGATGTACTTAATGCCTTTCATGGGGTGTCATATATTAGTGTGGTTGATTTGAATAATGCCTATTTTCAGATACCTATTTCTAAAGAAAGTAGGAAATATACTGGGTTTACTTTTAATGGAAAGTCATACATGTATAATGTGCTTCCACAAGGTTTAAAGACTTCAGTGGGCAGTTTTAGTCGGACTATGGATATTATATTGGGCTCAGTGGTTAGGCAGTTTTGTGTAAATTACTTGGTTGATTTAGTAATTTTAACTTGTGGTACTTTGACTGAGCATTTAGAACATTTGAGTATATTAATTAAAGAAATTGCAAGATGCTGGTCTTACATGTAATAGTAGGGGTGTAAATTCTTTGTAAGGAAGTTAAGATAGTATACCAACTTCAGATATTAGAATTGATCAGGAAAAAATAGAGTTTATACAGAAATTTCCTATTCCTAAGAAGATAGATAGAGTATTTAAGTGTCTTTCCTCGGGTCATGCGATTATTAGACTAGTAATTAGGATTGACCATAAAGATTTGATTTTTGAGAATTTGGGAATTATGCAATAATCAGTTAACTTGGTGGATATTATAGTTAGGGCAATTTAGCTTTCAGATAGAGTATGTTGAGGAGAAGGACATTTGAGATTTTTTAAGGAGAATAGCTATTGAAGTTTTCCTTTATGAAGGGGTTTTATGTTTTCTTTGAATTGTAGGTTATGTTTGTTACATATTTATGGTTTCATGCTATATGGGGTGATTAATTATGTCTATAAATTTAAAGCTTGAAGGGATGACTTAAATTTTTTGTTGGTTTGTTTTGGGGATGAGATATAATAGTAGTGAGGTGCAAAGGATGGCTAATACTTAGATTAAGGTTATATACAGGATTTTATTAATTTCGATTAAGGTTATATACAGAGTGTTACTAACTTAATCTATGGTTACATACAGGATGTTATTAATTTAGATTAAGGTTATATGCAGGATGTTATTAACTTATAGGGCTATATACAGGGTGTTATCAATTTATTATTTGATGATCGTACCTTAGGTTAGAATTTAATTTATCCGCAAGCTACCAATTTAAATTCGGGGTGGTGTGACGGTACGCATCATCATGTATTTATTATTTTCTCACCTATTAATTTTTATTTATTTATAAAGGAATGGCTGTTCTCCATATAATGTATTCCCTCCTTTATTTCGCATAATATATGTATTTACTACTAATCTCTTTGTATGATACAATCGAATTTTTCTTAGTTTGAAACTTTGACAGAGAAAAGACGGGACTTGAATATTCGTGTTTTGACAGAGGAAGACAATGAAAAGAATTCTCGGAAAAATTTGTGTTTTATATATTTTTAGATGGAGAAAATCTAATTGAGAATTAAATGGATAAACTAATCGCTGTTAAAAATAAATCAATCATAATATCAATGTAAATTTCGGAAACGAATGTTATAAATTTCGCCAAAGAACCAAGCTAAGTTTTCATGTTTTATTTGATACATTAATAGTTTTACTAACCATGTAGACTTACCTGATATCTTGCTTGTTATGTTTTCAGACGTTCTTCTAACGTGACCATGCATTCTTGTCTTTTGTAATGTATTAGTAGTTTAATAATAATTGTTCGTATGCATACGATTTGAATTAATCTTAAAAGCCTGATTAGTAATGTGTAGTTACAAATAACTTCTATTCTTAGTAGTACATATTATAAGTAACATTGATTTTGTTACACTTAGCTGGTAGTCTTTAGACGAATTAGGGTTCCTTAGATCCGTTTCTTCAAAACTATAATATTATAGGAACGTTTCTATAATTTGTCTAGGCATAAATGCTATAGAAATACATAAGCCTTTAATATGAAATCTTACATAATCTTATGTAAAGATAGGTAGGCTCGTTTACTATCTACTGTCCTATATATTTTTGAACTTAATTAATTACTGTTCTTAATTTATATATTGTATGGAGAACGAGCTATATAAGGGTGAATTAATTTAAAGTATGTCTTAATTGACTTGTGCGTTATTAACAGATAAGAATTGTTTGTACATTGTTTTAGTTTCATAGTTAACTAAATGATTTGAAGGGTTATTTATAAAGCCTCAGTGTGCTAATACATTACTTAGGAGTTATGATACATAGTCTCTTGCGGATAAAAATGTATTAATCTAATTTCATTTAAGGATCCTTAAATATAATATTGTCTTAGGAAACTTAATTAAATAATATTACTTCTTCATAGCCGAGAACTATTGGGAGATTTTGATGATTCTTTCAAGTAATATGATTATTAGTTACTTTACTATGGGAGATTAATTATATGTCAATGGAGACTTATAGGAGTTTTTGTCTTGCTGTTGCACACACGTTGTTGGACCTGATTATGGACTCTTACTTGTTGTGTTTGCTGATTAGAACTGGAGCGTTGATTGTTATTGTCCTATTATTTCTGTTTCAGTGAGCTTGGAGTCAGCCTGCGTAATGAGTTTTCATTGGTTCTGATATCGAAGGGATTATTATTGACCTATGGCTGTGAAGTCGGAGTCTTGATTTATAATTTATTAATTAGTCTATTTTTATATGTGTATATATTTATATATGGTTTTATAACATTACATGATAACATTATACTATACAACAATCATGCATTCTATATGGGAAGGCTAATTGACTTTAGAAAATTTAAGGTTTATTTAGTTTTATTGAATTTTAATATTTTAAATACTTTCCTGTTGAGAGAGTTTGCTTCGGCATTTGGCTTTGTTTGGTGCAAAGGAGTTGTTGATTACAATCTAAATTTTTATTAAAGGTTTCTTTTGATTAATTATATTTTCTTAAACAAGCAGCTCTACTGTTACCAAATGTGTATAAAATAGGCATTTAAATATTATTACAAACTGAAGTGATGAGATGGGGTGAAAACACATATTGGATGTTTTCATAATAAGTCAGGTTAGGTCCGGGTCTTCTAGAACCTTGGAACTTTGGGCGTTGAATTCACGACTCAACGCTTATCGGTACCGACAAACCTAGGATGGTTATCCGACAATTATCCAGGATTATCGCGCGTACAGCTTTTAAGCAAATTTAGTTTGTTTTATAATATGTGTATTCACGAGACTAAAAATGGTTTCACATATTAAGATTAACTGAATTGGTAACTGAAGGTTTGGAACTAGTTAAGTCGCGGATCAGCCTGGAGGCGCGTGGGCACCTCAATGACGCCCTAGCTGGTTAGGGGGATAAGCTGCCGTGTTGCAGGAGGATCAATCGTATCAAAATTTATTTTCTTTCACGATATGTGACTTCATGAGAGTCTTAGATGTAGTTAGGCCAAGTGGACTTGACTGAATTGGAAAGGATGATTAAAAATATCTACATTTGAGTATTGTTACCAAAGAAGGCATCTTTGATGCAGAGTATCACCATTTTATGTTAAATTCAACTTTAAACTTTACTTTTACGGTGCTATGCTCTCATCTCTTGGGTGCTAGGGTCATTAGATGGATGTAAGGTTTTGCTAATTTACTTTAACTTTCAATTTCATTTTAACTTTCACGGCAAACCTGAAACCTGTCTTTGACAAGGGAATCTATAATATGAGTGAAGTTGTCTCTCGCCAAACTTTAATTTAAAATTTACTTACAATTCATAGAGAGACATTCTGAAACTCTTACTCTGACAATTTAGGGATGGGAATCTTACGAGATGTAGAGAGTATCACTATTTAAACTTCAATTAACCTTTATCTTTAATTTACTGTGATATTCTTATTACTGCATCAAGGGAGGTCTCTGAGGTGACGTTCCTCATATTGACAATATTATTTGATATTTTGGAAAGGTGACTTTGAGATGAAATGTTCACTTAAGTCTTTTGGCTTTTCCAACTCATTTTACACACAAGGCACTCCAAACGGGTTTCTTTTAAATGGATAGATCGTACTGCTGGGAGTTTCTTGTCGGCTCTTCTCACCAGCAGTAGTACGTTGTGAACCGACGCTAGTTTTAGATAATGTTTATAATTGATTCAATAAATATTAATTAAAAAAATTGGAGGTTCTTCTTTTATCTCGATATGAGCTCTTTTACTGATAGCTAATGCGGTGGCATAACAGAGAGGTGGTTAGGAGGGGTGCCTTACACAAAAATATATAATTTGTTATGAATCTACATTAGAATATCTTTTGGCAAAATAAAGGCACGGGCGTACTCAGGTGATGAGCTTATATCATGAGTAATACATTTATCATAATTCATAAAATGCGTAGCATTTTACACTTACAACATACTACTACAATATTATATATATATATTTTACATCAACTTCTGATAGTCTTCCTGTCCTCTGATCGACACTCCTATATAACCTACCTTGTGAACATAGGGTTAACGGTATTGCGACGAGGGTTCCTGCTACTAGATGATTACGATTTATGGCCAATATTACATGATTTATTCTATGAATAAATTTTATTAATTTCTATTTTATAAATTCTTTTATTTCTCACTCTATGCTTCGGCTTGAGTATTCCATAGTCTTTAGACTCAGAAAGGGGGTTCGTTACAAGTGGTTTGAGCAATACCTTAGTATGCATTTTTTTAATACAATACAATACAATACTCTTTATTGTACACCAACATTACATGGAAAAAATACAAATAAACAAAAAACTTACTTAGTAAAAGGTAGTACAATGGGCGGACTTATTGCTAAAAGCAATCTCTTCCAGGCAACCTTACTTAGGCAACCTACACGTAAGGTATTAACAATAGCCCGGCGCAGACTAAGCGAATTCTTGTCCAAGACTATAACGAGTGTTTAAATAAGCTAGTTACGGACACCTTCTCTAGTAAGTAGTTTAATAAACCTCATTGTTTGAAACCGAATACTTTGCCACCTATTTATTTTAATAAGAAAGTCAATCAAAAACATCGTTATGGTTTTTAAAGATTAACGATATCAGACACGCTTATGCCCGTTCAATTTTTCTCATCTTTTCATTTACATGTATGGCGGCATTTGCAAATTTTTATTTCATTTACGATTTCACTAAACAAAACATATAGCAAACCAAAAAATACACCTTTGTAATAAATTTCATTATGACATTGAGGACATTTACGCGAATTAATATAAAACTAAGCGTTAACAAATATCAGATTAAAGGAACTTGTTTTAAAAGGGACATCAGTTTCAAATAAATTTAGGTTACTCGACCATAAATTGTACAGAAACACAAACATAATTGTCAAAAGCTACTGAACTCTGAAATAAATACAATTATTATACATAGATTCTCGCTTTAAGAAGTTATACATTATAATTTTTCTAACTAACTGCTGCGACTCAACGACCCAAAATGAGTCTTCGCCTCCGAAATGAGAATACTCCACATTCCTGCCAGTCATAGGCTTGAAGCACGCGACGAATAAGATCAGATCAATCACAATTTCATTCGTGCAGGATCGGAGAAAAAATACAATTTCCTGCGCCGAGGTGGCCTGTCGTAAGAGGCGACAAAACTACCCACAGCCAGGTGGTAGGGTATTTACCCGTCTGGATGGCTACCACACCTGGTCCAGAGTTTGCCGCCATAACAACCATGAGTTGTGTTCCGTATTAGTGGCCAGACTTCAGTCTCCCTTAAGAGAGCAGCAGCGTATTTGTTCATAATCGATTGTAACCGCTTTCCATTAGGTGAGCCGTCTGCCTGTCTGCTATACTTCTGCAATAAAAAAATATGTACTACATATTTTTTTATTGTATTTAAATTAAAATCGATATTTATAAGATTAAATATAATCTTTATTCTCAGACGAACGAATAAAAGCGTATAACGAAGTGAAGTTTAAAAAAAGACGGTGTGCGTCTCGGGACGCCCGACAGAAGTGATAAATTAATCTAACGTGAGAGAAAGGGAAGCCAGACAGTCTGGCGCCGTAACGCGTTACGTAACGAATCGATTTACCCTCCGATAAGAAGTTATCACATCAAAAAGTAAACTTGTGTACGCTAACTAATGTAGAAAACTATTTCACCGTATTCCATATGGTGTTGATTTTGGATTATTTAATACTAAGTTCTCGTACATAACGTAACACACTGCGGTGCAATTGGCTTCCTTCAGCAAGCTTTATTCTGAGGATTCCGGGCTCGGTCTAAGCACCTATTTTGTTCGTGTGGTAAGTCTATACTCTGAAAATGTATGGCCTTGGAAATGGAAAGAATTAGAGTATGTTTCTAGGCTTCTTTAAAAACCTTAAAGAAGCCTAGACTAACTCTCTAACTCAATTCTAATAAGTATTAAGTAACCTAACAAATAAATAATTCAAAATACTTACCATAACTTCCAGTGTCTACGTAATAAGGTACAATTCCCTTGTTCCAAGTTGTAGTATCATCATAGAGTTGTCGATCTCCGCTAGAAGCTGGGAAGCCTGATTTTAAATATTGAGAGATACCTAAAGAAACATTTAAAAAATACAGAAATAAATAAATATATCAGCGTTGCCATCCAACGTGGAAATGCGGCCAGCATTTTGGGCATTTTCCCCGCCGACAGCGACCTGGAGTCTATTTTTTACTTATAGATTGTTATTTTGTAAGCCTATTTATATGAAATGAAATTTATTTACATAACGAGTACAGGGAACATAAAATAATTAAACAATACGATGACAATTATGTAGGAGCGTCCAAAGTTAGCTCAGGTGCCCGCACTACCCGGATGGGACGCCGTCTCCTCCTTCTGCGAGCACGTCATGTTTGCAAAGGAGGAGGCGGAACGGGAGCGTGAGCGCACGTCTTTGCTCCGCTCCCGACAAAGGAGGACGCGCCGACGCCGGAGATCAGACCTAGACCTTCGGCCACCGTAAGTGAGCGGCGCGGGTGGGGTATACCCCTAGGGGTATAGGGGTTCTCACTCACCCGCACATGCCGTCGAGATGAGAGCGCGAGTGTTCCGCGCGCGCTGATCTCTCTTCCCGTGGGGCGCGTTGCAGACCGCCCCACGCCTGGAATAGACCGAGTAGAGCCGGGGGAGTAGCTCCCCCGGCATTGGAAGAGGCCCAGTGAGCGGGGCCCACGCCTGCCAGGGCACGCGGAGACGGGATAGCCTACACCCGTAGCCCTGGCATAAGGCGCAGGACGGAACACCCAGGGGTTTTAGTGGGTATCCCTAACCGGCACCGGTTCTGACCGGGCACGCTAGTGCCACCCCCGATCTGGCGAATCCCACACACTCACCGGGTCGCGAACATCCTCCCAGGCTTCTGCGCCTGTCGCGGCTTAGTCCTCAAACGGATTTCCCCTGGCTAAAAAAAAAAAAAAAAAAGGTGCCCGCACTAGGTCTCAACAGAGCCTGTGTGGCGGGCCTCAGTGGAGTTCGCTTCGGTTTCGAATACCTATCTTTTTCTTTTATTGCCTGGTATTATTACAACTAAAGAACAGGTAAAAGGAAAAAAAAATGAACATATAAAACAATAAAATCTACATACTACATAACTACGTGCCTAGATGCGTTGGTGAGTGAGTATAGATTAATGGTGTGTGTGTGTGTGAGTGGATGCGTGTGCGTGCATGCGTGCGTATATGTTATGAGTGTATGCTTGTGAGTACGTGCGTGAAAGTATTTGTTTACGTTGAAAAATAATTGACGAATGATTATTAACTAACGGTATGTAACAATTCTTCAGCGTTTTTATATGTAAATGGCTGTAAAAAGTTATTCAAAGCTTTTCTTAAATTATGGCGTGTCATGGTTATTAAATTTAAATTTCTACTCAGAGTATTATATAGTTTTATACCGAGAAATTTCACAGATTTGGTACCAAAAGTTGTACGACATTTAGGCTGTTGGAATACTAAATTCTGTCTACGCTTCGATTTCAGTTCTTCCATGATCTCTTTTGTTACAGAATTGTGTTGTTAACCGACTTCGAAAAAAGGAGGAGGTTCTCATTCGTCGGGATCTTTTTTTTTGTTACTATTTTTTTATGTATGTTCGCCGATAACTCCGTGATTTATGATCCGATTTACGTGATTCTTTCTTTTTTCGACGCGGAATAGCTTCCAATTGGTCCCCTAAAAATTTGACATAGTTTGGCCAAGTAGTTTTCATTTTACGAACATTTTTTTGTTCCCGGTTCTTGGGACCTATATTTTTTAAGAAGCGCGGCACCATTCGTAGTTCCACCCATACATAGCTAGACACTAAAAAGTAACAAATAAAATTTAAAAACTTCGTTTAAAAAAACCGACTTCAAAAACGAAAAAACTAAAATGTATAAAATAACTTATTTCTAAAGCTATTATTATTAATATATATTATCTAAAACATCTTGAAGTCGGTGTAAAGTAAAACATAAGAATTACTAAGCACCGACTTTAAGATGTTTTAGATAATATATATTAATAATAATAGCTTTAGAAATAAGTTATTTTATACATTTTAGTTTTTTCGTTTTTGAAGTCGGTTTTTTTAAACGAAGTTTTTATTTCAGAACTACTGCACGGATAAATAGCTTGCGAATATTAAGGACACTTCTCTCATTGTATATCGACTCGGTGGAATATAGCTTCGGCTTAAAGAACTGCATTTTAATAACGCTCTCTGGGCACGTTCGAGTACTAAAAGATGTGTTGATGCTGCCGAGCCCCAAGCTGTATTACAGTAACATAATACTGATTCTGCTAGGGCAATATACACCTTTAGTAGCGAATCGCGATCGAGTACATGGCGCAGTTGCTTGAATGATATTGATATTTGATATGTGTTGTCCATGTTAAGTATTTATTATATTATACTTATTAACTAGTAACTATAGTATATTTGCATTGATTTGCATTTGAATGCACGAGGCAAGCTACAGTCCGAGAGGAATGGCAACGAATTGTGAAGCTTGCCACCACCTCTGTCCTCATGACACACGACCACTCTGCCAAGAGTGTGACGGAGATGAAGAATAGTATATTTATATTATAGTTTATTTTATTATTATTTTCTAATTCGTTTTATTTGTGTTATCTTTTTGTTTAATGTATGGAATTTGTATCCTAATTGAATTTATTATTATGTGTACTTCCATAGTCATATTAATATGAAATTCTGTTACTTCGGTTGTTTATTCAATTATTATGACCCTAAAAATATAGATTATACTACTTTATGATTGCTGAAGGTTTGGTGTTAATGCATATTTTATTTTTAATGAATTATTATGATAATCTAGGAATTTATTTTATTCTTAATTTTTTTTTAAGTAGCCTCATCCAAATTGCAGCTAGTTTATATTATCCCCGCAAATTGCTATTACGCCTGGCCGCCATTTTGGTGACGTAACCGTAGGCGAACACTCAGTGCCGTTAGCAAAAACTTCTGAACGAATTTTCATAAAACTTTACAATAATATAGCTTATACATCAGAATAACACATAGGCTATAATTTATAAAGATATAGTGTGAATCAACAGGATATTCACCCCCATTTCCTGGAGCTGCCAAGCTCAACTACGCAACGGTTCTCTAGAACGTTTATACCGCGTACAACAATGATCTGGAGAGAACTTCCCGGTGAGGTTTTCCCTATGCGTTACGACATGGGGTCGTTTAAGAAGAAGAAAATTTCTTAGAGGCCGGCAACGCCCCTGGTGTTGCAAACGTCCATAGGCGACGGTAACCACCTTCCATCAAGTGGGCCGTCCGCCTGTATGCCTGCTAAAAAAACCACATGGATGAAACTGCGGGTTTTAGTATGGAATTAAAACTGCAACTATAAAACAACATCAAACATACTAATTATTATCCCCAAACAAATTGGTACAGTAGCATCGCCATAGACGGTGCTATCTTGAATGAAGTTATTTTTTACCTTCATCGTTATTGTTCAAATTTGACACAACCACAGACAGATTATAACATAAGTTAAATAACAAAACAACAATGTTATAGCGCATTTTTACGCAACAAACACGTCGAATTTAATCTTCAGCTTTAAAATACATGTAATAACTGCCGCAATATGTTTATATAAATGTTTTATTGCTCATAAGAAATAATGTTTATATTTTATTGCAGTAATGCCTATAGTGTAAAATAGATGGTATTTTTTCAATAAGAATATATAGGCAGCTTGTTGCAAAATAGAAAGCTCATCTAGGATAACGTTATAGATATTGACTGTGGCCGAATGCATCTTATTTAAAGCGTTAAAAATAACGCCTTTATCAAATAGCTAATTACATTAGTGTATCTATCTGTCAATATTTAAAGTCATTCGAATTAAATACAATATCGCACCACAAATAACGTCTTACACTAATCGTCACATCTGCATGAATCCGCCTATAAATACTGTAACATTATCCCAGATGAGACCCCACATTTATATGTATTATCTTAAGGTAGAGTAGAGTAGCCTTATCTGGGATAATGTTAAAGTTATTGACTGTGGCCAAATGCTTCTTATTTATAGTTAAAAATAACGCGGGTAACGAATAGCCACATTATTGGCATACGTCATCTGTCAATATGTTACGTTATTAATAATTAAAAACAATATTGAATTACTCCGACATTGGCACAATCAACGCCGCATAAAGCGTTGGAGCCATCGCCGACCAAGGATAGATAGAATATTGAATTACACATTACACCCATCGCCACATCTGTATGAGACGTCCTATAATAGTAACATTATCCCAGGTGAGGCCGCACCTTTTTTAGCATGGATACAAGAACAGGCTTAGCCTAATTTCGACCAATCCAAATAGCACACGGCAACTGTCAGACTCAAATTCAACATTCCATAATCCCTGTTTTCTCTTCATAATTATTTAAAATCAATGCATGCTAATTATTACAATAAATATATTATTATTTAATATAACACCTTAAAATAGTATGTATATTATGGAAACTAATATACAAAAGAATATAGTATATAGTTTGTTGTAAAATACCAAGAGTTCGTATTTATTTCTTTTTTTATTTATATAACTTCCTCATAAAATGCTGAGTGAAACTGAACAAATCGCAATTGACTTTGACATAAAATTATATTTTGTACATGAAAATATTGAAAAAGAAAACAAATTGTTTTAACCGTTGTCTCTACTCTCTCTACTCTATATAATAGTGTATCATCTATGCCGACGCCGTTGTCAATAAATTCGATCGGCGTGTACGTCTGCATTTTAAATTATTTTTATTAGTCGAATAGTACGGATCGTGTAAACAAAACGAATATTGCAGATCATAGTCATACACAATAGCTAGCAATGAACCGGTATTTGCTTTATCTTTATTTCTTTTTTGCTGCAAAATCTGTGTTCGCAGCTTCAGGGATTAGCGGCTCCGTGGAATTAGACGAATTGTCTTTCGATAAAATAGTGAATAAATTCGACGTTGCCCTTGTAAAGTTCGATGTGGCTTTCCCTTACGGAGATAAACATGAGGCCTTTGTGGCGTTGGCTAAGGAATCTAAGGACGTGGAGGAACTTTTAGTGGCGGAAGTTGGTGTCAAAGATTATGGCGAAAAAGATAACGAAGTACTGGCGTTGAAGTACGGAGTTACTAAAGATAATTTCCCAGCTGTGAGACTATTTATAAAAGGTAAAAGTGAGCCGATAGTCTTTGACGAATCCAATGGCTTTACTAGTGACGAACTTCGCCGGTTCATTCGAGAAAACACCGGCGTTTATTTGAGCCTGCCAGGATGTGTGAAATCTCTGGACATGCTCTCAATCAAATTTATGAAAGAGAAGAAAGATGTGAACACTGAAAGAAAGAAGGTGTTAAAAGAGACTGAAAAAGAAATCCAGAAATTGTCTGAAAAGGTAAGCTCTCTTTAACATGATGACGTGGCGCCACGCCGCAATGTTTACTTTCAAAATTGTTTCTACTTTTATAAATAAATTTTAAAACATTCCAAGTGATCTAAATTTAGCCTATTTTTAAATTCCTGGTAAAGTTTATGTCTAGTATAATAAATATTATTATCTTTCACTATAATTTACATTAAATATTTAACTCTTCACAAACTTAAGATCAAAGTTTGCAGTTGAACTCTATAATATATGATTATTTCAGGATGCACCTGCGGGTAAAATCTACAAGTTGATCATGGAAAAGATTCTAGAAAAGGGTAATGAGTTCATCAAGACTGAAATGGAAAGAGTAAAGAAACTGCTCACTGGTAAAATATCATTTGATAAGAAAAAGGAATTGACTACCAGAATAAACATCTTACAAACATTCCAACTTAATGATAAAAAAGACAAAACAAGTACAAAAGCTTCTAAAGAGGATCTGTGATCTAGAGAACATTAGAATTAAATTTAATAGTAATATCACCCATTAATGGCAATCAAAAGTAAGTAGTGGTGCTATATAAGTATAATGAGTATCTCTAGCATTTCAATAAAGCTAGGAGTCATTGTTTTCTCTCGCCATATTGTACAGGAAAAATGGACAATTTGAAATAAACTGTTACTAGAATGTTAAAACATAAACATCGAGGAGATATTCAGCAATATATAGAGAAACCTTCATAGTCCACTTTGAATGTCTTCACTTGTGACACTATGCAACAAGACTTTACACCGTAAAAGAGCCCGACAGAAAATTAAGGAACTAAAATAGCAGGTCTGCTGTTTGTTAGAATTTTGTTCATAAAGTAGCAAGGAAATAAACTTACAGCTTTAATTATGGAATATTTTATGTATTATACAGTAATTACCTTCATTGAGTTACAGATCAGCAAACAATAACTCTGGCAGGATTAAGTATGACAATTGTAAACACCACATCTGTAGGACTTTTTTTGTGGTGCGGACTCTAAACACAACATATTGTAGCATTCCATAATTCTAACCACTGAATTACAATAAAAGATTAAGAGAAAATATAAGGTATATATGAATATATAGTGATGCATAAAATGAATTAATCTAAAGAAACTAGCTTCATTAGTTAATTTTGATTGCCACATTTGTGGTGTATTATTTCTGGTCACATATCCACAGCACTTAAAAAGTTTATGAATTTTTGTTATTTTAGTAGTTGATTTATTTGAAACATGTTTAACCTTTATATTTAAAGAACTGTTTTTTTCTGTGTATACAAGGTAATGATTATTGTCAACTAAAGAATAAGTTGTTGATGTTTAGGATATAAGTACTTGAGTCTGAAGGAAGGTTTTTTTTTTTATTTGTGGCTGTAATGCACGTAGCACTGATTTTGCCAATGACAGGGTGAAAGAAGGTATATTTGATGCAAGCTGTTGTAAATATGTGACCATACTGAAATGTTACTATCAAGTGATAGAAAAAGCACCAAAACATTCCTATCAATTTAGATTTAAGAGTGTGGTTTTGTTTTTTAAATATTGCTCATTGTTTTGTTAACAATGAAAACAAAATCTCTTGTTTGCACAAAAACATGGCTTAATTAGTGTGATGCAATAAATGGCTTGATAGGTGTTCAGGTTCATAATGATGGCAGTATCTATTATAGTTTGATATGTAAAATTATTGCACTAATTTGTGTAAAAAGCTTTTTGTTACTGTTACAATTGTTTCTATGGCCATCTTTATCAAAAGACTAATGCAGAGTGATAATAACACCAACACACGAAGTGTTAGGGGTCAGTACTTTAGGGCTAGAACATACATTAAGATTCAATTACGGTACCAACAGGTGAAAATAACTCGACAATGCCTGGTTTACACCAAAGCGGAAAGATGTGGTGAGACAAGCAACATAGTACATCTGCCAGCTACTATGCCACTATCTCCGCGCAGTCGCGCTTGCTCGC
Organism: Dendrolimus pini; assembly: GCA_949752895.1. Taxonomy (NCBI): domain Eukaryota; kingdom Metazoa; phylum Arthropoda; class Insecta; order Lepidoptera; family Lasiocampidae; genus Dendrolimus; species Dendrolimus pini. The sequence goes on from OX457143.1 coordinate 7,069,769, forward strand.
CGCACGTCACTCTGCTTCAAGTGCATTTAAAGACCTGTTTAAATCGAAACCGAAACTACTCAGAGAAGAGCTATGAAAATTATTGATGATTTACAAAGCATTTCCTTTCCACTTTGGAAACCAGGTCTAACATGTAAATATTTACATAATTTTTGTATGAAATTAAACTTGAGGTAGCTAAAGATATTTCAAGTGCATAATAATAGAGCTATAATAATGCCATACATAAGTTTTACAATGAAAATTTATTCTTGTTTCTTATATGCACTCTAAAATATTTATTATATTTTGCGGGACAATGAAAATGTATTTTAATTTTATTATGTATGTACGTAGACTGATAAGGCATGTTTGTACGAATGTTTTTTGATATCAATGTGCAATGTTAGGTATAATTCAGTAAGTATAAGTTATGTGAACACTTGGTTATGTGTGTAATGCAACGTAATAAAATGTTTTGAAATAATTGGTACTTTCAATTTTTGCCGATAACAAGTAATAGCTACGTGCCACAGAGATGAATATGCGATTTACCGCGTCACGAATTTGCTCATCTGCATACATTACAGCAACGCAAGAGGGGTGATCATGCTGGTTCGGTCACGTTTTACAGACACTGGCTAGTTAGGTATCTGGGGAAGAAAATTTAGCAACGCCGTTTCCACTAGGTTGCGGTAATTCCTATTTTTTTAATAGCTAGAGTACAGCAGACGGCCCACCTGATGGAAAGCGATTACCGTCGCCTATGAACGTTTTCAACACCAGAGACGTCACCAACGCGCAGCCGGCCTCGAAGGAATTTAAAAATTACTTTCTCGCGGGGCGCGTGGTCATAGATTAAAAACAATAGACGCACCCGTGTCCATCAGTGGGGGTCTGATGGCGGAAATGACGATGATTGTGGTAAGAAAAAGAATTTAGCCAACCGATAACTCCGCTTTAACCATTGTGGAACGTACAAGTATTAAATTTCCATTACCTTGAAGCCTGTTAACTAATTAACTTTACTCATTATACATGCCAACAAATGTGTACGGTACACGGTATCAGACTCAAGAATTATTCAATTTTTACACAATAATAGTCATGAAAGAATACTTGTTTTTACGAGGATTTATAGACATTCTATACAAGTAAAACAGTTTTCTATCAACGGTAAAGAATGAATAGTAAGGTATAGAAATGCTGGAGTATTAAAAAACAGGAATATTGTCATGGCTTGGGATAAGAGTCCAGCTTTCGCCTTGCATGTATTTGCTTGAAGACTTTTCTGAACTTGAATATCCATGAATATATAACATGAACTACCTAGATCCAATACAAACCATGTAAATAGATAATAATCGGCAGACGTACACACACAATGTATATCTCCCAAATTAAGCAAGTGACGCTTGTGTTATGGGTACTATACAACGGGCTAATCTGGGGTGAGATCCCAGACCATGGTAAATAACGGAAAATTCTTTTTCCAAAATTTATCATACCGGCTTGGAGAATCTTCCATGACGACAGGAATCGAAATCGGAAATTCTGCGTTGTAGTGAGGTAGGCCGGCAGTCCTTAGCCCGCTTAACCACTGAGGCCATCATAGTCATAGAAGTAGCAAGGAAAATTTACCTTGCTACTTACTTACGTAGTCGAATTTTCCGATATATACACTATCGTCATTGGGTCAATTCTGCTAATTCAATATCTTTGGTTTGCGAACATATTCAAATATAAAGGCTGCCTGGAAGAGATTGCTTTTAGCAATAAGTCCGCCCATTGTACTACCTTTTAGTAAGTACGTTTTTTGTGTATTTTATTTTTTCCATGTAATGTTTGTGTACAATAAAGAGTATTGTATTGTATTCAAAGTACGATTCCATTGCGATAATGTCAGATTCGTATTCTACTAAACCTACAATATCTTTTCAATATCGACGCGGCGGAATAATAGGAAACAAAAACTGATCAATTAGCGGAAATGGCGTTAGCCGAAATAAATACTGAAAAGCTACCAAAATTTTAAACATGTCTCGAGTTTTTGCTTGTAAATATAGTGGCGTACATTGAAATTATCGGAATATTAAAATCAGGCAAACTTTGCCTGATTTTAATATTCCAAGCTACTAGCTAGCAAGCAAAGCTATTATTGAGACGGTATTGTCCGATAGTGACTAGATAGTTATCCAGGTCTGGCAGAATTAGGTCTCTGGGATCGGCCCTAAAAACAAGACTAACTTAGTTAGCTTGGGGATATAACAATGTGTGTTAATCTGCCAATTAAACTATGAAATAAAACATCAAATTTCATGAAATACATGTACTTATTTAATTTTCAAAAAAAATATAAAATTCTAATTCATTATTATTCAAAATCTTAAATGAATAACATATTTTACAATGTATTCAGGAATGTAGCATTATCGCTCAACTGTTGTCACAATAATTTTACATTCTCAATTAAAATTAATGATAACCTATTGATATAGTCAAAGTCACATGTAATAAAAAATACAGTATAACCTCTTTAAGCCGAACCTCTACAAGTCGAAAAACTCCAATCTCAAAAAAACTTGTGTTCTCTTCCCTTCAATCCTAAAACCTCCTTTGCATGAAATAAGAACCCTCTGAAGTCGAAATAACTAATGACTCCCTACAAGCCAATTTTTTTTTTTTTATTCATCGCCTATGTATATTTGCAAATGCTCTCTTCTCTTAAGGGAGACTGGAACCTGGTCACTAATCCCAGAACACAACTCAAGGTTGTTATGGCGGCATATCCTTGACTACGCGATTATTTGAATGAAACTTAACGTCTACAAGTCGGATGTTTCCGAACAAAATTCGCTTAAGTCGAAAACTCTAAATTCTAATTTTTTAGGTTCTACCTTCAAGTTCCACTTAGAGGTTTTACTGTATACCATTCATACCACAAATTTTAAAAATATATTGCAAACAATCAATTATGCAAGTTTTATCAGTTCATTACTAAATGGACATCACAGTTTAAAATGGAAATCTATTAACTCATGCAACTCCATTTGTCGCTGGTTCCTATAGCTTACCAACCATTCATTGACTTACCATTGTTAGAAATTTAACATTACCAAGGAGCTTATGTAAAATTTTGACCAGTAGTATTTTTTTTGCAGGAGTTCAGCAGACAGGCAGACGACCCACTTGATAGACAGCGGTTACCATCGCCTATGGGCATTTGCAACACCAAAGGTGCTACAAATGCGCTGCTGCTCTCTTAAGGGAGACTGGAACCTGGTCACTAATGCCGGAACACAACTCAAGGTTGTTATGGCGGCATACTTTAGACCAGGGGTGGTAGCCATCCAGTTGGGCAAATGCCCCACAACCTGGCTGTGGGTTGTTTTGTCGCCTCTTACGACAGGCCGCCCGGCCGCAGGGAATTGTATTCTTTCTCCGTTCCTGCACGGATAAAAGTAAAGTAAGGTAAACAAACGGTTAGTATGATATAAAAACCGGGCATTAGTACTCAATTGTTTTACAATATAATTATGAGAACTGATCTAATCATGTTAAAAGCACAGCCTTCTATATATACTTTTTACCAACACAACTGTGCACTTAAGAGCGATGACGTCATAGAAGAAGAATATTAGGAAAACCGATGACTTCATAAAAAATATATAGCCTATGAAACAGCCTCTAAATCCTAACTTTACAGAGAGCGCTACAAATCTATTTTCACTTGCGTTTTTATATTAAAATAAAACACCACTTGACTATTAACCAACATTAAACTATTTAAAGCATGTCAATGTAAAGACTAAGGCCCTGTCCGCACAGCGATATTTCACAGCACGATTTTTATTCGCGCGTATTAAATTCCGCGACCGGAATTACACTGCGCACTGCGAATAAAATTTCGTACTATTTTTTTCAGTTTAATTCAGTTCTTGGCTGAGATGCACGTGTAAAAGGGACATCCGAACTAAAATTTTAATTTATCTAAGGCGGCGAAACAGACGTATCAAAAGATCGTGAACATTCGATTCACCCACTTACGGCATTGAGACCCATCAAAGGATTTTTCTAAATAAAATATCAAGAGTTACGAAAATACAGCAAAAAGTTTTTTGGCTATTACAGAATGACAATAAAATCATTCGATAATTTACTACAACTTTCAAAAGCGACGTTGCACGACTGAGCGAATCGCGCGAATTTTATTCCACAGTGCGAACGTAGCCATACTTACTCTATACGGTACAAAATATTCGCGCGAAAATAAATCGCACCGCTTCGCGATCAATTTGCATCAAGTCACAGATTTTTTTCTCCCGCGATTTTTTTATCGCCAGTGCGGCTACTCCTATAATATTCAATGTGTTACAGATATACGGGAAAAAAATCGTGCTGTGAAATATCGCTGTGCGGACAGGCTCTTAATAAGTCTCTTTCAGATTTAATGCTTGGCTGATTTAATTATTTTTTTTAACTTGTGTGTCTGTCAGCTCCTTCCTACGCACAACTGGAGTTTACTTATTAAACATAATTCCTTGAGTTTGTGCCGGTCCAGTCAAAGGGTAACGTATTTTACACCTTTCGGTGTGTTATGTGAAAAAGATGCATACAAATCCTCCTAGCGGCTGAGTGAGAGCACAACAATTTCCTGTCTCAGATCTGTCTGTGAACCTTATATTTGTATTCTGCGCAATAACGTGTACGAAATTCAAGGACGCATTTAATATTTGTTCGTAACGTACTCTTAAATTTAAACTTGTTGCTGTAGGTTATTGATTTTTTAACTTAACAATTCAATTACGTTACAAAAACAATACACGTATTAAAGATTATTTTAATATTTTATATTAATTTATTTCTAACTATTTACACATAATATAAACACAAAACACAGTCACAAAGATATTAACTAAAGATTAAAATCATTTAAGTAATATCCGCCTGACAGAATTATAATAGTAGTTTGGCTAAAACTCATGTTTGTAAGCATGCTAGTAGGTATATGGAGAGGTGAAAATTAATATATAGATCAACAAATTACTTCAATTAGCAAAAACCTGACTGATTTGGATATTCTTTTATTGTTATTTGTTAAAAAAAATTGATTACGCTTATATTATTTCACTCCTCATAAAGTGTCCATACTCTGGGGGCTTTATATAAAAAATCGATTCTTACAGCAAGATTTCACAGTATGTACTAAATTAATTGCAATCTTTTTCGCGACAGTCGTAAGCTCTCATGAATAAATTCCTCTGTGATAGTATGATCCGAGAGCTCCTCGCAAGATATTTATTGCAGTTAGTAGTACATGTGAAAACGATATTGCAAGTAACTCGTGCAAGATTTCCTCGAGTTTACTTTCAGGTGGAAACGCGTCTTTAAGGAGTAAACTCCAAAAAAATATTCTAAACAGTAAAACGTCGGTTGATGAAAGGCTAATGATGTTTTTCTATAACAAAACGCAAAGGAAGAAAGACTTTTGGCACCCTCTAGAATAGTAAGACTTAAATTATTTAGTTAAATTTTCAATTGAGCTATTATGATATATGGTACTTAGTATTTTTCTTGTATAACATCCTACCACAGGCCAGTATGGTTAAGTTGGTAGTGTTTAATCGTATAATTATATCAACATTAGAGCAGCGCTTTATGGATATTCTTTTATCTTAATGCAAATTTGCTCATGTGGGTAAACTGTCAAACATTGATATCGTCATTGTAGTAAGACTCATAGGATAATCAAACTCACTCTTAAAATTAGAAAATGCAGTAACAATAAAGAATTATTCAATAAACTCTTATGGAATATCAAATCCAATTGTAGTGCACTAAAGTGCAAACCACATTTAAATACACGTCACAAGTATCACCAACTGTAATATTACGCATTCACTATAGACATAATAATTAAAAATCTGATACATAAATGTGTAATAAGTCTAAATGTTGGGCCACTAGATTACTAGAGCAAAAACTTCTCCAAACTGAAAGAGAAATGTGTACATAAGGGGATCTTTGAAAGTTGCACCCGAGACTGAAAAATTGATAGGAGACTTGGTGGTATGGTATGAGCATGTAATTAAAGTCATGTGACAAAAAGAATGTCAAATTAGAAGATTGATGGGTACAAATGTAAAGGTAGACCAAAAAAGAGATGGATTGTGTGAAGGATGCTATAATGATTTGTGGTGTGACACAGTATGTGTTAGAATAGAGTAGCATGGATTGAAAAGACATATTGTGCCGAGAGAAGGACAGAGACATACACAGACGTCAGAGGCGTTGCTGTGGTCACTAGTGACCACCAGGAACCAAGTCGAGGTCAATGAATATTGGGGAGTCCTGAGCTATGATCCCAGGGGCACCCCCTTTTGGGAGGCATACATCAAAGCGTGGCGACAAGGTACCAGTGGTACGATGTTCCCACCCCATTCTCTTATTTTGATGTTTGACACTACTTTACAGAAATAATTGATTCCTAAGAACTACACTATGAATGAATGTAATAATAGTCTTCTTTTTCAAAATCGACTGATTTAATGCCTGAGAAGGATAATTGATTTTTCAAAAACCTAATTATACCGCTTTAGGATTCTTTCACTTTCATCAAAATCGGCCACAAGATTCCTTTGAGAGATTTTCAAGTACCATAGTTTCGGATTGGACCACTTGTATATAGAAATAGCAATTCAATTGTGTTAAATGATGTTGCCTCTACCATTGTCAGTTGGTGTAAATGATGCACTCATAGTTAGGGTGGGACTTATTAAAGATATGACGTCATAACCTGCTATGCTCTTACAAAACCCAAGGAGCATCATTGTTTTGTGAGATGATAAAAAGTGTCCCAATTTATTTGACTGTCAACTACCCTACTATGCAAATATGTCCACAATCTACTTTGCCAGTTTTTTATCACAATCATTTCACAAACACAAATTAATAATTTTCAAATTGAAATATTTAAAATTAAATCATTCATTTAATGTACGAAGTGCAAGTTTTTACGAAACATTTGGCCTTTTGTCAGGATTTTGTAGACAAAACAAAACCTACTAACTTGTGCTTTTTGCACAAAAATTTCATTAAAATCAGCTTTAATTTTAGGATAGTTAATTATGTTGGATTATCAGTTGGCCTCTTATAAAGGTACTTGATTTAACTAACATTACTTTAGTCTGACTTTTCACACTCCACTTTGAGTTCTTTCAATTTTAGTACAACACCTTCAGACTCCACTTCTTCCTTACCATCTTTTTCTTGGGACTTGTCTGAACTTTTCGGTTCAGGAGTGTCTGTATCTTCACTTCTTGTAATACTGCTTTCATCATCTGATGACTGATCATTGTATAGACTGCATTTTGTTCTGACAATTTCTTGAGCTTCCGCAAACTTCTTTTTCCATAGTTCGGCATCTGAAAGCCGATAACATCTAACTTAATAGATTAAAAAAAACAATGAAGGGGATATTTGTTGCAACTGAATTTTTTTTATAGATTTAACAGTATGTAGTATGTATGTATGTAGTAGATTTTTCATCCTATATCTTGTCAACTTAAGGAAACATAAAGAACATAATTTCCAATATAATCTATAGTTAAATTTCTTTTTCCCATATGGTGCATACTCTTTTATTTAGATGTTAATTTGGATCATGTTAAATATTAATCATTTCTCCTGACACATTCTCAAAATGTTCCTGGAAACAAAATCTCCAATTCTCCATGGACAATAAAACCAAACACATTCCATCAGATGGGCCATCAGCCTGTCTACTATGTATTCTAGTATTACACAGACACTGTATTTAATAACCACAATAAAAATTAATATACCACTATGCTTACAGATGTCCACCCACATTATACTATAGTCCTCGCTGCATAAACTCAGTTATGCATATAGATAGTGTAGTGAGAGATATGGTATGTAGGTGCAGTGTAGGACTGTTGTCCCTCTGCATCCCAACTCCCTGCTGTGCACTTCTGCATGTCACCTTCGGTACAGCTAGAATTTGCACATATGCAAAGCTGAGCTTAAGCTGCAAGGACTATACAGCAGCAGCCCTCATTCATATAGCCTGGAACATCATGATCCTTTCCCTTCATCCTTCTATCCAACTAAACAGAAGGTGCACTACAGTCATGATGTCAGTGGCTCAGCGTAGGAACTTGAAACTAAATTTTTTGGTCATATTACTTTTTTTCCTCAAATTATTAACAAGTATTAGTATAATGTAAAATTTTGAAAAAAAAATATGAATGGAAAATAATATAGTTTTTTTTTTAAATTAACTAATCTACGGACTCTAGTTCCTTACCCTTTTTATAACTTAATTATTGTTAGAGGTTTTTGAATTTATACATGCTTATTGTTTATGTGTTATTATGTGTGACATATTTTATGATTTTTGTGTTGTGTTGTGTACCTTAAGAATAACTTATATAATTATTTTTTTATCTAATTTTAATACTTAACTTATACTAATGTAGAGTGTATCTGTTACATGCTGGTGTTGTGAGAAAGTGCGTGTGCAGTGTGTGCCTTATGTCTATATATATTATCTTAACTAGTGCCATGTATGCTGTTTTTTCTTTCTGTGCCTAGGTTATTAATTTTTAGGCTCTTTGTGTATTGGTTTGTTTGTGAATTGTGCGTGTAATGCAATGCAGTGGTATTGCGCGTTGGTGTGAGTAAGTGTATAAGTTTTGTTGTTTTTGATTGTGTGTTTGTGACTTTGTGTGGTGTTATAATTTATTATTTAATTGTCGTGACATGAAACATTTTTAGTTGGTGTTAGTGATGATGGATGGTTTAGGAGGGGGATTATTGACCATCCATTAGACGTTGGACCACCGTCTTGTCTCCCATGCGTATCGCCATTTTTATATTGTAATCCCTGATCTCATCAGCTGTGACTTTCTCCGCTCTGAGGACGAAGGTGGCGGTGGCGTCCTCTTCGCACACGGCTGTGTAGTTAATTCATTTTCCCGTGTGCCGCGAAATTGCCACGACCGCATGAGGGATGCTCTTGTACAGATCGATCTTGTTGGAATTGGACCTCACGATCATCACTGTCTCGAAGGTAAGACCCTGAGCCTCGTGTATCGTGAACGCATGACACACAGCCTAGTTTTATTAGGCTCTATCTGACTCACACGCAGTCAGTCAGAAAGAGTATTGGCAAGTTCTGTGGGTATGCGCCCTCGCGAATACCGTTTGAGTTCCAGGGAACGAGCTTGATTTTTGGACGAGTATATGCCTGAGTATACATCACTCATGGCATATGCTACGTCTAGTGGATTTCGGTGTGTACAGAGCTGTTCTCGGGTGATTTTCGCCGAGGGTGTAGGGCGGTGATATAGCTTGGGGAACAAGTCGTTCCTGTCTAATAATATAGTTACAATGTCCTGCTACTAATGCTGACAATGTGCACTCTCTTGGATGCCAATTCTTAAACAAACTCAAGAATCATTTTTGCAGGGATTTTCACACAATCAATAGATAGATACTATATCAATAGATAGATACACCAATACAAAATGAACTTAAGACTAAAATTACACCTAGTTATGTACAAAGTGTGGTGTTATCGCTAAAAAGCAATCTCTTCCAGACAACGCCAGGAATGAATTGAGATGATAGTGGTCCAATGGCGACCAGGTCCCGAGTTTAATTCCCAGCAGGACAAATTTAACCTGTGTAATTTACTTTGTTCTGGTAGTTTGGAATCAGCCTCAGAGTTGTTCCATTAGATATTAGCCGTAACATAGATGTCACTTGTTTAGACAAAAATAGCATACAATGTGCATTTGGCTACCAATTAAAATAATCAAATAGTAGTCTACTATAATTAGACTATAGGAATACTAAAAATATACACTTACTTTGTGGATTTCCAAACTTAATAGCCAATAGCTCTTGTTTGCAAGTTTCATCAGCGTAATCAGCAAAGACTGACCAATTGAAAGCTTTATCAGAGCCACAGTGAACATTCATTCTAATATCTGGTGTAATGAAATGGTTTGCACACACCTTAAGGGTCTTGTCACGTCTCATCACAACCCTTACTGTGTTGTTTATCTTGTGTCGAAGGAGTTTTATATCCCCTGTACCCCTTTCCTAAAAAGATAATAGAGATGTCTCTAAATAAAACCATAAATAAAGTATAAATGTCTAAGTTTGATAGAGATGCAAACAAACATTTAATAAATTATAATATTTTTAACATATAAAAGAACAGGTGTAAAATATCACCTAACTTTTAAAATATTATAATAGAAATCATTATTATTACTTTTCAATCAATAATTATAGTCTGGCCAATATAAGAAGACTAAGTTGGTATGAGCATATAATGGGGAGGGATGAAAGTCACATGACAAAAAGAATGTTAAACTACAAGATGGATGTGTACAGATGTAAAAGTAGACCAAAATAAAGATGCATGGACTGCGTGAAGGATGATATGATGATTTGTGGTGTAACAGAAGATGTATGTCAGAACCGACCCCAATTAATTGGGATATGGTGAAAAAAAAGAGAGAATTATAGTCTGGTCAATTTAGACATCCAAGGGTACAAAAGTTTTAAATAAAGAATACTTGATTTGAAAGTCAAATAAAAAGTGTTTTGGGTCAAATTAGACAAAAAAATAGGAGTGAAGTTACAAAAATTCACACCCAGGTGAAAATTGGTAGGATAATACAAAACACCTTTGACCTCAAGTCAATTTTTATCTATACTAGGGCCAAAGAGACGAGATACAAAAGGTCATTCACCTAAAAACTACTGTGGAGATGACAATCTATTATCTATCTCTTTCCATCTCGTGTATTTGTCGTAATTTGTCTGTCTTAGTCGTAAGATCAAGATGGGTTCGCCAACATTCGGGCGCCATTTTATAGTAAGAGTTACTGTTTTTAGTTCATTCCGTTTCGGAACGCGCTCGTGGTGATTCTTGTTATTTGTAGAAGTTTTGTTATTTTTCGTTGTTTATTTAATTATTGTTAGATTGTTGTTGTTGAATATTGTTTGTTGTTATTAAGAGTGGTTAATGATGGAGCCACAACCAAGTACTTCGAGAGATAAATCAACAGATTTTAGTTCTCCAGAAAAGAAACGCCCAAAGGTATGTACAGGAAATATTTTACCATTGCATTGATATTTGGATTTTAGCTGATAGATATTAAATACAATATACTTTAAAGTTATTTAAAAAACAACAACTGTAATAATAAAACTTTTTTAATTTATTAAAAATGCACGTGAATAAAGTATATCATTTTAATTTAATTTTCAATTTCAGGTGACTAGTTTTACGGTAAATGAAAAAAATATGGTTATTAACACCTATAAATATGTTAAAGAAACTGGGCCTAAGGATAAATACCCCTACAAAAAGAGATGGCGCAGAAAACAGCTTGTATTTTAGGTATCGGCGTTGCATCAGTATATAGAATCCTCAAGGACTATAAAGAACACGGCGAAATTTCTCCTCCTGTCACCACCAAACTTAGACCAATGTTTAGTGACAAAATCGATGGTTTTACTAAATCAGCCATACGCAAAAAAGTACATGCTTTCTTCATTAAAGGCGAACTACCTACAGTGGAAAAAGTACTTTCAGATATTAATGAAGACGATACACTACCAAATTTCAAAAGGACTACTTTCCAAAAAATATTAAAACATTTAAAGTTTAAGTATATCAAGAGGCAAAGAAATAATGCACTGATTGATAGAGATGATATTGTATTGTGGCGACGAAAATATTTACATAAAATAAAGAAGTACAGAGAGGAGAATCGGCATATTTTTTATATGGATGAAACATGGGTGAACGCAGGTTAGTAATTTTAAGTTTAAAAAAAAAATACACTTGAGCGCACAGAGTTTCTATCTTCAGTAGGGGAGGGGGGGGGGGGGGTTTATTATCCTTTAACGCATAATCAAAACTAAGTATTTCTGCCTGAAAGATTGTGTAAGATTATTATTTGTAGTATTGCCTATGTTTTATTGTATCCTGTATGTTATTTTCAGGTCACACTGTTAATAAAACCTGGGATGACACCGAAATAAAATCAAAACGGCGAGCGTTTTTAGAAGGTCTTAGTACAGGTGCGAAGAATCCTACCTCAAAGGGCCGGCGACTAATCGTAGTGCACATTGGAAACGAGGATGGTTTTGTGGAAGACGGTAGCTGGGTGTTTGAATCCAAAGGCACCGGTGATTATCACGAATCAATGGATGCTGCACATTTTGAAAACTGGTTTGAGAAGATATTGCCCAAGTTAGGCGAAAATGTAGTTGTCGTCATGGATAACGCGCCTTACCACTCTAGGCGACAGGAAAAAACACCCAGCTCAACATGGTTGAAGGCTAACATTCAGCAGTGGCTTCGTAACAAAAATATCAGTTTCGATGAAAAGGAACTAAAAATACAATTATTAAATAGAGTAAAAATGGTGAAGAACCAATATCAATTATATGTCGTAGACGAATTGGCAAAGAAATATGGCGTCGAAGTACTAAGACTCCCTCCCTATCATTGTGAATTAAACCCAATTGAGTTGATTTGGGCTGATGTAAAGGGGCACGTAGCTAGAAACAATACTACATTTCAATTTGCAAAAGTAAAGGCACTATTAAGTGAGGGTATGGCGAAAGTCACGCCTGATCGGTGGAAGAAATGCATGGAGCACGTTCATAAAGAAGAAGAGAAGTTTTTCAAACTTGATTTTATTGTAGATGACGTGATGGATAAATTTATTATACATGTTACAGATTCTGATTCTACAGACTCAGAACAATCGGCGTCAGACTGAATAAACAATGATTTCTTTAAAAAAATGTTTCACTTTTATCCTCATTTCCATAAACATTATTATTATTCTCATTTCAACTCTTTATATTAATTGTTACCTTTTTAGAATAACATATTAATAAATAAATTTTCTACTAAAATATATAATACAACTTTCAAAAAGTTACGCACCCCTGTATTTTCTAATGACCTTGCATTGGTTTTGTTTACATTTGGTATCGCTTCTCGTTGGCCCTAGTATAGGTATCAGATCAATGAGGACTTTTTAGATTTCATTTATAACAGTGTTCTGAACAATCCTACCAATTTTCAGCTAGACTAGCTAGCTATTTAATCATTATTATAATTAAGTATTCTTTATTTAAAACTAAGGTCTATTATCTTCAGATCTTATTTAATCTATGCAGGGACAGAGAAATAATACTGAAACCTGCAGCCGGGCAGCCTGTCGTAAGACTACATAACAACAGACAGCCAAGTGGTAGGGCATTTGTCTCTCTGGATGGCTACCATCCCTGGTTAAGAGCATACCACAATAACCTTGCATCACGCTCCTGCAATAATATGATGATGCCAATACCCTTAAGAAGCTACCAATGTGTTGGCAACACCCCTGGTGTTCCATCCATAGGCTATGGTTCCTTCCATCAGTTGAGCCATTTTCCTCTTTGGCTGCTTTAAACAATGAAAAAACAACAAAAAAGAACTTGATTAGTTTGAATTAGATCATTCCTATATTTCTATAAGATTTTATGTTTTTGTGCACTATTTAAAATAGACAAAAGAACAAAGAAATCTCAATGGCTTACAACTCTAAAAAAATTTGACTAACAACAAATACAAAAACAATATTTTGTAATTAAATAATTGAATAAATAATACTGATAACAAGTAAATTAGAATTAATACCTTCCATTCATGATCACCAGTGTCATATCTATAAAGCCTAGCGCGAATTTTTGCCAGCTCTTCCTCGTCTTCTTCATTGGTATGCATATCCACTAGGGGTAATGAGACGATTGGCTCGAAATGAGGTTCGTGCTCTGAAACCTCTACCTCACCAGCTTCACTCTCGCTATTGCGCCTAACGCTTTCCTCTGTCTGCAGCATGTTGAACCATGTAATTGGAAAACAATAAGTATTGAAAAATCACTACTCAAATTGTAGCTGTCTTGTGTGGAGGGTAAGTTATAGCTAAACTTACCGGCGAAGACATTTTAACGATATATAATTTGAGATTAGACGTATTTCTCAAAAAATCGGCTTTTAAAATTTTTATCAACAAAGTCTACGAAGTTCAGATTGGTTTAGGAGTGCACGATATATATCGATATTGAATAAAATATCGATATATGTACACGATATATCGATTCTTCCCGATATTATCGAATAATCTAGTATCGATATGTACAATCGATACATTTTATCCGATACATCAAATATCGGTAGAAATTATAGAATAAAGTTTTACTTTTTTAAACTGATTTATGGTTGGTAACTTGAGTAAAAATAAAACGCAAACCCCTGAATTATTGAATAACTAGCCTTCCCAGTAACGAAAGTTTCGTTGTTAACAAAATACTCTAAATGACTTCAAATTAAACTCCACTACATACCTAACCTACAATGTATATTCGTCTCAACAGCTAAAGAGCGATTTCTGAGTTTCTCCAATAAACTCTCAGTTTTATTTTTTTGTATATTTTCAGCGCTGGTCGATTATGAGATATACTAATGAAATGATTCGATTATAAAATAAGTAAGCTACTAATTTCATAATCTATTTTCAATATTAATATTCCAAAATAATTCGATTATGACATTAGTCATAATCGCCCCCCGCTAAACAACATACTACTCCTACTCTTAGTAAGGGCAGCACTAGTATTAAAAATGGTATAATCTGTGTCTGTGGGTACTCGTTTCGGTCTCAGTACAAAATAACTTACAAATAAAAGCTATCTGTTTTGATTGTTTTGTTTGATACATTTTACGAAATGTAAATACAGTTATATAAAAACTAACTAATAAAAATAAATAGCACAATATATAAAAGCGGCTACAATTCAATTGTATAGAAGAAGCAAGCTGTGGCAATAAATTGATTACCTGTTTTATATATTACATTTTAATTTAAATTTTGTTTAAGCAAGGTCTCGACAAAAAGTATTGGGAATTATAAATAATTAAACTTGATTTGTTTCTTATTCCCAGCTATTTTTACTTATATCAACCTGATCCCTATCAAATACTTAATATTAAAAACTAAGTAAGAAAATTACATTTTGTTACGATATATCGAAGATATCGATATATTTCTACGATATATCGCAAAGTATCGATACAACATTACGATATATTATATCGAAAATAATATCGATATTTTTTTTGTATGAACATCCCTAGATTGGTTCAGATAAATAATTGAACGAACAAATCAGTGTTGCCAGATGACGATTTCAATTAACCCCAAAATTTTTGTCAAAAACCCTATATAAGCTTTTTGATAAAAAAACCCCAAAACAGTTTTTACTTATTTTAAAGAAGAAATAAAAAAGCAAAACTACCGTCGTAGCGAAAACATCACTAATAACGTCAGGGGGGGGGGGGTGGTAACAACGACCCGTGTCAATAGGTGGGTTAAATAACCGTTCCACTTGAGTTTACGATTGTGACGCCAGCAAATAAGTGGAACGGGAAAAACCGCGGTTGTGAACGTAGTCGTTGTGAGTCTAACGGATAGTAGCCTATAAGATACGACGCATACGATAGAGACGGCATAATTAATAAAATTTATCATGTAAATGAACGAACGAATGAATAGAATTATTAAAATGAACTATTGAAATGAAGTATGATTTACAAGTAGAGTATAATTCTAAGATAAAGTAATAATACCGTATTATAATTTAGATATGATAATTGTGTTTGTAGATGAATTATGAATACTTAAAATGTCGCTAAAAATTTCTCACAACAAAATATTTCCCCCCCAATGTCCCCCCAAAGAATCTTTACCCCCAAATCTCCCCCCGACGTCAAAAAAACTCCCCGAATTTGCAGGGAATCCCCCCCATCTGGTAACACTGGAACAAATGAACAATAGTTTTTTTTTTTTTTTTTAAAGGATAAATAGAAAACAATTTATTGTTTATAAATTAAAATAAGAAAATGTACCCTAAACTCCTAATTAAAAATAAACTAAATTATAAATAAATTAAACTAAAAATAAGCTATATATACAAACTAAAATTAAACCATAAAATCTAGAATAAATAAATATATAATAAATATCTAAATCATATATTAATTATTATTATTTATGTTTATGGCTTGGGAACTAGGCCTTTAAGCCAGATCTTAGTTTACAATAATAGTTTCTTCATTTTCTTATGCCTAATGTGTTACACAGCTGAACTGTAGGCAATCAACTAGTGCCATTCAACGAACATCTTGTGACAATTCAAAAGGTCACATCTGACTATACTGTTCACAGCTACTGTTCATTTTAGAGTAATTTTACACATTTTTAGAAAATAAAACTACACAGCACAATGCACAACATCTCCTTTCGGTTCCCGCCAAAAATTCCTATAGATTAATTAAAATGAATAACATTGTTTTTTTTATTATTTATGGCTTGGCAACTAGGCCTTTAAGCCAGGAATAACATTGACATAATGGACGAGCTCCTCCATATGGCGTTCCACCAGTAACGCACAACGCCCAAAATGCTCAGTTAGCCGTTCCACAAGGCGATCGCGATCGTTGTGGTCGTGGCGAAAACGTCACTAATGACGTAATCATTTTGGATCACATAGCGCTGACAACGACTCATGTGAAGAATACTCAAGAGGCGGGTCAAAGTGGACATTAACCACAGAGCATTAATTCACGCTAACAGTTAACATTGAAAACGCTCGATTTTCAAATCAACCAATGACATTCAACGCAACGTAATCCGTTCCACTGGAGTTTATGATTGTAACGTCCGCAATCAAGTGTAACGGCAAAAATTGCGGTTGTTATGGCTGCAGCCAGCAACTGGACTGGTTGGCGCGGGGTGGCAGCCGCGGCAGGGGCGAAGCGGCACGTCGGCCGATGTCCACATTATTACAAGCAACCTTTATTGCTAACGAGCCTCTCACATCAACGCGCGCGCACCATATACATATTCAAATGTAATAACAGTAGCAATAAAAGCATATATCAATGTAAAACATCCGTTATTCATCAAGAATCAAAAAAAGTTTAAAGTCCACAAATTCACAACCGGACTCTCAACAGGCTCAGGCTTACAACGGTCGTGAACGTTGTCGTTGTGTGCTTCCTCTGGAACGTAGCCAATATGAATAAATTAAAATTTCAGCCAAAAACCACACAGTACAAAAGCAGACTACCTATACTAATAACGGAGGGTAGAAGTTCTAGTTTTGATAATCATATCAAAACAAATCGTAAAGATTTCATGAAAACATTAAGAATTATTTTCACACTCGACGATCATGTTCGATGTATAGTCAAGAAAGACACATTTCTTTAGTTTTTGTTGGCAGTGGCACTGTTGTTTGGATGTATCAAACAAAAACCTGGAACCTAGGTTCGGAGACATCATTTAATAAAAAGTGGTAATTTGAAATTAGGAGCAATGTTTAAAGTTGTGGTACTACCCTGGGCGTTTATTTGAATAAATGGGATTTGGTGCTGGGCTTATTCTGTATTTCATTGAAGTACTTTTTAAGGACCGCGGGCGCTACAAGGAAAGACAGTACTATTTATTTATTGTTATGTATGTATCTATGTAAATGACAAGTTAAAGTCATAGTTAAGATAACTGAAAGGGGACGTTGCGCTGTGCAGTTTCATTTTCTAAAAATGTGTAAAAATACTCTAAAATGAACAATAGTTGTAGGATATTGATAGTTTTTGAGTAATAATTATGTTTTTTTGTGAGAAATGTGAACTGTACAGTCAAATGTGGCCCTTCGAGTTTTCACATGAATGGCGTGGGTTGTAGCCTACAATACAACTGCGCTACTATACGAAGATTTATACATCAGACTTGGCTGTATGGACTAAGATTCCTTTGCCTGCCTTTGTGGCGAACACTGCAAAAAAAATAAGAATTTGTCAATATTTTTTTATATTTCTTTCACAGAGTACTTTATATATACTGGATTTCTTTGTAAAACTGAAATAAGTATAATTTCAGAATTTGAACAATTGTTTACAATATGATTGTGTAAGAGTACAGCATCATTGTTTAGTTATTGTAATTCTTGGAATTCATTTAAGCACCGTCTTTCCCAGGTTACCTATTTAGTATAATAATTATGATAAGTCAATGGCATCAATTTTTATGTTTTCCGGCGACCTATTTCCGCACAGTTTATTTTGAGTTTTCTTCCTATTTATGCTGAAGCTGCATACCAGGTCGAGTAACAGTTATAGAATGAACTGGTTTATTTCTTGTCCATTATTTAACATTCATACTTCGTCTGATGAATAATAAGTGTAATAATTCCTTTTGTTATCAATTTACTTCTGCAACTTTGGTGATCAAAATATAATTTCAAGAGTAATTCAAACAGTTTATTTTATATTTGAAAAACATTACCTGTATATAAATATACTTGAGACAAGGCAAATACAATTGCAATGGATTTTAATAATAGTATCAATATTTTAAATTTACTAATAGACCTGTGTTCCTTATTAAAAAGTATATAAGTTCTAAAAAATGTTATTACTAAGAGTGTTAAATTTAAAAGATAAGGGATCAATGTAATTGAAATTAATGAAATTTAAATCACAACTATAAAAACCAATAAATTAACAAATCTAATTAAAAAAGTAATAATAAATTCATGTGTTTATTTTTTTTTCTTATATCAGAATGAAAATATTTTTATTTATTGTAGAGTAATAAAAAAAATGAACATTGAAATTTAAATGTTACTTTTAATTTCCAGAACCATTACAAAGTGTAATACAATAAACAAAGTGTACAACAATATAGAACATTATTATACAACAGTTCTGTTAGTATTAAGAATACAGAAAAAAGGTAAGTAACATATGTTGCAGTCCGTCTCTTAATTCTTAATATGTATTAGGACTCTCCACTTAATTTTTTATGTGTACTACGGAACTTACATTTTCTAAAATGAAGTGTTCTTAGTTCATTCCTGTTATCATAATAATAAGCTTACTACTAGGTTTTCTTTGTTCTAATTATTTTCAGTGAATATCTCCAAATGCAGAACATAGCTAAAATGATAACAGAACAACTCCGGAATCCAAATGAGCTAGATATCAGCCTAAGAATGGAATTTGGTCCTTTTGAAATGGTTTACAAATGGAAACGCATGTCTGAGTGCTATGAATTTGTTGGAGCAAAGTAAGTAAATGTAGAGAGTAAGAAGTTAAAATATCATAACATAGATTCTTTCTGTCGGTGTACTCATTTTAATGTTATCACACATTTCTGGAGAGGAGGGACATGAACCCACCCAGGCACCCTCTCTCTCTCGGGTCTTACCACGAACTGAGAGGTAATCGGAGGAGCCCAGCTCTCCAGCTTACAATGGAGCATGAAGAATGGAATCCAATGAGGATCAGCCAGGGCCTTTTTCTTGGATAAAAGTAGCCTATGTGCTATTCCATACTATAATCTAGCTCTATGCCAAATTTCATCTATATCTATTCGGCAGTTTTGGTGGGATTGACCAACAAATATCCATCAAAACTTTCGCATTTATAACATTAGTATAGATAAAAATAAACAAAAGATATACAACAAATCTGACATTACAAACAAAAATAGTGTAATAAGAGAATGTATTTTTTTTATAAAAAGGAAAAATTATTTTCATTGATGGCCTCTGGCCTCTGACCTCTGTGGTTGAGCGGGCTAAGCCTTTACCGGCCTACCTCGCTTCAACGCAGAGGCTCTGGGTTCGATTCCTGGTAAAGTAAATTAAGGAAACATATTTTCTCCGTTATTTACTATGATCTGGGTATCTGGGATCGGCCCCAATGTAGTGCGTTGTATATTACCCATAATACAAGTGTAACTTACTTAATTTGGGGATATATAATATGTGTGTTTGTCTGCCGATTATTAGATAGATAGAAGATAACACTATATTGTACACCAATACAAACATGAACTTAAAGACTACAATTATATCTATTTATGTACAAAGGGCGGTCTTATCGCTAAAAAGCGATCTTTTCCAGACAACCCCAGGAATAAATTGAGATGATTATGGCGATGGTGGTATACTAACATATAGTACGTACTACTTACATAATTATTACTATTATTATATCTACAGTTTAATTTATTATTTTTAGGAGAAGTAAACACACTGCAGTGGCATATAAGGATGCCTTATATGTATTTGGTGGTGACAACGGGAAGTCAATGTTGAATGATCTTATAAGGTTTGATATAAGAGAAATGTCTTGGACCAAAACCGGTTGTATGGGAGTGCCACCAGCGCCCCGATATCACCATTCAGCTGTGGTAAATTATCAAATGTATATTATATTATTTGGCTTATTATAAAATACTTAGACACCAATACTTGTTCTGTTAAACAATGTACTATGTCAAAAAGAATGATTTTTAACCTAAAAATACAATCCTATTGTATCATCACCATAACGTAATGATTTTTGGTTGTATCGATGCTCATGTGTTGTGGCTCTCTAGCAATATCGAGACATCAATTTTTTGACTGTCAGCACTAACAAACTGATCAAAGCGGAGAGTGGCAACACCAGTGCAATAACAACACCCGACCTATACGCACGACCAAAAAACGCGCGCGCATAAACTAGAGTGTATTTCAGCCAAAATCTCGCCATCGAATAGAAAAGGTGCTAGCTACAGACTCAGGTACGTACAGTGCTTATATCGTTGCTGCTGGATCTAGGACCTTGAGCGTGGTATCAATCAGAAATTTACCCAGAGGTATCCGATCGCCTTCGGAGGGCAATCGAATGCTACACCTATATAAAATTAACCAAGTGATTAGAATTATAAAAATAGATAAAATGTTCATTTGAAAACTTTAAATCTTTATTCTATATAATCTGATTTATTTTTTCAGAACCATGTTGATTCAGAATTCTAGACCTACACCTTATACTTTTAACTAATACCAATATTATAAGAACATAATCTACTTGTGAAGAAATAAATTCTTCTAAATATGAAATATTAAACTTATAGTACATATTATTTTTATTTTTATATTTTTTTTTATTGCAGGAGTTCAGCAGACAGGCAGACGGCCCACTAGATGGATAGCGGTTACCATCGCCTATAGACATTTGCAACACCAAAGGTGCTACAAATGTGCTGCTGCTCTCTTAAGGAAGACTGGTTGGTACCTGGTCACTAATGCCGGAACACAACTCAAGGTTGTTATGGCGACATACTCTAGACCAGGGGTGGTAGCCATTCAGTCTGAAAAATTGTATTTTTGTACTAAAATTATTATTTTAAGTGGAACTGCAAAATCAAGATGTACCAAGTGTATGTCAGTTCATGCACACTTAATGGTTCCATAAAGGTTATGAACATTGAATGTTAGCTATGGAACTCTGGGCTGATACTGATATGTCATTGTTTTAAAATGACAAAAAAATGTTTTCTATTTACAGGTGCATCGTTCATCAATGTTTGTGTTTGGTGGGTATACTGGAGATATATTGGCCAACTCTAATTTAACCAATAAGAATGATCTATTTGAGTACAAATTTCAAAGTGCACAGTGGGTGCAATGGAAGTTCAGTGGACAGTGAGTGTATTTATTGTTTGCCCTTATTGCTGTATTGTAAACTTAATCTAAATTACATATTTTCTATGTCTATGTCAATATATGCAATGTATCTTTTAACACATAGGAGGCCTCCCATAGACACTTCTTGTCTTTGCTATCCTTCTCCATGTAATCTCTGCATATTCTATTATTTTTGTCTTCCCATTTTCTGGGTTGCCGTTCTCTCCTCCACTTTCCATCCATGGGTTGCCCCTTTCTCAGTGTTTTTGTCCATTTTTCTTCGCTCTCTCTAGTCATATATCTTATCCAAAATCATATTAAAGTTATCTCTGTCTGTTAAGCTTGAATGTAAAATCGTTGAACCATTTTTGCTGAAATTTGGTATATATGTGTTCCCAGGACAAACAGACAAGAAGTGTTCTACTTATCGTCCCGAAATATGGTATAGTTTCTGTGATAAAATAAAATAATTTTTCCAGGGGTGGATAATACTTAGAGAACTGTTTTAGGAAATCTAACCTGTCTATCTCTATAACATGTACACCATATGTGTAATAAGATACTATATCAAAAAATCTGAAATGTATAAATAGTAATCAAGTTAATAATTTTTTATAATCTATCTATTATATATAAAAGAAAGTCATGTTAGTTAAACTATTTATGACTTAAGAATGGCTGTACCGATTTGGCTGAAAATTGGTGGGGAGGTAGCTTAGAACCAGGAGACGGACATAGGATACTTATTATCCCGTTGGAACCGGTAGGTGGTGCTAAGAACGGGTTCTAGAATCCTCCTAATCACCTAGACTGATTTTGGTGATTTTGTGTTTGAGTGGGTTCCCAGATGGTTTAGATTCACAATTAGAACCGGTAGGTGGCGCTGAGATGGGGTACTAGAATCTTCCTAATCACCTGGATTGATTTTGGTGATTTTGTGTGTTGAGTGGGCTCCCGGATGGTTTAGATTCGCAATTAGAACCGGTAGGTGGCGCTGAAACCGGGTCCTACATTTTTATTTTTTCAGTACAAGACAACGTCTGCCGAGGCCGCTAATTTTATACTAAAAGACGAGATACTCCCCAAGATGTTCTTAATAGTTATTAATACTAATTACTAATTAATCACTTAATGTTATAAATGCAAAAGTAACTCTTTGGCTGTCTGTTACGCTTTCACTGAAAAACTATTGGACCGATTTGGCTGAAACTCGGTATATATCGAGGGTTTCATAACAAATGGGCGTACAGACAAAAGTGCAGCTTTACGCAAGGACAAAATTGAGAATAAAACAAAACTAGTTGATTGTTTAAGCCTGAAATTTGGAATGCACCTCTTTTCAGGTACACTTGCATACTGGTAAGACTTTATAAATTGTATCATGCATAATTTTTAGTAAACAACAAAAAAATGATATTTTTGCATATACGCCTATATGTTATGGAACCCCTCGATATGTAAGTTCAATATCTAGGATGAACATGGGATTCTTTTCATCCTGGAAATGCGGTGGAATTATGTTAAGGTTATCGCAGAAAACAGGATATGTTTTTTGTGTTTTGTAATTTTGGGAATTTTTGTAGTTTACAGATGATAGACGAGATTTAACACACATTCTAGTACTTTTTATCGCAAAAATAAAATTAGAAAAAGTTGAACTACGGGATGAAAGTTTGTAAGAGAGACCAATCATTTCTCAAATTAAAAATGTGATAGTAACTCGGTCTGTCTATAACATTTTCACAAAAAAAGTCTAATAGATGTCGATAATATTGTTACAAGCTACAGGACTCGAATTAAAATAAATGCCGTTGGAATTACTATAGAGTTTATAAGAACTGTACAAACACGTAAAAAAAACAAGTACAAAATAAAACTGGATGCAACCAGTTCACACTGCACGATTCTATGCAATTCAACAGGCGCAAAGTCCGTGACTATGTTGCTAATCGAAAGTACTACACGTCTTAATCGTATCGTAGTCGTCGAATGACTGCCCCACCCCTCCGTTCGGGCATTGTTTTATACTAAACTGTATAAAAGGGACCGCATTAACCCGCACATCTGGCAACGCAATAAAAACAAGGATTAAGTCATTTGACACTAATTACAGCCATAAAATAAGTACGATAACAATAGAAGTTTAAACACGAAGTAAAAAAAGAATTCGTTTTTACAACATGCAGCTGTGGGGTCTTTCTCGGTATGTAACAATATCTTTAAGTAATATGAACATGATCAACGCTTAACCATGCAGGAACAGAGAAATAATACGATTTCCTCTGGCCTAGCGGCCTGTCGTGAGATGCGACATCACAACTTTGAGTTGTATTCCGGCATTAGTGGCCAGGTTCCAGTCTCCCTTTAAAGGGCAGCAGCGCATTTGTAGCGCCTTTGGTGTTTCAAATGTCTATAGGCAATGGTAACCGGTTCCCATCAGGTGGGCCGTCTGCCTATCTGCTAAACTCGTGCATCAAAAAAGATATTAAACCTCAAATAAGTGAACTTCATAATAAAGTATTTGCCACAGGGAGCCTGTACCTCGGTCGGCGCATGGTGCGGCGGTGTATGACGACAAGCTCTGGATATTTGCCGGCTACGATGGCAACACACTTTTAAATGATATGTGGACCATAAATTTAGTGGTAAATAAATGGCAACACGATTATTATTAGTAAACTATTTGATGCTCGCGACTTCGTCCGCGTGGTATTTATTATTCCTTCAATTAAAAATTTATAGATCGCAGTACCTTCTACCAAATGCTTCTTTTTAGACGTCATTCAACGTAAACTGATTCGGAACATGGACAAATAGGTTGGTTGGCTGACTTACGCGGGAGAATTACTTAATTCTAAAGTTTTTTAACTATCCCACGGGAACTCTTTAATTTTTCGGGATCAAAAGTATCCTATATGTTGACCAGGGATATACGCTATCACCGTACAAAATTTCATTTAAATCGGTCCAGTCGTTTCGGAGATTAGCCGGTACAAACAGATAGACAAACAGAGAAACAAAAAATTTGAAAGAGCATTTTTTTCATGTACAGAAATTCGACCTGTAAAGCTTTCTTATATGTAAGATATGGTTTATTGGCCACATTGTTGCGAATAATCAAAACATAAACATCACAAAAAATTTGTAGAGCATTTTTGCCTACGAGTGGCATACCATTTCAAAATTATCTTCTGAGCTTATTAAAAGTGATCCGTGTTTTGACATAGTTTTTAAATATTTTGACAGGTAAAAACATTGACAAATGTCTAACAAGACAATCTTTGTATAAACCTTATTTTTTTTTTATTATTTGCTAGAATTTTAATTTGCACAGCTGAATACAGCCTTTACTTATAATTGAGTAATCTCATTTTAGTACAGCCAACTATAGAGGTCGTTGTACTGATGTTGGTATCTCTATCACAATTTTTTTTTAAGCTACCAATGTTTTTACTCATATTTTGTGTGTTGTTAACAATATACATTTGTTTTAAATCAAAAAAGTTTAAATTACTGACTTAATTCTTTTGTAACCAGGGTGAGAATCGTCAATGGGAGCAAATAGAGCAGAAAGGCCAGTGTCCACCCACATGCTGCAACTTCCCAGTGGCCGTCTCCAGAGGGAAGATGTTTGTCTTCAGTGGGCAAAGCGGTGCCAAAATCACAAACGCTTTGTTCCAGTTTGATTTCGAAACACATACGTGAGTATCTTTTTACGAGAAATCAATAGGCTGTGTACTTGCTATATAAGAGCTTTTGGTTTATCTAAAACTAGCGGCCCCGGCAGACGTTGTCTTGCTCTGAAAAAATTATAATCTAGGACCCGATCCCAGCACCACCTACCGGTTCTAATTGTGGATTTAAACCATCCGAGGACCCAAACACACAAAAACAAAATCACGAAAATTGGTCCAGGTGATCTTAGAACCCGATCTTAACGCCACCTACCGGTTCCAACGGGATAAAAAGTATCCTATGTCCTTCTACTGGGTCTAAGCTACCTCCCCACCAATTTTCAGCCAAATCGGTACAGCCGTTCTTGAGTTATAAATAGTGTAACTAACACGACTTTTTTTATATATATATAGATGTAACTAAACACTCCAAACATAAGTCAAAATTGAGCTTATGTTGCCGTTTTATTTTAAATGACATTTTTACATATTTAAATAGATATTTTGTTGCGAATTATATTTTTAAATATTATTTTATATGAAGACTCAGTTTTTGGGTATACTGGGATCTAATTCATTTATGGCCGATAACTATCTTACATACCGTTTATTTGCCTTACTACTATGGGAAGGCAAGTGTATGAATAGTAAAATATGTGAACGGGCAGCGGCGTAGCGTGAGTGTCGGCCGCCCGGGGCAGAAGACACTTTTGCCGCCCTTTTATTTAGGTATTTCAATTTAATGCATACTATATCTATACTAATATTATACAGAGGTAAAATTTGTGATATTATAGGGGGTAATCTCTGGATCTACTGAACCGATTTTGAAAAACCTTTTTCTTTTGTGTTGTCAGCAGTCGCTACAAAATATCATTCATTCAAAGAAAGGGAATTCTCCGAATTCGTCACAGAATATGTAATGAAAAATTCCGTGCTCTTTTCAATCGGTCCTTATTTGTAGTTGCGATAAAAATATGAAATGCTTAGAAATTTTGTCGTCCCCTAAAAAGTGCCGCCATAACCATGCATAATCCGTTCCACTAGAGTTTATGATTGTAACGTCTGCAAGCGAGTGATACAGGAAAAATCGCGGTCGTGAACGTGGTCGTTGCATGCCTCTTCTGGAACGTAGCCTATATAAATCAGTGTTACATGCAGGCCTTTTATTGTCACTTCTTTTTTGGGGCCCCGCTAATTCGCAAAAAAATGTAGGTCTATAATTTTTTGTTGCAGCTCCACTCCAAAAACCAATTTTTTTAGTAAATGTTACCAAAATTGATTTTTTTCACTTTTCGGTTGGTATGGCATTTTTTAAAATTTCCTTTAAGAGCACTGCGTGCGCCCAAAAAAAAGCCCTGGTTACATGCATTTTGTTCTTGTCAACCAGATTGTGACGGGCTATAAGAACCGACCATAAGGATATTTAGGACGTAGTTACGCAAAAAGGATCGAATCCACAAAATGTTACTTTTGAATTAATACAGATTAAAGTTTTAGCGGTCTTTCCGCATCGATGTACTTGTTTGTGTTTATGGGTTCTTAGGAAAATATAAGCGTAAATGTATGTTTTATATTTTTTATTTAATTATTATTTTATTTAATGTTTTTTTTTAGATATACAAATTCACAATATCACAAGTCCACACATAACACGTACACACACATACACACAACACACACACACACACACACACACACACACACACACACACACACACACACACACACACACACACACACACACACACACACAGAAACGCACACAGGCACGCCGCATTCATAGATATTTCATTATTTTTTCTTTTAGATGAATGTAACTACAATAATTTCACAATCAGAATTGTGCCATTAGGAAGGAGGTCCCCGAGATACAGGTCGCGACCTAGTTTGGGGTTGGTCAAATGAGTTTCAGGAATTTGTGAATTATGTTTTTACTCAATAAATGATTTTTTGATTTGATTTATACAAATAAGTTTAACTGCATCAATGCGGAAATACAGATAAAACTTGAATCTTTAATAATTGAAAAGTAACATTTTGTGGGTTGGATCCTTTTTGCGTAACTACGTCCTTTGTGATAGTAGTTGTGTTGTTTTCGGTGAGATGGAGCCGCGTGTGCACCGAGCACCTGCTGCGGTGCGCGGGGCCGGCGCCGGCGCGCCGCTACGGGCACGTGATGGCCGCCCACGGCCGCCACCTGTACGTGTTCGGCGGCGCCGCCGACAACACGCTGCCCAGCGACCTGCACTGCTGCGACCTCGACACGCAGATGTGGTCAGATTTACATCATTCATTTATTACATACACATTGCGACGGTCATACCCTAAAAAAAAGAGTGCGTGTAACGTTCACACGCGATTTAACTAAAACTTTTTTACTAATTTTTTTTTTCAAATTTTTTTGATTCATTTGTTTACAAACTATCTATTGACAAAAAAATATTCGAAAACCGGATGGTACGCCATATTGCCGTAACGGACTTCCGTTGCATTGTCGTCCAGTTACCTCCTAGTCGCGCCTAAAGAAATTTTACTTCAAAAATAATAGCAGAAGGTGATGTCAGGAGCTTTAAGAACAGACGAGCGTGCATGACAAGAGCTATGAATGTCAAAGAAGCAAGTGAGGTGTGTAAGAATAAGCCTGAATGGCGCTCTGTTACCTACTACCCCGCAAGGGACCTGGCTTGAAATTATGTATGTATGTATACCCTAAAAATATATTTTAACAAATTTTTAATTTCTTTATTACAAGTGTGGTTCAAATGTACAAAGTATCCATTGCAGACACATATAAAATGTGTGTTATAAACGTAGACCAAAAATAAAGACGAAATTGATACAATATTAGGATTGCAGCATTAAAATTCGAATGAAAATTCAATTGCAATGACAAAACGTAATCCATAATATATTCATAAAAATAAGTAGTAGTCGTAATTGAGGGACAGTATTTAAAAACACTGATAATGTTAATAGAGGATTTTGTCAAAATACCAAATGGCTCGAAGGACCACAATGTATGAGAGTACGTCTCGTGTACGGTTCAATGTACAGCGTTTTGCTGACACTGCGGCCTACTTTAGGCTACTTTAATATAATAACATCAGTATAAATAATGCTCACAAATAATTGCTATTAGTCGTAACATACGCCTTCAACTACCACTAAGTTGAAACCAGGGATCAGCATACAAGAGTACGAGAATAAATCCCTGAAAGCAAAAAGGTCTATTTTCTTCACTACTGTAAGAAAGCATTGGCACATCTCGCTCTTGTATTATACTCGTATTTGTTACAAGATAAACACGAAATGTGATGAATATAGTTTATTATGTTTGAAAATGTAAGCGCATATCGAATTGCGTTTGTGAAGTTAGCAGTACACTAGGAAATAATGTAGTAATGACAAAAGTGCTGACAAGTGCGATCTGTGCGTTTGTAAACCGAACGTAACAAATAATATTAAATTGTCGCCGTTTTATTATTCCAGCAAGACTCCACTGAATCCTGGTAGATATTTGAATATCTGCATCTATATAAAAAGTTTTACAAATAGTCTTGTCTAAGTACTTCCATTAGTCGGACCATTCATCTTATTGTACATCTAAACCACTTTGATAGTACTTCTAAATAACCATTCTTCTTCAGACGTATCAGTTATCTCAAAGTTGTATGTAAGCAGCTAATGCATTCATTATTTAAGAACCGGTTGTCCGTTACACTTTCTTTGATTTTTGAATAGGTAGTGTGATAGGTTGTAAGGAATATCTAATAAAAAGCTCTAATTCGTCCACTTTTATCGTATGTAATATAACAGAAAATTATTACCATCCTTATATATTGTTATAAGGTCAGTGGTACAACCGGCACCGGATTCCCAGATACCCTCGGGGCGTCTTTTCCACGCGGGCGCAGTCGTAGGCGACGCTATGTACATCTTCGGCGGTACTATCGATAACAACGTAAGGAGTGGCGAGCTCTTCAGATTTCAGGTAAGAATGAGTTAGATAGATAGATAGATAACACTTTATTGCACACCAAAATAAACAATTACAAAAACAGTCCATGTTTACAATATTTTCTAGGCAATACAACAGGCGGCCTTATCGCTCAAAGCGATGTCTTCCAGGCAACCTAAATAACAGAGATTGAATCAGGCGAAATAGGTGGTGCAGGAAAAAAGGCAATAGATACACAATACACAAATACTCAAACTAATTTAAGAAATAAATATACAAATACATACATATATACATAGTCATATATATACAATAACACATAAGTTAATATAATAAATAAATGTCTTTGCATGATTATATTCCGTAAATCAGGAATAGCTATTTATGGACAAATAGTGTTTTCTGAGTAAATTTCTAAATGTTGGTAAGGATTTGGCCTCTCTGACAGTAAGAGGCAGCATATTCCAAAGTTTGACAGCCTGCACCGTGAAAGAATTATCATAATAGGATGAAGTGTGTGCAGGCGTCCTAAGTTTTCGATATGTATCATGGCGCAAATTGTGGGCAGTGGATAGGCGAAGGAATTTAAAACGTTCCTTAAGGTACTGGGGACTATTAGGAACATATAATATGTTATAAAGGAGAGTGAGAATGTGAGTATTCCGGCGAAAATGAATAGGAAGCCACTTGAGTCTTTTACGATATTCGGAAACATGGTCATATTTACGCAAACCAAATATGAACCTGATACAAAAATTGTGAAGCCGCTCAAGCTTGTTCAGCTGTTCTAAGGTTAAATCTAGATAGCAGGCGTCAGCGTAATCAAGTATGGGGAGCAAGAGAGACTCAGCAAGCGTAATCTTGGTAGCAGTGGGCAGAAAGTTTCTTAATCTTCTGAGGGATCTAGAAGATAAGAAGACTCTGCGACTTAAATCGGTGATGTGAGGCCGCCAAATAAAAATAAATTAATAAAAAAAGGCCGAGTAAATTAATAAATAAAATTTAAAAACTTCGTTTAAAAAAACCGACTTCAAAAACTAAAAAACTAAAATGTATAAAATAACTTATTTCTTAAGCTATTATTATTAATATATATTATCTAAAACATCTTAAAGTCGGTGCTTAGTAATTTTCAAAATATAGTAATTTTTATGTTTTCCTTTGCACCGACTTCAAGATGTTTTAGATAATATATATTAATAATAATAGCTTAAGAAATAAGTTATTTTATACATTTTAGTTTTTTAGTTTTTGAAGTCGGTTTTTTTAAACGAAGTTTTTAAATTTTATTTGTTACTTTTTAGTGTCTAGCTATGTATGGGTGGACCCACGAATGGTGCCGCGCTTCTTAAAAATATAGGTCCCAAGAAGCGGGAACAAAAAAATGTTCGTAAAATGAAAACTACTGGGCCAAACTATGTCAAATTTTTAGGGGACCACATGGCAGCTATTCCGCGTCGAACAAAAAAGAATCACGTAAATCGGATCATAAATCACGGAGTTATCGGCGAACATATGGAACGGAGTGAAAATTATTTCCATGAAAAATGTTCATAAAATGAAAACTACTGGGCCAAACTATGTAAAATTTTTAGGGTACCAATTGGAAGCTATTCCGCGTCGAACAAAAAAAGAATCACGTAAATCGGATCATAAATCACGGAGTTATCGGCGAACAATACATAAAAAAAGCAGAAAAAAAAAATGATCCCGACGAATTGAGAACCTCCTCCTTTTTTCGAAGTCGGTTAAAAAGGATATTATTGCCAACAGTAATATTTGGCAGTGAAATTTGGATATCGCAGAAGAAGCACGAAAGTAGAATAAACGCAGTTGAAATGAGAGCTATAGAGAGAAGTATATGTGAGGTTAGGTTTAATGATATGATAATGGAAGATTGTGGATTGAAAGGTGATAACAAGAGTTAAAAAAGGAATGTTAAGGTGGTTTAAGCATGTAGAGAGAATGGATGAAAGTAGAGTCACAAAATAAGTGTATAACGACAGAATTGCGTTACAAGTTAATAATATTTTTATTTTTGGCTTCCAATTTTAACCCTTCATCGTCAGCCAACCATTCAATTAATCAATATCTTTATTTGCAAGAATGTAGTTTATATAGGTGTTACACAATTGTAGATGCACAGTACATTCTACCACATAGTGTACGAAATGAATGAAATGAAATTTTAAATTAAATTAACATAAATATTTTAATTAAAAAAAAATCAATTTTCCATAAAATACAAGTAATTAATATCAAGAGAAATAATAAATAGATCACTAAGCTTTTCCGTATAGATAATAACGACAAGCACTTTTTTTAAGAAATTCATCTACAGTGTAGATTGTCCACTGCTGGACGTAGGCTGCCCCTAGTTTACGCCACCAATTACGGTTCTTCGCTGTTCTCATCTAGCCTCCACCGGCGACCTTGCGCAGATCCTCGGTCCATTGGGCCTGAGGGCGTCTTCCACTACGTTTGCCGAGACGCGCTCTCCACTCTAGGACTCCTCTGCTCCATCGGCCGTGACCGGCCTACTGCCACTTCAGCTTGCTAATTTTGCAAGCTATGTCGGTAACCTTGGTTCTCTTGCTGATACCCTTATTTCTGATTTTATCCATAAGAGATACCCCCAACATACCTCGCTCCATAGCCCGCTGAGCGCCCTTCGATTTGTGAACCAAACTCACTGTCAGTGTCCACATCTCGGCATCATATGTCGTGATGGGTAGGATATACTGCTCGAAGACTTTCGTCTTCAAGCATTGCGGAATAGTCAACGTAAAGATCCAACGGCGCTAACTGTATCCTTCTATTGACTTTCCTCTCAAAGTTGTTTGTCTAAGATAGCCGTATTCTTGCAAATCTTCGAGAGGGGTGCCATTGACGAGTACCGGTCTCGGCATAACGTGATCGTTGAACATGACTTGTCATTTCCATCGATTGATTTTGACCTTTGGCTCTTAATATTAATATATGTATATATGATACATATATTAATATTGCATATATTTTAAACTATGCACACTGAATACCGACCCATTATTAGACGTGAAATTATCTCCAGAAGGTTGTCTGGAAGAAATCGCTGTTAGCGATAAGACCGCCGATTGTACTAATTAAATTATTGTTAACTTATCTGTTTTATTTTTTTGTGTGCAATAAAGAATATTCTATTCTATTCTATTTTTTAGAATGAAAGAAATCATTTTTTTCCAGAGAACTCATCCACAACAATTCAAGACCGTGTCATATGTAAATATTTAATAGCATGTCCCAATTTCTTTCTTTTTCTCTCTGAATCAGTTGGTACGATCGGTACGATATGTCATTTGTCCATATTCATACATATCATCACTTCATCTTCGCACAATCTTTTCATAATAAATTTCTAAAGAATATTATTTATTTTCTTCATATTTTAGCTGTCTAATTATCCCCGCTGCACTCTCCACGACGACTTTGGTCGTATATTGAAATCACAGCAGTTCTGCGACGTGACAGTGCTGGTGGGTGAGGAGAAGACCCCTATTTTCGCACACCAGGCCATGTTGGCCGCTAGGTCGCAGTATTTGAGGGCTAAGATCAAGTAAGCTTTTTTTGTAACTTCTTCCATCTTCATTTTTCTTTTTTACCGACTACCCAAAAGGAGGTTCTCAATTTGGCCGGTATGTTTTTTTTTTAATGTATGTACACCGATTACTCTGAGATTTATGATCCGATTTACGTGATTCTTTTTTAGTTCGACGCGGGTTAGTTGCCATTTGGTCCCCTAAAAATTTAACATAGTTTGGCCCAGTAGTATTCATTTTACGATCATTGTTTTGTTCCCGTTTCTTGGGACCTATATTTTTTAAGGCGCCTTTCGTCGGCCTACCCATAGCTAGACACTAAAAAGTAACAAATAAAAAAAAACTTTGTTTAAAAAAACCGACCTCAAATACTAAAAAGTATAAAATAACTTATTTCTAAAGCTATTTTTAATTATAATATCTTATTTTTAATATATATTATCTAAAACATCATGAAGTCGGTGCAAAGTAAAACATAAAAATTACTTTATTTTGAAAATTACTAAGCACCGACTTTAAGATGTTTAAGATAATATATATTAAAAATAAGAAATTATAATTAAAAATAGCTTTACAAATAAGTTATTTCATACTTTTTAGTTTTTGAAGTCGGTTTTTTTAAACGAAGTTTTTTTTGTGTCTTGTCAATTTGCTTTCAAAAGCACTCCTTTCCATATAAAGATTTCTTTCTTTACGCTGGACAAAGTGCCACGGCACGTGCGTGTGCGCAAACGATTGGTTAGATTAGTAAAAACAAGCTTCTTGTCTGCTCCGACGTAAGTCGAAACACTCACGGATATGTGACACTGGTTAGATACACAAATAGTATAGAGACATCAAAATAAATGAACTTATATTTCTTGTTCAAATGCATCCACACCGTGGACGCGTTCTTTTACCTCACAACGCTCAAAATGCTCCTTTAGCCGTGCTATATAGCGACCCCGGTCGTTATGGTCGCCGCGAAAACATCACTAATGACGTCATAATTTTCGCGGACGCAACGCTCACTACGACCTATGTCAAGAGGTGGGTCGCATAATCCATTCCACTTGAGTTTACGATTGTAACGCCCACAAGCAGGTGGAACGGGAAAAATCGCGGTTGTGAGGGTGATCGTTGTGAGCCTCATGTGGAACGTTGCCTGTGTCGGCTATTGTGCTGCCTATAGCTCCTGCTCATGCCTTATTGTCGCATTATGTTTCCTTGTGCATTCTCCAGGGAAGCTCGCGAGGAATTAGAAAAGAAAATCGAGTCGGAAATAGAGACTGGTTCGACTTCTAGCACTAATCATTGGGCTACAGGGACAACAGCGTCTGCTTCTAGCAGTTCAAGCTTCAACCGGCCTCAAGTGACGATCAAACTACCGGAAGCTACCCCGGAAGTGTTTAATATGGTTCTCGATTACATCTACACGGATAGAATAGATCCCACTGAAAAGGGTAAGAAGATTTATTATTACGATAACATTTGTTTCTCACATATTAATTTAAACAAACCTTCTTTAAATTTTGTTTGAAGGAATAGACGACGAATACTAATTCCTTCGGCCAGGCGATCTGTCGTAAAAGAAGACAAAGTAAGGCATTGGCCGTCGGTATAGCTACCAGCCCTGGCCTAGGGTATGATACCATAAGAACCCTGAATTATGTTCCTACATTTAGTGGCCAGGGTCTAGTTCATCTTAGAGTCCGGCAGCACCTTGGTGTTACAAATGTCATTAGGCGACGTAACCACTTTCCATCAGCTGGGTCGTCTGGAAAGATCACATTGTTCCCTGGTGAGTTGTAGTAAAAACTACGAACCCGAATAGACAACAAAAAGTGTTTTTTTTTAACTATCAATACGTAGCTGCACGCCATTTTATTTACGAGGGGTAATTCAATTGATGACCCATCAGCCGCGCGGGGAGTCGCGGGCGGATTCTCTGGAACGTTGGTTACGACTGCCTCCTTCGGGAACCAGTCATGAAAAGATAGGGTTAATCTGCTTCGCGGATGACACCCTATTCACGGCACGTGAAGCGTCATGGAACTAATTTATGGAGTTAAATTAAAATTATTAATTACTTAATTTTATGTCTAAAACATTTGAAAATTAATTACTAAAATTAATAAGAATAATTCTGCTTTTTGTTTAAAAAATTTTTTATTGGTCCATGAATAAACTCCATGATATAAAAGCTATGCCATCCAGTTAGATAGAAAATTCAATTATGAATTAATTAAAAAAATATTGTTCAACAAATATTTTAACTACGTTCTTAAATTAATGTGTTTTCTTTTCAATACAAGTATCTTAAAAAGTTCGTTGATGTAACCTTTTTTGTACATGCCTCATAGAACAAGAGGAGGGATCGGATACAGGTGACGATTGTGTTTTACTAGTCTTAACTTAGAAAGAAACGTTAGCCCACAAACATGCCACTGTTGGGATAGAGCCTGTCTAGTTTCAAGGTAACGGGCACACGCCGCAAACCAAGTCTAGGCTTGCCATATAACATCCAAATGGAGGGCATGACTTCCTTTTCGTCAAATTGTCCTCCCGTACTGCCGCATCCACAAATATCCTCCTTTTTCAAATTAAGCGCAAGTACGCAACACATATTGCACTGCAAGTTGCAATGCAATATGCGTTAACCGCGTTTTTTATTATAACTATATACTAAGAAATTATGATATTTTGTCTAAAATAGGTAGTTCAGATAAGTAGTAGAAATAGGTAATAGGTAGTACAAATAAGGTATTTAAAGAGAAATATCTCATTAATATTATCATCTATATCTATTCTATATATATAATAAAATTGTAGAGGTCAAATTTCTGTACAATTCAAAAAATGGTAAAAACCGAGTCAGGGGGATGTAAGAAGTGAAATAGAACTAATTTGGTTTTTTTTTGAATTTTTTGTTTCTCTGTTTGTAACGGCTAATCTTCGAAACGACTAGACCGATTGAAATGAAATTTTGTATGTTGGCAGCTTATATCCCTGGTCAACATATAGGATACTTTTGATCCCGAAAAATTAAAGAGTTCCCGTGGGATAGTTAGAAAGCTTTAATTACTTAAACAGCTTATAACAGACTAAAAGTAATTTCTCTGCAACGTAACATAATAGAAGCGGATAATTTGACAGGGTGTGGTGTCAGTGAGAGAGTTTTGTCTTATATATATAATATATAAAGCAGATAAGTTTGTTTGTTTGCTTGAACGCGCTAATCTCAGGAACTACTGGTCTGATTTGATTTTTTTTTCAGTGTTAGATAGCCCATTTATTGATGAAGGTTACAGGCTATAAACCATCACGCTAAGAGCAATAGGAGCGGAGCACCAATGAAGAATGTTTCAAAATCACAGGTGTTTTTTAACTTCCTTTCCACGTGTACGAAGTCACGGCAGAAGCTAATCTTATATATAAAAACGAATCGCAAAATGTGTTGGTAAGCGCATAACTTGAGAACGACTTTACCGATTTTGATGAAATATTGTGTGTGTGTTTGAGTGGGTCCCGGGATGGTTTAAATCCACAATTGGAACCGGTAGATGGCGCTGAGGTCGGGTTCTAGAATCCTCCTAATCACTGGGAGCGATTCGGGTGTTTTTGTTTTTGTGTCATGAAACAAAGTCTTTTAGGAATTCAGAAAATATGGCGGTACGAAGTTCGCCGGGTCAGCTAGTCTAATCTAAGAAGATTAATAAGTAATTTGAATATAACCTAAATTAACTTATCGTATTCTTACTAAGAAACTGTCCATTAACAACACTTTTCTTAAGAATAGCCTTTCGTAAGCCTGTCTCCTCTTTCCTCTCGCCTCTCCGCTCTCCTTTCGCCTCTATCCGCTCTCGTCTCGCCTCTCCGCTCTCCTCTCGCCTCTATTCTTTCTCCCTTCTTATTCTTTACTCACTTACCTAGAGATAACTATAGATAGTTGATGAATACCACTGGTCTGGCTGGCTGGCTGCAATGTATACCGCCACTTGCGACAGTTTCTGGGAATAATATTGTTAAAGCCTCTTTACAAACTTCCATAATTTTACTGAGATTATCTATTCTGCTATTTTTCGAAGCTCTACACTCTACCTCTTCCATGGCTCTACATTTGAGAATGCCCTTCTGTATGTCAAGTTTACACTGATGATTACTGAGAAAATTCAGTCTAAGTATTTAATTGTCCATATTGTCGGCTATTTAGAAAGAAAGAAGAAGAAAGAAAGAAAAACTTTATTTGCAGAAATAGCGCCGTAATTACATTTCTTATACATTGTTATACACAGAGCATATTTTGAAAATTTGTATGCCGCATTTTCAGCAAACAAGGTTTGCACTCAGCATATTGCTGTGCCGGAATTATATCCGACACAACGCTGATTTTCAGTGCAAACCTTCCTTTTGGCGTAGGACGAAAACGACCCAATTTTGTTAATAAAATAATAATTAATAAAACTAATTCTACTTATGTAATATCTATTATCACTTGTTGTCAATAAAGCTTGTCACCAACCTTGATAGTTACTTTCTGCTCCTCTCTCACTGGCACGCGCTGGCCGGTAGCCGTGTCTATTAAGGCGAAGACACATTGTTTTAGTGTTCTTTGTGTAAATGTAAATAAATGAAACAAAAAATATTCCTAGTGTCATTTATTTAGGTATAGGATATACATATTATTTTCATAATCCCTCATTTTATGCAAAATATCACTGTTCAGCTCTCTTTTTTCATTTTTCTATCTGGCAGCCCTAACCAAGGCTCCGACTGGCGCAACCAGTGACACAAGTTAACAAGTGCCGTTACTTACCTTTATTATTGACACGAAGTTTTAATACACGCAATAGTAAATAATGTTAGAATTTCAATTGAAATAATACGTTTACGTTACGTAACGTTTTAAATTCCTTCGCCTATCCACTGCCCACAATTTGCGCCATGACACGTAGCGAAAACTTATGACGCCTGCACACAATGAAGTGTGTTGTGATAATTCTTTTACGGTGCAGGCTGTCAAACTTTGGAATATGCTGCCTCTTACTGTCAGAGAGGCCAAATCCTTACCAACATTTAGAAATTTGCTCAGATAACACTATTTGTCCACAAATAGCTATTTTTGATTTACGGAATATAATCATGCTAAGACATTTATTTATTATAATAACTTATGTGTTATTGTATGTATATGACTATGTATATATGTATCTATTTGTATATTTACTTCTTACATTACTTTAAGTATTTATGTATCTATTGCCTTTTACCTGCACCACCTATTTCGCCTGATTCAATCACTGTTATTTAGGTTGCCTGGAAGAGACCGCATTGAGCGATAAGGCCGCCTGTTGTATTGCCTAGAAAATATTGTAAACATGGTCCGTTTTTGTAACTGTATATTTCGGTGTGCAATAAAGTGTTATCTATCTATAATACCAGCCGCCAGTTTGGACGAGAACCCGGCCTCGTCGGCGACGTTCCTGCTGGTGATGGAGGTGCTTCGGCTCGCCCTGAGGCTGAACATCCCCCGCCTCCGAGGCCTGTGCGCGAGATTCCTGAAAGCGAACCTGTGCTACAACAACGTGCTGCCGGCCCTGCACGCCGCGCACCACGCCAACTTGCATTGCATCAAGGAATATTGTCTACGGTGAGCGTGTCACAGTCTATGCTAATTAATAATATACAACTGATGGCCCTTTTATCGAGGAAGGTTATATAGGCTGTATATCATCACGGTACGACCAATAGGAGCGGAGTACCAGTGAAGTGAATGTTTCAAAATCGGAAAATTTTATTCCTTTTGACAGCTTCCGCTGCGTGGGTTTCACCTTCTACGTATGTAGGTTTATTAAAACTAATTAATTTTAATTATAAGTTTGAACATTATTGTAGTTCTGTTGTCAAACTTTTATAATCACAGATTTCGTCAAGGCTACACTGTTAATTTGACTTTAACAATAAACAAAAGAGTGTGTGTTCCAAATACATGGCAGTGTGTGTAATGTTTTTTTTTATTAATTTAATCTGCACTCCTTCTCTATATAAACTATAAGTGTGCGAAATTTCATACTCCACCGTCCGCGCAATTTTCGTAAAAAGGTGTACAAAGTTTTTGCTTCCCGTATTGATATAATGAATTTTTAGATTTAAAAAACACTGCAACACAGTAAGGAAATTCTGTGTCTAATACAGTTTCGTGGTGAAGGACTACAACTTCACGCCGATCGTGATGAGCGCCGAGTTCGAGAACATGGACCAGTGCCTCATGGTGGAGATCATACGGCGGCGGCAGCAGCCGGCGCCCAAGGCCACCGCCGCGCAGCCGCACCACGAGTGCGACGACGAGATCCTCGGTACATTATATTTTTTTTTTTTTTTAAAGAGGGTTAGCTCCATGAGTATGTCACCCTCATCCGATAATCACAAAAACATACAAATTTAATATATATGTATATATGTCGGAAAAGGAACCTCCGTAGTGTTCGTAAAGAGTGTGACGTCAGCAACGCCGACATCACGATTGTTGGCCTGGTGACGACCCATATTTGAGTCCTCGAAATAGAATTTCAAGAGTACTCGGTATCGTCTATGCCAAGAGCCTTACGACTTCCCAGAGAGGTCTGTGAATGATTGAGTTTTTTTTTGTTTGACTTGACTTTATGTTGTTGGTCCGAAGACCTCACAACTTTACCGGGGTTTTCGGGGCGAGGTGAAGGCGCTCGAGCCCGAGGGCAACTTGCTCGAGGGATCTCCCTAGGGAGTTTTACCTCGGCTGGACTGTTGCCATAAGATGGGGATTAATCTGATGATGCCCACCATAAGGCGACACAATGAACTAATTAAGAACAGGCGACGGGTAATATGAAGCCCGAGGGGAAGGATCCCGGCGGACCGGGATCGGGGGTTTGCGGCGGCCTACCCTATCTTTCTGCCGTTTCGCAACGTGTTATAGCTGGGAGAGAAGAAACGGCGAAAGAAACTTCCCAGCAACACGCCTAGTCTATCCTGTGGGGGGGCTATGTCTCCTCGCGTCCCTCGCGAGGACGTGGAGATATCGTAATTGGGTCTGTGTCTGTCTGTCGGTGCCTGCCAGCCTGTCGTCCAAACCGCGGGCGGGCTGATCCGGGCCAACCGTTTTGTTATAACGTCGACCTTGTCCGTAAGGACGTTACGCGGTCGTCGCACGAGAGCCTTTCGCCGAGGCTTGTAATCGGACGCGGACACGACGAGCGGATTTCGATGGTGCGGCGCGAGATCGAAATCCTTACGCGAGAGCGACGTAATGTAGTTTTTGATGGAGGGATATGAATCACTAGGCTTAAGGAGCATTTGAGCGTTGTGAGCGACGAGAAGAACGCGCCCATAATCCGTGACCGGTCTGTGCGTCGTGTAGGCACAGGAGTTTTTGGCGGGAACTGAAGGGAGATGTTGTGCTGTGCAGTTTTATTTTCTAAAAATGTGTAAAATTATTCTAAGACGAACAATAGTTGTAGGATATTGATAGTTTTTGAGTAGTGATTATGTGTTTTGTTTTGTGGCCTTTTGTGTTGTCACAAGAACTCCGTTGAATGGCACTAGCTGATTACCTACAGTTCAGCTGTGCTACATATAGGCTTAAGAAAATGAAGAAACTTTACTGTGAACTAAGATCTGGCTCAAAGGCCTAGTTGCCAAGCCATGAATGCATTAAAAATAAAAGCCGGTCCGTGCGCCGTGCAGGCACGACGCTCGAGCAGGACATGTCGGCGCTGTGCGGCGGCGGCGGGTGCGCGGAGCTGTCGGACGTGCGGCTGCGCGTGGGCGCCGCCACGCGGCCCGCGCACCGCTCCGTGCTCGCCGCGAGGGCCGCCTACTTCGAGGCCATGTTCAGGTCCTTCTCGCCCCAGGACAACATCGTCAATGTCAGTATCACACGTCCTAGAAACGTTCCGTTCAAAACTAACAAGGCCCGATATCTACATATATACATACATACATAACTTCACGCCAGGTCCCTTGCGGGGTAGGCACGAACAACAGAGTGCCATTCAGGCCTATTCTTACACACCTCACTTCACTTGCTTCTTTGACATTCATAGCTCTTGTCATGCACGCTCGCCTGTTCTTAAGGCTCCTGACATCACCTTCTGCTAGCACACGATCAATTTGATCATGGAAGGTGTGTCGTGGCCTTCCGCGACTTCTGCATCCATCCACTTTTGCATTGCCCGATATCTATTATTGGAAAAAGTGTGTGTTGTACTTATGTACACGCGTTAGAAGTTATACTTCTTTGGCGTATCAAGATAATAAATAAAGCCCCTACCACGGTCGAATCGACCGTGGTAGGGGCTTTATTTATTAACCGACCGTATTGAAAAATACAATCAAAAACTGAGGTTAACTCTAAATAACTTAGAAAAATAAATACCACAATCACACCCAAGTATTAGAAAAAGCGATATAATTACTTACTTTTTTTAGAAATTCACTGGAATTAGAATTAAAATAAATCCTTTGATTTTGCTGATCATTTTAATATATATAATCAAAACTTGTATATTAATTTAAACACAATAAAGTAAATAAATATTACAATCACAAATTCACAATCCATCTATCAACAACTCGTTGCTACGCAACCACCATACTACACTCGGCCATCCTGAAAAACTAAAATTTTGACTATAGCTAATTTCATGGTGTAGGTTTTTCGTGTGACGGTGTGCGCGCGCATCGTAAAAATTTACTCTCATCGCGCCTAAAGAAGTATAAATGAGCCTTCCAATAAAACACATTACAATCTTATGGAAAGCAAGAAAGAAAATAATTTTATTCAGGCCAAATTACATTGGTGTAGTGTAGGTGTAATTGTTTACAAATTTAAAACTAACAACATTAATCTTGTCCTGAAAGGGGCATCAGACTCAGCATAGTGCTGGTCTTTTAAAACCAGCGCTGATCTTCCGCTGAGCCCATAAGGTACTGTCAC
Source organism: Dendrolimus pini (assembly GCA_949752895.1). NCBI lineage: Eukaryota > Metazoa > Arthropoda > Insecta > Lepidoptera > Lasiocampidae > Dendrolimus > Dendrolimus pini. The sequence goes on from OX457143.1 coordinate 7,111,541, forward strand.
GGCAGACATTACATCATTGCAAAGCATGAAAGCACAATCATAATTAATGTATAGGTGTATACACACACAGCCATACGTAGCATATACAAAAAATAAGGAAAATAATAGTCGTGAATAAATATGTAACTGTTATATATACGAGTATTGCAAAAATTAAATAAAAGAATCGACATAACAATTAAATTAAATACCACTTGGCACTATGGCGCTTGTTTAAAACTTAAAATGTTAGCGACATGAGTTATGTCGGCATAATCTCGAGAGCCACCATATCAGTTAGTGATAAACCATTACATTTTTTGCCAGGTGGTAGGGCATTCGCCCGACTGGATTGCTACCACCACTAGTCTAATGTATGCCGCCATAACAGCCTTGAGTTGTGTTCCGGCGTTAGTGACCAGGTTCCAGTCTCCCTTAAGAGAGCAGCAGCGCATTTGTAGCACCTTTGGTGTTGCAAATGTCTATAGTCGATAGTAACCGCTTTTCTTCAAGTGGGCCTTCTGCCTGTCTGCTGAACTCTTGCAATAAAAAAAAACAATGCCCCATTCACAAGCCATCAGACCGATTAAAATATAGTTTAACCATTGTTTGTGTAATCTCTTAGTTGATATACCAGAACTGTAATTAAAATTAAATATAAGAATAAAAACCAGTCTTGCACAGCTCTTCAAGGGGTGAACACCTAAATTAGTCTTTTTAAAAAGGTTTCCGCCCGTCGCACACAGCCTAACTCATCTCGCGCACTTTTCACCTACCCTGATGTTGCGCGCCCACTGTTGGGCTATGGTAAAAACTTGAATTTTGCCACTGGATATATTCCTGTGAAATATAATGAAGAATTCAATTGGAAAGGTTTCTTTTTTCATAAATAGATTTTTTATTCTTTACCTCAGTTTACGAAAAGAAATAGACTGCCATTCCAGGGGTTTAATGGCGGAACGACAACCGGGACGCAACTACTGTTCCGATTATATTATTAACGTAACTCTGTTAACGCCGTATGTTTCTGCATTTGTTACAGGTGCAACAAGTTATTCTTCTCTTGTCTATTTACGTTTTACTATTTAAAACGTATGTTTTACACTAATCAAGTCTTGTTAGGATTTTTTTCTTTATATTTCAGGTTCAAATCTGTGATACAGTTCCATCGGAGGAGGCGTTCGATTCTCTACTTAGGTATATATATTACGGTGACACGAATATGCCGACAGAGGACTCGCTGTATTTGTTTCAAGCGCCAATTTACTATGGTCAGTGTATTAACATTATGTGATAATCTCTAATAAAATTTGTGAATAAATTTAACATTGCAATCATAACTTCCTTTGCTTAATTTTTTTTTACTATTTCTTTAAAAAAAGAAAATGCAGATGAAGTACTCGACTATAATTTCACATTCAATTTTAGTTAAGAGGTTAATCATCGTTTTTCATAAAAGCAAATAAAATAATATTTTTCTTATAATTACTGCAACATTTCATTTGTTTATTAATTTAAAAAAAAAATTATAGTCCAAATTTCCATTCATGAATATCGTAACTCTGAAGAAAACAATTTAACTCAGTAATAAGAATTTGGTACGAACTCCAGTTCAAGTTTGCCTACCACACTATGATATGAGATCTTTGTAAAAACTTCTCTTCTTCTTTGAGCTGGACATTGGGTACACCTCCTTTGTTGTGTATATAGGCAACAGTAGTCATTTTCCATCGGTTGAGCCACTCCAAACATATTTTAGTTTAAATAGTTGAAGAGAGAGTATCAAATGAATGTGTTTACGTTTCGAAGGCTTCACAAACAACCGCTTGCAAGTGTTCTGCAAGCACAACCTGCAGAGCAACGTGACGCCGGACAACGTCGTCGCCATCTTGCAAGCGGCGGACCGCATGCGCGCGGCCGACATCAAGGAATACGCCCTCAAGATGATCGTGCATCACTTTCCACTGGTATCACTACTATTGTATATCTTTCAAGACCACGGGCCATAAGAAATGCCCCGGACTTTTGGAGCGCTTGCATGGGGCCATGCGCAGGCCAACACTTAGAGGCCCCTTGACAAATTTAATCTAAGTCTGGTGTGCACCGAATTTTTACTGATGGTTAACTAATAATAATCACTTTTTCCATACATTTTTGGCGATTATTTTATTTTAACCATCGGTTAAAATTCGGTGCACACCAGCCTAAATGTGGTGTGACACTAACCCGGCGATTATCCCTATCTACACCATATAATAATGCACCCAAGGACTAGCCCCAGCCAGTGTAGGACTATTGAGAGAAAATGTTTGAGGACCATGGAAAAATGGGAGACGGTGACTCGCCACTACCTGCATGAGCCCGAAAATATGCCATGAAGACAGGGGCAACATGGATGTGAGTAGCTAAGGGCTACTTCTGGTGTGATGCCATTTATCACTTCCACTCCTGGAGCTTGAGTCTTAGCTCTACCGATCTCCACTCCGTGCCAGCTGGCTAAGGCAAACACGGAGGTGCCTTGCCTTGGTCTGACTACTCACCCTAATGCTTCGCCACAAATATTTATTATTATTATTATAAATACTTTCCTTGAGCTGGCCCGTCTGTTTGTTTGCCAGCTATTACCATAAAAATACATTATTTTTCTCAGGTGGCCCATCAGGAAGCGATCAAGAACTTGGCCCAGCCGCTGCTGGTGGATATAATTTGGATGTTGGCCGACGAGATGCAGCCGGGCGGAGCGCCGGCCGCCGCGGTGCCGGCCTCCGCGCAGCCGCGGCCCCTCCCCGCCTCCGCGTCGGCAGAGGCCATCCCCGAGGAGGCCGACCATCAACGACACAAGAGCATCAAGTTGTAACACCCCCAACAATATTAGGTCGGCCACTTAGTGTTGCTAGCACTCAGAGAAATCCTGTTCTGTCCAAAGTCCAAAAAACTGCAAGATTGGGATGTCTCCACAGCCAGATGGTAAGGCATTTGCTCCAGATGGCTACCACTCTTAGTCTCAAGTATGCCGCCATAACAACCTTGAGTTGTGTTCCGGCATTAGAGGTACTAGTCTCCCTTTAAAGAGTGGCAGCACACCTTTGGTGTTAGAAATGTCCATAAGCGATGGTAACACTTTCCATCAGGCCATCTGGCTGCCTGCTGAACTCGTGCAATAAAAATAAAACATGTAGAAAGAGATGTTAAAAATACAGTAAGAAGTAAAAGATGAATTACATTACTGTAAATACTATACATTTTTTGCCAATTACATTCATATGATAATGATTAACATACACATTGATATGAAAAAGAGTATAATTTAAAATAGCTCTTAACAATTAATTTTTAGAACATTAACAGAGAACAAAAATTTACTTGATTTATTAAATGTACTACTGTTTTAAAGTATATGATTGTATCATTTATTAAAAAAGCTTTAGGAATTAATTGTTGACATTTTAAATGCATGTAGTAATGCAATAATATACTTTATTATTTTGTGTCTATTCAATCTGGTATAATGTTGGTTAGCTGCATTAGTGTACGAGTTATTGAACTATGTTTAATGTGATTAACAATTAATATCAATGTCCCTGTTACGAATTCTTTCGTATATTTGTTTTTAAATTTATTTTAATTATAAGAGAATAACATATCTGTTTATTAGTTACCAAATATAATGTATTTTCCACCATTGTTGTCCAGCATATTTTTCAGTATTATTATCTAAATTCATAGTCCCTAACAGTCCCCTTACTCTATATCTGTGAAACAGTCACAAACGCTATTATCACAGATGGATCAGAAACATTAGCAAAAATAAAATATGTGATAGTATTTAAACATAATTTAATAACATAAGGAATTTTACTAATAAATTATTCTGTTACATTACAACACATTTTTCTTTTAGTTTTCATATTTGTGTTTGATGTCCTTCCATAGTTTCTGGAACAAAATACAAAGAAAAATTAATGATGCTTCCGTTAACATGGTTAATGGTTATGGTTGGTTCCAAGTCAATGGGTTAGCGCTAAATCTCACCAAAACACACTTTATACACTTCCAACTCTCTGGCAGTACACAGCATGAATTGTCAGTAGATGTGAATGGCAAAAAAATAGACCAACTCGAAAATACAGCATTTCTTGGTTTCCAGCTAGATAGAAGGCTACAGTGGGAATTATGCTCCAAAATAGGGAGTGCATGCTACGCACTGCGCAGATTGTCGCGCGTGTTAACTACTGACGCAGTTCGGTCATGCTATTTCGCTACGGTGCATTCATTTCTACAATACGGTACCGAGCGGTGGGCGCGCGCTGCCGACTGGGAGCGCGCCTTTCGCATGCAGAAAAGGGCCGTGCGTGCTTTCTAGGTTTACCTAATAGGGAATCAGCCAGACCCCATTTCAAAACGTTACGAATTCTCACCCTACCATGTATACTAGTACTTCAAGTAGCCCTATACGTCAGGGACAATGAGTCTATGTATGCAAGGCATAGCAACATACATTCACATCGGACTCGGAATAGAGATAGGATTGCACTGTTGCCGAGGCGATTGGAAAAATCTAACACGCTAATGCATGTTATGGGTCCGACAATATATAATAAACTACCAGACAAAATCACACTCTCCGGCAGTTTAAATGCATTTACTTGTCGTATAAAGAAGTGGCTAATTGAGCACACCTTCTATAGCTTGAAGGAATTTATGGATTATAAAGATTGACAACAAATAATGTCAATCTTAATAACTAAAGACTGTTGCAATAATATATATAACCCTGACGTGTAACATAGTTATGAATAAATGAGTTTGAGTTTATAACACTACAGGGATTTGTAAATTCTAAAAAAGAAATGTTTAGTGTGTTTTTTACCAAAAGCTAAAATGGCTTTTGAACTAAGTTTTAACAGAATCACAGAAGTTACAAACTGGGATGTGATTATCTACAATAGAATAAAACTTAGTGGTGTTAATTCTATAAAATGAAAAATAAAAATTAGGTTAAAAAAAATCAGGCTCACTGAAGAGAACTGGGCATTATACCTAGTAATATTGTAACAACACTGTCTGTACATTAAAGCTATTTAAAAAAAATGAGATAGACAATGAACAATACAGATTAATGAAGATCAAACTAATTTATTCTGATTTTTGCTAAAATAAGATTTTAAATGTGATTACTCTAAAGCTAACCTATTTAATATTTCTCAAATAGACACATACAATACCTGCATACTAATAAAAATATACACTCAAGCTATACTTTCCTGTTAAAACATATAAATATTATATCCGGAAAAACAAGCAATTTCAATTAAGTGTACCACAAACAAATTATGGGAAAAAAATATTATGGGGTTGGGTTTACATATATGTCCCCGGATGATTTTAATGGTTAATGTGTTTAGGAATATATTTGACTTATTTATAACAACTGAAATTGGTTTTAAGTGGAAAAAATACATATTCAATTAATTATCGAAGTTTGAAATTCACAACAATGATCTGGTAAATTTTGTCGCCGAGACGTTTTTTTACGTTTTTTTGACGGGATCTATCGAAATAGGAGACTGTATGTATCCGAAAATTTAAATATGTGGAGTTTTAAACAGAACCGACGGTTCAACTTTACAATAATGGACACTGAATTTTAAGTAGTGGAGGTGGGGATGGGGAAGGGGGGGAAGAGTACTTCTCCCTCCTGCAACCCCCATGTCTAGGAGACATGTAGTTTTTGAGATATGTTTTTTTTTGTAAACATAACTTTACTATTTTTTTTCATAATGGTGTACTTATTTCTTGTGTCTAAATACGAGAAATGCAGAAGAAAAGTTAGTGGTCAATGTAAAAAACATTTAATACAGTCTAAAAACGCGGACTAAAGCCCACAAGCCTAGCGAGCAAAGCAAGTGTGTCATGACAGCGGTCAACAAATGTCACAACCGATTTGTAACCACCATTTAAATAGTTATCAATAAATAAATGGTGACCAGTCGGTTGGTCTAAACACTAACCCAACCCTACCAACTTACCGTTTAAGTCACTGGTCGCGAGAAACAATGTCCTTGCACCAGTTCGTAGTCGCTCATTATTAAAAAATAAAACGGCGGCAAAATATTCATAGTGCTGCCTAATGCATCGATGTTTGTAATAAAAATAAATCAATTACAAATACTACTCATTCAAACTCGTAATTATAAGCAAGAACAATAATTTTCGTATTTCAAAATGGATATTATTGGAATATCGAATGATATTCGAATTAAAAAAACGATATTATTGACATACTGATTTGGTAACATTTATTTATCGTCGTAAAGTGAAAAAAAGTGACAGTACTGTGATTTATTATTATGTACTTTAAAATTATAATAACTAATTTAAAACTTGTTTACTAAACTAAAAAACGGTTTTAGTGTTTATATATCATGTGTAAGTGTATTATTCCTAAAGACAAATCAAAGTTTTTTTCAACCAAAGTGACATAACCTTGTTTATCAAACATATTTTTGTTTTTCCCATTATTCATTCAAAACTTGTTGGTGGACCCTAAAAACTTGTTTCCTAGCCCAAATAAGAGGTCTAGTGTCTATATATAAGGCGTATGTATACCCCTAAACTTGATTTTCGTAAAATTCAGTGTCCATTATTGTAAAGTTGAGCCGAACCGACTGTAACCATTCACTATTTATTTTATATATTAGTGAAAAACAGAAGTGAGGTTAGATTGACAAAATCATTAATAACTCAAGAACTATACATTTCCGCCACATGGGAGTTGCAGAAGGGGTAAGTTTTCCTCCCTCCCCCTCCCCCCTTCCCCCTCATTACTTATGATTCCGGGGACATATATGTAAACCACACCCATATTATGTTTGAAGGTGTGCAATATTTAATAAATTGCCAGACGACCTACAAAAATGTAAAAATACAAACTTATTCAAAATGAAATTAAAAACCTTTTATTAAAACAAATATAAAATGATAAACAGCAACATAATCATATCAAAGACTGCATAGGACCACATTAGTGTTAAGAATTATATTGTATTACTTACTAATTATTATTTTTAATCTCACCTAAACCTAATTTTACATCTTAATCTGACTTTTCAGCAGCCATTCTCATTATAATTATCATATATCTGTTTTTACACAACAGTTCTTATAGGTTCAGGTAGACATTGAAAGAAATCAGTAGTTGCAACCAAAAGAATGAATAGCCACACCAATAAATCAATACAAGACCAGAAATTACATACCTATGCAACTGTTAATAATATTATATACCTGAAGATTATATTCATCAATCATTAGTAGTACACAGCCTGTATTCTAAATAAATTCGGGACGTTAATATATTTACAAAACTCAGGTTAGAAAATTACATAACAAATACTTACACCCTTGTTAATGGTTTCGAATATCGTAACGGAGGCTAAATCAAAAGCTCTTTCGAAGAAGAACGAACCGGCTGCAATCGCTACCGCGAAAGTAGAGGTTCGCTTAAAAACACCGCGGTTTAATGTTGACCACAGAGACATTTTGGTGAAATTTTAATTCGAAGAAAATTGCTTTCCGCCTCAATTCAACTTCGAACTCGAACTAGAGGTGTGTAACTCCTGAGTGATTAACTCAAAAGATATATATCCGACGCGAAGAGTGATTAGATCTGTATATCACTTGCGTTCAAAATGTGTCTTTATATCTTTAACTCTTTCGTTCATTCCTGTTCCACGCGATGAGAAAGAATGATTAGCCCGCGCACTGCGCATGCGTAGTGAGTGAACGAGGAAACCGAATATAATAGCAAGCCAAAATAAATCGTAACACTATAGTTTTATGGTGTAATTTTGTAATATTTACTAAAAGTCAAAGGCCATCTAAATGGCGTGTATGTTATTTAAATGTCAGATATTTTGCGTTGCCACAGGTACGCGTGTCGGCTCTGCTAGTATATCACTCACAGATAATAACTATTCACTGTAAAGATAAAGAGTTAAAGATATAAAAGAGTGATATATATCTTTTTGATACAAAGATATATATCACTCTTTTCTTCTTGGTGAGTGATATTTCCCATGACTAACTCGAACGAAATGACAATTGCTGCCGTCAACGGTCAAATCAAAACATCGTTTTTTTAATTTATGGCTTGGTTTGTAGAAAATTATAACGCCGTTTCTCCATTTATTTGAATCAGAGCTGTGATGGGCGCGTTCCTCACGTAGCTCACAACGCTCAAAATGCTCCGTTAGCCGTTCCACATGCCGACCACGGTCATTATGGTCGTGGCCAAAACGTCAAGAGGTGAGTCGAAGTGGGCGTTGCCCACAGAGCATTTTTTTAATACTATGGTTGCAACGCCTTTGGCATTGATTTTGCCAATTTCAAAGTAGAAAAGACAGGTGACCACAGAGCATTAATTCTCTCTATAGAATGACATTCAAAACGGCGCGATTTTCAAATCAACCAATGACATTTGTGTATTTCGTCGTTTATGACATCAACGATCCATAATCCGTTCCAATAGTTTTTGATTGTAATGTTCGCAAGCAAGTGGAACGGGAAAAATCGCGGTCGTGAGCGTGATCGTTGTGAGCCTCTTGTGGAACGTAGCCTTTATAAGTTATGAAGGGTAGAGACAAGGAGAACCGTCTCATACGGCGGCGACACTCTTGGCGGGAGATCCACCCTGGGTACTCCAGGATGATGCTAGGATGCAGCAGGATGCCACAGCTAGGGGGCCCCGTTTATTGCGGCACCGAGATTGAGGCGATCCGGACACAGGAAACCGCGACCATGATTCAAACTTGATTTAAGAATCTCCTGGGGCCAGCACTGATACAGTGGAGGCGGTTCGTTCCTACCTACTGCGATGGGTCACGCGGAAACGCGGGACTTTGACCTTTAAAATGACGCAGATACTTACTGGACACGGGCGCTTCGATAAGTAACTGTATCAGATTGTGGGGTATCTGCCTTCTCCACAGTGGCGCGCTAGACACTGCGTTTTACACGCTGGTCAAATGCGCTGCATCGTTATGTTGTCACTATCGTTTGGCCTATGGATTCGCTGAGGGGACTGTTTGAGGCCATGCTTCACAGCAACGGTAATTAGACAGCACTTTCTTCCTTTTGTGAGGCAGCAATTTCCCACGAGGATGCCGTTGAGAGTGTAAGGGAGAGCGCCCCGGACGCTGTCGACAGACTGGCCTTTGGAAACACAGGTATGCGCAAAATCTCCTCTTATGATTCCATCGCAAGGGTTAACGCATCGTGGGGATGCGACGGGTCCAAACTCTGTTAGGGGAAGTAGGTCGCTTTACATCCCGGGGTGACCTAACTAAGCTTATTGCGCGGTTGAACAATGGGTGTAGCTTTGCTCGTCATCTCATGTTCTTCCACACAAGCGCCGGGTATGGGACGCAGGTTTAGATTTAGAGAAGTAGTTGGTTCCTCCCAGAGTCTTCGCACATGCTGCGCGGCGCTTATCACCGTAGTCCTGTCCCGACCCCACAGGCGAGAGGGACACGTCACGGTATGTAAAAACACAAAATGTATTCGCCCTGCGCATCAAAACAAAAAGGAGAACCGTCTATGTAGATGGAAAATTGCAAAAGCGTCAAGCTATAAACAGTAAACAATAGTTAAAACCGTCCGAAATGGCGCTAACGTAGGCAAATGGTGTGGTATGAATGTAGCAATTGTTAACGGATTTAAGTATGCAGTTAGAAAATTTTACCTAAAAATATTAAATTATATATTTCGGCATTACATATTTTTGTAAAACTAAAATACTCTATAATAATCTAATAACTTTTGGCGCGTTGACTATTATAAAACGAGGGAAACAAATCACGAAAAAACAAAATTATACCGAAAATTTTAAAAAACATGTATCAGAATAATTAGTAAATATTAACACAACCAAAATTAAAGCTTTATTTGGTTATTTACGTGAATTTAAAGAAAGAAAGACTTCCTCTTTGTCACCGCGCATGCGTTTTTCAACCCAGCACACATCGATCAATAATTATGATCGATGCCAGCACACTTCACTTCGTTTATAACTGCTAAATTCATATCATTTCCTTTTCCTACACTAGCGCTATTTTGACGAGTTTTCGTACCATAATTTGCTGTTTACAGGTCACTTTTTCAACTGATCCCCCATACTAGATGGTCCTCCCTACCTCTATCCTCCATGCTTCGGAACTAGTGTTGTAAAAAACTCCTAGGCATAATCTCAAAACCTACTAGTATTTCTATCTTGGCTTTTTTACGCATGAATACAAATGATGAAGGTTATCACATTTTTTTTTACAACTTTAGGAGCACAAATCTACGTCTATGATCGAAATGTCTATAATTTTTCAACACCACTTCCACTTTCTTCCTTTTCTTAGACATCTAATTAATACAATTTCATTAGGTAATTACTCCTTTACGTAGTAGCAGCATATATTAATACACTTTCCTTCTAAATTTCCTCCATGAGAGCCAATATTTTCTAAGACAACAACAAGGGTTATTGCCATACAAAAGAGTAAATTAAAAAGATAATCTTTTACCCATCCTTTTAAAACTCATAAGAGCGGCTGTATTTTGTGATCAACAAATAAGGAAAGTTTGACATTTACTTTTCAACCGATATATGGCCGGTTCCAATTCATTCATTCAATGCTCTACCATTGGTTAAATTTTGGCGCAACTTGTATGTACCTTACGTCAAATTTTAACCAATAGTAAGGCAACTAAACGATTGGCAAAATATCGGAACCCGCCCTTACAGACCCAGTGGCCTCGGTGCTGAAGATGGCCTGACCAAAATTTGTCCTCGGATGAAACGACTATTTAGGCACTCGGTCTATTAGAACCCTCGCTACGGTCACGCGTCAAATAATCTCATGCCTAAATAGGTCACTTTCACCTCTCGTGTAACAATCTACTATTCCGACCCAGGCTACGTAACCATTAGAGACTCACAATGACAGGGATTTTTCCCGTTCCACTTGTTCCAATCGTAAACCCAAGTGGAACGGTTATTCGACTGAGCTTAGTACCGCTATAATAAAAATTGATTAGGTTAAACAAAAACAATACAATAAATTCAGTTTCATGTATTTATTCATATAATAATATAATCTTACAATAATTCAGGGAAACAGTATCATACATTAATAAATACAATGCTAATAATAAACAAAACCTTCTTTCTTCATTTTAAGTTAATAAAATTTCTTTTATCACGAAAGAAGGTAAATAAGATATTGTAACAATTATTATCAATAAAATTGTTAATGACAGGAATGATTCGAATGAAATCATCGACATAAACCAATCGACTCTGATCTCGTGGTTGCATCGTGCAACTGCGGTCGGAGTCGATAAAACAGCTCGCTTCTTTAAGAGCGCCTATAACTTGAACAAAGATGGCCGCCTTTACTCCTGAAACCCTGATCTCTACTTATAATCGCACTTAATTTAGTATTGCGTGTACGTTCAAGTTATATGCCAAGGTTTATTTTAGGGATATTTATGTCATTATAGATAAAACAGTGAAAAGGCCTCAAAATTACACATCGAATTATATTGAAAGTGCCTAATATTAGCTAATGAACATATACATAAATCGGTGGCGCAACTTACGCTATTAAAATTCAAATGAATTTTATAATACGATCATTGGAGACCAGGAGCATAAATTTGTTCATCGAGAAGAGTAATTCGAAGAGTTTCTAAGTCGAACCTATTTCCAAAACTTTTAATAATAACACTTTTGTAGACCATTCATGTGATCTATTTCTCTATTATTTTGACGATGTCTAATTCCGACGTATCGTACGTATTACAAATAAAGTATAAATAGTGTACATAATCAACATATCCAGTCTACGCCAAAATTTAGAGCTGCTCTATGACTTTGCCAGTTTCTAATACAATTCCAGTTACTGCGCAACCTCCTGCATCTAATCGAGAGGCAATTAAGCAGATTAATTGACGCAGACTATGAAAATAAAATAGATTCAACTTTTAGAACCCGTCCAAAATACAAAACCCACCATAAAGCATATTATTGATTTGATTTTAATAATGGTTTGATGAATTATGATATGGCCAGTCTAGATTAGCTGCCAAAGCTTCCGCAACATCTTATTTTGTACTTTAAAACAATCTATTGTGCAGCTGTTTCTTACTAAGGGCAGCTAAAAGTTTACCGCAATTTTTTATAGTGAATATACAGCAGACAGAGTATGCTCAAGTCAGATGGAAAGTGGTTTATGGTGGTAGTGTACGAGAAATACTTTACAGGCTTAGTCACGCCACCGGCACCAAACCATGGTGATGATGAGAGATACAAAACCACAGCACGCGCAATAAGGAGGGATCTCGCGAACATTACACAAAAAACAACATACCACTATTGCCACCTAAACTAACTTAAATAATATAAAGTAAGTGCTTTCAAATAACTCAGTTCCGATATTTCGATAATTTCTACTGGCTTGTATGTCGATGTTAAACCATTATATACATATAACAACACAATATTTCTATGTTTTATCTATGATCCGTGAAAATAATGTGACAGAACTATTGCCATATTTGTAGAACAAAAAACCTATAGAATAAAATACACTCAGGCATTCAAAAATGATTTATTATATCATTTTTATTTTGAAAATATCGATATAGTAATTTTAATGGTTTTTAAATTTATAAATGAAAATTAAGTTGATAATAATCATGTATCAATTTTCGAATTGTCCCAAAAGTTGTACTTCCCTTAACACTTGTAAATTATTCATTTTTTGCTTATTCAACTAAAAATAATACAGGCAAAGGCTATAGTGTCTTTTTGTTGTCCAGACAGCGTTTTCAAACCTTTTAATTTTCATGTTCATGTGAAAATACAAAACTGATGTAATATTCCACACAAACACATAAATCTTACATAAACCCAATATACTATTCTATTATGGCTAAACTTTGCCATTTTACAAAAGTTTTTTTATCTGATTACCTTAGAAGGAAGTGCAAATTTTGGAACCACCCATAAATATGACCTTAAGCCTTAGTAAATATATTTTCTCTATATTAATTTCAATAGCTAATATTTTAATCTCGAACGCGGGCTAACCACTATATACATAAACATTTATTTTTTCCCTCTATCATGGAGAAATGACAGTCGTCCAATAAAAAATAAACTTCATGTATTGCTCCTAAATTCTAACTAATCATATCGAGTTAGAGTGAGTTTGAAGTATTCTTTAAGAACCATAAACAATACTACAAACTTACTCTAACTCGATATGAATAAGACCATAAACTTCTAAAGAACGCCGTAAGAGTTTGATATGGGGAAACATAACTAGACTCAAATAAATATTTTGTAAATTATTTTACGTTCATCTTATTTAATGATCAAACAGCAAGAAATTAATTTAATTGATATCATCTCTATAAATGTAGGATCTATGGAATTTTTTCTGACTTGTATGTTTACTGGGCGACTGTAATATTGCCTCCACGCTTCTATGCACCCAGTGGCGAAATCGAGCCATGACAAATCTACCATTTGGTCACAGCTGTACGGTTAACATTTACAATGCCGCAGCGAAAGAACATCTACTAGTTTTATTATTTATTATACAAACGTTAATTTTATTTATCTAATGTAATACATTACACAGAAAATTCCAAAATACAGTGAACATGTTTCAATAGTAATTTAATTATAATATTCCTCGTATAGTATGTAAGTATTTTCATTCTATGACTATAAAAGGTATTTCTGTCAAAGACCTAGTAAATTGATGTTATTCATATAACTCTCACAGTCGATAAAAATAAAGCACTTGGTATTAATGAGAGCGAATCAGCAATCGAATATATTAATATAATTTGTACAGCCTAACAATGTTGTAATTATCAGTTTCATAGACTAAATCTATCAATTTAAATTTACTCTATGCACTTTCGTTTATATATTTATAATACTTTTTACATTACAAATAAAAAAAGGCGAAATTTTTATGAATACTATAAAACTTAGGCCTCGGCTATGCGTTTCGGAAAAATAAAACCTATATTTTCAATAACTACACGCTGCCAAATTAGTAGGCAATTCGAAGGTGCATAGAGATTATACTCGCGGTATAAAGTTATCCTCCTTCAGAGACCGACACCTGCTTAGGAGATATAAATAGATAAATCAAAATAGCACTTGCAGCCCGTGTGTTCACAGCCTTAGTTCACCAAATTACATCTTAGAATGGAGCTAAAGCCTACCAAAACAATTTCAAATTATCATTTCGACGCGTAGTAGAATTTTCGATCGTAAAAATTGTAGTGTAGCCTGATTATTTTGACTGGTTTCAAGTCATATTCGATTCAATTATTGAGTTCATAACTAATTTTATGTTTACAGATTTATCATAATATATCGCAACTTCTTAGAAATTGTTCTAACTTAATAACTTCAGCCATAGGCATAATGATGACAAGTGATTAATTTGAAGATTTATCATAATATATCGCAACTTCTTAGAAATTGTTCTAACTTAATAACTTCAGCCATAGGCATAATGATGACAAGTGATTAATTTGAATCGATCTTCAATCAAACAATATTGTTTCTTTATAATCAACCCATTCTCTGTCTTTAGCAGTTTTTTTTACTATATCTTATAGTTTGGACCTGGCATTAAAGACGCATGTGAAAACTTGGCTTGTATATTAACAAATTTGATGGAACATTTTTTTTAAATAATTTAATCACTCATAATACAATCCCTATATTTGATTTAACATCCACTTATAAATTAATGATATGACAAAGCAGAATATTTGTAAAGATAAAGGACACTTAATTTCATATGCAGGCTAATAGTTTGTACCAACAATTCAGACGAAATATGGCTATTATAGGCTCGTATTTAAAACAACAGCGCAGTCTGTAATAGACATACTATGTATTGAAAAGCATTTTCGAATGCCTCTGCTACCTGAGTGGTAGCACACCATAATCTTACTTATTCCATGGTAATTTAACTCAGACCTGAATCCATTTTTAAAGTACGAGCCCAAATCGCATTAGACTGTAAACACACATAACGCGGGCTTGCGATAAAAAACATATTATTTCAAAAATTCTGACTTCAAAAAACATATTTCAAAGATCAACAGATTTTACCTTCAGTGTTATAAGACTAAGATACGTATTCAACAGATTTATTTAAATATTACTTTAGATCTTATAAACAATATTGTTTACGTTTATTTGTTAGCCAGCCAGACTTTTGCAAAATAAGATGTTCCCGTCGCAAACCAGCAACAAATAGCACAACTATAAAAAAGTACCAGCTTTATCTATTTGAGTAAATTGCCCATTCCATACTGTTCATACAACGACAAATGTATAAAATTGGTATATAAGTAGAAACGAAATGGTGTTCATGGTTCACCATAGACTGTATGCATGCTGTTTACGTGAATCTTATGAGCACAGGACAGCGTAACGGTGATATGACAGTATGGAGTGAGCCGTTCACTTACGAGTCGGCTCCGAGGCGTGCGGGGGCTGCGTCGCTCAGAAGCGGGCGTAGTTCGCCCCGAGGGCGGCGTGGCGGGCGCAGCCCTACATCCCGTAGCCGTGGTAGGGCGCCGGCGACGGCGCCTGCGCCGTGTACCCGTACGGGGACGCCTGCGCGCCCACCGGGTACGCCATCGACGGACCTGAACGCACAACAACCCCTCGGTGTGATAACACGCTTCCTACCTCTCCCCTGTCCAACTTTCACCTACTTTTGTTAACTCACTTGAATACAGGGAAAGTAGCCGCGCGCTACGTGTGCGTGTGGGACTCTTGCACTAAATGACAAACGGGATCTCTTCCATTAAAGGAGCAAGCCGAACAAACTACCCACTAAGCCTTCCTTTATATTTATTATTTATATGTTTTGCTATTGGTGTTGCAAATGTCTATAGGCGATGGTAACCAACTTTCATGAGTCAGGCTGGCAACTTCACTATTCAACAGAATAAAAATTGTACAGAACAAAACAGTGATACCGATGTATGGATTTGAGACAGGGACACTAACACTTAAGGAGGAGAATATGTTGTTAGTGGCTAAATGAGAAGTCCTAAGAATATTGGGTTTTATTGGGGGGAAAGAACAGCAATTGGTGTATTCACACAAATGGTAACATTGAAGAGCTGGTGGGCGAGGTGGGTGGTGTTGACAGCAAGGCATATTGCTTGCGCTTTTGGCCACCTGCGAAGAACGGTGGAAGATTGTGGAGTAAAGAGAGCCTATCTGCTGGGTTGCAATTCTTCTATTACAATATCGTCAGAATGTGGAGAATCGTGAAACCACTGGCATTATCGTGGTTCTTTTTCTAAAAAAACAAAAGGTTGCTATGATGCCAGCCATCAGCCATCATGACAATATTGTAATAGCACAATTGGGGTCCTGGATTTTGACCAGTTCACCCCAGATAATGCTGAAGTGACATATCGGAAGCTGCGTAAGCTGTAAGCCTATAACTGGCATGAGACAGCCCTGAACAGAAAGGATGGAGTTTCTTTATTTCGGAGGGGCCAGTATCAGTTTTAAATTGTTAAGCCACAGCAATTAGTTTATTTTTAAAATACATGGTCCATAGGAGGTCCATAAGGTTACAGACGTTCTTGTCAGATTGGACATGCAAAGGTAGGTTGTGCAATCGTCCGAAGCCACGCCGTTTGAAATGCGAGTTTGAGACGCAAGTGCAGCCTACACAGGGCAGGCACTAAGCTATTCTGTCTTGATTTATTTGCAAGGTATTATAATCGCTTTTATAACATATTGTTGACTGATTCCAGAAATATAATTCTACATGAAATAAATGTCTTCTGTAAATAACCCGAAAAGATCCATTGAGTAGTTATCAAGATATGAAGTATTTTTATGCCCTTTCCAAGCATTTATTTTACTTTTGACAGCTCAACGACAGATCAATTAGTAGTATCCTAATACTATAATAGTAGTAATAATAGTAGTATGATACACGACTACTACGTCCCCCACAACAATAAAGTACGACAATTTATGTCATTTGTTTCATGTAGACTTTACTGTCAAGAAATATGTAACTTGATAAGCCTGCAAATGTCACAAGTAAAATAAACGATTGGCAAGAGATAAAATGAAATCAGTGTGCATGAACCGATCTCTCCGAGTGCTCCGCAACATACCTGCGGTGAGCATGAGCTGTGGCTCCATGATCATGGCCGGCTTGGCTTCGTGCTCCGCGCTCTCCGTGCTGCGCTTGGCGTCCGCCTCTTCCAGTTTCTCAACTTTCGTTGTTAGCTCGCGAATTGTCTACGGTGCAAACATACTTTTAATTTTTATCACTTTTGCCTATTTCTCATTTTCAGTTGTCAATCCTTACAATATAGTTTCAAGATGGAAAATACGTCAGGGCTCAGATCTGTACTATTAAAACTACATGTGCAACTCACCTGAATAAGGAATGGCATGGCGAAGTCCATGATGTTATGTCTCCACGCTAATTCAATTACTACGTCTGGTTTCAGTAAGTCGTAACACTGAAATAAAACAACATTTTTACAATTGCATTTTTTATATGATTTTCTTGTATAATTATAGTTTTTTCTAGTTTGTGAATTTATTAATAAATATTTAACTTTCAAACAAATCAAAATCAAGCAATAGCTGATCCTTACAAACTTCCTACTCCAGCCTCAAAACAATTTAGGTATTTGGTTGACACAAGAAAACATAGTGACCACCAAATGCTTGAGGAGCGTTGAAGCAGTGGGCTGTCTGGCTCACAATAGAGGGGCTGGTTATTGTCTGTCAGCCCAGACATGGGTCGTCCAGTGTCCTCAACTGCAGTGTGTCCCACAAGCCCCACCGCGTTGGTCCATCCCCCAAGGGGATTTCCCCTGAATCCATAAGTGGGTGGTCACCTGGTACAGGCAGGCCGAGAAGCACTCGTAGTTGTCCCTCTCCAGGAACCAGTTGAGCAGCTCCTCGGCGACGTCCGGCTGCCTGGACTCCGCCGCGTACTCCATCGCGTCCGCGTACAGCGCGTCCTTCTTGCACAGCTCCACGCTCTGCTTCCACCTGTTGTTCCCTAATAACAACGCGATACACTCGTATCTTGTAAAATTATACAAACCTAGAGCACACCGCGGCATTTATACAGATTACATTGTCTTAAATTTTTTATATTAGTGCGATTTTC
Source organism: Dendrolimus pini (assembly GCA_949752895.1). Lineage (NCBI taxonomy): Eukaryota > Metazoa > Arthropoda > Insecta > Lepidoptera > Lasiocampidae > Dendrolimus > Dendrolimus pini. The sequence continues at coordinate 7,129,780 of OX457143.1, forward strand.
CCCCAAAAGATTCACTTCATTTTATGTCGCAAACTAACCTCTGGCACGACAGTACTTATGTCCCTTTCAGTATTAAAACTACATTTAAACAGAAAAAGTGATCGAGTACTTCTAATAGTTTTTCCGTGAAAGCAAACAAACAATTACTTTCACATTTATAATATTAAATAGGGACATGTGCTACATACTCATTCCAGGTATGTTAATATGTTAAGGCTTGTATAATCTGTACAATGGGAATTGTTCCAAGAAACTGTTCAGAGTGGTACCACCATCCTTGTTCTATCATTGCACCACTCAACATTGATATCAGCAGAAAGTTCATCTTCTCTTCGAACTGATGTGCTTCAGAATGTGACATAAGTGTGTTAGCCATTAACTTATCTACTTACAATATGATTTGTGAAAGAGGAATTTAAAAATCCCACATTATTACTGTTTAAAATACATGGTGCCCGAAGTCAACTAATGGACACTAAGCAAGTTCCTGCTGAAGTTAAGCGCACCTAAAAAGCATTGCCAAACTAATGGCAACAATTTGGCTAATTGCAATTGAGAAGTGACCAAGTCAATCATCTTTGAGGAGGGGCTCACCTTTGTATAGATATGCTGCGATTCGTCTGAACTCTGTGAGCTCGTGTTTTTCTAATTGTTGCGCCAACGCAATGGTGTCGAAGTTGTCGAAGGCGTCAATGGATGTTCTTAAGCCCTGAAATGTAATTACAAAAATTACATTATTACTATGTTATTGTTAAAAAAAAGGTGAATAAATTACTTTTATGCAAGGTCAAACTCGGTAACAAATTTGCTAGTTTTTTTTTGCAATTTTTACCTCTAAATTGAATAATTTTATTTTGAATTAAGTTTAAGCTATAATGTTGGTAGTATTTTACTGTATCAAAATGCAAGATAAGAAACTTGTAGCACCTTCAAAAATGTTGTATCTAAGAGTCTCTACAGTCAGTTTTTTACTGGACATTTTCATTCTTTTTCCATGTCACAAACATAAAATCTCGATGGAAAATTACCTCAAAGTCCTTATTATATACAGAATAAATATTCTAGAGAACTGTTACCATAGTAACTTAAGTCAGTAAATGGTATGAGGCATATATTGGGACGTCAGAGAGATTGACACATGTCATGGGACTGATGCACTGACCTCCATATATACAAGTACGCTGGACCTATGATTAGCCGAACCATAGTGAGACGATTTGATTTTCGCCATTTTGGCGCTGATCGCAGAAGTGGGTGGGAACGGAACTAATAATAGTGATGGGACAATGAGATAAAATACATCGATAAAAGACATTTCCAACAGCAACGAACTATTCATTGGCGAGCCCAAATAATTTGTCGCGACAAATTTTTTTGTACATTTACACCTATAATATATAGGGAATGGTTTTTACGGCTGCTTACAGACGAATGTCTATATCGACGGGTGCAAAGTAAAAAGAGATATCTGCATAATAGCTACTTTACAGGAGAGCGAAAAGATGGTCGTATTAACTTCGGAGTATTTGAAAGAACATACGTAGCTGGCTTTTTTTACGTACGAAAATTTATTGAAATAATGTGATATATGCAATACAAATAATGTCATATTGTAAAGAATTGTTTTATTAAAACGATTGTACAATAAACTAAAAATCATCATTTTGTAGATAACTTTTTTTACTTTGCACCCGTCGATATATTTGTTGATTATTTGTTTCAACAAAATATGAAAGTGACTGTTAAAATTATCTGACACTAAAGTATCCTTGAAGTGGTTCGGGTGTGATTTACATATATGTCCGGGTTATTATAAGGGGAGGGGGCGGAGGAAAACTTACCCCTTATGCAACTCCTATGTGGCGAATGTGTATAGTTCCTGAGATATTAATGTTTATGTAAATCTTACCTCACTTCTGATTTTCACTAATATTGCACTTTATCATAGATCCAAAGTTGCAAAGTCCAATGAAAATCGAATATTTAACATAAAAAGTAAATAGCAAATGGTACCAGTCGGTTCTGGCCAAAAGTGAGTATATTTCTAAAGTTAAATCACACTTTATTATTGTCAAAATTAACAGATCATTGTCGTGAATTTTAAATTTCCATAATTAATTGAATATGTTCATTTTCCACTCAAAACCAATTTGAGTTGTTATAAATAAGTCTTAAATATATTCCAAACACATTCACCATTAAAATCATCCGGACATATATATAAACCCAACCCCAGTCATCAGCGAAGTGCTTTGAATAGATGTAATCATATTTCTTCGGACACAAACTAGATTTTTCAATGTTTTTCAGCCACAATTCCAGTTTTCTTTTGTCAGTCGGAAACTTGTGTATTATTTTAAAATTATATGTATTTGATAATAAAAATCGGTCATCAGCGATTTCCGTTCTCTTTCAGTAAATAGATATTGATAGGAAAACTATCGATAAGTTTTATCGACAGGTAACTTTGACAGCACTATTAAATTTTTGGCCATTTGCAAGTTACGTCAGATTTAGTTCTCTTCCCACCCATTCAAATAGGCACAATATAGAGCTGTCATTTCATAGGGTATCATAGGTCCAGCGTACTTGTATATATCGAGGTCAGTGGACTGATGATACATAATACACCCCCGAAAATATAATAGACTCAGCATCTGTTCAAAGTACGGCTCAAGAGCAGGTTAGTTGACTGCACCTTTGATACAAATGGGTTTATGACATTCATTTCAATTATACAAACAAAGGACGTGTAACAACGTTACTAATAAAATCATTTAGGTAATAATATAAATGTAATAAACAGCAATTACCTGGTAATCTTCTTCGTCGATCAGCAATGAGTTCAGAGCTTCATTGACCGCTTTGTTGTTGAGACTCTGCACCGACCTGAGGTACGCCTTCACCAGCTGCAAGTGGCCCGCTTTGGTGAAGAAGTTGACAGCACGAGTGTGGTCCATACGGGGGGCTAGCACTAGCAACAGGTCGTTTAATAGCAACGGCTTGTAGTCGAGGTAGAATTGTATTGCTTTGTAGTACAGTTCCATGTTTGCAACCTGTAAGAAGAAAGGAATAATGCAATATAAACAGAAGACTTGATTTTGAAGCTTCCATACTTTCATTTTCATGGGATATTTGATAGTCAAATCAATGGAGATACTTATCATAATCATACAATATGTTACAGCCCCTTGATTTTGCATGGGTTTACTACTTGTGACGTCACCATTTTAACAAGTCAAATTGCTCATTAAAATGATTGTTTAAATAGTAATTTAAATTAGCTTTATCATAATATTTTGAAATTAAGATTATAGTAAGGTATTTAAATGCACACTCTTTTTAACCGACTTCAAAAAAAAGGAGGAGGTTCTCAATTCATCGGAATCTTATGTATGTTCACCGATTACTCTGAGATTTATGCGATTCTTTTTTTTGTTCGACGCGGAATAGGTGCCATTTGGTCCCCTATAAATTTGACATAGTTTTCATTTTATGAACATTTTATATGAAAAAATTCCATTCCGCGCGGCACCTTTCGTAGGCTAAATTCAATATTAAAAATAAACTAACTATGTAACAAATCGCTGCCAGAGGGAAGCGTGTCCAGAAGGCTGGCTGCTTTGCCACGCTGTACGGCAATGCTGATTGGCTGCGTGAAATACGGACCAGCCTTCTGATCACAAAGACTTATGAAGCCAGATGTGTTAGCTAGTCAAAGATACCTTGGTAATGATGTCCTTGAAGTGGCCCTCCCTCCAGGCCTCGGTGGGGTGCTGCATCATGGTAAGCGCCGCGTTGTCGTATTCCTCGTATTTGTCGTAGAGGAACACCAGCTCAGACCACAGGTGGGCGTGTTCGGCTGCACGCAGCACCTAGACAAAACCATAAATTATTACAAATAAATGTTATTTATGTATTTACATAACGGTACACAGTGATATTTAAATATTTCATAAACTTCTCTATATATCATTAATTTATGTTTTTCAGTGATTTATTGAAATGTAATATCATTGGTCAATTAATTCATGCTATATGCGGAAAACCAAATCACATGCATATTATTAATATGAATTTTTATTTATACACTTAATAATTTAGTATGCTATAATGTTAAAACTTAGGCTCCGACAAAGTCAAATTCACACTTTATTACCTGTCGGCATTTGAATTAATTGTAATTCTTTAGTAAGTAGTAGTAGTATAAGTACAAGATAATTCTAGGAAATTAGGTCATCGTTTCCGGGCGGGCACATTTGCATTTGTGAAGTATAAAACGATGGCCAAATTAAGAGGGGGTCAGTTGAGCGACAACTACGCTCTAGGCGTGACTTGTGTACATTCGGGAATATATAGTGACGGACTTTGCGCGTTTTATTGAATTGTGCATAACGTTTGAATATGTTGCGTTCGGTTATATTTGTACCTGTGTTATATATACATGTTTGTATAGTTCTAATAAACTCCATAATAATTCTAACGGCATTTTAGTTCGAGTCCCGCAAACTCGTAACAATATTATTAATATGAATTTGTATTTATACACTTAATAATTTAGTATTTTTATCCGTGCAGGAACGGAGAAAGAATACAATTTCCTGCGGCCGGGCGGCCTGTCGTAAGAGGCGACAAAACAACCCACAGCCAGGTGGTAGGGTATTATATATATGCTCGACTGGATGGCGACCACCCCTGGTCTAGAGTATGCCGTCATAACAACCTTGTGTTGTGTTCCGGCATTAGTGACCAGGATCCAGTCCCTCTTAAGAGAGCAGTAGCGCATTTGTAGCACCTTTGGTGTCGCAAATGTCCATAGGCGATGGTAACCGCTTTCCATCAAGTGGGCCGTCTGCCTGTCTGCTGATCTCCTGCAATAAAAAAAAAAAAAAAAGTATGCTATAACAATAAGCATAAGAATAGAATACCTTGGGAATGTTAACTCTTGACCAGAACAGCTCCAAGTGTTCCCTCATCTTGGCCGGCTTATATTTGGAGTACAAGATGGCGAGCTCCGTGAACATGCCCATGTGCGCGCGCTCCAGCCCCAGGGCCGCCTCCAGCAGGCTGATCAACTCATCGAAGTGACCGCGATCCTGAAATCAACACAATATACTGTCATTTTTTATATTTATTACATAAATGGGATTTTGTCACTTTGTGATAATGTCACCCCGTCCAATCTTACAAAATTCTACGTCCTTAAACTATGTACACTGATATAACTGAACGAGCACTCTGGCCTTCCCAGAAAATGGAGAAGACAGAATACTCGTCCAGTTACCCACATTATCAATCAAATTACAAATAGCAATAAATATTATGTTATATAATTTATACTATTATAAAATTCTAAATGTACCATTTTTGTACATTAAAGCTATTTAAAAAAATCCACTGGAATAGACTATATAAACGATGTAGAATACGATGCATTTTTTAGATTTCCTGATTGTTGGGGATTCACGTAAAAACTACTGGACCGATTTCGATGCGGTTTTCGCTGGTCGACAGCAAAATTCTTAGACTTAAAAATCTGTGCTACTTTTCATCTTAAGAATCCTTCAGTACATTTTCTAGGAACGGTTTAAAATAGACAGGTTAAAAGAAAATATCGAATTTAAATGCAGTTTTTCACTGCATTTGAATTCGATATCCACTGACTTTTGTTATCCCGAGAATCCTGCGGGAATTTTCCCCGCAGAGGTTTGCAGTTGTTCGGGTGCATAATAGATTCTGACAGTTTTCACTAAAACGATAGCCACTTTAAAGCTTTTTTAAATGCTGAGGTAATTTGCGTCCCGGGTATTTCAAGTCAAACAGGTACGGATGGAGTTGCAGACGGTCACGGCTAACAATAATAATGTGAGCAATTCCCTCTCACCTGGTAGTAGTTGATGAGGTCCTCGAGCTCGTCCGCGTGCACGACGATGTGCAGCCCGCACATCTGCGCCAGCCGGAACTCGCCGGCGTCCACGCACGCGAAGCACACCTCCTTCCACGTGCGCGTCGAGTTCGCCTTGCGCGCGCTGTCCACGGCGCCTGCGCGACACAATCGACATTCATTATTACCACCTACCCTGGACAAGTGAACGTCTAGGCCACCTGCCGATGACTCGAACATATACAAAAGAAATCATAAATGTCGCTCCAGAGGTTCAGGGGGACGTCATTGATGTACACACTTGTACTTGCTTGTAGTGGTGGATGGATGCTGGCAGTTGTCGGTGGAGTGCTGGTGCTTTCTTGTAGTAGGGTGAAGAAAATACACCTTGTTGCTTTCTGGGATTTGTTGTCGTAGTAGCTTGGTTTGAATGCTAATCTCTGGTAGTGATTACCGATCACTCAATAGCGACTCAGTAGCAAATCGCTAGTGACTCGATCACAATATATTTATGAGCGTTATTTATAGTAATGTTATTATATTAAAGTAGCCTAAAATAGGCCCCAGCGTCAGAAAAACGGTGTACATTGAACCATACAACACTAAAATAACAATTTTTAAATGTAAATTTGCAATAGCAAATATTGAGGCCAATATAATCGAGGTAAAAACTATCCTATCTTTTAAGTTGGACCATCTCATCAATATTGGTTTGATAGTTGGAGTTTATCTCAGACATACGTCATGAAATGCGATTTTTATATATGTGAAAGATTAATTTGTTGCAGAAGAAAATCCTTCTCGAAACACTTCCACACCGGAGAACATCTCAAGAAACTAACACATCAACGACAACCTTGATGTCCATCATATGCAGATAAATCTATAAATCCGAGAGTCACCTACATTGACAAAGTTACTCAGTTATATTACAATAGAAATATTCTACAGAACAAGGAGTACAGAATGATAACTTTGTCTTTCTTCTATGCACTAGCAAAGTTAATTTCTCGGGCACACAACAGTGTGGGTGTAAGGTCACCAGCGGATACTACCCAAATTACTTTGTAGCTCTGTACACACAGGCACTCGAGAATTTATTTCTTGTCTACATTGGGAATTTTTATTGAGCTCATGGCCAGGCGTTCCCAGAGCATAATGTATAGGTTTTTTAAAGATTTAATAAGGCTCCTTCAAAGTATGCATAACATTCGTTGCTCCTTTGGAATTTCAAAAGTTCATAATAGCTGATATTCACTTTCCTGTATTTTGTACATAGGAACGAATGTCCAGCCATAACATCACTGCCAGAACCCAATAGAAGGAATATTCCCAACAAATGCTGGTTTAACATTATGATGGATAGTTATATGAATGACAGTGTTTTCTAAAGATTGCTAAAGATATCAGTGTACACTGTATACGAGCTTACCTTGAAATTCCTTCAAATACACCAATGTGATAGCGAGTCTTGCGAAGTTACTGACATTGTTATACAACAGTTTCGCGGCGTTATACATTTTATCGTCAAAGCATCTGTCTCCTATCTTCTGGATGTCGGCATGGTTGGGTCCGGATATGAATTCTTCGAGATCAGCCAGCCGACCCGTGCGGGCGTATGCATAGATCAGTTCAGACTCGATATACGATTCGCGTGCCTTCTTGCGAGCCATCTGGAATATACACATCACACGTTAAATTACAAGTACAAGAATGTATAATATTGTGGTCCTGTATAAGCGATGGAAACCTCTTTCCATCCAGTGCCATCTGCCTGTCTGCTGAACTCTTGCAATAAAAAAAAAACTGACTCATCATGGAGGGTTCTCCTCATAATTAGCTAAAAATATACACCAAAATGAAACCAGAGTTCCTCATTTTTACCTATTTTACCATTCAAGTTTACCTATATTTATAAGGACTAGCATTAAGATGGTAAGAAATTTAGCATTGAAACAACTAATTCCTTACTCTCCTACTGACTTACGTGAATAATCAACTTCAAAAGTAATATTATTTGTGTGTACATGGACCTTTATCTTTTATGGACTAAAGCTGTTTACACTACACTAATTTTTGGTCTTTTTCTAAATCAGGGTGATGTAGTAGAAAATAATAAGAGCTGGAATCTGTTGTTCGGTCACAATCACCTTCTGTACCGGATAGTATAATAAAGGTTTAAGAGTGGAGCAGTCTGCTTTTCTTTGCTTTAAGTAAACACAGCAATGATATTCCAATTGTCCCAGTCATTCATACATTCATACTAGAAAAAAAACATGTGTGCGTGTACTAGTGTACCCATGTAACAAGTGAAACTTCTTTATGACCTTATTTTTCGAAACATGATCTACTATATGCAACTTTACAGAAATTGGTTAAATAAAGTTAAATACATGTAGGATACTAAATAAACGATTTATAAATCATCAAACTCGTATATTAATTAAAACACAATAAAGTAAAGAAATATTACAATGCTCGTCTCACAATTGTGGAAAAATGTGCCGGTAATTTTTTTTCCAACGCCGATAAAGAAGTTTCACTTCAATAAAATTAGTTGCATTAAATTACCTGCAAGTATCTGACGAGATCTTCCCAGGACTCCTCCCTGGTAGCTGTGTCGACGACGTCCATGTAGGCTGAAGGGTCGTCCGCTTTGATGTAGGAGTCGATGGCCTCCTTGACCAGCCCCTGTTGCAACTGGGCCTTGGCTAGCTGCGACCACACTCCTGGCTCGTTGCATCGCTCGGCGAACTCGTAAGCTCGCTCCAAGTTCTTCACTTGCTCTATCAGCACCTTCGGACAGAATTACATACATACATATTACCATGTCTTTCCCATCTCCAACTTTCATTAATCTCTTCATACATGCACGTTTATTTGAAGTGCTTTTTACCTGACTTTTTTTTAACACATGTAATTTTGCATGTTCAAGCAATTTTACTACCCATCCCAAAATTACATAATTACCCATAGTAAGTTTGACTATGCGGATGCCTGCTATCTTAATATCATCCAATAGCAACTCACCAAACTTGAGCGTCTCCAAAATGTTTGTATTAGATTCATATTTGGAAAAAAAACATTTCTGAATATCACGAAAACTTTAAGTGGCTGCTAAACTCACTTCGCAGGAATGCTTTCTTCCTTTTTTATTTTATTTCTTTTTTTATTTAATTTTATACTTAGACATAAGTTGTTAAAAGTATCCTCTAAGTCAGGTGGCCTGAAAGAGATCACTTTCAGCGCTTCCTGTTTTGCCGAAAAATGATTGTAATTATTAGTTTGGTGAACAATAAAGTGTTTTTTCTATTTATTCTATTCTAATCTGTTATTTAATCATGGCGTGTACTTAGCGGTCTACTGGCACCAACACTACCATATACAATGCTATCATATTTGTCATACTAGTCTACTATGATCCATTCTCTATATATGCCCAAACCATCTTAACATTCCTTTTTCAACTATTATTATTACATCTTGTTTTAATTTACAATGGTCTCTTATCATAATATCATTCATGAGACATTATTTACATTCATAAATAGAGTAATCTTGTACTAATATATAAAGATGAACGAATTTGTGTGTGAGTTTGAGTTTGAAAAATTCTTTCAGTGTTGGATAGCCCATTTATCGAGTAATGCTATAGGCTAATATCACGCTAATACCAATAGGAGCGGAGCAGCAATGAAAAATGTTTGAAAATCGGGGGGTTTTGAAAACAAATTCCACGCGGACGACGTCGGGGGCACAGCTAGTTATAATATAAACAAAATGTGCACCCTGGGTTTACATATTAGGAATGACAGTAACCAGTTAAAAACTAACCGAATCCCATACACACCTGAATAGCAGAGGTGTTGACGTCGAACTTCTTGAATATGGCGAAGGCCTCTTCATACAGTTCGTTGTTTATGGCAATGTTGGCGATGTCCGGGGCGTCGTAGTTGTCCAAGCGGTTGATGTATTCCATTACACGGCTGCGGTCCGCTTTGATTGCTGTGTGTATTGGTATATTGTTAGAAACCTTAAGAAATAAGCATTTTTGAATATGAAGATGCATATTGTTCATATTTACAGCATCAATAATGTAATAATAACATTAACCCATCAACTTCTCCTTGCTAGATAGAAATAAACAATATACTTCAAAGAATTTCATATGAAGTTTTTTTCATCATCACATCACATTATTGTAAAAATATGCATATTACATCAGAGATAGACAGACAGTCCAGAGTGGCTCTGCAGCTAACAAAGAAACATAACAAAACTCACCAGTAAGAATCAACAAGTTCTGCAAGTTCCTATGGTCGGAGAACACAGAATTATCAAGAACAATCTTCTCTAGTAATTCTATAAGTTCATTCGGCAAGTCAGCAGTCATGAAGGCTTTTACTGTCACTGAAATGTCTTCGGGATCCTGGGTTTCTGAGAGGGCTGTTTGCACCACCTATAAATATAAACTACTAATTACTATATCACTACATGCAATTTTGGTTCCAAATAGTATCATTTTATTTGAGTCATGGTCTTCTTTTATCTCTTTTATTGAAATTATGTGGTAGTGTAGAAAACTATCATCATATTATTAACATTTATTTATTTCGACCTTCCTAGTTCATCTTCATCACTTGGCATTGACATGTATATAAGTCATTATGTGATTTATATGTAGGCATTCTAAAATATTTGAAACTTATATAGGTATTACAGGAGTTAGACAGGTCACTACATTGATGCATTCGGTGCTTAATGACTGGTCGGTAAGCTCCATTAGATCATACCTGATCAATAAGCTGCCTCTTGTATGGGTTGGCCTCCGAGAGCACCTCCAGCCAGAGGTCCTGGTCCCTGCGCCTGACGAGGTACCTCGCCTGGGTCTTGAAGAGCGAGTTATCGTTGCAGACGGCGATGAGCTCGCGGTCGCACTGGCCACGCTCGTACGCAACGCACGCCAGGTGCGGGTCGCGCTTCTCGCAATAACGACCGACCACACGCGAGTCGTACCTGTGTACAAACACCGAGTTGTACTTCCGCTGTTGTTGACCACACATTTTGCATTCGGCACATCGGTGTGTTTGATATAATCACAAAAGCACACACCAGTATTACACTGGCCTAGACCAAAATAAGACCACTGTGTTACAAAGCTGTCCGGGCTGCACCAATAGGGAGTTGATCCATCCTTGTTCCGGTACAATTTGTTTAGGACACATACAAATCGTCATCAATGGACCCAGCCTATTTGAATCTTACAGCCCACTGTCCACTGGGCTATTGCCCAAACAGTTGTCCTCGCCCAAATCTAAGCCTCAATGTCTAACATCCATCTATAGATGGATGGATGGATTTATATTAAGTTTAGAGTAAGTGACACCTACAAACTTACTTGAACTCAGTATGAATAAGACCATTCATCTCTAAACATGTTTTTCTCATAGATCGTTTGCCATAAGGACGTAGTCACGCAAAAAGGATACAACCCACAAAATGTTATTTTTGAATTAATAAAAAAAAAAATATTGAATTACTAAAGACTGAAATTTTAGCTGTATTTCCGCATTGATGCAGTTAAACTTATTTGTATAAAAATGATACATTTACGCTTATATTTTCCTAAGAACCCATAGACACAAACAAGTACATCAATGCAGAAATACAGCTAAAACTTTAATAATTCAAAAATAAAATTTTGTGGGTTGGATCCCTTTTGCGTAACTACGTCCAATTGTATTGTGTGTCATAAGTATTAAGCGTTGGGAGCTGTGATATATTTATTACTTTGAGTATCGTACATTATGACAATAAAAATACTTGTAAAAGTACCAACACACAAACAAGAAGTATTCAATATTTTTTTTCATAATAAAAGTTGGTAGTTGTTACTAACCAAAGATTAATTGAAATTTAAATTACGGTTTTAGTGAGTTGTATGCTGAATAACTCATAAATTAATTTACTCCTTATTATCACTATTAAAGTAGAGTGCAATAATAGTTGAACAATATTGGTGATTTACTTTTTGATTGACTTGGATTACCTGGCCATTAGAGTGGGTCAGATTTCTGGTTGGGAAAATTTATACAGTTCATTACAAACATTTATCCGCACAAGAGCAGAGAAAGAATACAATTTTCTGCGGCTAGATGGCCTATCATAAGAAGCGACAAAACAACCCACAGCCAGGTGGTAGGGTATTTGCTGGACTGGATGGCGACCAGCCCTGGTCTAGAGTATGCCGGAATAATAACCTAGAGTTGTGTTCCTACATTAGTAACCAGGTTCCAGTCTCCCTTAAGAGAGCAGCAGCGCATTTGTAGCACCTTTGGTATTGTAAATGTCCATAGGCGATGGTAACCATTTCCCATTGAGTGGACCGTCTGCCTGTCTGCTAAACTCCAGCAATTAAAAAAAGTAAAGTAAAAGTAATAGTTTTGGTTTGTATAAATCGGCTCTAGAATGCCATACAGGACTGTTGTGCATTGCTTTGTTAGTTGTCAAAATATTAAATGCCAATGTAGGTATTTTGTAATAAACTCAGTTTGGCTTTCATCTTGAACCATGTAGTTTCTTTTAATGACCATTACATATTTTCCTGGATTTAGTCCTGAACATCACCCATAGTTGAAACTTACGTCAGATAGAACAATACACTCACCATTGGTTCTCTTTAAGGAATCTCTCCGGGTTGTTGTTAGAATCAATATATATCTTCGCGAGGGCGTTGTGCGTCGCTGGTTCAGTGCTGCCCTCATGGACACGCGTCTCCAGCCATGGCAAAAGAAGTTTCAATCTGAAAAATTACATTTACTGTATTTACTCAACTCCCATAGATAAACTATTTTTTACAACAACTTTATTTTAACAATTGGCCAATTGTGATCACAGGCTTCATTAATTAAAGAGCCTCACCTATTTCTCTTCTCCACTTCGGCCACAAGTTCATCGGTGGAGAACTGTCCACGTACAACAAGAATCAGGTTTTTGATAATATCTTCGGTGCAGTCAACATCAAGCAAGCCACCCACAACCACTGGTAAACGTGAAGGATTTACCTGAGAAATTATTACACATCCATGAAATTTAGACATATATTTTTATTTTTGATTGCAGGATTTCAGCAGACAGGCAGACGGCCCACTCGATGAAAAGCGGTTACAATCGCCTATGGACATTTGCAACACCAAAGGTGCTACAAATGCGCTGCTACTCTCTTAAGGGAGACTGGAACCTGGTCGCCGGAACACAACTCAAGGTTTTTATGGCGACATACTTTAGTTAGACCAGGGGTGGTAGCAATCCAGTCGGGCGAATGTCCTACCACCTGGCTGTGGGTTGTTTTGTCGCCTCTTACGACAGGCCGCCTGGCCGCAGGAAACTGTATTGTTATTATAGATGCCAACATACCTTCTGCACATAAATCTCGATGTACTTCTGGAGGCTGTTCCTGTAAAGGTAGAGCACCAGGTCGTGCACGAAGTCGAACCGGTCGCAGACGATAATGAGCGGCAGCTGGTCGGGCAGCTTTGCCTCCTTCAGGAAGTTCTTCACGCGCTCCGCGTTGTAGCAGTTGGACTCGCGGCAGATGCGCTCCACCTCCTTTATCTGCCCGGTCTTGCACGCGGCCTTTTATATAATCATAGCAAAAATTCATTATTAAAACTAGTTAATAAATACAACACTCTCTCTGTGAGTGTGACTGGGACGAGAGAAGTCAACACGTTTTACCACTGTCCGAAAATTTCTGTTAGGATATCAATCCTTCCTGTCCCATCCCATCAATGTAAATTTCCTAAACGTAATAATTTTACACATACAATAAACATTTTGTACATAATAATTTTGTGAATGTCCTTTGTAAATTTTTAATGCTCAATAATATATATGTGTAATGTAGTTAGTAACTTTATGTTTGTGTTGTCCACAGATTCGCAAAAACGAGTTTAATTCACCGACCAAATTTCAGTGGCTAAAATTGCACTTAGCATAGCACCAGTCCTTTCTAAATTTGCAAAATCAATGCTGAAGGCGTTGGAGCATTAATTAAAAATAAAATAAAGTTGGTTGAGTGAGCTAAGCTTTGCCGGTTTACCGCACTGCAACGCAGAGGCGCCACGATTCGATTCGATTCCTAGTAGGGTAAATTTTGGAAACGAATTTTCTGTTATTTACTATGGTCTGGGTGTCTGGGATCGGCCCCAGAGTAGTTTGTTGTATATAACTCATAACACAAGCTTAACTTGCTGAATTTTTTTATATAAAGTGTGTGCATTTGTTTGCTGATTAATATTATAATAAAAAAATATTATTAAACATTATTTGAAGTGTAAACATAAGTTTAAATCCTAAAGAAACTTTCCTGTTACACAGAGTAAAAAGTATCCTATGTAAATCCTCCTCCTACCAATGTATGGAAGTAAATTACTATGGCTGATTTCTATATATTATCAACCATTCTCTTGAATGAATAGTAAGACATAGGAACCAGCCATAAATAATAAAATGGTGGTCGTGAATCTAGCAATATTTTCCTATAATTAAACATAAGAAAGATATGTGATGAATGTAGGTAGCATTTAAATTTAATGCTTTTTCAAAGTAAATATTTTAACTGGTTGATTGTTTACCTAGTATTATTATTTCATGATATGAATTGTGATTGTCGTGATTGGAAACAGCACTCACCTGGATATATTTGAAATGCACTTCGGGATCTTGGCTAAAATTGACAATGGATCCCAAAAAGTAGAACAGACCCTCGTATGTCTTGAAGCTCTCAAATAGTTCTATCAATGATTTAGTTGTGAGCTGTTCGTGATATTTGGTTGCTATTTGGACACAAATCTGTAGATTTTGACGGATGTTGGCCTGAAGCATGGCTTTTAGGCATTCCAAGGAGTCTTCAACTGAAAGGCTGCCGAAGAATGTGACCAGCCATTCTGCTGGGAGAAGATGGGTGTGGACCTGCAAACAACAGTGGTCATATATTATCAAATTTTAAAATTTGCTACAAAACAATATGAGAATAAAAGGCCATGCAGAAAACCTGCTGTGTTTTAAATTTGTTTATGGATGAGTTGAATTAGAAGTAAGGTCCGTAGAAGGAATGTTAAATTGTATTATTATATATTGCACGATTATTACGTTATTCTCTTTCAGATTGAATACAGTGGGTTAGTCTGTAAACACAGTATAAACATGTAAAAAATTATTACAAACTACTATTTTTTGCTAAATATTAAATATTAGTAATAATAATCTTTATTGTAAAAAGTAGCTACAGAAAGCAATATTGACGTCCCAATTCCCGAGATAATTGCTAGGCCTGTGTTTCGAGAATCAGTGCCCACTCACAATAATAACTGCATAATCTATAAAAAAAATTACATATCAACAAATGTGATTGGTTCTGTCTGGCACCAGTAACCAGATTTCAGTTCTCTTGGAGATTGACAACATTCCTGGGGCCCAATTCTGCTATTGAAATCTCATCAAAATCATTAGATACTATCATCTCAACCGTAGTTTGGCCTGATTTCGGTATTCTCTAATTCCAATAGCACGCCATTATATTTATACATATTTCCAAGCGAAAACTCGCGAAATGTTTCAATTTTTTTGGTACATATCAATTTCGTTTCAAATTCATTTCGATTAACGCCACTTCTGGTAACGGTAATTAATACCAATTTTTTCCTACTAATATTCCGCGGCGACCTTATCGAGAAGATATTGTAGATTTAGTAGAATACGAATCTTTGTCACTATCGCAGTGGAATCGTACTTTGAATATCTTCGCAACGCAAAGATTTTAAAACAGCAGAATTAGACGCCTGGTGTTGTAAATATAATAATAATAATTTATTTGTAAGAAAAACCAGATGCAATGATATAGGATTATTAGTTGATTTAAATCTAACTAGCCCATGTGTCGATTCCCTAACCACCAAACTAGGTTTGCACCTGTGTCTTGGGGTTAGTTGTAGGTTCTCTTGGGTGTATATTACAGTATTATTAGATACATTTGTGACCAGATTAGTGTACAATTGGGCTCCAATTTTATTGAGCATATTTTCGGTTTCATAATAATTTAATGTTTGTAAATAGTCAGCAATATTCACAGGAGATGATAACCACTTTCCATCAGGTGGTTTGGGCTGCCTGTTCGACCCGCTTCGGGCGTCGGCTCTTACCACTGCGCGCTTGATGTCGTACAAGTCGGTGTAGTGCTCGAGCGCCCGCTGCAGCAGGCCCGCCTTCTCGCAGAGCTGCGCGACGTGCGCGCGGTCGTAGTGCGTGAACATCGCGTTGCCCAGTATCGCGTCCGCCACTTGCGGGGCCGACATCAGGTTCATTTCCAATAATCTATAGCAACAATATATTCATTAGTCAATCATTTAATAAAGGTTTATTACATACAGTTTATTATATACAGAAAATATTTCACGATTAACAGTATTTTTAAACTATTGCATAGCTTTTATCGCGGGCTTTGAGCGCGGCGACCGAATCAAGATATTCCGTAACGAAAATAAACCTAACACCTCCCACTCCGCCTACCATGAGCGTTTGCTTAACGTGTATGTGTGCATCCACACTGAATGCGCGGTGACGGAGGCTTGAGGCGGACGCGGCGAGCGGAGGCGTGCGGTGGCCCCAGTGAGCCGCGAGCTCTCGTAGCGGTTCGATGTATGTCAGGTATTGCAAATTATGGACGACGAGCTGCTCCGAAATCGGACCAATACGTAAGCAGCTGTTTGTTAGAAAGTATATAGGTATCTATCATATCTTTATAATGCCAAACTCACCGCATGTGAGCCCCGTAAGTATACATGTAGGAATATATGTATACATAGGTGATTTGTTTTCTTATTCGTCACCACGCTCAAAAAGTGTAACTTGAATTAATATCAAAGAAAAAACTTGAATTAATATCAAAGAAAAAAAAAATACTGCACATAAATATTTGATTGTCAATTATTTAAGAAGCAACTATACTTAGAGGTCATTGTCATTACTTGAAATGTAATACAAACCTTGTCTGTAGAGGCCCTTCCTCGGGTCGGTTGTTCTTCAGTGCATCCAGCAGGAAAGCAGTGCACTGCTGCACCATATTCTGCTCCATGAACACATCGACGATCTGGTTGATGTCCGCTAAAGGAGGCTCTTCCGCGACCAGCATGCCAGCAAAGCCAGCACCTTGTTCAGGGTTAGTGCGCATCACAGACCGCAGGAGGAAGATGTAGTCTGGGGTGTAGCCAACCTGAACATAGATAATATAGATAGCTCGACACTTCCTTTCCTAATTTAAATATGGTTATGAACAATTTATGGATCTAGACATTTGTTTTACCAAATATAGTAGTAGTACAATTAACCACCCTGGCAGGCAAAAAGTCAGTTCTGACTTTTAAGTCTTCATATAGCTCAATGGAATTATAGGTTTTTAACTGATGCCATTCAACGGAGTCCTTCTGACAACTCGAAAAGCCACATTAGACCACACATTTCACATTTCTCATAAAAACACACAAAACTATCAATATCCCTCAAGTGGTGTGCATTTTAGAATATATTTTATGCATTTATTTCAGGATAACATGTCCCATAGTATTAATACATATTAAATTACATTATTCAGATTAAAATTAATACACACACTTTAAAAAGTTACACATACATACACACATATAAAATCATTCTCACATTTTTGGAAAATAAAACTGCATAAACCCCTTTCAGTTACAGCCAAAACCCCTCATTTACCAAAGATATGCGTAATATAAATTCTATCTTCATTATAACACTTTTAAGGTGACTTTGTTTTGAAATTCATTAATTAAAAATTTATCACGACTTGCTAAACTTATACATCCAACATACCTTCTTTGCGTACAGTACAATTTTCTGGAACTGGCCTGTTTCAGCAAAGCACTGGATGACTTTGCTGGCAACATTGGCCCGCAAGTACACGGACAACGCAAGTGTAGGATCCACCTGCTTCACCAAATCACCTAATTCTTCTGAACATTCCAATTTTTCCTCTTTCAACCATTTTTCGAGAAGATTCTTGCGACCTGAAGACAACACACATTTTTTATAACTAGGAACAGATTTCTAATGTTGGGATTGTGGTATGTACTGTATACCCACCACACTTTTCTAAGGCAGATTTAAGGGTGTCATACATGGCTATGTTCGATGCACAGCTTTTCGTTACTAAATGTATCCTTTCACATTCACATGTGGTAGTTGTAACAATTTATGTTACATTATGTAAGAATAATTGACTAAGCACTGCTGAAATAAGCGAGCGCCACGCACAGTGGCGCTCGCTCATTTCATTGAAATATGTGCGTGTGCTTTATCTATACATACAGATATGATAATTGCATTTCTCTGCAGTATCAACGACAAACTGGTACAAAATGGACGACGTAGAAGCCATGGGAGAAATCACTCACCAAGAAGAAAAGAGTGATATATATCTTTTTGATACAAAGATATATATCACTCTTTTATATCTTTATCTCTTTATCTTTACAGTGAATAGTGTCAGTGTCAATTTCAGACAAGGTGAGTTATTATCTGTGAGTGATATACTAGCAAAGCCGACACATGTACTGTGGCAACGCAAAATATCTGACATTTAAATAACATACACGCTATTTAGATGGCCTTTGACTTATAGTAAATATTACAAAGTTACACCATAAAACTATATTGTTACGATTTATTTTGGCTTGCTATTATATTCGTTTTCCTCGTCCACTTACTACGCATGCGCAGTGCGCGGGCTAATCATTCTTTCTCACACATTTGACACATTTTGAACGCAAGTGATATACAGATCTAATCACTCTTCGCGTCGGATATATATCTTTTGAGTTAATCACTCAGGAGTTACACACCTCTAGTAGAAGCATAAAGTATAGATACCGTGTTACCTTGTAAGAGTACAGGTCGACAAAGTTCAAGCGACTCAAACTTATTCAGCTGCGCCTGGTCTAAGAGGATGCCGAAGTACTGCAGAAGCGGCGACGTCTGCCCCGGCTGCGTCGGCACTTGCTGGAACCGCTGTATGGTCTGCGGCGTACGGAGGATGCCGCGGGGGGCCATCGCTGCCACCTATTTGGGAGAAAAACACAAGTCAATTACTACAACTCATGTATTAACATTATTGGGTTCTTACATTTGGGTAAATGACACATCTATATTACTATAAAATTCTAAATATGTCGTGTATGTAAATTAAAGCTATTTAAAAAAAACATCTGGACTAGACTATATTTAGTCACGCTTATATATAAAGTCACGCTTTTTTTTTACAATAAATTCATTTTTTCTTACACTTTTTTTTTGTTGGTTTCTATATTATAAGCGTTTTTTTTTTAAACTTATTTTTATTATTATGCCTAGTAATATTTATAAATCTAGGTTATTTATTGTATGGACGGTGTAAACAATACACCATACATTTCCGCGAGTGCTAGTTCAGTGCCCGCCAATCACGCGCGCTCTTTGAACTCATATAAACAGTCGGTTTAACCAAATCATTTGATTTTTATTTGATAGGAATTCACCTTCATTGTATTTATTTTGTTCGAATGGAATATCCCCCATTGTCCGGCAACTGGTTTCTATTATTGTACTATCACTATTAAATATTCATACATAATTTAATTGAAATAATGACTTACATAGGATTTTAGTGTTCAGGCTCCTAAGTAGGAAAACAAAAATTCGCGTCTACAAAACTGTCAGTAGACCATTTTTGATGTACGGCTGTAAGGCCTGGACACTGACACTTAGGAGAACCAGCTCAGCTCACAGAGAGGAAGGTTCTCAGAAAAAACTTGGGCCCAACAATAAAAGGCAATATCAGCTAGAGGGTCCGAACCAAGTCCGAAATAGAAGACCTCATGACCGAGCCCAACATAATTAGGGAGATAAAATCTCACCATCTCCACTGGCTCGGTCATGTGGAACAGATGGAGGGGGATAGGGGAGTGAAGAAAGCATACTTAGGGCGACCAGTTAGTCGTCCCAAGTATCGCTGGAAAGATAAGAGTGGAAGCTGACCTGACCACACACAAACCCACAACTGGCAAGACACTGCACAGGACAGAGGAAAGTGGCGTGCTCTCGTTTCGGAGGCAAGGACTCACTTTAGATAGCTGAGCTAACGGAGTTAGTTACCTTGGCAGCTTCACCATACTGTCCATTTGTGAAGAGCATATTGAACTTCCTTACAAATAATTCTTCGGCGCCTGCCAAATTGTTCCTTACGGCCAAGCGTAACGCCAACTCTGGGTTCTGGAGGACGGTGTTGATATATGGAACTATGGAATCTTCCTCCACGGTGACAGACAACACCTGCCCTTTGCGGTTAACACCTAAAAATCACAGATAAAATCATAAGTTTTGCGGCAGATAACTTGTCTGTAGTCGACACAGGGACCTGTGTTGTAGTGAACTAGGTACGCCATAGCTTATAGATCACTACAGCACATGAGTCATCAAATTTTTGAAGCGAAACTTCTTTAGAATCTATTCTATTTTTGGCGATTCGGCTTCAACGCTACTGGCGCTGATTCGGCCAATCTTTAGAATCATTGTGATTTGAAACTCGATGGAATGAAAAACCGACACTCAAAATAAACACAAATCTATAGAAATAAGCCTGCGAAAGAATGAAATACCGGTTTGACATTGTGCAGCACAGATTAAATATAGGTCCATTTTTGACCGAAATGATACTGTTAATAGTATTTTATAGACTAAATCAGTGAAAAATTGAAAGTGATAGTAAAGAAGTTTATTTTTAATTATAATATGTTGACGGATGTAGGCTAAAGGAATTATATTTATTTTAATAAAAGTTAGAGAAGAATTATCTGTGAGTATATTCTCTGAAGTTTCAGTTCTACTGCGTGTGAACTGCACACACCCAGTTTTTTTACATTTACCAAAATCAGCAAGTATCCACGCATGAGTTTCATTGTACGATAAATATCCTGTTTCTGTTTCCGAACCGCAAAAAACAACATTTTGAGGGGTGAGACTTTTTGTTCCATTCAATATTCTCAAAATGTGTTGGAAGAAAAAAGTTTATAATTACAATTATGTAACCATAAAGAAATGCATAAGAAACTAACCTTTATAATTACTACATATGAATGAGACGAATATCTGTAAACTTAAATTGGAATCTAGTTTATTTATATTGAGACATTAAGGATGGAAAACCCATCACGGTAAAGTAACAAAATAACACCTAAAACAAATAGCCTTTCACGCCTGAATTTAATTGACAACTCGAAAATTTTTAATCTTGTTGAAACTTTTTTGATGATTTTCAATAAAACTACCGTGTAAGTTGAAATATTTTCAGAATTTTTCTATATAGTTCAAAAGTCAGAGGTACTGCATATTGAATTGAATATATTATTGGCAAGTGACACAGATAATGTTAATACGTCATCTCTTATGGCACATACAAACTCATTTTTATATAGACTCAAGAGTATATTAATCGAATATTTTGGCATTCAACTATTTTTACATAAAAAATAACATACTGTTAGGAATATATGCACATTATATTAGACACTTACCAATGATACCACCGGTAGCTTCATGAGGCGCGGTCACAAAGATCGTATCCGATGAGATCCTATTCATGAATATGCATGTTCCAGTCTCGATGTCATACATGTGTATGTAGCCATATTTGGTGATCAGATATATGACGTCGTATTTGGGCGAGACCTGCATCGCCACAGGGAAATCGTTCTGAGCTTCGGCCGGAAAGAAAACATCAACGGCTTTCTTTGGGAAGGGCTGGTTGCCAGCTGGTGTTTGGCCAACCTCTGTTCAACAAACAATATTCTCAAAATATATACTTAAATCAACAATAGTACGCTAAACCTCGCTTTGGCATATCGCGAAAGCACTACAATTTATACTGTAGTATACATATAGACTATATAATAACATTTATTTTGTTCATATCCCAGTACAATCTTCCAAATTCTAAGGAACAAACACATTTTTTCATGTATGTGTATTTGATCTACATTACTCACAAGATGTGAGAAATCAAAATAGCCATTAAAAATAAATCACAAAGCGAAAGTTAAACCGAGAACATAAACATTTTGGAAATCAATGGCTACTTGTTTGTCTTTATAAATGAAATCTATCTAAAGTAAAAACACAAATCTGTAAATAAACTGATTTTTAGACTTAGATAAATCTATTGTCGACCAGTCCAGAGACAAAAGGAAAGTAACATATATAGTATATGTACTATGTGTACAATTAAGATATTTTCGATAAAAGCATGCTTAATACATACAACCCTACCGTAGAATTACTAGATTTCTAACATTGAGAGTGGAGCAGTTTATAAATTTATATAAAACTAAATAATAATTACATTTATTGATAAACAAAACACCTATTTTAAATTTTGAAATTTGTTTTAGGCAAAGAACAAAAGCACAACACAAACATATCACACCTTTATCAATAAAATCTGACATATTTGTATTTGTTAACAGAACTCACCGATAATGTGCAGTTTTCCGCCCTGCGCCGTTCTCACGGCGAAGCAGAACAGCGTGGATGGCTCAGCGTTACCCTCGGCCTTGAACGTCGCGAAGGAAGCCGCGTGACCCTCGATAGGTTGTGAGCACTTACGCTCAACCGAGTACAACTGCATGGCGCCCACTACGCGGTTCTGCTGGGCCGAGATACCTGGATACAAGTGTCAAAAATTAAAATATTATAAAATAACTATCTGTACCGGGCAGACGTTGTCCTGCCTTTAAAAAATAAAAATCTAGAACCCGATTCCAGCGTCATCTACCGGGACCAAATGTTAATCTAAACTATTCTCAAATCCACTTGAACAAACAAAAAATTTCATCAAAATCAGGCCCAACGTTTAGGAGTATCGCGGCGCCACCTACTAGGTCCAATCGCTTATTTAAACTATTCCGGGACACACTTCAACACATACAACAACAAAAAGGACACCTAAATTCTGGTACCCGATTGCAGCGCCATCTAACTGGTTCAAATTAAAATTTAAATCATCCCAGAATAGAGGTTGATCGTTGAGGGTTGAATGTATTCTTTAATGCTGTATCATAATAAAATAAAAATAAAAAAATATCTAAAAATTAATAAAAAATATAGGGGTGGACTACCCTTAACATTTAGGGGTATGAAAAATAGATGTTGTCCGATTCTCAGACCTACCCAATACGCACACAAAATTTCATGAGAATCGGTCAAACCGTTTCGGAGGAGTATGGGAACGAACATTGTAACACGAGAATTTTATATGTAAGATATACATGGTTTGGCTCAACTTTACAATAATGGACATTGAATTTTACAAAAATCAAGTTTAGGGGTATACATACGCCTTATATATAGACACTAGACCTCTTATTTGGGCTAGGAAACAAGTTTTTAGGGTCCACCAACAAGTTTTGAATGAATAATGGGAAAAACAAAAATACGTTTGATAAACAAGGTTATGTCACTTTTGTTGAAAAAACTTTGATTTGTCTTTAGGAATACACTTACACATGATATATAAACACTAAAACCGTTTTTTAGTTTAGTAAACAAGTTCTGAATTAGTTATTATAATTTTAAAGTACATAATAATAAATCACAGTACTGTTACTTTTTTTCAATTTACGACGATAAATAAATGTTACCAAATCAGTATGTCAATAATATCGATTTTTTTATTCGAATATCATTCGATATTCCAATAATATCCATTTTGAAATACGAAAATTATTGTTATTGCTTATATATTACGAGTTTGAATGAGTAGTACTTGTAATCGATTTATTTTTATTACAAACATCGATGCATTAGGCGGCACTATGAATATTTTCCGCCTTTTTATTTTTTAATAATGAGCGACTACGAACTGGTGCAAGGACAGTGTTTCTCGCGACCAGTAACTTAAACGGTGAGTTGGTTGGGCTGGGTTAGTGTTTAGACCAAAGCCAGAACCGACTGGCCACCATTTATTTATTGATAACTATTTAAATGGTGGTTACAAATCGGTTGTGACATTTGTTGACCGCTGTCATGGCACACTTGCTTTGCTCGCTAGGCTTGTGGGCTTTAGTCCGCGTTTTTAGACTCTATTAAATGTTTTTTACATTGACCACTAACTTTTCTTCTGCATTTCTCGTCTTTAGACATAAGAAGTACACCATTTTGAAAAAAATTAGTAAAGTTATGTTTACAAAAAAAATCATATCTCAAAAACTACATGTCTCCTAGACATGGGGGTTGCAGGAGGGAGAAGTACTCTTCCCCCCTTCCCCCTCCCCCCCCCCCCTCCACTACCTAAAATTCAGTGTCCATTATTGTAAAGTTGAACCCATGGTTTTTTAGAAGGATAAAGAAGTCAAATCTAATTTAAATTCCTAGTTAGCTTTATAAAAAAAATACAGGCGCCCCTATAATTTTTTGAAGTACATTATTATCTTAGTATCAAATCCCGGAGACGTCAGGAGCACCCGCTTCCCTGCTCTTACTTCCCCACTTCGGACGGTGTTCAGCCTTATTTTAAAAACATTCCAACGTATGTCATCCTTCATAACGTCAAGCTCAAAATTTTCTTGTGCTTACTCTTTCTTCCGAGACCTGGCGTTCATGTCTGTATAATATGGAACTTTACAATGTTACTTACATATTCTAAGATTACAATTCCTGAGGTGAAACTCACCAACAAGTAGCAGCCACTGATGCTTTGGATCAGTTCGGTAGTTGATGATCTGACAATCGGCTAGGGACGAGTGCCTGTCAAACATCTTCACCGGCGTCGAATCGCCTTCCATAGACCAATGGTATACGGACATCTTGGTGACCAACGCCAAAGTGTTAAGTGAGATCCACTTCCAAAAAACGACATCTTCAGTCATCGTGTGGGCCTTCATTTTAGATTTCATCTCGATGTTGAAGATTTGGAGTGTTTTTTGAGCTGTCAACAAAGAAATTTGAAGTGACTACTAAAATTGTGTAGTATGAATAGTAGTAGTAGTAGCCGACCGCTACGCTGAACTTTACACCAAGTGCAAGCCGGTAACTATGGCCTTACTAATGGCCGATTCCTACTATTCATTCACTTGCTCTATCAGTGTTGAATTTTAACATTAAAATTAAAGAAATTTAAAGTAGCAGCTTATGCCTTTCAACCCATAATAAGGCAAATAAACGGTCTGTAAGATGTAGGAACCGGGGCCAAGTCGTGTAGTAACGATACAAGACACAAGTCTGTATTGTGAAACTTCAGTTTAAAAGCAGAATCGAGAGGATATCTGTTAGTAACACAAGTTGTGTTTAAAATTATGTCCATAAAAATAGTTCGATTACTGAAGGAAGTATTTTTTCTAGACATACCTATAAATTATTTCAACCCGCCCAGATCACTGTACAACACTCAAATACCGGAGTCAAATCAGGCAACTTACGCTTTTTATTTTGGATCCGGAATAAGTTGTTGTTTTTTATTTATTGCGGAAGTCTCCTGTCCGCTGACAGGCAGACGGCCTACTTGATGGAAAGCGGTTACCATCGCCTATGGACATTTGCAACACCAAAGGTGCTACAAATGCGCTGCTGCTCTCAATGGAGACTGGAACCTGGTCACTAATACCGGAACACAACACAAGGTTGTAATGGCGGCATACTCTAGAGCAGGGGTGGTCGCCATCTAATCGAGAAAATACGTAGGGTATGGGTACACCTCCTGGCTGTGGGTTGTTTTGTCGCCTCTTACGACTTGCCGCCCGGCCGCAGGAAATTGTATTCTTTCTCCGTTCCTGCACGGATAAATTGTATAGAACTATATTTCACTCGTGTTATGGGCATAAACGGCCATTGTATATGCCCATAACACGAGTGTAATATGGTTAAAAAAAATATGACGCGGTGGTTGTCACCGGATTTAGTTTTTTTATATAAATAATACTAATATGTAAAGAAATCTATTGATTCACAAAATACATTCTCCTACAACTTGCAATAAAAAATTATCAATTATGATATTTGGAACACAGTATTTATAATAATCCCAGATTTCTTAAAATAAATAAATATTAATAAGGTTAATGTCGCGCCGACAGCAATGACTCACGGCGTTAGAACCGCCCCTACCGTCGCAAAACGTTATAATCTCATTTCATTTGGTTTGTTCACTACAAAAAGATTTACTTAGCCAGTCTCGCAGTATCTGGTTACATAAGCACACCGCCCACAGGTATCGAAATCTTCAATGATTTCAATTTCTCACACTATTGCGTAAAAATCTAATGACTTTTATAATCAATTATGACTGACTTCCGTTGTCGCAATGCATGAAGCCTGTCCCATTTTCAACAATAAAAGTATCCTATGTTCAACCTAGTTATCGTAAAAGATGATCAGCTTATATGACAGATTCATTCCCAGGAAAGTTAAGAAACGAAAAAACAAACATCCCGATCAAGTCATTTTCATCTTTCACACAGTCTGTAAGAGCCTTACTCTAAAACGCGTTTCGTTGTTCGCTTTCATCCGATTAACCCGAAAGAGTCAATAAAAGTTTATATAGGAGAAAAAAAGAACTTTAAATTACCTATATAAAATTCTAAAAATGCCATGTCTATATATTAAAGCTAAAAAAACAACTAGAATACCCTATCTAAACGATGGAGAATACGATGCATTTATTATAGATTTCGTGTTCTGTTTTGTTGTGTTGTTTATTCTTTTTAAAATACTGCGGTAATTTGTGTCCCGGGAATCCTGGGAGAGTTTGAGTCAAGCGTGGACGAAGTGGCGGGCATATCCTAGTAATTCATGACACAAAAATAAATGGAACATACAATGGTAAATATGCTTAAATATATAAAAAAACAAGCGAAAAAGGTTTTAAAACGAAAACAAACGACGGAAGACGTCTCTGGTTCCACTCAAGTAAATCAACACTTTCCCGGAAAATATATCCCATATCCATACTCATTGTTGAAAATAGACATTATTATACCAAAATTCAGGGTAATATTATAATTGGCAGACAATCAGACATTAGTAAATTTCCAAATTAAGTACATAACTAGTTTTAGTTGCTTTATGTATAATAATTATAACGGACAGCTCTAAGGCTGTCCTAGACAATCAAAACGGAGTAAATAGCGTAAAGTTCTTTTATATAATTTAACTGGGGGCGGACGACATTAGCACATAGGTCTAAAATATTGTTACATGCCGGTGAAGGTAAAGGCACACCCCCCTGTCGTAAAACGCAGTTTATTACCTTTCCCGCATTCGGAGTTCTTTTGTTTACTTTGTGTTTAGAATTTGTAAAACATTCTATTGTTATTGAACTTGTTTGATGGCCGTCATTAGTGTCGAACTAATTCTTGTTATTGCATTGTGTCGAAGCCTGCCAGGTGTGCGGATTAACTCGGTGAACGCGGTCCTTTGTTCTATTATACAGTTTAGTACAAAACAACGGCCGAACGGAGCGGTGGGGCAGTCGAGCGAGGATTACGATACGAGTAAGACATACATTCGACAAGCGATATAGTGACGGACTTTGCGCGTGTTAGTGAATCGTGCAGTTTTGTACTGGCTGTGCCCAGTTATATTTGTACTGTTTTATATCGGGTTTGTACAGTTCTAATAAACTCTATAGTAATTCCAACGGCATCTTAATTCGACTCCTGCGTAACTTGTAGCAATATAATAATTAGTAAATTCCCATACACATATACAAACAAGGTAACTTTCACAATTATATATAGAATATAATTGTCAGTAGAAACGATTATTTACAATCTAAAAATGTCGAGCACATAACTGGAATAATTTGTAAAAGGTATTTTTTACAAAAAATAAAATAACTCGCTACAGCCCGCTACCCCGTGACTTACTCGGCTTATTAGTCGGGCCACACAGCGCGAACAATGCAGCCAAAAGATAATATCGTGTTACGGGGCTCTGAGCTCCAAAATTGAACAGTTGCTTCCCTGTGCACTGTTGAGTAATTTTAATGACGCATTATGTTCATGTAACGCGTTCCAGTTACGACGGATAACACTTCGTTTACGCCTGGGTGTAATCTACAGTCCATATGAAAGAAGATGTAAAGTTATTGTAAATTATCTAGCCGTGCAGGAACGGAGAAAGAATACAATTTCATGCGGCCGGGCGGCCTGTCGTGAGAGACGACAAAACAACCCACAGCCAGGTGGTAGGGAATTTGCCTGACTGGATAGCTACCACCCCTGGTCTAAAGTATGTCGCCATAACAACCTTGAGTTGTGTTCCGGCATTAGTGACCAGGTTCCAGTTTCCCTTAAGAGAGCAGCAGCGCATTTGTAGCACCTTTGGTGTTGCAAATGTCCATAGGCGATGGTAACCGCTTTCTCAATTACATACATATTTCAAATTACACCTGTATTTAGTTCGTAAGAGGCCGTTTAGTTAGCCATCAAACGTTGACCTCTGCATTTTCACTGAACTGTGGCAAATAAAAGGAAGTACTTCTCTAGAAAAGAGGCCACTACCGTATTGATCTGCACTTTAGTTCTTATAGTGCTGGGCCCATAAGGAGTCTAGACTTGACTTATTGTTTGAGGCACGCAAACCAGTACTTCATAAATGTACTATGTGCATAGGAAGTGTTACGTTTTGGAGTTTTTAAGAGTTACTATCGCACTTCTCGCAGAAACATTTCATTTTGTGTAATAAAAATTTACATCCATGCTCTCCTGAATACATATAAAATTATTTACATATAACATATATAAACTGACGAACTCATAAACTGCATCAAAGTTCAGGATTACTTTGAAATGATTTTTTTAAATAAGTATGCAAACTTTTTAGATTAAATTATATAAATATGGAGAGACTGGCTCTTAATCTCAAAAAAAAGGAAAATATAAAAATAGACCTGCAGTAAAACAAATGAATATAGCCGGGAAAAGAAAATTTACTCCTAGTATCAGATTTGCGTGTTATTTATAGCAAAGTTTTAAATTGATTCTCATTGATTTTTTATTCTTTTGTCAATTGAATTATTGTTACCAGCAGAATTGTTGGGTTAGTTTTTTAACTCATCGAGAGTTTTTGAACCATAATATGGATACTTTTCGTCCGAACAAGCGGCTTAAATTGTAGCATTGTTGCAGGAGGGCTTGGATCAACGAACGATTGGTAGAAATTTAAATTTAAACCAGTCTACGGTTTCTAAAATATACAGAAGGTTTGTGGAGACAGGTTCTTACAGAAGGAGACGTGGTACAGGCAGGACTCCAGCAACCACCGGTTGTGATGACCGATTTATTGTTACAACTTCCCTGCGAAATCGTTTCCTCACGTCTGTTAACATCAAAACAGAGCTTAATGAAGTGCGTGGAGTAAACGTGAGTGCACGAACAATAAGAAGAAGGTCAAAGGAAGCGGATATCACCCCTTTTAGACCAGCAAATGGTCCAAAGTTGTCTGTAGCTCACAGACAAGCTCGCTTAAGATTTGCGCGTGATCACCTGAATTGGACAGAAGAGCAATGGACCTCCGTATTATTCACGGACGAGTGTAGGACATGTTTATATGGTGCAGATGGTCGCAGAAGAGTCTATCGTCAACGTGGGGAGCGATATGCTCAAAGTTGAATTGAGGAGCGTGTTCCTTTTGGAGGCGGTTCGTGTATGGTCTGGGGTGGCATATCTATGAACGGGCGAACAGAACTTGTGTTCATAGACATGGTCCGTCAAAACGGTAATAGAGGGGGTTTGACTGCACATCGCTACATAACAGAGATCTTAGAAGATCACGTGGTGCCTTATATGGGATTCATAGGCGAAAATTTTACTTTAATGCAGGATAATGCCCGGCCGCACGCTGCTGCACAAGTTCGACAATATTGCGAAGAGGTTGGGATACGTACAATGAATTGGCCAGCACGCAGCCCGGATCTTAATCCCATTGAGCATGTTTGGGACAATTTAAAAAGAGCTGTATATGCGAGAAACCCTTTGCCCACGACAGCACTAAGCAGTGGCAGCACTAAGAACAGCACTTTCAGAAGAATGGGACAATATTCCGCAAGATCTTTTAATAACCCTAATAAAATCTATGCGGAACCGATTAGAATCCGTAATAAGGGCACGTGGAGGTAATACACCTTATTAAAACATAAATAAACCCTTGCATAAAGTTTGTGTCTATTGTTAAAACCAATTTTTTAATTAAACCAATTTTCCTTATTTTTCTGTTTTTTCTTCAAAAAAAGTCTTAAGGTACTTTCCAGTACACAAACTTAAACTTAAGGATATGACCCTACGCTGTTTTAAAGTTTACGAACCAATCTAGAGGTTTCAATTTAAATATGTATAGAAAGTTTGCAATACTTGGTTAAAATATTTATTTCAAAGTCGTCTATTACTTTGATGCAGTTTATGAGTCCGTCAGTGTATAAATAACAACAACATGTACGCTCGTTAAAATAATATATTTTAAAATCTTACTTTTAACTATTAGCTATTTGAATCGCACGGGTCCCAAACTCAATGGGCGCGGGTTCGATTCTGGCTGGAACGCATGCACCACTTAGGCAGTTTCCTGACCTAATGTGCATAGTTACAATTACCACGTGCTAACAGCGGTGAAGGAAAACATCGAAAATAAACCCGTATATCGAGATAACCGATGTGTCAAACATGCCAAACCGCCTTCGACAAACGTGGCGGGTATACTGTCACCCAGCAATAGGATATTTATGGGCTAATATTATATATATTTAAGTATATTTTTCGTTATGTACAAACTTATGACGTCATTAGTTTGTACGTAGAGACAAAACTTACGAAGCTGGGACGTTTTTTAAGATGATAAAAAGTATATTTATTGATATTACTTTCTCTCCTGTATTAATAGGATAAAATGTCGATACTGCTATAAAGACAATTTATCATAATACAGCGCAATCGTTCTGTAATCGTGGTCCACTCGACTTTCTCTTACATTGCTTTGAGTCGAATCGCGAACACGGAGAAAATTATGAATGAGTATTGTTTGACGGCGGGGACAAAATAAATCAATGTAATAGTAGAACGGAGTTCAAGGATGTTCATGTTAAGGCTGCAGCCATCCGCTATAATTTATACCATCAATATATATTAGTATAGGATCCCGCTATAATTTATACCATCAATATATATTAGTATAGGATCCCGCTATACAACGACCTTCACCGAGATGTTTATTTGATGAAACCTATTTTATATTTAATTTAATGTGTCAATAAATATATTGCATATGGGTTGCCTAACAAATTTCAGACCAGTATATAATTAATTAATAATTTTTTAAAAAATTAAACACTTTACCGGTTTGTTTATTAAACAAATTCTATACAAATCGAAAGTATGAAGCCCATAGAATATGCAAATGTTAGGTTGCCTATTCTTTTCCGGTCACAACTCTCGGGTAGTCAGGTATAAACAGGTAAATCGATGCTAGCATTTTGCACCGGTCTGATTATTGAATTAAAATTAAATGAAAATTGATTGAAATATTATTTCAGTCTTCAGTGGACACGGTGGTATAAGGTTGCCTGCGAAAAATCAGTCCCTAATTCCGGTTGTCGAATTTTGAAAAGTGAAATATTGCTGCGAGAGAATATGTGCGACTTTATGCGAGACTTCTTTCAATCGCCTTGAAAGTTCTAAGCCTCACGTCCCCATGGCCCCAAAGTCTGAACCCCGAAAGCCACAAATATGTATCTATCACCGATGCATGCATGGTCTCAAGTTAATATGTGTAGCTTCGGAGGTGGCCACTGAAAATCAGTGCTGTGGCGGGGTATTTTCCGACACAGCAATATACTCGTACTGAGTGCCAACCGTTTGTCGAATAGCGGCATCTACAAACTGTTGACGACGGAATTGTATCATAGAAACTCGCCGACCCGTCTACACAGGTGATAAGAGCATAGGTGTAATTTGCTAAGCCTCGTAGATAACATGTATACGACCGTTGACCGCGAGAAAGAGACGGGTCGGACAGAGACGCATATAGTCTTATATTTCGTATATTGTTTTTGTATTTGTTTAACATAATTTAATTGATTTATTTTAGAAGCCTAATATTTATAATAGTATATGCGTATTGTCATAATAGCCTAAGTTGCTGAAAATAAAATGTTTAATGTTTTGAGTTTCATTTAAGACCCATATAGATCCTGGTAAATGAGACCGGGCTGCGGGCGTGCAGAACGCCGTCCGTCTGTTTAAAATGAGCTTCTCTAAAATTTTGTCCCGAATTTTAACTCTGCACCAAGATATGTAGTAGTAATTTTCTTAAAAAGCATGCTTATTTCGATGGTATAAAAATAACAATCGCTAGTTTAATTTTACAAAGCATGTGAAGTTTTATACGATATTAAATCAATATAAACAGTGTTATGGAATCAAACATGGTGAAAATAATTCGTTCATCTTATTAAAAAAATGCCTTATACAAAATGATATCAAACAAACTTGTGGGCTATATTACAATTTCTAAACATGCCCAGCTTCTGTTGTCATATTTATAAGTTACTAGCCGAGCCCGCGACTTCGTCAGTGTCGAATTTTTGTTTTTAGCCAAAGTTATTCCTTATAACATCAGCCAGTGAATGTCCCGTCGAATTCGACCTCACCGTTTCAGAGAATAGCCGGAACATCCAGACAAAATTAATTTTTTTTTTGGCGTAAGTACCGTATATACACACCGTATGTACAAGTCGCGAAAACTTAAGAAAATATTACATCCATATTATGCATTTAGTAAAAAGCTGTTATTTGGACATTACAAACAGATATGTGTCTATGTGGTATAGAAATGTGACCTTTTTCGGACTATTTTAACAAATATATTAACGATAATCGACAAAACCAAAATAACTCCAGTAGGAGGTGCTTGAAAGAATTTACGTGTATATTAGCAATTAGGAAAAGTCAACGAAGATATTTTCCTATTCGACATTATCAATTTTTAAACGCGAAAAGCATTAAATTACTTCGCAGCCAGTCTTTATATGGCGATTATTTCCTCCGTTTCTGGATATTTAAGTGGGTTTTAGACTTGGTTATCATTGGGTTCAATAATTGACAAAGAAAACTAACTGTATACTTTTTTCAATGTTTAATGGATTTAAACTGTCAAGTAAAACAATGTATTTAAATCATATGCGCATTAATTGAATAAGGTATAAAGGTCAGCCATCTCTATAAAGTAGCTTGTGAAGCAAATTATTTCAATTTGCTTAGTTTTGGACAAAACTTAAAAATATTTAAATGCAAAGGGACCAAGAAACCATATGAAATATTACGTCCAAATAACAATCCGAAGCTCTTGACGTTGTAAAAGAACGGTGCCAACAAAATACTCGTTATTTTAAAAGTACGTTGTTAAAAATGGAACATTTCAAAATAGCTTAAAGTAACAAAAAAATTGGCTGCCATAATTTTGAATTAATGGCGAATATAAATTGTAGCAAAACTCATAAAATTGTGGTTTGATCATCTAAAGGCGACATGTGTGCCAATTGTCTCACATTCAAGGACGTTAAAAATGCACGAACTGGACATGTAAGGACCCTAAGCTACAAAACGGAAGCTTAAACCGCTAACGAAGCCAAGTTTTAAGGCTAGTTTGAAAGCTAGTTTATTATTTTGCTAGAGTTAAATCTCGCTTAGTTAGGAGTGACTGTTTATATTGAAACCCGTGGTTATCTTTCTACTTTTTTTCTACACCTGAGACGATATGGCCTAGAGTTTGCCGCCATAACAACCTTGAGTTGTGTTCCGGTATTAGTGGCAAGGTTCCAGTCTCCCTTTAAAGAGTAGCAGCACATTGGTAATACCTTTAGTGTTACAAATGCCCAGACGATAGTAACGCCTTTCCATCAGACGGGTCGTCTGCCTGTACACCGAACTCATGCAGAAATGCATAAAGCAGTCGCCATTCATCGGTGCCTTTAAAATAAGGCTCAGGTAATGGTTAGTCGAGAACACCTTTTACAATAATGAAGTACTCGTATTTTTGACCTTTAATATAACCTAATTTTAAATTTATTTGAGACCATAATTATTATAGTATAGAAATTGCCGTGTAACTTTGTTATGAATAAAAGATTTCTGATATACACAGACTTGTTTTAACTGCCTGAATTGTCATCCCAAAGCTGGTACTACGTTCAAGATTGCTGCCTGCATTTGTCTCGGGGCAGATATAGGAGTCACACATCGTTGTGTTGGCTTGTCTTGTATGTGGAGTGCCGGAAGGACATCAAGGCATGCGGCAATCAACGACATTATCCGCCGGTTTCTTGCCGCCGTCGACATACCAGCTGTTCTCGAACCGAACGGACTGTGCCACGACGATGGCAAGCGACCAGACGGAATGTCGTTGGTACCTTTGAAGATGGGAGGCAGGCAACGTGTGTTGATAACGTTAGCGGCTTCCCATCTTCCGAACACAGCCGTCACTGCCGAAGAAGTTGTCACACATCAAGAATCCATGAAACGCCGCAAATATGCATCCATCGGTATTATTATCCATATTTGTGGCTTTCGGGGCTGAGACTGGGTAAGTGAGGCTTATCAACATTATCGAGACCTTTCAAGGCGATTGAAAGAAGTCTCGCGTGACCAAAAAGCTACCCTATATTTAGGGCACCGTTGCGATACAACGGGGAAATGCGGCCGGAATATCTGTAAATATATTTAAAATACTTTTTGTTATTTATTTTTTTATTTTTCTCGTAAACGTAGTTTAATATAAGGCAAATTAGTTCATAATTCTATTGAATTAAATAAAATGAAATACACTTTTAATTTATTAACAACAAAAGATATTTGTTTTTATGCAATATAACTTCCTTTTGTTGTTTTGTGATGCGCCAAGTTAATAATGCAGAACTGACAAACGTGTATAATATGAGTCATAATCGGCTAGATTTTTCTATGCCTTCAAAAATAGCTACATTATGTAACAAAGAACCAGAACAACTTCCAAGTTTGGACATTTTTAGTGTACATTTATAGCGAAAAGTGGGCAAAATGCCCAATACCAAGGCACAAAGCCGTGAATTTTAATACCCGAAAACCTTGAGAGCCTATGTATAATGTGCAGCTATTTATTTTTTTGAAAAGTTGTCCCAATTTTACCGTAGATAAAACTGCTTTAACCAAATTAATCGAGTATTTCTCTACTTGTGTTTTCCTGTTTTTGAACCAGTTATTTTTTGATTAATATTCATATTTAAGTCTATTTCAAATAGGACGGTATGACACATCCATAAAACGTAATTGATAGCGTTATCATAACTTTCCTACGAAAAAATAGTTTTAATGATATAAAAATATTTATAAAGTCTGTTACTATTTAACAATAATCTTGGACTTGAATCACGATTTATGTAATGTCTTCCATAGGGTCCTATTTGAAACAAACTTTAGTGAAAATATACGGAAGTTTCAAGGGTTTTACTAATAGACTTATTTCCTCTTAAAGCCGTTAATAGTTATAGAATTTCAAAAATATTGGTGACTTTAGAGAACGCACCACACACCAACATAAGTATAAATGCAAAAGTTTTAACGAGATAAGGGACAATGGGACCGATATTTATGCGAGCAAAACTGCATAGAAAAACATTGTAGTAGCATAATAATGTAATATGAAGGTTGTAGAAGGGGGATTCCCTTACGAGTTCGCGCAAGGTCGATTTTTTTTACCGACATTTGTTCACAATTTAAATATTTTTGACCCACATCCATGTTCTAAATTCAAAGAATACTTTGATGAGAGAAGTAAAGAAAAAGGCATATGGTACAAAACGATACAGTCTCAACCCCCCCAAATTCCATGGTTTTCTGTAGGGAAATTCAACAGGCCATATATAAAGCTATTAAATAGAATCCGAGCCGGTCATTTCCCTACAAGAAGTTTTAGCCACCTCATGGGTAAGGTTGATTCTCCCAACTGCCTAGTGTGTGGAACTCGTGAAGATGTCCAACATCTTTTAATGGAGTGCAGCAGAAATAGAGATGGTAGAAACCAACTGATGGGAGAGTTGGGACTGAATCGTTTTGATGTAGGTATCTTTACAGAAATTCTGGCAGAGCCAGCCTCAAAGAAGGCTAATTTGGTAGCCAGTTTATTATTTAATATTTAATTATAAGTTATAGTACGTTAGGAGATGATGGGGCTGACATGCCTATGTGGCAAAAGTCCCAAAAAAAATAAAGATTAAAAAAACAAAATGTAATGCTAGAAGCAGATTTCAACATTAAACTAGTGCATGAGAAACGTAACACAAAGAGGCATAATTAAATGTAGAAAATCTAGTCATTAGATATTTTTTTAATAATTCCATAGCTAATATCAGTAACTATAATATGCTTTTCCTGATATAACCAGGATTGTCTTTAAAAGATCGCTCTATAGTGAGAAAACCAATCTTTGTTCAAAATTATAATTCGTGATGTCATTGTTAATAGTATACAATAGTTCTGTTTTATTGCAATTTCGATTGAATTTATTATCATTTACAGTTTAAAGAAGGCTGTAGCTCTTTCTTGTATTATCTTTTTATTGCGAAGCCCGCAAGCAGGCAGACGGCCTATCTAATGGAAGGTGGAGCGCGAAGCCAACGTGTTACCGACCTTCCATATGGGATAGGGGGACGAAATAGACGCGTACTAATAGTACGTAGTGGAACGCGAGGACGCAGCTTCCTTGATCTCTATTCTTCCCTGTAGGTTACGGCTCGGTCTCTTTTTGATAGGATAGGGGCTCTTTGAACCGGCGCCGTCAGGACCATTGGATGCGTCTCTGGTCCGGAGGTCCTGACATACGGCGGTGAGATGGAACATAGGGGTGGTTAGTTGTTAGGTCCGATATGATATCGGGAGTCCAACACTATGCTACTACTATCCCCGAGTGGTGGGGTATCTATGATGGATTACATCTCGAAAAAAAAGGAACACTATAGAGGGTTAAGACAGGAGAAATACGATAGAGGGGGTGGGACAGGAGGACGGGGTGGTGAGCCATCGGAACGTTTCACGCCGATATTTTGTGAGAGCATGGCATCAGAGCGATCGAGCTGGCCCTAAGAGTTTTAATCATGATTCCAGCTTTACTCTACCGCGTGCTAAAATTACAATAATCTCAATTATTCGCAATCAAAGCCGACATTAATTTGCAACTCAATAAATCTTTCGATCAGTGTGAATGTTGTTAGCATAATATTGTAGTGATTAGTTTATCTGACAAGAGGTGACTTTGCCCGATAGCCAAAATTTTTTATCTGTCAATATCGATATGTTGTCCTTTTGCTTATTGTAACAACACTGGACACACTTTACTAAGTTACAAATTAAGTACTTAGTATACATTAGCATGACAACGTGGGCGTTGGCAAGTTATATGTACGTGACATATTATTGTTTCGTTTACACCTAGAAATTAATTTTAAATATTAATTGAATTTGGAGGCAGTTGCCCTTTAACAAACCCGTACTATTATATAAATGTAAAATAGTGGCACGAATAAAACTATATATATATACTAGCTGTCCCGGCAGTTGTCGTCCTGCCCGGAAAAGCTTCAATCGATATGCCGACAGCATTAAAGTTTATAATTAACAAATAAAAATAGGGGTTGATCGTAGAGGGTTAAAAATTTATGGTTGTATGTAATTTTTAATGCTGTATCATAAAAAAATTATCTAAAAATTAAATGAGAATCGGTCAAGCCGTTTCGGAGAAGTTTAACTACAAACACCACGACACGAGAATTTTATATATAAGAGATAAAGACCATACAGTAATAAATTTGAAAGTGCAGTATAAGGATAATAATCAAAGCGCGCACCCTGACTATGAGTACTTTATCATGCTATTTCTCAAACTATGAAATATAAATTCAACCAGCGACATGTACTATATCAGCGACATAAATACATTGCTGCTGGATAAGAATTCGAAATTTTCGCGATGTAAGCATCACGGCTTACATCGCGAAAGCGAAGGCTCTGGTAAAATAATAAAGGGTTAAATAATTATGGTGGTGATGCCTTACTTCTACACTTATGAAACCAAGCTGGATTATTTCCATCTTGCATGAAAATGAATTCTAAATGTAGACGCCTTCATTTCATGAGACGCGCATTTAACTATGACGTCACAAAGGAGTTAAACTTATAGGAAGAAGATATTGCAATAAAGTGCACTCTGACATCTACGAGTAAGGAGGTTGGTATTCCAATGACCCATTTTAAATGTCTTTTGTTGTGAATGACCTAATGCAGATTTTTAAAGAAAGAAAACGTACAAATTCATAGGTATATCGAACTGTTTACATACGGAGTTCATTTATTAAAAATTCTATTGGTACGATTATCTCGAATTGCAAAAATATTCACTCAAAAATTACTTGAAATCGCATGCGATTTTTCATTTTTTTCGCAAAACTTAAGGGGCGTTTAGATTCTTATGTGAGTTGTAATATGGGTTATATTGTGTCATTTATTTTTATCTGTATTGAGACAACAGCGCGATACATAGTTTATTACAATAGTATTGTATTGTCTTTTTAAAAAATAAAAGGAAACAGCTTTGTATTTAGTCATATTGAGGGTAAATTAGAAGTAGAAGACAATTCAAATTACAAGAACAGTGGCAGAATATGTAGTTAGTGAAAACGTATTAGGACCAGTGCCAATCCCTGTGAAAATGGTAAAAAAAGGAAAAAAATAATAGTAGAATGAAACCCATTGGAAAAGGAAGAGAATATAATAAAAATTAAAGGAAAAATAATTTATGGGCGATCTGAGGTCGGGAAGGGGAAGGGGGGCCCGTTTTAAGGGTGAAGAACGGTTTATCTCGATTTCCGGCAAAACTACAAGTCCCATGGAAAAAAGTTAAATGGCAAAGTTGTAGATAATAAAAAGATCTACAACTTTTGTACTAACACTTTTTTCACATAACCACAATATGTATGTGAAAAATTCAAATAACCAAGTTTTTTGTTTTTTTATTTTTGTCTTTTATAAACATAATTTACTTGTCACAAAATTTAGTGAAAACTTGCCTTTTTATGTCAAACACACTGTAATTTTTTTGATTTAAAATATTTATATTTTCACCTTATTTTGACTTAACATTAAAAAAACCACCCTAATTTTCAATCGAAAATTCTCGGGTCAAAATCTCTTCTTTCAGATGGTGTAAAAAAAATAGACAATTACTATGGTAAATGTTCTCAGAAAATGCAAAGCAATACCAGGTAGTAAAGCCCAAACCCTCCTAGCTCCTTCCCTACTTCTCTATGAAATACCTTTCGGTGGGTAGGATATGTGAAAAAAGTGTTAATACAAAAGTTGTAGATCTTTTTATTACCCACAACTTTGCCATTTAACTTTTTTCCATAGGACTTGTAGTTTTTCCGGGAATCGACATAAGCCGTTCTTCACCCTTAAAACGGTCCCCCCTTCCACTTCCCGACCTCAGATCGCCCGTAAATTATATTTCCTTTTATTTTAGTTATATTCTCTTCCTTTTTCAATGGGTGTCATCCTACTATAATTTTATTTTGTTTCAAAATGGATCTACCCTGGTATTCAAATACTAGTATTCAAAACAAGAAAGCAGACCGGAATGTAATAGATAGATAGATAACACTTAATTATACAGCATTACAACTAATACAAAGGGCGGTCTTATCGCTAAAAAGCGATCTTTTCCAAACTACCCGTGGCAGGAATATTGCTGATTAGAAGTGACGATGGTGTTTTCATAATTGTATATTTAAAACTGGATCAAAACAACTTACCTTCAATTCCGGCCTTGCCCTTAAGCGCGATTACTTTACTTGCTGGGTTCATGATAGCTGAGTCTGCGCTGATCGGCCTGCGGATGGGGTTGGTGGGGTCTGTCATGTCGATTATCACAACTTCGGCCGTCTCGCCTACTTTTTCACGGACACAGATGAACTTGTCAGACTCCATGGTGAGGGTGTTGAAGGATATCGACGCCGGGTTAATCCCGACATTTGTGAGCTAGAAATAAGGGAGGTGGTTAATCATGGTGTAAAAACGCCAAAGTGCGAAGCACTCGCTCGTTATTCAGGGCGTTCCATTACTAGCTCACTACGCCCAAAATGCTCCGTTAGCCGTTCCACAAGGCGACCGCCGTCATTGTGGTTGTGGCGAAAACGTCACTAATGTCGTCATCATTTTCGATCACAACGCTCACAATGGGTCGTTGTGAGTCCCTAATAGAACCTAGCGTTGGACGTGTATCTGTAAGATATGAAATCCTCTTATGGTTTTCCCGGTGTGTCATGATATGCGGGTAAGCAGCGCATCGGCCTTTTTAGTGTTACAGATGTAAATGGGCGCTCATAACCACTTACCATCAGTTGAACCGCTTGCCCTTTTGCCAACAAGTAAACATAAACAGAAAGTTGCAGTTAAAGAAGATACGGCATTTGATTTCGTCTTTGCTATACACCCTATGGTCACCATAAGCGGCCCTCCATAAATTACGTCACACGTTAAGGGGCGGGGGAGAGGAGGGGTCCTA
This sequence comes from Dendrolimus pini, assembly GCA_949752895.1. Lineage (NCBI taxonomy): Eukaryota > Metazoa > Arthropoda > Insecta > Lepidoptera > Lasiocampidae > Dendrolimus > Dendrolimus pini. The sequence goes on from OX457143.1 coordinate 7,170,344, forward strand.
AATTACGTGACCTCAGCTTTCAAAATCAAATTAATATATTTAAGCTTAGAAACTGGACTATTGAATTATTAACGAAAATCTTCAAAATACTTCCAACTCTATCTTTATAACTCTATATAATTTTGTAGGGAGGAGTCTCATGAATGTGACCAGCTGTGACAATGACGGGTCAAAAAATATGAAATTCGTGACGTAATTTGTGGATGGGGCCATTAGCTAAGGGGTTAATTAAAATAGAGTAGAATATACTTTGTTGTACAAAAATACTACATAAAATAAAAAATATTAATATTCAAGTACAATCAACGGTCTTATCGTTCCTGGTGATTTCTTTCGGACAAACTTTGACAGAATTAGAATGAATACAAAAATTTCAAGTACTAAATCTATGATGCCTTAAGCCGCGTACTCAACTGCGAGTCGTAACCGTAACCGTTGCAGTTACACTAATCAAAAATCATAGATTACGTGGTTCGCGAGCTCGAGACAAGCGGCACGCGGCTCGCTTTCGAAACAAGCTGACAACGTGAAGATTTTTATCCGTGCAGGAAAGGAGAAAGAATACAATTTCCTGCGGCCGGGCGGCCTGTCGTAGGCAGGTAGGTGGTAGGGCATTTGCCCGACTGGATGGCTACCACCCCTGGTCTAAAATATGTCACCATAGCAACTTTGAGTTGTGTTTCGTCATTAGTGACCAGGTTCCAGTCTCCCTTAAGAGTGCAGCAGCGCATTTGTAGCACCTTTGGTGTTGCAAATGTTCATAGGCGATGGTAACCGCTTTCCATCAAGTGCGCCATCTGCCTGTCTGCTGAACTCCTGCAATAAAAAATAAAAAAGATCGTGTCGGCAAACACATTAGTGTATGTCAATGTATCCGCTTGGTTACTGTAGCAGTTTGCAAATGAGTACGTGGCTTCATAGACAACTAGCTTCTGCCCGCGACTTCGTCCGCGTGGAAAAGTTAAAAAAACACCCCGATTTTGAATCATTCTTCATTGGTGCTCCGCTCCTATTGGTCTTAGCATGATGACATATAGCCTTCCTTCCTTGAAAGAATTTTTCGTCCTAGATTAGCGCGTTCAAGCAAAAAAAAAACAAATTCTTCAGCCTTATATATTAGTACTAGCTGCGCCCGCGGCTTCACCCGCGTGGTGATGGAAAATCGTTATATTTTGGATAATTAACAATATGTCTTTATAAATAGCCTATGTGTTATTGATATGTAAGCTATATTACTGTAGTTTCATCAAAATCCATTCAGTACCTTTCGCATGAAAGAGTAACAAACATACATTCTTACAGAATTACATGTTTATAATATTTATAGGATATGATTGCTTTTAAAAATGTATACTCCAGAAGTATCATTGTTAGAATAACACTATGTGGTTTAAAATTTAAGTACTCTAATAATAGCGAAATTAAAACTGATATCACTACAAAGACAGTATAAATACAATATCAAACTGATTAAAATAAACAAGTTGCACAGGCAAGGCAAGGGTTTGTACTTTTTCAGTTACCACAAGATTGCTTACGATACACAATACTAAATCTTTGTGCAATATGTATTGTGTGTATATAAGACATATTATCATGAGATTAAGCAGAACACAAAGATTTAATGAACACAAGTAATTAAAATTATCTAATAAAGCATAATGAGTTGCAATGCCAGCTGAAGATGTTGCCTTGCATGAGAAAATTTCAATGTTTTCTATACAAGGATTACTGACATTCTGCTTTTAATTCTCACAGCTTATAACACAATTGGAAAAAATATAGTATTTGCCATTACGTGCAAGATAAAGTTTATACAATTTACTAATTTTTTGGAGGTATATAGCTCCAACTCTGGTGCTGATTTAGTGAACTCACAATATATTGTGTAACCAAAATGGTTACTGTCCTGTTTTATATAAAATTACTTAATTAAAAGATATCAAATAAAATTTTATTTCGGCATTAGAAATTTTCATTTTGTTAAGTTATGTAAAGTCATGGTAGCGTAATGACTAGTGCACGTGTCCTAAACTCAAAGGTTGCGGGTTCAATCCTGGCCGGAACGCATGCACCACTTAGTCTGTTTTATGACCTAATGTGCATATTGTTACAATTACCAACGGTGAAGGAAAACATCATGATGCAACCTGCACATTGAGATAACCGATGTGTCAAACCTGCCAAGCCGCCTTGGACACGTGTGGCAGGTATACCGTCCATTCCCCTACAGTGGGAGGCCCGAGCCCAGCAGTAGGACAGTTATGGGCTGTTGTTATTTATATTTTTATGTTATGTAACAATGTACCCAAAGACATAAAATACATTTTTTTTATAATGTTGCTGTAAACTGTGTGTAACTTGATTAATGTCGAAAAGGCAAGTTTGGAGTTTGGAATAGATTTTATTCTGTTTTTTCCAAGTTACAGTAGTTTAATTCAATTTACAGACTAAATTGTTACATCACTAAAATTAATAGGTTTTGAGCCATGAGAGCAGTTTATATTGGTTGTTATATGCTGATGAATAATGATATTTGGAAGACTAGATAATATGATGCCAATCTCAAAGCTGTTTTATCTTAATTTTATCCTTTGTACTGTATATTTATTATTTGTATCATCATTACCAAAATTATAATATGTAATATAATTAAATGTAGCTACAATTAATGATTAAACATAACATTATTGAATTTGAAGAGTTTATAAAGCTTCATACATTGTAATGGTTAAAAACCATCACAAGCAATTGAAAAGTTATTGATTATTAATTTATCAGTGTAGTTAAGAGTCTGAATAATTAATAATAGCAATGTGTATCTATTGTTTTTAGATCCTATCATAGTTCAAATTTAAATTTAGCTAATATAATTCATATAATAAAAGTAGACCATAAGACCAATAATAGGAGCAAAAGACATGATTGTGGAAATCAATATTTTTATTTCTTTTTATTTTCTGAAAAATACAAACTATAAAGTCTATTGCTGATTTATAAAATTTAATGAAGTGACAAATAAAATCATAAATTCCTTTAAAAAGTATCTATGAATAATTTTTTTTATTATATATCTTAATAAAAACTGATTTTCTGACTGGTTAGGAAAGTCGAAAATTTTGTTCTTTCGATGTCACATGCATGAATCTTGTCAAAGGAGCAGGGTACATCTTGTGACACCCCTCAAAAATTTAAATATTGATACCTATAACAAAATCAGAACAATGATCTCATGTCATTTACAATTGGCACCTTAAAACACGGACCATATGATCCAGGGAAAATATGGAACAAATCAATACCGGCCGCACTCCCGTGGGTTTGGGTAATAGGGGGTGGTGACTGTCACTGTTAATTGCGCAATGCCATTACCAAATACACAAACGTCTTTCACCAAACAAATAAACTACGGCAAGAAACTCCATAATTCATTACCCCATACACGATAGTTCGTTTCCTCAAAGGAAACGCTATCGGCAAATCCAATAAACCGATGGGCGTACTCACCTGCAAGTGCTCCTGAAAACGTATTGGCAACATTTGCGCCATCGTTACAGATCCCCTCGTCCTTAATTAACTGAACCGGACAATAAGCGACCCTTTGAAATCGCCAACTCTGAAAAAATATCACGAATCAATTCACTGCTGTCTCATCCGCAAAACACTTTTGACAATCAACATGGCGATCGCGTTTGAATGAATAGCGACTACGACCGGAAAGTAAATTTTCTTTTGTATATTTAGGATCCTAATAAGAATTTTACTCACAATCAATTTAAAATCCTACATGAAGGAAAATAAGGGAGGATAATTTAATGTATTTCAGATAATTTTATTGAACAATCTACACCCACGGCTGCCACATATACAAATGAATGAAAAAGGAGATCGTAAGAGAAAAGGATAGCATGGCAAAGTTGTTTCTTAGCTGCGTTCAAGTTAAACACCTTTATATAGCATTTATTCGACTAACTAATTTAAATGAAGTTTGTATTATATCATGTTATTTAAAACAATATTGTTATTAAGCACATTAATTTTTTCGTAAGTCAAATAAATTTTGTACAAATTATATCCCTAAAGTAAATTACAAATTTTATTTAATTTGAACATATTGATAAGTGTAAGAATAAACCTAAATGGCGCTCTGTTGTTCGTGCCTACCCCGCAAGGGACCTGGCGTGAAGTTATGTATATATGTATGTATGTATATTGATAAAGTTGACCATTTTGGCCTGTCATTCCAAGCTTCTTGTGTCATTCTCTTGTGCCGTGATTTAGAATTTTTTTGACAGCCCTTGCGCAGCTGACAAACCTGTTCTGTTGCAATGTAGTTTTCAAGAATTTGTAATAGATTTTTAGCATTTAAAAGTTTTATCCTTGTTTATCTTTAAGGAAATTAGATAAGGTTGTCTTTGTTTACCGAGGGAACTAAAGTCAATTGTTATGGTGAAGCAAGAAGTCTTTGTTTTTTGATTTGTTAATTGGTTTTTAAATTTGTGGCTGTCGTTTTGGCCTGAGTGAATTGCATTTAATTTTTTACAAAGCTGGGCAAATTTTCCTTAAATCAAAATGGTAACCTTAATTAGTCTCAATATAGCTTAAGGTTTTAACAATTTATTTACTGATATTCGTATAATGTACACTTTGTTAGTTTCAGTTTGGGTTCAACATGTTTCACGAGATTACGAGGCCTTTCAACATGACTTACCGATGTTTCTCGGTTTCAATGCTTCCTGGGAATGAGAGGCAGGATGTTGAAAGAGGAGGCAAAAGTAATATTATATTTTAATATTTCAGTTAATTTTTACATTATCAGTTCCATAATACTCTGGCTATAGATCTATTCTAATTTATTTAGCAATTTCACACTACGCTTGATTGTGTATTATCATAAATTTACGGTGGCAAATTTTAATAAAATTGATGAACATGATAGATATATAATGAATGAATAACCTTGTTAACATAATCTTCAAGCACCCCTGTTATTCAGTGCCCATTCTATTTGAATTTTAACTATATTTTAGGTCTTCTGCTCTCATGACCTTAAGTTGGCCACTAAGATATCAGTGTATATGACAGTCGTGCTGCCAAACCTCTTATACTCCTCTGAGACATGGTGTGCATACCGCCGCCACATCCACACTCTGGACCGCTTCCACCTTAAATGCCTTCGTACCATCATGAAGATCAGATGGTCCGATAGAGTGCGAAATACCGAAGTTCTTTGGCGAGCCAATGTTGGTGGCATTGAAGCCGACTTAATGCGTCAACAGCTTCGGTGGTACAGTCACGTATCTCGTATGGCGGAGGAAAGAGTGGCCAATCGCATCTTCTCTGAACTGGAGGAAGGAAAGCGGAATCAAGGCGGTCCCCTCATCCCGTACAAGGATGTCCAAAAGCGACACATGAAAAGGTGCAATATAGAGCCCTCTCAATGGGAAAGTTTGGCAGCACAGCGGCCAGAATGGCGCAGGATAGCGAACAGCCAAGTACGTGAGTTCGAGGTGCAGCGTAAAGCTGACCTTGATACTAAACGCGACCAGTTAAAAGCTCGCCCACCTGCTGCCATTACATATAACTATGACAACGGCGTACTCACGTGCCCTCAGTGCGCACGGAGTTTCGCCGCCAAGATAGGCTATATAAGCCATCTTCGCGCGCACCAGCGCCAATTATAAGACTAGGGGTCAAAGTGGTCGCCATGGCCGAAAACAGTCGGAACAATCATATTTTAATGAAGTTCCATCAAATAACAGACACAGGTCAAATAATGGACACATAGTCTCAGCCTCCCAGCATTAAACACCATATCTGAAATTTTATACCTAACTGTAAGATGACACATACAACTCAGAGATTGTCAGCAAATTTTGCATTGCCCCAATCAATATAGCTGGTCATTAGGGTATGGTATAGATATTACAGCACATTTATTTATTACTTGAGATATAAAATTATTTTTGGGTGGTTATAAAAAAATAACCACAAAGGCTAACCTATATTAAAGTTCAGATTCGTTCATAATAAATAAATCTGCCGTGTTTCTATACCCCACCCAGTCATTGTCATAGCTTAGAGTTAGTTGCATAGATGGCATAGAGTTAGTTTATGTATGTACAAATGAATTTAAATTCAAATATGTATTCTCCTTTTTCAGTTATTATGCCACCATCAGCCTTAGAACAGCTTACCAGACTAAATATTGAGTATCCTATGATATTTAAGCTTACAAATAAGAAAACAAAAAGGGTCACACACTGTGGTGTTTTAGAGTTTGTGGCTGATGAGGGAAAAGTTTATTTGCCACATTGGGTAATTATAAGTAATTTTTTTAAGTATCAATTCTGGAAACAGCAAAGGCTATATAATTGACACTGTTTTAAAGGTTTTCAATTAGTCTCATAAACTTTGATCTCACCCAAAATGCTAATAACATATTACTAGAGCTTTCTAGCACTTGTTTCATATTGTTGGATTTGTCTTAATAGCTGTGGCATCATGTCTTGCACACTGAGTTCTTATGGTAGCTCAAAATGGCACATTTCACTAAACAGGTGAGATACTGAATAAAAATACAAATCTTAGTTAAAATAAATCAATATCCTGCAAGTGCAACATTTAATTTAAAACATATTTTAAATAAAACTACACAGCAAAACTCCAAGCTATAAACTCATAACAAGACTAATTATTATTATTAATATGTGTTATTGTTTGTATTCTTCTATTCATTTTACGTATATGTATTGTGTGATATTTATATATGTATTTAGTTTGCACATCATCATACACTTGCGAATCTCGTGTTCATAAAATCCATAGCCCGGCTTGTCTGCAAGATGAGCAATCTGTCGTTCTAAAGCAATAAGGCCACCCATTGTTCCTACTTTAACTATTTAACTACTGTACGTTGTTTATTTCATTTGCATGTCGTGAACAATAAAACATATACTATTATATTGTGTTTGTTACTAACTAGCTGTGCCTGCGACTTTGTCCGTGTGGAATTCTGTTTTGCGGGACCCTAATTTTAAAAGTAGCATAAGTTATTCTTCATAATATCAGCTCTCTGCCAGTGAAAGTCCCATTAAAATCGGCCCAACCCTTTCAGACATTAGCTGGAACAATTGGTTTTAAGTTTTTTTTACAGAACCCTAAAAAAATAAAATAGCTTAAGTTACTCCTAATAACATCAGCTTTCTGCCAGTGAAAGTTCCATCAAAATTGGTCGAGTTGTTTCAGAAATTAGCTGGAACATCCAGACAGACAGAAAAAATTTCTAAAAATTGTTTAATGAATATCACTTGTGTTTAACGTGTCTTTAACTTTTTTAGATGATGGCGAACCTAGTGTTGGAAGAAGGTTCCATAATACAAATTGAGAGTGTCTCTTTGCCCGTTGCAACATTTTCTAAATTTCAACCCTTATCTGAGGATTTCTTAGACATCAGCAACCCTAAAGCAGGTAAAAGTTGTTAATAATTTTTTCTAGTGTAAAAATTTCATGATCTAGTCCATGCAGGAACTTGGAAAGAATACCATTTCCTATGACTAGGCAGCCTAACGTAAGAGGTGAAAAAACAACCTGTAGCTGTGGTAGGGTATTTGCCCATTTCGATGGCTACCATCCTTGGTGTACAGTATGCCGCCATAACAACCTTGTGTTGTATTTTAGCATTGTGGCCAGGTTCCAGTGTCCCTTTACACAGAGACGTGTTATGACATGTTTATATTAATTGTATAGTGTAATCTGCGAAATCGCGCGTTTTCACGTGATGCTCAACAGACCGACAAAAATTCTAAAATTCCCATTTTCGGAATCTCCTGGTCCGAATTATCCTCCCAGATTTTGTTCACATTTTTAAATGCAATGTAACAAATTCAAACCATTTTTAATGGAACACTTACAGTCCAATAGATGGCGCTGTGCAATAATTGAGGTCGTAAACAATTCTCGACACGGACAAAGAATTTATACAAATTTCCAACAGTTAATATATGGGTTATGGACCTAAGCTTACACGTGAGGCAAAGCAATAGTTTTGCTGGAAGATCTTCCTTTGAGATGGAGGAGCATTCCATCTCGCACCTCCACCTAGTTGGGACTTCCCTGAACATTTACAGGTTTATTATAGTATAGATGATAGCCATGAGAAATTTTGAACACTGAGAAGTTTTAATATGGATGTGCTACTGAAATGTACATACTTTTAGATGTACCCATATTGATGCAAATGATTATAATAACCCATAAATGTCCCATTTCTAGGCTCGGCCCTCCCAGTGTTGAGGAACAGACACTATACACACTAAGACTTATCCAAGCGGCTTGGCAGATTTGACACAGCGGTTGTATTGATGTGCAGGTTTCGTCACGGTTTTCAACCTTAATCATTGTTAGCACATATTAATTGTAACAATATGAACATTAGGTCAGAAAACAGCCTAAGTGACGCATGCGTTACGGCCAGGATACGAACTCGGAGCCTCTTGAGTGTGCTAGCCATTAAACTACCACAAATGCAAATGATTGATAGAGCAAATTTTTTTTTTCAGTTTTGGAAAATTGTCTGAGAAACTTCTCCTGCTTGACAACAGGTGATGTAATAGCTATCAAGTATAATTCAAAAGTCTATGAATTGTGTGTCCTTGAAACCAAACCTGGTAATGCTGTGATAATTATCGAGTGTGATATGAATGTAAGTATTTGTATGGAAGAATAACACTAGGAATCATCATCGTCAATCATTTTCTTCCACATTCTCTTAGTCATGTGTCTTCTCTCAGTCTCTTACTTGCAACGCATTCCTTTAGTAGCTCACAACGCCTAAAATGCTCCGTCAGCCGTTCCACCTGGCGACTGAGGTCGTCATGGTCGTGGTGAAAAGTCACTATTGACGTCATAATTTTTGATCACGTATTGCTCATATCGACCCAAGTCAAGTCAGTCAGGTGGGTCGAATAACCATTCCACTAGAGTATATGAATGTAACGCCCGCAAGCAATTGGAACGGGAAAAATTGCAGTGGTCACTTGTATATATCAATTCTCTACCTTAATTTTGACACATTGGTTGTATCTATGTCTAGGTGTTATATGATATTTTCCAACTCTGTCAGTATGTGGTAAGTGTGCTATTATATTATATTATATATACTATGCAAATTTCCAGCCAAGATTCAAACCTAAGTCATTAGAATGGGCTTCTACTCTTGGTTGGTACAGTACCAACATATAATTGCTTAACTTATATCACATACTACTATTTAAAGACACTAAAGAAATTTTATGTTCTCTTAGCTAGCTACCTTTTATTGACCGTTATATGAAAATAGTTACTTTTATCTCTTACAATAGTATAAACGCCTACTAAGATAACACGCAGGCATTTTCAACCGACTTCCAAAAGGAGGAGGTTCTCAACTTGGCCGGTATGTGTTTTTTTAATGTATGTACACCGATTATTCTGAGATTTATGATCGGATTTACGTGATTCTTTTTTAGTTCGATGCGGAATAGTTGCTAATTGGTCCCCTAAAAATTTAACATACTTTGGCCCAGTAGTTTTCATTTTACGGACATTTTTTTATGATCTTTTTCCGTTCCCGTTTCTTCGGACCTATATTTTTTAACACTTAAAAGTAACAAATAAAAAAGACTTCGTTTAAAAAACCGACTCCAAAAACTAACAAGTATAAAACAACTTATTTCTAAAGCTATTTTTAATTATAATATCTTAATTTTAATATATTTTGTCTAAAACATCTTGAAGTTGGTGCAAAGTAAAACATAAAAATTACTAAAATGTTTAAGATAATACATATTAAAAATAAGATATTATAATTAAAAATAGATTTAGAAATAAGTTATTTTATACTTTTTAGTTTTTGAAGGCGGTTTTTTTATGCATACATGAACATATACATATTCATACACACTCAAAAAAACATTGTTATTATTAACATGTAATTCTTAATGTAGTAGTTGTATATGTTATCTATATATATATATATATATATATATATATATATATATATATATATATATAAATCAATTGCTGTTCGTTAGTCTCGCTAAAACTCGAGAACGGCTGGACTGATTTGGCTAATTTTGGTTTTAAATTATTTGTGGTAGTCCAGGGAAGGTTTAAAAGGTAAGAGTATGAGAAAAATACTTGAAATATGGTAAAAACAACAATTTCGCTTTCCCTTAGGAACTATTCTTACCTGTCAAACATTTGATGTTCTTCCCGTCGTTTAGAAATCAATTAAATTTAAAAGAGAAGATTTTTTCATTTTTTTTGGTTTTGAATGTCAAATGTGCGTCGCGTCGTTGAGAAATCAAATTAAATTTAAAAGAATACTTTTGTTTTGTATATTTCTGAACATATACTATTGAAGTGAAACTTGTATATGGAGGGGGTCTTACGATTTTACCCTCACGAAAAAGCGTCACGGTCACGTGGTCAAATTCTTACATTTTTAAACTCGTGATATCTTTCGAATGGAATGTCCAAATTGAATAATTCAAAAAGTTATATAAAGGTATTGAAGTAGTCTTGAATATGAAGTAATTTATTTTGATAAGGATTAATACCAAGATACAAATAAAGAGCCTTTTCTAGCGGCCGCATTTTACTTAAATTTTTAAAATAAAAGAACACTTATTGTGGCATAACTATAATAGTTAGACATATGCTGTCGCGACACTTTTTGTAAATAATGATGTGTTCTGCAAAGTCGTAGTACATTATTTTATTCTATCATCAATAGTTGTCGCAGCGCACGCGATTTTAGGTATTTTTTTACATTATTGGATTTATTGGGTTACATTATTGGAGTTTTAGTAAGCACCCCCCCTAATTTATTTGTAAATATAATATACCCTATGTAACCCGGGAATAGTGTAGCTTGCGAACAGTGAAAAAAAATTTCAAATCGGTTCAATAGTTTCGGAGCCTCTTTGTTAACGATAGAATTCGTCATATGAACGGCCCGCTCGGTGTTGCCTATAAAATTAAATAGAAATAATATAAACAATAATAAATATACATACATATATAAAATTAAGATGTAGTGTAATATTTGTGTATTTACCTGACTGGTTTTTTAATAAATATTAGCCAATTGTTTGCCTAGAAGAATCGGAATGCACGAACTTCACTCGGGAACGACCCGAGGCAGTTGCCCGCGACTACCGACCGATACATACGTGCTCTGCATTTCATTCTCTAGAAAATCAACGGCTAACTATTCAAACTCTTAAAACCTTGTTTTTATTTTCTCCTTCGCACAATTGGACGTTATATCCGTAACAAAGTGGTCCTTCGAGCCGGATCTGTGGAAGTGAAGGAGGAACAAATTGTTAAGTGCAAGGATGTCGTTATATCAAATACCGCCGCGTACCGTAAAAACGCGAGCACAGTTGAAACATGAAGTAACGGCTAAAGTTGAAATTTTAGAAGTGAAGTCCGATGTGCAGTTTAATCGTGATTGTACAGTGAAAGAAGCTGGAGAAATAAAATCGGATATAATAATGCCATCCGCACGTACGAAAAATGACGGTGGATCGAAAAAAAGTAGCAACCGCGGTTCATCGTGCGCCGCGCGACAAAAGTTGCTTGAATACGAGGCAGCTCAAGCTAAAGCGAGAATTGAGCTCGAAGAAGTTCAGGCTCAAATGGCAATGGCTAAAGCTCGTATACAAAAAGAGTTGCTCGAGAAAAAATTGGCTGCTGACTTGGCTGATCTGGAGGAAAACTCTCGATGCTCGAAGCAAGGCTCGTCCATATCTTACAAAAGTAAGGTAAATGACTGGTTGGAGAAGTCTGTTGCTGCGCCTGGCTCATCTCTTGGTGGTGAAATCCATGGTCAGCCACGCACGAAGCCAGCAGAGCCAATGAATACCAAGCAAGCCATTGAGGCGCTGGCTAGCGCTATACAGGGTGCCATCACCGCTTCAACCTCCAAGGCCCATAACCACCAGGAACTGCTATCAAGAATAGCCACCTCCAAGGACTTGCCCCTGTACTCTGGGGACCCAATGGAGTGGTTACAATTCAAAGAAGCGTTTTATGAATCCACGCACCTTTGCAACTATAGTGATACGGAGAATTTATGGCGCTTACGTAAGTGTCTCCGTGGCGATGCAAAGGAAGCGACATCTTCTTTGCTGATGAGTGCCACTTCACCACAGGACGTCATAGAAACTTTGGAGCTTCGATTTGGCAGACCGGAGAACATTATGAGAGTTGTAACTTCTCAGTTGAAGAAACTACAGCCGTTACCAGAAGCGTACCACACTGAAATAGTTAATTTCGCTATAAAAATAAAGAATTATGTAACTGCGACCCGTGCTGTTCAGAAAAACGACTATTTAAGAAGTCCAGAACTACTAACTATAGTCATTACTAAGTTACCCACTGCCTTGATTAATAAGTGGGCTGAGTACTTGTATGACAACCGAGATGACACTCCAAGATTGGAATTACTTTCCAAATTCCTTTATTTAGAGGCACAGAAGATTGCAACATCAGGTGTGAGTTATATACGCAGTCAGAATGACTGTAGAAAGAAGCCCCATACACAGCATAATCATGCTGTATTAATGTGCGCAAATATGGGCAACGTTCCCGAAATATGCCAATTTTGCAGGAGAACAAGTCACAAATTGGCAGAATGCAATCGCTTTAGGCGAGCTTTACGTAAGGACCGCTGGCGATATGTCCGTTCAAAGAAGTTGTGTTTCAAATGCCTTGAAGCACGACACAAAGACGAAGCTACATGCAACGCGGACGATTGCGATGTCGACTCCTGCGGTGGACCTCACCATCGCCTCCTACATTGGACGCACCCGGCGGCGTCACGCGCAGATGCGCCGGCGACACACAACGACGTACAGGAAGACAACGAATTTATTGCGCATGTATCTACGTTACAGTGTTCTGAAGTGTCCGTTGTAAATAGCCCTAATAATAGTGCAATGTTAAATAAGCCCAAAGTTATGTTAAAAATAGTGCCAGTGGTAATCCACGGACCCAAACAAAGTGTTTACACGCATGCGCTGTTAGATGACGGTGCAACAGTAAGTCTCATAGCCAATGACGTCGCGGATAAAGCCGGGCTACACGGTGAGACTGTCTCTATGCGTGCGACAAGCGCTTGGGACTCCGGGGAGTTGGTATGTACCACACAAAACATTAACTTTAACATTAGCAACAGTGAAGGCAAACAATTTAATTTAAATGCTAGAAAAATAAAAGAACTCAATTTATCAATGCAACATGTTCCCAATTTCAATTGTTTCAATGAATTTAAATGTTTTTCTGAATATAATAATGCACTAAATAATATAAGTGTTCGTCCTAAATTATTAATTGGTCAAGATAATTATGATTTAATTGCACCAATTTCATGTAAAAAGTGTGAGCCGGGTGGGCCTTTCATCACTCAAACATTGCTGGGTTCATGTGTGCACGGAACCTTACATCGGGCAGATAACGTTATCGAACTAGATAAACTGTCGAATGCAGTAGTCACTCAGTCGGCTGAGCGACGCAAGCGCACGCACGCTTGTGCAAATGATAACAGCGTGCGCACGGGCATTTTACCGCATAATCTGTTTTCGATGCTTTCTAATACACACGACTCAACCCATCCGCCAGCGCCCGGCAAATCTATATGTATAGATAGCTGCAACAATGACTCATTTAGTTTAGAACATTTCGATTTCGACGATATAGGTTTGCAAAACGTTAATAGCTCATTTTTAAGTTCAGCCAACTGCCGACGTAAACCGCGCGAAATTTTTAATAATTTGGGGTTTAAGAAAAACCTAAATGAGTCAAAGAACCACAAACAACGGACCATCAGTCTTTATTTAAAGTCTTATTATTTTGTGAAGAGTAATTATTTATTTAAGCGTTCTAATGTTTTAAGAAAATTCTTTAAGTTCAAGTATAGAAAAATGAAAATTTTCATTCCATATCCACGTGAGTTTATTTGTATTAAGAGGTATAAAAATAAAAATAAATTTATTAAATTAGAACCGCGCGCTGTCTGTAGATTTTGTTCACCTCCTCGACTGCCTTGGTACATGTCTCGCAAAGATGCTCAGTTGAAGACCGGAGTTCCGCTTGTTCTTGTGAACTCACGCCCCCCACGGAATGTGTTGCCAAGGGGTGTCGTGCCTAGAACTGACGGACGGGTTATGCCGAATCCAGCATCACGGGTAGATTGACCATTTGTTTATGAGTGTCGTCATGACGACACTGAGGGGGAGAATGTTAACGATAGAATTCGTCATATGAACGGCCCGCTCGGTGTTGCCTATAAAATTAAATAGAAATAATATAAACAATAATAAATATACATACATATATAAAATTAAGATGTAGTGTAATATTTGTGTATTTACCTGACTGGTTTTTTAATAAATATTAGCCAATTGTTTGCCTAGAAGAATCGGAATGCACGAACTTCACTCGGGAACGACCCGAGGCAGTTGCCCGCGACTACCGACCGATACATACGTGCTCTGCATTTCATTCTCTAGAAAATCAACGGCTAACTATTCAAACTCTTAAAACCTTGTTTTTATTTTCTCCTTCGCACAATTGGACGTTATATCCGTAACACTCTTCATCAAAACATGAGCAAACGAAATTTTATTGAGTTTTTTTTTTGAAAATTTTTCTGTTAACATAATTTGATTCCGAATGAAGTTGATGACGAAAGATGCGCATTTGTTAATGTTCCGTTGTATGTGTATAATTTTAGAGTAGACTATGAATGGTTTTTTTTGGTTCCGGATCGAATTCAGTTTTTTGTTTGAAAAAAATATGTTTAAATTAAAACTGCATTCATTAAAATGTACCTAACCTATCCAAATCATAATTTGCAGTAAACCTGCGAAAAATCGAAATGTGTGGACACGTTTTAGAAGTGAAACTTCAACGGACAAGTTGAAAAACGAATCGCAACGGACAAGTGGAAATAGAAATGGCAACGGATAAGTCGAAAAATGAATCGCAACGGACAAGTGAAAAAACGGATCGCAACGTACAAGTGGAAAAACTTCAACTGAAAAATGACAAAATGAATCGCAACAAAATGTTAACTTGAAGTTTTACGGGTAGGTTTTCAAATTGGACAAGTACATTAACCATAAAACTTCATGTTAAAATTTTGTTGCGATTCATTTTGTCACTTGTCAGTTGAAGTTTTTCCACTTGTCCGTTGCGATTCATTTTTCCACTTATCCGTTGCCATTCCCTTTTCCACTTGTCCGTTGCGATTCGTTTTTCAACTTGTCCGTTGAAGTTTCATTTCTAATATGTGTCCGTGTCCCAGCACACATTTCGATTTTTTTATTATACTATTGATTCCGAGGCGGTACGAAGTTTGCCAGTTAATTATATAGATCTACACTATTCAAATACATTGCATTAATATATTATCAACAATTATAAAAACTATAGGTCCGCCACTCAGGCTCTAAGGAGACATAGTGCGGGAAACAGTTTCCTGTGGGACGCCTTTTGCACTAACTGTTTTCTGGAGTCTTTGGCAGGAACTGAAAGGAGCTGATGTGCTGTGCAGTTTTATTTTCTAAAAATGTGTAAAATTACTCTAAAACGAACAATAGTTGTAGGATATTGACAGTTTTTGAGTAGTAGTGATGTGTTTTGTGAGAAATGTGAACTGTATAGTCAAATGTGGCCTTTTGCGTTGTCACAAGAACTCCGTTGAATGGCACCAGCTGATAACCTACAGTTCAGCTGTGCTACACATAGGCTTAAGAAAATGAGGAAACTATATTGTAAACTAAGATTTGGCTTAAAGGCCTAGCTGCCAAGCCATAAACCTAAATAAATAACTAACTGTTCTCTGTATTTTAGCAATATTATATGTCCTCTATATTACTTACATATCAGTAACATTTCATTTCATATATTTGTAATAATCATTTACACTATACTTAAGTGTATAACAACTATCTGATGATGTGCAAATAAGATTCAGTATGTAGCCACTCTGGCGTGGTGAAACCTTTCCATATACCAGTTAAAACTGTGGAGTAAATTACGCCAACTTGCTATAGGTGGAGTTTGCGCCTCCGGTTGGTTACAAAGAGGATGAGCATATATCCCGAGGCGGGGAAGGCGGTTCAGGAGCAGGAGGTATGGACGAGGACCCGTCGACCATGATGCCTGAACCAAGTGGTTTTGTAGCATTCAGTGGAGAAGGAAACAGACTTGATGGCAAGAAGAAGAAGTTGATAAGCGAGTGTGAATCCGAACCGCAATCTTCGCAGGCGAGACAGGTTTGTTTACTTGCATATACATGGTGTATTCATTATACTAATTTAATAATTCCAAAATTTTTAAATATGATCTTAAAGACTATTTGTGACCAGCTGTTATTCAAACAAATTTTACAAATAAATATTTTTTTTCTAGTTCATTAAGCATAATAAAGACGATTCTTGTTAATAACAACCTTGAGTTGTGTTCCGGCATTAGGGGCTAGGTTCTGTTACAATTGTCCATAGGCAATAGTATAGTAACCGCAATCCATCAGGTATGTCTTCTTAAAAAAAATATACCGAATGGATAGTGTTGCATCTTTTATGTCTAGGTATGATTTTGTTTTCATACACTATATTTTTTTAATGTAGGAACGTAATGTCAGCAGAGTGGAAGCTTGAAATCCGATATAGGACAGACGGGTAATGCCGGAGGACAGAATCTAACGTTTGTTAATTCAGAGACTAAATTGACAATTAAAAATGTCAAAGTTGTGTCAAATTGCAATATTAGCTTGAAATTTGCACATTGTCAGTGTTTGAAGTTAAAAAAAATATTGTATTTAGTATTGATCGTCAAGTATGTTTATGGATTTTTCGACAAAGTTCTATTTAAATTGTTATGATAATACCACGCGCTTTTGCTGAGAGACACCATTCTTTTACACAAGACACAGTCGTCTGTTATCCATAACTTGGCCGTAAATTGCAGCTCTTGGAAGTATACAAAGCCACATTGTAAGGGTATTATTTTTAATGATTCAATCTTCTTTTTTCTACGTTTATCAGTATTTAAATGTATTTTCAGAACTACGTACGTGGCATTCCAGATTATGACTATGTGATAGGAACTTTACGGTTTATAAGAAACTCTCGTCCACCCAGCGCCAAGGAAGATACGCCTTCTGAGCCTTTCCAAGCTTTTAAAGGCGAAGGCTTTACATTAAGAACAGCTAAAACGAAGAATTGAATTTTAGACACATATTTTTTTCACGTTTAAATATTATTTATTAGGATTAAAATTCACTGTTGTTTGCATCTCACTTATTCCTCGGAGTTAGTTATTAATCAAACACCAATGTGTAGTATATAGTAAAGCTATTGTTTGTGTGTATTATTGATTAAACTAATTGGAATATTCGGGCTAAATAGCTTATTAATTATGAAAATAATTCAATTTGGCACTATGGTATAACATCTGTCATCTAAACTTTGGTGGGTATGTGTCAGCTTAAATGAATGTAGCAGTTATTAGGTGAATGCAGAGTATATTAATATAATGGTCAATCATTTTCGCAAATTGTAATCAAGTATGCGAAGCAAGAATTATATGGGTTTAAAAATTTTACACAGTTTAATTTCTAGTGTAGTATCAAAATTTTCAATGGCAACGTGAATAGAGTTTTTTAGAATAAAATGTAACCACCTAAATATTTATGGTTTTATTCTGAGTTTGAGAAGTTTTAGAAGCTTGAAGAAGCCTACAAACTTACTCTAACTCAATTTGAATACGACCTTTAATCCAATTATTTTATTTAGAACTATAATTTAGAAATTTTAAGCTACAGACAATTGAATTTTATTAACAGCACAAATATATTTTCGTATAAAATGTCATTCATTTTGTTGTGGTAATTTGAATTAAATTGTAATTTCATGCATTTCCTTGTATATTACTTTTTGACCGCCGTTGCCATCCAGTCAAATTGATATGTGGACGGGATAAATACAGGTTTTTCTCAAATAATAATATAACCATGTTATAATTTGTCACAATATTCTGTGAAGAATCCATTCTGATACATAGTGTTGCTTTTCCACAACGTTGGGACTGAACCCATGAACTTTCATTTTGGCCCCTATGCAATAAAATTACTGTCCTTAAATATTTTCGTTTTATTTAAGTGGTAATACATACACCCGCTACACTTACTTGTCCAAGGTGGGTTTTAAACATCGCAGCTCTATTCAGATGCCATGACGAAGTTTTGCTTAAAGAAAACAAAAAAAAACCCTGTGATGGGCCCGAACGAGGCAAAATTATGTATATTTAAATTAAAATGGGACTAATGAAAATAAAACGCCATTTTTCTCACGTTCGAATCGCAACCAACTCGATTTTATTATATTATAAAAACGCCAAAAACCAAGCTGCCAGTACTATAATATTTATAAACAAAAAGTATTTATTCCACATTCCCCAAAAACACAAATTGTTCCTTTGATAAAAAGGTCTAAGTAAAAACCATTACGTTTTAATTTTATTTCGGAGATAATATTACAAAGGAGTGAGAAAAAGGCTTGAGTATGATTGACTTGACCTTATCTTTTGAAAGGACTACGGTATTGGTTTTACGAAAATGAAACGGTTTTTGCAAGATGAAAAACCACCGCAGCTTTTTATTTTTTTAATTATTCAAAGAGACATACGGAAGATGAAAAAGAATGTTTATGTATGTATGTTGCTGAATTTTTGTTATCGTCAACGTGGTGTTTAAGAAACAGAAAACGTATTTAAATAAATTTAAGGAACGTCATGCAAGCCGCCCTTAGTTTATTTCTCTATATGTAAAATTCTCCCATACCGCCCAATTTGAAATAAGATTACCTCTTTATATATACAATTTACTCTTTGAGACTACCTAGTTTTTTATCGTGAATAATATCCAGAAACATTCTTATGACATCTATTTTGAGTTTTAAACTGCATGAAGTCTCTTTTTTTCAGGATCATACATATTTCTTCCTAGATCGAAAGTATCGAATAGTGCTACGAAATAAAAGCCTAGTTAGAATGTAACATTGAAAAAATTTGAATTCTAGATGGCGCCACCGATAACTTCTTGCTTTTGACTTTTTAATGTTTTTAAGACCAATGTTTTCTTTAAAGTGACGGCATTATTGGAGCTAAGAATGGAGTATAGATCTGCTAATGTTAAATAATAACACTTCAAAAAGCGAAAAGAAAGAACCGGTCTTCTGGTCATGAAGGACTTAGAACTAAAGATACTATTAGGCATACCGCTTTTGTTTTAAAGACATACTTACATTTTTTCTGAGCGATTGTTAGCTCTATTCATCCATTATATTTTTATAGGCACGGTATAAAATTGTGGTTGGTCGAGTCATAAATGACGCGGGGTCGAACCCTGGCTGGAAAGGATCCACCACTTAGGTATTATTTTGATTTAAAGTGCATGTTGTTTAAAACCCTTAAATACGATTAGCGTCTTGCACAACGCAAAATTTACCGTTCTGTGTAAAAGGTATTTAGGCAGTTTATTATGATTAACTAAATTTGATTTAAAGACGATCATTATGCAAGCGGCCCTAAGACTTAAGTCGTAAACGGGATTTAATTGTAAGATAATAAATCAAAGCCAAAATATTTATAAGAATAAATTTTATTAAAAGGTATTAATATACAATCAATAGTTGACAAGTCAAAGAAAAAAACTTAAATAACTTTTTGGAATTAAGAAATCAATTTTACACTATTTTATTTTCAAAGCATAATGTCCATTAAATATTAATTATTGCTAAAAATAATTTACAAGACTTAAGTATAACAGAAAACCTATAATATGGTGACCAAAATTAATGACCAGTAATTGTAATCTGAATAAAAAGTTCATAAAGGCTGGAAACTTACAGAGCTAATGAAAACTAACCATTGGTCTTATTTGACTCTGATTATACCTGGCATATAAGTTATATCCACAATATTGATCATTAATTTTAAACCTTCATTAAGTCTAGACAGCCATACTCATTTTTTTTTACAGAGGCCACTAGACCTAAAAGATGTAGTGCCAAGGATTATTTTATTTAGTTGTTTTTTAAGCTATTGCATAGGTTTTATGGCGGGATTTCAGCGCGGCGACCGAATCAAGAAATTCCGTAACGAAAATAAAACCTAACACCACCCACTCCGCCTACCATGAAGCTCGGCCGAGCGTTCGCTTAACGTGTATGTATATGGTACGACTGTACGAAGCTCGCACGGATCGAGACGAGCTGCTCCGAAATCGGACGATTACGTAAGCAGCTGTTTGTGAGAAAGTATATAGGTGTATAGGTATCTATCATATCTTTATAATGCCACACTCACCGCATGTGCGCCCCGAAAGTAAACATGTAGGTATATATGTATACATAGGTGATTTCTTTTCTTATCGGTCACCACGCTCAAAAAGTGTAACTTGAATTAATATCAAAGAAAAAAAATACTGCATAAATAATTATAATTGCATAAGTTGTTAAAAAATGCTATGTAATAGCTTTACCGCGGCAGTCCCCGAGTGCCACAAGGAGTTTTTACTACTACAATTCACAACACACTGGCTGATGGACCACCTCACGGAAAGTGGTTGCATCATTATGGTCATATGCAACACTGGAGATGTTACTAATATAAATATTGATTATATTATGCATGTAAGAAGCCATGCGGACCACTCACAAAAGCTTGGTGCACTGCAAGTGGCACAATGGCCGCAGGTAGTCTCTAGATTCTAGACTAGGGGTTGCCAACCGGTCGATCGCGGCTATTAGTTCAGTCTATCGTGCAAGGCAAAAAATATAAACGAATACATAGAATAGACTGCGCAACATAATCACTAACTGCTGCGCACATCATCTTCATCTTGTATCATCAATAAAATATTTACTTATTTGTATTCTGAACTATATTGTTTCATTAAATTTAAAGAAATGTCATTGGTAGAGTGCAGAGTTTCGTCAGTAAACAGTAGATCTTGGTTCTAATCAAGTGGGCCACCCCTGTTCTAGACCATAATAAAAACAAAAGACAATATAAAAAATACCCTCACTTTTGGCGCACAATTGGGTAGATGAAAGTGTAAGTACTAAAATATCACACTATCATCTTACTTTAAAAATATTATGAAAATTTATTACTTTTTTAAACAATGATTATTACACTATTTAATTAATTATATTTTTGACACCATTACATTGTATAAAATCTAGGAGGCTCTGATGTTTTGTAAGATGATAAGTCTGTCAGTTGACCTGACCGTCATCTACCCTATGTTTTAATAGTCCAAACAATATAAACACAAAGAGTGAGTACACTAATTTAGTTGACCATTCTGTATATGGGGAATCTAGACAATTATATTATCTAAGTTTAAACAATATACTTAAAATTAACAACTAAGAATCAC
Organism: Dendrolimus pini; assembly: GCA_949752895.1. Lineage (NCBI taxonomy): Eukaryota > Metazoa > Arthropoda > Insecta > Lepidoptera > Lasiocampidae > Dendrolimus > Dendrolimus pini. Next base: position 7,191,843 of record OX457143.1, read on the forward strand.
ATTATCAGTCACTAAAATAATAGAAAGTAACCCTAGAACACCACATTACTTGTATTTAGAACCTATTTCTTTTTAACATTCTAAAGCCATAAATTAGGATGTTACTATTGCAATGTCACCTTACGGAGGATTCACATTACTGTAGGGAGTGAACACATGTTAGAATAAATTCTAATATTTTTACAAATAAAAGAACAGGAATTAAAATAACATCTTATTATCAACTTTAAAAATATCATGATAGAAATATTTTTAATAATTTTTCAAACAATAACTAATGCACTATTTGTCTCCTTTTACTTATACCTACTTAAGACATCATAAGTAGGTAGGTATGCTGATACGAAATATATGAGGCTGCAATTCTGTAATTTTATAAAAAGTACCTCAGTTGATTTGACAGCCCACTACCCTATTTTCCTTACTTTACATAGATGGTGCTGTATACAGTGATAGATTTAGGATCTAAGATTTAGCCATCAAACTTAAGGCAGAAAATTAGATGTTTTACTGGAATAACTATTATAAAATAAAAAAGCCACAAATTAACCTTTTAAGATGGAACCACCACAAATTTGTTGCCGAACTGTTATACATGGTTGATTGGGAAGCACCACAAATTTGTGGTCAAATACAGATAACTGAAATGAACATCGAACTGATGCTTTCTCCTTCTAACTACATAGAATTTGTATTAGAATAAAAGAGACAATATATTTCGCTTGGTTTTGTCGCGGCAATTTTGATGCTAGCTTTTGGAAAAAAATTATATTTTTGGTCCTTGTTTGAGGGTGAAATAGGACATAATATTTTGTCATTGAGCTAAATCTTTAAATTGAATTTTAATTTATTTATAGGATGTGGAGTTAATTACATTATATGTTATTATTTCAAAACATTCTAGATTCATATGCTCACAATTATTACAAATTAATATAATCAATTACTAAACTAAAAGCAAAACTAGAATTTTTCATTGAAAAGTTACTATTTTGCTAAATCCTATTTTATTCAAATGTCTTGAAATACAGTTCTTTTGTTCAACTTTGATATATCCAGAGAAATAATTAAAAGTGAATGTAAACACTACATTCTCATTTCAGTAAAGTAGTGTCAGCAATATTTATTTCCAAGCTGTCTGCTGATATATCTGCATTAACTTAGTTTCTTTTAAAAATAAATTTGGCTCAATTTTTCTAAAAAAATTACAGGTTCAAGGAAGAACAAAGTTTTAAGTAATAATGCTGGTTCAAAATGTTTTGTGTAGAACAAGAGTGGGTGATTTGAATCTATATTGTGTTACAAATTGTGTATACATAATTATATTGCTGCAATATCACTTAAATATATATTGCACTGTACAAAATCGTATATTCAGCTATCCACTTTGATGTGATGTACTTTCGAAGTTTTGATGATGTTCATATAGATTGGACAAGTGAATAAGACACTACCGATAATGCTGGTTATGTGAAAGAGAAATTCCACTACTAAGGACTATGTATCTGATATTATATGGTTTCAGAAATATATGGTTTGAAATCTGATTTTAACAAATTGTATATTGAATTGAACAGGCAAGTGTAATAATGCACCACATCCACTTGATAGATGATAACATAAACAATTAAAATCCATACAATTGTGAACTTTAAGTTTTATTTTTCAGGTATAAATTTTCTTCTAATACTTTTGACAAGATTTTAAAAAGTGGAATGTTAGTTAGTCCTATTAGGAAAAACTCTCGTTCTGAAAGAAGCCTTTAAACTTACTGTAACCCAATATGAATAAGACTGTAAATGATTATGCACAGTTGGTTTACTAGGATTTCATAGACAAACTGGCAAGAAACAGTCTGATAAGTCACAGACCAGAGTTTTTGATGCAGAACTTAAAGTAAAGAGGGGTGGTATATTTCAATATGGAAGTTGTATTTTCTAACAACAGAATACTAAAATAATTACAATTAAGATCAAGACTTAGAAAAAATATTTTCACATCTGTCACATTCAGGAAATACATGTAAATTTTAAATCTTAAAAGACATATCAATATACATTCAATTGAATAAGCAACAAAAACATATCATCTACTGTAAAAAATCATGTACAGTTTAATGATATTGAAAGCACGAAATTCTGATGCCTATGTATCGTGTTACAATATCAGAAAATCAAATCACATTGGTTAATACATGAATTCCGGGGTGCAGTATAGTTATAGGGCACATTTACTTGTTATTTGTGATATAAAATTAACTTTGAGTGGTTATAATGTACACAAAGACTAAGGCAGTACTTCTAACCTATATAAAAATTTTTTTGGATCTGTTCATAATAGATAAATGTACCCTATTACCTATAACAATACCCCACCCTGCAGAAATATATGGTTTCATGGTATGTGGCAAAAGCAACACCCACTCCTAGCATAGAATAAATCTTGTAATTTATTTAGGTTCTATCTAACTAAATGTTGTCTATTACATTCTACCATGACAATAATCCAATGTTCTTTACATTACTGAAATATTTAAGACAGTGTTAGAAAATATTATTTCATGGTGTAAAATCTGTCTTAATTAAATTTAGATAAATAAATACCAGTTATGGCAGTCTCTATATTAGAGAGGAAATGCTAGGATTGGTAGACCTAATTTTTTAAGATATTAGAAAGTTTTTAAGTAATATAATATCATCAGAATTAAAAATAAAATATGGAAAATAGTGTCGATGACACTCATATGGTTAGGACATTGTATTTGTTCTGATAATACTGAAATACAAAAGCTAATGTAGTGCATAAATCCTGAAAATCTAATACAACTGGAATCTCATTACATATTGCCCTAGTTTTGTAGTGGGCTATATATTTATAACATATGACAGGAATCTGTGACACCACAGAGTATGTTCAGAACCTTTTCAAGAACTCCTCTGAACAAATCCTAGCGCGTGCATTCACTGCCAGCTTCATTTCACTGATCTCCTTATCTATTTCCTCCATAAAATATATAACAAAATCAACTAGTTTGTGTTTATACATTTGCTCGGTGTGGAAATTTGTAATCAGGAAACTGATATGATATCCGTCAACCGGTTTCCGTCTGAGTACGATAAAGTTTTCCGCCCTCATCATCATAAAGCGCATGAACTTCTTACAGAGTATTTTTTCAATTTCATCCGCCTGTTTAATCATAATACTCACTCTTATCGAGTTTATTGACGACTCTATCAAAACTTTCTCATTAGCGTTGCGTGAGATCACCACTGGGTTCAATAGTAGCTCTTTGCTTGTTCTAACTTCGACCTCCGGTTTGTTATATCTTTCAACAACTTGCGAAGAAAAATGTTCTAAACACATCGCCGCTGTAAGTGTATGGCGTACGGCTGTTAAATATGGTTTAAGAGTCGCCGACATTTTAGTATTTCTATAATTTTAAATTTCCTTTACCACACCTAAACTCACTGTAAAATTTACTATTTCAGGTTGTAAGACTGACATTGACATTAATGATTAATTTGATAGCTTAGTTATTTATTTAGGTTTATGGCTTGGCAGCTAGGCCTTTAAGCCAGATCTTAGTTTACAATATTAGTTTCTTCATTTTCTTAAAAAGGTGACAAAATATTGAAAAGTTACACAACTTGAAATCAATGATTTTGCTTAAATAATAATGAAAATGTAATTTTATATTTTGCCTTTGTATTAGTTGCATCTTTAAAATATTATCTTTTGAAAACCGGAGTTTTAATGAAACTGTCAAAGTATAGTGATTGATGACAATAAATTTTGATCTGGCAAGTAAAAACAATAATGGCGGACGTGTTGTAAAATGACGCAAGTGTAACGTCTTACGGCATGCGTTTTAATAATATTTCTTTAGTTATTGATGTGTTAACCACATTTACAAAGTTAATAGTGAACACATGACCAATTAGAATAATATTAACAACTTAGGGGAACAATGGCTCGAGAATTTGACCACCTTTTCAAACTTCTGATTATCGGTGACAGTGGTGAGTGGGCGAGGCCTGTGACTGGTGTTAGTTCATAAGCAATACGGAGCTTCGGGAGGCTAACGTTAGTCTGTTACAGGTGTGGGTAAGAGCTGTCTTCTCCTGCGGTTTGCCGACAACACATTCTCCGGTAGTTATATTACGACAATAGGGGTCGATTTCAAAATAAGAACTTTAGAAATAAATGGTGAGAGAGTGAAGCTACAGATATGGGACACGGCGGGTCAGGAGAGGTTCAGAACGATCACCAGCACATACTATAGGGGTACCCATGGGGTCATCGTTGTTTACGACGTCACCAATGGGGAGTCCTTTGCCAATGTCAAGAGGTGGCTGCATGAGATTGAACAGAATTGTGATGTTGTTAACAAAGTTTTAGGTAAGTCTACCAAACAACTACAGCAACATTAGAATTGTAATGTGGATATTGGTTCGTACTATCTTTATTATTATATACTATTATAAGTTACTAGAAACTTTCGGGAATATTGACAAGGTATTTATAAACAAAGCTATTCTATAAGTAGATATAGACTAAAATTGAGGAAGGAATCTTTATTAGACTGTCTTTCAAGCTAATTATGATGGTTTGTTAAACTTGATTAAGTAATAGATTATGTAACTGTCTGTTTTCTTTTTTATGGACTTAATTATTGCAGATGTTTTGTTAACTACCCACTGATGATTTTGTTTGTCATTTCTAACATTGCATATTGACTGAACATAATTCCTCATTTGTTATTTATTGTATTGTTATTAGCCTAGCAATAGTTATTATTATACTATATATCTATGTTGATAACAGCTAATTCATACTTAACTAAGCTAATAACATTTTAAACCATATAATAGTATGCATATCTCTATCAAGATATTATGTTAAAGTATTCTTCATTGTTAAAAGTATTTATTAATATTCTCTCTTGTCCCCCTTACAAATGATACAATTTATGACAAATTACTATTTATAGTTTAAAATAGAATAAATTATATTATGCCTTAATGTATACACAAAATATCCAAATAAAATTAATCTTTTTTGCCTACAAAGTTAGCACATATTGGCTTATTTTCTATTTATCCTTAATCTAAACCTCATAAAGTGACAATTTCTTTTATTTGTTAAGTTTTTAAAGACTGTTATTGATAGTTCCCAATGGGAACTTCCCATATTCAGTCCTATGATTCTCCATCTGCTTTGTATGTCTAAGATACCATTTCAGAACTGTTTTGATACTATTTACAAAGACAATTTCATAAAAACAACATACCCAATATGCACTCTAATGAAAATAAGAATACATATTGCACAATTGAATTGTACAGATTAGTAATTGAAGGTCATGAATCAACCATTGTTTCCAAAGCTATTTTAGTTACTGTAAAATGAGAAAAGCAATGCAACAAACTCCCCAGCAACATGTTTTCTTTACTCAAGTCCTATGACTCTGTAGGTTATATTTTATAACAAACATCTGATGGTCACAATAAATATCATTATTAATCCTCATTTACATTTAACTAAAGCTTTTGTGATATAAATGAATGACCATTGTCAAGAAATTTGCAACATAATGTGTTTTCTACCAGAGTGATTGTTATAATGTTTGTGTCTATGGCTTAACAAAATAATTTCTCTGAATAGAATACAGGACACATAAAGTTCAGTCTAGAGAGACTATTATTTATCACAGTGATATCACAGGAAAATATTTTATTGTCTTGTATTTATGAATGAATGGCACTCTGTTGTTCGTGCCTACCCTGCAAGGGACCTGGCGTGAAGTTATGTATCTATGTATGTATGTCTTGTATTTATTCAATAATATTATTCATATCAGGGTAATAATAGTACCAACACTTTTTGTCTAATGTATAATATATTTTTTACAGTTGGTAACAAAAATGATTGTCCATCAAGAAAAGTGGTAGTAACAGAAGATGCTCAGAGATTTGCCAGTCAGATGAACATACCGCTATTTGAAACAAGCGCAAAAGAGAATATCAATGTTGAAGAGATGTTTCTCACTATCACTAAAATGGTGAGTATAACTTATTATAATATTTAAAAGCTTAGCTATTGTTGGTGGTGCCTCCTTTAATCCTCTCTACTCTCGGCCAGCTGTTTCACTTCTTTATATGACACAACAGATATCTTATCCTTTATTTGTTTAACAAACATCCTCCTAGGTCTTCCCTTCCCTCCTCTATATAGTACTTTACCTTCTATTATAATTACAAGAAGAGTGTCATGTCCTAGTAAATACCCAAACATTCTTCCTGTTCTTTCCTCTATTGTTTTAATAATTAACAATAGTTACCTTCTTTATTCTAAACAAATACTAGAATCAATTTAAATTGTTGTTAAACCACACTCAGCGGTTTAAATGTCTAGGCTTACATGATCTGTATATTGTTACAAAAAGATGTGAGCAAACCTACATATTGAGGTTACTAGTCTATGAATCTGCCAATTCACCATCAACAAATGTGGGACAGGCATTTACCCCTGAAATCAAAAAGTCTATACCTAACAGTAGGAAGTTATGGGATGTTAATTGCAAATATCAGTAAATGAAAGTGTTTTTTCTAACATTGTATTAAATTGAAAATTATGGTTTAATATGCATTTAAACCATATAATACCCTAAAACAATTCTACTTGAGCATGGTTTTCGAAATATTAAGTGATGGAGCTATAGGTACATACAAAATAATAACTAAATAAAACTTGTTCATCTATTTTCTCAATATTTATCAATTGTGTTATATGCCTTCATCCACTTATGAATTCAATGATGATAAGTAACCTCTTTTCCTATTGAGTGCTTCACATGCTATCCCCCACCATAGAGAATGAAGTAGCAGGGGACTTGGTTCCCATTGGCGGTGGAAGAGGTGTGTAGCCGGCCGCTTTCCAGGGCCTGAGTAAGGGGGCAAGGCCAAATAATCGAAAAAGACGAATGGAGGAACACCAAGATGTTTTAGTGGATACAGCCAACCATCACATGGTTATAGCATTTCGTGCTTGTGGACATAGTGCCACCTTATTGTGCTACTGTGTTTCTCTTGCAGTTCTCCTGCAAAGATGTAATTCCCCTCTAGTTAAAAAAAAACCAGCTGCCAGTTAATTTTTCATATTTCATGTAGCATCCTTTGTTTAGGTTATTTTATAACCACTTCATTAGAGCCTTTATTTACTCACTAGCTGATGCCCGCGACTGCGTCCGCTTGCTGCAGATTTTTAACTATCCCATGGCAACTCTTTAATTTTTTGGGATCAAAAGTATCCTATATGTTGACCAGGGATATAAGCTACCACCATACAAAGTTTCCTATTGGTGTTAGCATGATGATATATAACCTATATAGCCTTCCTTGATAAATGGGCTATCTTAACACTGAAAGATTTTTTCAAACAAGACCAGTAATTCCTGAGATTAGCGCGTTCAAGCAAACAAACTCTTCAGCTTTATATATTAGTATAAGATACATTGCTAATTATGAGTAGTGTCATATTTGTAGTAAGTGAACCATTCCATTAAAAATTGTTATTTGAGACAATAGTCTGCAATGTTGCAATTGTTTTTTTACTTCAGAAAATATAAAATTAAAGTTTGAAGCCACTGGTAAATGTTAGTAGGTATTACCCCTTCAAAATTGATTGTCCTTAAATGTAGTTTATGCATTCCCCAGTATCATCAGCTTGGTAAATTTAAATAAAATGTATACAGCTCTTTTGTTGCAATAATGCCTCATTCACATTTGCATTGGTTAAGAAGTGGGTTTTAACTAGCAAAAGTGATGAGTTTAAATCCTTATCATCATTTGGACAGATATCTACTTAATCAGCAACTTAATATTTAACTGCTAAATTTATGTCCAAATAAGGAATACCAAGATGTTTTAGATAATATATTAGAAATAAGTTATTTTATACTTTTAAGTTTTTGAAGTCGGTTTTTTTAAACGAAGTTTTTTTTTATTTGTTACTTTTTAGTGTATAAGCTATGGGTAGGCCTACGAAAGGTGCCGCGCGCCTTAAAAAATATAGGTCCCAAGAAACGGGAACAAAAAAATGATTGTAGAATGAATACTACTTGGCCAAACTATGTTAAATTTTTAGGGGACCAAATAGCAACTATTCCGCTTCAAACTAAAGAAGAATCACAGAATTACGTAAATCGGATCATAAATCTCAGAGTAATTGGTATTGGTACATACATAAAAAAACATACTGGCAAAGTTGAGAACCTCCTTCTTTTGCAAGTCGGTTAATAAAATATAAATAATATTAGCCCGTAAATGTCTCCCATTATAGGAGAACGAATAGTATACCACACTTGTCCAAGGTAGCTTGGGAGGTTTGACACATCGGTTAATCTTCGATGTGCTGGTTGCATCACGATGCTTGCCTTCACCATTGTTCAAATAATGATAAGGGCTTAGTTTGTCAGTTTTGCAAGTTCTCTGTTTAAGTAATGTATGTAAATCAAGCTTAACAGAGTTACTTTCTCATTTATTCATTAGTATAGATATCTGGTCATATCATCCCAGTAATTATATAGTTACTGCATATTGTCATGTATAAAAAAAGATAACAATGTTCAATAAATAATTAACATGCGATAAGACTGCCCTTTTACTGAGGAAACTATGACTCACCCACAATGGAATGGTTTACATTAATCTAATTATTCACCCATGTATGAAATTATGAATTTTAATGTTAACTTTTAGTAATATTTTCATGGATCGTAGTAAAAAAACGTAATTAACATATCTAACAAGGTTGAGTCATAACTGTGTTTTCATTGGGTTATTTTGAAATATGTATACTTTCTGGATGCCTATGTGTGGTTATGTGTAGTATATTTTAAGAAACGGATTACAGATATGTTCATAATAGCAAGGAAGAAAACTACTAGTATGTACTGATAATATCTCTGAAAAGATCCTAAATTATACATGGATAGATGGCGCCACAGGCCATTCTTGTCGCGCTTATTAATTTTTTATTTACAATTGATTTTCATATAAGAATTTTAAAAGGAGAGAAATAATATAAGTGTTAACTCAAAAGCGATACTTTATATCATACAATTTCGAACTCTAATGCAATCAAATAAGATCTGAAATAATATCCCTTAGTATCAGATAGGGTATTTGAAATTAGGTCTTGTAACCACCTTTATTCGGCCGCAGCATTGCATATTCAAAGTCAATCATACTTGAAGTAAACTCCAGTCTTGCACCAGAGTTGACAAACATTTTTTCGTATAAAAATAGTCGAGGATAGAAAAGAATGATTAAAATATTAATATTTTGATGGTAAAAAAGTTATTCTAAGGGTTTCTTGGGTATGTATAGAAACTATGAGGAGCTGTGGGACACAAATAAGAGTATTTTCCTTAAAATTTACAATTTTAGATGTAAATATTTCGATATTACCATAGTGATATTTGAATAGATTCTGTGCTTGTTCATACTCTGTTCACAGCTTTGAATATAACATAATTATATAGATTTTAAAGTTGAATATAGGATGACTTCACATACTGGAAAGTATCATAGACAATTATGTGATATGTGTTGGTGAGGCATAGAAAGTGTTAGTAAATTATAGTATTAATCACACTCGTCTAATAAGCAAATATTTGAAGAGACCGTACTGATCAGCTCACAAACTTTTCACAGCTGGTTTTTATAGGCGCTCCACGTTTTCACGAGATTCTTGATTCTCGCGCTCTTCTCGCGAGGTTTTCGCGAGACTGTGCAGGGCCCTTTAGTTTTCGCCTATTACAGTGCAAAATGTTTCAATCGCTGTGCATTTCTAGGGTATTATTGTAAGCTACTAATCCGTCTTTTTTTTTCTTAAGTTTTCGCGACTTGTACACATAATAAAACTAAACTAAAGTGAATAAAAACTTTAACAATACACGTTTGACAAATGTCATCTTTGTCTTCCGTGACCACGGCCACTGAAAAGCGGCCGAAACGTCGGATAAACCTAAATCAAATAAATTACCGCGCTTAAAACCGTTAAAACGTAGTTTTATTATACTAATCCGTCTTTTACATTGTAATATTATTTTATTATAAGTCTTATACTAAGATTAAAATTATTTTCAAACAATATATTCATTTAAATTATTTTATTTCAGGTTCTAAGATCAAAATTGGAAATGAAGGAGAGACAAAACGTGATAACAAACGACACAGTACATCTCAAAAAGGGTCATAAAACAAAGAAGAAATGTTGCTAGTGGTCGCACTTGACAGTGCCACGGACATTGCATATATTATGCTCAAAATATCACAAGACGTTGTACAACCTTGGCGAGCACTATGTCGAAAAACACAGATAAATCCATTATGTTCATCACATTATTTAATATACCATTAGACCTTAGTTGGCAGTTTTCTCATCCCTTAAAGGCCAGGCTACAAGAAAGGTAGTATGAAAAGATATTTGTGGAGATAGTACTCATAACTGTAAAATGTATGTCTTATAATACCAGTTTCTGCATTAAAATTTGTGGTAATGAGTTAAAATACATAGCCAGATCTTTTACTTTTGTGGCTATTAATACTGATGATGATTGTCTCAATGTCTGTTACCAGTCAAGGCAGGCAATTATCAAAAGAGCGCTAATTATCCTGAAGTTAATTAGGGAATATTACAAACTGGCTAAAAGCACACAAATGCAAATGATTTATGTATTTGAATCTCAGAAACAGTAAACCAATTCAATTGTGGTGCTTTCGACTACCCATAATGGTCTTCTCTCCTAATTTGTAGTAGTCTATTTTTAATGGTACCTCTCGTAGCACACGACCACTATATATTAGTGTTATTATTCAAAAAATAAATTTATATATTACCGTTTTCAGGATTAAAATAATATTATAGAATGTAATATGCCAGGAAATCCTGAAAAGGGTATATGGAGATGGAAAGCTGCCATATTTATTATACCATACTGTTTCATTAGATCATTTCACTATTTTAATTATTTAGGTCTCTGTGACAGCTTGACAAAATATAATTGATATTTTAACATGGGCATATTTTTATGTTTTCAATATCAGATCAAAAAAGAGATACATGATTAATTTCTAAATGGCAATTTCATATCCAATCAAGCTGTCACTCTCACTAGGAGGCAAGTGAGCTTCAAATAAGTGACAATCTCACTTCACATTCAAACCTGTGAAATAGTATGGATGATGCAGTAATGATACAATTCATATTACCACTTTAGGTTCATATTTTAGAACTCATATTTGTGTACAAAATTACATATAAATTTAGTAAAACTGTCATCATATGCTTCATGCATGTGCTGATACTTTTTAATCTGGTTAGAGGGCTCAATATTTTAAATGAGGGCGAGTCAATAAAATTTCAGATCAATGTTTTTTTTTCAATATTTATTTAGAATATCATATTGCCGTCATCAGTGCAGGATACATAATACTCGTTAATAATTTTACGAAAAATATCAAAAAAAAATTGTTCCAATATTCTGCAATGACGCCGACTATATAACAAATGTACGTGTATTTATAACGTATTGTATTACAAAAGAAATACCCACTTTTGTCATTAGATTAGAGTCAATACGTCTCACAAAGTCTCATCAAGATTAGGAGGAGATAAATTTAAAAAGAACTAACCTAGATGGACGCCCTCTTATCATATATCTATGCACAAAAGTATCGTTCTAAAATATGGAGCTGAAAGATATGAGTTGTTCAATGCACATAAAGGTGTATGAGATGGAGACATTCTTCCAAATTATATCACATAAAGTCTGCTATGAATGTAACAACGTCGGGTAAAGAGCATATACATTATAATGGAATAATTGACTCCAAAAATTACATTAGAATATTGTGAATGCATAGTTAATTATGTATGAATGTATTTTATCATCAGGAATTAATGTGATGGAGTGTCGTGTTACATAATGTGGGAGTGTTATAATTGCAAATATCATATGACCCATATATTTAGGGTTTTAGTTGTGTTGCAAGATCAACAAGCCAATGTTCTTATAATTTATTTTATATTTTTAATAGTATTTTTTTTTCTGTGTATTGCTCCTCAAAGTAAATATCCAAGTATTTTGGGCTTTGTCTAGTTAGTAAAATTATAATAAAATGTCAATGTCACATTAAAAGTTTAAATTTGTTTTAAAGTTTTGGAACGGTGAAAGCATCTGTGTGATTTCCGTAATCTGTCATCCCCGGCCTTGAAATTAGTGTTCTGATGTTTAAATCATGATCGCCTTAATTCACTTGTAATCAATTTTTATAATCATTTATAATTCATCGTTGTACATACATTAACATTTTTAACATAATTTTAAAACAATTCTAAGTCGTTTCTTCACTACAGAGGATCGTAACTTTGATGGCAGAGAATAATAATTATTGCTCTCTAAAGCTAACAATTTGGTTACATCACTATTACAATAATAAAAGACCTGCTTATGCAGAATGGAACCAACCCACATACTGCCAGTTTAGAGAAAAAGCCGTTTTTATTAAAATTTTGCATACATATGGTTGGTTCCATTTTACATAAATTGGTCCTAATTCAACTCCTAAAGGCTATGTTTATTAAATCTCATTCACTCATTCATTCTATCACATATTTCATAAGTGTATGTTGTTTATTATCAATTTGTTGATCTTGTAGCATAAAATTATATGATGTTTAATTTCTTTATCAACCTATTATCACGGATTTGTGAACGAGATATTAATGCGATGAATCACACTTATATAATACCAAGATAAATTATTTGTATGTTATTAAAAAAAAGTATTATAATTTGAGACTATTGAATATGACTCACGCGATTATAATCTCGTATATTTAAACATTTGTTGTAGTTTGAACCAGTTAACTGATCAACATTTACATTATTCGATAACGGTTTTACCTCTCGATTGTGAAGAAATAAAATGGTTTACATTCATTCATATACCATTTATCCTGTCTGGTCCCTCTAATCCCTTCTCTTATATACAATCTTAAACGTATATAAGAGAAGGGGTTGCAAACGTCTAGCTGGGGCTGTTTGCCTGTTTGGCACTTTTGCAATAATATATTTTTTTAAGTACCTTATCATATGTCGACTGAATTTCATTATATCGCTTTTGTATATCTTACAATAATTCATGGTCATTGGTAAAAAATTCGATCTTATTTCTATAGAGTTTATATGCAATTGTTAATTGTATGATGTTAATTTTTTACCCAAGGAGTAGAGCACTGGTATCGTATAATATAAGTCTGCACAAATCTTCAATAAACACCAGTCTCGCACAACTGCAACTTATTGTCTGTAAGTTGTTATGAGAAAATAAAGTTTCAATTAACCATTGAATGGACAGTAAGATCCGGCATTGATAATTAAATTGTCGAAAAAATTAAAAGACTTGCGCATTGGTTTTGTATTGAGAACCGACAAATGTGCATGAATATTTATTAAATAAGAGCCCATAAAGTTTTGTGTGGATCAGTTAAGTGGGTCATGCTAGGATAGATCATTTTAATTATAGCTAACTTTTCAAATGGTTATAAATAAAATCCAGTGGGTAACTTTTAATAGTGAGATCATGAGATATTTATAATTTTTCTAATTTAAAAATATTGGCAAAGTATACGTGCTGAATTGTCTGTCCAAAAATTCCAAATTTATTTATATTTCTACAACATAAGGGGAGATGTTTAGGCGAGCCTAATTTTTTAAAACTCCGAATATATAATACTATAAACACGTTGAAATTATTGAAATTAACGTGAATGCAGGAGTTACGTGTGAACTGTTAGCAACATTTTTTCTTTATACTGGAATATTTAACATCCAGGTATTTCGATGATAATTAATTAAAAAAAAAAACTTATCTTTTGTTTAAATCAATTTCTTGGTTAATTTCTGAGGGTTTAAATAGTCATTACTTTTAGATTTAAATGTTTAATTTGCCTGGTTTCGTACCTAAATGTTTGCCTTTTATTATAAGAGTTACCCTGTTATAGGACTGAACTAATTTATCTTATGTATTATAATTATATACCCCTTTCCTGATCGAAATTAAATACGCAATCAAAAATAGAATTCTGAACGTTTTATTCGTAATTGTGCATAAACGCGGAACGAGAAAATTGTGCGTGTTTTGTATTCAAAGACAAAATTCGATTGCTAGGGTATAATAACGACGCTCGGAAATCCATCATTTAGGCAAAAAATTGATCAGTAGAAATAATGTTCAATTATTGCACACGACTTGTCTAATTGTGATAACAACACATGATTAAAATTTTGGGATTATTCTGCAAATGTAACATATGACATGACCAAAATAATTGATAATTATGAATCGACTGTCTATTTTGCCAGTGCTAAAAATCATCACCAATCACCATATTCGTAAATATTAAGAGACAAAGTTTTTACTTCAGTTCGCTTATCTATCATTAAATTAAAATAAAATATTATATTTCATTTTTTGCAATGATTTTTGTTGATACGTGTGAAAAGATGAACTATTAAATATTTTTCTAAATCCCCTTACATATTCATAACAGTTAAAGTATATATTCATAATTGCATTCTAAGTGTGATTGTGAATAATACATGTTTTAAGAAGACTATAAACCTCGTTTTAATATTACAAAAAACTTGAGAGGTGTCAACGGACACCCGGATGGAACGAAGTTTTATTATTTATTATGTACAAAAAACCTGTATACACTCAACAAAAATAATCGTCGCGACACCACACTGTTCAATGCGAAATAGAAAGACGGAACGAAAATAACTGGCTTGCTTTCTATGAGAGAGAGAGAAACACGCGCACGCCGCACGGCTTACAACTATAGCAAAAAGTGTCGTTACAGCTTTTGGTCTTAATTTTTTCCGTCTAGCCCCCTTTCGCAACGCGCGATAAGGAACTTCGTTCCAACAAGAGGAACAAAGTAAATACAAAAGAAGTTTAATGGTGTACAAGAAGTTAGGTAAATACATTATATTCGTCGCATGAGGTAAATTGGTTCAGTATATGACTCAATTGTATGAATGCATTTTAAACTTTTACCTATCGAATAGTACACAAACATATCTTAGTTGTTTCGATGTAGATGCGCTCAATATTATTAGTGTTCGTCGACTCGTTTGTACGAAACCTTTTGTAATGTAGCTAATTTTAAATACAGGGACGTAATTAGACAGCTAAGAGCGAAGGTTTCTTTGAATCAGATATTGGTTTTATTTGTCACAATATATTGGTTTGAGTGCTTGACCCGCTTGGTTATGGTCGATTTTGTTTTTCCTTTCGATATTTACCTTGGTCTAAGTGTTTCCAAGAACGGTCTAAGACTCTAAGTGGTGTCTGTTTTATGTTACTCATAAATATAAATTTAGTTTAATATCGCTATTAACAACCGTCTGGATGTATTCATGTTTTCTGTACTAAAAAATAAATTCACTACAAAAAACAAATCATTACTTTTTCTGGTATAAACCAGTCGCCAAATAATGTTATCAAAATGAAGATAAAATGAATGTTCTCAAATCGAAATAGTTAAATTAATTAATATTCAAATTGTTGTCTTTTCAGACTAATCAAATATTGCCTTTGGTCAGTAGCTGTCTTTTATTATGGTCCTGTATATATTTTATGCCAAAATCTTTCTTATGTATTGCATTTATTGCTAAATATTCACGAGAGTTCTCTGTAGACAAATGCCTAGTTGAGATTAATTGGTACTAAATTTGTATATTTTTCCTAAAATACCATTCCCTTTTTATTGTACAATGTACGCATGTCATGCAGCTTTCATTTTAGTTACGTGCATGATTTCAGTTCAGTACTCATTTTTATTTTTAAGAAATATTGTTCATAGGTACCGGCATTTTATTTGTTTTAAAAAATGTAAATAGATATATTTTGCCCATAATACGTCTCTTGTTTTATTTCCCTGAGTTCATAGAAGTAACTGGTACCGCACCTATTAAAGGAAGTGTGAAACGCTGGTTTAAGTGATTTAAGAAATAGGTTGCGGAGGAATTTGTGTATTAATAAAGTAAGCTATAGTTTCTCATAGGCCATGAGCAGTAAGGTTCGAATCTTTAGATAATGCCTATTCAACGAGATTATATTATAATGTAGTAGTTCGAAAAAGCACATTTCAGGGAACAGTTGACATTTGCAATACAAACCTATTATAATATGATTCTCAAAGAAAATAATCAATATTCAGATTTAACTATAATTTTTTTAGTATAACAAAAACTGCATTGAATTTAAAATTCCCGCAGAAAGTTTCTGTCAATTTTAGGTCCTTCAATTCAGTTTGTTCAATTTTGGCTTGGCACGGTTTGTGCATTCAACCAGAGTCGTGTGGAATAAATGAGTTAATAAAACGGTGGGTCGAGTGAATCGAATTAGCGCAATTGCGCTCAGTAGCACTAGCAAACTAGCAATGCATGCGGCTGAAGAGTTTTTGGCGGGAACTGAAAGGAGACGTTGTGCTGTGCAGTTTTATTTTCTAAAGATGTGTATAATTACTCCAAAATGAACAATAGTTGCAGGATATTGATAGTTTTTGAGTAGAAATTATGTGTTTTTGTAAGAAATGTGAACTGTATAGTCAGATGTGATCTTTCGAGTTTTCACAAGAACTCCATTGAAGGGCGTCGGTTGTAGCCTGCAATACAACTACGCTACTATACGAAGACCTATTAATTAACATGTTTCCGACTGAAAGACTTTGATTCTATGGTCATGAATAAATAATAAATAAAAAAAATGCATGCGGCTGGGGTTTTTTGGCGGGAACTGAAAGGGGACGTTGTGCTGTGCAGTTTTATTTTCTAAAAATGTGTATAATTACTCTAAAATGAACAATAGTTGCAGGATATTGATAGTTTTTGAGTAGAAATTATGTTTTTGTGAGAAATGTGAAATGTATAGTCAGATGAGGCCTTTCGAGTTTTCACAAGAACTCCATTGAATGGCGTCGGTTGTAGCCTGCAATACAACTGCGCTACTATACGAAGACCTATTAATTAACATGTTTCCGACTGAAAGACATTGATTCTATGGTCATGAATAAATTATTTAAAAAAAAAATGCATGCGGCTGGAGTTTTTGGCGGGAACTGAAAGGAGACGTTGTGCTGTGCAGTTTTATTTTCTAAAAATGTGTATAATTTGTTAGGCATTAGAACCTCTTTTGTATTATTTATATTTACCTACTTCTAATATTGATACTGACTTGACATTGCTGTAATAAAGAAACCATGAAAAAAGCACGCTTTGTTTAAATCGCTTAACCCAATAATTTATCAAGTTTTCATAGGTTATGGGCCCAGACGCCCTATAGGTTGTAGGGAAATGAATAAGTAAAATGTAGAGAGTAATATTATTAGAAAACTATAGTAATATATATAAAAATTCTGATATACCAAAAAAAAACAAAAGAAAATGTCGGAAGGAAAATTTCCCCTACTAAAAGAAAACTGTAATTTTGCCCATTGGAAATATCGAATAGACCTATTATTAGAAGAAAAAGGTATTAATTTAAAAGAGGAGATTAAGGATAATAAACAAAAACGCATATTAGATACAAAAGCTCGTGCTATTATTGTTCAATGTTTAGAAGATAAATATCTCGATATCATATCAAAATGTCAGACATCCGAAGAAATGATAAACGTACTACAAGAAACTTTTCAGAGAAGTAGCATACAAAATAAAATGCATCTAAAGAAGAAATTACTAACTATAAAATGTCAGCCGAACGAAAAATTACAGGAATTTTTTATGAGATTCGAACAAATTATAAATGAATTAGAGGCAGTAGGATGTAAATTTACGGAAATGGACAAAGTTTGTAATATTTTAACAGCATTACCCAAAGAATATGAGAAGGTGATAACGGCAATAGAAACTATGAACGATTTAAATATTTCAATGAACTTCGTGAAGGCGAGACTATTAGATACTGAATTAAAAATAAAGAACAATGATGAATATAATGAACCTGAAACAGCATTTATTACGTGCTTTAAATGTCACAAGAAGGGACATATTGCGAGAAATTGTAACCGAGGAAGTGGCTCATCAGGACGAGGTCGAGCATTTCGAGGACGAGGTAGGACTTACCCAAGAAGAGGTAGAGGAGCAGGACGACAATATTTCAATGGTAGATATGAATACCAAAATCAGTATAACAATACTGAAAATTATGCAGAAGATCCTAGTAGTTTTTTATTTTTAAGTATAGATGGTCATAGATTCAGGATGTACGGAACATTTAATTAATTCAAATTTTGAACAATATATGACTAACGTAAATATTTTATCTGAACCAATAAAAATTTATATTGCTAATGGGGATTGTCTTATAGCTAAAAAGAAGGGTACCATAGATGTTATTTGCCAAGGTAGGAATATAAAATTAGAAGCGCTATTAATAGATAATATCAATTTTAATCTATTGTCAGTAAAGAAAATTGTTCAAAACAACTTTGAGGTCAATTTTAATAAAGATTATGTTAGAATATTCTGCTGTCGTACAAATAGATCAATAAAAGGCACTTGTGTAGGAAAGTTATATATTTTAAATACTAATGTCAATGCAAACGTGTGTAATGCAGCAAGCTCTGATGATCTGTGGCATAGACGATTGGGACATCTTAACAGAAGATGCCTCCGCTTGATGAATTTACCTACGAGTGAGAAACCATGTGGTCCATGTATGATGGGTAAGGCAACCAGACTTCCTTTTAATTCTGTTCCCAGGCCAAGATCTCGAAACATCGGCGAGATTATTTATTCTGACATAGCAGGTCCGATGAGAACTGCTGGAATAAATGGAGAAATTTATTACCAGGTAATAATTGATGATTTTTCACATTTTTGCAACACATATCTTTTAAAACATAAAAATGAAGCTGCTACAAATTTGATTAATTATATAAGAAGATTAGAGAATAACAAACAGACCAGAGTAAATAAAGTTAGATGCGACAATGGTGGAGAATTTAAGAACCGATTTTTCCAAAATTTTTGTTATCAAAAAGGAATCGAAATTCAATATACGCGACCGTATTCTCCTCAGCAAAATGGTGTGTCAGAGAGAATGAATAGAACCTTATACAATCGAGCGAGAACTTTGTTGATAGAAACTGGACTACCAAAGAACTTATGGACTGAAGCGATTACGTGTGCAACTTACCAGCTGAATAGATGCCCATCTTCAGCAATCCAATTTAAAACACCAGCAGAGATTATGTTTGGAGATAGAGATTTATCAAAACTGAGAGCTTTCGGAAGTAAAGTGTGGGTATTAACAATGCCGAAAGGGGATAAGTTAGACGGAAGAGCTAAAGAAATGAAAATGACAGGATATGCTCCAAACGGGTACCGCTTGTGGGATCCGAGTAATAACAAAATAGTAATTTCAAGAGATTTAAAATTTGACGAAAATGATATAAAATACATAGAAAACAAACAAGAAGAAACTCAACGGAGATACTTTGAAGAGGAAGAAAAAGAAGAATATCAAAATAGAGAGACAGAACAACAGTTTGAAGAAAGGGAAGAAGTAACGAGAGAAACACATATGTATGAAAGACCAGTAAGAGAGAGAAGATTACCTACTTATTTAAAAGATTATCAAATGGAGAATGAAGGTCAAGATAATTCTTATGATGCTAACATAGCATTTTGTCTATTTAACAATAGTGAAGATCCTGAAACATTTCAAGAAGCAATTAGCAAAGGTGAAGAGTGGAAAACAGCGATAGATAGCGAAATAAGCTCATTAGAAGAGATGAACACGTGGGAAGAAGCAAAATTACCAGATGACAAGAAGGCGATTGATACTAAATGGATATTCAGAACAAAGCAAAATGGTAAGAAGAAGGCTAGGTTAGTAGCGAAAGGTTTTCAGACAGATTCTAAATATAATGTTTACTCACCTGTTGCTAGAGTGTCAACTATCAGAATGATGCTAAGTCAAGCTGTACAAGAAGATCTACCTATTAGGCAACTAGATGTACCAACGGCATTTTTAAATGGTTATTTAAGCGAAGCAGTATATATAGAACCTCCTGAGGGTATAAGAGTTAAAGAAGGCCATGTATTGAAACTAAGGAGATCTTTATATGGTCTGCGTGAAGCTCCAAAGTGTTGGAACGAAAGATTTAATGATTTTATTGTCAAGCAAGGATTTGAAAAGTCGTATTACGATTACTGTTTATATGTCAATAAAGATGTATGGATTTTGATATGGGTAGAACACAGTTTTGTTAAAAGTTTTGGACTTGTGTAAATATTAATATATGAATTAATACCTAATTATAGAATAAATAATTACTGTAAATATGTTAAAAGAAAGTACAGAGAGTTATGTTTTAAATATTACGTGTTACAAGGGAAAGCTATTATGTTATGTTTATAAGTGCAATATTAAAAGGAATTTAATATTGAAGGGGGGTGTTAGGCATTAGAACCTCTTTTGTATTATTTATATTTACCTACTTCTAATATTGACACTGACTTGACTTTGCTGTAATAAAGAAACCATGAAAAAAGCACGCTTTGTTTAAATCGCTTATCCCAATAATTTATCAAGTTTTCATATAATTACTCTAAAATGAACAATAATTGCAGGATATTGATAGTTTTTGAGTACAAATTATGTGTTTTTGTGAGAAATGTGAACTGTATAGTCAGATGTGATCTTTCGAGTTTTCACAAGAACTCCATTGAATGGCGTCGGTTGTAGCCTGCGATACAACTGCGCTACTATACGAAGACCTATTAATTAACATGTTTCCGACTGAAAGACTTTGATTCTATGGTCATGAATAAATTAAACAAAAAAAAATGCATGCGGCTGCTGTGACTGTGTTGATGTTCCTTTTGACGTTTTCAAGTTGAAATAATAATGACTTACAAACGAAAGAAATATCACGTTGGTGATACTCATTTAAAGAAAAGGTGGAGAGTGAGGAATAGGAAAAAGGATCTGGATCAAATAGACGAGGATTTGAAGGAGGGTAAGCAATACAGTTTCAAAGGTTTCATCACATGGTTGAACAGAGGTTATATTTACAATACCATTATTCCTTATTTTCTTCTTGGATTTCAAGTAAATACATATTGAACATCGTAATGGTAATTGTTGCATTTGTTTTACAATACTGTTACTTTATTCATCATTTATATCTCCAAAAATATTTATAAATTATATAAATTGGTTATTTAGAAAAAGCGCTCTTAGTCCACCTATTTTTCCTAACAAAGACAAACTTTATAGCCTCTCCTTATTAGGTGCACTTCGCTGCCCAATATGTAATGTGCGAAAAAGCATCTATTCTTTTATTTTGTTTAGTTAATAAATTTCAAATTTTAAAGATAGCTTTATTACCGTGTCTAGCGAGCTCAAATATTCTTTTTCAAAGGTTGCTTCCATACATCAATATTTATTTGTTTTATTTTCAGAAAAAGCTGAGCAGCTTTTAAACCAAGATGTCGACTTAGACTTACCTGGTGCTGCACAGCATTACTGTCTCCATTGTGCAAGGTACTTTGTTGATGATCAAGCATTAAAAGAACACTTCAAAACAAAGGTGCACAAACGAAGACTGAAAGCTTTGGAATTAGAACCCTACACTATAGAGGAAAGTGAAAGGGCTGCTGGTCTTGGCAACTTTAAACTACCAAACGAAAGGAAAATTCTGACACAAAACACCAAAGCAGATATAACAGATAAAGACGGAGATACAGTTTTGGAAGAAGTCAGTCCAAATAAAAAGAAGAAAATAGACAAAGATGATACTTAAACCCTTGGTAAACATTTTAACCAAAGTAAGAGATAGTAATATAAATATATTTAGAAACTCTGCTCTATTTGTAAATGGTGCTAAGGCTACTGAGAATTATTTATTTGTAACACCACACATAGATTTCAATAAGACTTTAGAAAATAAAGAAACAATCCAAGAACAGCTAAAAAATCGAAATGCTAATATTAATTTTGCTAAGTTGGAAGACCTCTGGGCAGTGTATGAAGATTTATGTTCTAAAAAAACTGAATTGGAAAATAAGAAGAATCAAATTTCAAAAGAATTAAGTAAGTTGATAAAGAATGACCCAGATGGAGATGCATGTAAAAAATTAAAACTACAAAGTAGTTTATTGAAGGAGAATATAAAAAAATTAAAAGAGCCTCTTTGGTGTGCCGAAGAAGCTGCAATACTTGAAGCCTTGAAGCTGCCTAATAATTTACACCCAGATACTGATGTAACTAATAAAGTTCTATACACCCATTTAACTCCACCTAAAAAGTACAAAAACCATTTGAAAATCAGTGAAGAATTAAACTTGATTGAGTTTAAAAATGACCAAAGCTATTATCTCAAAAGTGATGCAGCCACATTTGAACTAGGAGCTAAATTTTACTTCAGTGCCTGGTTAAAGAAAAACAAATTTATTCAGTTCTCAAATCCTGACTTTGTTAAGAGTGTTGTGGTTGAGGGCTGCGGTATAGAACACACAAGTTTTAAATCAAGTTTTATTTTAAACCATGATGAAGATACTAAAGTAAATCCAGATAATAGGCTGCATTTGACTGGAGGAGGCTCATTGTGTTCTTTTCTAGCTTATCATGCTAAATATGTCTTATACCCTAAAGTATTTCCTTTAAAATACTTTACTATGGGACGTCAGTATCTGCCATTGTTATCAAATGAAAAAAGCCTGTTTAATGTTAGTCAATTTTCAGTTGTAGAAATTTTTAATGTAATAAAAATGGATGATAATCTGGATACTTCTCTTCATGAATTGATTAATGTTGTAAAAGACTTTTATTCTAAATTAGGATATCATTATAGAGTAAGTCTTATTTCAGCTGATAAACTAGCAATGTGGGAGTCTTTACGAGTAAGTATAGAAATGTATTCCACATCTCTAGATAAATATGTAGAGGTTGCAAATATATCTGTCAGTGGAGATTTTATTAGTAAAAGACTTATGTTTACATATGTTGAAAGTAAACAAAGCAAATTTCCACATATTATTTCAGGTACTGTTTTGAATGTGCCCAAGTTTTTGGCATGTGTTTTGGAGCAGGAACAAGATTTTAGAATTCCTGACTTGTTTAAAGTTGAAAATTGGACTATATAAAGTACAGCTTTAGAACTTAGAGCTATAGAATTTAAAATGTTTACTGATATAATTCACAAAGTAAACCAACAAATAACCTATAAAATCGTTGGTAGTTTGCTCTTTTGTCATGTGAAGTAAATACATTAAAGGAAAGAATATAATATGTTTGAAAATTTCGACTACAATAAAAATCCACAAAATAGGATTT
The DNA here is from genome assembly GCA_949752895.1 of Dendrolimus pini. Classification (NCBI taxonomy): domain Eukaryota; kingdom Metazoa; phylum Arthropoda; class Insecta; order Lepidoptera; family Lasiocampidae; genus Dendrolimus; species Dendrolimus pini. The sequence goes on from OX457143.1 coordinate 7,215,266, forward strand.
TTACAACATTGAGCGTTTGTACTTGATTGATTGTATGTAAAAATAATAAATTCGCATTTTAAGATATCTTTCATTTTTAATTCATTGATGAAACAATGTAATAATTCAAAACAACAGTAATTCAGACAATAAAATTAAATATGTATTAATAAAATTATTAAAATAATCTCGGTCGCAAACTGCGTTTTATTTGCGCAGGCCTCATCTGTGAGTAAATAGATCCTCTATTAACAATCTTAGCATGCGCTTAGCCTTCGAGGCTTACGATAGCAAAAGTCGCAGGTGTATAGTATAGACCCGCGATATACTCAACAAGTTTCTACTTTTACTTTTCTAATAACTTACAATTTGACTCATATGCAACATCATTAAAACGTGTAATAAAGCATTATTAGTCCACTTAGGGAAATGGACTAGGCACTTTACCTGTATTCTGGCTTTGTGGAGAAAAAGCAACAACGAAATCATTGAGAAGAGATTTATTAATATGCCCATGAAAATAGGCAAACTTGAAGATTCAGACTTTATAAATGATGTTATTAGAATTAGTATATCAATATTTATTGTTATAATAATCTATTTTTGAACGACACTGCGTTTTATGAGGTAGTTTTTTCTATAGATAGTGTAATAGATTTGTCACAGCGTTTTAAGTCTAGTTACGATAGAATATTAAAATGTTATCATTACTCATAAAATAAATTATTGGCTTAGACAAAATTTTATTGTTGTTTTTTTACCAAACCATCATTACGCCAGAGGCCCAATTCCACTGTTACTTTCTTTTCAAAATCGTCGCACACTATCGCCTCCATCGTAGCTTTACCTAACTTCGGTATTTTGTTAATTCTAATGGCGTACCCGTGAAATGCCACTTTATCTTTATACATATTTATAAGCGAAAGCTCGCGAAATAAATGTTTAAAATTCTGGTATTCATTTTGGCTAACGTCATTGCTGTCAATTTTTTCTACTATTATTCCGCCGCAAAAATATAGAGAAGTTACTGTGGCTTTAGTAGAATACGATTTTTAACACTACCTATGAAATCGTAATTTGAATGTCTTTGCAACGCCAAGATATTGAACTAGCAGAATTGGGCCTTTTTAAAATTTCAAAACTATACATAGACTAGCATCAAAATATTACAGTAAAGTTTTATAAAATATCTTTGGCGTCATATATTGAATTGAAATTCAGTTTGTTCCCACATCGGATTCAGCGGATCTACTGGCATCTGCATTGTAATTTCAATAACCTCTGCATGACCAGTCTTCGTAATGAGAAGTAGGGTGTGTGTTCTGGAAATAAAAAACACCTCTTTATTAGCTAATTGCTGTAGTATATATGCTATAGCTAGTGGCTTCATGCGACTGCACTCGCGTGGCATTTAGACAGATATGGCCTTACTTATAATCGTTTGTTAAATTTTAAGAAACTGCTCAGGAACTGATTAACGAAAATCTTACCCATAAACTCCTCTTAAGGATAAGAGGTGGTGGTAAAGTAACTCATAAATAACTGTCAAAAATAACCAACATCGAGAAGTAGTTTAAGAGACTGCTAAGAGGCAAGATGGCGAGTTTCGTTTGAAACAGCCATTAATTACGGGCTTAAGAATCTCGTATTTAAGAGATGGCTAATCCTTTCTTAACGAGATTATTATAAGTAAGGCCCATAAGGTTTATATTAATTATAGTAGTATGGTAAAAATATGACAATCGCTAAAAATAAGTCATCTATGTACATTTCTAGACGACGTCAGAAGACTTTTTTTTCTCAAATCAAATCATGGCTATAAAGTTGGGTTAAATGTTGCTATAGTGTACACATGTTTGCTCTCATAGTAACATAATATACAAGTGAATTTTTCCAATAGGCCTTCAAGGGCTAATGCTATACGAAATAGCGAAAACACTCAAAGAAGCCGATTTTTGTAACATTCTTAATTTACATGCAATTTTACTACTTTATAATCTACATAATGTTAATTTTTAAGAGTTGGTAACCCTGCACGTCGAGTAATCGTGTACGCACCATGGTATTGATCTCACACGATAATATTGCACCAAACTTTATCTCCTAGCATTATACTCCGTGCTTTTCATCAATACAAAATAAAAAATAAATTATTTATACAGTCTTTTATAAGATATCTAGAGATGTAGTTTTATGAGGACTAAAATTAGATCAGCTTAACGGATCTTTTGATGCAAACAAAAGATAGATCGGTACTACTTGTATTATCCATGATACTAAATTACCTTGAACCATATCTTCCTTCCGGGACACAAACGTAAATGGAACTCAGTTCTTTGTACATTGTTGGTCTCTTGCTTTCCAACTCTAGATCTGGCAAGTGACTGTAATTATATAAAATAATATGAATCCTCTATAACTCCAGATGAAGTTATTTTTAAATAACTTTATCTGGAGTTATATCGCACAGCTTTGGGAAAGCGCAGACTGGGAGCTCATTCTAAATCCGTATAATACATAAAATAAATTTTCTTGAGAACCGAAGTGCAGGTGTACTAATTTTTTTTTTCGGAAACCCTATGTTAAACTTATATCATATAAAATGGACATGGATGCTTAGATCATGAAGAGTGGAGCAGAAGTAGAAGTTAAAGCACCATTCTGAGCAATACCCCTTTGCTAGGTATTGAAAGATTCTTGTCAAGAAAATTTATAATATTGCTACGAGCTGCGAGACTCGAATTAAAATGCCGTTAGAATTAATATAGAGTTTATTAGAACTATACAAACACGTACAAGACAGGTACAAATATAACCGAACACAACAAGTCCAAACGTAATGCAGAAGGTCGTAATTCAATATAACGCGCAAGTTCCGTCACTTATTAGATTCCCGATTGTAGTACACACGTCTCGCTTCGCTCGTGGTTCTTGCTCGACTGCCTCCCCTCTCCATCAGGTACTTGTTTTATACTGCACAAATGCAATATGTCCGCCCGGCAGCTGGACCGAATTTCCTAGAATCAGCTTGTACTTTAAATCCGTAACACCTGGCTAATGATTACAATACAACAATAGGCCGTATGCCAATAAGTAAATAAAAGAAGACGACCATAAAAGAATTTCAATGTTATTAGTTCAAATGCCGACGGGTAATAAATGTGCTTTGTTTCAGATATATATGCAGGTGGATTTTGTTTTTGTCGGCGCCTAGGTTATAATAATATTATAAAATATTAAACATGCCGTATTTGAACATTAACGCTATTAAAAAACAACTGGAATAGACTATATAAACGATGGATAACATGTAATGTAATTTTTGTTAAATTTCTTGTTTGTTTTTCGGGATTCATGTAAAAACTACTGGGCCGATTTCGATGCGGTTTTCGCTATAATCCACAGCTAATTCTTAGACATGTCATAAGGCATTTTTTTCATAAATGATGCATCTTAGTGGTACGACATTAAAATTACAATCTAATCTAGGAAATAAGACTAATGAGTAATTTAAATCTGACCTAAAATAACTAGATATAACTTAAACTAAGAATGTGTCTAATAACACGTTTCCTATTGTCTTTATTAAGGAGAAGACACTTTGTTCATGTGTTCTTTGTTAATGTTTAGCACATAGCACTACACTTTATTATTATGAAAGTATTAACTAACTCAAAAGGTTTTGTCCTCTTGAGTCTTCTTAATAAATCGGTATTATCAAGGAGCTGGATGGCCTCGACATTTACATGGTGATGAAGCCGTTGCTGATGGGCTTCAGCGTATTTTTTTATTACCTTAATGACGAGGTCCACTTTTATGTCATAAGGCATGAGATACATTAAGTTATAACTGTTGTTAACAATATGTACCACCCACTCCAATGCTCACCACTCACCTCTCCCTTGATCTCAACAACTTGATCAGCTCACGGAGAAGCTCCCTTTTGCTGTCGACTTTCTTCAGCCTTTCACAGGCGTCCCGCATCAATTTGGTGCCGGCCTCGACTTTCTTTAAAGGCCTATCTGGAAGACTGTTCCCAAAACCGAGGACATTGTCCCCAGCATGACTAGAAAGATTCTTAGATATGTTGCTGTATGCATAAACTTTCGGCACATTATTTCTGAAAGTGAATGGATTGCATGGGTACTTGATGTATTAGGGACCATCCAAAAATTACGTCACACGAATTTCATGTTTTTTTATACCCCCCCCCCCCTGTCCTTGTCGCAGATTCGTGAAACTCCTCCGTTCCTAGTACGACATCACATATTTTTCAATTTTTACATCAAGAAATTATTAACTTAGCTAACTTGCAGGTCCGTAATTAGTTTTATTAACATTTAAATGATTAATAATAATTTAATCACTATGCTTATACAGATATGAAATATGTTGAAGTGTCTCGTTAATAGGTCAAATTTTGTATTTTAAATCTGAAATCTTCCACCCCTTGTCACATAATAACACACTTCGTCTTATTATTTATAGCCAGTTCCTATATCTTACTATTCATTTACTTGTCTTGCCATCGGTTGAATTTTATTTGAATTTTAAACATTACTTGTATGGAGCTTATGTAATGTAATTTTAATTGACAGTAAAGCAAATATACGATTGGTACGACATAGGAATAGGAACCCGCCAAAGTCTCCACAGTATATTTCGTACAGTTGTTACATACATTGCGTTGCATTTCTTTTGTGCTACTACCATAATGAAATTGTTATTGTAATGTCTGTAATATATATTATAATAATAAAATATACTTTCCAAATTTCTTTGAAGGAATAAAGATTTATTAATTACCTTGTTTGCTCGATCTCGCTAGTAAATATTAATTTTACGTAGATAATTACTTTCGAAATTATTAGTTTAATTCTGTTACCCTGTTAGAGATTTTTCCTATATAATTAATTATTGGGCTATTGTCATTCTTGGATTCTTCTTGCACTGCGTACTAAAGTACTAAGTTCTAATGTTTATCAATTAGGCTTACCGAAATTCAACAGTCACAAAGACAAAACCATTACATTGATCATCATATGTTTTAATCTCATTGATATATTCTTTAGTTTCTTTATCACCTGTGACATACCCAAACACGATTTTACCACGACCTGAAGAAAAAAGAAGGTAGATTAATATCTACTTATGAAATTGCATATATTTATTTCAAAATGGAATCTTCAAATTACTCATTAAAAGACATAAGTCTACCACCGATTCTAAAACAATTTTAGTTACTTTTAAAGGAGAAGCGGCGCAACATACTCCAGCAACCATATCTTTACTTCATAATTATTATTACTAAGAGTCTATAAAAAAATGTACTTTATACTAATACAAGGTTTAAGTAACTTATATGAATGATTACTGAAAAAGCTTGGTGGTGATCTCATTAAACCCTTTTGTACGGTCATTTAAAGTCTTTGTTATATAATAAATCTTCTCGCACAAACATTGCTATACAAATTTTTATAAATGTATTTATTGAAAGTTGTTGAACGCTTTCTGGGATTTTGTTGAAGAGCATTATACTTGGGATTTTATGGAGCCTACATGTGGGAGTTGCTAATTTATTTTTGTTCCTAGTATTTATACAATATACTGTGAAGCCCCTGAAAATTTTTATCCATGCAGGAACGGAGAAAGCATACAATTTCCTGCGGCCGGGCGGCCTGTAACAGGCAACAAAACAAGCCTCAGCTAGGTGACAGGGTATTTATCTTGCCGTACTTGTAAGGAATATATGGAGATATGTAGCAAAAAAAATAATTAGTACGCTATGTCTTTATATTTAATACTATAATAATATTTTCTATCCTTTTATTGCGCTCTGTCTTATTGAATATGCACTGTTTGCTACAACTCCATTAATTCTTCAAAAGTAATTCTGTAACACAATTCTGTATAAAACTTTTAAAAAAAGAACTTAAATATAAATAGAACAGCAAATATAAAGAAAAACAATTTTTAGCTAGACGTGTTGCTGGAGTTTCTTGCCGCTTCTTCTCCTTAACAGCAATAACACGTTGCAAAGCGGTGTACATAGACTAGGAAGTAAAATTAAACTTTAACCTATATGTATGACCTTCAAAAAGTGTTCTCCAGCGTAACTTATTTTGAATAAAAACTTTTGAATTTGAATTTGCTCGACTGCATGGCTACGACCCATGGTCCAAAGTATGTTGCCATAGCAACCTTGAGTTGTATTCCGGCATTAGTGACCAGATCCAGTCTCCCTTAAGAGAGCAGCAGCGCATTTGTAGCACTTTTGGTGTTGCAAAGGTCCGTAGGCCATGGTAACCGCTTTCCATCCAGTGAGCCATTTGTCTGTCTGCTGAAGTCCTGCAATAAAAAAATTAAAAAGAAAATCTTTAAACTAATCTCGCAAGGAATCCCGCGCTCTCATGTCGTAAATTGAGTGATTGTAAAATAACTTATCTTCTGCGCTTTATGTGGGAAAAAATACTAACTTAATGGATTGTCTTTTATATAACCAGGTAGGTTTAGTAGAATTCCTATTTTTTTCCTCACGGGAGATAGTGCCAACCAAGTACTGGTACAATTGGCACCCAAATCGAGGCCTGTAAATAAATTGTTCATTAATTAATCATTACTCCATACCTGAATATCTTAAATTTAAATATTAATTAATACATGTTATGACTTGTGCATATACACAAGGTGGAAACTGTCAGGAGGGCAGTAAGAGAAGTTTACCTTACTGTTGCAACTGCACGAAAATGGTCTTGGGAGACTATTAATAATTATTCGTGAAATTTTGATTCCCATTCACATATTTAAAAAAGTACAGCTAGCAAGAAAATGGCCATTTTATACAAACTTTTTTTATGCCGGTTGATCCTGTTTCTGATCAAAAATTTCTACGGGACTATCCCAGGTTAAATATAAAATAAAATAATTAAAAATCAGAAATCGTAAAAACTTTTCCCGTGCATCATTTAAAAAGTTCAACTTACCTTTTTTATTTTTCAAATCTTTTTATGACTGACAAGAACATAATATTGAAAAAAAAATCACCTTGGAATTCCTTATATTTTTATTTCGAAACAAAAATGTCGGTCCAACCAAAGACTTCAGAGAGCTGGGTGTGTGAATTTTTTATTTGATCAACAAAAAAATTCGATAAATAAAAAAGGTAAATTGAACTTCTTAAAAGATGTATGGGAAAATATTTTTGTGATTTCCGACTCTTTTAGTACTCCAACGGTTGGTTTAGACTTTCAGACCAACTTTCACGTCAACATTATACTAGTATAGTGTTAATACATTTATTTATTTATTCATTTTACATTGCAATATGTGTGGTAGCAATTGATATTGCCAAAGACTAATCTTGAGCAATATCAATTGCTCAGAAAATTATTTGGTTTGTGTTTAAATTGACCCCCTGATGTTGTATTTATCTATACTAATATTATAAAACTGAAGAGTTTGTTTGTTTGTTTGAACATGCTAATTTCAGGAACAGCTGGCCCGATTTGAAAAATTCTTTCAGTGTTGGATAGTACATTTATCGAGGAAGGCTATGGGCTATGTATCATCACGCTACGACCGATAGGAGCGGAGCAGCAATGAAGAATGTCTGAAAATCGGGGCGTTTTGAAAGCAAATTCCACGCGGATGTCATCGCGGGCGCAGCTAGTGGTTATATAAATCTGGTTTTGAATTGGTTTGTTCAATGCCTTAAATATTGATTTTCCTATTATTATTTAGACCATTTACAAATATTACCCTTCTATTCTAGACATATTGTTTCTTTGTTGTTCTGAAAAGTGCAATTTTGCAATGACTTTGAAACCTTACAAAAATACACTGTTGTGAAAAATAGAAAATCCAGTGAAAGCAATAAAGAAGGAAAAGTAGGAAAGTGGACCTCAAGCTTCAAACATTTGAATGCAATCATGATTAAATGAGGATGACTTCTAAATAATAATATACCATATTTGAGAGCTCCAGGCATGAATTTAGCAAATGAGATTTTTGAAACAGTTTATTTTAATGTAAAAACCCTAAATATCTCCAAATCTACTTTACAACACTTGTACAAAAAGTGTAACCATATATTGCAGATGGTAAGAAAATTATATAAAAATAACAAATATCTGTTAATAAAAGTTAGTAGAATCTAATTTAAAGAGTACCTCCAATCACTTTTGGGTCTTCACTCCAATGTGCCATGTTCTTTGTAGGTCTATCATAGGACTCATCTCGATTTGACACCAATATCAAACTATAGTCACTCTCAGGATCATCACAACCAATATACATAAATAGTATGCACATTTTTCCTGCAAAACAAAGCACAATAATTTATAATAGTCCATGTGTCATAATAAACAAAAAGAACAAAGCAAACTGAACTGAATTAATTAATCTAAGAAGGAAATATAACATAAACATAGTAAACAATGATAAAGTAATATTTGAAAATTGATAAAGTGACTAATATACAAAGGCCTTAGTATTAATAACAATATCTCTATATGGAACATTAATCAAATATTAGTAATCAGCCTTGTAACAAAAAATAATAGCAGTAAAATTTTGAAGAAATAGGGAGGTCATATTCTCCCTTGAAAATATAGTTGATATAATTATATTTTTATTATATGTATAAATAAATTATGTAAAATAACAAATGAAACCATTAAAATATATTGAGTTGTTAAATCTATAGATGTTTGATAGAAATTTTAAGTAGTGGGGTATTGGATTGGGGAGGGGGGAGGCATAGTTACTCCTACTACAACCCCTATTGAAATATAATTTTTTAAGGGTTGGGTTTACAGATATATCCCCGGATGATTTCCTGGATGATTTTAATGGTTAATGTGTTTAGGAATATATTTAAGACTTATTTATAACAACTGAAATTGGTTTTGAGTGGAAAAAATACATATTCAATTAATTATCGAAGTTTAAAATTCACGACAATTATCTGGTAATTTTGTCGCAGAGACTTTTTTTGTGCACCGGAAAGTGTACATTTTGAAGAGGACAGGATTTATTTAAATAGGAGACTGTATGTATCCGAAAATTTAAATATGTGGAGTTTTAAACAGTCGGTTAGGTTAGGTTTTGTGTAGACCAAAGCTAGAACCGACTGGTAACCATTCACTATTTATCTTATATATAAGTGAAAAACAGAAGTGAGGTTAGATTGACAAAAACATTAATAACTCAGGAACTATACATTTCCGCCACATAGGAGTTGCACAAGGGGTAAGTTTTCCTCCCCCCACTCCTCCCTCCCCCCTCATTACTTATGATTCCGGGGACATATATGTAAATCACACCCGTTTTTAATAAACCTAACCATAGAAGATGGTGATCTAGGCTCAGTACTCTACTTAGTCTTGAGAGAGTATGGATAGAATAATTATTTATAAGGTTATGTTTACCAAAAATTAATATTTTAAAAACTCCGGATCATACAGGTTGCAGAAAGGGTAAGTATACCTTCCCCCTACCCACTACTTAAAATTCGTGTATCGAATACTGAGGAGCAGCTTTGAGTTCATTTGGCGAATTATTTTAATATAAAAAGAAAATACAAAATCATCTAATCTTTTAACTGTTGCAAATAGCAATGAAAAATGCGCTTAGTAACAGCTTATATGTTTATTTACCTGTTTTCGTAGTACAAAGGTCGATGTTACTGTGATCTATCAATAAAACTTACACCGAATAAATAACTGGATATCTGTCTTCTTTATTAAACAACATACCGTTGATAAACAATAAGCGCAATATAATGATGAACGCACATTATTTATAATCAAATTTTCCGTGTTAATAAACTTCTGTGTATATTACAAGATAATATTTAGTTGCACATACACGAAATGGTTGTGGCAATTTATACGTATTATACAGTTTTTGTCCTTTTCCCAGTCAAGATAACAACACAAGATCAATAGGAAAGTTAGGTAGGTATTAAAAACAGAAAACAGCTGATTGTGTTTTTTTTTGCTTGTGTTGGTTGGTGTCAACTGTCAAAACAGATTAATTAGAGATTAGGTTGTCAAATTCTGTGTCAGTTTATTCAGTTCGCTACAAGTTCACGCAAAAGAGATCCATTTATACCGGTTTTAATAGATATATTAATAATAATAGCGGTCCCAACAGACGTTCTACAGCACTGCAAAAATAAAAATCCCGATAGCAGCGCTACCTACCAGTTCCAATTGTGAATATAAACTATCTGGGGAGTCACTCAAACACAAAAAAATATCAAAATCGGTATGTCGTTCTTAAGTTATGCGCGTACATACATTTCTATGATTCATTTTTATATGTATAGAAGATATACAAACTCTTGAGTTTCGTACACTTTAACACAGCTTACAGTAAGTGTCTTTGATGCGACTTGTGCCTGCAGGCGATGGCGGAGTGGCAAGCGAACTTGGCCGTAATAAGCGAACCTTATTACGTTCCTCCTTGCGGCAACTGGGTGGGCGATTTCGATGACATGGTAGCGGTGGTGGCTAGAGCCGGGTCCGGCACACCGCTTACGTGTCTCGAAAGAGGAAAGGGTTATGCGGTGGCGGAGAGCGGAAGTATCGTCGTCGTCGGCGTTTACTTCTCGCGAAACGTTTCGTGAGTGAGTTCGAGCTTCACTTAGACGCCATCGGGGCTGCCGTACGCAGACTGTCGCCTAAAACGATTTTCGTGATGGGCGACTTTAATGCGAAGCACCTCTCCTAGGGAAACGCGTTCACGGACCCTAGGGGTCGGGTGGTCGAGGATTGGGCTCTTCAAGCCGGCCTGACCATATTGAACCAAGGATCGGTCCAGACCTGCGTGCGCGCGCGGGGTGGATCGATCATTGACCTGTCATTCGCCACTCATGCGGCCGCCCGCAGAGTCGTCGGATGGAGGGTGCTGGAGGAGGTGTAGTCGCTCTCTGATCATCGGTATATCAGATTTGAGCTTACCCCCTCCTCCGGTCCGAGCCCTATTCATCGTCGCCCCTCTCTCCTCCCGCGTTGGGCCCTTACCAAGCTCGATTCGGAGCAGGCCGAGGAGTGGGCTCTCACGGAAAGCTGGGCCTACCCAGCCGAATTCGCGAACTTGGAATCGCAGGCAGAGCACATGCGCAAGACCCTGACGAGGGTCTGCGACGCGGCGATGCCTCGTGTCTCCAAGTGGCAGCCTCCGTGCAAGCAGGTCCACTGGTGGACCGAGGAGCTGAGCGAGATGCGAAAGGCAGTTCGCATCATCAGCCACAGGCTCAAAAGCTGCAGGGCGCGCCGTCCTCCGGATTACGTCGCGGAAAATGGACTCGTGGGCGAGTTCAGGGAGGCCAGAAAGGCCCTTTCGATTGTAATATTGCGAGCGAAAGCCCGGGCTCGGGCCGAGCTCCTCGAGACGCTCGTTCGGGACCCTTGGGGGCGTCCGTACCGTGGGGCCCGCAACACGTTGCGGCCTTGCACATCCACGGTCACGGAAACGCTCGAACCCGAGGTGCTCCGGTCGGTGATCGACGGGCTCTTCCCGGATCCGGGAACTTCTCTCCCCCCAGTATGGGTCCACCCGTTCCCGACACCCCCACGGACGAGGAGTCTCACTCCATCTCCGAGGGGGAACTAGACATTGCCCTGGACCGGCTCTGGGGCAGGAAGACGGCACCGGGACCCGACGGGGTTCCAGGTCGACTCCTCTTCCTGGCCGCTAAACATCTACGCGGTCAGCTGCGGGAACTGTTCGAGGCCTGTATTCGCGCAGGTCGGTTCCCGTCGCAATGGAAGGAGGGGCGTTTGTGTCTGATTCCCAAGGGAGGTCGGCCTCCCAACGATCCGTCCACCTTCAGGCCCATAGTGCTGCTGAAGGAGGTCGCCAAGGTCTTCGAAAAGATCTTGGCGGAGCGGCTCGTGAAGCATCTCGACACTGTGGAGCCGGGGCTCTCAGATACGCAGTTCGGGTTTCGAAGGAGGCGCTCCACGATGGACGCCCTCGAGACGTTGCGAACGTTAACGGACGAAGCCGTCTAAGCGAAGGATGTCGTTCTTGCGGTGTCGCTAGACATAGCGAACGCCTTTAACAGCCTCCCTCATGAGACGATCAAGGAGGGGCTCCGCGCGCATGGAGTCCCTCCGTACCTCACGAGGCTGTTGGGCGAGTACCTGCGGGATCGGCATATCTCCTTTGGGAGGGCGGTGAGTCCGGCAATCCCGTGTTAGGTCGGCGACGCGTCGCGTGCGGCGTTCCACAGGGATCGGTCCTCGGATCTATCCTTTGGAACGTAGGCTACGACTGGATCCTTCGGGTTCCGGTTAGGCCCGGGGTAGGGCTGATCTGCTTTGCGGACGACACCCTACTCACGGCACGCGCCGCGTCTTTTGCGGAATCCGTGGACATCGCCAACGCCGGGTTGGCGATTGTCGTAGATCGAATAGCTAGGCTGGGCTTGAGGGTCTCCCCCGCGAAAACGGAGGCCATCATGTTCCATAGGAAGTTTCGCAATCCCCCCCCGGACTTGTCCGTTACAGTCCAGGGTGGCAATCAGAGTAGGGCCCAAGATGAAATATCTGGGGCTAGTTCTTGATGGGAAATGGCTGTTCAAAGTGCACTTTGAGCAGCTAGTTCCCAAACTCGTCAAATCCGCGGGCGCACTCTCCAGGCTGCTTCCCAACGTGCGCGGCCCGGGGGGTGCGACGCGGAAACTTTACTCTGGCATCCTGAGGAGTATGGCGCTGTACGGTGCGCCCGTCTGGTCCACTGCACTTCACCGCCACAACAGAACCCTGATGCACCGGGCGCAGCGGGTTCTGGCCGTGAGGACCATACGGGGGTATCGCACAGTATCGTGGACGGCGGCGACTCTTCTGGCGGGCGAGCTGCCCTGGCATCTCCAGGCAGACGTCCTGACCAGAGTTCGTCGTACCCGGCAGGATGCCCTAGCTAGAGGCCTGACCTTCTGTCTGTGAAACGGGAAACCGCTTCCTGCATCGTCGAATGGTCACGAGACCTCGAAAGCCCTGCGGCCGGTTTTACGGTAGACGCAATCAGGCCAAGGCTGGAGAGATGGGTCACCCGCACCAGCGGAACCCTGACCTTCAGGATGACACAGATACTGACCGGACACGATTGTTTCGACCAGTATCTGTGTCACATTGTGGGCTGCTTGCCTTCTCCGGACTGTCGCCAGTGCAGCGCACCCGATACGGCGCTTCATACGCTGATCGAGTGCGCCGCATGGAATCCGTAGCGTTTCGAACTCGAGGCGCACGTAGGAGCGGTCGGCTCGCTCGGTGACTTGGTAACGGCCATGTTGCAGAGCGACGATTGCTGGGGAGCTGCGGTTACTTTTTGTGAGGCAGTAATGTCTCTCAAAGAGGCCGCAGAGCGGGACAGGGAGCGAAGTCCTTCGGCGCGTGCTATGGTCTCTACTCGAGGTCGCCGGCCTTCAGCTGGCACCCGGAGAGGCAGGTACGCGCATTACTTCTCTCCCTGAGTTAGATTCTGTTACGGGCGGCCCTTAGTAGCTAGGAAAGCAAGGGACCATCGACCCCCGTCTCGAAGTGGGGTGTGTTCTCCCAGGGCACACTCCAGGCACTTTATTGCGCTGGATCGACTGGGTGTAACTATGTTCTAAATCTCAGCCTTTCCAACACAAACAAAAGCGCAGGGTCGTCACGGGAGGAGGGGGTTTTTAGTGGGTATTGGGGTTGCTCGCTCGTGTAGCAACGCTCGGAGTCTCCACACTATTCTGTGTCGATCGATCGCGGACGGAGCACTGACAAAGCATACTATTGCTAGTGTTATCGCCCCCGACCGACGCGTGCCGTTTCCTAGCAACGGCCCAGATTGTGCGTAAGTCGGTGTAAGCATTTTCCCTCGCCTCAAAAAAAAAGTGTCTTTGATGCATGAGCCTTTTAGTGTAAATGGCACCACAGAACACCTCCCCCTTACAGGAATGGCACTGCTTCAACGCGCCGTCGACATACTATCATGCGTCACCGGCTCACTACACTGATATTCTGTGACTTTCTATCTGTCTATCGCTCAACAGCGAAACTGCGACGGCAACGGTACAGGCGGCGCGATCACACCGAGTCTTTTGCGACGCGACACGACGTCGGTGCGACGCAGTGTCACGTACACGCGCGCTTAGATTTTTAAGGGCGCGTTCCTCCAGTAGCTCACAACGCCCAAAATTCTCCATCAGCAATTCCACATAGCGACCATGGCCGTTATGGTCGTGGCGAAAACGTCACTAGTGAAATCATTATTTTCGATCACATAGCGCTCATAACGACCCATACAAGAGGTTGATCGAAGTGGGCGTTAGCCACAGCCTCTCTATCGATTAACATTGAAGAAGGCGTTTCAAATCAACCAATGGCATTGTGAATTTCATCGTAAATGACATGAAAACATAATCGTTCCACTAGAGTTTATGATTATAAAGCAAGTGGAACGGGAAAATCGCGGTCGTGAACGTGGACGTTGTATTTCATGATAGCTATCAGTTCTGGATGTATGTCTCTTTTACTTTGTTTGGGGTTCTGGTGATGATGTCTCTTAGTGTGGAACCAACCTTAACGAGTTGTCAAAAATCGTCTGACAGTGAAGTTTGTGAATTCGTGTGTCTAATGTCTATGAATGATTTCGTGAGTTTCATGGTTTTTATTCTTCGTCTACGGTTTTTATGTTTTTGTAATTATGTTAATAATTTATTATATAAAATTTTATTGATGTCGTTTTTTGATATTTATGAAGTGATGAAATTTTAATTTAAGATATTGAAAATTATGAATACATAGCAATAATATGGAATCAAATATACCATATTTTAGTCTCCCAGTAAGTAAACAATGTCGTAACTTAAACTCAGTGAGATCTATCCCAGTTTGTATAAAATCTTTGTTATTTTTCCAGTTTCTCGACTCTGAGACATCAGAATTAGGATTTAGTAAGCCAGAACCGCAGGAATGTGAATATGACGAATTGCATCCCATTTTACCATCACATGGGTCTTTGCTTGGGCCTGATGATGTACTTGCTCAATTTTTGTATGGAGACGAGCCTTTAGAAGAACCAGACCTAAACGGGCCAACTACATTACATTGCGAGATATGTCGAAAGCAATTTGATAATGCTAAGAAGTATCATGGTCATCTTAGAGTGCATTGTAAAGAGAATAAATGGGTTTGTGGTAAGCAAAGAAAATGGCACGTCTTCTTTTCGTTTAACCATTCATGTAACGGGTTTAAATGTTTGTTTCCTCCACAGTACCCTTCGCTGTGTGTGGACTGACATATACAGTCAAATTTTCAGTGTTCCGATTTATGTGACTGAGGTTTTTTGTATCTATAGTACAATATTGGGGTCGGGTATACCCGGGAGGTGAATTTCATGGTGATTTGTGTTTAGGGATATGCTTACAACTAATTTATAGCATTAAATACTTCTTTTCAATTTCAAGGCTTTTGGCATAATTTTTTCACCTTCCATATATAAAAGCCTCAAAATAAGTGTGAGAATACAACAAGACTAGAATTTTAATTTATCAAGCATGGACGTATAAAGAACAACGGATGGAATGTTGTCACTATACAGATTGAAGCACCATAATGGCGGCACGTTTCTATGTTTGCGTGTTTCCAGAGTTGCCAGTCAAAGAAACTTTCCCTAAATTTTGACATATTCACTACACATTATTATATGATTAAATAAATTCGTTTGATGTTGTCCATAAATATTTGTTTCATAATTTAGGATAAATTAGATTGTAGTATATAAATATTAAATAAAACAAACTTCTTCGGATTCTTTTATCTATGTAATGTATTCCATCTCATTCTTTCCTACAGAAATATATGTTTGTCTTTTTCTACGTAACGCCTCAACTTTTTACTTCACTTGATTTTTTTAACTCCTCATAAAATTTTCATACCGGGGCTTATAACTCAAATCGTTTCTTAAGGAGTAAACTCCAATAAAAATAAAAATAACAGTATGTTAAAACACTTTGTGTTCTGTTATTTTTTTGTGATACTGCCTTTTGCTATCATATGTTCTGTGAATTCCTTCAATTTTTGATATGTGGTGAAACCTAATGGATAGATACTTTCCGCAATGTATTTGATAAGATTTATTTGGTGTTCTGTTCCCAGGAACAGCTTTGACTCTAAGTTTAAAAACACTTTGTCACTACCTACGAATTTTTCTAGTATTTTATCAAGCATATAACTATGTTGCTTATTTTTGTATATAGTTATGTCAATTTAATTTCATACTAACTTATTAAATTTATATTAAAATTGGAGAAATATTATTCCCAAAGCTGGCAACACTAATTTTATCAAAGAAAGTTTGGAGTTTTTGGCGGGAACTGAAAGGAGACGTTGTGCTGTGCAGTTTTATTTTCTAAAAATGTGTATAATTACTCTAAAATGAACAATAGTTGCAGGATATTGATAGTTTTTGAGTACAAATTATGTGTTTTGTGAGAAATATGAACTGTATAGTCAGATGTGATCTTTCGAGTTTTCACAAGAACTCCATTGAATGGCGTAGGTTGTAGCCTGCAATACAACTGCGCTACTATACGAAGACTTATTAATTAACATGTTTCCGACTGAAAGACTTTGATTCTATGGTCATGAATAAATTAATAAAATAAACAAAGAAAGTTTTGTTTACATAAATTAATAATAAATATGGTTACAAAATAATTAAAATAAAACATCAGAGTATTTTACCTGTGGAAAGTGATTCCTTGTTCTTTTTTTATCACATATTGTGCTTTGGAAACAACATTTCACGACACAGGTTGGCATAATTAAATAGTTATTTTAATAACTCACTACGTCTGTACTCTATCAACACTAGCTGCGTAATGGTGGACGCCGAGCTTAGTTGCTTTGTATGTGTGCTGTAAACATAGGCGACCGAGCTTACTATGGGTGCTTCAGTGTTTTAGTGTACAACATTCTGTCCGTTGTTCTTTATACGTCCATGTTATCAAGCTACAATTTTCAAGTTGGTTTTTAGGTTCATATTATTGTATAAGGGCAAATAGAAAAAGCAATAGTTTTTTGAGAATAACTAAGTATATTTAAGATTTGAAAAATTCTCTGCACTGATTGTGTCTGTTTATAATAAACATATGTGTTGGATAAAATGTTTACTTACATTAACACCATTCCAGCTGTCTGTATTACATATAGTTTATTTTAGATAAGTGTCCAAATGAGAAATTCTCAACCAAACAGTTGTTGATGAAGCACAGTTTGACCCACAAACCACTGCAGAGGGTATGGAGGTGTCCCCAGTGTACTATGTCCTTTGAAGCCTTGTGGAGGTTACAACAGCATTTGTTTGCTAAGCATCTAGATTACAGGTGAATTTAATAACTTGGTTCTTCTTTAAATATTATTCAAATGTGAGGTTTTTTTTATTTTATGTAAAGGCATATACTCACTTGCGAGTCAATAGTAAGGTATTTAAATGCAGACTATACTATATTGTTTTAGATTTTATTATAAGACGTGTCAAATACCTAATTGAAATTCAAATTATTTTATGTACTTATAGGGTTGTCTAGAAGGGACCCAGTCTAATATTACATACAGATTATTATATATTATTATTAATAAAGCATTATTAGGAACCAATAAAGCAGTAATAATCTGTAAGTTGTTATTTGTAGATAGATAGATAGATAACACTTTATTGTACACCATTACAGAAAACACAAATGAACTTATAGCCTAAAAATATTCAATATGTGCACAATGGGCGTTCTTATCGCTAAGAAGCGATCTCTTCCACACAACCCGAGGCAGGAATAAAAACATATTAAATTGGTCAAAGGTGGTATACATAAATATTAGAGGATATGCAGCTACTAACATAAATTTTATACTAAATAGACATATATAAATACTCCTATTGATATTACATACATAAATATATACAAACATAAATATATAGATACATATATTATTATATATACACATACATAAACATACATACTGGTATACAATAAAAAATATTAATCTATTTCACATTGATACAAATAAATGACATTAAAGTGTCTATTTGTAATGTCAAAATAATAGCTTTTTACTAAATGCACATGAAAGTATATAGGTACTTCATCAAAAAACATAATAATTTTTTGTCTGTCTTTCTGTCTGTTTGTTCTGGCTAATCTCAGAAACAGCTGGACCAATTTTGACTTTAGTGGCAGATAGCTGATGTTATAAGGAATAAGGCTACTTTTATTTTAGTAAATAAAACGAAAATGTCCATGCACACACTGCCACCTATCACCGGAAGGCAAATTAAATAAAATTAAATTAAATACCACACAGATGAAGTCATGGATAACAGCTAGTATACAAAGCAAAATAATGTTTTTGCAACAATCAAATACATATAAGAAGTTAAATACTACTATAATAATAATAATAATAATAATAGGGGGAGCTTTGTGGCGAAGCCTTAGGTGAGTAGCGACACCTCGGATCTGACTCCGGGGGCCAAGGCAAGGCCCCCACCTCCGTGCTTGCCTTAACCAGCCGGCATGGAGTGGAGATCGCTAGAGCTAAGACTTAAGCTCCAGGGGTGGAAGTGATAAATGGCATCACGTCAGAAGTAGCTTCGGTGAACCTGCAGCCCACCTCTCTACACCCCTTAGCCACTCAGACCCATGTTGCCCCTGCCTTCTATGGCATTTTTTGGGGCCCATGCAGGGAGTGGCGAGTCACCGTCTGCCCATTTTTCCATGTTCCCTGAACATTGCGACGGGCAGACGCCATAGTCCCCATATTTCCAGACCGCTAGTACCACTAACAGTTCACCCCAATAGCCTGGTACTTCTTGTCCTCATTTCCCACAATAGTCCTACACTGGCCGGGGCTTGTCCTTGAGTACATTATACTATATGGTGGAGACAGGGATAATCGCCGGTCAGTGTCACGCCACATTTCCATTAAACGTGTCAAGGGGCCTCTACGTGTTGGCCTTCTCATGGCTCCACGCAAGCCCTCCAAAAGTCCGGGCCATTTTTATGGCCCGTGGTCGTCAAAGACATACATTGTTATAACAATACTAATAGTTCAATTACTTGAATACAATTTAATAATTAGTCTTTTAAATTTGTAATATTAGATGTTAACCAATAAGGTTTCAGGCCATTTGCATAGTAACCAGTAAATTATTTGCTTGTTTCATAAAAATAATATGGAACTAATTTATTTTTCAGACCACACAAATGTCATAAATGTGAAAAATCATTTCACAAACAATCCGATTTGGACAAGCATGAAAATGTGCACAGAGGTAGGCAATAGAATGCTTTTAATTTATGTTCATCACTCATCAATTCAATAGTATTCTTTTTCCATGGTTCTATTCTATTTTTGGGGGTTTGGGTTTAAAACTCCTGTTGCCGATATTCATCAGCATGTAGGAGCCCCTAGTCAAATGACAATGAATGAAACCCTTATAAATTCATCATATTTATATATCTATGTATGTAGGTTGCACTTGTTCTTCTAAAAAAAATGGGTCTGTATATTTAAATATGTACAGAATTTGGTACATTTTAGGTGCTAGATATACATATAAAGGAACTCATTTAAAAAACGGGTTGGGCACCATACATGTAAATGAGGAATGAAAAAAATATACAAAAGCATGTAGAGTTATAAGGTTCAACATACGGCTGCAGTTTATGCTGTAGCCTATTTAGGCCATTTTAATATAAATAATACTCAAAGTAATATTATAAGTGATATGTTATTAAAGTTCATAACAGAGTAACTACTGCTACCCTAAGTTGTGACGTGGCAACAGCAGGGATTAGTAACGTAGCAGGTTACTGATCCCTGCTGTTATGTATTTCTTCAACTTTCCATTTCAATAATTATTTCCAGCAACAACTATTGATGAAAATGTACAAAGTACAAGTTTGAACAAAATATATGTCTTCCCAATTTAGGAGTCAGATAATAGTACATTAACTATCATTTTTTCTTATACAAACAAGTATGTTTTCAGGTGTGAAAAATCATTCATGTACAGTTTGCAAAAAAGTATTTACGGACAAATCCAATTTAAGGCGTCACATGCTCACACATACGAAGGAAAAACCATTTTGTTGTCCAAACTGCGGTAATCGGTTTCAACAGGTATGTGTCTTTATATATAAAATTCTTCTGTGTGTGTGTATGTGACTGAACTCCTCCTAAACGGGTGGACCAATTTCGATGAAATTTTTTTGTGTGTGTTCAGGTGGATTCGAGAATCGGTAGGTGACACTGCAATCGGGTTCTAAATTTCATTGATTCAAGGCAGGGCAATGTCTGCTGGGACAGCTAGTCTCTATTAATATTATAAATTCGAAAGTAACTCTGTCTGTCTGTACCGTTTTCACGAAAAAATTATGGCACGGATTTGGTTGAAACTCAGCTTTACTGCTGTGTCAAAGGGATCCCACGGGAATTTCAAGTCAAGCGTGGACGAACTCACGGGTACATCCTAGTGTCTAATATTTTTCTGTGTCCTCTGTAATCTAGTTAGTCTTTTTCAATGGATGATATGGCCGACTCATCCTGAAAAAGGTAATTTGTAGAGTAAGCTTTCCTAGGAAATAAATATTAATTTTAATTATGTATTAATCATCATCTCTATTAACGAAATTTCTCATAAACCGTCTGATTTGAAATAGACTGTATTTCTGTCCAATAAGATTTGAATCCGAGAAATCTTCTTGATATATAAAAATGAATGTTTGTCTGTATGTCTTTTATAGAATCGTAAACTATACATTTGATCATGTGACGATCTTTAGCAAAGTTGTTGTGCATGAGCCAAAGAAGGTTTTTGACTTGGTTCACAATTGGACCCGGTAGGTGGCGCTGCTGTCGGCATATCGATTGAAGCTTTTCCGGGCAGGACGACGTCTGCCGGGACAGCTAGTAAAATAATAAAAATGACTAAATACTTCAGAAATAGTTCTTCCAAGAACCTTCAGATATTACGTGTTTATTTTAATATTGTTGCAATGTTAGATAGCGTCATTGAACCGTCACCGGAAAAATTGCACGGCACGCAACAATCAACCAGAATCCTCAGAAGTTGTTGATAAAACGACCAGAAAGAACTATTGTAGAGTCTGTGGCATGGTATTCCAGTACAAGAGTGCACTGCTCGAACATTGCGTCAGGTAATATTCCATATGCTCTCCATTACGCCTGGATAATGTTAATATTAGTGACTATCATGCAGATTCAGCCAAGAGCTTATTCCGTTATATGAGATGCATTGTTAATAATGGTAAATATTGACAGATAACTCAGTAACTAACATAAATGTAGCTAATAATGCATGGAGCAAGGTCATTATAATATCGGTAATTATTTATCCCGGTGCTGGTCTAAAGTCTCCCAATTTTGGGGCAGAAGCATTATTTTCCATACCCCAAATATTTTGATGTGGAGGATTCCCCATGATGTTTTCTTTCACCATCAAGATGTCAATATAACAATTTATGTGGTCAAAAAATTGCTTTAGCTTTAGCATGTTGCGATTCATTTTTCCACTTATCCGTTGCCATTCCTTTTTCCACTTGTCCGTTGCGATTCGTTTTTCCACTTGTCCGTTGCGATTCGTTTTTCCACTTGTCGTTGAAGTTTCACTTCTAATATGTGTCCCAGCACACATTTCGGTTTTTCGCAGTTTTACTGCAAATTATGATGTGGTTAGGTTAGGTACATTTTAATGAATGCATTTTTTATTTAAACATTTTTATCAAACAATAAACTGAATTTGATCCGGAACCAAAAAAAAACATTCATAGTTTACTCTAAAATTATACACATACAACGAAACATTAACAAATGCGCATCTTTCGTCATCAACTTTATTCGGACATCAAATTACGTTAACAGAAAAATAAAATATATATATTATATAATAATAAAATTTCGTTTATTCATGTTTTGATGAAGAGGCTCCGACACTACTGAACCGATTTGAAAAATTCTTTCACTGTTGGCAAGCTTAGCTATTCCCGGGTGACATAGGTATATTATATTTACAAATTAATTAGGGGTCCTTACTAAAACTCCAATAATGTAACCCAAGGTGTAAAAAAATACCTAAAATCGCGTGTGCTGCGAAAACTATTGATGATAGAATAAAATAATGTAGTACTACGACTTTGCAGAACACATCATTATTTACAAAAAGTGTCGCGACAGCATATGTCTAACTATTATAGTTATGCCACAATAAGTGTTCTTTTATTTTAAAATTTTAATTAAAATGCCGCCGCTAGAAAAGGCTCTTTATTTGTATCTTGATATTAATCCTTATCAAAATAAATTACTTCATATTCAAGACTGCTTCAATACCTTTATATAACTTTTTGAATTATTCAATTCGGACATTCCATTCGAAAGATATCATTAGTTTAAAAATGTAAGTGTTTGACCACGTGACCGTGACGCTTTTTCGTGAGCGAGAAATCGTAAGACCCCCTCTATATAGAAGTTTCACTTCAAAAATGTTTATTAATAAACGATTTTTTTTTAATGAAAAATATACATTCAGTAACCAGTGTGGACATACTCGATGTTCCGAAAGATAAATTGTTTCTGTGATAAATAAACTAAAGATTACGTAAGCGGAATCGAATGATCTTCTTCTTCAACCAATCTCAGTCCACTGGGCTGGGGGGAGTCCTACGCTACGTTTGCCGAGACGTGGTCTCCACTCCAGGATTCGTTTGCTTCATCGGCCGTCGGTCCTGCGACAGACGTGACCGGCCCACTGCCACTTGAACTTGCTAATTTTGCGATTATCATATAATAAAATTTGGTTTATGTGTACCTTCGTAAACGGAGAAAACCCTCATCTCCATTTATGAATTTTATCACAAGAAATAAATTGTTTTGATGGGATCTGTATTTACATATTCGCAATTTATATGAATGAAATCTTATAGTAAGAGTTTCTCCAGAAAAGATCTAGTACCAAAATTAAATTTATTGTTAAGAAAATATGTTACAGAGCACACACTAATAATACACCAGAAGAAAAAGAGAAACAAGACAAAAGTAATCACATAAATAGTGATCCACAAGGCACTGAGGAATATATAGTAGATGACATACTTTCAGCTGAAGATGACTACATGACAATGAATACACATAGCGACATATTAAATGTATATAACAACCAATATGATGCTGCAAATGTTGATAATTTGATGCAGTATGAACTTTTAAAAGATATGAATCAACTACACATGTTAGACGATGAATTGTTATTGAATGATATTGATTTTGATAGTCTCCAAAGTAATCACATATTTACAAACGACATAGATTGTCCTGCTGATAAAACCTCTGAGATATTATTTGATTTAGCTGATTGTGGTCGAAGTTTAGATCAGGATCTTATGAATTCATTATATCAAGTAAAAGCTGAGCATTTGCCAGATGAATTGCTAAATGCACCCGCCGTTTTATCTGTAGAGGATAAAACTAATGAATACTTTGAGAATCCAACAATTTCAGTCAATGAATGTGCAACAATATTTGAAAGTGATGTAGATTTAGACGCTAGTACAAATTTAGCTGCAAATTTGAATCAGCTCATAGGAGAAAACAAAGTGCAGTATATATGTACAGAACATGACGATACTTTTATTATAAGTATTAATAAAGAAATAGATGCAGAAAAATTAACTGATATCTTGAATATTGGGGCTGGTTTAGTAGATGAAGTTACTAAATCAGGCCAAAATACAGGTGTAGAGGCAGAGAATTTATGTTCCATTAACAATGCAGAGTTGGTACAAACTACTAAAGATGTTGTAGATGTAGTTGCAATTACTGAATCACCAAAAAAGACTGACCAAAAGGAAGAGAAGAAAGTTAAAGTAAAAAAGCGTAAGCTTTATGTCTGTCCGAATTGTGACAAGTTGTTTGCTAAGAAGTGTAATTATGAGTCTCATATTGGTAAGTATATTACCTACTTTAATTTTTTTATCTAAAATATGTAGCCTATGTCTAATTACATCACAAACGCGCCTTTATTGCTTACCACCAGCGTGCAAAGTTATAGATGGTTCACTAAAGAATTAAAATTAAATTAGTTAAATGAGTAGGCTAAATAAAACTTTAACAATACTTATTGACACTTGACATCTTTGTTTTTCGTGATCACGTTACTGAAAAGTGGCCGAAACGTCGGAATAATAAACATCAAATAAATTACCGCGCTTAAAACGCAGTTTTATTAAATTTAGAAGTGAAGTGTAGGAATCTATTTACAATTATTTTAGTCGTTACATTTACATTAAGCGATTGTATAGGTTGCCTGGAAGAGATCGTTTTTTAGCTATAAGACCATCCTTTGTACACATAAAATACAATAAACAGTTATCTATCTATGAAATTGTGTATGTATTGTCTATCAAATTTAGTTATATTAATTACAAAAAATATTTTTATATAGCCACCCATGAGCCTTCTTTGCGCCGGCACACGTGTAGGGTTTGCACCGCTAAGTTCAGCTACAAGTCAACTCTGAACAAGCACATGCGTTCACACCACACGCCCGGCGTCGATCCAAACCACGCGTGTGGACTATGCGATAAGAGCTACAAGGCCGCATGGTTGGTAAGTCAATTTACGATCTCGTAATAAAGGATACCGAAGAATGTGCAAAGTGGAGAAGAAATAGGAAGTAGACCCTAGTCTCCGAAGTCTATGATCGAATCGATACGAACCCAACTGGGATACCAAGCTTGAATGATAGTGACTATGGCGTCACTTACACAGAGAGAAAACTATTTTTATAAGACACTACACATGGGCGAACATAACTAATATGATTTATAACAACAACAACAAATATTTTAGTGACTTAGACATTTTAAATTCTTCGAAACAAATTTTCAAGTCATCAGTAGTTAGTAAACTTATTAATAAGATTGAAAAGGAATGTAGTGTTTGTATTTAGACCTAACAATTTAGTTGTGTTTAGTTTTCCCGTCAGAAGTTTCACAGTATTAGATATATTAAGTAATTTATTTTAGTGTAGTGTAACACACCATCTCTTCTGTTCTTTTTTCTTGATTATAAGTATCCAGTTTTGGTTAAGATTTATTGTATGTATTGTTAGGCCTTCAAATTGTGGATATACTGTTGGATACTTTTTAACAATAAACAAAAATAAAATAAAAAATAAATAAAAATAATATTATAATTAATATCAGTAATACTGCATAATTATGTAAAGTAAGTAGGTAGGGTATTTATTTATATCCTTGCTGTTTCCAAAATGATCAAGAACGAATGGATAAAAACCATTATAATATTTGTTTAAACAAGAATTAATATTCCGTGTGATTCTTTAAGCAATGACGTCGCAACTTGCTCTTCTCATATAAAATCTTGGGGTTTCGGCGTTTTGTAAGATGATTAAAAGCGTCTCAATTTACTAGACTGTCATCTACCCTATACATTTTACATGGGACGCGTTCCTTTAGTGTCTCACAACGCTCAAAATGCTCCGTCTGCCGTTCCGCATGACGACCGCGGTCGTTATGGTCGTGGCGAAAACGTCATCATTTTCGAACACTCAGCGCTAACAACGATTGATGTCAAGAGGTGGATCGAAGCGGGCGTTGACAACAGAGCATTAATTCTCTCTATCCCTTGACACTGAAAAAGGCGTGATTTTTAAATCAACCAAGGACATTTGTGTATTTCGCCGTTTTATG
Source organism: Dendrolimus pini (assembly GCA_949752895.1). Taxonomy (NCBI): domain Eukaryota; kingdom Metazoa; phylum Arthropoda; class Insecta; order Lepidoptera; family Lasiocampidae; genus Dendrolimus; species Dendrolimus pini. The sequence goes on from OX457143.1 coordinate 7,241,025, forward strand.
ACATCAACGCCCCATAATCCGTTTCACTAGAGCAGTGTTTTTCAATCTGTAGGTCGCCGGCAAAAGGGAAAAGGCAATTTAGATTTTTACCTCGTACTTAGGTACTTTCTAAGCTCAGCAGCTTTTTGCAGAGCATAAGGCCCTAATAATGATTGTGAGTAACAAAATAGAGAAAAACATAAACATAGTCTTTTAAATTACTAACTTTTTGTCTGTCTATAGCCCAAGGGGGTGGCCAAAATTTTTCAACTTGTAATTGGGTCGTGTATTCAAAAAGGTTGAAAAGCTAGAAAAACTAGAGTTTATGACTGTAACGTCCGCAAGCAAGTGTGAAAAATTGCGTGAACGTGGTCTTTGTGAGTCTCTTCTGGAACGTAGCCATGGTATCTGTCATATTAGAAAGGAAAAGTGGATCATTGTTGTTGGAGAGGGAATAGATATTGAATGAATTAAAGAAATAAGTTAACCTTTGTTATTGTAAACATTTGTAGATCCTGCATCTTTGCTATACGAAGAAGCAAAATGATTATTTTAATAGATAGTTATATTTTCTTTTGTTTCTTTTTATAGTTAAAAAGTCACATGGAGCGAGACCATGAAGGTATAGCGCAATACAAGTGCCAGCAGAAAGACTGCGACAAGAAGTTTTATAAGAAAAGCGACCTCGACAAGCATGAACGGTATGTCGTATTAGTTTCGATGCTGGTCGTTTCTTTAGAGAATTTACAAATCGATTATTATTATAAAGCATGACATTTTGGACTAGCCATACCCAAGATTTTTTTAAAGGACAAATAGATGTTGTAGATAAGGTGCCGCGTCTCAGCATTATTTTATGTATTTGGCTACTAAAGTACGTAGAATAGAACGCGTCTGAACGAAAGTGGATAGGTCGTCTATGGACCTTGCAATATCAGAGGTGTTACCAGTTACATTATTGGGCAGCTCCACATCTTACCGACCGTTCATTTGCTTATCGATTTCTTAATCTTAAATTAATAATAATCAAAAGAGAAAAATAAAAATAATGTGCATAAAAATTACTTATCTCGACACAGTTTCCACTAAAACAACAGCATACATTCTTTTTTAAATGCTGTACAAGCGGGTCAAGCGTCGACGTCGCGGGCATATACGTATAGTTGAACTATTTTGTCCGTGCAGTTTGGGTCATATAACAATCGGAGCGGTGAAGCGAGTATTTCGCTTTCTCTTCCACTCACGAGCCTTATGGGCGGGCATAGTGATGCGCATTATTGTTGTCGATAAGCGTTATCGATAGTGTATTTAGTTTTGTTATTTTGTGGTTTAGTGATAAAAATTAAAGAAAAAATATATAAAACAACGTATTTATTAAAATATGAATAATAATGATTTAAAAGAAATTACTAATTAGGTATCTATGTATTAAAAACTAAACTGACGGACTCATAAACTGCATCAAAGTTCAGGATTACTTTGAAATTATTTTTTTAAATACGTATGCAAACTTTTTAGATTAAATTATATAAATATGGAGAGACTGGCTCTTAATCTCAAAAAAAGGAAAATTTAAAAATAGAACTGCAGTAAAACAAATGAATATAGCCGCGAAAAGAAAATTTACTCGTAGTATCAGATTTGCGTGTTATTTATAGCAAAGTTTTAAATTGATTCTCATTGATTTTTTATTCTTTTGTCAATTGAATTCTTGTTACCAGCAGAATTGGTGGGTTAGTTTTTTAACTCATCGCCAGTTTTTGAACCATAATATGGATACTTCGTCCGAACAAGCGGCTCAAATTGTAGCATTGGTGCGGGAGGGCTTGGATCAACGAACGATTGGTAGAAATTTAAATTTAAACCAGTCTACGGTTTCTAGAATATACAGAAGGTTTGTGGAGACAGGTTCTTACAGAAGGAGACGTGGTACAGGCAGGACTCGAGCAACCACCGGTCGTGATGAACGATTTATTGTTACAACTTCCCTGCGAAATCGTTTCCTCACGTCTGTTAACATCAAAACAGAGCTTAATGAAGTGCTGGAGTAAACGTGAGTGCACGAACAATAAGAAGAAGGTAAATAATAATAAAGGAAGCGGATATCCCCCTTTTAGACCAGCAAATGGTCCAAAGTTGTCTGTAGCTCACGGACAAGCTCGCTTAAGATTTGCGCGTGATCACCTGAATTGGACAGAAGAGCAATGGACCTCCGTATTATTCACGGACGAGTGTAGGACATGTTTATATGGTGCAGATGGTCGCAGAAGAGTCTATCGTCGACGTGGGGAGCGATATGCTCAAAGTTGCATTGAGGAGCGTGTTCCTTTTGGAGGCGGTTCGTGTATGGTCTGGGGTGGCATATCGATGAACGGGTGAACAGAACTTGTGTTCATAGACATGGTCCGTCAAAACGGTAGTAGAGGGGGTTTGACTGCACATCGCTACATAACAGAGATCTTAGAAGATCACGTGGTGCCTTACATGGGATTCATAGGCGAAAATTTTTTACTTTAATGCAGGATAATGCCCGGCCGCACGCTGCTGCTCAAGTTCGACAATATTGCGAAGAGGTTGGGATACGTACAATGAATTGGCCAGCACGCAGCCCGGATCTTAATAAAGTATATGCGAGAAACCCTTTGCCCACGACAGTGGCAGCACTAAAAACAGCACTTTCAGTAGAATGGGACAGTATTCCGCAAGGTCTTTTAATAACCCTAATAAAATCTATGCGGAACCGATTAGAATCCGTAGTAAGGGCACGTGGAGGTAATACACCTTATTAAAACATAAATAAACCCTTGCATAAAGTTTGTGTCTATTGTTAAAACCAATTTTTTAATTAAACCAATTTTCCTTATATTTCTGTTTTTTCTTCAAAAAAAGTCTTAAGGTCCTTTCCAGTACACACTTAAACTTAAGGATATGACCCTACGCTGTTTTAAAGTTCACGAACCAATCTAGAGGTTTCAATTTAAATCTGTATAGAAAGTTTGCATACTTGGTTAAAATATTTATTTCAAAGTCGTCTATTACTTTGATGCAGTTATGAGTCCGTCAGTGTATAAGTACAAAAGTTTAGAATGTAACAAGTTATATTTAAAATAAATATAAATACTAATATCAAAGTTTAAAATTAACAGCAAAAAAGATAGTAATGATATAAAAATAAATTATCAGTATGTATTAAAAAAAGTTATAAGTACAATAGTTAAGAATGTAACAAGTTATGTTAAAAATAAATATAAATACTTATACCTAAGTTTAAAATAGTATACCGCCCCGCCGCCGTGTACCTGCCTTCGATGACTCATTTGTTTATGGCGTTGCGCCCGCGCAGCATGCTCACCGCCCTAGCCGGGCTGAGGCCGAGCTATGATTTATGACCCAAACTGCTCGGATAAAATAATTCTACTATAGTTCATTATATTATTATGTATGAGGTTTCACTTGCTTCTTCGCAGAAGTCACACGGGCGTCCGTCCGTACGTGTGCGAGGCTTGCGCCCGCAGATTCGGTCAGTCCTCGCATCTCAAAAGGCACGAGCGTTCGTGTAAGGAACGGAAAAAATTGTAAGTCGCTATGGAAATTTCACTGTTCAAAATCGGCAAACAAATACACATTATTTTTATCTGATAATATGTACATATATCGTTCATCTGTACTTAACACTTCCTAAAACGCTGGACCGATTTCGATAGAATTTTTCTGCGTTTGAGTGGGTCCAGGAACGGTTTACACTCTTTGGATCCGATAGCTGGCTCAGGTTAAAAGATTATGATGAAACTTTTTGTGTTATCAAGTGGATCCGTGGTTGGTTTAAATTGGCAGATGGATCCGGTACTGCGCTGCAATCGGGTTCTAGATTCTATTATAGAGTATAATCAACTCTATGGTCTAGCTGCCTATGTGTTGCCTTGCCTAATTCACTGGAACATCGAGCTCCCTGGTTTGCAGTTACTTACTTTGGTCTGGATGTGTCTGCAACGGTCATAGTATTTATTGCACTTAAATCATACACTTGTTTAGCTTGGGAATATATGATGTGGCTGTTGGTGTGTTATTTATATTAAAATTTACTTCTTCACCGTCTAAGGGCGCGTTCCCACTATGTCGTAACGATTAATTTAACGAACACCTCCATTTAAACATATAAACCACGACACTTAAAACTACACGATTATCTGTCGTCACGACAAAGTGGGAACGCGCCCTAACACGACATATTTTCATGAAATTTAGCAGATTACTTTTTAGTTGATTAAATATTTTTTTAACAACAATCAAACGAACTCCAAACTAGAAAGCAAAATAGTAATTTTGCAATATTTGAAATGCGGTACTTTTTGCAATCTTGTGGTTGTTTTTCATGCTTTGCTTGGCACCGACTTCTGGATGTTGTAGAATACTTATATATTTTGCTTTTTAGTTTGAAAACGGTTTTGTTTTTGTAAAAAAAATATTTTCTACTTTTTAATTGCAGAAATACTTGAATAGCTTTAGAAATATATAAAATCCTCCTTGACGTATCCGGCGAAACCTTGTCAAGTTTGGCTGTGCGAGCGCAAATGGCTAGCAAAACCAAATTTGCTTTTAAAAGTTCTTTTCCAAAGAGCGCAATACAGCCATCCTGATGGGTCATAGCATAGCTGTAGGAGATTTTAGGCTTTAGAAATAATATATTATGATAAGCACCTGCAGGAATAGTACTCTACTGGCACGCATATACAAGTTTGTATTTGGAAGAGTGTAGGCACTCGGCGCTCTTCAACAAGAGTAGCTCTCGATTTCCCTGGAATCCACTCCACCATAATTTCGAATAAAACATGTTGGAAATCGGTCTACAATTGACGGTGAAATCACATAACAAACACAAAAAATTACGATTTAAGAACCTCCTCCTTTTGGAAGTCGGTGAAAAATATTGATCAATATACGGAATTAAACGTGGTATATCAAGTAATATGTTAAATAATTAGTGAATTTTTCTTTTACAGAGCTAAAAAGAAGAAGCGACCAGTACCTGATCTTCACCCAAGAGTTAATAAGTTAACTGTGATATATTAAATTATTATTATTAATGTTAGGAATAAAACGAATCATGTTTAAAACATTTTATTTATTATTACCATAAAAAATATATTCAATCGAGTATTATAATTTTATAACATACATTAATAACGGCTTTTTTGCCAATCACATTTGATTAAAAGTACTATATAATAAAATTAAAACCGATAAAATAATAAAAACGTGAAACATGAGACATCCTGTAAAATATGTTTTAAAGAGTATATATAAGTCGTGAGAAGTAAAAAACTTATCCTTGCTATAATCTAGAGCTTTCCAGATTAATTTCAGAAGCTACATGATATCTGATTTTGTATGATAAAAGTTCTATAGCACAGCCACATGTCGATAACTAAGAGCCAAAGTCAGTCAAGTTTGTCCACAAACTGTAACTTTATAATAAATACGACTAGTCAATTTTGCTTATAGTATAGTGTTAAAATGTCACATGTATGTGAGAACGTTTAAGATTTTTGCATAATAATAGCCCATTAATCATACAGGCTGACTTCACGACATCAAATTATCAATAAAATATATAAAAACATGAAAAGTAAGTCAATTTTATGGAGAAACGACCAAAACAAATACACTAAAATTTAGAGTGCGTGCCAATTGCTTGCCCCAACGAAATCACAGTACTTTTAACTCAATTGTCATTACTCTCAAGGAACTTATTACGTTAAGAATTGAAATCCTTATTACTAAAGTCGTATTACGTAAAGAATTTAAAGTCATCGTTTTACAATAGAATATATCTTACAAACAGTTCAATTGCCTTACTATCGGTTAAAATTTCATACGAGTAATGTCAAAATTAAATCGATGGTAGAGCAAGTGAACGAATCGTGAGTACAGGAACCGGCAATTACACAGCCAGTTCGTTACTTCTGTTTTTCTTACTAGAACGTGGTAGCGTATAATCGGAAAGGCAAGCATAATAAAAAAAAAACATTTTTCAATCATTGTCAAGAAATTTGAGAATCGTTCAACTATGGAATGAAAGGAGATTGAATTAGGTAGCAACGAGTGGAATCAATCAACAGTCGATTACGAGCGCGGTGGTGCGAAAGGTGTTTGGAAATTAAGATGTACTTATTAAGGTGTATCGAGAAAAGTTGTTTCAAACAAAATTAAAGTATTATATCGAAGATTTGTTTCATTTTATCGAGCTAAGAGCAAGCCAACCACCTATAATCACCATCCCCTACATACATATTGTCCAGCCTGTGTCCGATCAGGGTTGACAGAGACGATGGGTCTCCTGTGACGATTCTGACAAACTGTTTTCGCTTCATCTGCCACCATTAATTTATTCATATACACACGCTTATTTAATTCTTTTTCAGCCTGACCTTTTTTCAAAGTATGTTCAACTTGATCATGGTGAGTAGGTTGCGGTCTACCAGCATTGACTCTACCATTCATATTGCTGTCATAAACTTGTTTCGTGATTCCTTCTTTAAGATAGGCACTACATCCTCTTTCGGTCCCACGACGTTCCCTTATCACGCTATTCCTTATTATGTTACTTAAAATAATCTTACGTATACAACAAAAATATACAAACTTAAATTCGTCAGTGACTTTAAGTCAATGAATAAATTAGAAGGGAATACAAATTTTAACCTATTGTGGCGACCGAGGGTAGAATTTTCCGGCAGCGTAAACCGGTCGCAAGACTTTTAGAAAAAGCTAGAAGATTCTGGAAGGAAAAGACAACGACGGATATATTTAAGAAAGGGATAGACGATGAAAGAATGTTCTAGAATCGAAAGTTCGGGAAGGAAAAGAAAGAGATAGATAGATGTTAGAAAGGGATAGATAGTAAATAAAAGAATAACGATATGGGTTCTAGAATATTCTTCAAGGTATATAAGCAGAGTAAGGCGCACCGTCCGGGCAGTTTAGAGTTGAGTTCAGTTTAAGACACCGAAGCGACATGTGCGATACGGAAGAGAGGTTTAATAGAAGACAGTGACGAGTAAAATGGTGAATTTAGTGACAAGTTTAGTGGACAGTTACGTGAAGGAGGTGAGTAGCATAGTTCGAGAGAAGAACCAGAAGCGAGCTACACGCGGTAATATCGGAGGCGATCCACGCAATATCAGCGACGGTATTGTGAGTGAGAGGTATTGCGTGCGGCTGTGCAATTCAATAAAAGTGTTTAGTTAAAAACTGGTGTTTTCTTCCAATCCATAAGTGCGTACCCCCGTTCGCACGTAACAGTATTATGGTAAAAATTTGTATTCCCCTCTAATTTATTCAACTATCTAGTAGAAAATTCTGAATATAAAGTGACGCGTAACCGAAAAAAGTGACGGTAAATGTTTTCTAACGCCGATAAAGAAGTTTCACTTCATAAATCGAGGTATTACAGCTTCAAAAATACTTTCAACGAAAAATTGGTTTGAACTACACGCATTGAGTTTGTGAGATATAGGGATATTTGAGAATATAGTTTTTTTTGATTCCGTAGCTAAATAGCAATATCACTGGACATTGGTCAACTACGGAACCCTTTACTGGGTTTGGACTGATTTGTACCCACGTGTCCATTACAGCATGTTAATCACACATTCTTTAAACACTATCTTCCGATTGTAGATTAAAACTTTTAAACTTAATATAAACCCTTATTCATAATAGTCAAAAGCTAAAGTGTTCGTCATAATAGCATTCGATTAAAAAAATATATAACACTTCTATCGAGCCCATAAACCTCGTATAACTTATGAATAAGGGCGATGTTCTTGACGTTTACTTATATACCTTTTGCTTCTTGTAAAGTCATTCTCTTCATAAACGCTTCCAGATTGTTAGAACTGTTCAATAGTTTCTCGAAGGTAAAGTGGTTGTTGCCCAACTGTAAAAGAAAAAAGATATTTAATTTCTTGTTTTTATTGCGCCGTAGTTAAAAGAAAGACAAAAAGACTAGCCAAATTAGGATTTCACCTCGAAATGAAAGCCAATAACTATAAAAACCTTAATAAAACGTAGTTTCATTCTGTATACAAGTCGCGAAAACTTAAGAAAATATTACATTGTTCTAATGGAAACTTATTTATATTAAACTAGCTGACTCGGCGAACTTCGTACCGCCTTATTCAAATAAATTAATAAACAAACAAATCGAGAAAACATGGCAAAGGGCTCATAGAATTTGAAAAATATATATAGCCTATAACCATCTACGATTAATTCCACGTCGAATGGTTGTGGTTTCATGCTGATCGGTCCAGTAGTTTTCGAGTTTACCTCGGACAAAGAAAACAAACTTTGCTTATATATATATAGATAGATAGATAGCCATAAACCATCTAGGAAAAATTTCGCATCGAATGGTGGTAGTTTCATGTCGATACGATCAGTGGTTTAAGCGTGAATGAGCCTCAAACGAACACCATTTTCATTATATATATATATATATATATATATATATATATATATATAGATAGATATATATATAGATAAATAGCCATAAACCATCTAGGAAAAATTTCGCATCGAATGGTGGTAGTTTCATGTCGATACGATCAGTGGTTTAAGCGTGATTGAGCCTCAAACGAACACCATTTTCATTATATATATATATATATATATATATATATATATAGATAAATAGCCATAAACCATCTAGGAAAAATTTCGCATCGAATGGTGGTAGTTTCATGTCGATACGATCAGTGGTTTAAGCGTGATTGAGCCTCAAACGAACACCATTTTCATTATATATATATAGATAGAAGATAGATAGAAGATAGAAGAAGATAGATGTCTAGGTTTAAGTTATGATGAACAATAAAGAGTTTTGCATTCATTAATTCATTCATATATAAAAACCCGTTAAGTGCTGTGGGTTTTGCACTTTATCTCAAACACGGTTAACATATAGACAACTTTAAAGCCAATTTTGTAGAGAGTTTTATGGTCTACAACTTTTATATTTTTCACAATATATTGTATGTAGATTAAGTTAGATTAGGGTACGATATGGTTGATGTATCCGTGTAAATATAAACCCCTCAAAAACAAAACAAAAATTGCACATGAAGCGATTTTGCAAAAGACCATTTTGAGACGTTTGACCTCCATTATTTCAGTTATGTTTATAGCACCCCTGGTCTAGATTATAGAATAGAATAGAATATACTTTATTGTACAATAAAAATTATGAAATAATATACAAGAACAGCTTAGAATTAGGTACAAATGGCGGTCTTATCGCTGACAGCGGTCTCTTCCAGACAACCTTAGGATGGAGAGAGAAATATGGCACAAAGCTAGGGTAGGGTTTGCTGCACAATATTTTAAAAAGTGTTACATATTCTATATATTATTATTATTACACATATGGATTTATATACACATGATTAAATACATAAAGCATAGTAATATTATATATATAAGTATACATATACATACATATATATAAGTATACACACACACACACACACACACACACACACACACATATATATATATATATATATATATACATACATACATACATATTACATATATTAAAAGCAGTACATATTATATAATAATTCAATAAAATATAGCATAAAGATACGTATTATAATAACAACATAAATTATACTTTGAGATAGTAATCCTTGACAAGCCTATTAAAGGCGGATAGGGATTGGGCTTGCCTTACTTCCAGTGGAAGCATGTTCCATATTAGGACAGCTTGAACACTGAAAGAGTGATTATAAAACCTTGTTGTATTGAGCGGTGTCTCTAGTCTCATATTCACTGATGACCTGAGGAATTTCTCCTGATTGAAAAATTGGAAACGTTCCTTAAGATAAGGAGGAGACTTGGAACTAAACAATACATTGTATAATAGAGACAGGATGTGCGTATTCCGGCGATTATCTAGAGTATGCCGCCATAACAACCTTGAGTCGTGTTCTGGCATTAGTGGTCACGTTCCAGTCACCCTTTAGAGAGCGGCAGCAAATTGATGTTACAAATGTACCATAGCCGACGGTCACCGCTTTCCATCAGGTAGGCCGTCTACCTGTCTGCTAAACTCGTGCAATAAAAAAAAATGGGTTTCGAGATTTGCCTCTTTTTCGCCTTATTTGACAAGATTAAAAATGAAACCGTTTTAGTTATCTGCCGCTTGGGTAGACGACATACGTTTCGATAAATTCTAATATTATTTACATAGTTAAACACAAGACTTTAACTTATAAAATATCATTTTAGAAATAAAATAATAAAAAACTTGAGAGGTGTAAAGGGACACCCGGATGAAACGAACTTCCTTTCGATTAATTAGGGAAGGAATTGTAATTTTTTTTTTAAGTTATAATATTTTTTTGTTATTATTAACAAATGTAATATAAACTTAATCAGTAAGCTTAATTTTAGTAATAACTGGCTTGCTTTCTATGAGAGAGAGAGACAGACAGAGAAACACGCGCACGCCGCACGACTTACAACTATAGCAAAAAGTGTCGTTACAACTTTTGGTCTTAATTTTTCCCGTCTAGCCCCCTTTCGCAACGCGCGATAAGGAACTTCGTTCCAATTTTAAGTCGACCCAGCAATGGAAAAAGTTCAGGAACCGGTTAGTCATGTGGAGAAGAAATGTCTAGTCGCAAGTTCCTAGTAGAAGTATGTTCAAGGAATGCTGGCTTCAGATCGTAATGAATGCAACCAGGGTCTAACGCTGAGATGATGATGAGTATTTACCATGTCCTTGAGCCATTTGGAGAGGTGTTCCGTGTAGACGTCGCTCGTGAACCTCGCGTCGATGAGCAGCACCGCGCCCCAGTCGCCGCGGTGGCGCACGCAACGGCCCACAGCTTGGTTCAACGCCCTGCAGTAATACATAGTACATTTCCGATTGAGTCAAAAATTACATAAAAAAGTAAATAATTCTACAATCGCGTTCTTGCCGTGGTTAGCTCTTACAGCTGTCAACTACTATGTCATGTGTCACCTGTAAGCCTGGACTTTGAGCCACTCGCTGCCTCTGAGAAGGTTCCTCTCGGTCGCGTATCTATTGTTGTAGTCTATTTTGGCGCGCACCGCTATGTCGCCCATGTTCGGATAGGGTACACCCACCTTTAGATCAAAACAAAAACAACACTTAATAAAAAAAATGTGCGCGTGTGTGTACTTATGTACACGCGTTACAAGTTATACTTCTTTGGCGTATCAAGATAAAAAAATTTTCACAAATTCTTTTTAAATTTTTTATCTTTTGCCTTATTCTACGTTTGTAGAAAAAACGACACTAACAATAGAAAAACTAAAATGTTGACTATAGCTAACTTCAAGGTGTCGGTCGACTATAGCCAACTTCAGGGTGTCGGTTTTTCGTGACAGTGTGCGCGCGCATCGTAAAAGTATAACTTCAAAACTAAAATGTTATAGCTAACTTCAGGGTGTCGGTTGACTATAGCTAACTTCATGGTGTAGCTTTTTCGTGTGACGGTGTGCGCGCGCATCGTAAAAATTTACTCTCATCATTTTTCCCTAACGCGCCTAAAGAAGTATAACTTCAAAAACGTGTGTCTCTCGGGACGCCCGACAGAAGTGATAACTTAAACTAATCTGATTAGAACAGGGGTCGGCAACCTGCGGCTCGCGAGCCACATATGGCTCTTTGGATGTAAAGCTGCGGCTCTTTTGTTATAATATAGGTACGTAAAAAAAGACGAGGCTTTCATTGAATTTGTTTGCCCAGTTGTTTGTTATTGAAGCATAAGTTAGTGTTGTAAGTTAATGTTTGTTTAAATTTTTTAATTTAATAATATTTAATTCTCTAATAATGTCACATGCATATTATCTTTTTATCGTGAAAAACACTACTTATATATGAATAAATAGACTTTTTTGTTTTTATCAAAACACTTAAATTATGCAAGTAATATTTTATAGTTTGCAAGAAAAAAAATTGTGGCTCTTTAAAAACTTTGAAACTTCGTAAATTGTAATTTTTGACTCTTCCGACTGAAAAGGTTGCCGACCCCTGGATTAGAACTATATAATATTGAAATTGTTTAACTTGAGAAAAGCTTAAGTTATTACTTAAATTTTATGTATATGATAATGTAAGGAAAGGTTATTTATTAATAAAATATTTTATTGATTATAAAATATATTTTATTCTTATAGTAGAATTATTTTCTCCGTGCAGTTTGGGTTATAAATAATCGGAGCGGTGAAGCGAGTATTTCGCTCTCTCTTCCACTCACGGGCCTTATGGGCGGGCATAGTGATGCGCATTATTGTTGTCGATAAGCGTTATCGATAGTGTATTTAGTTTTGTCATTGTGTGGGCTAGTGATATAAATGAAAGAAAAAAAATAGATAAAACAACGTATTTATTAAAATAAGAATAATAATGATTTAAAATAAATTATTCATTAGGTATCTATGTATTAAAAAACTATAAGTACAAAAGTTTACAATGTAACAAGTTATATTAAAAATAAATATAAATACTTATATCTAAGTTTAAAATTAACAGCAAAAAATATAATAATGATTTTTATAAGAATGATAATCTTTCTTTGATAAGAATTATTTTTTTTCGATAATGGCGTTGCGCCCGCGCAGCATGCTCAGCGCCCTAGCCGGGCTGAGGCCGAGTTTGATTTATGATCCAAACTGCACGGAGAAAATAATTCTACTATAGTTACAATTCTTGAATTTTGTGTATGTACATTATTAATTTTATTAGTATCATTATTTAATCTAATTACCGAAATACGGCTGGCGCTCTGGGTTAGATTGAGAGAGGAAGAGCCGCGTTACGTAACGAAGCTGTTTACCTTCCCATAAAAAGTTATCATTTCAAAAATACAAATAGTTGGAGCCTGATATATTTTAAATCAAGACACACGAACTAATCGAATAGCGATAAACTTTTTGTGTGTGTGTTACAAGAATTCATAAGCTGAGAAATGAGTAACGTTGCACCCGGGACTGAAAAACTGAGTAGAAGATTAAGGTGGTATGGCCACATAATGAGGAGGGATGAAAGTCACGTGACAAGAAGAGTGTTACCCTACAACATTGATGGGTACAAATGTAAAGGTAGACCACAAAAGAGATGGATAGATTGTGTGAAGGATGATTTAATGTTTTCTGGTGTGACAGAGGACGTGTGGCAAAATAGGGGAGTATGGAAGGAAAAGACATTGTGCCGACCCCAAATTATTGGGAGAAGGTGAATGAAAAGGGAGATTGTATTTATTACGTGAACAAAGTCGGGTAAATGCTTATTCACTTGACTTATGTAGCCTTTAAACAATACAGTTATCCATGTTATACAATATTGTATTTTTTTCCTAAGTACCTACCACGTATGTGGTAAAACGTAGTGTCGACAATTTTATAGCGAAATTTTTGTGGCTGTTTGATTGGCGCTGATAGTCAGGCGTTAAGCGCGAGAGTTCTAGTGGAATGAAAAGTTACATAAATCACTAATAATATTAGTTCGAAAGACTCAAGTAGCCTCTCAACTACCAAAAAATATAATTGTCATTTTATTTTTTATATATCAACAGTCGGACCAATGAGAATAATAGAAGTCAATGTGTCATGCTGATGATTCAAAATGAATAAATCTCACCGTGATAACAGCTCTTGCTTGATGATCCTTGAAATCCATTCCTTCCGAAACCTTACCCCTGTATACGGCGAAGAGTAACGCCCCTTTGTCCGTCGCCACGTCTTTGTAGTAACACTAATTACAATACACAATCAAAATTAAAACCAGAAAAACTTACTTTATAGATGCAGAAACGGAGAAAAAATACTATTAATTCTGCGCTCGGACGGCGGTTTATAAGAGTCGACTAAGCGCAACCTACAGGTCCCTGACCTAGGATTTGGAAATAGGGGGGAAACGTATTCCGCGCACTCCCACCACTTCTCCTAAAAACCACGCAATAAGAGTCAGAAGATGCCAGAGGACAACAGTAGTCCCCCGGCAGTGGATGACGCCGATGGGCCAGCGGAGAGGCTAGGCCATTTATATATATTCATATGCATGTAGTAAAAAGCGGTTATTTCAATATTACAAACAGACACTCCAATTTTATTTATATGTATGTATCTATGATAGATATAGATTTTCAACAATAACAAAGCAAATGAACGAATAGTAAGTAATAGTAATATAGGAATCTGGTCTAACTGATGAGGTAACATTGTGATTATTAAAAACAAATCGAAAAATGTACCTCCATAATCTCGTGATGCGTTTTCCCATTTCGATCTTCTTTAAATACGTGTTTTAAGTCCTGCATTTTTTTCCAAACACCAGTTTGTTGCCACCTGTAAAGCAAGTATGAACATTATCGGCGTATTAACGTAAAACGGCGTCCACTAAAAACGAATCGCAACAGACAAGTGGGAAAACGAATCGCAACGGACAAGTGGAAAAAAGAATGGCAACGGATAAGTGGCAAAACGAATCGCAACGGACAAGTGGAAAAATGCATCGCAACGTACAAGTGGAAAAACGAATCGCAACGGACAAGTGGAAAATCTTCAACTGACAAGTGATAAAATGAATCGCAACTAAATTTTGACTTGCAGATTGTTAATGTACTTGTCAAATTTGAAAACCTGCCCGTAATAATTTTATTAAACAACTTCCAGCAAAGTCTTGCGATTTTTATAATATGCAAACATCTAATTAATTTTATACTAAATATATATGAATATCTGTACTAATATTATAAAGAGGAAAGATTAGATTGTTTGTTTACATTGAAGAGGCTCCGAAACTACTGAACCGATTTGAAAAATTCTTTCACTGTTGGCAAGCTTTTTTATTTTTTTGAGGCGAGGGAAAATGCTTAACCGATTTACGCACTCTCTGGGCCGTCACTAGGAAACGGCACGCATCCATCGGGGGCGATAGCAATTGTATGCTTTGTTTGTGCTTCGTCCTCGATGGATTACACAGAGGAGTGTGGAAGACTCAGAGCGATGCCGCACGGGCGAGCAACCTCAATACCCACTAAAAACCCCCTCCTCCCTGCCGACCCTGCGCTTTTGTTTGTGTTGGAAAGTTTGAGATGTAGAGCATAGTTACTCAACAGTCGATCCAGCGCAATAAAGTGCCTGGAGTGTGCCCTGGGAGAACACACCCCACTTCGAAACGGAGGCAGATGAATCCCTTGCGTTACCTAGTAGCTAAGGGCCCCCCGTACCGGAACCTAACTCAGGGAGGGAAGTAATGCGCGTACCTGCCTCTCCGGGTGCCAGCTGAAGGCCGGCGAGCTCGAGTAGAAACGTTAGCACGCGCTGCAGGACTTCGCTCCCTGTCCCTTTCTGCGGCCTCTTTGACAGACATTACTGCCTCACAAAAAGTAACCGCAGACTCCCAGCGGTCGTCGCTGTGCAACATGGCCGTTACCAAGTCGCCAAGCGATCCGACGGCTCCTACGTGCGTCTCGAGCTCGAAACGCTGAGGCGTCCATGCAGCGCACTCGACAAGCGTGTGAAACGCTGTATCGGGTGCGCCGCATTAGCGGCAGTCCGGAGAAGGCAAGCAGCCCACAATGCGAAACAGATACTGGTCGAAACAACCGTATCCGGTCAGTATATGTGTCGTCCTGAAGGTCAGGGTTCCGCTGGTGCGGGTGACCCATCTCTCCAGCTATGGCCTGATTGCATCCACCGTAAAGCCGCCGGCCGCAGGGTGTTCGAGGTCACGAGACCATTCGACGAGGTTATTTGTATCTTGGTATTAATCCTTATCAAAATAAATTACTTCATATTCAAGACTGCTTCAATACATTTATACAACTTTTTGAATTATTCAATTTGGACAATCCATTCGAAAGATATCACGAGTTTAAAAATGTAAGAATTAGTGACGGTGACCACGTGACCGTGACATCTTTTCGTGAGCGAAAAATCGTAAGACCCTCTCTATATAGAAGTTTCACTTCAAAAAGTGTTTTAACAAAGTTTGCGGACTTGTGGTGCATCCACATCGCAGTAAAATTTTATGGAGCAACGTTTTTCCAAGTGTTAAAGCCGCGCTTCATTCCCGGCAAAACTACACGAGACTAGCCAAATACGGGAGTGTAGAGGCCCTATTCACTAAGTCTCGCCTACATTCGTGTAGTCCACTCCACACTCCCGTCAAATATTTGTAGTTTTGCATCTATTTAAGGCATTTTATAAAAATCAATACGTTTTACTTTGTTCTGTTGTATCTTCGTTTATTCTAACGGCGCTTTATGACTTTTTTTCTTTTACTAACATATAATTGTAGTAGGCTGCAGCACATAAAGCTACAGCGGCAGACGTTTCTAATATGTCCATCCTGTACGAGTTCTGAACGAGCAATGCGTGAGTGGGAATGTGGAAGGCCGCTCTCGACGAGTCGCGTCTCGGCAAAACATTTGGCCAACACATCTCGGGAGGAGTGTAGAGCGCGTATATTATACGAGAGCGGTCCTCCACATTCCCACTCGCGCATTGCCCGTTCAGAACTCGTACTGGATGGACTTATTAGAAACGTCTGCCACTGTAGCTTTATGTGCTGCAGCCTACTACAATTATATGTAAGTAAAAGAAAAAAAAGTCATAAAGCGCCATTGGAATAGACGAAGATGGTGGATGACATCAATACATCGCAACAGAACAAGGTAAAACGTATTGATTTTTATAAAATGCCTTAAATAGATGCAAAACCTACAAATATTCGACGGGAGTGTGGAGGGCTCTGTCTCGCGTAAACACAAAACTCTTATCAAAGAGTACTATCAAGTACCGACATGAAACCGAGACTTCACGAATGTAGGCGAGACTTGCCGAATAGGGCCTCTACACTTCCGTATTCGTCTAGTCTTGTGTAGTTTTGCCGGGAATGAAGAGCGGCTTTTAGGCACTGGTCTATTTGTCGTCGGTTATGACCGACGACAAATACGCGACCTACGACCGACGCCCCGCCTACGAACCGACAACGACCGAATGTCGTTCGGGTGGCACCGTCTCGAAGAACGTGTAGATGGTGCTTCGGTATGACAGCACTGTCACGTAGTCGTGTCATGAAAAGTCATTCGCCAGTTTTCAAATTGATTCATTTAACATTTCGCGAGCACATGTTACCTTTTCAAACTAAGTTACAGAACAGACTGTTCCACAGAAAATTGTGTTTAACTGTTTGACAATTAAATTTAAAATTTCACAGTCGTTTGATTTTCTACCTTGTCTTACAAGATTGTTTACAGATTGTGGTCCTTAATTATAATAATCTCGTTAAGAAAGGATTAGACATCTATATATATAAGAGACCCTTAAGCCCCTAATAAATGGCTGTTTCAAATAAAACTTGCCATCTTGCCTCTTAGCAGTCACAAACTACCTCTCGATGTTGGTTATTTTTGACATTTATTTATGAGTTACTTTACCACCACTTCTTTCTTATCCTTAAGAGGAGTTTATGGGTAAGATTTTCGTTAATCAGTTGCTGAGCAGTTTCTTAAAATTTAACAAACGATTATAAGTAAGGCCATATTTGTTTAAATGTTTAACATAACACACACACACACATGTTTAACATAAGAAATAACGAATAACACTCAACAGAGTCTCGAGGCTAACTTTGACGAAAAGAAAAGATCTAATGATACTATGATTAGATTTTTGTAAAATCTGTTATCCCAGTTAGGAATCGAATCGACTGATAAAAAAAAATAAACACAGCCTATATTATTATACCAAGTCATTTTACTAGTTGGTACAACGGCAAACTAATAGAAAGGATTAATTTTGAATAAAATCTTTTATTTTCCTTACTTTAATTAAAAACATTAAATTGCGCCTGTCTTTCGACTGCACCTTATTTTATTCAAAAATAAAATAAGGCCCAGTCAAACCATGTGTTAATGACGGTATTTTGTAACACTTTAAATTAGACGCCTTCGGCCACAGCCTAAGGGTCTTATCCATATTGAGTTAGAGTAAGTTAAACGCTTCTTTGAAAACCATAAAGAAGCGTTCAAACTTATTCTAACTCTATGAACAAGACCGAATATCGTTATCTCAACGCTTCTTTGAAAACCGTAAAGTAGCGTTCAAACTTACTCTAACTCTATGAACAAGACCGAATATCGTTATCTCAACGCTTCTTTGAAAACTATAAAGAAGCGTTCAAACTTACTCTAACTCTATGAACAAGACCGAATATCGTTATCTCAACGCTTCTTTGAAAACCGTAAAGTAGCGTTCAAACTTACTCTAACTCTATGAACAAGACCGAATATTTTTAACTCAACGCTTCTTTGAAAACCATAAAGAAGCGTTCAAACTTATTCTAACTCTATGAACAAGATCGAATATCTTTAACTGAACGTTTATTTGAAAACCATAAAGAAGCGTTCAAACTTACTCTAACTCTTTGAACAAGATCAAATGTCTTTAACTCAACGCTTCTTTGAAAACCATAAAGAAGCGTTCAAACTTATTCTAACTCTATGAACAAGATCGAATATATTTAACTCAACGCTTCTGTGAAAACCATAAAGAACTCTAACGCAGATGAAACCGCAGTATAATGAACATACCTCTTAATAAGCAGATCAACGAGAGTATAGGAGGGGAGGAAGGCCAGGACTCCATGCGGCGTGACGTCACACACGTGCAAAATGGCCTCCCCGATGGCGTCTTGGATGTACACGTTTTTGGAGTCAGCACTTTTGCACTGCAACTGGGTACCGTCCTTGCATGTTGACAACGTACCTATCCACACCTGAAATGGTTAACAATATAAATAAACTGAATTAATAACTTTTTGCCATCATACAAAACATCGCAACATCATAATGTTTTTGCGCACGTAGAAGCTTATTAATATTGTTACATCAAAGGCACCGACAAAAACAAATTCACACCTGTATATCTGTAAAAACACATTTTTATTACCTGTCGGCGTTTGTACTAATAACATTTTAAATTATTTTATGGTCGTATTCTATTGTTTACTTTGTATTTATAATTTGTGATTAGAAAACAGCCCATTGTTGTATTGTAATCTTTTACGGAAATCATTAGTCATGTGTGTCGGATAAAGTCGGCATAGATATGGGCACATTGCAGTTGCGCAGTATAAAGCGATGAACCGATGAAGAGGGTAGTTAGTCGAGAGACAACCACGAGCAAAGCAAGACGTGTGTACTGCAATTGGGAATCTAATAAGTGACGGGCTTTGCGCGTTTTATTGAATTACGGCCTTCTGCATTACGTTTGGACTTGTTGTGTTCGGTTATATTTGTACCTGTGTTATACGTGTTGTATAGTTCTAATAAACTCTATATGAATTCTAACGGCATTTTAATTGGTTTCGCGACTCGTAACAATATTGTAGTATATGCGAGGGTACCTGCGAATATTATTTAGTATAAAAATTACAGGTAAAGTACACACATTGTAACCTATATAATGGTACCCTTGCGGGACATCGTACGGATAGAATGGCGCATTGTACTGCTGACGACTTAAGGATGAAACGAGCAATAAACAATACTGTATGTATTGATATACTTATTAAACTTTGAAGACATGAGTTTTTTTGCATATTTTTAGTTGACACGCCGAAAATAATAATAGTAACTTTAAGTAACGTTTCATCTCCAAAAATATTTTATTTTCATTGGCTGAAGCTGGCAAATAGGCAGACCTAAGAGAAAGTTGTTGACGTCACCTATGGACGTTTGCAACACCAAGGTACTGATTCTGTTATCAGTATATCGTCAGGATAGTCGACCATTCTGACGATATTGTAATAGCCTAATTAGCCTTTTGGATCGGATAGGGCGGTCAGATACCTGCCAGGGCTGCGGAGAGGCATATATGACCGAATATACCCGTAGCCTTGGCATAAGGCGAAGAACGGAACACCCAGGGTTTTAGGGGTATCCCTAACTGGGCAGTGGCAATAGCATGGCACCAGTTCTGACTGGGCATGCTAGTGCCGCCACCCCCGATCTGGCGAATCCCACACCCTGGTCGCGAATTATCACCCCAAGGTTCCGCCCTTGTTGCGGCTAAGTGCTCAAACGGATTTCCCCTGTTTAAAAAAAACCAGGCTGTTTATATAGGAGGGGGAGGGGGAAGGGACGTGCGTCATGAGAACTCTCATCCATCGTGCGAAACACGAGTAGCTGTAGGCTAACCGTTTTATGTCAATATTTTGTGAGAGCATGGTATCACATCCATCGAGCCGGCCCTAAGAGCTGTTATAAAGAAGACTCCAGCATGGCTCTACCAAATCTCATCAAACTTTTCATTCAATCATCTCACATGTTGATAGCTCAACTTTTGAATTGCTCAAACTATTATCGCCGCAAATTGCTAATGCGCTGGAACCTTGTCAAATTAACATTCACGTGACGTCATCCGCAACTCGATATGTACGCGTACTCGCCGGCCAGTGATGCTAACGGTACTGAGTGTTCGGCTACGGTTACGTCACCAAAATGGCGGCCAGGCGCAATTTCAAATTCGCAATTAGCAATTTGCGGGGATAATATAGATATACATATACTCACTCGGTCTTTTGGTATGACATGATTGGGGCTGACTTTAAGAGGGAATTCCGTTGCCAATTCTGAATGCAGGCTTATCAGAGGCGTCAACGTTCCCGAGGCTAATATTATACACTTCGCAGACTTCAGACCTTCGAAGACTATCGCTGGGTTCATGCAAATGAGGCGGAGTGATAAATTCTCTTTTTCGATGAGGACTGGCTTGAAATCGTTCAAACATTGACTGTTCATACGGAACAAGTACCCTGGAAAAGGGCATTTTAATGTTTATATATAAAATTATTCTGTTCGTTTGTATGTCACTGACCTCAATCTAAACGGTTGGACCAATTTTGATGAAATTTTTCGTGAATTCAAGTGGATCCTAGGATGGCTTAGATTCCCGCTAGGTGGCATTGCAATCGGGTTCCAAATAATATTCCTTTAAGGCAAGACAACGTATGCCGACCACACTAGTAAAATTCTAAGTAATAATAAGAACAGGTCATAGATATCCCACTGCTGGGCTCGGGCCCCCTATATTTTAGGGGAGCGGACTATCGGAGCATATACCTGCCACGATTGTCCAAAGTGGCTGGGTGAGTTTGCCATATCAGTTATCTCGATGTGCAGGTTTCATCGCGATGTTTTCCTTCATCATCAGCGCGTGGTGATTGTAACAATATGCACATTACGTCAGAAAACTGTCTATGGTTCAACATTTGGGCAGTTTTTTGAATCCTTGCCGGAAAAGCATTAATTCTTTTCAGTTGAGTTTGGGACGGGAGTGCATTAATCATTAAGCTACTATATCTTTTTAAATTATATTATAATACCAACTATAAATTGCTTGCCCAAATACAAACGTTAGTATTAAAAAATATTGCACAGCAAGTAAATAGATGATTTTGGCATCCTTTATTACTTATTGACTTTTATAAAATTAGACCAACCACTTTTTGGGGAATAACAACTTTTTAGAAAAGAATAGTGTATACTTTATTGCATATACTATTTATTTATTGTGCATTGTTATAGAAATATAAATACAGAAAACAATATGCGGTTTTATCACTAAAAGCAATTTCTTTCAGAAAACCCTAGGATAGATTAGAAAAATTAATTATATTTAGTGCTATTCGATCGTGTGAGCTGTTCAAAGTTATTTTTTTAACTTCAGCTCCCTTTAAACCTCAAAACATTACACCAATTGGATAATTATAAAAAGTTACCCAGTGCTACGCTGATGGTTTCCAATAAGGTGCCAGTCGATTGACTAACACCATACAAAGACTTCGGTTCTTCGCGTAACCTTCTAGAAAATTCTTCGGCTGTGTTCTGAAATGCTAGAAAAAATATATACAACAATAATGATGGTTCTGTCACAATATCTAATGCATATGTAATTAGACTGTAGTTAAGTAGTTAATTAAGTTGGTAAACTGACAAGATAAGCCTTTATAATGGTCGAGTAATAAGTTGTCAATTAAGTAGATATGTATCTTATCAAACGATAGTATAGACTGTAGTTAAGTAGTTAATTAAGTTGGTAAACTGACAAGATATGCCTTTATAATGGTCGAGTAATAAGTTGTCAATTAAGTAGATATGTATCTTTCCAAACGATAGTATAGACTCTAGTTAAGTAGTTAATTAAGTTGGTAAACTGACAAGATAAGCCTTTATAATGGTCGAGTAATAAGTTGTCAATTAAGTAGATATGTATCTTATCAAACGATAGTATAGACTGTAGTTAAGTAGTTAATTAAGTTGGTAAACTGACAAAATAAGCCTTTATAATGGTCGAGTAATAAGTTGTCAATTAAGTAGATATGTATCCCTCCAAACGATAGTACAGACGCATCACAGGCGTTCCCGTGCCAACTTCGCTGGACGTCATTAATTTTTTTATTGATCACAATAAAATATAGTCTATGTTAGTCAGAAATAAGCAGCTTTCTACTGGAGAAAGTATAAACAAACAAACTCACCAACTTTACCTCTTTGTAATTTATATACTCGTATATAAAAGAATGTCGTGTTAAGTTACACTACTTATAACTCAAGAACGGCTGTACCGATTTGGGTGAAAATTGGTGGGGAGGTAGCTTAGAACCAGGAGACGTACATAGGTTAATTTTAATCCCGTTGGAACCGGTAGGTGGCGCTGAGATCGGGTTCAAGATCCTCCTAATCACCTGGACCGATTTTGGTGGTTTTGTTTTTGTGTGTTTGAGTGGGTTCCCGGATGGTTTAAAGCCACAATTGGAACCGGTAGGTGGCGCTGGGATCGGGTCCTAGATGTTTATTTTTTCAGAGCAGGACAACGTCTGCCGGGGCCGCTAGTATTAGTATACATTCGAATGTTAACTAACCACTTAACCAATGCAAATGTAAATCAGGCTTTATTTCGTTGGTTTGTTGCTGTGAAGAATTAAACAACCACCTACCAGAGAATTGCTGCTCTCCAAGATTATGGTTTTTAAGAGTCGCCACAAAATCTTCCACTTTCCATGTGTGCATTATTTCGTAATCTGTACCTGCCTGTTTTGTTAACAGTGGCTTTTGGTTGTTGAACCTTGAAAAATAAAGAAACTTGCAAAAAAATGACAGATAAAAAACATAAAAATGAAAAAGAAAAAAAATTTTTTAAGATTCAATCTCTCTCTCTCTTCCAATTGTATACATTTTATGAGGTTCAAGATTCTTAAATTTTTTTCATCCCATTTTTACCATACTCCCACTAGTGATACTTTGAGGCCCAAGTTCCGAGTCAACAAGTTGTGGGTTTTAGTAATAATAGCTCAAGCCAATAAAGAGACTATGAAAATGTAATGCTGGAAAAAATTACGTAATTAAAAATGTGTCCTATATTTTTAGTGATTTTAAAAAGAAGTTGATCTGAGTGAAAAATTGTCGGATCGAGTTTTAAAGAAGAGTAAGTTCAAAGCTGACAATGTTTTACCAAGCTACATGTTCTACGTACACATTAAAGTCATAATTAAATATCATACTTTTAGTATTTGATCATCGATTGCTAACTTTCAGAGCAAAGCAAAGCGTTAGCAGTCAACATTCAGTAGCTTTGACTCTTAAGACGATACTGGACGGTTCATTTTTGTCTTTCAATTGGTATTAAGCAACCAAAGTGATCTATGTAATTATAAACTTGAGCCATTCAATGTTATTGAATAACGTCCTATCCTTACAGTTCTGCGTCTTCGATTTGTTTGCTGCGCATACATCAGTATAAGCTTTTATAGACAGCTTAAAAAGAACAATATTGTTTTAATATCTTCATACCAATAGTCCCAGCTGTCCAATGTCTTTATTAAGTTCTCGATTTTCCCCAGCATATCTTCGCCCCCACTATTTGAATAGCGATATTGGCTTGCTACTCTGAGTTCCTGTAATGTAAAAGTGTCTTACTACTTGCAATGGTTGTATAATCCCGGATAATTGGATAAGTTTCAGGATAAATTTATTTAAAGATTATACCAGAAAGTAAGATATATAGGTTTTCATTTTGTGATTTGCCATTTTCGTCGTTTGGTTAATTTGGTTGATGTGGTCGATTTCGTCAATGTGGTCAATATAGTCGAATCGGTCGATTTGGTCGGTGTGTTCGATGTGGTCGATTTGGTCATTTTGGTGTACATAATGTAGTTTTAATACCGAAAATAAGCATAGATACTTATCAGCCGGGAGATGGTATAGTTTGCGATATAAAATTAACTGAATCTTCCATCTTCTATTTGCAGAAGTAACATAAAAATGTAATACAACGTAACTTGTGATGTAATCTCTTTAAACAAGAAGCACAGAGTAGAGGGTAGAATATTAAACCTTTATTTGAAATGTGGCTTAAATTGGTCTTTTGGTATAATAATTGAAATATCTAACGCCTTATTAGATATTTTATTTCTTAAAATTTGCACATAATCGCTGGTCTCTCTAATCCCGATCTTATAACATTTAATCGTATATTAAGTATGCACGTGTACGTTTTTGGCCAAAACCACTTACTTTAAGAGCTGTTTGGATTTGTGCCTGAGTGATGGTGAAAGTTGCTGAATCGCGACAGATGTCTTCAATATTGTGCGCCTCGTCTATTATGACTATATTGTCTTGAAGGTCAATTTGTAACTGAAATAACAAAAGCAAATTCATAGTATACTCATAGTATCGTTCCATTAGTAGCTCACAATGCCCAAAATGCTCCGGTAGCCGTTCCACAAGGCGAACCCAGCCGTGGTCGTGGCGAAAACATCACCAATGACGTCATCATTTTCAATCACACAACGCTCACGACCCATGTCAACAGGTGGGTCGAATAACCGTTCCACTTGGGTTTACGACTGTGACGCCGGCAAGTAAGTGGAACGGGTAAAAGCGCGGTCGTGAACGTGGTCGTTGTGAGTCTCTAATGGAACGTAGCCTTAAGAACTGTCAATATAATGCTGCGTGGTGATTTAGCCTTCAAATAACATATATTTATACTGTAGTTAGTTTAACATTATGTGTTTGTTTTGTCCACAGGATCACAGAATTTGATTTTACCGGTCAATTTTTTATCTTTTTTTATTTTATCTCAATTATATGCACCTGACATTTTATTAACTACCGTGACACTGGCAAAATCAATGCTAATTGCGTTGGAGCCATAATCCCCAAAAAAAGAAGAAGAAAGATTTAGGTTGTGGCCGAATGCGTCTTATTTAACGTATGTAAGTGGTAATAACTCCGTTAACGAGTAGCAGCATTAGTGTATCTTGTTTTTTCTTACTAGATACATTTTTCATGTATTACACGTAATACACTATTGAAAAACTAGTGACATAAGAGGACAGAAGAATAATCAAAAAGCATGGTGTAAAAAAAAATGAAATTTAACATGACTTCTGAGGTGCCAGTGCCAAGTTACACGACCTCATTTTAACAAAATTCAGCCGACTCCATTTCTGAACAGGGTAATTAATCTTTGAAAAGCCGTATCGCTTTAGGTTCCAACAAAATCGGCCTCGAGACTAATGGCTGGTTACTATACCTTACTATTCATTCATTTGTCTTACGATCGGTTGTATTTTGATATTATTTGTATGGAACTTATGTCCAATTTTAACTGAAAGATAATCGATTAATGATGAGTTACGATCGAAAACGATGAATTGTTTCGAATTTAGCCATAGAGGCCTACTTGAAAAATTCCGCTGTGTATTTAAACACCTTTCTTTAGTAAAATATGTAAATACTCACACTACTTCTAATAGCAGGTTCGATTAAATAATTGTAAGGGCAAAATATGATATGTGCCGTCTGCGCCATTGCCCTTGCCGCGTAGAACGGACAAGCCTTCAATTCCTCTCCGACCCTCATTAAATCTTCAATGTCAAAAGCCGGCGGTAGGCGCCTGTGGTTCATAACTTTACGGTTGTCGTAGTACTTGCACCTGGTCTCTTCACTCTTGTTGGATAATTTCTTAGAAAGAAAACAGGTAGGATATACAATATAGTAGGGCCTCGATTATTCGGACAGGCGAAAACAAGGTCCTTTGCGGATTATCAAGGCATCCGGATTGTGGTCTGCAATATTAAGAGTAGAATCGAATTTAAGGTGACGAACATTTTCATTCCGCGACTGTACCTAAATTATGTCGGAGTTCATTGTAACATGTCGTCAATCTCTCTATCTGTGCAGAAATGGAGAAAGAATACAATATCCTGCGACTGGGTGGCCTGTCGTAGGAGGTAACAAAACAAACCACAGCCAGATAGTAGGACATTTGCCCGTCTGGATGGATACCACGTCTGGTCTAGAGTATGTTGCCATAACAACCTTGAGTTGTGCTCCGGTATTAGTGGCCAGGGTTCAGCCTCCCTTTAGAGAGCACGTTGGTACAACCTTTATTGTTACAAATGTCTATAGGCGATGTTAACCACTTAACATCAGGTGAGCAGTCTGCTGAACGTTTGACAGAGCCCAGTGTGTACTTCTTTCGAAATAAAATCTGCCTCTGTTATTATTTGCAAACATACTATTATATTTTTCATAGGATAAAGTCTTATCTCAAATATCGTAGATCTGACTAAATGCAGTATTTATTCTTCCATAAATGCAGTAGATCTTTTGTTATAATAAAATATTCTATGTGTCTTTTAAAAACGATACTCCATAACATTTATTAAAACTTATTACTTTCCCTTACTCATTTTTGCAAACGATTTCTAGTACTATTTTGATCGATTTCACTATTAAAACATTTATACCTTGACGTAAATAAACGATTTTTAGTAATTATCTCCAAATAGAACCTATACTTTGAAACTCATCGATAAACCTGTTTGCAATCTAATTTATAATACACGTTGTTAATATCTTCATAGTATTTTCAAAGACAGCTTCCAGAAGATAGCTATAACACGTATTACTGCTGCGTTACAGCCAGTTTAAGCGGAACTGATCGTATAACCGCCACGCTTGTCTAGGGCGTACTAGCGGGTTTCATATATCGGTGATTTCGATGTTCCAATATGCTCACCATTATTATCTTCACCGTCAGTTCCTCCTACAGGATCAAATTCACGTAATTGGCATTCCAATGAAATGAAACACGGCTATTTTATTCACTAACGTACAACAATTTTGACGACGTCATAGCCTACCTTAATGCAATTCTTACACATTTCCTCTCTGGTTCCCCACATCTGCCTATCGAACTCCCTAAGGCAGCTATTGTCCCTACTCGACAGCACCGTCATAGCAACCTCCTCGCAATACACGGTCCTCCCAAACTCTTTGATCACCTGCTGCAGTTGTTTATGTGTTCGGGCGCCATAGTAGATGGTTGGGACGCTGCAATCAACAAGCATCGATGTCCTCATGTTGAGGCTACGCACCAAGTCGTACATCATTCTGGAAACACCATCACCTTTATGGTAACATGCGTCGCGTTAGGTGATTGATAAACTACAATGAACGTATCGTGCATTATGCTAAATCATAGAGTAGCAGCATAGCAGAAGCAGCAAGTTCGTTTCGGACAATGTTTTTTTTTCGATTGAGGACTTAACTAATAGCCGATTCCTATATATTACTTGTTAAAAATCACCGTATACTTCATACAATGTACAACGTATGAAGTAAGGCAAGGGAATAGTAAGATATAGGACCCAGCCATAAATTATTATGATATTACGCGTGTTTGTAGAGTAGCTCTTTTAATACTGTATTCACAAGGATGAATATGGGCTTTTCACTCGTCCTGCCCTACACGCTGCGGAAACTCAATTTACCTTTTATTTATAGAGCAAAACATGCATCTTCTGCTGCTCATGCTAATATCAATACTATCACCACTATAACAATTCTTATGCTTATTGATGCTACAATGTTAGCTTGAAATATAGATAATATAACATAACAATACTAACTTTCTATTCTGACTTTTATAAATTACCGAATTACTACTTGCATGCAAATAAATCACATACATTACGTATTAATAAAACAATAACTAAATTAACATGCAAGATCTATTGTATACATAGTTCAGTTGATCCTACCATAGACAAGAATGATAATAATTGCTCAATAAAATGTAACTGTAAAAAAACCTCTATTTTTATATTTTTACGGACTTCCTGTGTCGCGGAGATCGCGATGGGTAAGTGTTCAACTCGTTCATCACCTTGAATATCTCCTCTCCGGCATTCCTTCTTGCCAAGGTTACCTATTGATTGTATTTCCACCACCGCAAGCACTGGCAGATGGCGACCACTCAGAGGAACCTAAGCTCCCGGCGTCCATCTAGAGGTCTTATGACTAGTGCGATGGATGACCTTTCTTCACCGTCAGTACATGGTAATTGTATGAAGAGGTGCATAAGGCTATCATGACTTTTATAAGATGACGACGAAGAAGACTGGTCGATGCAAAAATGTAGATATCAAAATGGGGAGACGTAATCCCCAATCAAAAGCATTTATGGCCTTACTTATTATCGTGTGTTAAATTTTAAGAAACTGTTCAGCAACTGATTAACGAAAACCTTACCCATAAACTCCTCTTAAGGATAAGAGGTGGTGGTAAAGTAACTCATAAATAACTGTCAAAAATAACCAACATCGAGAGGTAGTTTAAGTGACTGCTAAGAGGCAAGATGGCAACTTATTTTTAACAACTTATATTGTAAATGTTCTCATAGTTTAAGTGAATTGTAAAATTCTTTTATGAGAAATAAAGTTCCTTAACCCGAAGATGGCAAGTTTTATTTGAAACAGCCATTGATTAGGGGCTTAAGAGTCTCTTATTTAAGAGATGGCTAATCCTTTCTTAACGAGATTATTATAAGTAAGGCCCCTAATGTTTAGTTGACTTCATTATAAATTATCACTAGAATGAAGAGGTTTATTTATTCTTTGCACAAAAAAATAACAATGCCGAAAAAAAATCTTAACTATAGGCGGAAAAGTCGATAGCTTAAACTTCCTGTTATTACGCCATTCCTCACCCCTCACCTCCAATTTAACTTATCATTAGACATAAATAATTGGCAGACGTTTAAACCATCATAAATAACCTACCGTACGCTTTGTGGAGTTTCCGCCTGTTCCACATTAACCGTCTTCTCAGGTGTGCTCAAAAGTTCTGGTGTTGAACATTTACTGTCTCCCCCGTCGAATCTCGCTTTCTTGTGTATCTTTACTTCTCCTTTCTTAGGTGTATCTGAAATTGACAATGAAATTTGAAGGAGACTAATCATGTCTCCTCTAGATCGCCTTGTGTGTCGCCGTTCATTTATGAGTTTTTTTTTTAGGGAGAATGCATTTCGCTCCCTACCGGGTCCTTTACTAGGGATTATACCAAAGCGACGAGAGGTGAGACCACGAATGGGCACCAGAGTCAAATCGCCGGATTGTGTGGAGACTCGAATTCTCAATACTCCACTAAAACCGCCCTCCTCCCATGTGCCCCGCGCTTATGGCAGGAAGAGCGTGACACTTAGAACGTAGTTACTCCCAACGCTCATTTATGAGATACTGTAACGGCCATCAGCCGTTTCGGAAATTTATAAAGAAAATTTATTTAAATTATAATTGTATTCAATTTGTATATCTACAGTCGACTGCGATAATTGTGTAGTGTGTTACTTGAAAAATAATTTATTATGTTATTTATTGTATTTATGTATTTCCTCAGAAGATCATTTTCGTACATTACAAACAGGACTTTTGCAATGAATTACACTATTTATTTTATACCTAAAGTTAGATATTACAGTAGAAATGTTTTATATTAAATCTAAATTTAAATCATCTAAAGACATAATTTAACTAAAAATTAATCAATAAAATAATGTTGTAAGAAAAAACAGGTATACACTTTAGTGATGCTAGAGACATCTTATTTCTTGCTTGAAACTTAGTCCCTGATTAACCAAGAAAGTGATTTTCCATGATTGTGTATTTGTTAAAAGACAAGCATTAAAAATGTTTTTCTTGCATTATTTAGTTTAGAGTGATACATTTTTATATATCAAGATAGCGGCCCTGTACGACAATGACGCCATTACGGGGATTAAAGCGCAGGACGTAGCGCGTTTCGCCCACTAATGAAAGTATTGAAACGCACCCCACATCGCATCGTCTCGGTAGGCGCTTCATTCGAGACCACTTCAGCGTGAGGGCTGGGGGTGACTAGGTTTTCAGGAATAAGGGGGATGCGTTTACTTGTATGGTCGAGGGGAGAGCCAAAGTACAAAGATTAAATGCGATGCTGATATATCTGTCATAACTCTGTGTGAATAATACATAACTTGTGCAGTTATGTACAAAGTACAAAATTTCCCGGTCCACTGAATAGATCTCAAAGAAAATGTATTGCAGTGAGTGTCAACAACATTCAAATAAAATACAACCGGGTCATGTACAACATACCGCGATGTAACTTTCTAGTGGTGCCATTTAGTTAAGTAACAAAATCTACAAACAGGCAGTATTTACACTTACGCGAAGAAAAGTTCCAAAAATTCACCGACGTACTCATGGGAAACTTAATATTTAAAATATAAATATACTATATATAATATATGAAAAACTTCCTACCCATAGCCACCAAACTTAAGCTTGCCGAGTCCTTACTACTCCCCATTCTTGATTATGCTGAGGCCAGCTATATTGATTTGACTCAAGAGCCACTTAATAGGCTTGAGCGCCTCCAAAATTGTTGTATAAGGTTCATATTTGGGTTACGCGAATATGACCACGTCTCTGAATTTCGTAAAAACTCAAGTGGTTGGCAATTTGCTTTCGCCGAAAGAATATGAGTATTCATATTCTTTCACTCCTGTACAGTTCTGTACACTGTGTTGTTTATCCCCACAACCCCGTATTATCTTAAAAAACGCTTTGAATTCATCACTTCCTCTCACAATTTACGACCTTCTAAGAATCTTAGACTCCCAAACATTATTCCCAAACATTATTCATCTTTTTTCAACAATTCTTTTACTGTACAGGCTATTTGACTCTGGAATGAGTTACCTGTTACTGTTAGACAAGCTAAACCACTAACAATATTTAAGAGTATGACAAAAAAGCACTACCTGCAACATGGTGATGTTTGATATTTCTACGTATATTTATGTATGTGTACATAAAATATGTATGTATGTATATATTTATATACGTAATATCAATAGGTGTATTTATATATGTCTATTAAGTATAAAATATATGTAAGTAGCTGCATATCCTCTAATATTGATGTATACCACCTTTGAACAATATAATATGTTTTTATTCCTGCCACGGGTTATCTGGAATAGATCGCTTCTTAGCGATAAGATCGCCCATTGTGCGCATTTAGAATATATATAGGCTATAAGTTAATCTGTGTTTTCTGTAATGGTGTACAATAAAGTGTTAGCTATCTACCTTCTTGTTAATATTATGTACATATATTACCTTACGTACATAATATTAACAAGAAGTGATCTATTACAAAAGAACATTCACGATACAAAATGCTAGAGACTAAAGATAACTGTGTTTATGTTATCTTTTATCTCTCTCTCCTTCAAGGCCGGCAGCATATTGGCAGGATTTCTAGTATTGCTTATGTTCATAGGCGACGGTAAACACTTTCCATCACAGTTGGGCTGTCAGCCTGTCTGGTGTGTTTCAGCAATAACGTATCACCCTCCCGGTATTATTAACAAAATACACTTTATCAAATCTATCTAGATCCTGGTCTATTGTGCTCTTGTAAACTTTCGATTTCTTATCATACCAGCTGGTTTGGTACGAAGTCACTATTTAAGATCTATAATTCGATGCATAATCTCATCTACCTATAATCTCATTCTAGATCCTATTTTCTCAGTATCTTTTATCATCATACGATTTTGTATCACATCGACTTTGTAAATGCTAAGATGATTTGTTATAATTTTAATTACCTTGTGAACTGCCGTAACTATTATGAAGTGGATTCTGTCTTTTCATGCCATACGTAGACGAGTCGCTTCTGCTTGCTGGTTTATCATAGATGCTTCGTTCACCTGAAATTATAATACACAATAAAGGAGAGAAAACCGAAATTAAATTTCCTAAATTTAATTTCGGATTCTTTTATAGTAATAAAATATGCGTCGATTATATAACACTATAAGAATTTAAAAGAAAATATTTAAGTTTCAGTACTTCGAAATTGAAAGAATTTAGTGGTTTCAAAAGTTAAAGAAGATATTTTTTATGACTTACATAGCGAATATCCACCACTTTAATTAACATTATTAAAATAATTTAAATAAATAATAATACTAAGGACATGGCAACGATCTTACTACAAAAATTTATTTTATACTTTCTATTATTAGAATGTAAATTTGAAACATAATATCAATACATTATTAATAATAATGTTTTAATTAATTAAAAACATTATATAATTAATAATAAAGGTTATTTATACTATCCAAATTACATAAAAGGTACTTAATGATATAAATAGGATAACTACTTAGATCATGATTGTTAAAATTCTGCTTACTTCTAAACCACTGAAACTGGTAAAATGTATTTCTAGGATAATACTTGTGTAACAAGCATAAATATTTCATTTCATTACCTACACCTAGGCGTAATTACCGACTACATTTGCCCTGGTGATGGTTTTGAGCGGCGAGAGGTGAAGTCTCACCGCTCTTATAAAGACTTTGAGACGGTGCTGTGAGGCGTGTCTTTGCAACCGCTGCCAGCGAACTACCAGAGAGAGCCAACGCTGTCAGGTCATCGGAAGAACCTTCGATTCCCGAGTACCTAGCATTGTACCTAGCGATAAGATGAAACAGGGGTGGTTTTGTTATAAGTTCCAAGTACGAAATCGGGACTCCAACACAGGGAGTGTATGCTATGTTTAGACCTTTAGTGATAAAGTTTCCCATAAAGGATTAAATCTCGAAAAAGTGTTATGCTTTACTAGAACTCTGATTTGATGATTCTATCACAACAAAACACACAAGGGTGGTGCAAGAAGAAAACTACGCAGGTCTCAGAACAGCAAGTGACACAAAGAATATAAATCTAGGAATTTGTCTATATTAATGCTTTAAGTAATCAGTTCCAAGCAGGCTATTGACTGTTCGCAATGCTATTAATATTTTAGTTAATCATAGATTTTTTAAATCTATTCTAACAATATTTGAAAATTTTATCCAAGTGTAACAAACAAATAGATAAAAATTTATAAAAAAACTGAGCTGACTTTTACAAGCCGATAATAAGATAAAAATTCAATGGGATCCTTATTTATATTAGGCCGAACACATACTTTGATGTATTTGTACATATATGGATTTGTTTGGTAGGAATGTCTACACGTCACTCTACACTACAGTGATGCTTGGCTGTATAAACGTATAGCTATTCTGTAAAGTGAATATTAAAGAAATGTTTAAAATGAATAGACCATAAACCATATGAAATTTACTCTGCTAAGAATCAAATCTGAAACGACCGGGTTCTCAGCTCATCAACACTTAAACCACTAGGCCGTCAAAATATATATTCAATTGTTAACTTTTAAATAAAAGATTTTTGTTTAATAAGTTAATCGTAATATTTATAATAATAGTATGACTTTTAAAAGAAGGTAGTAGGTAAGTGTAAGGCGCACCCACAGAGACACCGGTTGAAGACTGCAAAGCGACAAAAGAGATACGGGAGAGTTGGAACAAGAATTCAGTTCACGACAACGAAGCGTCAATTGCGATGCGAAATATTTGGAAGAGAAGTTTAGTACAAGACAGTGGCGAGTTTATTGAAGAGTTTAGTGGGCAGTTCAGTGAAGGAGCAGTTTAGTCTAGTTTAAGAGAAGCCAGAAGCGAGCTACGCACAGTAAATTTGGAGGTGAGCATCGCAGTAGCAGGAGGTGGTCTACGCAATATCGGCGCCGGTAAAGTAAGTAAGTATGTAAGTGAACGGTAGCCACGGAAGCCTAATAAGTAAAAAAATATTTTATATACATGAAAACTAATACGTCCGCTAGACTTTCACCTATTATTTGATAACACACTGTTATCGCTGATATAATCATACAAAATAGATAAATACCGACTTGTTATCAATACAAGGTGTATGAGAAATTTGTAGTTCACTGTTGTGTTTCAGTGCATTCAGAACATAATGGAAGAATTTTTAGGTAAAAAATACGTGCTTGTTAGTGCTGAAAACGACGAGGAATATTTAAAATTTATCGGTAAGTTCATCATGAATGTTTCAGCTGTGTTATGCGATGTATTTTTAACACGTTATATTGATAGTGATGGTTCATTCATTCACTCTATTATAATTGATGAATAAAATCTACGATCTGTACTTTTGAGAACGCTTATGTCAGCAACTAAATGTGTAGATTAAATTTATGAGATTCTTTAATATTTGATATCACTTCTATTGCGATAACATAAAAACACAAATTTAGCATCACGCTAACACTTTCAGCAGCGGAGCAGTAATAGTAAACAAAATTATAGGACAATACCTTTGTGCACGTTAAAACTCAAAAATGCTGGAGCGGTTGGACTTAGCTACGACAAAATAAACAAATCCCACAAGTTAACTTGAGTATATTACCTAATACCTAACCTCTTGTTATATATACCTCTACAATAAACATAATTATGTTGGATGTCATATTCTACTAACGATTTCAGATATGACAGACGGCTTTAATTTTATTATTACACTAGCTGACCCGGCGAACGTCGTACCGCCATATTTTCTGAATTCCTAAAAGACTTTGTTTCATGACACAAAAACAAAATCACCCGAATCGCTCCCAGTGATTAGGAGGATTCTAGAACCCGACCTCAGCGCCATCTACCAGTTCCAATTGTGGATTTAAAAAAACTTCGTTTATAAAAACCGACTTCAAAAACTAAAAAACTAAAAAGTATAAAATAACTTATTTCTAAAGCTTTGTATTATTATTAATATAAATTATCTAAAACATCTCGAAGTCAGTGCAAAGTAAAACATTAAAATGACTATATTTTGAAAATTACAAAGCACCGACTTTAAGATTTTTTAGATAATTTATATTAATAATAATACATAGCTTTAGAAATAAGTTATTTTATACTGTTTAGTTTTTGAAGTCGGTTTTTTTAAACGAAGTTTTTTTATTATAATTATATAAGATAAGATGACCCGGCGAACTTCTTACCGCCATATTTTCTGAATTCCTAAAAGACTGTTTCATGACACAAAAACAAAATCACCATAATCGGTCCAGGTGATTAGGAGGATTCTAGAACCCAATCTCAGCGCCATCTACCTGTTTCAATTGTGGTTTTAAACCATCCCGGGACCCACTCAAACACACACACAATATTTCATCAAAATCGGTAAAGTCGTTCTCAAGTTATGCGCTTACCAACACATTTTGCGATTCGTTTTTATATATAAGATTAGCTTCTGCCCGTGACTTCGTACACGTGGAAAGGAAGTTAAAAAACACCTGTGATTTTGAAACATTCTTCATTGGTGCTCCGCTCCTATTGCTCTTAGCGTGATGGTTTATAGCCTGTAACCTTCATCAATAAATGGGCTATCTAACACTGAAAAAAATTTTCAAATCAGACCAGTAGTTCCTGAGATTAGCGCGTTCAAGCAAACAAACAAAGAAACAAGCTTATCTGCTTTATATATTATATATATAAGACAAAACTCTCTCACTGACACCACACCCATTATGTTACGTTGCAGAGAAATTACTTTTAGTCTGTTATAAGCTGTTTAAGTAATTAAAGCTTTCTAACTATCCCACGGGAACTCTTAAATTTTTCGGGATCAAAAGTATCCTATATGTTGACCAGGGATATAAGCTGCCAACATACAAAATTTCATTTCAATCGGCCTAGTCGTTTCGAAGATTAGCCGTTACAAACAGACAGACAAACAGAGAGTTCTATTTCACTTCTTACATCCCCCTGACTCTGTTTTTAGCATTTTTTTGAATTGTACAGAAATTTGACCTCTACATATATATATATATATATATATATGACGTATATATATATATATATATATATATATAGATACGTCAAGCTTCCCAGAAATAAACTTGATGTATTTCCGAGATAAAACATGTCATAGTCAAATAAATAAATCAACTAACAATCTCCAAAAACCTCACTATTCAATTTTCGAAAAAGATTTAGGAAAAAGGAAATGCCTGAATGGCCTGGGACCCCCAGGCTATTCAGTAATGAAAATACCATTTCTATTTTAAACTAAACCTTTCTAGAAATTAAGTAATTTGACCGATTTAATATATATATTATCAGCTATAAAATCAACCCTGGATAATTTCAGGATGTCCGTGGTAAATTGCCTGCTTGTTTTACGCTTAAATAGGCAGCGATTCTCTAGACCATTTGTTTAATTCTTATTACACTTAGAGGGTACACTTCCCGCCGAGGTTTTACCTCTGCACTGCAACATGTGGTCATTTGAGAAGTGTTGTAAAATGTACTTGAGGCCGGCTTTGCGCTGGCAACGCAAACGTTCAAAGACTGCATTTCCCAATTTCGTGTGCTGTCAGTCTGATTGCCAATAATAAAGATAGAATATGCCCGCGGCTTCGTTCACGTTTGACTTCAAATTCCCCCGGTACACAAAGTATCGCAGCATTTAAAAAATAATATAAGTTATGGTTTTAGTGTAAACTGTGTAGGAATACGCAAAATTGTTATGCACCCTAACAACTACAAACCATTTTCGGGAAAATTCCTGCGGGTTTCCTGGGATAAAAATCACATTAGAAGGCGATTTTTTTAAATCGGACCATTTTAAATCATTCCACGAAAAATTTCATCGTGTTTAACTTCAATGTACTGACACGGCATGTTTAGAAAGTTATTATACGAGTATTATAGATATATATATATATATATATATATATATATATATATATATATATATATATTTTGTACAGGAGTAAACTACTTTAAAAGAAAATTAGCTCAAAACATTAAGCCCATCACGTGTATTACCAAGAACGACGATGGCACATACACATTAGAGATGACATTCTCGTGGGTCACTTCGAGAGCGGTGTTCACGCCTGGCGTAGAGTTTGACGAAACCAAAGCTGACGACACTAAGGTAAGGCTATACATATTACATTAGTTTGAAAAATGTATCAATTGTAATTTTTATTGCCGGAGTACGAGCTGAAGGCCTACCTGATGGAAAGTAGTTACCGTCGCCTAGGGACATTTACAACACTCTAGTTGCTGCCAATGAGCTGCCAGACTCGAAGGGCGGGCTGTAATTTGGCCCTTGAGTGTGTCAAAGTTGTTACGGCGGCATACTCTCGACCAGAGGTGGTAGCCATCGGGCAAATTCCCCACCATCTGTTTGTGGGATGTTTTGTAGCTTTTTACGCAACCAGACCGTAGAAATTATTGTTTTACTCCGTTCCTATACAAATCATAATACGTTACATTTATACATGTATAGCTGCCATATCCTTAATAAATAAATGCATGTAGCATTTATTTAAGGATATCGCAGCTAAATACCAAAAGTTAAGCCTTATACTTCAGCTACCGTCTTCAAAGCACATCTATAAGAAATTTAGTTACAATAGTTTCAGTTCAGACTTGAAAAGGGGGCAAACAAGAATTAATAATCGCATCTATATCTACCGACAATAAAAATGTTGTTTGTCGTATTAAAAAAAACAACTTTTAAAAACTACTCTTTAGTTAGACGATGCTTATAGAATTTTGTCAGTCTGTTTAGAAGTTGGTCTCGAATTTGACTCCTTAAACCACTCAACGGATTTAAAAAAAAAACACGGATTAAAACAGCAATTTATAATGTTATATTTTTCGCTTTTTCATTTTTATATCTGTAGGGTACAGAAGAACAAGGTGGCGGGCATTGTCATCTTTAAAAAAATGCTTTAATTTCGAAAACATAAAATTGGTTCAATATTTTGATATTACGAACGAGCGTCTTAAAAGTACCTAAATCTAAAAATATTTTTATAACAATATTCAAGTTTTCAGGCAAAATCGACGATTACGTTTGACGGAAATAAAATGACACATGTACAAAATGAAAATGGAAAGGTGTCCACACACGTTCGTGAGTACTTCCCCGACAAGATGCTTTCGGTGAGTAGGTACCTATAGGCAGTTTACATGAACTTTCAAAAATGATATCAACAGTTACGAAAACTCCAATGTATCTACATTTATTAGAATCTTTGAAAAAAACCTTTTTGATGTTTGTTTTACATATCTACACGGCTACGTTCCATAAGAAACTTACAACGAAATTTTTCCCGTTCCACTTGCTTGCGGGCGTTACAAAAACTCTAGCGGAACGGATCATGGAGCGTCGATGTCATTAACGATGAAATATACAAATGTCATTGGTTGACTTGAAAATCGCACCCTTTTCAATGATATAGACACGATAGACAGTATTAATGCTCTGTGGTCAACGCCCTCTTCGACCCACCTTTTAATGTGGGTCATTGTGAGCGCTGTGTGATCGAAAATAATGACGTCATTAGTGACGTATTCGCCACGATTATAACGATCGTGGTCGCCATGTGGAACAGCAGACGGTGCATTTTGGACGTTGTGAGCTACTAAAGGAACGCCCCTCTATAGTCAAAAAGTCTTTTATATAAGTTGAATTGTGTTAGGTATAATGTTTATGTGGAGAACAGTTAGTAGTTAAGCGTCGATATGCGTGCCAATAAGACCTATAAAAGTAGGAAGGCCGATCCAATGCGGTAGCTTCGCACACAACCGGCAAGAAAAATAAATAAGAGAAACTCCTATATGAGATGGTTTGGCGGAAGACTTGGTAATCGTAATACAAAGAAAAAGAGATCTGGAAAAACTAGCCTCATGTCTGTGATCGACCTCACAATAACAGTCTGGTGTCTTTACAACTAAACTATCACATCGTACGACTGGATCACATTGAAAACAAAAGATGTTAAACATATCTCAGGTTTTTTAGCCCTTTTGTGTATATAGGATAAGAACAATACTAAATCTACTATTTCATTTTCAGACTACCACGGCAGAAGGTTTTGATGTAATGGTAAAAAGGGTATATGAATTAGTTAAATAAGTGACAAAACACACTATATATTTGAGTGTAAATTGAAATACTAATCAACTAATTTATTTGTGAATAAGTTTATGATAACATTATCGACAAGTTACCGTCGCTTTTCAAAGTATTATTTAATAAATAATAACTTAAGTTTCGTACACTTTGACCCTGTGTATTTAATTTGCATATTTCATAAACCTATCTCGTTACGTATCAAGAGCAGTAATAGACACTATGAATAATTGATAGAGATCCCTTTCACCAAATCGTCCACTATTAAAAGAGAACTTTTGTATAATGAAATTTGCCGACGTAATCCCCATATATCGACTTTCACTCAACATGGAAGCCGGGGCCCTCGTCGCGAGCTAACAACCCAGAACATTCTCTCCGGGGCACTTTCCAAAACACGATTCCCTATTCCATTAGACCCTCTCGAAGTTATCTCGCGTTATTTACATCGCCTGACCGTACCGTCTTATGTAGTCGACCCCTATGTGTCGCCCCCTCGTCGGGTATATAAGTGAGCATCGTGGTCCTTGCGTCGGGGTCATACGGGCGGTTGTCGCTCGTCCGGGGTAGGGTTTGGGGCTGTCGGGTGGCTTTGGGTGTCGCGGTGTCGTCGCCATGGCAACCCGGCGCCCGGACGCCGGATCCCAACGCCCGCAGTGTCGGCCGCCGCGCCCGCGCCCCGCCGCACAAGTGACACGCGCTGCGAAAAAGCACAACCACCCTGTGTGTACGGTGCGCATCATTTATGCGAATTATACGAATTTCTTGAAACACTAAGTTACCTGTGCCCACCACTTCGTTCGGGCGATTTGAATCTATCTATAATAAATCTGTAAACGGTTCGAGTTTGTACAATGCGTTTAAAAATGTAAAAAGAATCAGGTGGGCTAATTTGGACCAGCTGATTCCGAAAATACAACTTTTCGAATTTTTGTCTGTCTGTCAGTATGTTAGGCATCACGTGCAAATTACTGTGCGGATTTAAATGAACTTGCCATAGAGCTAGCTTATATCCCGGGGCGTAACTTAGTAAACTTTTTATTCCGATAAATGACGTCGTTTCCGCGGGATAGCCTAAAATATCTAAAACGACGGCGTTGCAATGGCATACTTTCTGCAAACTGCTGAACGTATTTAATGACACACGACACAGAGCTGACTTATATATCCCGAATCAACACTTAGGATACTTTTTATTCGATTATATGTCCCGGTAACTGATGTCCTTTCCATAGAATAGACGGATTAGCTAAATAAATAGCGCTGCAATCGCGTTTACTCAATTCACTTACATTCTTTGTCATTGTCATAAACAACATGTCATTCGTTGTAATACTTCAAATCAGGTTGACTTCAACTTACCTCTATGTTTTGCTGGGCAGTTGTCTAGATTATATCGATATATCTATTTAGTTACTTTGTTACTGTAGTAAATTTAACAAGAAAGAGTAAATAAAGTTTTAGATATCTAAAAAATTACAGAACGTAACCTCCTTTAACTAAATATTATTTATAGTAATAAAACCTCATTAGAAATCATCGTTCATATTTCATTAGTCTATTCTTAGTTTACTAGTTTTTTATTTCTTAGTTTATCCATAGGTATTTATAGTTCCTTTACCTCAAAGAGTATATTGAATATATGGAGAATATATGCTTTACCTGCTTTTATACATTCTTTACAAAATAAAAATGTCAGTTTAGTTCATGGGCTTATGCCACTTTTTCATCTGGAATTATGTTATAATTATTATTGATCGTCTCAGATGCAACGTTGCGTTTAACTCTTCGTTACATCTATATAATGCGTTATTTGTGATTTGATATTGTTATTAATTGTTAATGACGTTAAATATTGACAGATAATGTATATAATAATGTAGCTATGATTTTTACGCCACTTTCAGATCGCATAAGATTATTATTATTATTATATGATTCATTTCATTGAAGGTTTATGTAAAAAAACTAATTAAGTTTTTTATGTAAGTATCATAG
This sequence comes from Dendrolimus pini, assembly GCA_949752895.1. Taxonomy (NCBI): domain Eukaryota; kingdom Metazoa; phylum Arthropoda; class Insecta; order Lepidoptera; family Lasiocampidae; genus Dendrolimus; species Dendrolimus pini. Next base: position 7,282,258 of record OX457143.1, read on the forward strand.
AGCTAGTACTCAGGGTTTCAGAGCGCTAGTTTTGTATGTTGCTTTAAATTTTTCACCAGCGACTAAGTATCGGTATCGGTGCATTTCTTACATGTTATAATAATAATAATAAATGTATGTAGTTTCTATAAGCAAGTATATAGTCGTATCCTGTAAACCTGCAAGATATCGAAATGAAACACAAAATTTAAGATAAAATTAATGTTTTAGGGCCTTACTTATAATAATCTCGCTAAGAAAGGATTAGCCATCTCTTCAATAAGATACTTTTAGGCCTCTAATCAATGGCTGTTTCAAATAAATCTTGCCATCTTGTCTCTTAGCAGTCACTTAAACTACCTCTCTATGTTGGTTATTTTTGATAGTTATTTACCACCATCTCTTATCATTAAGAGGAGTTTATGGGTAAGATGATTTTCGTTAATCAGTTGCTGAGCAGTTTCTTAAAATTTAACAAACGATTATAAGTAAGGCCATTAATCTTCAAAATTTCCGTTGACACCGTTAAGCTGTTTCGAAACCTATTCGATAACTTTTAGATAGGCCGACATAAAGCTGAAACTGACCCCCAGTAATGATTAGGCATATTGATGTGCTAAGTACATGCCGCAAGCCATGCTGGAATCATCGTCTTGAATACAGCTCTTTGGATGGGCTCGATCGGTGTGATGCCACACAGATTCCTTACGATAGGTAATCTAACGCTTGACGCAATAACCTAATCGAAAATCCTAAATTGTGCTCGCCCTTTCGCCTACCCTGGGTGGGTTGATGTGGCGAAGAGGGGGTGGGGGGTGCTCGCACCTTTTGTTTAGGACCCCTGCAGCCCCCTGTTCATTTACTCGCGTCCCGCTTTCAATGTTGTTTGCAAACGGTTTAGGTGCCTAAATGTAGAGGGAAATGTCACGTTTTCACTTTTTCTATTTGCCCTGTTACGACGCTATGTAGGGATGTACCTATTATGCCGGTGCTGAGTCTCGTTTTTGCAGTTTTAACTTGTATTTTAGGGAAGTTTTAATATAATAATATTGGTCAGGGTTTAAAAATTGTTACACTGAATAAAGATTTTTATAAAACATAAAATACCATTTCCTGTATCATGATTGCCATTAGTTCTCAAGTTTTGTGCGTTAAACTGTTGGATAACGTAAAGAGATTCTTTAACTATTAGAGCTGTTTTTTATTATCAAAATAAAAATAACCGTCATTCAGTTGATACCTGACAAAAAAAATAGTGAATTAATTAATAACTATTTATGACACTAGTGCGGTATGTTGGTTTTTACAAACGAATACACAAATGTAAGCCATAGTTACAAGTTTGTAATAACCAACAAACACACGTATATCGTACAACGTTTTACAACATATTTATGAGAAAATAGTACAATAGGTAATAAAAAAACATAAATATAAGTCGGACAATCGCAAAAATCTTTTGACATTTCTAATATAAAAATAAATACTATTTATTTGTAAAGTTGCGACTTTGAATTGTTTAAGTTGTAATTTAATCTATGAATAATAATTCTTATCTAATGATAAATTAGATGGCGGTTAGATGGCGAGTTACAATAATATCCAATTCGAATTTAGCATATAACACCTATGTAAGATACTCGTATGTGATCCATAAAAATATTTCACTGAATAATGTACTAAGAGCAGATTTTTAACTAACTTCCATCAGCTTGAAAGTCCTGATTACTATACAAATTATGCTACATTTATAGTTATAGTTACAAGCGCCGCCAGAACCACATGGATTGTTTATTTCTATTTCATAAATACATATAGCCTTACAACTATATACGCCCGTGTAAGGTTGCACTAACGTTGTTCATACAAAAAGTTGTCCCCGATAATATAATCAATAGTGTGGTTGACGCACGTTTGGTGTAAGGCCACACCCACAATTCACGCGAAAGGTGACGATTGGACGAGGCTTTATTAACGCACACCAACGTACAGGGTACCGCTTAATACATTTTCATAATTCGACACGTGCTTGGCGTAGCTGAGAGAAGTTTATCCACTTATGAATTTTGTATATAACGTTTGAAAAAGATATTTTCAGTGCAAAGATGGCATCTAAATTAGTAAAATTAGATAAAGAAATTAATGCCAATTACCAACTAAGATTTTTTTATTATTAGAGTACATCATAACAGCTGATTATACGACTGATTAAATGAGGTTACCATCAACCATTACATTTTCAATTGCAAAATCAGAGGTGTTACCAAAAACACCTTGATATAAGTCACAAGCTCACAAGACTTGGCATATTTAAAACTAAAGAGGTGTGTGTAAGCAAATATTTTATTTTTACCCATCTCTTTTGCAAATATTAAATTCACACTATGCTGCCGTTCACGGTACAATATGGCTCCGGTCTCAGTCTAATAAAATCTCGTTGTTTTAGACTATCAGTGTCCAGTTGAAACAAAAGTGTATGCACACTGTCGGTACAAGTCATGACAGATCCCATCTCGCTTCAGTCAAATTTGTATACTTTTCTACGAACCTGTACCATCGCAATATTGGATCGGAACTAGAGCGATACGATAGTGAGAATTCTCGGATACTTTCTTGCTTAACATTAAGAATATTTGACTGACCGAGATTGAACCCTGAACGGCATCACAGTGTAAATCGAGTTGACTACTCAGAATTAAAATCAAGACCCTTACCTGATTAATCCCTATAGTGAATACCCGTTATGAAATAATAAAAACTTCGTGCCAGCCCGGTCGGTCAAAAAAAAACATATCAAGATGAAATCAAATTTCGAATCGAACACAATTGAGCTGGCAGCAGATGCGCATACACGCTTCTTCACTATTATAATACACACTACTAACAAAGGGATAACATTTGTAATACGCAATCGTAATACGTCTAATTTTACACGGCCAGCAAAAGCAATGAATGGCCCAGTGGCCCAAGTGTGTTTTGTTCGCACCCTGATCGACAGATTTGATAATTTGAATGTGGAAAGGCATTCGAGCAGAATCGACGCGGCGAAGTAAGCAGATATAGACTAACTCATTTGGGTTATTGAAAAGTTTGGCTGTATTATTTTTGTGGTACAACTAGATGTTATTTAATGACTCTCCATTCCAATGTTGCTGCTTGTATATTAACTCCCGGAAAAATATATGTCACGGATGAATGCTTGTCTGAGAGATATTAAAAGTTTAAGCAAAACTCGAAAAAATTATACGTTTTAGATATTATTAGGATTTTTTACCTATATTAATAATCTATTAAATAGTATTAAATTACATAGATCTATTGCTAGAATTTCTACTACTTGTAATAAAAGATAGACCAGTTAGACCTTGTGTCCCAAGGCCATGCCTCATGGAGGAAAAGTACTTACTTTATTAATTTAAAGTGAGCAAAGAACCTTATGAAACAATTATGAAACAATCCTTTATTTTTAAGTTATACTTACTAAAACTGAATTCAGATTTTTTTAAAGTTGCTTACTTTATACGGAGTATAAAGTTGTTTCAGCTGAGGTCGATTCTTCGCATGGTTTCTAAAGTCCGTCATTGACAGACCATTAGCACGTACATATCGTCATATATCACTTGTCTGGTCTAGTGTCATGTGTTGGCATGCCTAGATATTTGCTCTCTACGCAACTAATCGTTACCGCAAAAAGTAGTCGTACTGACGTCGGCGATTACCTTGTAGTTTCGTGCACAAGATCCAAAACAGCATATTTATATGCTTGTCACGAAGCTTTTGATTATGTCACTCAAACACACACACAATTAGGTATAAAAAGGTAAATATATATATAAAAACTTACCAAAATTAACTTTACTAAATAACTTTTCTGGAGATATCTCTATATTTTTCTTATGAGGAGAGCCAATGTATTCTGCAACGCCGTCAATTTTCATCAAATCTGGATGATTGGAGAAATAGTCTTCGCTTTGTATTTGTGTGATGCGATCTGTAACCATAAAACTCGATTGTAGAATAATCTTATGTTAATATGCTAAAGAGTTTGTTTGCTTGCTTGAACGCGCTAATCTCAGGAACAACTGACCTGATTTAAAAAATTCTTTCAGCGTTAGATAGCTCATTTATCGAGAAAGGCTATAGGCTATATAGCGGGGGCTTCATATCAAATAAACGTACAGACTAAAGTGCAGTTTTACAGAAGGGACAACATTTTGAATAAAACAAAAGTTGACTGTATAAGGCTGAAATTTGGAATACCCTTCTACACTTTTTGTACACTTGCATACTGGTAAGACTTTCTAAATTGTAACATGCATAGATTTTAGTTAACAACAAAAAATGCATTTTTGCGTATACGCCCATTTGTTATGATGCCCTCGATATCATCACGCTAAGACCAATAGGAGCGGAAACCAATGAAGAATGTTTCAAAATCGGTTTTTTTTAAAACTATTCCACGCGGACGAAGTCGTTAGTTAAATATAATATGACAAGTTTTATATCGTTTGAATGGTCTTAAAATTCTATATTAATTCCTATGTAATAAAAATGAATAAGGTTATTTCTATACAATTAAGTATGATATTACAAATAAGCAAGATATTATGCGAAAGTTGAAAGTGAGTTAGTTACTTTGGATGTTTGTTTGTTTTTTGATCAAGGTCTGTGTAATAGAATTCGGACTCGATATTTATGCGAAGGAAGCTAAGTGGAAGTTAGGGTCTTCCACTTGAAAATATTTAAACATATATTTTAATACAATTAGGTACTGTAAATAATCCTTAGTGTTACAAATATAATAGACATAAAGTACACCCATCTTGAATTCTAGTAATTGTTTATAATTAAACATAGCGCATATACTTGCGTTTTATAACCAGTTATATATACAATAAAAAAATTAAAAAAATTAGGAGGATGGTACCCGAATTCGCATGGTTAGCACATATGCAACATAATATTATTCCGAGCAAAGGACGAACCCACAGAGATAATTATGTCGTTGTAAAGCGATTACCATTACGAAAATAGTTCCACGAAATACTGTAGAAGTCATACATTTAAGAGTAAGTTCTAAAACGAATACCTAATAAATAGTATAATTAGAGTAAACGTTAGAGTTTGCAGAGTCATTCGGCCCTTGAAACATTTGAATGCCTTTCGATTTTCCAGACTGAAACCCATAAAACATTCATTATGAATCTCTAATTGCCACTACAGTCAGCTCGAGTGCTAAGATTAAAAGTCAAAATTTCATATTTCCTAAAACAAGCGCCCGAGATTCGGAAACCACTAAACGGTGGTGGCTCCCTCGCGTTGTAAATACAAAGAGCTGTAAAATCTTTGCAATTTGTACCCTGTTCGTATATACTTATTGATTTACTGCAAATACGAGTTCGAGTTTTAAAAAGCCAACTACGGCCATAACGTGGCGTAACCAATCCTCGTCGAAGGTAAGACGGTTCAGTTTGTGTTGATCCCAAAATTGGTGTATAGGATTTGTCAGTTCAGCGGTGGTGTGTAAAAATGCCGTCTTGTCGTAGGCACGACGCCCCTCCCAGTGGCGACATTTTTACAACGGGGGGATGGGGGCGCCACCCGCGGACTCTGCCGTCATTTCGTTGTCATCCAGGGGCTCCTTTTTGCACGATCACGGCGCGAACGTCGGCGTCGACAATGCTGTTCAGTATTTTTATTCTTTTCGAGAAGGAAATACGAAAAAAATATCGGTAGAGAAAAATCACGAACAATGGCGCCCTTCGGCGAGATTACCGCCATCAGAAAATGAATGCTTTGTCAGATACGTCCGACGGAATGTTTTAGTTGTTACATTAGTCTTGTCATTTTCATTACACGCGGGGCTGCGTGGGCATAAAAGTTGCCGAATACAACAGCCCTCGAGTATTTTGCATTACAATAGTTATTGTGTATTTATTATATTTGTAAAAACAGTTCTTTATTTCTTAAAAAATTAGAACATGACTTTAGGGGCAGCAAATAAATATTTTTACTTTAAATTGTATATAGAGCTAGAAATATTTTAAATTAAATTATTTACGAGTATCTTCAAGATGAAGTAAATGATAGCATATTAAAAAGTAGGCTTGATGGTAGCATTATCGTTAATATATTCCACCAACGATAGTATATACGTAATGATTATAACATAACTGAGATTCTATCAGCGACCTTCTACGCGTAACTTAAAGCTCTATATATTGTGAGGATTCTTGTATTTTCCAGGATGATTGAAAAGTCGGTCCTAGATGTTACAAAAATCAGTTCACATCCGAAAACCATGACAAGGAACAAACATAGTCAAACTCACATTAGGTTTATAGTTTCGTGGGGACAAACAATAAGCAGAACGAATAAATTTCAATAACCCGTACTCAAAACAACATTTACGGATAAAGCAACAGCTGAGATGTAACTGGCAAAATTAAAGTCACTTAGCCTTCTAATAAGTCACGCGTTTGAACTTACTTTTTAATATAACTGATTATCATCTCAAGTATCATTTAAACAGCAGTATTAGAATACCTACGATTCTGAATGATGTATCTGTTGTTCCTTTAGTCATTTCATTAGAATTATAGAGTTGTGCCTACTAACTAGAATCACCATAAAATATAAAAATTAAATGAGAAAATAATCGGCGGGTGGGGGTGAGAGTTGTGATGAATATAACAATAGCTTATAATTGAAATACTTTTAAGCTATTTTATAGAATCGGGAAAATTAAAGATGACATATTACAACTGCTAAATATGCACTACTTACTTTTTACCTATTTTACAATAATGCATAGGCGTGAAAAGATGTTTAAGTTAAGGTAATCAATCCCCGTAATATAACAAGCTTTTCGGATTTCTATCAGACTACTCTCTCTCTCTTTTATTTCACGTTTTCCCAATCTTTTTTTTATATTGGAGTCCGCACGATACGTCTTTTCATTCCATATTCCTCTTTTCTGACATATGTCACCCCCGGTCACACCACGAATCATCATGTCATCCTTCACAAACTCCATTCATCCATCTCTGTTTTGGTCTCCTTTGACATTTGTACCGGTCAATTTTCCAGCTTGAAATTCGTTTTGTCACGTGACATTCATCCTTCCTCATTACATGGCCATACCACCTTAGACTTCTTCGTCTAAATTTTCAGTCACGGGTGCAACTTTCAAAGATCCCTTTATTTAGGTAGCACCTACTATTTTATCACCTTTTCAATTATTCTTGTACCACCCATCTCAACATTCTATCAGACTGTAGATAAATTAGCTTCGAGAAGTTTTATTATAAGTATTGCGTTTGTAGTAATATTTATATATTTACAGGGCTTCTAAAATTGAAATTAAACCTTGAAATTTAGTATTAAAAATTATGTTAATATTAATATTTATTATTTTAATATCGTTTAATATTATTAGTTTGATAGTAAGTACCTGCCTATAAAAATATTTAAAAAAAGTATTAGTTTTTTTATTTATGTGCTGACAGTACACTAGGTACTACAAACGCAAAACTTATTATTACAAGTATAACAGTCAACACTAGGAGGACACTGGGATTGGACGTTTAAATTTAAATTTTATTTGTAGGAACAACAGCGTGACAAGAAAATTATTGAGTAATTCTTTAAGTTAAGGTTGTATAAAAGCGGTATCACCACAAAGGAGGGTATAAAGTTTATTCCTTTTCACTCATATAAAGGAAGCGCAAATCAAAGCGGCGCGGTGTAATGCGATATCCATAGAAATCGGTGTCGACTGTAGACCTCAAAGCTTTGTCTTGCAGCCGCTCATCAGTGTTAATCAGATCGCTAATGTTGAAGCTATAGAACCTAATGTGTAGGAGTCTTATACATATTAGATTGATAAAATTTCAATAATTGTACGTGTTTTCGCCATTGTTATAATCCACTTATAGGAGGGATACTTATCAATTTTCATAAATCTCGGTTAATTAATGAAATCTATACCAATAAATAATGTTGCAGAATCTGTCTGTGATATCAACATAAATGCGAAAATTTAAAGGGCATTTTAACGGCGGAACAAACAAAAACAGGAATTTTGTCAAAAATGGTGTATTTTCCGTTTAAATATCTTAAAGGGCTTAGGAGACCTATAATAGGTAGGTATTATAAAATTGTAAAAGTGTAGTCTTTTGTTCCTTAGATTTTTTGTATTTGTCTGTTTGTGTAGTAGGATTTACGTAAAAGCTACTGGGCAGTTTCCGATGCGGTTTTCACTGATCTAAAGCAAATTCCCGGACTTAAAATCGGCGCTATTTTATATTATTCCAGGAATTTCGAAGACAGGGATATTTTCTCACTCGATTTTGATAAATACTTTAACATTCAAAGTCATTTTTACGTTTCCATATTAGTATGGATTAAAATCAATAGTTATACATAAACGACGACAAGAGAATATACGACAAAACAATTTACACCTGGCATCTTAAGTGTAGAGAAAGTAAAACGTTCGATGATTGATAAAAAAAACATATTTAATTTATCAGATTAATAATTAATATAACTTGTTTATAGAATGAAAACAGTTTCCCTTCAATCTGCTGTCGTATACGTGCCTGTGATACTTAATATTCAATCAATATTGATAGTGTTACAAAATATCAGTAACAGAATCTTTATGACGTTAAATAAAATTTAAAGCATAATCAAATCACGATAAATACCGACAAAGGCGCTTTTGACTTTAACGAGCCACCAAGGGGCCATAAACTATATTATTTGTTATCTATCGTCTGCTTTTAAAGAACGCACAAAATATTGTCTATCGTGTTTTTTTAATTCGAAATTAGAATTCAGTTTCCGTGATTTGGAGACGTTATCGAAAAGCGATCATATCGTAGAGTTGTCGTGTCGAGCGCGATACCAACAACCCTTTATCTAGATCGGGGTACCGGGTGACGTCGCCGCGTCACCCGCACTCCGCTGTTCATTACCACAAAAATTATACAATCATTCAATTATTCATCACGATACAAAGCAATACATCCGTCCGTCTCTTAGCAAAAACATGTTACGCAATTGTGTATTTGTACTGTGTAGTGTGTATTAAAATCATACAAGAATGAACAATGTCCCGCACGCAATCGGCGGGATGTTCACCCTCATCTACTTGAGCTACCATACTCACCTACGCAATGGTTCTCTAGAACGTTTATTCCCGGTACAATAACGACTTGGAGGGAACTTACTGCCGCGGTTTTCCCTCTGCGCTACGACTTAAGGTCATTTAAGAAGGGCGTTATATAATTTATTCAAGGCTAGCAACACGCTGGCATCATCACAGGGGCCTAATTCTGCTATTTCAATACATTGGCGTTGCGAAGATATTCAAAGTACGATTATATTGCGATAGTGTCAAAATTTTGTATTCTACTAAATCCACAATACCTTCTCATTGCGGCAGAATAATAGTAAAAAAATGACATTAACGTAAGCAGAGATGGCGTTAGCCGAACTGAACATTGAAAAGCTATCATAAATTTTGAACATTTATTTCGAAAGTTGTCGTCTATAGTGAAGTGCCATGGGCACGCCTGTTGGGATTAACAGAATATCGAAATCAGTCCAACCTGCGATTGAAACAATAATGTACGGTGATTTTGAGGAGACAGTAATATCAGAATTGGGCCCCTGGTGTTGCAAACGTCTATAGGCGGCGGCGACCACTTTCCATCAGTTGGGCCGTTTACTTGTTTGCCAGCTTATGCCAATAAACAAATATTGATAACAGCTGTGATGTTGCAAATGTTCATACGGTAACCACTTTCTATCCAGCGGGCCATTAGCTTCTCTGCTATACTCCAGCAATAAAAAAATTTTACCATACTGGCATCTTACAAAATTTATTTTGAGAATTACACAATGTGTTTCACATAGTAAATAATTACAGGCAGTTAGAAAATGGATAACCAATAATTTCTGAACAATCGTTACGTGGAACAAAAGGGCACTACGTATCGAACGGAGAAACATTTAAACGTGCACAAAGGTAAGGAAATAGCCAGTTCCAGAGCGGGATATCACAAAAGGAATATTATTAGGCCACCACAATGGCGCATTGAGCTGGGAGCCAAATAAAAAACGGATGTGTCAATAATTAACTGTGTGATTCGGGAGCTCGTTGCCTCCGGCCATCGTAACTGAATTTCACCGAGAGGGTTTATAAAAAAAATTATAACGAACATGTATTGTAGAGGGACAAAAGAGGCGAAAATCTCGCTCCGAGCCAAAGCCCCGTTCACCCGGTTTGTTTTTGTTGGTTGCAATGCTGGGGTGAAAAATATTACACCCCCAGGCTACTATGTGTTAACCGACTATGTGCATCCAATTCAATTTTGTGAACATCTAAATCGTTCTGTAGTGTGTGTACAGTTTTAGTATAGGAGGGAAGGGTAAAATGTACGAAATACCAAACCCAACGAGCGCTGTAATGACACTGATTTAATTACTGTAAATATGTTAATATAAATGTATTGTTAATCATTAGGCTGCAGTTATTTGCAAAATGCTGACTATTGTACATACTTTGTACATCCTGCGCCTTAAGAGAAGAAATGACAAAAAAATAAAGTTATAAATGTATCAAAAAGTAATTAATAAGTGTAAAATTAAAGAAATGATTAATAATTGTAAAATAATGAGAAATAACATAATGTAAATTAAATGTAAAAAGATATAAATGTTTGTAAATAAAGTCTATTTTCTTGTTGTTCACTGTCACATGACTGGTGGCAGAGATGTCCAGACTCCAGTGTGATTGTTTTTGCTGATTTTGTTGGCTGGTGTAGTTGATCTACTTCGGCCACCTTCTGGGCTGCCTGAAACACCACCGAAAACGGTTCTGGTGCCACCGATCGTCGTCTGTTCTTCCAACATCTAAATAAGGGTTGAGACAAATGAGTTTGCTGTTTCTTTTTACACATTGCTTCCCTTTTAATCGAGTAATATCTTCTTGAAATTCCACAAATTGTACTGTTTTTATAATTAAATTGTAAGAATGACTAATTTCCGTATTCGTGAGGTATCCTTGTATAGGTATGTTTTGTTTGTTGCGCAACCATTCAATGTAACGTGATAGCCATCCAATTGTTGTCGCCACGCGCCGTATAGAGTGCATATCATTTAATAATTTAATTATAAAGTTTTTATTTTCACATAAGGCTGTGTGTACACCGAGTTTCTTTGTTTCAATAATTTGAGGATGTGGATAATATGTTATTTTACCAATCTGATCTTTATGAAAATTGTTCAGCCACTCTGGGCCTTCCCACCACAAAGAGTGATCTTGTAATTGATTTGCGCACAAGCCTCTTGTAGCGCAATCTGCGGCGTTTTCTGCGGAGGACACGTGGTACCAACGTGATGGTGGAACTACTGTAACGGTGGACTGAACTCTGTTTGAGACAAATTGTTTCCATCTATTCGCCCCCCCGTGTATCCAGCCGAGCACAATCGTGGAGTCGGTCCATGCGAAGATTTCGACGTTATCATTTGTTAATGTCTCCATCACCTTCTTTAGCAGTCTTGTAAGAAGTACTGCTCCGCATAATTCCAATCTAGGTAACGTTAGTTTGTTTTTAACTGGTGCTAATTTTGTTTTTGCTGTTACCAGTCTCGATGTGCACTAACCTTTACTGTTATTTGATACAATATAAATTGCACAAGCGTATACTTTTTCTGAAGCATCGCAAAATGCATGTAAAGTGTATGTTTGTTTTTGTCCTAAATATCTAGGTATTTCAAATTTATTTAAATGTAGAAAGTCATGTTTTAATTGTTTCCAGGCTTCCTTCGTTTCATTTGAAAGTTGTCCGTCCCATGTAATCGAGTTATTTAACCATGTATTTTGAAATAAGAGTTTTGCTCTAATTGTTAGTGGAGAGAGCCATCCTAGGGGGTCATATATCTTAGAAATGTATGACAGAAGTTGTCGTTTTCTCAGCTGTGTGTCTTCTTCTAATTGTTCGAATCTGTTTTGAAAAGTAAATGTATCCGAATCAGGTTTCCAGCTTAGTCCAAGTGTTTTTCTGGACTCAATGTTTTTAAAGTTAAGTGGAACGGCAAGACTATTTGTAGGGAGATCCTTTACCAGATGCAAGGAGTTGCTGGACCACTTTCTTATATTCATTCCTGCTTCTTTTAGAATTTCTATTAGCTCGTACTGTAACGTTTTAGTTCGTTCTAAGCTATCTCCACCTTCCAAAAGGTCATCCATATAAAATGAGTTTTTTAAGGCCTTTGTGGCCAATGGGTACCGTTGTGCCCTTTCATTGTCGAGTGCTAGCTGTTTCAGTGTTCGCATGGCAAGGTATGGTGCTGCCTTTGTCCCATAGGTGATTGTTGTAAGCTTGTATTCGCTTATTGGTTCATGTGCTGATGCTCTCCAGATGATACGCTGAAGATCTTGATCCTTTTCTCGTATTAATATCTGACGAAACATCTTCTCAATGTCTGCTGAGATGACGTATTTATGCTGGCGCCAGGTGAGTAAAAGGCTTTGTAAGTCCCTTTGTAGGTTGGGACCCCGCTCCATCAGATCGTTCAAGCTGTAACCGCTCGATGTTTTTGATGAGGCATTAAAAACTGTCCGTAATTGTGTTGTTGAGGAATCAGGCTTCAGTACACCATGATGTGGTAAATAGCAGGACACAGTACTGTTGTTTTCAATACGTTTCATGTGACCTTGTATTTCATAGTCTAACATGAACTGTTTGTAACTGTCAGCAAAAATCTTATTTTGTTTAAATTTATTTTCAATGTTATGAAATTGTGCAATAGCTTTTATTTTGGATAATCCAAGATTTTGTTCAAATTGTGGTTTCATGGGGAGTGCGACTTCATATCTTCCATTTTCCAATCTTCTTGTAGACGACTGGTATAAGTCTTCGCAGTACTGTTCTTCTGGTGTGAGTGCTGATGTTGTGTCACTTATCTCTTCCATTTCCCAGTATTGCGAAAGATCTTTTATGTTGTTAAGAACGACGTGGCAGTTAAAAGTCCGTACGTTCCCAGATATGATCCAGCCCAATTTTGTTTGTTGCGCGATAGGAGTCAGGGTAGGTCCCTTAATAAGGCCATTCATAAGTATATCTGAGTAAACACTGGCATCTAATAACATATCAATAGATCTTGAAATGTTGTATTCTGGATCAGCTAATTGTAAATGTTGTAAGTGCTCCCAGGGTTGTTTTTTAAAGGAAATGTTCGGTAAATTATTTATTACTCTTGGAAGTACTAATGCTTGTGTGTTGAGTTTATAGTCATCGTAAATAGACTGAAGTTCCAAGGTGACTATGCCTCTACTTGGTTTCGACCCATGGCCTACCCCAAACACCGAAGCGTGGTAATGTTGCCGGGGTAGCCCTAATTGTTGTATTGCGTTCTCTGAGACAAGTGAAATTTGACTGCCTTGGTCCAGCAAAGCTGTTAATGTGATATATGTACGATGCGATTTTCCGCAAAGTACTGAACGTCAGAATTCCAATATGGAGATAATTTTTCGTTACCAGCTGAAAATTCCGCCCAGAGCCTGTCTAGCTTATAGATGCGTTCTTCTAGGTATTCCCGTGTCTTGCGGCTAGACGAATCCTTACTGAAGTTACGATCGATTTGTTTGATGGCCTCCAGAGTCTCCACTTGTTTCTGAAGGAGCTTCTCCATTGTTATAATTGTAAAAAATAATAGACCTTACTTGATATCAGGATACTTATTTGATGCAGCTGAAGACCGCTGGGAATGTTGCTCTCCGTCTCCCTGTGGGGCGACGATGACGCACAGAGAAGTAGGATCGTCACACACTGATATTAAAAGTAGCAACTGTCTTGTCACTGACTTTATTATTACATATGCTTTTTAAATAATTGTAAGTTTGTAAAATAATGTAATTGTATTTAACTTTGTAATCTGATATTTTTGTGGTATAAAGCCGCAACTGTCTTGCCACTGACTCTATATTTATAAAATATTTATGTAAAGTGAAAAATAAAAATGTTTGAATTTATTTAACACTGTGCTGTTAATGTTAGTTGTATAAAGCCGCAACTGTCTTGTCACTGACTTTATATTTTATTCACTGTTTGTGAAATAAATAAAAAATGTCCAAAATGTGATCGATAATTCACGCGCGATGACCCTGTAAGAAGCCGAACCGCGCGCTAGGCTTACAGATCGAGGATAAAAAAAAACTGTAATAAACTCGAAGGACCAAAAAACTGTAATGTGATCCGGCTCGAAGGACCAAAAAACTGTAATGTGATCTGGCTCGAAGGACCAAAAAACTGTAATGTGATCCGGCTCGAAGGACCAAAAAAACTGTAGTGTGTGTACAGTTTTAGTATAGGAGGGAAGGGTAAAATGTACGAAATACCAAACCCAACGAGCGCTGTAATGACACTGATTTAATTACTGTAAATATGTTAATATAAATGTATTGTTAATCATTAGGCTGCAGTTATTTGCAAAATGCTGACTATTGTACATACTTTGTACACGTTCCGTGCGAATACATTAAGCCAATAGAATGTACTGTATCAAAGAGCATTTAAAAAACTATGTCTTCAATCAAGTTCTGACATATTTAAAAGGAATACATATTTTCACTGTGATGGTTCAGCCATGTTGCAGTAGCTCTGTGTCTACAGAATTATCTTCATGATACGAGTCATCTTGATGCCGTATACAACTCCTTCTAGGCATGTTATTTTTGGGGTTTTTTAAAAATTTTATTGCAGGATTTCCAGCAGACAGGCAAACGGCCCACTTGATGGAAAGCGGTTAAAATCGTCTATGGATATTTGCAACACGAAAGGTGCTACAAATGCGCTGCTGCTCGCTTAAGGGAGCTGGAACCTGGTCACTATTGCCGGAACACAACTCTAGATTGTCATGGCGACATACTTTAGACAAGGGGTGGTAGCCATCCAGTCGGCCAAATGCCCTACCACCTGCCAGGTTTAATAAAAATATAAGAAACTTGAAAAAATATACGTGACAGCTAGGCAAATAAGTATTGTTGTACATAAAAAACATAGTATTAGAAATGTTACAGTGTCCGATAAAACAAACTTAACATAAATATTCAACCAGCAAGATTAAGATCACACTGGCTACATTTTTATACATATTATGCAATTATGGAGACGGGCTGTACATATGTATTTATCGTAAGAGGAATATAAAAATGGAGCAATGCCATCCTGTTGGTATTGTAAATAGAAAACACGGAAGACAGTTCAAGAGATGTGAGGTTGACATAGTAAATAAGATTATAACAGGTAAAATATGGACGATTTTAGCAAATAATATGACTTAAACATATTTGGAGGAGGACGCTTTTGTTAAAAATGGGCAAACAGACCCAGTTTTGGACGTCAACTCGCAAAATGCAGTTATTTAAACTATAAATATTGGTATCTCTAAATGACTATAATAATTTGACACTTGAGATTACTCCGCCGCTACGCCGCATGTCTGGCCAATAGCTTCATTTTACTTACATAAAAATTTCATTCGGTTTTTCAAATATACTATAAAAACATATAATAATAACAAAGAAACTAAGTCCATATAATATAGACAGCTGCCCAGTATAGAGGCCAGTCGAAGCCAGCCTGATTTGAAGTAATATAATGAATAACAATCCCGGGAACATGACCGCGGGATCCCCGAAATATAAAGCATTACATCACTAAAAAAAAGGACTAAGGGCGGCTTGCATGACGTTCCTTAATTTTATTTAAGAAACACTAAACGCATTTACCACCCTTAAATACGATAAGCGTCTTGCACAACGGTAAATACGTTTACAGAACTGTCAAAGTTAATCATCCAAAAATGGCTATTTAACGCCTTAAACGCGTTTAAACATTGTCACTCGTATGTCTTTCTGAAATTGTCACTTATAAAAAGTCAATTACAGAATGTCACTCGTATATGATTTGCTTTAATTATTTTATCTCAATTCTAAATACCCATTATTCGTACAAACTAACATGGTAGCAGAGTAATAAAGTTAAGGAATTGGATCCAGTAAAGATATTTTAACTAGGAAAGAATAAATACAAACATTGTACTCGACCTGACGTTCACAATGGATAAGGCGATCGCAGAGGCTTCAAGGAAAAATAATGCACCTAGATGGTAAAAATTATAAGCCTCGGCCGTATCGTTTTGAGACAGCGCGCAGGGCAATACCCGGCGCTGAAGAAATTTTGCAAGGAAAACTTCAAAAGCCCGATGAGCCTGCAGCATCTGATGGTGTAGATGCTAAAGCCAAATATGAAATAAATTTACAACAATTTCTAATAATTGACTGTGCCGTTTTAACTCTGATGACGACAAACATGACGGATGAGATTCTAAAACAAGTTATGCGATATAAAAACGCTAAAGAAGTATGGGATGAGCTATATAATGGAAGCAGCGAAGACAAACTTATGATCTTTGTCCACAAACAATTCTTTGATTATAAAAAGGTCCCTGAACGTGAGATGGGAAATCATATATCTTCTGCATTAAAGAACATTTCAACAAATCTTTTCATAAATTAATATTTATTATTCTTTATGAAATTGTAAGTTATTAAAAAGTCAATTACAGATCGTCACTCGTATTTTATTTGCTTTATTTTTCTCAATGCTAAATACCCATAAAATTGAAAATAAAACCGCACAGCAAAAGATCATTATTCAGGTTGCCGCCAAAAATTCAGATGTAAACTTAACCAAACGAATAAAATTTCAAATGTCAATTTGAGATTGGCCAACTAAAATCCTTTTTACGCAGGAAATAACTAACATTAAAGCTAAATTTCGTGTGTTTGTTCGATAAAATGTACAGCCACGTGAAACGTAACACATCTGGCTGTTTTACCGATGGCATAAATACATTTTACTAAATGACATGGGAGAGTGCCTCGTGCAAGACAACATAAATGCATTTACTATTAAACGCGTTTAGAGAGTAAAATAAAATTAACTAATTTTATTTAAAGACGATCGTTGTGCAAACGGGCCTTAAGCTATCGTTTTAGAGAATTCGTATCGAAATAAGCTAATATTGATTAAATTTACCTAATTTGTACCATATCCGGGAAAATTTCCACGGGGTGTCCGGGACACAAAGTAACGCAGCATTAAAAAAAATGTAAGCTATCGTTTTAGTGAAAACTGTGTCGGAATAAGCAAATTTCTATGCACCCGAACAATTTCAAACCGCTCCAGGAAAAATTCCCGGGATAAAATTATCACACATTTTGTTACATCGAATTTGCTATCGATCAGTGAAAAAATCACATTAGAATACGATAACTTTTTTGTGGTTTTTTTAAATAATTTCCAGAAAAATTTCCGCGGTATTTCCAGGATAAAAGTAGTAGTTTTTAAGTCTCAGAATTTGCTGTCGACCACGAAAATCGCATCGAAATTGGCCCAGTAGTTTTAACGTGAACAAGCAGACAAGGAATCTAAAAAAATGCATCGTGTTCTCCATCGTTTATATAGTCTATTCCAGTTGTTTTTTATTAACAGACACGGCATGTTTAGAATTTTATAATATTATAGATAATAGAATCTCAGCTTTTTTATATAGCCTTTATTATATTTAATATATCTATAGTTTTATCTAATATTGTCTGACTAGAGAATGAGATAGTGATATCGTCATCAAGAGTTCCTAAATAAAATATTTTAATACGTACATTTTGTTTTCCAAACGTGTTAAAGTATGATAAGGAACACCAAAAGGAAGTTTTAATCAAAATTTATATAATGTGGTGGAAAAAACTATACAGATATAACACATATTATTAATCTACTTAAAATTATATGTATATAATAAACCTTAAAAATATTTACAAGTTTTATTTAGGTATTCTGTTACACACAACCTAAATTAATAAGTAACGTCTTCAGTTCAGTGTGCATTGAAAGTCTCGCTTACGTTGAATATTCTCTCGCCATTGGTGCATTTAAATTAATATCTGTAGCAATCGATATCCATCTGGTATCGCCGAATAATCGCAACGCAATTGTAACAAATCCGCGCTGAATGCGGGGCTGCCACGCACAATTTGAACCCCTAGAGGATCAGGAAATTCATCTCGCTAATCCACCGGGCCGCTGTGAATAGTAAAAGTGATGGCTCTATTCATTGGTGGGGGTTCGCTAGGGTGGCGTGGCAAGTCTCGTAATTTTCTATGCAATTATAAAGCGGTAACATTTTCCAAATATGAATAAATATCTGGTTAGTTTTGTCTCACCATCTATTAGATTGTATTATTTAGTTAAAATAATAGACGAGTAGTGGGAATTACTATATTAAGAAATTTAAAGTTCACAAATGTTATGACTTACACGCGTAAAACTAACAAACTGACCCATCAAGGGTTATACTTAGGGTATTGGGAATATAACTAGGCCATGTGGTTGTACTTCCTTATTTGATAAAATATCTTCAAAATATTCATTAGTTATTTTTTTCTTCTCTGAAGGTGACGTTACTGCTTGGCACTACCGGAAGACCAGCGTTGGTTGTTATCAACCAGCATTTGCTGAGTTAGGGCCTGTTTAGAGTTAGTTAAGTTTTTGGCTTTTATTAAACTGCATATGTACTGTACTGTATATATTATATTAATATATATAATATTGATATATTGTTTTATTGATATTATTAATAATGTATAGCTAAACTTGTTGCTATACACATATTAATAATGTATATATTTGGATATATATAATATTAATATGTGTTATTGTCTATTTTCTTTTTCGTAATTATATGTATTGTGTAATATCTATGTATCCTATTAATTACATATTTTTTATTTGCACACCACCGTCATACACTTTAATTCCTTTCATACAATCCACAGCCCGGGTTGTCTGGAAGAGATCGCTCTAAAGCGATAAGGCCGCCCTTTGTTCTTGCCTTGACACGAAATTATTGTAAATGATCTACTTTATGTGTATGTGGTGAACAATAAAGTATTTTCTATATATCTATCTATCTGTGTATACTTTAATAATTTTAAATAACTCTAAATAAACATTATTTTCTTTCTTTTCTTTCTTTCTTTCAAAAACATCATACTATAGATACTGCGGAATTACTTTTAGTGGACAAACTATCATATTGATGGTTAATTATACAAATTCCGATCGCCTTCAGTCCTTTCATTATTGTTTTTTTTTCAGAAAAAAGCTAGCCTATCCCCTTCTCAAGGATACAATCTATCTCCTTGCCAAATTTATTAAGGTGCGTCCAGTCAGTCTATTTGTGAAAAATAATAAAGAAACACGGTAACTTTAGCATTTATACTTTACATTCATGGCTGTAACAACATCATTGTGGTAGACCCATGCTGGAATCATTGACTTGATTAGACCTCTTTGGGCCGGCTCGATTGTTATGATACCACGTTCTCATAGAACATTAGCATGTAGTCTTTGAGCTATGTTACTTACGATGAGTAAGAGATCCGATTGGCGACATCCCCCTCTTCCATCCTCTCCCCATCTTCCTTATACCATCTCCCTATTTCATTCTCCTATCCCATCCCCTCTTTCCTATCCTAAAAGATGGCAAGGGGTTGGCTTTGCCCTTGGCGTTGCAAAACGCTACCAACCTCTACACACGTAACCACTTTACATTACTTGGGCAGTCTGCTAGTTTGCAAGTTTTAAAATAAACAGTGTTATAAAGTTACGTCTACGAACATCAGATATTTAAGTAATTATAAAATATGTATTTATAAAAAAAAAACATAAGTACTGGTGTTCAATCCTTGCCTAGTATGAAGTAGGTAGAAAATCGCTCCATAAATTTTGCTGTCTATCCTCTTTCTGTGTGAGGCGACGGCCAATACACAGCAGGGTAAGGACAGCAATTTTTGGACACTTACTGTCAACGTTCTGATCAAGACATATCGCGCCGTACGTTTATCATTTATACATTTTTTATACTAATTGTAATTACTAGCGGTGCTAAGACTCATTGTGTAAAACTGCTCTAAAGAAGTGATCACTTCAAAGTGAATTTGGTGCCGTGCAGTATTTCTCTGTGTGCTCCAACCATAACCAAGCCAGAAGAGGGCGGATTTCAAGGTTGGTGGAGCTTATGATTTTCTAGTTCAAGGATCAGTTTATATATCTTTCCCAATACAGTCTATAAGTAACGAGCCAGCATATTACCCGTAGGCTATAGAGCCTCACAACTGGAGACTTCAGTATACATAGCTAAATTCGCATCACTAGCGGTGGCTCGGGGCAATGCAGTGGTGCGAGTGAGGGGGTGAACTCGGCAAGCGCTAAAATTTAATAAAGCAGGGTCTTGTCGGCTGTACGGGCAGCCCTCGCGATTAATTACGCACAAGAGGCTAGTAATGATACCAACGTAAATAGGGGCGCCAGATACCATAGTGTGTCGCTTCATGTTTTATTCAGGCATACGTACCATCACAGTCTATAGAACATGTTGTATGTATTGCAGTTTCATGTCGGTAAACAGGAAATGGTTTGTTAAAATGTTAAGAGTTAGGGTAAAACTATGCCGTAATAATTTATTATTTTATGATTCACTTACCGTTCGAGATAGAATGTATTACGTTGTTAGTCTCTGGTTGTTTCTAATGAACATCAAATAAAATTCTTTCAAGATATCAAATATCACAACATTAAGCGAACGAAAACAAAGCTGTAGGTCAAAATATTTTAGTGCCTACACGTATACGCTTATTTCAGAAAGTTTACAAATCACCATTTAGCTTTATTTTGGTATACTAGGTAGTAAGCTCTATCATAAAATCTTAATTAAGCTTTATATATATAAACCTTGAATGAAAATTTTCTGATGGTGAAAATCGCTTAAAAATCATAGCTATCTAATCATATCTGGCAATGTTTAACGTCATCATCAGTTAATAACAATACCACATCACAAATAACGCTTTAAACTCATCGCTACATCTGCGTGAAACAAACAGTCAACAACTATTCTCAGAAGAAAAAATGGCTTAAGTTAAAAGCTCGTAAACTAAATAATATATTATCGCCGCAAATTGCTAATGCGCTGGAACCTTGTCAAATTAACATTCACGTGACGTCATCCGCAACTCGATATGTACGCGTACTCGCCGGCCAGTGATGCTAACGGTACTGAGTGTTCGGCTACGGTTACGTCACCAAAATGGCGGCCAGGCGCAATTTCAAATTCGCAATTATCAATTTGCGGGGATAATACTACCATGCATTTTAAACTAAAAAAAAACCATGAAATAAAATTATTTCCGATGGGATATTATTATGTTAAATAGCATATTTGGTTGAAGAAGTATACATTTTGTAATTTTTTACGCCTAACACTTTACTACTTCTTGATAAATTCACTACAATAATAAAGGAACTAAGTGCATATAGTCTACAGTTCGACTCATCTGTAGTCGAAGTCAACCTGAATTGAATTAATGTAATGAATGACGTGTTGTTAATGACTAAGTAGAAATTTATTAGTGAATTGAAAAATCACGATGTCTTTTATCGGGATAAAACGTATCCTAAGTGTTGATTCGGGTTCTAAACCAGCACTATATCAAGTTTCATTCATACACGTTCAGTAGTTTAAAAAAAAGATGCGATCGCAGCCCTATATTTTAGTCATCACTTCAAAAATACCGATTAAGATGAGAACCTCCTTTTGGAAGTGGGTTAAAAACTATAGCTTCTTCAGGGATAAAAAGTGTCACGTTTCATCCTTGTAATCGAAAGTATATATATTTTAAATGTGGTCATAATTGATTCATTTCCAACGTCGCGACGAAGAAACAAACATAGCATGTGCAAAGAAAGTTATTTTCACATTTATATAATTATAGTACAGATAACATTACGATGGGTACATAAACTCTGTAAAATAATTGCCCTTAGTTTTCCCGTATGTTAGAATGTAGGCACTAGTACCTACTTCATAATACGCACACATAAGATTTTAGATGCTATTTCAGCACCGAGTGGTTCGTGTACGACGCCACAAGGGGGCGGCACTTATGCCAAGTGCGTTGTTTTCATCATTTTATTTTTTCGCTTCACGTCAACGACGGAGGGTTGGCGACGCTCGCGTAATAGGCATTTGTACCTATTCCACGTATTGGGGAATGTTGTTTGTTACTCTGGATATATGAAATAATATGTGGTTAACATGAAATATGTAAATAAAAATTGGCCATGAAAGATTACCGAATCTCGTGACTAGTCGTAGACAATGTATGTACACCGAAAGCTAGGAAATCAATATGTTATCACAACAAACACATGTTATACACAGGGATAAAACGGCCAAGTTTATATAATCATACTGTAGTATATTATTTATTGTCTACACCACCACTGCCATGTTTTAATATTTTCCTTAGTTTAGGGGGGTTGCCTGGAAAAGATCGCTTTAAGCGATAAGGCCGCTCTTTGCTCAACATTTACTGTATCTAGTTTAAGAACGTAGTTTTATTTTTGGATAACAATAAAGTATTTTTATTCATTCATTCAAATGTATTTTTATTCATTCATTCAAATATATGGGATATTTAACAATATTTGAATTTTAACAATTATTATAATGAATTGGTAAACAGAAGCATGTTTTATTTTACTTGAATTCAGCTGGCAGGCAGACGGCCCACCTGATGTTGCCTATGGACATTTGTAACATTAAAGGCGTAACAAATAAACGCGCTGCTGCACTCTTGAGGGAGACTGTACTGAAGACCTGGCCACTTGTCGGAAGACAACTCAAGGTTGTTGTATTATTGCGGATGCATCTGCTTATATATTGCTTATACATGCAAATTTCTACAATATTATAAAATTCTAAAAATGCCATATCTGTACATTGGAGTAATAAAAAAAAACAACTGGAATACATTATATAACTGAAGATCCCTTTTTTCAGATTTCTTATTTGTTTGTTCGAAATTCCCGTAACAATTACTGGGCCTGAATTTTTTCCGGAATTGTCTTAAAATGGCCTTTTTACTGGAATTATCTTAAAATGGCCAGATTAAAAAAAATACAAACAAATTTCAATGTGTTTTTTTTTAATCTCGGGAATCCCGATGGAGTTTTCCCAGGAGTAGTAGTTGTAGTTGTTCGGGTGCACAAAAATAAGCTTATTCCGAACCAGTTTTCACTCAAACGATTATTCTTTTTTTAATGCTGTGGTACTCCGTGTCCCGGGAATGTCAAGTCAAGCTTATACGACGAAGTCGCGGGCATATGCTAGCAGGTTTGTAATTTATAAAGCTTCGTACAGATATATACGTGTTTTTTTTGGTCCATCATATCTATATTGGATTGTATTTCTGCGCCAGTATAAGTAGATGAAAAGTACCAACCAGGTAGACCAAGAACTACAGATATAAGCGCTGTACTGTATAATACAACTTTCCAAAAGTGAACGGTTATCATATTTAGTTTCAATTGATTCAGCTTGGGACTAAAGAATTTGAAGCAAAAAGGATTATATTAACAATATCTTAAGCTTTAACATAAGTAACCAATATTCTTAAATAAGTGTATGTCTGCCTCTAATAAATATTAGAGGCACAGGACTCACGCAAGCGAAAATCGTTATAATCTTTAAAATTACATGATTTAATTTGATTTAAATTATCTATCTAGGTGTACAGATAAGATTATCAACAAATCAACTATAACAATAGATTTTATCACGAAACTAAACGTTGGAACCTCTTATATTGTGTACAAGCGTTACGAGTCATAATTCTAACGAGTCAAGTAACTACTAACTATTAATGCATAAGCATTTGAGAAGAGTATTTCAACGTCCGTTAAAGATATAAATATTGTTTAAGAAATGTGATAATAATAAGAACATATGTTTTATATCCATTAGAACTATTTGTACATCTAAATACCTAATTCTTTTTAGGATTTAGCTTCTAGTAATGATTATTTAATAAACTAAGTGCCGCTTGCATAAGACTGCTTAAATTTATTTAAGAAGAACAAAACGCATTTAACACTCTTAAATACAATTAGCGTCTTGCACATCGCAAAATATGTTTGTATGTTTGCCGCTAAATATGTTTAAAGATCTGTCAATACGTTTTGTGTAAAACGTATTTAGGCTAATATGATTAATTAAATTTATTTAAAGACGATTGTTATGCAAGCGGCCCTAAAACTATAAAAGTAATACGATGACTAAATTATAAAAAAAAATCGTTGAGATTCATACAACAAATCCCAGAACGTACACGGAAAATTTTTCGTCTCGCGCTAACTACTTACTTTACTCTTAGTAAGGGTACACGAGTAAGCAAAAGACCTCGCATTCCGCGAAGCGTAGCGTCACCGTAATTGGTGCTCGAGTGGCAATTAGCAGGCCCTCGTCGGTCGTGGCTGGATCGAGCTTCTGTACGCGGCTTTACTTTCCTTGTTATACAATTACTGCCCACTGTTCGAAATATAGTTTTAAGTTTCAACTTGGAATTTTAGTGCTTGTTGACGTTTTACCTTATGAATTGCGAGGAGTTAATTTTTTAATTGGAATTGCTCTTGCTCGGAGTTTAAACCAGTTTACAGTGGAAATTATACGACTTATACGTGTACTGTATCTGTATATGCAATTTATGTGATACAAAAGAAGTGTGGGGTGTAATTTTGAAAACAGAGGAGTTGTTCTAAAATTAGATAACATTTTATTGGTCACTAAACAAACGATTACAAAAATGTACGATTACAATATTGTCTTGGTAAAAACAATAGGCGGCCTTATCGCGTAAAGCAATTCCAGGTGACCTAACAAAATAAAATCTTAGGACAACAATAGTTTAGTTAACTACCAAATATTATTTAATTTTCCTTGTAATGTCTCCTTGGACACCGGGTTGCCTGGAAGAGATCGCTTCAAGCGATAAGGCCGCCCATTGTTCTAATGCAAATGTATTTATATTAAATGTCTAGGTTTAAGTTATGGTAAAGAGTATTCATTCATTCATTCAATAACAGTTTCTCTTGTGCAAATTTAACTACGTGTAGCACGGAGGTTTCTTTCTTTAGCGCCAACCTCTACCAACGTTTATGAATATAAATAGAATAGACTGGTAAACAAGTGCCTATTGGACCAACTTTTTTCAGCAGTCTCCGAAAATTATAAATGAGTTGTCATTCGATTCGGAATGGCATCTAGATGATTTTTGAAAAAAATTAAGTTCCGCTTGCAAAAATTGTAAAAATTATTAACAATTAAGTAAAAAAAAAGGGGGGGGGGGTTAGTTTTTTATCTCAAAAAGTAATAAAGATTTTTCAAATTTGAAAAAAGATTAAAAAAGAAGAGGAAATTTCCTAAAAAAAGTCTCGACTCCCGAAACTGTAAGATCAATATTTATAATTTTCCCAGAGGGATGAAAATACGGCCGAAAACGGGTACTCTGGCTTACGCAAGCCACACCCACATCGGCCCTTTAATGAATAAATATTATTTAAAGATACTAAATATGAAAATAAAAATTTGAAAAAATTCAGGCACTAACTGAATATGAATGAACAATAATCTGCTTGAAAATTTTTTTTACAACAATTTTTCATTTAGTTATTCAATAGTTAATTAATATTTTTTGTTTGCTTGAACATGAACATTGCAAGTGTGATAATTGTTAAACTATAAATTTAAGATTTTTTTCCTTTCTTGGAGCAATTCTTGAAAGGCTTTAGAATAGAACCCCGTTGGAAAAATAAGAAAATGTTTATTATTCATTTTTTTATTAATAATTTTCGTTGTTACACGAAAATCATCTAGATGCCATTTCGAATCGAATGACACCTCATTTATAATTTTCGGAGACTGCTGAAAAAAGTTGGTCCAAAAGGCACTTGTTTACTAGTCTAGAATGTCATGTCCTGTAAGTGAGACTTCAGTTATGTCTGCGATATAATACGATTTCTTATTACTAAAACGAATCCAAATTTATCTATAACATCTTTAATAATTAATTTGTGGTAGGTCAACAACGGGGCCGTTGGGGCTACGTAAATTTATAAAACAACTTTCTGCCTGGCGATAAAATTATTAATCCCGAGTGTTGCTGGGGTCTTACTTCCTATTAAATCTCCACCACTTTGCACGACATTTTGATTTTTTTTCTTCTAAAATATACGTATAGGTATTACGATTTAGTTTCGATTGCTATGTCGTAACATGTTTGAAGGAGAAGTAGTTAAAAAAATATCAACGACACTTTGGCCTAAAAGTAAATGATTAATGTCATTAAGGTTGACGTGGTATGGTTCACGCTTAGCACCAGGGCAGGCATCAATAATTAAATTTGCCCAACGAGGGTGGATCAACGTGCAACTGCAACCCTAAGCTCTGTATTAATTGCTTGTATTAATTCATCCCTTCAAGGATTAGGATCAACGTACAATCGGAATTAAAAACGTAGAAGCTAAATAATAAGGCTTATTGCCTTAGACTGGCTATTTAATCAATCTCCTGAACTTTGCACGATGCTCAACATTCTTCATTATCAATCCATTTGCTCTTATAAACATTTCCACCCACCGCTGATTTACGTCCAAAAACCTCGCTTCGGGGATTTTAATACGTGAACAAAGGACTTTGCGTGAATGTTTAGCTTGGGCTTCGTGTTTGTTCAAGACACTTATGACTCTATTTTTCGTATTATTCATCCGCTTGCCTTACCATCGGTAGATTTTTCACATCACTTGTATGGAGCTTATGTCAAATGGAAGGCCGTTAAGATATAGGAACCGGCCATTAAATAATTTTATATATCAGCGGCTGTAGTAATAAACACATTAGACCATACACTTGGCCAAATACAAGATGTCTTACAAATAGAACCGATCTCACGTTATTAGTGAACTTTCGTCATTATTGTCACAGTCTGTTATTTAATAATAATTCATAAATTAAAATATATTAGTAATATATATATACGTATATGTTGCAGTCATAGTGATTAAATAGCTATTATATATAATGACTAGTGATTATATATAATAGCAAAATTGACTAGACAATGTGATAAATTAATCACTTTATACGGATATTAGTCATAATAGCGGGTCAAAGTTAGCCAAAGTAATAAATACGGTCTAACTGACTTGCTCCCCCCCCCACTCTTCAATAAATAATAATTATGACTGGTAATTAACTGGTAATTCATGTCAGTTCATTTTAAATATTTTATTATTGTACTCTTGAAAAAGTGATACCAAATACTTGTTTTGATCTCTGTGTTTTTTAAATTTTGTTTTATGGCTAGTGGTCATTAAATTTACTTTATGAATTAAAGTTAAATAACTTTATAACAATATTAATTAACGTAGAATTATTATCTATGACAATGTTATTTTAATTCTTAGGAAAATTGAAATATAATTTTATAATCTTTACATATACCTACTTCTTTTATTACATTATCCAAGCCTTCGAAGATATTGTATAAAATTGCTAGTTAATGTGATTAATTCAGTGTCAATCACAGTGTGTTATCACTTTATCTAAATTGAGTAGACATTCTAAATAGTGGCTACATAATACAGGGTGGCGCAATAGAACGTGCATAGTGCATCATCTTTTTTCGGGGGGTAGAAAGTGCGCGGGCGGGGGGAGCCTGCATCGTTGGGTAGGCGGGCTCATGTAGTTTTAGTCACTATGAGTCACTTCGACGGGAATCGTCGCGCATTTTGCGTGCGCGCATTTTACGAGAACTCGTTCATACATCGTTACTAGGCGTTTATATTGTTCTGAATATGGACTACGGCAAATTAGTGAAGCTCCGAGTGCTAATTTAATTAAAATATGGGTACAGCGTTTTGAAGAGACTGGTTCAACGTTTAAACCACAAGCAAAAGGTCGTCCAAGAACATCTAGGACCGACGACAATATTGAGAGACTTATGCAGTCTATACGAGGAGATCCACAAATGTCTACTCGCAAGAGATCGTCTGTCTTACACTTATCGCGACGAAGTTTGCAACGAATTTTAAACTTGGATCTTAAACTGCATCCTTACAAGCTCCAGTTAACACAAGAATTGAAAGAGTCTGACTTCGGAGCAAGGCCGCATTTGCTAATGAAATGCTTAATCGATTTTCCAATTTTGACAATATCCTTTTCTCAGGTGAGGTCCACTTCCATATCAATGGGTTCGTAAACCGTCAAAATTGTCGTTACTGGAACAGTGAGAATCCCAAACTCAAGCACCAGAAACCACTGCATAGTCCTAAAGTGACAGTATGGGCAGCAATCTCTGGTAGAGGAATAATTGGACCGTTTTTCTTTGAAAATGCGCGGGGGCAAAACGTCACTGTTAATACCGAACGCTATGTTGCGATGTTGGAAGGTTTTTTGGCTCCAGAGCTTGAAAATTCAAGAATAGTGAATTCTAGGACTTGGTTTCAACAAGACGGAGCTACCTGTCACACATCAAATGACTCCATGGCGGTTGTGAAACAGATGTTCCCTGGCAGACTGATTTCGAAAAGAGGTGATATCCCATGGCCCCCACGTAGTCCAGACGTGACGCCTCCTGACTTTTTTTTGTGGGGATACCTCAAGAACAAAGTCTACAGCAATAATCCGAAAAACATCGATCAGCTCAAGGAGAATATCCGTGGTGAAATGGCAGCAATTACACCAGCATTACTGAAGAAAGTTTTCAATAACTTCCGTTTGCGATTGGAGGAGTGTCGTCGTAGAGAGGGTCATCATTTAGACGATGTTATTTTTTAAAAATAAACTTCAGTTATTTCTTAATAATACCTCAGTTTTATTTTAACTATACCTTTTGTATTTATTTTTTAATCAATATTTTAAATATGCACGTTCTATTGCGCCACCCTGTATATATAATATCCGGATTTATTACTTTGGCTGTAACATATATACAAAATTTGAAAAAAATTATATTCAGCGTTAAAACCCATCATTGTAAGCTAAACTTAATAGGAATAGCGATCCCTCTGACTAGGTAGGAGGGTCTAATCGGAATCAATACCAGTTCCCCAATGACGTTGATTATACATTACGAAGCTCGCTGGATACAGCGTTCTTTTTTATCCTGATCAACTTCTATACAGCGTTAGTACTAGTAACTAGTACTAAGATTCTATACAAATCTAACTTAGTTGTACATACTAAGTTAGATTTGTATAGAATCTTGCGTTTTGTGTAATGTCACGTAACTTCAATGACATTATTCATGATATGTAAGTAAACATTTAAGATTTCATGAATATTCATTAAGTCTTTTCTATTTAAGAAGAAAATACTGTATATATTTATTTAGATTATATTTTCGCTGATTTTTTTATGTACTAGGTATATATATACAATTCATATATTATACTAAATGTCACATTTGACAATCATAATAATAAAAAATTCGTAAAAAATATTATTGTTAAATCCGTAACATAAATGTTAAGTACAAAATTACTTTTTATCTCAAAAAAAACCCACAAATTATATTAAAAGCAGAGTGTTAACTTCAGGTGAAAGGAATTCGAATTAAAGCGCCCTGGCTACGCTCGTGTGCCAAACCATCTCGTGCCTAAATAGGCCTTTCGCCCGAGGTTAACACTCTGCTTTTGATTTCGAATATGAAGAAAGGAAATAAAAACTGATTAGTCAAAAATAAAACTACTTCTCTAATGAAATCCAGCGTTATATCCATATCCAAATCTGATTAACTCATTTAATATTCGTCAAATATGAAACGTCAGCCAGTATTTTTTGTCAAGGATGATAGTCAATATTTACTGAACATTAATTTATAAGTATAAAATATAATGTCAAAAAATTATTGATATTTTTTTTTACAATTTATACCATGATTTTATAGTGACTTAAAGTTGCACCATAAGTCGCATATATTATTTGCATAGTTTTAAATTTTTTGATACCTGGAAAAATCGTTTCTCGGGGTCGAAAAGTGCTGTTTCATCCCTGTGATCAGACAACTCCAAGCGTACTTTCAGAATAAGAGAAATGAACAAGGCTTATATATAGCTTATAAAGAATATAAACAATATAGGGTGTCAGTCAAACTCAAACTATTAAAGTTTCTACAATTTAGCTTATTCTTTGAAACGAACTCTTTTGTCTATTTTGCGTCTCCTCTGCTGTTTTGTTTGAGTAAAAATCTTTTATATTTTTCGACAGAGCCAATTTATTATTCACGATTCAGCCGCCATAAATATCACCTTTCCCCGTGTATCGCGTTGCATATCCATTTCACATACGAGCTATTGCGTCGCACAACGCGACACCAGAGGGTGTTACCCATACCATTGGCCTGTCTACATACACCCTTACAAATAACGTTTACACTCGAGAATCTCTTGCTGTGCTAGTCTAAGCTTTATGATGAAAGAGTTAAGAGTGTTTTAGGATGAAAGTGAAGTTTTCGTCTGAAAAATGTAATGTGGTGTTTGTGTACATAGAGGGCGCGCCCCTCGCTGTCGCCGAACAAACATGGCGGCGGCTAACGAGGTTTTTGCGAGCGGCTCTCGTGAGCGATTTCGCGCCTAATTTGGACGCTGTGTTATACTTGATGGTGTGTTTTGCTTTATTTAGAATCGAATTATATCTTGTTTCCGTGCGATATTAGCTGATATAGGTATTTATATCATCTCTTATGGCACAGGTGAACTGAAAATTATTAGGCTTTGATCAAAAAGATTATAGACAGGTGCATCATTACTAACGAGACTATAATTATATGAATCCAAGTTCAGTTTTTTTTTATTTTTTTTTATTGCAGGAGATCAGCAGACAGGCAGACGGCCCACTTGATGGAAAGCGGTTACCATCGCCTATGGACATTTGCGACACCAAAGGTGCTACAAATGCGCTGCTGCTCTCTTAAGAGGGACTGGATCCTGGTCACTAATGCCGGAACACAACACAAGGTTGTTATGACGGCATACTCTAGTCCAGGGGTGGTCGCCATCCAGTCGAGCATATATATAATACCCTACCACCTGGCTGTGGGTTGTTTTGTCGCCTCTTACGACAGGCCGCCCGGCCGCAGGAAATTGTATTCTTTCTCCGTTCCTGCACGGATAAAAATAGTTTTATAGTATTAGAACAACCTATGTGAGTCGGCGCTCTTTGATATTAAAAAAAAACTTTTCTAATGCACGAAGCCTTCTAGCAAGACTAGATGTCACAAGATTATAGACGTAAGTAGGCCCCACTCTAAGAGGAACTGAAAATTGAAAGCTATATTTACATATTTTAGAAAAGAGAGTAACGAATCATTAATTTATTCCACGCTGCAACGCTTGTTTAAACTTGTTTTGCTTTAGAAATTCATCTCCCGTATGTATTTGTATATAAAACTAGCTGTGCCCGCGACTTCGTTCGCGTGGAATATTTTTTTCGTGAAACCCTTAAGAAAAGTAGACTAAGTTACTCCTGATGTTATATCAGCTATCTGCCAGTGAACATTGTTTCAAATCTATTGTCGAATAATAATAATCGGCAGACAAACACACACATTGTACATCCCCAAATTAAGCAAGTTACGCTTGTGTTATGGGTAATATACAACGGACTACTCTGGGGCCGATCCCAGACACCCAGACCACAGTAAATAACGGAGAAAATACGTTTCCGAAATTTACTACACCAGGAATCGAACCCGGCGCCTCTGCAGCGTTGAAGTGAGGTAGGCCGGCAAAGGGTTAACCCGCTCAACCACAGAGGCCGAATGTGTCTACTACACAGTTATATTTTTAGAATAAAAAGTATTTATTTATTTATCTTTATTTAAACACATTCATAAGTTCATAACGAAAAACTGTAGCCAGAGGGTGTCCAGATTGAGTTTCAGTAATGACATTCAGACCACCGCGCGTCGTCATTGTCAAAAATCCGAGCCATGAACTCAAATTAATCTATAATTAGAGTTCGTGGCTCGGATTTTTACATCGCGGAGAAATAATACCGGCCCCGATTTTTTAAACTCTAAAAGACACTGGCTATAATAGTCAAAATACCATGCTTGGCAATAATACTCTCATTGCCAAGGAACTTATACATGTTCTATTAAAATCTAGGTCGAAATAAGGAACAGGGGCTTAAAGCGGACGCGATCGCGTTCGCAGAAGCGTATCACGAACAGGACAAGTATTAAAATAAAGCGGAGCTCAATACCATGTCTTAAATTCACCAGTATATCTTAGACCACGCGTCAGTTTTACTAAGTGATTGTCTAAAAGCGACTTCTTGAGGGTCAAAGGTCTAAAACAAGTATTAAATCGAAGCAACTCCATGACGGAAACTAGGAACAGAGTCTAAATATAAAAAAATATCTGTAACAAACGCAGTATCATAATAGATTGTTCGATATGAAATATTCAAGTGTGAGGGTGCGGGTAGCAGACCGTTTGGACAGAGGGACAATATTGATGCCGTAGGCGACGTTTGGCTCAACCACAGCCCTCCCACCGACGGGATGGAGGGATACCCTCCCCAAACAAAGGTCCCTAATGGCAAAACTAGTTATGTGCTTTCACTACTATGTACGTAATATCGTCAACGAATTCCAAGTTTAGAACTTTGGTGAGTTTTGTTTGGCAGTGGTTCTATCTATTTGGGACTTCACACAAGAAATTTGACTGTTGAGTATGTTTGAGAAAGGGTTATTTATATTACTAGAGATTTATATAGGTAGGGTGATAGTGAAATAATCTGAGATAACTTATAATCATGTTCCAAATGTCTCAGCTACCTTGATTTTGTATGAATGTAGTAAATTAAGAAGCCATCATTTTAACGAGACAAGTCACCTAGTTTTGGTATGTCATGACATTATTATAAGTATAATACTGTTACATGCCGACAAAGTGAATTCACACCTGATTTATTATCTTTCCCGCATTTGGACTTCTTTTGATTTCTTTGTGTTTAAAATTTGCAATTAGACAATAGCCTATTGTTACTGTGTACTTGTTTATGGCCGCAGGTGTGCGGATTACGGTTTCTCGGAAACTTTAGTCCATGCGGTCTGTGGTTGTATTGTACAGTTTAGTATAAAACGATGCCCGAACAGGGGGGGGGGGGTGATGGGGGGAGGCGAGGCAGCCAAGCGACGACTACTATACTAGCAAGACAAGTGTTTACATTCGACAAGCTATAGGTATAGTGACGGACTTTGCGCGTGTTATTGAATCGTTCAGTTTGTACGGGTTGCGTCCAGTTATATTTGTACCTGTGTTATAGGTGTTTAGTTCTAATAAATTCTATAGTAATTACAACGGCATTTTGATTCGAGTCCCGCACTCGTAACAATACAATATTTGCTACAACTCCATTAATTCTTCAAAAAAAAAATATTGTAACAAATTTCTGTAAAAAACTTATTCAAAAAAAAGAACCTGAGATATAAATAGAATAAGAAAGATAAAGAAAAACAATATTTAGCTAGACGTGTTGCGGCAGAGTTTCTTGCCGCTTCTTCTCCTTAACAGCAATAAATAACACGTTCCGAAGCGATGTACATAGACTAGGAAGTAAAATTAAATTTTCTTTCATCGTAGCAGCTTTCACTTAAATATTTATAATTTATTTTGAAATCACAAAGGGATACTTAAGTTTTATTGCTATAATTAATTTATCACTCTTTCAAACAAATTAAAATAATAAACAATAAACATACTACGAAGTAATATATTAAATTAAGTTTGATCGATGATAAGTGTCTTTGAATATTAGTTTAAGATTATTTAATAATAGACAGATTATTGAATATATAGATTCATAACATATCTTATGAGTATTATGATACCTAACAATAATAACTCAGGTGTGCACAATTAATCAAAATTTTGTCGTTAGGGACAGTAAATTGTGATTGATTTGATAAATGTGTTGAAAATATGCACATACTTATTGATATATGTTTTATATTGTATAGGTTTGCGTTTCAGCGACATTGCACCTGATGTTAGAGGGAAATGCAGTCTATTGCTGATATTAGGCGGATCAACAAAATTTATTTAATTTGGTTGAAAGGACACGACGACTTTCAATGACATTAAATGACTTAATTTTAAGTTTTCATGGATCACTTTAGTTGCTTCATCTAAATTGAAAGAATGGCTCAAAATAAAGCACTCTTAGATAGATTATCTATATAATCTATGTAAATATAATATTGTTACAATTTGGGCCACTTGCATATCTGTAAACAAAGCACATTTATTACCCGTCGGCGTTTGAGCTGATAACATTGAAACTTCTTTATGAGCGTCTTCTTTTGTTTACTTTGTGTTTGGAAAAAAGCCCACTGCGTATTGTAATCTATGGTAGTCATTAGCCAGGTGTGATTCTTGGAAATTCAGTCCACGCGGTCGAGTAGACAGACATATTGTATGTATACAGTATAAAGCAATGTCCCAACGTAGGGGTGAGATAGTCTAGCGATAGCCACAAGCGAAGCAAGACGTTAGTGACGGACTTTGCGCGTGTGATTGAATCGTGCATTACGTTTGGACTGGTTGTGTACAGTTATATTTTTACCTGTGTTATACGGGTTTGTATAGTTCTAATAAATTCTATAATAATTCCAACGGCATTTTAATTCGAGTCCTGCAACTCGTTACAATATTATAGGAAATTCTGGTAACGTTTTACATTAAAATTGAAACTTGATTTCGTTTGAAAACGGTTTTATAAAAGAATATATACTCAACTGATTCAAACACACCCCAACCCGATACAATTGCAAGACCCAAGCCGCTGCCATGAAGATTTTAATAACAAATAACAACTTATTAAACGGAAGTTGTTCAAATCCATATAAACCATTTTAAAGTGAACTCTAATAGCATGTATATCTGGGATATTAACATCGGTTCCTGAAGAAAAGAAAGGTCAAGTATAAATGGGTAGTTGAACCAGCGTCGTTAAAAGAGCATTGGGTTCTAACAAAACATTATTAAATCTCATTTCGGTGTGGATAAAGATGTTTTGAAAGGATTCCTAGCCATTGTGCTGGGACGTTCGGTGCTTTGGCGCGTTTATATTTCAAAATTTGTTCATTTTATGCAATATTTTACGGTGTTATTATTTGCTAGTGTAACAAGTAAGCAATAAGGGAGTTGTATGTGATAGTAAGAATTGCATGCTACATAGATATATAAAAACCTACTATTAAAGTGTGGAGTTATGCGAATAGACCGCGTCAAACTGTCCACATTCAGTCTAACCCGCATATTCTTAACTAGCTTCTGCCCGCGACTTCGTCCGCCTGGAACAGTTACTTTGGTGTAACGCTAACTTTGACCCATCCACGCGCAGTACTAGATCATTATTTTGCTGCGATATCTCCAAGATATCCATTGAAATCGAATGATGTAAATGGCAATTTTGTTTTAAGTTAAATACTTGTGGTGAATAACGTGTTTATTTAGATATGGATTAATATCATGTTTACAAAAACACCTTCCCAGATGCATTATATTAGAACAACTTTGGTTAGCATAAAAAAGGTTATAGTGAGCCAACCTTAACAGATAAACATATGCTGTCGCGGACTTATTTTTAGAACTTTAACCGTTTACGCAGCGTACGCAGCGGAAGCTCTCAAAAGGAAAAAAACCCCCCGATTTTGAAACATTCTTCATTGGTGCTCCGCTCCTGTTGATCTTAACGTGATAACGCCTATAGCCTTCATCGATAAATGGGCAATCTATATCTAACACTGAAAGAATTTTTCAAATCAGACCATTAGTTCCTGAGATTAGCGCGTTCAAGCAAACAAATTCTTCAGCTTTATATATTAGTAAAGATATAGCCGATGGGTCAAAAAGGTTTCCGTTGTTGTTGGAACACTGGATAGGTGTAACGATAGATAATTGTAAATGCTTACAAAAATATCCACGAAGAGTTACTGAAGAAGGAATAAATTTTCAGATTCAGTCTTTAAGGAACATATATGGAGTATTATAAATTCAATAACTAGCTTAGAAAAGTGGATAGAACCTAAACGTTATCCACGAAGCCCTTCTTGAGCCTTTGATGATCATGATGATGAAAAAGAAGCAAAAAATATTACAGTAAATAGATCTGAATGGCTTCAATCCACTGTGAATTATAATACCGCCGCTTCAATAGAGGATGTCGAGTAAAAACAACAATCGATTGCGTTGTCGCATCATTCCAAACGATTAGCCCCCGGCGGTGACAATGCACCAAAATAGGATGAAAATGTCAAAATACAATCTCATGTGACGATCTATATTAAAACCAACACTAATGCTACACTTGAACAGGCTAATTCCAACCTTATTACTTCATGAAAAGGCACTACAAATACAGCATTTCATTAAATCATGAATTGTATACGCGATTTATTTCGGGTAACACTAGAACTTGTGCGTGTATCTTTTGCGTTTTTTTTTTCGCAAAATGCGATTACTTGTTTCCCTTGGGATGTAACAATTGGTCGGAGGTATTGAACAGGATACTGCGTACAAACAATGAAGGAGGTTTAGATGATATAAAATATTTAAGGCCTATTGATAATGTCGATATCCGTACCTTTTTTTGATTTAAAGTTTTTTCCGAATGAAATTATAACCGAATCTTCAGAAAACAACACTTCTTTCAAAACTGGCTAAACAGAGAATGATATAGATAAATTTATAAAATAAATCTTGTAATGTTATGTAATAAATAAGTAGTAACACTACTTATTACGAACCAATTATGCAAAAATATCGTAAGCGACAAATATAACATTTTTCAGGAGAGCTACTTTGCAAATTATTATTTTTTGTATTAGTCATCATATAGATCCGATTTTTTTATGCTCATTATTTTGTTATTAACGTAGATGTGGCCCTAAGGATTTATGTATAGGGAACTAAATTATTTTAGCTGTATGATAAACGAAAAGTGACGAATTTAAATTTTGTCGCTTATGATGTTTTTTCAAAATAAGCTCGATATTGCACTTCTTACTTCCATGTGATTTAATGACAATATATTTTACAACTATGCTCAGACCATACATTAACTGTCTAAGCAATTATTTATTACATTTTTTACCTACTTTGAATTAAACAGTCGGACTGATATAACACCTTTTATACCATATTTAATGCAAATTTATTCATTTGAAATAAAGCAGTGGTAGGGATTCTAAATTTTGTGTTATATATTTTCGTTTAGTTATCGTTATAATATATTTAAGCTTTAAACATGAAATTAAAAGTATTAACCAAAAACTTCTAAACATTTCCAACTCTATCTGTATGAATGAGTATTGAGTTTAAATGATTAAATATAATGTATTCTATCTCAATATCTCGCAGGCCTAGTCCTATAGACTTACGTGTTTATCTCTTTTAAGTGTCGCGTTTTCGTTTCATTGAGTTTCAAATCGCAACGATTCTAAAGAAGTTGCACTTAAAAAATTTGAAACATCGAAACAAACGGTCACAGTCTCATTGATTATTCAATAATATTCAATGAGACTTGGGATATTTCGAGATGAACTGTTCCAAGCTTCTCTTACCCACAAATAATTGGCCAACAACCCTCAATTGCCTTAGGGGATTTTCAGATTAAACTCCATTACATTCCGATGAAAAAACTACTCGATCCAACATCTTTGTCCTCGTGTCGGACCATTGTCGACGACAATCGTACATTTGTAGTGGAAATCGACAAGTCGCATGAGGATTTGTAATCAATCCTTTATTTGCACACAATGGTATTGTCAGTGCATCTAACGTTTGCCGTCACGTCATGTTTGTATTTCTAAAAGATTGATTCATTTTAAAAGTTGATAGGATTAATTATAATTTTACTTTAAAACATCTTAAATCCTACATTACTAGATGGCGTCACAGTAATTCTACTCTCGTCTTTCGGCATTTTATTATTTAAAACATTAGACCGCAGCAATTAAAACTTAAAAGTGCGAACAAGTTTCTAGATAGACGCATAAGTTTTCTGGAAGAAAACTATGTAAATACCCACAAAATGTACACTTAACTCTCTTGTATACAATCAAAATATTTATACATATTCTAATCCCGCGACGAAGTACAAATATACGAACATCAACATACAAAATATAAAACAAAGTCGGGTTATTTACACTATTTATAACTCGAGAACGGCTGGACCGAATTTTATATTCTTTGATCTGTTGAATTTGTCTCCACCCCGAATAACAGAATAATCATGAAGACATTGAAATAATTCGCATAAAAGAGATAGAGAAGATTTAAATAATTTAGGTTTGGAATTCCGTGTTCCTCTGTAATTGACAGCTCACTTGCTTATATTGATTTTTCAAAAATATAATGATACCGCTTTCGTTTTGATCATAACTGGCCCCGAAACTCCTTTGTATATTTTACATTATTTCTTATAGATTCAGATTTAACTAAAAAGGTCTCCTTAAAAATTCATCTGCGTAAGCTTTCTGTACGTGTGTATTTCAGTGAACTTCTCTTAAACCGCTAGACTGATTTTGAATATATTTTTTTGTGAGTTTGAGTGGGTCCCGGGATGTCTTAGTGTTAAAATGAGGTCGTGTAACTTGGCACTGGCACCTCAGAAGTCCATGTTATATTTGAATTTTTTGACACCAGTTTTGATATATTCTTCTGTCCTCTTATGTCACTATTTTTTCATTCGTGTTTTACTACTAATACATTATAGTACGTTAATATCCTTGTTTGCTTTTTTCAATAATGGAAACAGACTACTGCCGATCCTAATTTATCTACACTTAGATTCACAACTGGATCCGGTATATGGCGCTGGAATAGGGTTACAAGATTTTGATGACTTTTTTGCGAGTGTTTCACTAGGTCTCGGTATGGTATAGATTCAGAATTAGACCAGGTAAGTAGCACTGTAATCGGGTTCTAAATTTATATTTATGCAGGGCAGGACAAGGACTGCCGGGTCCGCTAGTTTAAGATCAAATTGCAGTTTTAATCTCTATTTTGTTAAAAATTACAATCCGTTGACCGATAGACAAAAATTTGAAAAGAATTTAGTGTTTTTTGACCTGTAAGTACGAATAGCACCCCTGATTTTTTCAAAGGTTGAAATGTATTGTACAAACTCAGAATCATTTACGTATTTATTAAATTATAGATTAGGCATCATATAAATAATTAGCAGTGACGAAGTTACACACACAGACACTCAATCATAATACCTATAGAAGATTTTGTAGCTAAAAACTGTCGTCATCTTTTATAAATACCCACTTTATCCCAACAAGCGCCTAGAACTGTGACTGACGTGTAGTGGATGGCAGACGAGCCAATTTCC
The DNA here is from genome assembly GCA_949752895.1 of Dendrolimus pini. NCBI lineage: Eukaryota > Metazoa > Arthropoda > Insecta > Lepidoptera > Lasiocampidae > Dendrolimus > Dendrolimus pini. Next base: position 7,321,630 of record OX457143.1, read on the forward strand.
TGCACTTGTACGTATATCACGCATACTTGGACTTTCAATTAAGAATACTCGGGGACAACGCAATGGAGGGTTCCTGAATTTATTTTATTGCTAAAATATAAATAGGCATATCCTTTACAGCTGTGGTTCCCAAAGTGGGCGATAACGCCCCCTTGTGGGCGCTGCAGGCCTAAAAGGGGGCGTTAAGAGTCCCAGAAAAAAATAGGCATTGGCAGGTGTACCCCATAAGAGTTAACTTGAGCCCTCAGCGCCGTTATGTACTATCTACTGCGCTTAGGTCTCAAGTTAACTCTTGCGGGCTATAGTAAAAGTCTCGTTTAGAATGAATGTTTCTCTGCTAATGTAGCTCTCAATAATCAGTTAATTTAATTTGACGTTATAGTATAGTGTTTTTTAAATAAGTGAAAAAATGGGGGCGCCTTTACAGTTGACTTAGCACGTAAAAACATAATATGTACTCATTTGGAGTTGCTGGGTTCCGTAGGTATTTTGGGAAACTGAAATGAAATGAAAATCTCTGTCTGTACGTCAGTGGACATAATGCCATAGACAGAAATTTTGATTTGATACCACAAACGAAAACTAGAGAGTCTATACGATATAACTTAAACAAAAATTGGCTACACAATTACGAAATGAAATTGCGAAGAACCTACTAATTTTGGGGTGGCTGTCATTATCTTGGGGGATACATTTTTTACGTTGGAATTAGTGACACTTGTAGATATTCTTGAAAACTCTTAAAGATACTAACTTAACGATTAAAAAAAACTTAAAGTCAAGATGTCATGTCATATGAACTCATCTATATATTCAATTTGAAATATGCATTTTATTATTATTGCTGGTATACCTACAGCAAAAAGATAGACTGGTAAACTATAATGGAAAGTGGTTACTAACACTAATTATAATTTCTAGCGCTACCTATTCATATAAATATATGAATAGGTAGCACTACAAATTTTACCAACTTGAATGTAATTCTTGAATAAAGACTTAATCACTTTTAACCGTGAAAGTTGTTTCAAACGACATTTTCATCAAGCAGGCTGATGCTAAACCTAATTTGACGTCATCATACATTACAATAACTAGTGGATCTTTTACACAAATTGTTTTTGAAGCGTAAAGCCCCGTATGGGGCAAATGTCGGCAAATGCATAACTAAAATCTGATGTCGAACCACAAAGGCGCCGAGCTACCTAGTACGTGAACATTCCGAAGTAATTTTACTAATACTAGGTACTTAAGATGACTACTTATTACTAGTAAAAATTAGTCCGCATTTCAAAACGCTCATATTTTATAAGATTAATAGAATTTCTTATGTAGACTACACGCATAACGTTCCTTCTAATCTGCTGAAGAGTATGTAAACAATTCATTAGCAAACTATGGCGTTGTCGACGCCATTGTGCTTGCACTTACGACATTTCAAACTAATTTGACAGCTCTTGAACGTAACAAAGGCCCCAGCTCCATTCCAAACATGGATCATAACAAAACGAACAAACGACAACGCCCTCCTTTTTGTCATACAAAATAAATAGCATACACCCATTTTACATGCAACATCAAAGACATATGAGGTTGACATTAAGCGCTTTCAGTGTGACATTTCCTTTGGGACGACCCTTTTACAATATCTTAATTCACACCCTAATCTAATTTGCGAGTCATACAAAAGTGTACTCTCTATCCCAGATTTAAGGTTGTAAATTTTGTTGGCCGGCAAAAGCCTTTCAAATGCTAATTCATTTATTACACGCATCCGAATTCTGACCTTAAAGTTACAGTTATAAGGTTGATATCTGATTTCGAACTTTTATTATGTTTGTTGATTGAAAAACAGTGTTGAGCGTAGGGTTGTAGGGGTCTTTGTAATTAATACATAGGTTGGTGCTATTGATATGCCAAATTGTCGATTGTAAGCTGACAAGAGAGGTTTTACTTAATTCGTTTAGGGTGCGCTCGATAAATTGCAACGGAAATTTTTATCATTATTTTTATTTGGAATTTTATAATACTTTTGGAAATACAGGGCTTTACATAAACTTGGAGCTCTTATTAGTGGTGCCAATTTAGCGAATGTTTCTTAAATTAGATATACCTCAAAAATATTATGTACAGTAGTGGTATGAAAAGGTTCGCCAGTTTTCAAATTGATTAATTTAACGTTCCGCGAGCACATATTTCTTACCTTTTCAAAGGAAGCCACAGATCAGACAATTCCTCAGAAAATCATGTTTAACTATTTGACAATAAAGTTTAAAATGACAAAGATCAAAGTTTTTGAGTATCTTGTCTAAGAAGATTGTTTAGAGATGTAGGACCCTTTTATTGGTTTTAATATTTATGATAGGCGTAGTGATTATATCCTCTTCGTTGCTTATTGTTAATCTGTGTGACAGACACTGAGATCAACAATAAGCAACAAAGATCGTCAACATTGAAATTTTCTTATTCTAAATTTCTATATTTTATAACTGCAACAAAACGTAATAATAATTTATTAAAATGTTGGCAGTACTGTCTCTTGTACTCGTGCAAGCATAAATCGATTTTAAGGTAACGAACCTTTTTACATTTCGACTGTACCTAGTTAAATGTTTCCTAAATTTCTCTGTCAGTCGAAATTAGAATTCGATTTAGATAATACTGAGCATTTTAATAAAGTAGGTATAAAATAAGTGTGTAATGTCGAAAAAATCTAAAAATTTGCAACACAGTCAAATTGGAAAGATTCTGTAATATTGATGTAGATTTATTAATTTTTAACAATAATTGCTATTAAACACGGTATTATATCATTTAAAACATATTAAAGTGGTTATTAAAAGTCTAACCATAACAACGACAATACATATCCTATAATGCAACAAGACATTCAAATACCAATATTTATAATACAACATATATCTAAATAAACCTAGAAACTAACGACTCATTACCTCTGCTGATATTTTTAAGGTAAAAAATGAAGGTTTTTAGTTTTATCACATTATATCATTAGAACTTACATTAGAAGGAAATTTTCATTTTGTTTCAGTCAATAGATGGCAGTGTTCCCAGACATGAGGCGTTAGGGAGAGAGCTAAGACACGTGTTTTATACAGTAGTCTACAGATGGCGCTATTTAAAGTTCTTTTTATAAACATAATTTTGAAAGCGCAAATAATATGGAAAGGTAACAGTGAAAAATATTCTGCCGGATAAAGTGCATTTTAATCCAGTAAATTTATCATCGTAGAACATAAGTATAACATTCTAATGTTTTCAATCGCAAGTAGTCTCACTACCATACGCTAGATGTCACTATTGCAAACCTTTGGACATCTTGAATTAAAACTATCATTATATTTAAATTATCAGATGGTTGGAACACAATACTTACTAAAATTAACAATAAATAATCTGTTTTTTTTACGACTTTTACGTCTCGTGTTTAAAATAGTTTGTATATAAAAACAGAACACTGAGTTTATTTCTACATCGTCAATATATTTGCATTGGGTCTAATGATACCTATTATTACTTTATTAATGCAAATGACTATGCCTTATGTAAAACTAAAGAGCAGAAGAATATTGCTCAAGTTATTTTACAAATAGGTATTGCTAACACACTGTGAAGCAATTATGAGAAAAAAATAGCCGTCTAATGGAGAAACTACCAAACATTCATACCGTCTGAAACTGCATAAAGCAGCTGAATTAAGTACACATTTATCTTGTAAAACCTAATTATGAACATAAATAACTAGACAAGTAAAAGATCACTATGGAACAAAGTTTAAAGAAATAAGTACCTCTACAATCCAATTTACATTATCGACCAAAAACCGTTGGCAATTTCAAAATAAGAATAAAGAATACCAGAGACAATACTAATTCGTAAACAAAGGAGGAACGAGTCACGAAACGAAAAAAGGTCGTCACATTAATAGATTGACGTGCTCAAAACTGTAAAATTACCATTTCGAATATGAATCCAGTAAAAAGCTTTAAAAAAGACAAATAGGTTGCGATCAGCGATTAAGGGACGCAAGCGGGCCCGCTCACGAACTACTTTGTAATCATTTTAATGACTTGTAAACGGCATCTAACAGACATACGAAATGTATTAAAATTTTGTGAGGATCGTTTGGTTGGCGCTTAGGAAGTGACTGTGGTAGGTCAAACATTCATATTCTATTGTGATTTTAACATGTGAGTTATTTTATTTCCCTTATTATTTTTTATTAAAGTAAGAAATATATCGAACCTCAAGGAACTTACTTACTTGGATGCCGCTATGTTAACTAATGAAATGGAATGCGTTGCCTCTTACTGTCAGAGAGGCCAAAACCTTACGTATATTTCGGGACACCATTAGAAAGTACTATCTATCTTTAAATAAATATGTATAATATATTAAACATTTATATTATTTAACTATTGTAATATATAAAATGCTTGTCACATATAGCGTTAACAAATATAAATATTGATTTAGATTATTTTGCATATACGTATATATATATTACTATTTATATATGTATTAAACTTACAAATTTGTGCAACTATGTAATTGTACAGCCCCATCATTTTCCTGCTCCACCTACATCGCCAGATTAGTTAAGATTTTTTTTAAAGCTGGGTTGCCTTGAAGTGATCGCTTTTAGCGAAAAGGCCGCCTGTTGTTTTGCCAAGAAGTATTGTAATTATGCATTTTGTTTTTGTATTTGTTTCTTTTGGTGAGTTATAAAGTGTTATCTATATATGTAATGAAAATATCAAACTAATATTTATGGATAATTTGAAAACTGCACAGCGGGGGGGGGGGGGGGGGGGGCATCTGTGAACTCTGCTTGGTAACAATACAATTCAACACTTTGCATAGATTATGAAATCTTAATAACCGCAATAAGTATGTAGTGCTGTAAACCGAATGCATTTAGATATTTTATTAACGTTATACCTAAGATAATACTGATATCGAGTTACAGATAACAATACAAATTTTGTGGCCCTTATTTTTTTGAAGGCCATTCTATATTCAGATAATAAAATTTCATCAACCGAACTTATTTCAGTCACCACTCTGTTATTATAGAATAATAAAGCAATGAATATTATAACATTTAAAAGTAACTTCTTAGGAATTTATCTTGACTGACGTGGGAATTAATTGTTTCTTGTGAAATTTGGTATCTATATTGTGATATTTGAATAACAAGGATAAACATAACATACATGTTTATTTCTCATATTTTGAAAGTACGCTTGGAGTTGCCTAATAACAGGGATGAAAACAGCATCTTTCGCCTTGGGGCAACGATTCTCCCTGCTGTCAAAAAATTCATGCGACTCAAATCCCAACTTTTTTACAGTCACTGTTACATTGCGGCATAAATTGGAACAAAAAAATATCAACAGTTTTATACTTATAAATTACGTTTTACGAAATTATTTAATTTACATAATTTTGAGCTAAACATTTATCATCAGTGATAAAAAAAAATATAGGCTGGTAAAATACTACAGAAAAAAATATACTTAAAGTTTCATATGTGACGTACGTGATGACGTTTCGTCAGATTTGGACATGGTTTTAACGCCTGCTTTCATTAGAGAAGTAGTTGTTTGTTTAATGAATAAGTTTTTATTTATTTTCCTCATATTTAAACAGGGAAAGCAGAGTGTAAACCTCGGGTGAAAGGCCTATTTAGACACTCGATAAACCATCTTATGCCTATATAGGTCACTTTCATCTCTCGTGTAATAATCTACTATTACTTTAGGGAATGGAATAGTTTCCGCTCGATACGGTACGAAACGTCACCAGCAAAGCAGCGTGAAGAATCCTAGTTTTCAAATAATAAGAACGTTTCAGTACTTTTTATTGTTAAATGGTGTAAAATTGTCTTTTTTTTGCACCATCCAAATGCCTGATTCCAATTTCTTTCATTTAGGTTGCCTGGAAGAGATCGCTTTAAGCGATAAGGCCGCCTATTGTATTGCCTAGAAAATATTGCAAATATGGTCTGTTTAAGTAAATGTATATTTTCTTGTATATCTACCTAATAAAGTGTTATCTATCTATCTTAAAATTCATCTTCTATTACTATATTAAAATGCACTTAAGAGACTTAATTTTATTAAATATTGCAATACAAATATTTATTGACAGCCAATAAACTTTCACTAAACCAGCAGCAGCAATAAATCTTTTAGAGAAAAACCGTTAAGCTCGCGTTTTGTATCGACATTTAATTTATAACGGAAGCCACGTAAAATACAGTCGAACGATCGCATCGGGCCATAATCGAACCATTTTTATTTTTTATACCCCGTCTCACAAACTAAATGACTGTTTAAATATTCAAAATTCTGCCTACCCCTTTTATTGTCACGGCAACGGTTTACTTCCGTGACCGATAGCTTTAATGCGCCGTGTGGTTCTTACGATTGTTGTCAGCACTTTCGAGGCCCGTGTTTCATATTATGCTAGAGGGTCTGCATGTTGTCTTAGGGGCCATGCATAAATTAGGTACGTCACATGTTAAGGAAGAGGAGGGAGGGTGTGGGATGTTGGCGAAGTGTGAGATTGTATGCAGAGGGGCTATAAAATCTACCATATTTGAACTTTAAAACACGAGATTTAAAATTTAATCGTTCATATTCAAAGAAAGACGCAGCATTAACGTAACTGTGAAATTCGTCCCATTTCAATTTCCACCCATTTCAAAGCAGTGTTTTAAGGCCTCCGCCCGTCCAGATCACCGGATCAACAAGGCTCTACTGTATAGTTGGTGATAGCAAAATTAATTAAGATTTATTATCTTGCAGATCGTCAGGTCCTCATAGATTGTGCACGAGTGTCCAAAATTGTGACGTCATAGGGGTGGGGAGGGTCCTAAATGTTGTGACGTCGCAATTAAAACTGTACTAACTTTCTACTCAGGGAGGAGTCTCACGAATGTGACAATGACGGGGAAGGGTCAATAAATCATGTAAAATCGTGTGACGTAATTTGTGGATGGCCCTTTATGGAGGATCTTCTTAACGATATCGCCAGTGTCTCCAGATTGAGTTTTGGAATGTCTCTAATTTGTCAGATGTACCCTTGTAACGAGTTTGTTACTGACAGAATAATAATAGAGAGCTCATTACCTCTGTGTCTTTAAGTCCCGTGTGAATGTTACCTTCTAGGTAAGCGTGTTCCACCTTATAGCATACCTTTGCTTAGTTTCAGACGAGGCCATGGTCAAACGCGAACCTATACTATACTAAAAAGTGGATAGTGTGTATCGATTATCGATTACCCCACTACTCGGCTCGTTCCGTCATCGCTCGATAAAAGCGTGTGGACGGAAAGACGAGACAACAGCCTTCGATAAAGTTTGGCGCAACGGGCTTATATACAAGCTGTATCAGCTCGGTGTGCCAGACCGACTCGTACTCATTCTACGGGACTTCCTCAAAGACCGTAAATTCAGATTCCGAGTGGAGGGCACCCGCTCCTCCCCTCATACCATCTCAGCGGGAGTCCCCCAGGGCTCCGCGCTCTCCCCCCTACTTTTCACGCTGTTCACCAGCGACATGCCACGGCACCCCCATACCCAGCTAGCCCTATATGCGGATGACACCGCCATATTCAGTAGCGACCCCAGCAGATACAGAATCTGCAAGCAGCTCAACACCGCCATCAAAGAACTAGGTGACTGGTTCCGTAGATGGCGGATTGAGGTGAACCCCGAGAAGAGTGCAGCCATCATGTTCTCCCGCAAATGCCTCTCACCCAATACCCGCCCCTCCAACCAACTTATGCCCATCAAGCTATTCGACCAAGTTATCCCTTGGGCTAACGAAGTCAAATATCTTGGGGTAACCCTAGACAGAGGCTTGTACTTCCACAAGCATACCAGAGCGGTCGGGAACAGAGCATACTCGATCCTCGGCCGACTCTATCCGATGATAGGCAAGAGGAGTAAGATGAGCCTTAGAAATAAGGTGACTCTTTACAAAACTTGCATCCGCCCCATCTTGACCTATGCGAGTGTGGTCTTCGGCCACGCCAGCGACGTTAACATCTGGAGACTGCAAAGAATCCAGAATCACTTTCTACGTGCTGCAGTCGACGGCCCGCGCTATATGCGGCTCGCCGACTTGCATCGCGACCTGGAGCTTCCCTCCATCAAGGACTATATAACTTCACTATCGCGCAGATTCTTTGACCTCGCCCCCCATCACCCGAACCCTCTGGTGACGGAAACGGTCAACTACAAACCCACTCCAAACGAGTCCCACGAGTAAACGCAGACCTCGCAATGTACTCATTGACGAGCCTGACAAAATCGCACGTCAAATCGCGATCATGAACCCCCCGAGGCTCAGAACATCAGCCTGGCATAACAGACGCAGACACAACAGACGCCGGAGAGCCCCCGGCTCGAATCCTCTTACACAATCGTAAGACCCACCAATCCATACTCATTACAGACACAAGTAGCCATACAAGATTAGCCTAGGCGTGTTGCTGGAGAGTTTCTTCCGCCGCTTCTTCTCCTCCAGCTATAACACGTTGCGAAGCGGTAGTAATGATAGACTAGGATCGGCTCCGCCGGCGGAGTCGTTGAAGAGTCCCCAAATAATCACTTCAGCCTGTTGGCTTAGCTCTTTCAGCCTTTTACGGCTTGTTCCCAATATAGAGTCAATCCCCCGCAGCGGTCGAGCCGAGGTCGAACCTCACAGGAGGTGCCTCCTCGAGCGTGCTGCTTCCGGGCTGAACGCCTCCGCTCCCACGGAGGCGGGAAGCCCCCAAAGCCCGGTATCGCTGAAACAGCCATCTGCGGCTATTCAGCTGAGTCAGCTCCTAAAAAAAAAAAAAAAAAAAACGAGACAACATTCCCACTCCAACGTTGGTCACGTGCAGAGGCTCACTCCGGCTTTAGTCCGATGCACATGCTGTAGTGGCGCTCTAGGTTGGCTAATTATTGTTAGAGAAGTGAGACTTAATTAAACCGGCTATTAAATTGGATTTATTTTATCATAAGTAATATGACATGCAGACCGTCGTCATTGTTAGATACATTTTAGTGCTTAGTTCGAGTTTTTACATCCCACAGACAAAATATTATACCTACCCCCAAATTTTTTTGATCCTAAACAAAATATTTGGTTAAAAAATCTTCATTCTGGAGAACCTGGGTAGCGTAGTGCCAATTCTGTAATATCAAATGCTGACTTGCTAGTGTAATGACTTTATCGGTACTTATAGCATAGAAGAAAATAGGGTAGATGACAGTCAAATCAACTAAGATGCTAATCATGACTTATGGTGAAGACAAAGATGTCAAGTGTGTTAAAGTTAGTATTTAGCTAAACCCCAACTTGTGTACCTAATATTCGCGAAAACTTAAGGAAATGTAAAAAAAATGAGTTAAAGAAATACGCACGATATTTGTGCATTCCCTTTTTGATATCCTCGAAAACTACAATTCGCTACAAGTGAAAAGCGTTTGGTTATGACACAATGGATCTTTATGTAAATGCCCCCAATTGTTGGACATTAAACATCAACAGCGTTCAATAGGCGCACAAAACGTTGAATTGAAATAGTAACATTTCCGAAAAGCTGTCTCCATTAAATTCTAGTTACCAAATGCACAATGATTATTCGTCTAGTCACCGCACACTGTTCAATAATACTAGATTTAAAGTTTGAATAACTTATAAGTAAACTATTGAGAATTGAAGAACTGAATTTCATTTTCACTACAATACACCTGTTATGCATCCTTATCCTTATTAATATTATAAACGCGAAAGTAAATCTGTCTGTCTGTCTGTTCCGTTTTCACGCAAGAACTACGGGACTGATTTGGCTGAAACTCAGTATATACATATTTTCGATGCCGAGAATGAACATAGGATACTTTTTATCTCGAAAAATGTGATAGTTAGATAGAAGTTAATAAGTTCGGTATGTAAAATATCAATTACGCCTTGTCCTCAACCGGAGATATAGGCAAGAAACCGCCTCAAAATACTTCCAGAAAAACATTAGGGGTGGTATACATTTTATCGCAAGACACATTCGACATGTGTCGGGTAAACATTCGATCGCCATCGGTTCGCCTACTACATATTAGCATATGTGGACAATCTGCGATAGGGAAACACAAGTAATGGGGCATTTATACATCTCAATAGGACTGTACGAGAACGATGGACGGACTGCCTACTTTACATAAAACTACCACGTTTTAACGAGGAACAAGTGTTCTTTTTACGTATGGCACTTGTTAATGTGGCTATTTTAAGCGAATGTAGTCAATACGTGACATTTATGTTGCTGTTATTCTGTATTTGTAGGAATGGAATGAAATCGGTGTACGTATATCTAAAAGGCAATGGCAGACAATGACTAAACGGTGTGCCACGATCATGCGCTTAGCGGCGAGCGGCGCTACGAGTCGCGGCATCCTTAATGCATATTAAAGCCGGTAATACACTTTGCACAAAAATTAAGGGAGCAAGAAAAAATATCTACATTTTTAGGCGATTTTCAACAGGCTGTAGATTGAAGAAAATGTTCGTAAAAAGCAAACTGTAACTCCAAGTGTTTGATTTTTGGATGAGGACTTCAAATTTCAATGCCGGCGGTGATTGTTTTTTTTCTAAATTTCCTAACGTGATTGGAAGCGAAGGAAACCATTGAGCCACCCCTATTTGGCTTGTATGTTTAACACGCGCTTAATGCTTGTGTATTTGTCGTCCGTCGCCTCCCATCTGTCACTCACAGCAAGGAGGTAGTGACCAAGAAAGAAAGAAAGAAAAGACGTTTATTTAGTAAACACACAACGAGACAGAGATGGAATGAATTACACGGTACGGTAATAAGAATTAGAAAGTCTCGCGGTGGTACCAAATAGGTGCAGTTCAGCATGTGCCAGGCAACTGCGGATGCCTGACGCTGGTTTTCAACTGCACCCTAGGACGAACGGATGTTGCACTGTTATTTATATGTATGTCGGAGGGAAGCTATAACTATGACGATATGACGATGTATTGTTGACTGGATGTATAACGCACCATATCATTTGTTTACATTATAATCACTTCTAAAATTCTTAATGTAATTTAATTAGATTTGTTAATGTTTCTATAACTTCAAGATCGTTCTAACCTAATAAAAGTTATGAATATTGTAATTTAATAAACGACCAATCAGAGCAGAGCATATGGCCGGAGCGGGGTCAGCGCCCTCTATACTTTGAGTAATATCTACTTGGGTAGACTGAGGAGTTTTTGTGACGCATTTGGTTGGTGGCAACAGGTCGAGTTGGACCATGGAGTATTTTAAAAGAAAGTATTGAAGCTGGAAGTATGAGCGGGTGCCCTGAACCCGCTGCTCGGTTTAAACTATGTCATAATGTTGATCAAATCTAAATTAAAAGTGTATAAACCGTGGTTATTGTGTTTTATGCTCGCATTTTATCCTGATGACGCCCACTAAACCTGCAATAACTAAAGAAGATGTCGTGAGAATGAGGCCGTTCTGCGACATGTATATATATACATATAGTGTGAATAATAATAAATAAATATAAACTCATAGAATTCAAACAAATATTTGGGGGATACCGATAAAATAAATATTCATTATATATGATACACATGATATATATTACATATTTATAATCAGAAATAGCATTGTTAGAGGCAGAAGAAAATATTATATTATATAAGAAAGATTAATATTGACATTTTCTAGCTTCCGTTGCTCATCTAAGAGGTAATTCTTCAAGTTCTTTCGAAAAGTAAAAGTCGAGTGATTTAATTGCCTTAATGGTGGTGGTATATTGTTCCATATCTTAGATGCAGCATAACGGAAGCTACCTCTAAAGCATGTCAATTTATGTAATTGGAACGCTAGTTGACGGGAGCATTGTCTGCCTTTGACTACCCCTCCTCTGGCTACCCAGCTGAGCTTATTATACAAGTATTGAGGCTCTTTGTACTTAAGGACACCAAAGAGAAGGCAAGCCAAATGCAGTTTGCGCCTAAGTTTCATTTTCAGTACATGATGCTTATTTAGAAACGGTGATACGTGGCTCCTTGGAGGTACTGAAAAACAAAAACGTGCACAAGCATTTTGAACGCGCTGGATTAATCGATCAGTTTTGTTTAAAAGCCGAGGTCCGTAAACTATATCAGCGTGACTGACCAGGTTATAAGACAGTCGCGTCTCATTCAGATGACGTGGGTTTAAACGTTTAGCATGGTGAAGAATCCTAGGAATAACGACTCAACCTAAAAAGTCATCATAGAAAGTTGCTTAATGTTACATAGGTAACTAGATGTCGCTACAGGTCAATCTTATCTCGTTGTTTGACCTTTTATTATTTAAAGGAAGTAAAATTATCTTATACTAATATATAAAGCTGAAGAGAACTACTGGTCTGATTTGAAAAATTATTTCAGTGTTACATAGCCCATTTATCGGGGAAGACTATAGTCTTCGAGTGTAGCCTATAGGCTACATTATTACGCTAAGACCAATAGGAGCGGAGCACCAATGAAGTATGTTTCAAATAAGATTGACTAGTTCGCATGTCGGGGGAAAATATCGCTTCAGGTGAATTTAACGTTCGAGGTTACACAATCGAACATTTCGAGCCGATTAATTTATTCCTCCTGCTTTCGACGATTGTCGTGTCCGGAGACTGAGTCTCCCCAATTCTCTTATAGCCGGAAGCGTACGAAATGCGACGCAAACGTTCATCGCCACACCGCACCGCACAGCGTCGCGCCGCTTCGTGTATAAATTTCTATGCAAATGAACCGGCGAAGAGCGACGTCGTGGCAATAATCGCCCGGCGGCGTCGTAAATAACGTTTACGACGCGACGACATCGGCGGCAACCCTTACCGGGCGAATTAACGCATCGCGGGAGGTACTGATGCTCGACAGATATATCGTGCCGAATAAGAGCGGTAACAAGTCGCGAGATGCAAAACTCGCAACTACTCGGAGTTGCGGATACGAAAACATGGTACAATAAACATCATTCATTATCAACTTTGAAGAATGTAATATTTCACTCATTAGTTCTTTAAAAGATTTTTTTATTGCATGAGTTCAGCAGACAGGCAGACGGCCCGCTTGATAGAAAGGGGTTACCATCGCCTGTGGACATTACCATCAAAGGTGCTACAAATGCGCTGCTGCTCTCTTAAGGGAGACTGGAACCTGGTCACTAATGCCGGAACACAACTCAACGTTGTTATGGCGGCATACTCTACACCAGGGGTGGTAGTCATCCAGTCGGGCAAATACCCTACCACTGTGGGTTGTTTTATTGCCTTTTACGACAGGCCGCCCGGCCGCAGGAAATTGTATTCTTTCTCCATTCCCGCACGGATGAAAATAGATCTAAGCAGTTATTTACGTACATTTTGAAACCGATTAAAAAATTAACGTATGCATCAGCGCTGAAATAGCTTGAAAACGTAATTAAATTGTAATTGTAAAATATCAAGAGGTTAGACAAAGTGAACTGTTGAAAAGAAATAACAATCAAACTATTATGTAGTAGCAGTTTAATAACTTTGGTCTAAGAACTGACACGGGTTTCTGTGGCTGAGAAAGCAATACCTAATAGATATGAGAATCGAGAGCAAATAATGTATACAGTTGTAGTGCAATTTAGTAGTAATAGATTTAAAACTAAAGCCCTGATAGCAGCTGGGATAAATAATAAATATTTTTTTATATCAGATACATGTACTAATTGTGGAAAATATTGCGTTCCGCCTCCTGCCTGTTCTTACTTGTCATTTTTCGTCCTACACTTCGGTTCCTTACTATCTTCAGTGTCACAATGCCACTAACAATATAGAATTAAGACTACGTTTATTTCTCGAAGAGCAATATAGTTCACTTCAAGAGAAATATACATTATTATAAGTCTAGTAAAATACATCGAGAATACATAATATATATAAGCCAGCTTAATTACCAACTATATATACTGCATTTATAGTTATCATGATACAATATCAGAGTTAATGTTTGTGTGTCTGTCAGATCGTGTTTAAATAAGGTTTCTATTGTTAAAAATATAAATGAATATAAAAAAATTGAACTATAACGATTATTTATTAAATAATTGTGTAATCTGTAGTGATCTATCTATATATAGCCTTAACAGCTAAGCTCAGTAGCGCGCAGCACTTGTACCGCTCGCCGCTGCGTCATTTAAAAAATCATAATTATTATTTAAACTATTACCGGGCAGTGAAATTTTCTTTTAAAATACAAAACTTGAATGTATAACGCGTATTACTAAAAAATAATAATTCAATTATCGTACTGAGAAGTCATTAAAATTTAAATTTGTTTATTTAAAAGTTAATAAAAAATATGATAAAAAACAAATGAAATTTGCAAAATAATTTTATGTGAAATTATAGATATTTTACTATATTCGCTGAAAATTTCGTTAAGTTATCTTCAATAACTTTTTTATAATTAATTTTTTAATTTAAAGTACCGAAAATGTTTATTGTAAAAAAAATAGTAGTTAAATTCAAAATTTTCAAAACCTGTTTTGAGGGATGATTTTTAGGTATGACTACTTTCGATAAATATATTTTAATCAGTTTTCTATCATCAAGTGGTAAAAGGGGGGTCCACTTGACGTGATCTGACCCATATATTAAGCCTAGTTTTGAAAATATTCATTGATGGAGATACTCTTATGTCTAAAGGTAAATCATTATACAGCTGTGCACCTTGAAATGTTGTACTTCTTGCGCCGTATTTGGTTCTTGATGCTAGTACATTCAGCTTTTGTTTATTTTTAGTCCAGGTGCTATATTTGGGTGTTTTATGTTTAAGTGTTATTTGGGAGTTTCAACGATTTATTTTGTGTCACGTCTTTTAGAATAAGATAAAAACAAACTCTAGCACTTATTAACTAGCCAGCTTGGTGTATTTTTCCTTTATAGCCCCTCCTTTAAAGGGTGTTGGCATCGTCGGCAATTGAGCCTCCGGAATCGACCGGCCCTGTACATAAATTTACAATGCAAATTAGGCTAATTGACGTTAAGATTGAGAGCAAAGCATCGATGTACCGATTTATGTTCGTAGAAGCGTGGTGTCCCAAGACCAGTTCTTGCAGGATACATTAAAATGGAGATTATGCAAAAATGCAACCGTCAGTAACATTAGCGGCTTAACCGGCACCGGGACGGTATTTATTAGTTTGAATCTTAAGTTTACATCAGTAATTTGTTTACGAATATCGTTATCTGTGTTTTTAAAATATACAATGTTTGTTACACACACCACCCAAGCCCGAGTACAAGAGACGACTTTTCTTTTATTGTCTTTAAATTAATATATTCACAAAAAATCGATCTAACATTTTTTTGAAATCCTAGAAAGCATAGTGAAAGTTAGTTGATTTGCATGTTTTTTCAGCCCTTAGTTAAGATATTGGGCACGAAACGATTATCATGAAATTACATACACATCTATCTTAAAAGCATGAATGTAGTATAAGTATGGTATACATTTTTGGTATTCTGAAAAGTATAACAAATAGTTCACATAGTTCATAAAAACTAGTATATTTATTATTTGTTTCAAATTATACAGAACAAAACACATTGAAACGAATATAAATATTTTTTATACCACCAGACAACAACTTATGTAATTTATTTGGACAAAACTAGTAATCGACACAAGCTTTAATACATTACAAAGACTGTTTTATATCACCTATAATGTATTCACCAATAAGCTCTTTAGTTTACTTCTATAGATTCGTTCACGCGGCGGACACCTACAAAACACCATTCATGTGATGACGACACGGGAGCAAACGCGTCGGAGACTCCAAATTCTAATTCAATTTAGCAAAGGGTTGCCAGCTACGCGGAACGAAAAAACTTCGGGTGAAAAGGGCATTGGGGAGTGTAAGGTATAACTTACACCAACAACAACGCTATGCTTATTGTTAGCTATAAATGACGTATTGGTTTTAGAATATTGATGTAATTTTAGTTTATGTTTTAAACCAAATCTATCAAACATTTAAACATGCCAGAGAGTTATGCTGGAATCATTATTTTCAGCTATTAGGACTAGCTTGACTGGTGTGATATCACATTCTCACAGAATATCGGCGTAAAACGAGCCTTGAGCTAATCGTGTTTCGTACGCTGAATAAGAGTTTCGGTGGACCTCTCCTCCCCTATCTTTCCCGTCTAACCAATCCATCCCTCCTATATCGTCCTGCAACCCCATCCACTTTATCCCATACTAAAGGGCGGCACCGCGTTGCTATCACCTGTGATTTTCTTAATATTATAAAAAAGTGTTTTAGAATATAATAGAATATACTTTATTGCACAAAAATGCAACCTAAAATCAAGAACATTAATATACAAGTACAATCGGCGGTCTTATCGTCCATGGCAATTTCTTCCAGACAACCTTTGGATGGAGTGTAGGAAGGACAACAAAAGTCGGCTGTTGCTAAGCCAGTACTCGTAGAATAAATTAATGTTTTAATTAATAAATAGTAATTAATATATATGATAATATATATACATAAATAAATACACATATTATATATATTTTAAATTATATTTTTCAGACTAACTAGTGGAGCTCAAGTTTCAGTGGTCAAGACTTATAATGGATGCCGGGACCGCAGGACTGAGTTTAAGTACACTTCCTCTCTAGCATGAATAGCTGGTGCCTCTAGACTTAGTCGTACCCGCCAGAGCGCAAGCCTCAAATAAACATACTGTCATCTCATAACCTGCAAGATATTGTTTCTCATTGTAAAAAATAGCATGACCTTAGCGACGTCTTTGACCGTGATGGATAATCGTCCTAACAAAGCAATACGGGAATACAAAGACATGTCTAGGGGCGGCGACGTGACGTCGCGTGCGGTTTTCTGCGCGCCCGGCTCGGGTAATTGATGCGTTTCGGATTAAGATAGCTTTTTAGGTGTTGCCGGGCGAACGTGATCGGGCGTTGCCGGATTGACGGTTTGCTGCTCCTGAACACGGGATGCCTAATTACTTAATAAATCGATACCCTATCAGAATATAGAAACATTATATGTAACAAGGACTTATCCTTTCAGTCGATCACTAGCAATAATAGGTATTGTACTAATAATTTTTTTATAGAAGTTTAGAATATAGATAGGTACACCACCTTTTGTTGATTTCTACTAATCAAAATTACGAGTTAAATTTGTCGATTTTAATTAAAATAGATTCGCTGAAAAAAGACAAAATTGTATGTTCCCATAAGCACGTCAGACTTGTTATAGGTAGCATAATGGATATCGCAGTGGTCGATCCTAGACACTCAGATCAAAGTAAACAAAATATAATATATTTACGAAATTTCCACGTCCAGTGAACGAGACCAGAGACAATTTATTTAAACACAATGTTCTTGTAGGGGTGATTTTTTTAAAGATGGCACCTTTTTTAGGGTCTGTGTAATCTTCTACCAACACGCAAAACATTTGCATTGCAATCCTCTGGCTGGCAGAAATACGTTGATATCTTTATTTAAAAGGATAGGTGAGTTAATATAACATTAGTTAAATTAAAATGATTATATTTTACCTGTTTTCTTATGACAATTTGATAGATTGCGTAGTTATTTTTACACTAAATTAGTATAACATAATAGATAGTTCTATTTGCCAGAATGATATGTCAAAATTTAAAATTGCCGCTATGCATAATCGAAATCTTGTACTTATTGACGTATTCAAGTCAGCCATGAAATTAATCTGTTAATTTTAAGGAATCCAGTGCATTTACATCTAAAACAATTATGAATAAGTATTCGTGACGTTCTTGCGTGTTAATCCTTCCAAATTTTATCAAACATTTTTAAAATTTAAAATTCATTTACTTTTGCAGGCTATCTGCAAGGCTTCTTTGTTCAACTTTCCGTCTGCGGGACAACTTTTACGGGTGACTTTTGGTGAGAAACCTCCGACCGCAAAGCACGTGGCTTTGGCGGGTGACACTGCCTTTTGGCAGCCGACGATTTTTGGTCACGAAAATTTCGCGCCCAATTTTCCAAGTGTCAGGCCGTTTGACGACTCAATCGTAGAAGTAAAAGAAAATAGTAAAGTGTCGCTTATTAACGTAGGGTTGTCTGCATATTTTATCAGTTTTATGTCAACTGTCGCTTATTAAAGTAAAGGGTTGTTCTTGCATTATTTTAAAAAATATTTAAAGTCTCTGATATACAAACAACTGCAGTAGTAGTTATATAGTATATAGTTATATAGAATATGTTCGCGACTTTGTCCACGCTTGACTTGAAATTCCCGTGGTATTTCCGGGACAAAAAGTACCGCAGCGTATAAAAAACAATGTAATCTATCGTTTCAGTCAAAAGCCGAAATATGTGAATTTTTAAGCACCCGAACAATGACAAACCGCTCCCAGAAAATATCCCGCGGGATTCCCAGGATAAAAAGTTGCGAAGCGTTTAAGTCAAATGCTGTCGATCAGCGAGAACCGCATCGAAATCTAATTTTACCGGAATCCCGAAGAAACAAACAAGAAATCTAAAATAATTGCATCATGTTCTCGATCGTTTATTATATTATGGTCTATTTCAACTGTTTTTTAATAGCTTTAATGTAAAGACGTAGCGTGTTTAGAATTTTATAATATTGTAAATTATGTACATCTGAACTATTCTCTATTTATACGTCCTATAGTAGTATATAACCACAAATAACTGAATTCGGTAGAGCGGACGGTAGGTAGACTAGAAATAAAATGCCAACGCTGGCGATATACGCGCTTTAAATGGTTTTACTAGAGATTTTTTTGTCTTGTTGTTGATTGTAACTTACTTATTCAACCTACGTTTTTCTTTTAAATACAATGTAAGGAGTACGTCATCAACAACAACTATAGTGGTCACAACCTCACAGCTATGTTTGCAGCTGTTCCTGGGATAAAGGTATCCTGTTCATTCCTGTAATTGAAAATATTAGGTAATATATGCCAAATTTCACTATGGATATTCATAATTGTTCATTCCCAAAACTGCAACAAAGGAACAATCTAAGATCCGAACAAAGTCATTTTACGTATATAACGAGGGCTTCATAAGAAATGGGCGTATACGCAAAAAGGATTTTTTTTTTGTTGTTAACTGAAATCTATGCATTTTAAAATTTAGAAAGTGTTACCGGTATGTAAGTGTACCTAAATAGACGGGTATTCCAAATTTCAGCCTTATAATGCAATCAACTAGTTTTGTTTTATTCACAATTTTGTTCCTTGTGTAAAACTGCATTTTGTCTGTACGCCCTCGATATGTACAATCAAACAAATTGAAACATGACCCACCATAAGGTCATTTTCTTACAGTCGTGAAATACAATTAGGTTGAAATTCGCCTGAACATACATTTCCTTGGTAACGAACTTGTTATCATGTTATTAGACATTGACAGTTACTGACTACGTTGTATTAAACAGATCGGAGAGACTCGTCTATACTTGTGTAACATCTGACAAATGCTATTACGTGCTATTACTATATCTGTCATTAAGTATGTTGGATTAAGTGCCGTTTCCTATATCTTACCGACCGTTTATTTGCCTTACTAACGATTAAAATTTGAAGTAATCTCTATACAAGCAATGTCAAAATTCAACCTACGGTAAAGCAGGGGAAGTGAAGTGGAGTGAATAGTGAGATATCGGAACCGGTCATAAATCGACAAGCCAAAGGTGACACAGGCCAAACCTTTTGTATATACAACATTAGATATTAGGGTTATCGTATCGTTTTTTTGTTAATTTTATATATGGTTGTAGTATTTCAAAGTTAGAAATGGCACTCATTTTACTTTACTTAAACCTAAAACCGGGTATAAGCACGATTGTTTTCAATGACGTCTAATAGTCGATTACGCATCGACCCGATTAGACGATTGCAGATGTCGGTTCCCATCATGTAATTCCAAATTTAATTACAGTGCTGCTCAATTGCTTCCTTTGTCCTCTCGTTTCTGTTATCCCACATTTGAACCATCAAACCCCATAAATTTTCTATTGGGTTGAGGTCTGGTGACCTAGATGGCCATGGAATTAGAGTAATTTCATCTTCATGCTGGGTAAACCAGTTCGAGACAATTCTGGCGGTATGTACTCGACAATTGTCGTGAACGTAGGAGAATACAGGGACTTCTTCAAGTGGGTACACTATTCGCACTGTCGGTAACATTGATTCTTCCAACAAATCGACATAGTTTAATGCGTTTTGACGAGGAGAAATTTGGACAAGTTCACCTATACCCCCGGTACCCATCCAGGCCCACATGTTAGCTGAAATTCGACCAGATAATTGATTGGGTACTACGTGATCCTCTGTGTATCGCGTATTGTTATAACGCCACAAAGTTAAGCGACCATGTTGAGAAGATCTAAATGATTTTTCATCTGAAAATATGGTATTAGTCCAGTCAAAGTCTAAATAATTACGTGCAAAATTTAATCTTGCAGTTTTGTGTGCATTCGTTAAGTGTACTTTCTTAGCATAATGCCGGTAATGCAGTCCAATACGGTGTAAATGATTTCTTATGGTCTGTAAACAAACGTCGTAACCTGCCGCGAAATATTGGGTACGATAAAAAGGATGTTCTTCATAATGGTGCTGCATATCTGTACTTTGTTGGTTTGTTATTCGACGAACGCCATGATTATGTTTTCGTCTATCTTCAAGAATGCCCTCTTCAGTGTGCCGTCTGATCCATGTCCTCACTGTGATCCGACTTATATTTAACACTCGTGATATTTCTTGAATGCCATAGCCTTCCTCACTGAGCACTACAATCCAAGCTCTTTGTTCTGCGAGACTATTCATTATACAATTAAAATAAATATTTAATTCTTAGATATTGAGTTCTAATTTTTTTCTCATTGACTTTACTTGACTTCTGATATACTTTCAGAATGACATTTTATTTTTAAAATTATAATACTTTTTCTATAATGAAAAGAGAATTATAATGCAGATTTCAGTTCGAGATTCAAATTATTTCAAATCATTACTGTTTTATCTAAAACATATCTAGTACAATGATAACAAAGTTTAAAATTGCGTAGTTTTGAGGCTAGTGACGCATTTTTATTAATGTTTATAACGTCCTAAGTGCAACACACACAATAAACCTTACTATTTTGACGGTTTTAAAGGAATTATTAGCAAAGTGGGTCATAAATCAGTTGTGCCGATCGTACAAGTATTATGTGGCAGCCCTAATGACAGCAAGAAACACGAAATCTATTGCATTGGACGAACTTTAGACAGCATTGTGATATTGTAGGAGGTTTAAAATGCACCTATTGGATTTGTGGCAATGGCACAGTAGTCTTACTTGGAAATTTGCATTAATAATGACATGACAAACAATGAATTTCCTAATATTTTTTTATATAATAATTATATTGCTTAATTTTATTGTATGAGTTCAGCAGACAAGCAGATGGCCCACTTAATGGAAAGCCGTTATCATCATCTATGGACTTTTGCAACATCAAAGGTGGCTACCAATGAGCTGCCGCTCTCTAAGGAGAGCCTGGTACCTTGGTTTATAATACCGAAACACAACTCAAGGTTGTTATAGCGGCATACTTTAGACCAGGGGTGATAGCCATCCAGACAGTGCAAATACCCTACCAGTTGGCTGTGTGTGTGTGTGGTTTTGTCGCCTATCACGACAGGCCGGCTAGCCACAGAAAATTGTATTCTTGCTCCGTCCCTGCACGGAAAAAAGAGGAACTTTATTTCCTATAAAAATAGCTTAGTAACAAGACAGAGATTTACTTAGCTATAAAGGCACAACAAGGATTTAAATTTAAGGAAATAAATATTTTCTTTCTTTCTATTTATTCCTATACTAATCAAAATAATATACACCACACCCGACTGACCCAGTAAGTGTTGATGAATTTGTATAATATTTAACTGCTGGAAAGGTAAACGCTACGATATAGGGTGTTTCAAGGGCGAAAATTTCTTTGAGGTGATCAACGCGTTAGCAGCGTCCTATTGTTGTCAACATCCGTAGGCATCGGTGATCACTCTCTTTTTTTCGCAATACAAAATTAAACGATAGCTAATAATCGTTACAAACTAGTCTCGGTCTATTAAGAAATTATTTAAAAATCGCTAAGTAATTAGTTTTCTTGAGAAATATTGATACTTCATGTTATATTCATAATGCGATAATTTGTACGCACTTGTTTCATCACTTTGACGCAAAAAGCGGTGAAACTATAATAAAATGAAAATTAATTATAGCCTTCCATGCGTGCGCGCAGAAAAAAATGTACAGTAACCGGTGCGAAATTATTAAAGCCTTTTACGGCCTATCAATTATTGATTTTATCTAACAAAAGATCGTTAAATTTTATTGTTTTTGGCCATGATAGAGGCAATTAGAAAAACTGTTTATAGATATTGACATCGTTTTAAATATTAATCTGTATTCGAAGGTGCTTTTTATGCGAGGCTTATGTATATTGAGACCAAGAAAATAGTAATATTCATTGAACCACCCCGATGTGCCTCCTATCAATCTAAACTAGGGTTATGCGACAAAGCTGAGCCTGTGCCTCAGGAGGTGAGGAGGAGATGACCTTGGGAGGTATCGGCTTTTTTTGAGGTGTAATCCGTCATTGACACTGCCCGGGGAGATAGTGGGATGGTGCCAGGGGCATTCATTAATTACGTAAGGGTCTCGAGGGGGAGGGGGGATTAGAAAAATCTATACATGCTCTTATCTGTAGGGACCCATTGTTATGCGATATCTTACAAGTAGAAATTTATTTTGAAGTCTAGTTCTATTTTGGATGCCGAATGGTTGTCTTGGTTATATAATGTGCACTTTGATTTACATCTTATATGACAAATTTTAGTTTTATTATTCGGAGAAACGTGATTGAATCTTACATAAGAGAGAGGGGCTTCAAGAAATCTTATGTATCCTTCCATGGACATATTGGGGGCTCAAAAATTATCCTTACGTAATTAATAAATGGTCCCTTAGACTTCTGACGGCATGCTCAGACTTAATAACAATGGAACACAGGGGTGGTTTACCGCTCCTGTGTTCCATTTCATCGTTGTACGTCCGGCTTTCGGGAACCAAAGATACACCCAACGGTCTTGACGGCGCGGGCTCAAAGATCCTCTCCTATATGAAGTGGGAGCATCTATTCCCTATCGTAACTGGCAGGTATCAGTCTATCCGAACTGTACTGGAACGGAGCCTGCCTCCTTCCACATGGGGTTTATACTCCAGCGAGCTTCCTCTCATTTAGGGTGGTGTGCATAGGCAATGAACCGGTAGTTAAAATATAATAACCGCTGTTTAGCGATATAATTTTAGAGATTATTTTAGTTTAACCATCGGTAAGAAGAGTAAAGGGCGCGACCCCGTCTCGGCTGTCAGTACGACTGACGCCTGATGCTGTGCTCCGTATGCTATCAATCACTTATGGATTTCAGAGTGTTAAACCTGTAGCAGGTTACTCCAGGTAACAACATTTTCGCGGGGTGCCGTATTTATTATATTGTCTTTTTGTATATATTGTTCGTGCCTACCCCGCAAGGGACCTGGCGTGAAGTTATGTATGTATGTATATATTTAATTTTGGTAAGATTAAATTTTACATAAAGACTCGATCGCAGGAGAACGCAAACGATATGATCAATCAAGAAACTACGATTTAAAATATAACAGAAATCTTCGTTAGTTCCTATAAATTAGAAGTGGTCAAGATCCCAGGACAACTATACCTGTGCGGAAATAGTTACGAAGAGTGATAGATAGATAGATAACACTTTATTGTACACCATTACAGAAAACACAAATTAACTTATAGCCTAAAAATATTCTATATGTGCACAATGGGCGGTCTTATCGCTAAGAAGCGATCTCTTCCAGACAACCCGAGGCAGGAATAAAAACATATTAAATTGGTCAAAGGTGGTATACATAAATATTAGAGGATATGCAGCTACTTACATAAATTTTATACTAAATAGACATATATAAATACTCCTATTGATATTACATACATAAATATATACATACATAAATATATAGATACATATATTATTATATATACATAAACATACGTAGAAATATCAGACATCACTAAGTTGTAGGTAGTGCTTTTTTGTCATATTCTTAAATATTGTTAGAGATTTAGCTTGTCTAACAGTAACAGGTAACTCATTCCAGAGTCGAATAGCCTGTACAGTAAAAGAATTGTTGAAAAAAGATGAATAATGTTTGGGAGTATTAAGTCTGAGATTCGTAGAAGGTCGTAAATTATGAGAGGAAGAGATGAATTCAAAGCGTTCTTTGAGATAATACGGGGTTGTGGGGATAAACAATACACTGTACAGGAGTGAAAGAATATGAGTATTCCGGCGAAAGCGAATTGGCAACCACTTGAGTTTTTTACGAAATTCAGAAACGTGGTCATATTTGCGTAACCCAAATATGAACCTTATACAAAAATTTTGGAGGCGCTCAAGCTTATTAAGTTGCTCTTGAGTCAAATCAATATAGCTGGCGTCAGCATAATCAAGAATGGGGAGTAGTAAGGACTCTGCAAGCTTAACTTTGGTGGCTATGGGCAGGAAGTTTTTCAACCTCCCAAGGGATTTCGAAGAGAGGAAGAGACGTCGACTCAATTCGGTTATGTGAGGTCGCCAAGATAGCTCCCTATCAAATATGATACCTAGATTTTTTACTCTTTCACTGACCGGGATATATGTACCATCAAATACGAAATTTGGTAAGCAGGTCCAGTCAATTCTACACAGCATCCGTGAACTACCTATGATAATTAGCTGTGTTTTCTCGGGATTTACTTGTAGTCCATATGATTTACTCCATTGTGCTATGTGATCGAAGTCAGAGTTTATTGTTAAGACTGCATCTTGTAATGTCGCAACAGGTGATTGTGTATAGATTTGTAAATCGTCTGCATAGAGATGATAGGAAGAAGTAAGTTTATTGGAGATTGAATTTATAAAAATCGTGAATAGTAAGGGAGATAAAACGCCGCCCTGAGGAACGCCAGCAGAGAGATCACGCCATGACGAATAGTCATCATCGACTCGAATCCGCTGCCGGCGACCATACAGGTAACTATGAAACCAATCGATTACTGTAGGAGATATGTTAATAGAGCTAAGAACCCTAAGCAACAATTCAAAATTGACATTGTTGAAGGCACTGCTGAAATCAAGCAGCGATAAAACAGTCAGCAGACCGTTATCCATGCCATGCCGGATGTCATCAGTGATTTGGACGAGAGCTGTGGTTGTACTATGGCCAGGACGGAAACCGGATTGATAAGGATTTAAAAGGGAATTACGGTTCAGAAAGAAACTTAACTGTTGATGCACTAGACGTTCAAGGACTTTAGAAAGGAACGGGAGTATAGAAATAGGACGAAAATGAGAAATTAAGGTAGGATTTGGTTTTTTTGGAAGAGGAATGACCTGGGCCTCCTTCCAGGCAGTAGGAAATACACCAGAGGTAATAGAAGCATTAAGGATATGAGTAAGGATAGGATTAATGACATCCAGTATTGGTAAGACCATATTGCGACTGATGCCATCGCTGCCGACAGCATTAGATGTAATGGATTTTGCTGCTTTTTTAACATCACTATCAGTGAATCGACTAAGAAGAAAAGGAGAATGTTGGGGTGTTGGCATAGAAGTGATTTGATTTAAAGTGTCAGACTTAGTTACTATGTCAAAGTCAGAAGTGGTTGTGAAATGTCGATTTAAATCATCGATGTTGAATATTTTTGAAATTGGACAATCTGCTTGTTTGCCAACTCCCAGAGTACGAAGAAATTTCCAAACTTTGGCTGGATTATCGTTTTCAACTGATTCATGAATGTAACGGCGTTGAGCGTCCCTACACATTCTATTGCAGCGATTACGAATCTTGACAAAAGCCGTTTTGTTTTCCTCTGTTGGTTTCATTTTATACCTAGTTTTAGCCTTGTGAAGAGTGAATACTCTTAACACTAAAATAAACACTAATATCTCGATGCAGGTTCGATTGCATACGCTAAGTGCATTCGTATATAAGCGAATCGCAATTTCCTTGTTCGCTTGTCGGCGATTGTCGTGCGACAGTCGCACTTTGATTTACGACTGGTAAATCGCGCGACAAGCGGCTAAAACACGCGAACACTTCACAATGCACCGATTTTGAGAATTATCGTCGCGGTACCGGTTGTAGCGCTCGTTTTGTTTACTTATGTAATATTTTTGTAGTTTGCCTATATTGTGAGTTACTGAGGCCTGGCCCGCACTACGAAATCTCAAAGCACGATTTTTCCGATTGATATTCCGTTTACGTAATTGCATTTGCCACGCACTGGGAATAAAATAAACATAACTACTTTTTACTTATATTTATCAAGATAATGCGGAATTCATTTTTCGTAGTACGATGCGTAGCATAAAACTCCGTACTGCACATTGCACAAGGTATTCGCGCCAGTTAAATTTAACTGTAACGCGGCAAAATGTTGTGTCAATTCAGAGAAACATTTTCCGCACGAATTTTAATGCGGTAATAAAGACAGAATTATTTTTAGCAGTGAGGGCTCGCTGTAACAAGGATATTGCTGGGTTTCGAGTGGTAGGCAAGAACTTACGGCAAAATAATGTTATCTCAACTATATAGCCAAAAATAAATATAACTATTATTCATCTCACGTCACACATCATTAACTTAAATCTAGACACACATAAATATAAATTGCAAAAATATTCAATAATCGACAGCCATTTGGTTCACAGGAGCTTTTACAGGGCACCACGTGAATAAGCAGATTGATTAGCAGCAGTTAGCAGATTAAAGAAAATAGAATGGTGGTATATAATGAGGACTAAACTTAAAATTTGCAAGAAAATAGCTATTTAGGTGCAAACATAGTTTGAGCTGATATTAGATACTTTATTACTGTCTTTCCATTTGTATGAAACAACCAAAGTGATCCATACAAACATAAACTTGTACCATTCTACCAGGAATTGACATAGGTGACATGGCAACATCATATAATATGCTATTTTCTGTATTTTCTTTGCAAAAACATAAATTTATTGTCAAAAACTTTCACACCGAAATAATGCTTATGTTCCCATGCTTCCCACATTAGGTAGGACTAGCCTGTATTGCGAGACACTAAGTGTTAGTTGACATACAATTGTATTTACTCACTAAATTAAATCTTTTATAATAGATATACAAAACAACCTACAGCCAGGTGGTAGGGCATTTGCCCGACTGGATGGCTACCAACCCTGGTCAAAGTATGTCGCCATAACAACCTTGTGCTGTGTTCCGGCATTAGTTACCAGGTTCCATTCTCCTTTATGAGAACAGCAGCGCATTTGTATAAACTTTGGTGTTGCAAACGTCCATAGGCGATGGTAATCGCTTTCCATCAACTGGACCGTCTGCCTGTCTGCTGAACTCCGGCAATAAAAATAAAGTAAAATAAAAGATACGAATATTTGTGTATTTATGGTATAAAGTTATCTGGGATTACTTAATGTTATTTTTTTTAATTGCTTGAATTGAATTCAGCAGACAGGCAGACGGCCCACCTGATAAAAAGTGGTTACCATTACCTATGGATTTTCCTGCATAGATAATGTGAGGATAGGTTCAGTCTCCTTTTATCCTAGCAAATTCAAAAGGCTCCATGGGATAGTTCAAGTGTGGGTATAATGTATGCCCTAGATTAGATTGCTTAATGAGTAAAGCTAGAAAAAAAGTCTTAGAGATTAAAATAATATTAATTATAGTAACAGTCTACTTACTCCGCTCAAATCTGTGCCAGGCCAATGCACCACAGAGCAATGCTAGAGTTTTCCCTGAACCAGTTGGACTTTCCAACAAGCAGTTCTGGCCCGTTTTTATTGCTGTTATCACCTATGACAAAAAGCAAATCAAAATATTACTTAAAATTTTGGTATATTTTTAAGAATTATGTGTATCCAAATCTATTATCTCTTAAATATAAAACGGCACAAAAATAATCATAACTATATTACTATGTTTATTTCCAGTTAGAAAAATCAAATTAAATACAATTTGATTTTTTGTACTAGGTTTATGTTGAAACCGATGATATAATAATATACTAGCTGACCCGGCAGACGTCGACCTGCCCGGAAAAGCTTCAATTGATATGCCGACAGCAGCGCCACCTACCAGGTCCAATTGTGAACCAACTCAGAAAGACAAACATTCATTTTTATAAATAATATATACTGTGAAGCATTTTAGTCAGTAATTTTAATTACTACTTCCATCACCTTGGTTTTTTTAATGCTGAAAATGTAGTGATATTCTCAGATTGATGAATAAAAGGACAGAAAAACCCAATGTGAACAAAAATATCAAATGTAGTAAAGCTTTTTAAAAAAAAACTTGTGAGGTGTCAAGGGACACCCGGATGGAATGAAGTTCCTTTCGATTAATTAGTGAAAGAATTGTTATAATTTTTTTTTAAGTTATAAAAATAATCATTGCAACACCACACTGTTCAATGTGAAATAGAAAGACGAAACGAAAATAACTGGCTTGCTTTCTATGAGAGAGAGAGATAGACAGAGAAAGACGCGCACGCCGCACGGCTTACAACTGTAGCAAAAAGTGTTGTTACAACTTTTGGTTTTAATTTTTTCCATCTAGTCCCCTTTCGCAACGCGTGATAAGGAACTTCGTTCCAAAACTTGTGCATAATCTTATGTATTTGTAACACATGGTTTGTGTGGGTGGTTAATAGTATCCACTGCAAACTATTCCAGCTTTATCTGTGCTAATTAGATTATTTAATACTAAGTTCTCATAATGGACTTCAGCGCAACTGGCTTCCAGTTCCAAAACCACCTTACTTTAGCTGGCTTCACTCTGAAAGCTTGAGGCTTGGTCTACCTATTTTGTTCATCTCAAGTGAGATTAGTGATTTTCTCCCCCTTAAAACTCTGCCGGAGAACCCTTTCTCCATGCCTGAAATACAGCGATGCTCACAGCTCACATAGTTAGTCGGACAGAACATGCAATATAAGGAGTGGCCTTGGAGGCTGAAAACTATTCTTCACTTCATACTACAACCATTCAGCATTATATACTCTATACCCATCTATGTATAATTTTAAATGAATGTTTGTAAATATCCCAATAATAAGTAATACAGTCCACATCATGTTTTATTTGGAAGAAGCAACTAGCACTAATGACCATCTTAAGAGACTTTTGCTTTGTAAATGTTTAAAGTTAAGTACTAGATGGTAATTATGCATTAACCCAGAATGGAAAAATAAGCATTATTATATATTACAATTCTATTAATATGGTTTGCTATGGTATAAAAACGTTTTTAAAATCGTCGGAAAGCCGTCATTTAGATTAAAATCAAAGAAATAATCAAATTAATACGATTTTACACAGACTGCCTAATAAACTAATATTATTAATAAAAAATAATAGCACAATTTACCAAAACGTTGTGATTTTGAGCACAAACACATAACTTAAAACCAATCAATATTTTACAACGTTAGTCAATAAAGCAGTTCATATTTTTTGCTTAGAAAACTACAAAACATTTTCTTCCCAGTTCCCGTTAGAAACGCCATATTATTACTATAGTTATTAGTTCACCACAATGGCAAGGCAAAGGAATCTAGTCCATACAGACAGGTCTGTTGTGTAAGTATTCTTGTAGCTCGATTCTTGTA
Organism: Dendrolimus pini; assembly: GCA_949752895.1. NCBI lineage: Eukaryota > Metazoa > Arthropoda > Insecta > Lepidoptera > Lasiocampidae > Dendrolimus > Dendrolimus pini. The sequence goes on from OX457143.1 coordinate 7,351,505, forward strand.
GCTCGGCGCACATACTCAAAATATAGAAAGGTTGTGGCGTGACATAAAAGCAAATGTTCCACAATATGGTCGTCAAGAACAACATTTTACTGGTTATTTAGCTGAAGCTAGATTTCGCCAAACTTTTACTTCCGCTGGTAACAGATTTCACGAGTTCTGGAAGGCAGCTGGTATATTATATCCTCCCAGCAATTAGGTAAGTTTGAATATTAATATATAATATCACATCAAATACAGTGAGTTGGGTTCGGTTAGCTTTAGACCGAAGCCTACGAGCCGAGCGAGCGGAGCGAGCGTGCCGCGGCAGCGGCCGGCGAGTGGCAGAACCGACTGTAACCATTTATTCATTGGTAACTATTTAAACAATGGTTACAGTCGGTTCTGCCACTCGCCGGCCGCTGCCGCGGCACGCTCGCTCCGCTCGCTCGGCTCGTGGGCTTTGGTCTAAAGCTAACCGAACCCAACTCACTGTTATGGTTATTGGTTGCGACCTTTGACTGCCCCTCATAACCTATACTTACTTGATTTTGCTAACATTGACATTCATTACATGTTGTTGGAAATGACATAAGTACAAACTACAAAAGTATAATAATTATCTTATTTACAATAATGTGAAAAATCTAATATTCCATATTTTCATATCATCCAGAAATCTTCCATTTTATTAAATAATTAAATTCTATAATTAAATATAAAATTTTTGCTGTATATATTTAATTCCTTAGCCTGGTGTGTAGCAAAATTAAAAAAAAACGTTTACTTAATTTGCTAAATTATTTATTTAAATCAAACTTTAAAAAATATATTTGTGAGGCTGTATGGTCTAGGATCTTTGCCTGTTCTTCAAATAGTGAAGAACACAAAACTACTACTACACATGTTTTAATCAAATGTGGCTTTTTCAGTTGTCACAAGAATTCCGTTGAATGGCGTCAATTTCACCTGCAATGAACTGAAGCTATACGAACACTTCATATATCAGAATTGGCTGTATGGACTAGATTCCTTTGCCTGATTCATGGTTATTAGCAAATAAATAGTAGTTTGTGATTGTGGCAAATAACAATGGCGTAATGTGATACAATACTTATAATTTTAAATTGGTTTTATCAGTTAATTATTACATATACTTATATTATATAGGTTCACAGAAGTTACGACTGGAAAGAAAACCGACCAAATTTTTTTTTCGAGCTGTTATTGCCAATATCCCACACCTGACATTCTCTGTTACTGTGACATTGGCCGAATCAGCACCAGTAGCGTTGGAGCCAAATCGCCAAAAATAGAATAGAATAGAATACTTATATTATAAATTTGCAATATAATCTTGAAATTAAATATGCTATGCTTTTTTCATAATTAGGTAAGTTTTCACGCTAAAATTGAACATTATTTCTATCGCAAATATGACGCACATATTTAACGTAATTAATTCTATTGTTTATTAATTTTTTGCCTATATGATAACTTGCCGACGATTTTAATATCGTTTTTGTATCATAGCAAACCATATTAATTATCTTTGTAATATAAAATAATGCTTATTTTTCCATTCCGGGTTAATGCATAATTACCTACTAGATATACACTCACCTTAGACATAAGTGCTATTTGACTTCCATAAGGATTTACAGGTAATGTCACCTGAATTCCTCCGATCATCCTCTGTATATTGGAATGTACTTCTTCATGAAAATTATTAACTACAGACACTTTGCTGGTACTTCTTTGTGTTAAAGTTTTAGCGTTTGCAGCAGGAAAGAGGTTCTTGATAATTGCCTTTTTCTTTTCTTGTAAAGCTATCGAGGGAAGCTCATATTCATCATCATCATCAGAAGTAATATGTGGTTCGCTTCTGTCAGAATCAGTGGTATTATTTAAAAGGTCGCTGGAATCATCTGCTACACACGATTTCGCGTGTGTGGAAGGACTAAGCTCTTCAAAACTATCGTCATCATCTGATATTTCAATAGGAGTAGACATATTTAATAAAGTTTAGTCTTAAGAAGTCACCGATGTCAATTTGGCGCTTTAAAATTCTAGTTGCACAGAAATGTAGTTTCCTGGTCTGGTATATAGAACGCACTTTTTTACTAGTCAATGTTTCTAGCAGCCGACACGACTTTATCGAAGCTTTATACAAATTTTGAACACTAGAAAACTGTATTTGAGATAATATTATCAGCAAAGTAAACTTTTCATAACGTTGTTGTTTTGATTTGGTTTGACATGTTAGAACTTTCAACTTTATTAGCTATCTCTCTCTATCTACGTGTTCATATTTATAGCATTTGCAACAAAAAAACACCCTAGCTGTTATCTACAACATGCGTTAAGTCGTGAGTAAGTTTCTAATAAAATGGAACGCGTCGAGATTGCTGCGTTTTGTTTTTGTAATAATCTGTACTAAAATATTTTGTACAGGACTGTTAAACCTAATAAACTATTAAAAATAAAACAATCATTATTTACATTAATTTATTTATTTATTTTAATAGTAATTAATGGTTGAAATCCTGTTTTAGACAAATTTTCAGTAAAAACCAATTATTTTAATTAGATAATAATTGACAAAACGCTAACGTTGCGAAGTAACGGAAATCTGGGGTTTTCCCTAAAATATAAGATTTCATATTATATTATTATTTAAACAAAGGAATAGGAAAATGACTATTGTTTATAAGCTTATTTGTTGTTGTAATATGTCTTTGAGTATGAAACCAATTATTATATAATTTAATAACAACAAAAAATAAATAAAAAATAATAATTTTAATTAATCATTGTGTAGAATGAGATAGGATATAAAACAACGCGAGCGCAGTTTGCTTGGCAAGCTTTATTAATAATAAAACTGTATTACCCAAAGAAAATAACATATGTATCAAATCGAATTTTTCACTATAAACATGTCGACTTGGCACAGTATTTTAGGCATTTTTATTGTTGAAGAACAGAGGCGCAATTCTGCTATTACTCTCTCATCAAAATCGTCGGATGCTATCGTCTCAATCGTAGGTTTATCTGATGTTGGTATTCTATTAATTCCAATGGTATGTTCATAGTACGCCATTCTTATCTTTATCTTAAATATTTATAAGCAAAAATTCACGAAATAAATATTTATAATTTTGGTAGCTTTTCACTATTCATATCAGCTTAGGCTATTTTTGCTAGTGGTAATACCGATTTTTTTTCTACTATTATTCCGCCTCGACGATATCACGAAGATATGTATATAGTAGAAAATGAATTTTTGATACTATCGCAATGAAATCGTACTTTGATTATCTTTGCAACGCCAACACATTGAAATAGCAGAATTGGGCCCTAGTAGACAAGCTAAACCCGATGGAACGTGGGTACCGTCGCCTATGGAATCTTATAACAGCAAAGCAAAACCATGCCACCCTTTTTAAATCTATATCGTAATTCTCGGGAGACCTCAGCTGGTGAACTCATTCTAAATTCTTAGAGCACAAGGAAAACTTTCTTTACACAGCATATGTAGGGATGAATGCTCAGTCCATAATGAGGGGCGTAGTAGGATAAAAGAACGCATCATTCTTGAGAGTTCCCCGGAAAACTGCATTATACCAAAATATCACCTAAAACCAATCATTTAACTATATATATATATATATATATACACACACATACATACACACACATACATATGTATATATATATATATATATATATATATATATATATATATATATATATATATATACGTACACACATACATATGTATATATATAGTGACATAAATTTCGTAATTAATAGGTAAGTACATATCAACACGATTGTTATTTTAATTTATTAGATACTTTAATTTTTTACTATTTTGCAGTGGATTAAATCATTCGAAAAAAATGTTGAATAAACCATAATAATTACGTTTACCAGTACTGTTATTTTTTTGGGCTAGTCCACATGTATGAGAAAAGAGACATAGCCACAGCCCATCCCAGCCAACACATTTCTAAAAATATTTACGGATTTTTCTATTTTTGTAATTTAGCGATTTTGAAAGTTTTATTTTTGATTTTGACAATTGTCAGAGATTATTTTTAAAACTTTTTCATATTGACAAATTGACTATCCTTACTTTTTTTGGATAAATATTCTATGTACAACATGAAACAACCTTGTTTTTATATAATGCAATGAAATTCTTGTCGGCTCGTATTTATGTTGGGGCTCCATAAACGTTTCACGAATTTCATGATTTTTGCCCGTCCTTGTCACAACTGGTCACATTCGTGAGACTCTTACCATATATTTTGCCATTTTACATTTAGAAATTATTACATTAAAACAGAAGTTCCGTAATTAGTGTAATATCCATTTAAATTATTTTTATCGCTTATCTGCTTATCTAGGGCAACGGATCAGTATGGCGATCAAGCGAGGAAACGTAGCCAGCCTTCTGGGCACCTTACCCATAGAACCATCCATAGAATAATAAATAATTAAAAAAATATCGCTCTTGCAGAGTTGGACATATTTTGAAATTGTGCGTTAATACTAGTTAAAATTTCATGTTTTGAAGCTTATATAGAGCTTATATAAAGATTTTTTTTAGTTAGACGTGTTTATGGGGAGTTTCTTACCGCTTCTTCTCCGTAACAGCAACAACACAGAGGTAAAATTAAATTTTAATATATATGTCCTTCAAAGTGTTCTCCAGTGGAACTTATTTTGAATAAAAACTTATGAATTTGAATTTACAAGATGATAACAAAAACAGTGAAAAGGAAAATATTTAAGTAATTAGGACTAATAGTGCTTCAATGGAGTCATAGTCGAGTTTCAACAGCCATTCGGTCGGGGTTTTCTTACATTTAGCTTTAGTCAAAGGGAATATATCAATCTGTTTGTCGATTTTATTTATTATATTAATTCATTAACAAAAAACATTTGTGTCTGAAATATGTAGTCATAACTACCATTATAAAAAATCTTATTTACAATAAACATTATTAATTTTACAAATATGTGATAGGAAGGCATGTTAATGTCATAATATTATTATTTAAGTCGTCAACTGGGTAATATAAAATATGCTTGTTTAAGAAGGAATGCTTTAACATTACGCTTAAAAGATTGCATTATATATATACTAGCTGACCCGGCGAACTTCGTACCGCCATATTTTCTGAATTCCTAAAAGACTTTGTTTCATGACACAAAACCAAAATCACTATGGTGATTTACTATCATTGTCACTATCGTGATCGGTCCAGGTGATTAGGAGGATTCTAGAACCCGGTCTCAGCGCCATCTACCGGTTCCAATTGTGGATTTAAACCATCCCGGGACCCACTCTCACACACACACACACACACACACACACACACACATACACACAAAATTTCATCAAAATCGGTAAAGTCGTTCTCAAGTTATGTGCTTACCAACAAATTTTGGGATTCGTTTTTATATATAAGATTAGCTTCTGCCCGCGACTTCGTTCGGGTGGAAAGGAGTTAAAAAACACCCGCAATTTTGAAACATTCTTCATTGGTGCTCCGCTCCTATTGCTCTTAGCGTGATGGTTTATAGCCTGTAACCTTCCTCAACAAATGGGCTATCTAACACTGAAAAAATTTTCAAATCAGACCCGTAGTTCCTGAGATTAGCGCGTTCAAGCAAACAAACAAAAAAACAAACTTATCTGCTGTATATATTAAATATATATAAGATAAAACTCTCTCACGGACACCACACCCTGTCAAATTTTCCGCTTCTATTATGTTAGGTTGCAGAGAAATTACTTTTAGTCTGTTATAAGCTGTTTAAGTAATTAAAGCTTTTTAACTATCCCACGGGAACTATTTAATTTTTCGGGATCAAAAGTATCCTATATGTTGATCAGGGATATAAGCTATCACCATACAAAATTTCATGTAAATCGGTCCAGTTGTTTCGGAGATTAGCCGGTACAAACAGACAGACAAACAGAGAAACAAAAAATTCTAAAAAAATCTAAATTAGTTCTATTTTACTTCTTACATCCCCCGGACTCGGTTTTTAGCAATTTTTTTAATTGTACAGAAATTCGACCTCTACAATTGTATTATAAGTATATGGATTGAACTTTAGGTTTGTTGAAAATTTCAACAGCCTGATATGTGAAACTGGACTTTACAACATTTAGAGACGGCATTATTTTATTTTTTAAATATGTCCTTCTTTCTATTTTATTTTATTATATAGGTAACTCCCTAGAAGTACAGAACAATATGCTGACAATGTTTTGTTAAGTCTTTGAAGTCTCGAAGAAAGGATCTATATAATTTATTAATACGTAATTTACGCGACTATTTAATCAGTGTCTGTTAGTACTGTGTTAGTAAGGTGGCCGTTGCTTCCCCGCCTAAATTTGGCGGCATTACACGAATGAGTTGCTAGCCGGAGGTTATGGCGCGTTATAATTTGGTTTATAACCCGACACCATGCTGTTTAGCCGGCGCATTTAGCCGGGGAGGATGATGCATTGTGTTTAACGACAAATAGTTTTAACTTAGTAAAGAATAACGTAGGGTTACAAGAATTCGATTTTCAGATTGGCATTTGCTTTTTTTGAATGAAGAAAATAGTCATACTCCATATGTGTTCAACAGTCATTCTTTAAGTTGTGACGGGTTAGTGGAAACACACCCATGTCTAATCTCAATGACGTAGGTATGAATCCTGGCCATGCAGTACCTACCTACCGCTTAGGAGGCTACTTGTTGAGACTACTCCTACTTGAGTCCAGCGGTGGGAAGTTCATGTGCTGATAAATCTATTTATATAAAATACAATGTAGTTAATACAATACATGTAGTTACAAGATCCCGACTCCGACTATACTGAACTTTATTCGCCGGCGGAAATAACAGTTGATATGCATTCCTAGCTCTGTTCCGCTTACACGGAGATTATCCGAGCAGGGACGGAGAAAGAATACAATTACCTGCGGCGGCGTTGTTTTGCGGCGACAAAACAACCCACAGCCAGGTGGTAAGGCATTGACCCGACTATGAAGTCGGGTGTAGTTGTTTAGACCAGGGCTGGTAGCCGGCCCGGCTACCACCCCTGGTCTAATGTATGTCGCCATAACAACATTGAGTTGTGTTCCACAATTAGTGACCAGGTTCCAGTCTCCCTTATGAGAGCAGCAGCGCATTTGTAGCACATTTGGTGTTGCAAATGTCCATGGGCGATGGTAGCCGCTTTCCATCAAGTGGGCCGTCTGCCTGTCTGCTACTCAAAATTGGTCTACTGCGCAAATTCATCGGGTGGAAGTATTAATTGTGTAAAAGTGTAATAGAAAATTGGCCGAGTAACGATTAAAATTTGAAGATGTTATCTTCCGATTAAATTATATTTTTTTAAAAATTTTAGTCCAATGGTTCTTGACAGAAAGTGTTCTTTAAGCTATGCTAGGCTAAGCGACAGTGGAATTCTACAGAACTAGACCTTTTGTAGTCTTGGTCAATAAATTAAGACATTATGCCAACTTATTATCAAGTGAGATTCATAGTAGGTAAATTTTAAATAATTGCATTGAGATCGAAAGCGCTCTCTTTTCTTTCCCCTTTTCCCAATTATTTGCGGTTGGTATAATGAGTTTTTGTTCCATACTCCTCTATTTTGACGTATGTCCTCTGTTGCACCACAAATCATCATTTCATCCTTCACACAATCCATGCATCTCTTTTTTGATATACCTTTGCATTTGTACCCGTCAATTGTTCAATTTAACATTCTTTTGATCACGTGACTTTCATTATCTTCTTTAGCAAAGGTGTTGTGCATGAAGGAAGGTTTCTGAGTTGGTTCACAATTGGACCCGGTAGGTGGGGCTGCTGTCGGCATATCGATTGAAGCTCTTCCGGGCAGGGCGATGTCTGCCGGGACAACTAGTTTGTAATAAAATAGCTACCTACAAGTCGTTGACCTCTTATAATTGCAAAGAAGAGTGACAACACTGACAAAGGAATAATAGTATGCATAAACATTGTAGAACGTCCTTTTCGTCACCCTATTTTTCGGGCCATTCAACATTTTACGTCGTCCTTTTAATGTAGCTCCAACAAATTGGTATACGTCATAAATTACAGTGTGAAGACACAAGTCCCCTCCGATAGAGTTTATAGGCACTGTAGCGTTGTACGGCACTTACATCGTAGTGGAAACTATGTCTTGATTGTTCTTCTTTCAAATTCTATTCCAGAACCTCTGTTGTTTTCTCTTATTTAAAACACAGAATTATTTTTTGTCTTCTGGCAATATTCTACCTTATCTGTAGTCAATATCAGTCAAATGTAAACAAAGTGTATTTATCCCTGTTATTATACGTCAATATCTCACTTTATGTTATAAAAGGGTAGATGTCAGTTAAACTCGTTAATTGAGAACTTTTTATCATTTTACAAAATGTCGCGGCCTCACAGACTTAATACAAAATTAGGACTTCACAATTTTGTACAATTAACAGGGAGTCAAATAGTCAATTTATTACTATTTAAACAGCAATCAAAATTATATCTATGATGATATTTTAAATTTAAGATGATAAGATAGTATTTTCTTAAGTTTTCGTTACATAATAAAACTATGTCCTAACGGTTTTAAGCGCGGTAATTTATTTGATTTTTATTATTCCGACGTTTCGGCCACTTTTCAGCAGCCTTCATCACTTAATTGACAGCCGTGAATATTAAGGTGATAAGATGGTTTTTTAACGTCTGTTTTTATAGTGTAAATGATATGAGTGTTTATTGTAACATGTGTCATTGAAATGGACTTGAGCCATGTACATACTTAAATTTTTCTCAAGAAATATTCAACTACCTCTAAAAATTGTCACGTAAAGTTCAGGCTGGTACAAATTATGAATTTGTGCTGAAATTATCATAAAATAAATAGACTAAATAATTTACTTTCAATCCTATCACAGAATTAAATATACCATTAATGATAACAACCATTGTTTGTTCTACTAATAGGAAGGCAGTCAAATATTCGAAAAAGCTACTTCTTTTTGGAATTAGGAAGATATTTGTTTTACCTGTTAGTCTCAAAGGATTATTCGCATAAATAATTCATAGATCAAAAGATTATCCATTAAAATTAAATTTGCTGCGAAGAATAGGTATATCATGGAATCGGAATATTTTCAATATATTGGAATGTAGGTATATCGCTAACTAAATTCAAAAGTTGCAAAATTAAATTAATTACAAGTAATAAAACTACGTTTTAACGGTTTTAAGCGCGATAATTTATTTAATTTTGGTTATTCCGACGTTTTACAAGTATCTATTATTCGCAAATGCCCACGTTAAAATTATCACTAATTATGAGGTATTCATAATTTATTTTATACTTACATTATTTAAAAAAATGTATTTTTTACAAGAAATACTGTAATCTTCAGTGCTATAATGTAAGTAATATTCGTTTCTGTTACTAAATGAAAATGTATTTATTTTATGTCTATAAAAAATATTAAAGAATATGGGAATAAATAATACGGATATGATTTCCGTATGTCTATGTTACAGATATAATACAGTAATAATAACATGTACTTACCTATCCATTACCAATTTAAAACACAAACTTTTTTATTTTTGCCTTTTTTAGAACTGATGTCCAAAAAAAAGTTGATGTTCTGCTGTGCAGTATTATTTTCTAAAATTGTATATTCCTTATCTAGTATTACTTAATAATGAGCAATAGTTGTAGGATATAGATATATTTTGCGAAATAATTGTGTCTTTGTGAGAAATGTGAACTATGTAGTCAAATGTGGCCTTTCGAGTTGCTACAAGAACTCCGTTGTTTGACGTCAGTTAAAGACCTATAATGTGGCTGAGCTAAATATACTGGAGACTTATTTTTATTTGATTTAGGTTTATGGCTTGGCAGCTAGGCCTTTAAGCCACATCTTAGTTTACAATACAGTTTCTTAAGCCTATGAGTAGCACAGCTGAACTGTAGGTAATCAGCTGGTGCCATTCAACGGAGTTCTTGTGACAACTCAAAAGGCCACATTTCGCTATATAGTTCACATTTCTCACAAAACACATGATTACTAATTAAAAAACTATCAATATCCTACAAGTACTGTTCATTTTAGAGTAAATTTACACATTTTTAGAAAATAAAACTGCACAGCACAACATCTCCTTTCAGTTCCCGCCAAAAACTCCACTGAAGACTTAGTATATCAGATAAAACTGTTTAGACCACTTCCTTTGCCTGTCATATTGGGTATTAAAACAACAATAATTTTATTTTCGGCACTACTGCATTCAGCCAGTGATGTTATGCTACCACTTTCTTACCATAGATAAATTAAGAAAAGTACAATTAGATCATTATCAAAATGGTCTGAGACACATTAACAGCGAAATGCGATTGAGTCCCTACCAATTATTGACAATGTTTTATTGCGCTGCCTTTATCTGTGGCGAGCTTTTATCAGCGTATGTCGCCCTACCCTAATATACAACCAACTTAATTTACCACCACAACATTCCATAATAAACCTTACTACCTTAATTTAAAGCTTGTTTATGGTGTTTAATGTGTGGGGAAATATTTCTACTTAATTTGATGGCGAAAGTTTTCGTATCGAACTCATTTCGTTCGAACGGTATCAAAGGGGGTTCGCGCGGATCGAGTCAATGAAGTCAGAATTTATATATCGCCAAACACAACACTATTACTCTTAAACTTTTTGTTTGTTGGTAGCCGTTAATCACTGTTTGTTCGGTTATCTTAGCTATTTAGAAATATCATAAAACGTGATTAAAATAATGTTACGAGTTTAGCGGGACTCGAATTAAAATGCCGTTAGAATTATTATAGAGTTTATTAGAACTATACAAATACGTATAACACAGGTACAAATATAACCGAACACAACAAATCCAAACGTAATGCAGAAGGTCTTAATTTAATAAAACGCGCAAAATCCGTCACTAATAGATCTCCGATTGTACACACGACACGCCTTGATCGTAGTTGTCGCTGAACTCCTCCCTCCCTCAATTAGGCCATCGTTTTATACCGCACACATGCAATGTGCCCGTATCGTAGTCGACGTAATCTGAAACACCTGGCTAATGAGTCCAGCCACCACCAGCCATAAATGTATACAATAAAATAATGGGCTGATCTCTGGAAACGTATGCCCATAACAAAAGAAGACGACCATAAAAGATTACAATTAATTCAAATGCCAACAGGTAATAAAATGTGTTTTTTTCAGATATGCAGGTGGATTTTGTTTTTGTCGGGACCTGAGTTGTAACAATAATATGAAATTGGTAGAAGAGTTTTTGGTGGGAACTGAAAGGAACGCTGTTCTGTGCAGTTTTATTGTTTAAAATTGTGTAAAAATACCTACTATAAAACGAACAATACTTGTAGAATAGTTTTTGAGTTTTAATTATGTGATTTTGTGAAAAATGGGAAATGTATAGTTAAATGTGGCTTTACTAGTTTTCACAAGAACTTCGTTGAATGGCGTGAGTTGTAGCCTACAATTGAACTGCGCTACCTATACCAAGACCACATCAGAATTGGCTGTATGGGCTAAGATTCCCTTGCCTGCCTTTGTGGCGTCTTCTACTACTACTACTGCTCAAATCGGTACAAAGATGCTTAGGTTCAATTTCGAGTTGAGTTTCAGGCTCTTTTAATTCTTAATACTTTCTTAAGTTTTCGCGACTTGTACACATAATAAAACTACGTTTTAACGGTTTTAAGTGCGGTAATTTATTTGATTTTTAGTTTATCCGACGTTTCGGCCGCTTTTCAGTGGCCGTGGTCACGGAAGACAAAGATGACATTTGTCAAACGTGTATTGTCAAAGTTTTTATTCAGCCTACCGCCAACTTGTTCATTTTACTACAGTGCATAGGTACACTGTATTAACAACGATAATTATCAACATATAAAATAAACAACGCCCCATAAACGTTTCACTGTTGGGCTCGGGCCCCCCATTGTAGGGGATGGACAGTATACCCGCCACGCTTGTCGAAGGCGGATTGGCAGGTTTGACACATTGGTTATCTCAATGTGCTGGATTAAATACGATGTTTTCTTTCAGCGTTAAAACGTCGTAATTGTAACAATCACCAACATAGTTCGATAACATTTTAAGTTTTACGCGTACGAAGTTTCGCTCGCAGAACTTCATAGTTCGTATATCATTTTAATAACATTTATTCCAATCTATTATGTTGTATATTTACGGATAGTTATGTTTAATAATCGGATATAAAATCGATCTTTATATTAGGTGTAATCTATCGATGATTTGGAAAGGTAGAGAGAATGGATAAAAAGAGATTGACTGTGAGTGTATGACAGCAGTATGGATGGTAGCCTTGGTGCAGATAGACGGCGGCCTTATTATAATCTTCATCAGCCAATTTCAGCCCACTGCCGGTCTCCCATCTTCCTCATCCAGCCCCTGCCGGCGATCTTGCGCAGGTCGTCAGTCCACCGGGCTGGCGGGCGTCCTACGCCGAGACGTGGTCCCCATTCCAGGACACGTTTGCTCCATCGGCCATCGGTCCTGCGACAGACGAGACTACGTGGCCTTATAATAAATTGAAGATATTTTGTATAAGGGTCAGGTCAGTGAAAACACCTCAAATAAACGTGTATTTACACAGTACATATGAAGAGATTGAAGAAAGTAGACGAAGTAAAAGGTGTCAGGGTCGTAGCAAGTGGAAATAATATATAATATTAATAAACATTTTATTGATCTATAGATACACATGTTTACATAACAGAACCGTTCGTTGCACAAAACTATTAAAACTGTACTGCAGTCAGAACTCCCACGAAAAGAAAATGAATTATATGATAGTATTATAATACAGCATACATTGCAAATATAATGAACTTAAAACTAAACATAGAAAATATCAAAAAATAACGAACTCAAGTGTCATTCGCGACCTTCGCGACTATGAGCGCGCGACGTGTGTTTGGGTAAGTGAGCGCATGTGTGTAGGTATGTGGTTTGTGTGTGTATGTGTGTATATATGTGTGTATGTGTGTATTGCGTACCTTAATGTGACTGAGTATGAGTGCGTGTATGTATAGAGAACATAAGTAAATCCCTTTTTCATTATAGCTTAACAGTTAAAATGTTTTTCCGTTTGTATATAATCGAGTGAACACAGCCAGGCCATAGTTTTGGTTTTACAAATTCATCATCTCTGTCTACCTCTATGGGAAACAGGCGTGGTACTATATAGAACATAATCGACATATAAAATATCAAACAATAACAAAGATGGATTTAAAATTATTCTATTTGTTAAAGCACTTTACAATGTATTACAATCATTGATGTAACAATAAATACATCAATGATTACAATGCACACACTGTATTATTATCCACGATCTTAACAACCATCCGTACATCTTTACAACTACGAAGTTTAGCTGGCACATAAATTCAAGACAAAATGATTAAATTGGTGAATAGTAGCATCATTATAAAGTGTTACTAGGATAGCTTTATTACGACACTGATAAAAAATATTGGTCGCCCATAGTTACTATAAATTGCTTATCATACCAATGTAAATATTTCAACGGCCGTGCATGAATTTAAATTTTAATAAACTAGGCAACAGCGAGTTTTGATTATCGTTTAATGGTTCAGTTGGCTTTTAATGGAATTGAAAAAACTAACATGTATTACAAAATATGTTTTATGTAAAATGTTCTAGTAAATATGTACTGAATTTAATAGTGCGTTATACTCCCTGTCGCACTTTTATAGCATCCTTAAGTAGATAACACATCATGAGAGATAGACTTTGTTTATGTCTGCAATATTATAAGACATTTTCTAATAACTAAATAAATCTAAATTTATATCTCGCATCAAATACAATCTTGTGGTAGCTTAAAATACTTAAACCATTGTTATGAGTTTAGCGGGACTCGAATTAAAATGCCTTAGAATTACTATAGAGTTTATTAGAACTAAACAAACACATATAACACAGGTACAAATATAACCGAACACAACAGATCCAAAAGTAATGCAGGTCTTAATTCAAAAAACGCGCAAAGTCCGTCACTAATAGATTACCGAATGTACAAACGTCTCGCCTTGGTCGTGGTTCTCGCTCGACTGCCCCCTCCTTCAATCAGGCCATCGTTTTATACTGCACAAATACAATGCGCCCGTATCGCAGTCAACATAATCCGAAACACCTGGCTAGTGAGTCGGCCGCAGTGGCCATAAATGAGTACAATAAAACAATTGTCTGTTTCTCTAGAAACGTATGCCAATAAATAAGTAAACAAAGAAGACGATCATAAAAGAACTACATTTAGTTCAAATGCCGCCAGGTAATAAAATATGTTTTGTTTCAGATATGCAGGTGGATTTTGTTTTTGTCGGGACCTGAGTTGTAACACTACTATAATAATAAAAATTAACAATGATATTTCTTATAGAATAATACGCAACAATGAATCTAAGCAGTACCTATTCAGAATGTATCTATATTATTTATGTTCTTACAATATATAGTGTTAAGACGAATAATAGCCGGTTACTATATCTTACTAGCCGTTCATTTGTCTTACGAACGGTTAAAATTTGACATAAGCTCTACACTACTACTAAAAGTAATGTCTTTCTACTGATGATAAGGCAAGCGAATAATTGGTAAGATTGGAGAAGAGAGGAGAAGAGAATTGGCCATATTCTGTTAACTAAGTGCATATAGAACTTGCAACACGATAGATGATCTGTATCATATATTGATAGAATGTGCCCAGAATGACACTTTTAGACAAAGTTGTGGAGTCAATTTAAGGCCATAAGGTCAAATTGATAGTATTCCGGGAGACCCATCTTCGGATGAGGTCAGAATTCTGTATAAACTGGTAGATATAAGAAATCAGTGATAAGTAGTAGTAGATTAGTGAATTTATGTTTTGTTACATACGTAATTGTACTTACCGGGGCAGCATGGTCGCTTAAGCGACAAAGCCCTTTAATTATGAATATAAAAAACTATAAGACCATGCGTATTCAAGAGGTATCTGTAATGTACTAAATTTTTTCCTAAGTCTAAAGGTTACCTGATTGAAACCGTTCTATATAACATGGCCTTCTCTTTGATAATGTATATTGTAGTTAGTTTTTAAGAACCTATTTAGTTGTGACTTATGGGGAACTATTACATTTCATTAATTAAACATACAAAATAACATAAACTTTTTTATTTCGCATGAATGACTATTCATAATTTGTTGACAATAGTCAATTAGTTATTAAAAAAAACACTTTTTAGTCATGGGCACATATTTTTACGTATATTTATGTATATGTATAGATATATGTATGTATATATTTATGTATGTAATATTAATAGGTGTTTTTATATATGTCTATTAATTATAATTATTACTTATATAATATTTTACATACTCACACATCTCTCATATTTATGTATGTCACCTTTGACCAATATGATTTGATATGATATATGATATTTTATTTCTGCCACGGGTTGTCTGGAAGAGATCGCTTCTTAGAGATAAGACCGCCCATTGTGCACATTTAGAATATTTTGTGTTTTCTGTAATGGTGTACAATAAAGTGTTATTTATGTATGTATTATTTGATTACAAATAAATGATATAGAAAAATCAATACAATTGATTTTAGAATTCGTTGACAAATAGTTACGGTACCCCAAACCTATCATTAGTGAAATTGTATTCAAAATTATACAATAATACTAAACGTGTGACAATTCAAACGCTTGTTGAAATAATTTCCATATATAATGAACTTTAAAATTAAATATTATCTAAATGTTTATAAATAAAAATATTATGTTAAGAAGTTAAAGTAACGCCTAATTAAATGTGTCTCATTATTTATGCATTTCTCCAAAATTGGGGGCAGTAATTATGAAACACCTTTATGCTGCCGGCGAAGTGCGTGCCGAACTTTGGAAAACGGCTTTATTTACCAAAATACACAAATAAATTATATGTGGAATTAATATAGAGTCAATGCCGATAGACCGAGACATACTCACCATGATCAAATTGAAGATATTGTGAAGAAAGGTCAGATAAAAAGTAGTTCAAATATGCGTGTATGTATAAAAAGAATAATGAAAGCTGATGAAGTGAAAAGTGTTTGTCAGGATCGTAGTAGGTGGAGATTCATCGTCTCTGCCTACCCCCAATGGAAAACAGACATGACAATATATATGTATGTAAGTATGTTATATTGAAATAAGGAAAAATATTTATCTTCGAGAATCAATGTACATATTAAAAAGAAAAGTATCTACGCTTCACTAACAAGATATTACTTTACCTGGTCTAGATAAAATTACACTTGTTTATCTGTCTGTGTTTTAGAGCAACACGTAAAAACTACTGAACGGATTTAATTAAAACTCGACATAGAGTTAGCTAATGTCCCGGGTCAGCCCTTACTTTAACCTCGACAAATGACGTCGATTCCCTGGGCTAAACAAATAGAGCCAAAAAGATGTTCCCAGTTTTTGATGTCGCCGTTACAATACACTAACAAATACTAGGTCACCATGGTAACGCGAACGAAGTTTCGCCGACACTGCTACTTCAAATTAAGTTCTAGTGGAGAGGTTTCTCTTTTTAATTTTTTTATTTTAAAGGGGTCTTTGACCCGTTTAGGTTATGTCAGCCCCATCGTGCCCTTTCTCAATTTATTATAACTTACATTAAAATAACATTAAATTAATATGAATCCAAAGTGTATGTGACAATGTTTGTGATCAGTTCCTCGCAGACAAGGAGCTCATCACAAACTTGTTAATAGTTCTAGCTTCTTGAGAATAAGGGGAGGCCAAAATATTAAATATTGTACACAAGTCCAAAGAGGGTTTAATCAATCAGATTACGTAAACCTTGAAAAAACATTTCTTGAAGGTCACACATAGGTAAGGTAATAATTATGTTAAGGTCCACCTGAATGTTACTCTCTCTCTGAAGGTTACTCTCGTTCGTGGACAATAGAGAGCAGATGCATCACCTACTACGTTAAGACTTCCTTTATCTATTGACGTCGTTCTTGAAAAGTTTCATATAATGGAGTTCGTTCCACAGCTTGCACACGTATGGCATGAAGGAGCGAGTGCCACATACAATGAACAATTTCCAGGTGTAGAGGAAGTGTGGATGAACCCCAAATCATCGGGAAGTGATGCGTTTACAGCCTTTTATTTATAAAGGTTCCAGATATCTAATATTGATAGTAAGCACCATTGACCTACAGGGTCGAGAGCAGGTGGGCCCTTCCTAATTATAAACGATTGCACCTCAATGACGTTGTTATATCAAAACTAGTTTGTTAACTAAAACGGTGTCAAGATGTACACCTTTATGTTATTTTTTTATGTTAGCAGTGTTAATAAAGTGGTTGTCATTTGTCTTAATTTATAGGCATTTGAATAAATGTTCATTATTATTTTTTATTGCGAAGTTGGTTAACTAGCAGACGGCGCATACTAGAAAGCGGTTACCTTCGCCTATAAAAGTTTGCAACACCAAGTGCGTAGGTAACCTGTTGCCAGCCTTTAAGGGATAGAGAGGATGGGACAGGATGATCAGACAAGAAAATTGGGTTATAGAATAGATAGGGATGGAATAGGAGGAAGGGGAAGTGTGCCAGCGGAACTCTCATTTGTCACACGAAAACGATTAGCAATAAAAGATTCTAATTTTAGAATCTTTTATTTTTATATATTTTGAACCATGGGGCAAATGTGACATACGATAAACTAAAGCCACTGAAACTAAAACGTCAGCTATACTATAAATCTATGTTGGTCTACTAAAGTGTTAGACCACAAACGTCTCCACTCAGCTGAGATGAGAATGTTGCGATGAGTTTGTGGTTGCAAGAATGGATAAGGTGAGAAATGTGTACATCAGGGGATCTTGTAAGTTGCACTCGTGACTGAATGGGCATATAATGAGGTGGGCTGAAAGTTACGTGACAAGAAGAATGTTAAGCTGCAAGGTGATAGGTACAAATGTAAAAGTAGAGCAAAAAAGAGATGGATGGATTGTATGAAGAAGGATGATATGAGCATTTGTGGTGTGACATAGGGCGTATGTCAGAATAGAGGAGTGTGGAAGGAAAAGACATATTGTGTCGACCTCAAGCAGCTGGGAGAAGGTGAAAAAAAAGAATGAGAAGAAAATTACAACCTCCTAGTAAAAATGTAACTCTGCGATCGCAGTGGCAGTCACTAGTATGACCTTGTTATATATAATATGTATTAAGCACCTACTGGCAGGCGTATACAAAGTCTATCTCACTTTTCGGAGTTGAAGCTCGTCGACCAGAGTTGTTCTCGATTTCTCTGCGATCTACTCATCGGATCCTGTATTAGTTAGTAATTATGGGAATACCTCGGGTGTATACTCTTACAAATAAAGAAAAAAATCAAACTCGGTACACAATACAACAATAGACGGAGAAATCACATTACATGCATATAAAGAAATTAAGCGCCTGTAAAAAATATTATAATATATATATATATGTCTAATATATAATAATGTCTAATATATCTAATAAATATGTCTAATATATAGGTAATACATTTACTTATTTATCTATTGTAATATTGTTAATTAATATAAAGTGCTTGTCACATATAATGTTAACAAATATATTTATCTAGATTGTTTTGTATATACGTATATATATTACTATTATATTTATATATGTATTAAATTTATAAAATATTGTAAGTATGTATATTTAAATTGTACAGTCCTATATTTTTCTGCTCCACCTACATCGCCAGATTAGTTAAGAATTTCTTTTAAGCTAGGTTGCCTGGAAGAGATCGCTTTTAGCGATAAGACCGCCTGTTGTTTTGCCAAGAAGTATTGTAATTATGCATTTTGTTTTTGTACTTGTTTTTTGGTGAGCAATAAAGTGTTATCTATCTATCTATCTATCTATCTATATATATATATATATATATATATATATATATATATATATATATATATGTCTTTACCTACGAGTAAAGACTAAAATTGATTGAAAATCAGTTTAGAATTGATGGAGTTATTGTGTTACGAAGAAGTCAGATGTCAATCTTCGTGGGTTTCTCTAATTCCTTGGAGTTCACTCAACAGATCCTGACATAGTGACGATGGGAGCAATTCGAACGTACCTATAACCTTTCAAAATGAATTTGAAAATCGGTTTACTATTGACCTTACAAAAAAAATAAAAACTTCGTTTAAAAAAACCGACTTCAAAAAGGAAAAAACTAAAATGTATAAAATAACTTATTTCTAAAGCTATTAAATATATATTATCTAAAACATCTTAAAGTCGGTGCTTAGTCATTTTCAAAATATAGTAATTTGTATGTTTTGCTTTGCACCGACTTCAAGATGTTTTAGATAATATATATTAATATTTAATAGCTTTAGAAATAAGTTATTTTATACATTTTAGTTTTTTCGTTTTTGAAGTCGGTTTTTTTAAATGAAGTTTTTATTTTTTAGTTGTTACTTTTTAGTGTCTAGCTATGTTCGGGTAGGCATACGAAAGGTGCCGCGCTTCTTAAAAAATATAGGTCCCAAGAACGGGGAACAAAAAAATGATCGTAAAATGAAAACTACTGGGCCAAACTATGTAAAATTTTTAGGGTACCACATGGCAGCTATTCCGCGTCGAACAAAAAAAGAATCACGTAAATCGAATCATAAATCTCAGAGTAATCGGTGTAAATATGGAACGGAGTGAAAATTATTTTCATGAAAAATGTTCATAAAATGAAAACTACTGGGCCAAACTATGTAAAATTTTTAGGGGACCAATTGGAAGCTTTTCCGCGTCGAACAAAAAAGAATCACGTAAATCGGATCATAAATGACGGAGAAATCGGCGAACATACATAAAAAAAAGCAAAAAAAAAAAAAAAGATCCCGACGAATTGAGAACCTCCTTTTTTCGAAGTCGGTTAAAAAATAACATACAGTTAAAAAAGTAGCATATAGGTTATTCCAGACTATATAGTCTATCTCTGTGCCAAATTTCATTCGGATTCGTTCAACCGTTCTGGCATGATTGAGCAACATACATCCATCCAAGCTTATGTTTTATAATATAAGTAAATAATAATATAAATACAGTTTACATAATATGTTTTAACGCTTATCTGAGAAGAGATTGAAACAAGCATTTGTGCAATTATAAAAACGCTCCTGTACAGCATATTTCGAACCTCGGCCCGCATAGCGACATAGCATTTGCTCTACTAAGAACTGTTGTAACGACATTCTGGACACCTTGTTACGCCACATTTTTGCGATGTCAAGTGTCTTCGTAAGGCCATGCTAAACAAGCCTTTATTTAGATAAAAGCTATGTCACATGGGATTACAATTGAACTTGTAGATCCTTATAGGAATAATGCTGCATCATTACCTTTATTATTTGATTGAACCCATCAATGTTTTGTTGCATGAACGTATACTTATAAGAATGGACAAAACGGTTCATATCTTTCTAGCATTGCGACATTTGTTTGCGAAGCTGGCAAACAGGCAGCGGCCCACTTATGGAAACTTAGTCCCGTCGCCTATCGACCTTATCAAGACCAGGGGCGAGGCTAAAGCGTTGCCAGCTGTTACGAGGGATAGAGGTTATAGGATATAGGAATGAGATAGAGGAATGGGATAGGAGGATGGGATAGGGATTGGAACTTTTACACGTATGAAATACGATTAGCTCAAGTCTTTCCAAACAATAAGCACACTATTTATCTGATGGTAAGGGGGTGAGGTGACCTGGAGCCCAATTCTGCTATTTCAATGTGTTGGAATTGCGAAGATATTCAAAGCACGATTCCATTGCGATAGTAACAAAAATTCATATTCTACTATATCCACAATATCTTCATAATATCTTCAAACCAGAAGTAGTAAGATTCCTATGTTTATTATAGCGTGCTTAGCCAGTAGCGACACAAACATTAAGTTGTAAATAAAAAAAGCATTGTACATTATGACCGCAATGGTCTCCCAATCACTCGATTCAGTTTGGGCGGTCGTGCGAAATAAAGAACAGACAATATGGACCCACGCGCTTTGACCTTCCGCATGCGGGTTACTCAGCTATCCATTGCACAATCGGGATTAAATTAAAACGCGACTGGTTTGTGTTAATTGAATCGTTCAGCTGTTTTTGGGAAAAAAAAAATTTATTTTGCTATGTTTTTGAATTATGACGTAACGTGCAAATATATAAGCTTTCGTTGCGATATTTGTTAACTAGTACACTGGGCGACCCCAGTGATTGAACTTCGACCATAATTAATTTAAATTATAAGTTTGAACATTATTAAGGTTCTGTTGTCAAAGGCTATAGGTACTTATATAATCACAGATTCGCCAAGGCTACATTGTCAAATTGACTTTAACAATAAACAAAAGAGTATATATATATATATATATATATATATATATGCGCGTGTGTGTGTCAAATAAATAGTAGTGTGTGTAATGGTTTTTTTATTGATTTCATGATTTTTTTATGTATAATTAATTTTTTATTATTAGCATTATATAAACTATAAGTGTGCAAAATGTCATACTCTTCCTTCTGCACAATTTTTGTAAAAAGGGGTACAAAGTTTTTGCTTTACGTATTAATATAATGATTTGTTAGATTTATATTAATTTGTTAGATTTTTGAGAAAATTGCATTAAAATAGAAAGGGGTCCTAGTGAAAAATGGCTGGTTTGATTTCATAAACTGATAATCTTTGTTAATGTTCCTGCTCCATCTGGGATACCTTATGTTGTTAATTACTGTCGTGCGTCGTACTTATAGCGTTAAAAACTATTTGCACTGTTAGTGGACATACGTACTGTTATGGGGGACCGGGTTAACCCCTTTTAAAAAAAGGACAATTGAAACAAAGTTATTATATTCGTCTTGGTTGAGAGCTGGTTGAAGAATCATGCGTGATGGATGGGCAAATGGGAAGCTAATAATGAATGTGATGACTAAACGGAATAGGTGTGAGATTGGCCGAATGGGGTGCATAGAATATCTATAACAGTACATTACATACATCTATCAATGTTTAACGTTATTAATGATAATTAATAACATTTTGCGTCACAAGTAACGCATCACAACAGTCACTATTATTACCATTATCCCAGATGGACCTGGCATTGTTTCATCTATAAATTTCTAACACATTTTTTAAATATTTTGTATTGACTTATAAAATCATACCCATTTAATACAACAGACAAATACTATTCACATAAATAAACAATAATTAATTACGTCTAAATTATAACGACATTTTTATTTACGTAAAAATAATAGCATTCTAGGGAAATAAAAATGATGAGCCTGTTACACGACACGCATTAACAGTAATGGCTTATGTGTTTTCGCCTCATTTAAAAAAAAAAACAAAAAGTGACAGACAAGCCTCGTTAGTCGGTGACACGAAATTTTCAGCCACGCAATTTTTCAGAAACTTTTCCCCCTATTTGAGTGATGACCCTAATATTTTTTTGGGGAATAATCTCAAATGACCCCCCCTAGCGGTGAAAACCTGTGGAAATGGGGTAAACAATCACTTTCTCATTATAGCCAGCGACCCGTTGCACGCAACTTTTTTGTTCTTTTGTTGTTTTGGTGTTGTAAAGTGGTTCCAAGACTATTTCCTATTGCACAATGTTAGATTTATATAATTCATTCATCCTTTTATATTTTTTTATACTCAGTGCTCTGACGAAATATAAGTATAGATGGAGCCTTTGTGAACAAAAGCGTCGAAAGAAATTAATCGTTTTATGTTGTATGTATTGCGTTACGTCACGATACGTCATGGAATAATTTATTACTACATAATTAGAATAGAACATACTTAGTTATACAATAAAATCAATGAAATAATACACAAAAATAGCTTAGAATTAGGTACAAATGGCGGTCTTATCGCTGACAGCAATTTCTTCCTTGGCATGGAGAGAGAAATATGGCATGAAAGCTAGGGCAGGGTTTGCTGCAAAATATTTTTTAAAATGTTACATATTTTTATATAAATATACAAATAGATTTATATACACATGATGAAATATAAAGTACGGTAATATTATATATATACATATATATGCATCTACGAACAGTTTTATGATGTACCACACAACTTATTTCAACCCTCACATATTATATGGTTTGCGTCTGAATGGTTTAAAGTAATCCACTGGAAATTATTTCAGATTTAATACAGAGTTCTCGTAACTCACTGCAGGGCGATCGGCATCCTTTAGCCGGCTTCAATTTAAAAGTCCAAGACTCCGTCTTTTTATAAATAGACCAAGACTCAGTGTTAGAAGTTTTAGGCGGGAATTGAGTAAATGCGTCACGTCACATGTTACAATAAAATCTAAATTATCTTCGTACAAAAAAGGCGGCAACAGAATATTATATATACTACTATCTACTTATTCCTCGTTTCCTTTCCTCCCCTTCTATCTTTAACAATTTAGTAGTATTATACATAATTTAAATCCGTTGTGAGACTAATTCAGTTTGACCGAGGAAAAATTCGTATTGTGTTAGGAATGTTAGCTAAATTACATGTTTATATAAAACTTTACCTACCTCCGACAAGTATCACCTTGTGCTCATAGCTACCAGCTGGCAAGATTTCTCGCTCCAAGTTACTCCGAGTTAGATCATTGTCAGGAGCCGCTTCTAATAAGTGTTCTTCTCGCCTAATAATAATCCAATCCCAATAATCTAAATATCCAAATAAAGTTACTTTAAGTGTAATAGCAATTAAGGCTACAAAAGGTATTAGAATGGGACAATTTAATTTTATTTAAAAGGACGCCAACAAAAACATCCCCTCGTAGGTGGTAGACACGGTAGTTGAATCTATGTTGATTTAATGGGAATTTGTAGGATAACCGTGTTTCACTGATTATTTGGGAACTGTAACAATATAAAAAATAAATGACCCTGTGCGAGTCTGACTCGCAGATGGATCTTTCTTCTATAAAACGCAATTTATGCTTGAAAATTGTTTTCCAGTCGTATTAATTAGATTTTTATATAATTTTAAGTTACAATTAATATGTGTCAATAATTGTATTTATAAATATACATGAAAATGACCTATTTATAGCGACATAAACGTTCATCATATTTATACTTTTCTCAGAAATTATAATTATTTGGAAACCAATTAAACCTGCTCTTGTACACCTTTTTTAAAAAGTGCGGCAAAAAGCAACAATTATTTTTAAAAATAAATTGCATAAATATGCGTATTAGTATGCGTAATAGACAAGTAATTTTTTGAGTATTACTCTTTGATCTTTCAAAAACATTTACAAAAAATGTAGGTAAATTGGTATTATTTACAAAGTTTGTAAATATGAAATAAACAAAAAAGCTTTTGAAGTGATAACTTCTTATGGGAGGGTAAACCGCTTCGTTACGTAACGCGTTACTGCGCCAGTCTGTCTGGGTTCCCTTTCTCTCACATTAGATTAGTTTAAGTTATCACTTCTGTCGGGTGTCCTGAGACGCACACCGTCTTTTTTATACAATTGTAGAAAAAATACGAAAAAACCACGTGACCATCATACCGTGAAGATTTATGATATTTTTTTTATATTTCATGAGCACTTTGTCACCCTAAGCCAATACTCCATTCTCGCTTTTGGCAGTAATCGGAAACCCATAAATGCAACGGGTGACGGGTGCCGGCCATCGTTATAGCTCGCTCTCACGGAACTTTCGTGTGTCCATTCCCTATAACTATCTTTCAGAAAAGCCAATACCTATTTGTTATATGCTTGTATACCACCAGCAGCAACAAAGCGAGGATACAGAACAGAAGAGAGCAGAGTATGCAACTTTAAGTATTAACTAATTGCTCCGGACAATTGCTAGGCATTTATATAATAATAATATATCCTTATTAGCCATTCAGAATTTTACAGTTACAAAAATAAACCGAACACACAAAAGAAAGGTAAATTAGTAAACAAATTATAAAAATGTGATATATAAGTTTAAAATACGGCAGTGTAGTTTTTTTTATAGCTGCAGTACAGCAGACAGGCTGATGGCCTACGTGATGGAAAGCGGTTACTGTCGCCTAAGGACGTAGGCAACACCAGAGATGTTACCAACGCGCTGCCGGCCTCGAAGAAATTTTCTGACACCCTTTTTAAAAATCTCCATATCGTAGTGCTTTAAAAGCGCGTTAGTTTAGAACAAGTTGGACATATAGTCGACTCTCAAACTAGTAACAGGTCTGTGTTTTGAGATAATCAAAGGTATCCACTTATCTAATTAAACAAAGTAATTATAGCTCATATGTGTATGTGGTTATGAATGTGAATGTGTGAGTGCTTACAATGACGAGTTATTGGGCGCACAAAGAATTTTTGTGCAACTACCTTATGCTATACCATCACGTTT
Organism: Dendrolimus pini; assembly: GCA_949752895.1. NCBI lineage: Eukaryota > Metazoa > Arthropoda > Insecta > Lepidoptera > Lasiocampidae > Dendrolimus > Dendrolimus pini. Next base: position 7,377,073 of record OX457143.1, read on the forward strand.
GTCATTTCACTTGTCGATTGTTTCATTTTTTATCGCATCCGACATCTTAATGTGGATAATGGTCGGGGGACACTTGGCATCAGCTGCCGATGGTGTTAACACGATATTATTGCAACTAGTATTACTGTAATCGTATCGTGAAGTGCTATTGTAGAAAGGAAGGTTTACATGAGACTATTAAAGACTATTATTATTTATATATTTATATTATTGTAATAATTAAGGTTCTGCTAGCTTAGCGCTTAGCACACTCGCGTCGCGTTAAACGGAGCGGATTTGAATCCTGGTCGGAAAACATCACGCATGCATTCTTGCGACTTAATGTCCGTATTTTTACAATAACCAAGTGCTGATGGTGAAGGCAAAACATAATGATAAAACCTGCACATCGCCATAACCGATGTGTCAAACCTACCAATCTGACTTGAAAAAGTGTGGCGGATGATGTATCCGTTTCCCTATAAATGGAAGGAAGGCCTAAGAAATGTTGGGCTTGACATTGTGAAGGATGACATGCGTACCAATGTTCTCATGACGGGCTGAAGATCGCGCGAAGTGGAGTAGAAAAAGTAGGAAAGCGGACCCTGGGCGTCGGAGTGAACGCTCCGAACGCATTCGGGATTTAACGCTCGGATGATGATGATGATGATGATGATGATGATGACATTAAATAAATTAAAGTGGCAATTATTGCTAAAACATAAACTATTTTTATAATAAAAACATGTAAACCAAGCGTAAGTAACACTCGCGCCGTGACCAGGTGTTGTAACGCCATTAATATCAATTGAACATTGACCGTCTGCCACTATATAAACCACTGTACCCTGACCTATCAATCCCCTCCAAACCCATACATCGATAGACTACCAAAGGGAAATGACCTAACAAGTCAAAGATCAAAATAAATTGGTTAAGAAATATTTTACGAGGACATTTCCGTCTTTGGAAGACTAATGCGATTTGGCGACTCTACCATCTTTTTACAGTGTCAAGTTTTTTGTTGTACAACGGGAAACGGCGTATTTATTATTGCTAAATGTTAACACATTTCATCGCCGCGGTATCGAAACTATTGAGTAAGAATTTATTTCATTTAAATAAAGTATATTAATTATACTTTATGTAAATGAAATGATGTTTAAGCGTCTCACTGCGGGGCTTGGGCTTTCCACTATTGGGGAACAGACAGGATACCCCGCCACACTTGTCTAAAGCGGCCTGGTAGGTTTGACACATCGGTTGTCTCGATGTGCTGGTTTCATCACAATGTTTCTCCTACATCGTTGTTAGCACGTGGTTATTATAACAATATGCACATTGGGTTTGAAAAATGCCTTAGTGGTGTATGCGTTTAGGCCAAGATTCGAACTCGCGCCCTTTGAGTATGGGACCCTTGAGCTAGCTATTAGGCTACCATGTCTTATCATTTACATATACATAATACATTTATAGATTTCTTTAAAGAAATTGCCTTCCTTCACTATCTGGTAATTGTAACAATATACACATTTGGTCAGAACTGCCCAATAAGTGCAAGCTCTTTCGAGCAGGATTAGAACCCGCGTCATTTCAGCTTAAGATGCGAGTGCGTTGACCCCTTCACTACTACGGTTTATGTGTGTGTGTGTTTAGATGATTAATTTAAAACATTTTCTACTTTAATATCTAACTTTAGATGTTCTTAAGTTGACTAAAACATTTTAACATGATAAAACAATACAAAATAATGTAATTGCAAAAATGGTATATTATGTTACACGGGCAAACCCAAGTTCAAGTGTTCAAGAAAATAAAACAACAAAATATACATAAAATGACACTAATATTCATGTTAAACTCTGATTCAGTAGGATGGGGGGGGGGGGGTGTTAGTTGCACCCCCAAAACCTTCCCTCTGGCTACGCCCTTGAGGTCTTATATCATAATGATCTACAAGGAAAAACAATGTATAAGTTGTTACAGCCACTGAACTAATGTTTTTTTTAAATATTGTATATATAACTTTGCGTTTGACAGACAATGCACCTGATGTCAGATGGAAATGCAGTCTAAGACGGACGCATTGTGTTTGTTCCTTAATTACAATGTCAGTTGACGTTGCTTGAGAATAAATTACTAATCATTTTGATCGATATGAAACGCACTTTTTGTAGGTATAACTGCGATAGTTGCAAGCTTTATACTTTTTGAGAAAATCAAATCAGAGTTCCAAGGTAGCGGGTGGCCCAGTTTATTTGCTGACCAGTGTAGTTGCATTAGAGGCGCCGAGGCCCTCAATGTCCAGCGCCCATTCTTTTGTCGTATATTCTACGCCATGATAAGTGCGTCTTCGTTTAAAAAGTCAGTGTTCTCAATTAGTTATCGTCAATAAAAGCCAGCTTTTATTCATATGAAGCCGTTATTTGTGGCTATATATCTCCTGCTCGCGCTTTACTTCAGTAATGCCCTATTTATATAATACTAGCGGCCCCGGGAGAAGTTGTTCTGCCTTGAAAAAATAAAAATCTAGGACCCGATCCCAGCGCCACCTACCGGTTCCAATTGTGGATTTAAACCATCCGGGAACCACCCACTCAAACACACAAAAACAAAACCACCGAAATCGGTCCAGGTGATTAGGTGGATTCTAGAACCCGATCTCAGCGCCACCTACCGGTTCCAACGGGATAAAAAGTATCCTATGTCCATCTCCTGGTTCTAAGTTCCCCACCAGTTTTCAGCCAAATCGGTACAGCCGTTCTTGAGTTATAAATAGTGTAACTAACACGACTTTCTTTTATATATATATATAAATCAGCCCATTGTGTAATCTTTAAGGGCCTATTGTTGTATTGTGATCAGTAGCCAGGTGTCTCGGATTTAAAAGTACAAAGTGACTCTAGGAAATTCGGTCCACGCGGCCGGGCAGGCATATTGCATCTGTGCAGTATAAAGCAATGCCCCAATTGAGAGATGAGGCAGTCGAGCGATAACCACGAGCGAAGCCTTGTGTACATTCGGTAATCTATCTAGTGACGGAGTTTTGCGCGTGTTATTTAATTACGAACTTTTGCATTACCTACGTTTGGACTTGTGCTGTTCGGTTATATTTGTAACTGTGTTACACGTGTTTGTATAGTTCTAATAAACTCTATAGTCATTCTAACGGCATTTTAATTCGAGTCGTAACAATATTAAGCAACTTCGGTTACTGTATTTGATAAATACAATCAAAGCTGCCACTAGAAATAAAAACTACCCCAGGCAATTAGACAAATTCTCACATGGCCAGTTCCATCCGCGTTTCACTCCATCAAAGGCACACCATCCATTCCGAGCACGCCTGCCGCCAACATGTGACCGACTGGCCCAAGCTCAGTGTAGCGAACAGTCAATAAGGGTGGGGATCTGTTTGCTGAGGCGCAATTATATTAAGATTACATATTTATCTCCCGAGACGGAGCGGTTTCTTATAGGGGACGGCGTGTGTTTAGATCTTAAAAGAGTTGCTGTAACTTCCCTGGTGGTTTTATTTTAATTCATTGCAAGAAGGCCCTATATTTTCGTATTTTCTACATCAAAATATATTAAATATTGATTTTGTTACAACAAAAATAACTTGATAATCGGTCCACAAGAGACGGAGATCGCGTAACAAACAAACAAGAAAGATACAGTCGAATTCAGAAACTCCTCCTTTTTGAAGTCGATTAAAGATTGATTGATGTAAGAGTAAAGTGAGGCCAAAATTGAATTGTTTATACGCAGGATGATATGAAGATGTATTATGGTATAGATCTCACGTGATTAGTTGAAGGTGAAAGAAATAAAGCTTATATTTTTTTATATGTACAGAGTGCTTTTGGAACTAAACACGATTTTTTTATGTACTATTGTATTGTGTATAACGCACATACGTTTATATCTACTAAATATTGTATCTGAAATTATTTTCTAAATTCTAATTAAAAAAAATCTCTCTTCTATTCTAAAATTTAAGTTGCCGTTAAAAATAACAAGCATGTGCTGAATAGATATGACCCACAAAAGAAACTTCCTAGTATTTCAACTACTACATAAAATGAGTGCCCTTTGAAAAAAATGTTATTAAAATAACATTTTTTTTCACGGTGGTATTAACATCTTCAGCTAAATCCATTACCCTCGGTCCATCCGTTTGATCCCCAATATTGATTCGGAGATCAGAAACTGTCCTGTCTCGCCTGATCTTATCATTGTTTTAAATGCTACCCTGCAAGCCCTGTTACTACTATACCGGAGTAAAACAGATTTGTATAGTTGACAATTTGATTTAGTGGCTTATTTGGTATTTCTACGAAATAACTCGAGAGTTGTTGGTTATAATTAGTTACACATTCATTCAATTCATTAAATATAATATTACATTTAAAAAATACTGCAGTAAAAGAAGGTATGTTACGAACCTTTAAACCGATTTTCATGCTTTTTCTCGCGTTCTAGCAAGGTGCTCACGAGAATGTGGAGTGCTTATTATAAACGATAGAAAAACAGGCTGGACAGATATAGAAAGCAAATTAAACTTCTAATTCACCGACATTACGAATTCTCAAAAGTGACTTCCGTTCCGTACGATCGAGCATGCGCTCGCGCACCCCACTCGGCCACATGTCATGGGAATCGATTACGACGACTGTCAGTTGCAGCTATAAATCGACTAATGATTATTGTTATTGAATAGGGTTACATTTTCATCGATTATTTGATACATTTACTCCTTACACGCTTCATTTTTTTATTTTTTTATTGCAGGAGTTCAGCAGACAGGCAGACGGCCCACTTGATGGAAAGCGGTTACCATCGCCTATGGACATTTGCAACACCAAGGGTGCTACAAATGCGTTGCTGCTCTCTTAAGGGAGACTGGAACCTGGTCACTAATGCCGGAACACAACTCAAGGTTGTTTTGGCGACATACTTTAGACCAGGGGTGGTAGCCATCCAGCCGGGCAAATGCCCTACCACCTGGCTGTAGGTTGTTTTGTCGCCTCTTACGACAGGCCGCCCGGCCGCAGGAAATTGTATTCTTTCTCCGTTCCTTCACGGATGAAACGTGAGTCATCCTTATCATTTAGGGATAGGAAAAACAGATATTGGCCGATTGTCAGACCTACCCGATATGCACACAAATTCATACAAATCGGTTCAGCCGTTTCGGAGGAGCTTGGTAACAAACACCGCTACTCGAGAATTTTATATATTAGAGAATATTAAATCGTCACAATTATCTATCTCTACCTTAAGAGAGCAGCAGCGCATTTGTAGCACCTTTGGTGTTGCAAATTTCCATAGGCGATAGTAACCGCTTTCCATCAAGTGGGCCGTCTGCCTGTCTGCGGAACTCCTGCAATTTTTTTTTTTTTGTTAAAATTTCTTAATTTTAATTTTTTTATGATTTGTCATTACACATATATACAGCCCTAAATTTTCACCTTTCTACCACCAACCCCTATTTTAATAGCGAAATTAGTAATAATTAAACTTACTTAAAATTATTAAAAATATTTAAAAAGGCAAAACAACGTCTGCCGGATCAGCTAGTATAGAGAGAAAAATATGACATTACACGAAAACAAAAGATCTGTAAAGTATAGTAGTATATATAGTAAGTTGCCATATTAAAAACTTTTTTTTGGAGATTCCAACAGTGTGCCCCTAACAAAAAAAAATTCTTTCTATCTACGGAATAGGCAATTGTCCTTTAAAATATTCTTGTCGTTTCAAATGGTTTCCGTTGATAAACGACCAAGTAATTATATAAGAAATCACACGAGCAATGGACTCACCCACCGTGTCCTATCCTTTGTATGGGACGACACCTCTGTTACACCGCGTGGCGTGCAGTAGCTGATTACCACGACAACTGCCAATTTACTACTCAATCTATTGTGTCAAGCTATGTGGCTAAGGGATACTACATATGGTAAACTTATTTTTGGAAAAAAAATATTGAGAAAACTTCCGTTAGTGTACTAGCAGCCTAAGATTTTCTTTCGGTACTAACGCTGATTTATAATTTAGAATTTAGATAATAAAAATTCGTCTTCTACCTTCTTCAATACCTGAGACCTTATATAACATACAACGTATAAATCGCGATCTCAATAAAGGATTGTAGTTGCACAAAAACATTATTTTCTGGATATTTGGTTCATGTAGTGTAGAAATGGCTGCAAAATGTATAAATAGACAAACATTACTATTCCGATTGGTATTGAAGTTTTTAAATCATCTTTGTTGTTATTCAAAATACATTATGGATAAATATGTAGAATATAGAAGTGTCTTAATATTTCCTAAGTTTTCGCGACTTGTATACATAATAAAACTACGTTTAAACGATTTTAAGCGCGCTAATTTATTTGTTATGCCGACGTTTGACGACGTCCTCCATGATCACGGCCACTGAAAAGTGGCCGATACATCGGAATAACAAAAAACAAGTAAATTACCGCGCTTAAAACCGATTAAACGTTACAAGTTTTTATTTAACTTGCAATGGATGTACGTATGTAAGTAAGTTCGGGTGGAATCTTGCAAGTTAAATTTGACCAACTTCCCGGTTTCCGATTGAGCTGATATTTTGCACGCAAATGTAAATCGTGTGACAATGCAATAATATGGTACCATGGAGCTGATCTGATGATGGAGTTGGAAAATGGTCAGAAGGTAGACATAGGAACTAAACAATATATACCCGTCGTGTTTGGGATCGTTTTACTTGTCTTGGCTAGCACTCTGCTGCTACATGATATCCAGGATCTCAAAAGCTTGTATTTAAAAACCTTTTTAAAAAAGCTTATTTTATTATAGACGTGTCTTCTTTGATAGCCCTTATATTTGTATTTGACATCCTGTTTCGTTAAACAGTTCTATTAGCAGGAACTTAATAATAATTCATTATTACACACCAAATAAGCTATTAATTACATAAAATCATTCCAGTTTATAATGCGGCGTAATTTATAACTTCCACATTAAAAGTAACTTATTTAATATGTGATCTAAATGACTAAATTTGAGATTAAATAGATACACAATTTAAGGTATACTTCTGTTTTAATTTCTACAATTTTTATTGGAATCCGTCGAGTCATTATAGTCTATTTATTCCAAAATAACCTACGAAAAAACATGATAAAAATGGTTAATTAGGCATCGTAATAATAATACTCACTTATATTCGGGCATTTGTTTTGAATTCACAAAGAGTTACTTCAGTTTTCATAATTAAATCTTATCCGTGCAGGAACGTAGAAATAATACAATTTCCTGCGTTCAGGCGCCCCGTCGTAAGAGGCGACAAAACAAACCACAGGCAGGTTTTTGCTTGACTAGATGGCGACCACCTTTGGTCTAGAGCATGCCGCCATAACAACCTTGAGTTGCGTTCCGGCATTAGTGACCAGGTTCGGGAGACCAGAAGAGAGCAGCAGCGCATTTGCAGCACTTTTGGTGTTGCAAATGTCCATAGGCGATGGTAACCGCTTTCCATCAAGTGTACCGTCTGCCTGTCTGCTGAACTCCTACAATACAAAAATAAAAAAATGCTATAAATTGAGGTTACATTTTATTTATTATGGATATACCATTTTTATTTTAATATGAGTTTTTTTTATTGCATGAGTTAGGCAAACAGGAAAGCGGTTACCATCGCCTATAAACATTTGCAAATCAAAGACGTTACAAATGCGCTTCTGCTCTGTTAAGGGAGACTGCTACCTGGCCACTAATACCGGAACACTACTCGAAGCTGTTATGGCGGCATGCTCTAGACCCGGAGTGGTAGCCGTCCAGATGGGCAAATGCCCTACCACCTGGCTGTGGGTTATTTAGTCACCTCTTACGACAGACTGCTCGGCTGCAGGAAATTGTATTCTTTCTCCGTTCCTGCACGGATATGATTGGTTGTGTTTAATTTGAGTGTAAGTACGGCAATGAAAGTATTGTATTAAAGAAATAGTTACAACTACGTTCGATAGTGATTCAAGTGAGTTAATTTTGGAACTATTTTAAGCCCGCTTCCCCATGAAGGGCGACCTGATAATTTCTCACGCACCGTGCTAACAGTTTCACGAGTAAGTTGGTAATGATATAAGTTTTTCCGTTTTTCCACAAATAGTTGCATGCTATCTTAACAAAGATACAGTTTATTATGAAGTGCTAAGTAGGTTTCCCGTGTGTAGTGATAATTATTTGTTACAAAACAAACGACGTGACACACAATACTTCTATCGACAAATTTCACATGGTTTTGCTTTGAAGTAATTGTGATTCTGATAAATACACTTATTAATGAAAACAGTTCATTGTCGAAGTAGTATTTGTTTATAAAAATAAATTATAAGGAACTAGATGGTTAAATTAATAATCTATAAGAAATTATAGGTATTTAATTAAAATAACCACTGGCTCGACAATCTTTATCGTGAAATGCCTGGTAGACGTCTCACGTCATAATATTATTTAATTTCTAACCTTTTTTTTCCAGTGTAATTTATTTATAATTTAGTTTTTGATGTAAATGTTCTTATAAATTATAAGTAAATAAATAATTTTATACAACCATTGATTGATTTAATCGTAAGAAATTGATGTAAATAATATAATATAACATAAACTGATGTAAGTAATATATATTTATTCGTGCAAAAATAAGATAAGTCCTTCGACGGTTTGTCGTTGGAGGCGACAAAACTCATAGCCAGATTGTAAGGTGTTTGAAAGAGTGTTTTGATGGCTACCGGCCCTGATCTAAAGTATGCCACCATACCAATCTTTCGTTGTGTTCCAGTACCAGTGACCTGATTCGAGTCCTCACTTCGAATCCAGCAGTACTTGTTATTGGAAGTGTCCATAGACGACGGTAAGCACTTTTCATGCCAGTCTGCTGTACTGCAGCACCTTTAGAGTGCTGCACGTTTAGCAGTTAAGATTTCCTACTCAAATAATTAATTCATGAAACAACTAAATGCATACAACTACTTCACTTTAGCTAAGTATACGTACCTACATTTCTTTGTGTCAAACGTGCACAAAAACATTACTTTTCAAATTGACAACTGTAGGAAACTTACATAGGCACTGGCTGTATGTACTAATTATTTTATAATAAAACCATCTAATAATATTGTTACATGCCGAAAAAGGTGAATGCACACCTGCCCGCCCTAGTGCAGTTTATTACCGTCCCACATTTGGACTTCTTTTGTTTACTTTGTGTTTGTAAACTTCGTAATTATAAAAACAGTCCATTGTGTAATGTCATTCTAAGAAATCTAATCCATGCGGGCTGGCAGCCATATTGTATCGGTGCAGCAATGGACCAATGAAGAGATCGGCAGTCTAGCGAGAACCACGATCAAAGCACGACGTGTACTTTCGATAAGCTATATAGTGACGGACTTTGCGCGTGTTATTGAATCGTGCATTTTGTACTGGTTGCGTCCAGTTATATTTGTACCTGTGTTATACGTGTTTGTATAGTTCTAATAAATTCTATAGTAATTCCAACGGCATTTTAATTCGAGTCCCGCATTGTAACAATGTTGTCAGTTGCTATTGGACGGTTGATGTGAAATATTGTATGGTATTTAATTAATACAAAATATAGCCCAAGTGAAGTGTAGTTTTCATTTTATATAGATATATGCGCATATACCAGCTAAGCAAGTTACAGTCTTCTGAAAAATATGTCTTAAACACCAACAAAGAGTACCAATCCCGTTAAAAATAAATAAAAGTCAACCCATCTCTATGGTTTTCTTATTCGCAGCGGCAACTGTAATAAATATGGATCAATTAGAGGTTATAAAACGTTCACGGTGACTGTTAGCGTTTTAAGTGGGGTCCACAAAAACGGAAAAACCGACGCCGCGATACCTTTCAACTTGATTCACTTGATATCGATACTAATGCTCCCCCGCTCAGGAGGATTAAAGAAGGATTAATTTAAAATATATAAATTACATGAGAGATCAAATGACCTATTTAGGCATGAGATGGTTTGGCGCACAAACGTAGCGAGGACGCTAATAGTCCATCTACGGTTCAACGTACAGCGTTTTGCTGAAGCTGCGGCCTACTTTAGGCTACTTTAATATAATAACATCAGTATAAATAACACTCACAAATATATTGTGATCGAGTCGCTACCGAGTCGCTATTGAGTCGCTATCGAGTCGCTATTGAGTTGCAACCAGGGATCAGCATCCAAGCCAAACTACTACGAGAATAAATCCCTGAAAGTAACAAGGTGTATTTTCTTCACCCTACTACAAGAAAGTACCAGCACTCCACCAACAACTGCCAGCATCCACCACTACAAGCAAGAACAAGTGTACAAACTGTACAGTCCAAGTGCTTAAATAGGCCTTTCACCCGAGGTTAACACTCTGCTTTTCATTTCGAATATCGAAAGTAGATAAAAACTGATTAGTTAAGCAAACAACTTCTTCTCTAATGAAATCAGGCGAATCATTTAATAACGCCACATATGAAACTTCAAGTAAATTTCTATTTTTGTGGCATTCTTCCCGCCATAATTTTGATGTTACTGATGATAGCAAATATTTAGTTCAAATTAATGGAATTAAATAATAATTCAGTAAAAAGAAATTTTTAAGTATAAAATGATGTTACAAAATTTTTGATATTGTTACGACCTAGACGCCAACAAAAACAAATTCACACCTACATACCTGTAAAAACACATTTTATTATATTACGTATAACACAGGTACAAATATTATCGAATACAACAAATTCAAACATAATGCAGAATGTCGTAATTCAATAAAACGCGCAAAGTCCGTCACTATTAGATTCTCGTTATGTACACACGTCACGCCCGTATCGTAATCGTAGCTCGACCGCCTCCTCTCTCCATCAGACCGTCGTTTTATACTACACAAATGGAATGAATCGGCAACACCTGGCTAATGATGCTAATGAGCGAGTACAATAGGACAATAGCCTATTCTCCACAATAATTAGAAACGTATGCCAATAAATAAGTGAACAAAAGAAGACGATCATAAAAGGATTACAATTAGTTCAAATGCCGACGAGTAATAAATGTGCTTCCACAAATCTGTACGTGGAATTTGTCTTTGTCGGTGCCTAGGTTGTAAGAATATTTATTGCAATCATCAACTAAAAATTTCGAATTACCTCTATTCAAAAATTCAACATAGCAATAACATAAATGAAAGAATTAAAAGTGGATTTATGTCACAAAAGGGACTCAATTACAAAACGTTCACTATATATAATTCCGTTTTGTCTGTACGTTGGGTTCACATATAAATTATAGTGCCGTGTCCACATCGTCCGGCGACCGGAGCGGCGACAGATCGCACCAATTTGAATATTAATAGCTGCAGCCGCGCGTGAAAATTGACGCTGTCGGTATATTCACGTGAATTAAAGTTATCTGGAAGCAACTTGTTTTAAAGAACGTTATCTAATAATTGCTATACATTCATTTATTATGACAAAAACTAGACAATTACACATGTATACAGCTGTAACTCTAATGAGAACATTAAATTATAAACTATGTAAGTAATATAAGTTATTTACTTGTATTACTTCTATAGTACAATGAAGGAAACTTAACTTATATTGTATTCTACCTATAATGCCTTAAGACTATAAGTAGAATATTGAGCCTAGGTCATCGAAATCAATGAGTAAGGGTCCCAGAAGGCTAATTATCTCGCTGGTTCGCCATACTGATCCATAGTCTGAGGAAGAACTAGCACTCTGATCACTTGAAGAGTCAATGAGTCGTCTTGGTTACTTGTCATTTGTTGAAATGTCTTTAAAAAAGAATATATGTTTCAACATCTTGCATTGCAAATGTTGTTAAAATTTAAATTAAGTACGTTATTTTATATACCTACTCCACACTTGTTTTAGGTACTCCAATTGTGCTTATATATAATATTTATTTATAAGTTTGAACAATAATAAGCATTAAAAAACTATTTTTTAGTTTTTATATCGAGTATATTCATATTATATAATATTAAACACACTGTTAAATATCATGGTGGGTACCAAACCAAGCTACCAAGCTTTGATGGTTTCGTGGTGACTTCCTAATCTCAATCCAGTAACCTGAATTTGAATTCTGTTGGAGGAAATGTACTGCTTAGGTAAATTCTTGATTTAACTCGCTTATTTTTATATAACAGTGTGCTGATGCTTAAGGAAAATAAGTAACACCTGCATGCGCATCAAAATTACCGACCTATGGAATCAGCGTATATTCTTAGACAAATATTCAAGCATGGTTACCAATAATTTTTCAATTAATTAATTATACTGTCCGTTCACTTGCAATTTGGAGCCGGAGTCCAAAAGTTGGACGTTGCTGAGCTAGTATTTATATACATACTTAATATTACAATTTCCGTTTTATTTTTAACTTCTGTTGTTCTACTCCTTGTAAATGTTAATAGTCAAATATCTATTCAATATTTTTTAAGTTGTTAAGAAATGTCACATCCAGTCAACTAGAAATACTCGTAGGTATAACAATTGTATTGCCGCTGAAGCGCGTCAAGGCAATGCGGCCGCGCCCTTATACCCATTGATGGCCAATGCCGATGCATAAATCAAACGCTAATAAATGAATATCACTCGTAGCATTTCCTGGTGTAGCTAATGTTTTGGGAGGTCGTCACGCATACAGTGTATGTCACATATTGGTTTCTCGAGAACATAATACACATATTATATAAAAAGGTAACGTCTGATATGCTAATATGAAAATACTTCGATATGCTTATTTTAGAGTTTGGCTAACAAAAGAAGACAATCAAATTATTCACAAACTTGACAGGGCAATGCAATTTCAATTGTCAATGTAATTTTATCAAAATATATTCATTATTGTCATTTTTGTAATTTTGGTTTAATAGTGTTTTAGCATTTATAACTTTAAAACACGAATAAAAGCATTAAAGATGAAGTCTTTAGTTCGGAAATTATTGATTTGCAAGTTGTCCAAATTCAAGAAAAATAAGACTGTTTACCTAGTTTAATAAAACTTTATGACTTGGAGTATTTTGGAGTTGCCATACTGATATTTTTGTTTAATTTATTGATTGTTTTTTTTGAGTTTCTCATTCATTCAGTCTCAAATTTGGAACTAAGTTATTTTATAGTGACTCAATTTAATCTGTAAATAAAATTTATCGCCTGGTATTTATTAGTCCTGAGTTTTGCCGGGGTTTGTCTTCCTGGTCTTAACTCTAGGGACAAGTAAGTTAAATGTTTGGTCCAATTAATTATCATAAACTTTTGATACTTTAAAAATATTAATAACACCTAAAATAGTATATAGGGTGAGACTAAATTCAAATTTTACTTTCTTATACGCTGACGTTATGAATTATACTGGACTTATTTGGTAATTTGCAAAGCCTTCGACTTGAGTACAGTATTTTCCATATACGATAACCTATAACATTTATCAATTGTGGTCCATTCCTTTATCTTCCAAACATTCATTTGCCTTACTATGGGTTAAAATTTGATATCCCATCCCATGCTCCCGTAGAAGTAATGTCAAAATTCAATCGATGGTAAGGCAAGTGAAAGAATAAGAAGTTATAGAAACTGGCCATTAGTACATATACATACTTTATCGGTCAATATTTATCGTCATTCACAATTAATACATGATACAACTGCGTGGACCATTCAGTAACTATAACAATATCCCAAATGAAATTGTATAATATATAATGATTTCCCCGCGCCTAATGCACATCATAGACGTCAAGTAAGTTTTTGTAATGTTATACCTTTTTAAGAATCTTTTCCTTTCAAGTGCTTTGTTGATATTAATGATGAGTGCTAATCAGTTGATTGTTTAGTAGGTAAATAAACAAACATGTGCGTCTCGAGACGTCCGACAGAAGTGATAACTTAAACGAATCTAAGTTGAACTATTTATAATGAAATTGTTTAACTTGAGAAAAGCTTAGGTTATTACTTAAATTTTATGTATTATTTAATTTTATGATAACGTAAGGAAAGGTTATTTAATGATAAAATCTTTTATTGATTATAAAATATATTTTATTCTTAGTTGCAATTCTTGAATATGTACGTTAGAATTTTGTGTATGTACAATATTAGTACCATTATTTAATTTAATTACCAAATTACGGCTAGCGCTGGGTTAGAGGGTGAGAGGAGGAGCCTGCCTACCGCTGCCGTATGCGTGAGAGAAAGGAAAGCCAGACAGGCTGGCGCCGTAATGCGTTACGTAACGAAGCGGTTTACCCTTCCATAAGAAGGTATCACTTCAAAAAACCTGGTTGCCACCATTGATGCGCGTTGGACGATTGCTCAGAAACAAGCAGAATTGCCCGACAATACTAAAATGAAACACGGTAGTTCGAAATAACAGAGAATACTTCAAGTGTTCATTTGACCGCGTTCAGTGTCATTAGAGGCGTCCCCCGGCGCGCCGCGCGTCGTCGGTGGCGCGTGAAAATTGTCGCATTGTCGCGCGTCGTTCGCCGTGACCGTGTGGCCGCGCCTTTGGTAACATTAGCGGTACGCCGCTGCCGGCCTATTCAATATTGCCAACTTGTATTTGCCAACCGAACAATCAAATATTATAACGAAGAATCGCATCCATATTGCTACTGCTTCATCTGGGATAATGTTATAGTTATTTACCGTTTCACGCAGATGTAGCGATGGGTTTAATGCGTTATTAGTGATGCAATATTGTCATAGTGGGGCTTCATCTGCGATAATGTTAAAGATTCAGACTGTGGCCGAATGCGTAGATTTTCTTTTAAATAACGTCGTTAGCTCATACCCATATTAATGTATATACTTACGTTACCTGTTATTATTTGTATATACACTTATGTAGCTATTCGTTTACGGCGTTATTTTTAGCGTTATGCTTAAGACACATTTGGTCGCAGTCAATAACTATAACATTACCGCAGGTTAAACTCGAGCATTATAGTGATTTATCAGAGAAGCACTCGCTGACTTTTTAAAATAGCAAGTTGAAACAGCAGTGGACCGTTGAGCGACCAGAGAACCGACAGCGGAAGGCGTAAACAAGATTTTTAGGGGAAATAGCGTCTTGACGAATATAGGGTGGTAGGGTATTTGCCCGTCTGGATGGCGACCACCCCTGGTCTAAAGTATGTCGCCATAAAAACCTTGAGTTCTGTTCCAGCATTAGTGACCAAGTTCCAGTCTGCCTTAAGAGAGCAGCAGCGCATTTGTAGCACTTTTGGTGCTGCAACTATCCATAGGCGATGGTAATCGTTTTCCATGAAGTGGGCCGTCTGCCTGTCTGCTGAACTCCTACAAGAAAACAAAGGATGACGACCTGCGAAAGACTGGAAAGGATGCGAGTGTGACGAACCAATGATTGAACTCAGTAGCATGCCGTGGATGTGAGAGATTTAAGAAGATTTTTTGCATTAATTTCCTACCCCTATTTAGTATAAATGCGAGATTGTTAGCATGTGTTATACTGTCGATAACGGAACTTAATTCTTAGGCTAGTACTTTTCATCCCAGAAAAAGCAAGAGTTTTTATCAGACATAGAGCTACACGGATATAGACACAGATGGAATACTTTGTATTTTTCCACCAGTTAGTTTCGCGTCCTTACTTTATGTCTGCACGCTTACCAAAAATATCGATATCATATCTTGAATATAATTAAGAAAGTTAAAAAAATTCACATCTAAGCGTATACAACTCTGATTTTCCATGTAATATATAGTCATGGTAACACGTAGGTCGAAGACATTATACAATTAATTTCATGGCGATATACCTAAAGCAACCGCGTCCTAAAAATGGCTGTATAGGACATAATATACCTAAGACATTTATTATTTATACTCTGATTTTTTATTACCTGGGCGAAAATGACAGCTGCGATCAGATCCTATAGAAATTCTGTAGGATTAAACTCACAGTGGTGAGTTGTTGTATCAACTCACATAACTCATCTTTATATATAAAAATGAATGTTTGTCTGTATGCCTTTTATAGAATAATCATGTGATGGTGTTTAGCAAAGTTGTTGTTTAAGAGCCAGAGAAGGTTTCTGAGTTGGTTCACAATTGGACCCGGTAGGTGGCGCTGCTGTCGGCATATCGATTGAAACTTTTCCGGGACAGCTAGTTTATTAATAAAGAAAAGTCGCAGCTGTCATTTTAGTTCAGGTAATTAAAAATCCGATTAAAGCTCGAAAGCATTTCCTATAGTCACTTTCAATATTTAATTAGTTCTTGTTTATTTCCCAAATCAAATTACTTTTATTTGAAAACAAGTGTCAGAGTGTGGGGTATAGCAATATCCTGATACAATCCCCGCATACCCTCTTCAGCTGAGATATTTAATTTTGATATGTAAACCACCGTGACGCCCGCAACACGGCTATAATAAATTCTATCCAACTATCTGCCGGCCAATATAACCGCGAAATATAAGCCGTTGCGAATCTTAACCATAAGGTTTTGTCCAGCTTTCTAATCCACAAACGAAAATATAATCTAACACCCTATATATAGAGCTGATATTCGACCAGAGAGTGATAAAACAGCTCGATGATTATAGAGAAGCAAAATCTCGATCTTACACAGTTTGAATGGAGTAGATTTTTGGTTGGAATTTGGTATTTGCGAATATAAACAAAGTGAAGGAAAAGTGTGTTCTATCCGATAGAAAGAGAGTGCAGGTTCATTGACATAATCTTGACCAGTCCCAGAGGAATCGTAGGGCTGAAAAGTTTAGTCACGGGTATCCCGAATGCCGTTTACGACAAATATTTGGACATTTATTGCAGCTACGACTGGTGTCGAATATTAAACGTTGGTTTCATTTGATGGGTTTCGTAGATGCAGATTGGTCACGGGTGATTTTTGGATTTGTGTTAAGCTGGACAGATACGCTTGGGGTCGTTTTGTGGGGACTCTTTTTGGTGTTATTTGATTATAGAATGTTTAATCAAAATTCTAGTTATCATAACTGAATAATAGAAACTGATGTTTATTTATTTTTATTTGGCATAGAAGACAAATATTAGGAATTATCGACTATAATAAATACGTAACTTTGAAAACTAAATCCTACCTGACTCGATAACGAGAGATCATTCTTCGCCTGCTTTGACGTTTTACTACTAAAAAAATGTTTTATAACAATTTTTGGCTGGTTTGGTCGACTAATGTATTTTAAGTAATTCAACGGCAAAATGTGAGAGAAGGCTGATCTATATTACTTTTTGTCTTCGGGTCGACGAAGTGTGACATTGTGTGACAAAGGGTGGGAGGGGTCTTAAATTTTGTGACTTCACGTTTCGAATATATTTATGTTTTAATACAAAAAAAATGAACTATTAATCAAAAACTTCAAAATATTTTCAAGTCTATCTGTATGAACATTGTGTTTAAATCATTAAAAAATAATTTGAATGGAAATAATACTAATTACGGAACTGCTGGAATTGAATAATTTCATGATGTATAATTGCAAAACATGTGTCCAAGTCCAGTTTTTGTAATATTACTTTTAATGTATTATACACTAACCATTTAGTTCGTGGATGTTATACTATATAGTGTTTTTTTATGTAACTTTAGTGTTTATCTGTGTCGTATCTTAAAATAAAATGTCACACTAAGGAGGGGAGGGAGGAAGTCTCACCAATGGGACCAGCTGTGACGAGCACGGGGGGATGGGTCAAAAATTCATGTGATGTACTTTATGGATGGGCCCTAAATCGTCCCCTCTTTGCTGAGGATCATGATTTTGATGGCAGTGAACAATTGATCTCTTGCACCAAGATTGGTTCTGAGCACGGTGGAACACCGAGTTTGTCGATATGTCATCTATTTGGAGATCTACCGCGAGGTCTTTTGCCTTAGAATTTCCCAATGACCACAAACCTATAAGACTAGCTGTATTTAAATTTATTATTACCGTAATTCAAGCCTTTGAAACAATTGGAAGGTTTATGAACGTAATAATACAAATTAATAGCACACTAGGTACGTTTAAGCTTCAATTTACTCAAATCTCTCTTTAATTAAAATGCAATTTCTCGAAATAAAACAAACGGAACTCCTTCCAACTCAAGCAGATTGATTCAAAAGCAATTTGAATGTTCCAAGGTTTCATTAAGTGTAATAAAACTGGCGACACTCAACCAAAAGCGGCTAAGTGCAAAATTCATGACCCGCACTTTGATTTTGTAAAGTATCTCAAGAATAATATATAAAAAATATCTTTCGCATCGACTTTTCGATATTCAAAAATCTTTTTGACTAACAATCAAATCGAATGAAATAGTTTTTTAAAACTTACTTAAACGTCACAGCCTTAGATATAGATTTGTTCGAGCGTAACTACTAAACGTAATTAAAATTCAATGATGATATTTTAAAAGTTGTTAATAAAGTGATATTGTAACGTCTGTTATTCTATACGTAAAAAAAATATTACAATTTATTGTAATATGGACACACTACTTAGCTGAGCTTGATTTAACTTAGGACATAAGTCCAAAAAAAAAGTTAATATAAATTAACAATGTTTTTTTGTATTGTGTGTATTGGTATGTTGTTTATATTAATTGTTATCGCGTGTGGTCTTCTCTTTGGCCATTAAAGGCGGCGAGGAGGTTGGGGCTTCGAGGACAACCTCTTTGCTCCGATTTCTAATCGGCGGGCGACTAACCGTCTCTTAACGGCTCTCGCTGGCCAGTCTGCAGCATCCGATGGCCTTCGCGGGCTATGCGTTGGCAACTGCGGCTTAGTTGGCCAACTATTATCGTATTTCTATCTTCTCTCTGTATTTATTTTGTTATCATAAATGAGTTTAAACCACTTTACTTTCTTTCTTCTTTCAAAAAATATTGTCGCCTATTTGTAATTTATAAAATGGTAGGTATAAAATACTTGTATATTTATGCCGAGTTTCATGTTTAGTTAGTGAGTTTAGTTTTAGGTTTCAGAACCCTTGAAATAATTTGTAACTGTTTATCACATTTCATAGTACCCTCATATACTTAGGGTGGTGTGCATAGACATTTAACCGTATTATTTAGACGGTTATTTAGACCGGTTATTTAGACGGTTAAAATAAAATAATCGCTGTTTAGCCATATATTTTTGGCGATTATTTTATAATAACCGTCGGTTAAATCTATCTATGCACACACCAGCCTTAGAAGCTTGGTAACATGGAATATAAAACGAACCTCGATCAAAATCAAAGTGTTCTCTATGAATTTGTAGCTAAGAGTGACAATTTTATCGTCGCCAACCATGCCGCTGTGTCCACTGGCTTCTCATCCCAAGAGCTGTCACGTGCACAGCTCGAAAATCGAGCAAAACGGTGACAATTGGTGCATATACCCGACGAATTATCTCTTTTCGGCGCCTTTGTACGATTTAATAGTGTGCCCATAATTTGGATATTTATCCAAAAAATAGTTGAAAATACTAAATACTGTTGTTGTTGATTATTTTATAATGTAAATACTTAATAGCGAATTAGTAATAAATAAAATTCGCTTCTGTGTTTATATGTTGAAGAATTTTCCTTTTAAGTGACATAAATAAACAAAGAAATGATATAACATATAAATTTAAATTAAATTTTTTTTTCTTAAATATAAACTGGATAAGTCTAAAAATCCAAGTTGTATGACCTTAAAAAATAATTTCATCAAAAAGTGGTTAGTATAATATCTGTTGAGTACTTTTTTAGTTTTAGCATATATTCGATTAAATACTCTTTTATAATTCCGTAGCTAAATTGTGACAAAATTAGACATTAATCACCGCATATCATAGTTTGTGGACTTGTCCGATTTTTAAATCTTATTATGAGCAACTGTACACCTCTTTTAGTTATTTTAATAAGTTTTGTGGGGCAAGAATTAAGTGTGTGTAGTAGTAGGCCATGATCAAATTGAAGATATTTTATAAATATGTCAGGTAAAAGTATATCTGATAAACGTTTACATTCGTTTACATACAATGTAAACGAATGAAGACATCCATTAAAGTAAATGAAGCAAAAAGTTTGTCATTATTGTAGCAAATGTGTACCAGTAAAAGCATGTTAGTTATAAAAAAGGTTTCGTGTCAAATATTTTCAAATTTTTCAAACAAACGTGTAAAAATTCTTTTGTATAGTTGCGAAATGAAAATTTTCGTTACCTTAATTAAAGTCGACTTTTGCTTGCACGAGTACAAATAATAACACTGAGAACATTTTGATAAATTAACATTTATAAAATATTCAGAAACGCGAAAAAAGCAAACTTGCAATGTTGACAAGGACAGACGCTGAGCTTAATAATAAGAAACAAAGAGGATGAAATAAGTACGCTTAATATAAATATAAAATCAATAAAAGGTTTTACATGTCCAAAAATCGTCTTAGACATGATAGAATATCAAACAACTTTGATATAAGTAATTTTTAACATTGTTGTCAAATAGTTAAACATAATTCTCTGTAGAACAGTCTGTGTCTGTGACTTAGTGTGAAAAGGTAATATGTGCTCGCGGAACGTTAAATGAATCAATTTAAGAAACCGGCCAACATTTTCATACCACGACTGTACATTACAAAACTAGTTATCGAAGCCTTGGATAAAACAGACTGGGCCTTGTCCCATAGCACCCGCGTCGTGGGGACCCCATACCAATTGAAGCTTCCTTTATTCCGCCATTTTTGCCGTTTTTCCATTCTCATTTGGTTATTTATATCCTCTTTTTAGTTTCGGACAATGAGCGCGCCGGTGCTCATTATAACGTGGCCATTTTAGCACGCGTCCCCATACTAAATCTCCTGTGGAATTCTAGCGAATTAACCGACGTACACGGACGCTTTTTCATGTGATTGATTGGAGTGAAAATTACTTTTTTGTGCGCCCACGCATCGGCGAGTAGCTGTCGGATGGAACCTCTTTGGAACAACCGCGATTGATTGAGTTTTAAGAGCATTTCAGAGGCTTTTTGTTTTCGATTAGCACTATGTTCTAAATCAGCACTAACTACGTCAGTTAGCGTATTTACGCTAAATTACACGTGCACACAAAACAGAACTGACTATGTCAACTATCTTAATTACGTGAAGTTGATTATTGTAGTAATATTCAATTAGGCTAGAAAATCCATAGTAAGAATTTTGTTCAAATTTGATAATATACATTATGTAGTATTTGTTTAGTTATACAATACAGGTATACAATGCAAAAGTGGATGGATACAGAAGTCGCGGAAGGCCACGACAGACCTTTCATGATCAAATTGATCGTGTATTAGTAGAAGGTGATGTCAGGAGCCTTAAGAACAGACGAGCGTGCATGACAAGAGCTATGAATGTCAAAGAAGCAAGTGAGGTGTGTAAGAATAAGCCTGAATGGCGCTCTGTTGTTCGTGCCTACCCCGAAAGGGACCTGGCGTGAAGTTATGTATGTATGTATATAGTATTTGTTAACAGCGAGCAGAACACAAGATAATCTTTGTACTGGGAAATGGAATAATTTCTAGGATTATTAAGTAAATTTTGCGGGGTCGAATAGCGCCAAAATAAAAATTGAATACAATGTAATCCGGGGGAATACTTGTTTTCAAAATAAATAAATATAAGTCAGGCCGTGAGAAAATCCAGAATAATAAATGAAAACTAGTTTGGCCAGGTGGTATTTGATCATCTGGATGGCATGCAATGCAATCCATAGCACCATTACTAGCTGATCGGGCTAGAATAAGCTGTCATAAAAATCTTGAGTGTTGTGTTCTGGCAGTAGTGACTAGTTTCCAGTCCCTCTTTCCAGACCAGCAGGACTGATAGCACCTTTAGTGTTGCAAATCTCTATAGGCAAAAGTAATAACCTTGAATTTGTTTTACTGTCAGCCTGCTACTGTTTTTAATGGCTGTGTCCAATTACTAATGAACAAAGTTAGTGTACAAATGGTAGACCAAAAAAGAGATTGATGGATTGTGTGAAGGATGACATAATGATTTGTGGTGTGACAGAGGACGTAGGTATGTCAGTATAGAGGAGTATGGAAGGAATAGAAATTGTGCCACCGCAAATAATTGAGAAAAGCTGAAAGAGAGCTTTACTAAGATTACCCTGTCAACTATTTCGTTTGTTATTCCTGCAATATATAAATGAAGGCAAAATAAATATAAATGCGTAGTAATATTATTACTGAAGACAGAAACACATGCATCAGGGTCTTAGCCATTAATTTAGAGGTATCATAGCAGTTAATCTTTGTTCGGTAGCTCGGCAATTCTCGGTAGCTGTCGGAAATAGATCGGGCCACCCGTCGCGTCTGGGCGCCCACTCCTGACTCCTGCGCATTTTAACTGACGCCGAGTTGTGATTGTTCCTATTGAATTCAGTGCCAATAATTTTGCTTCCGATAACATTTATGTAACAACATTTAAAAATTTCAAGGATTTAATGTGATTTATGTGGTCTACGAGTACAAGTCATAATGTCACCAAAAAAATGAATTTTACTTACTGTGGAGGTCTATGAGATGATCAAATCATGTAGTTACAAGGTCCTGCGCTGACGCCGACAATAATTATATATTAAACTATGATATTTCAGCGTGGCGTTTTAGTGAAAACTTTGTCGAAATAAGCTTATTATTATGCACAAGAAGAACTTCGAACCGCTCCCGAGAAAATTCCCGCGGGGTTCCCGGGACAATATAGTATCACACACACATTTTATTATATAAATTTGCTATCGACCAGTAAAAAATTGAATTAGCATTCGATTTTTTTTAATCTGGCCATTTTATATAATTCCTAGAAAAATTCCTGTGGAATTCCCAGTATAAAAAGAAGCGCAGATTTTAAGTCTAGGAATTTTCTGTCGATCTCGCCCTTCGAATTGGCCCAGTAGTTTTTACTTGAATCCTGCACAAACAGACAAACCAACAACCAAATGTTCCACATGTTCTCCGTTGTTTACATAGTCTATTTCAGTTGATTTATTTGACCTATTTCAAAAAAGAGGAAGGTTCTCAATTCTTGGTGTAATTTTTTTATATATGTTCTGCTTTTTTGTTTCCTAACTGATTTTTATGACTTGCGTTCGATTTATTTTAAATAACTTCAATGTACAGACATGCTATATTTCGAATTTTATAATATTATATAAATAATCGGAACATATAACAACCGACATAGCTCGCAAAATTAGCAAGTTGATGTGACAGTGGGCCAGTCAAGTCTGCCACAGGACCGATGGCTGATGGAGCAGTCCTGGAGTGGAGACCGCGTCTCAACCCGATGGACCTGGATTTATTAAAACTATACAAACACGTATAAAACAGGTACAAAAGTAACTTGACACAACCAGTACAAACTGCACGATTCAATAACACGCGCAAAGTCCGTCACTATATATCTTATCTAATGTAAGCACGTCTTGCTCGTATCGTAATCGTCGCTTGACTACCCATCTCTGCATTGGGCCATTGCTTTATAATGCACCGATGCCATATGTCTACCTGGCACGCGTCGACGCAATTTCCCAGAAAACGTAATCCACACACCTGCGTTATTATGCCTGCGAACGGCCATAAACGAGTACAATACACACTAAGTAAACAAAAGAAGATAGTCATAAAACTGTTTCAATTTTATTAGCTCAAACGCCGCGGTAGGTAATAAATGTGCTTTGTCTACAGGTATGCAGGTGGTCCAACTTGTAACAATATTATACTTTTATTCGTTCGTATGAGGATGTGGTAAGCCCAAATAAAAACCTTCAATGTTCGTATCGTATAAGCGTCATATGATAAACAAAGTCGTAGATCGAATAGCTAGGCTGGGCTTGAAGGTCTCCCCCGCGAAAACGGAGGCCGTCATGTTCCATAGGAAATTCCGGAATCCTCCCCCGGACTTGTCCGTTACAGTCCAGGGGGTGGCGATTAGAGTAGGGCCCAAGATGAAATATCTTGGGCTAGTTCTAGACGGGAAATGGCTGTTCAAAGCGCACTTTGAGCAGCTAGTTCCCAAAGTCGTGAATTCCGCGGGCGCACTCTCCAGGCTTCTTCCTAACGTGGGGGGGCCAGGGGGTGCAACGCGGAAGCTTTATTCCGGCATCCTGAGGAGTAGGGCGCTCTACGGTGCGCCCGTCTGGTCCGATTCGCTTCACCGCCACAACCGAACCCTGCTGCACCGCGCGCAGCGGGTTCTCACCGTGAGGACCATACGGGGGTACCGCACAGTGTCGTGGTCGGCGGCGACTCTCTTGGCAGGCTAGCTGCCCTGGCATCTCCAGGCAGACGTCCTGTCCAGGGTTCGTCGCACCCGGCAGGATGCCCTAGCTAGAGGACTGACCTTCTGTCAAGTCGAATTAGAGACCGTCAGGAAGCGGGAAACCGCTTGCTGCCTCGTCGAATGGTCTCGTGACCTCGAACACCCTGTGGCCGGCGGCTATACGGTGGATGCAATCAGGCCGCAGCTGGAGAGATGGGTCACCCGCACCAGCGGAACCCTGACCTTCAGGACGACTCAGATACTGACCGGACACGGTGGTTTCGATCAGTATCTGTTTCGCATTGTGGGCTGCTTGCCTTCCCCGGACTGCCGCCAATGCGGCGCACCCGATACGGCGTTCCACACGCTTGTTGAGTGCGCTGCATGGACGCCTCAGCGTTTCGAGCTCGAGACACACGTAGGAGCCGTCCGATCGCTTGGCGACTTGGTAACGGCCATGTTGCACAGCGACGACCGCTGGGAGTCTGCGGTTACTTTCTGTGAGGCAGTAATGTCTCTCAAAGAGGCCGCAGAAAGGGACAGGGAGCGAAGTCCTGCAGCGCGTGCTAATGTCTCTACCCGAGGTTGCCGGCCTTCAGCTGGCACCCGGAGAGGCAGGTACGTGCACTACTTCCATCCCTGAGTTAGGTTCCGTTTACCGCGGGGGGGCCTTTAGCTTGCTAGGAGAGCAAAGGATCCATCTGCCCCCCGCAATACGAAGTGGGGTGTGTTCTCCCAGGGCACACTCCAGGCACTTTATTGCGCTGGATAGACTGTTGCGTAACTATGTTCTATATCTCAGTCTTTCCAACACAAAATAAAAGCGCAGGGTCGACAGGGAGGAGGGGGTTTTTAGTGGGTATTGAGGTTGCTCGCCCGTGCGGCATCGCTCTGAGTCTTCCACACTCCTCAGTGTCAAGCCATTGCGGACGGAGCGCAAACAAAGCATACTATTGCTAGCGTTCCCGCCCCCGATGGATGCGCGCCGTTTCCTAGTGACGGCCCTGAGAGTGCGTAAATCGGTTAGCATTTTCCCTCGCCTCAAAAAAAAAAACCCAAATAAAAACCTTCAATGTTCGTATCGTATAAGCGTCATATGATAAACAAAGTACACTTTCGACATCTATTCAATGACGATGTAATGATTCGTGAAATTACAGATCTTTGAAACTTATATGGCAAATGAATTGTTTAAACAACTCACGTATGTCGGTCGTAATGTCGAATCGTGATGTACGATCGCATCACGACCGTAGACCGTGATGACGACACGGGACTATGCGTAGAGATGTGTATGTACTGTTGTGGATTTAGAGACTTAGGTGCTTAAGCTCGTCTCGAAATTCTCTAATAAGCTTAATTTTCGAAAGATTATACTGAGGTTGTTGCATAAATGAAATAAAAATTCCTTTTATACATTTGATATTTGACGCATATAATTCCTCGCATTAAATAAATTTACAAGCACGAGAAAGAAATTTATCAACGAAATAAAAATAACTTAGGGATTATGTGTAGTATGTGTAAATGTAGATATATACTAAAATATCCTTAAAATCCTTGACAGAGAGTACAAACTTGAACTTGTGTAAAAGTCTAATTGAAAATCATTTAAAGAAAAGTGCATACTAAAACTTTTTAAGAAGTATAACATATTTATTTCTGAATTTGATAGTTGACAACGAAGTGTCAACTAAGTAGTGTCACGGCTTCTTTGGTATGACATAAGTGTAATTATATTATATTATAAATCCTATATATTGTATTTATTTATCTCCAGGTTTACAGAAAACGTGTATACTGGCCAAATTTTTAGGTATATTATTATATTTTTTTCATTTCCACCTACCTCTTTATGTCGACATTGGCAAAATCAATGCTATTTACATTGTAGTCATTAAACTTAAGAAAAAAGATATGAGTGTAGACTGTAGTAATTTATTGAAAAGATTGGGTAGGTTCGCGTATTATATTAATGTACTTGTGGGGTAGGTACAATATATGATAACCCAATTTAACCGTGTTCAGTTTTATATCTCGTCGAACCTCTGTCCTGATCTCGACCCTGGTGAATCTCGAAATTTTGAGACGAGAATAATGGTCGGCCCTAGTGTGTTTCACATAACTCATAGAATAACCCAAGATATTTCTCTACGGCCCGTATTATAAAACATTACTAATGCGCAAATCGCCGTTTGAAATGTTAATCCACCCAAATTAAAACTATTTTAGAACTAGCTGCGCACCGCGGTCTCACCCGCGTGGTGATGGAAAGTCGTTATATTTATTATTTTGGATAATTTACACTATTTCTTTATGAATTATAAGTAGCCTATGTGTTGTTTAGATGTGTAAGCTATATTATTATAAAGTTTCATCAAAATCCATTTAGTAGTTTTTGCGTGGAATAGTAACAAACATACATCCATACATTTTTAAAAACTCTCGCGTTTATAAAATTTATAGGATATAATATTTATAGTATGTTTGGCCGGGTGACAAGTCAGGCCACCAACAAAGTTTAAAAAAAGTAATAAATTAGTAATATTAAAGCATTTGCATTGTTTTTGCTTAGATTCGCTTAGAATACGAATCCGTATTACTGAGAAACTAATCGGCGGGCAATTTAGATAGACATCCTGAGCACATCACGATACAATGTACACATGCATTATTAATACTCACGACTCGGTGTTTTGGGAATATTTTAAGCCAATCGATTTATGAATTGTTCACAATAGTATTGTTACAATATCAGCACACAGTCAAATCTCAGCCGACAACGAACCCACGTCATTGAAAGGACAAGAATGACTCATGGCAGAATCCTATATTTTACTATCTGTTCGGTCCTTGTCTAGTATAAAGTAGGTAGAGCCTCGCTCCATCAATTTTGGTGTCCACCTTCTTTCTGTGTCAGGCGAGGACTATCGCTGTAAGGGCAGCCATTTTGAACACTTACTGTCAATGTTTGACGAGTACTACACCGCGTCGTGCTTTAATTTTTTTTTAAACTTATAAACTTGTTGCGCTTACTGGCCATGCCAAGAACATCCTTTAAAACGTTGTACGAAGTGTGAGCTCTAAAGTGGAATTCAGTACCGTGTGCTGTTCCTGTGTGCAACCTGAACCGAGCCAGGACAGTGTGGATATCAAGGTTGGTGGAGTTTCTACTTTCCTAGTGCAAGGATCTAGGTCATATCTCGCTAATACAGTCCATCACAAATTGAACCAGCTTATTATCCGTAGGCTGGCGCCCCGCACTATCACTTAATTATTGTATGAAGTTTATGTATTTTTTTAATAAATAAGCAAACGAATGGTTGGTAAGACAATAGATAACCCAAAGTCAAAGACAGTAAAACCTTAATTCCTTGTACTCCTCTTAATGACGTGAATGCATCCTATTAATAGCATTTAAAAAATAATGCGTTATAATTAATAACATGAGTGTACTACCTATATGAGTTTTCGATTAATGATTAACGTTACTAACAATGTCCCATCTCAAACACGATGTGTACTTGCTAATCAGGCTTAAACAAGCGCGATGGTTGTACCATTCGCTACTCTATAACAGGAAAACTTACTTTCAGTGTGACGTCTATGGGCTTAATTTATCCCTATAATTAGCGTATACAGTATAATATATTGTAAGGTATAAGCTATACGAAAAAAAAACGATAAACACAAAAGCAAAAAGGCTAGGTACAGCATTTGGGGATATTTCAAAATTTACGTTTAAAAATACAACTAGACGCCAGTGAAATAGACTTCGGCAATAAATCTCGTGGAAAATGACAAAAAACCGACAATAAACAATTGGAGCTGCCCCTCAATGAACGTTCGTTAAAATTCAGCTGTGGCTTACATATGCCCGCGGCGAAACGTCCAAAAATTCATATGTTTTTGCAATAAGGCTGGTGTCACATGTACGACTTTTCACATCACAATAGCACTGGTCTAGTTTTAGGCATTTGTATCGGTTTGAGTTTGATTGTCATATTGTAACGCGCTTAGGATTGGAGAAAACACCAGTTTTTAATTAAACGTTTTTATTGACTTACACAGCCGCCCGCCCATAATACCTCTCTGCAGGGTTTCCCTTATACGCACGACTAACGATGCACTGTCCCGACGATAAGGTGTCTCACTCACAACACCGTCGCCGTTATTGCATAGACCACCTCCTGCTACTGCAGTGCCTACCTCCGATATTTCCGCGTGTAGCTCGCTTCTAGTTCGTCTCTCAAAAACTACACTCCTCCTTCACTTAACTGTCCACTAAACTTGTCACTCAATTCACCACTTAACTAGTCACTGTCTTCTATTTAACGTCTCTCCCAACTCTTCCGTATCGCACTTGTCGCTTCGCAGTCTTGAACTGATCTCAACTCTAAACTGCCCGGTAGGCGCGCCTTACGCTGCTTACCCGGAAGAATTTTCTGGAATCCATAATTTCGATCTTTTTTTCGTTATTCTTTTATTTACTATCTGTCCCTTTCTAAACATCTATCTCTGTCTTTTCCTTCCCGAACTTTCTATTCAAGAGCTTACGTTTATCATCTATCCCTTTCTAAAATATATCCGTCCTTGTCTTTTCCTTCCAGAATTTTCTAGCTTTTTCTAAACTTTCTTAAACTAACTAGACGGTTCCACCATCATTCGCCACAATATAATAGGGTAGTTGACAGTCAAATCAACTGAAATACTTTTCATATCATCTTACAGAACGCCGAAGCCACCTAGACTTTGTACGAGCTTTGCAAATTATGATTTTGTTGTAACAAGTGAAATAGTGTATTAATTATTGTTTAACAGTCACATAACTTTTTCTATCATGATATTTTAAAGTTATGATGATGACATGGTTTTTGAACATCTGCCTTTTTGTATGATCATTTTTTCAGAAGTCATTGTAATATGTGTCAACTACTCCATTATATTTTCTAACTAACAACTTCCAATTAACCATCAATACTTTTAAAATATTATTCCTAGTTAAATAGGCATAAAATTAAATTAACGTAATTAATTACATTAATGATTTTAGCAGATTATTATTAAATGTATCTCATGTTAGTCATTTTCAAATGATTTTTATCTCTATTTTTATTACTTTAAATTACTATAAATATATAACTATTTAAAATAGAGAGATAGATAACAGTTTATTGTACACCATTAGAGAAAAACTTACGAACTAGTATTATTCTAATTGTGTACAAAGGGCGGTCTTATCGCTAAAAAGCGATCTAACTATAGGTATACTTAATTAATAAATAATAACAGCTTACAAATATCCCGCTGCTGGGGATCTCCACTTTTGTTGGAGAGGAATGTACAGTAAATCAATCAGAGAGGCCAATACGATTAGGCCGGTTTGACTTATCGGTTATTTCAATGTGCAGCGTTCATCACGTTGGTTTACCTTCACTGTCAGGCCGTAGTAATTGTGAAAATAGGTACATTAGGTCAGAAAAGTGCTTGAGTGATGCATGTATCCCGGCCAGGATTCGAACCCTCATCATTTGAGGAGCAAGTGACTTCATACTTCTGTCTTATTAAACTGTCTGCACGAGCAAAAATGGCTAGTATAGATCATGTTAATAAATTCTGTCAATATTAATTCTTTACGAAATATGACGTGCACTCGTGTGAATTAGCCTTAAAGTCAGTAGCCCAAAAAGGGCAAATAACTGTCATATTTTTTCCCGTGGACAATTGGAGTTGGGACGAAAGGAATCGTAACATACGAGAGTCCCCTTGATATATTTGAGAGGTACTTTTGTTACAGAAGTCGGTTACATTCCGGAGTTTTTCCGGAACTTTTAAAATTTCAATTCTTCGTGTCAATCGTACAATTGGTTCGTGGTAGGTTTCTTGCAGAGATTGTTATGTGTAAAAAATGTAACAGATTCCCAATAAAATAATAATAATATAACGGTGAAAACTATTTTTAACCGAGTTCTAAAAGAAGAAGGTTCTCAATTCGCTGTGCGTATTCTTACAAGTTTTTATTTAACTTGCAATGGATGTACCTATGTATGTAAGTTCTAGTGGAATCTTGCAAGTTAAATTTGATCAACTTTCCGGTTTCCGATTGAGCTGAAATTTTGCACGCTTATGTATATCGCGTGACAATGCAATAATAAGGTACCATGGAGTTGATCTGATGATGGAATCGAAAGGTGGTCGGAAGGTGGCCATAGGAACTCCTGTACTAAACAAGATAGACCCGTCGTGTTTGGGCTCGTTTTATTTGTCTTGGCTAGTACTCTGCTGCTACATGTTATCCAGGATCTCAAAAGTTTGTATTTAAAAACCTTTTTTTAAACAAGTTATTTTTGTGTATATGTCTTACACGATTAATCCATCAATTGTATACAGATTTTCAATTTTGTTTCTTTATTCGTAAGTGTATACTTCTGAGGTAGCTCCATGGTCACCAAGTCAGGATCTGATGAGTAGATCCCAGGGTAAATAACCCTAAATAACCTTTATTAAAGAACGCAGAGCGCCCACGTTCTTGGGTAAAAAAGCTTATACGCGTGCCAGTATTACATTTTCTACAGGCACTTAATTTCTTTGTATGCATGTAACGTGATTTCTCCGTCAATTGTGAATCGATTTTTAATTTCTTTTCTTTATTCGAAAGCGTACACCTTCGAAGTGGTCCCATAGTCGCCAAGTCAAGATCTGATTAGTGGATCACAGGGAAATCGAGAGTAACCCTTGACGAGAGTCTATACCGAAGAGTGAGATAGCAACCTTGTATATAGGTGCCAGTAGTACAATTTCTACAGGCGCTTAATATATTATTTCAAAACCATTCAAGTATTCGCGCCACTAAAAAGTATTTTTATTTAACAAAAACAAAACCGACTTTTTTCTATTACATTTTGAAGTAGGCGCGAAGTAATACATAAAAATTGCTATATTTTGCTTATTTGTTGTTGTATTTTTATGTTTTACTTGGCAACAACTTCAAAATGTTGTAGAAAGAAGTCTGTTCAAAATTTATTTTTTTAATTTTATAATTGGTAGGTAATTGGCGAACTAATCACATATTGTATATTCCTAAATTAAACAAGTTACGCTCGTGCTACGGGTAATAACAAAGGACAACTCTAGGACCGATCCCAGACACTCCGGCCATTGTAAATAACGAAGAAAATTCGTTTCCGAAATTTACCATACCAGGAATTGAATCCGGAGTCTCTGCGTTAGTTCTCAAAAGCTTAGCCAGCTCAACCACAGAAGCAACTTTTTAGTTTGAAGTCTGTTTTGTTTTGGTAAAAAACATTAGTTAGTTCGCTTTGCTGCGTTGAATACGAATTCTCTACATTCTGGTTCACACCAATTTTTGAATTGGCAACTGAGATGAGAATTTAGTATTCTCCCGACAAAGGTTATCTTTACTAAAATGTTGGACTATTTAACTCCTTAACTATACCAATGTAAAATGTCATGAGTATTTCTGTGATTTCAAAACAAGCTTTTATTTGTAACATTTGTAAATTATTTTTTAATTGTTTTCTGCCAGTTTATTTGAAAATTTGCCTCTGAAACGACTCGACGAATTTAAGTGAAAATTTTAGGCCTTAAATCAGGGATTAAGAAACTGCGTTTTAACATTTGTGCCATCTATCTCTTTATATATAAATGTTCTCATACTTTAGGTGTCTTATAAAAAATGAATGAAGTAGTTTTTAAGCCGAGTTTTGTTTGAAATTGTAGTGCAGATTAGAAAATACAGTTACCAAAAATGAAAGATAAAATATATCTATCAGGCGCTTTTTATTGCTGCTGCTGGCGATTTCTTCCAGCCAGCTTTACGCCATCATAAAGCTGGCTGAAACAAACTTTCATTCCACAATTTCTAAATAATAAATTTCTAAAATAGTGGTACAGGTGTTAGTTATTTCCATAAATACATTACTTTGCGCCTTAACTGTGATAGAATCAGCTTTATATCATTACGCGTTATTCAGCATCTTAGAACATACTTTTACACGTTCTTACTTTGTAACTGTATTCTCTGCTTTCACTACGTTCTATTTTCTGTCTGATTTTATTACTATGTTCTGTGTGTGTTACTATGTTCTGTTTGATTTTATTTCTTGAATGTTTTAAGACATACAACGATATTTTTAGTACATATAAAAAATTCACGAAACACTTATATGAATATTTTTGTTTATGAAAACAAAAGATATTTCGTTACATAAAATATGGTAAGGCATACAAATTTAGAGGACATCTTTATTATTATATCTTTCTATACTCTACTAAATAGTCGTGGTAGCGAAAGGGCTATCGCACGCGTCCCGAACTCAAAGGGCGCGGGTCCGATCCTGGCCGGAATCTGACCTAATGTGCATGTTGTTACAATTACGACGTGTTGATTACGGTGAAGGAAAACATCGTGATGCAACCTGCATATCGAGATAACCGATGTATCAAACCTGCCAAGCCGCCTTAGGCAAGCCTGACGGGTATATTGTCCGTTCCCCTATAATGGGAGGCCTGGTTCCAGCAGTGGGGGATATTTTTGGGTTGATATTTATACTTTATAGTTTCACAAATTTCTTATACCAAAACTATACAGATAATTAAGTTTAGTTATTGCACCGGGAAACTGAAAGAACTTTTTCGTCATTCATTGTGTCTTGAGAAATCATCCTAATATTTATTTATATTTAATTCAATAAGTGGTGAGGTGTTTGCTTCTCAAGTCATAAAAAGTGTGTCCACCATGCAACTTTTGAACTATAAAATGGGAAGTTTTGTTTTACTTTTTAATTTCAACGAAAATTAGTTTGAACTCGAGTAGGTACTATGTTAGATATAAGGTGATTTCGATAAAATTATTTTTAGGTTTACATGGCCATATGATAATATTTTTGAATTGCATCTTCTCGACCGATATTCATCACTGACTAGCCCTTACCCAATTTTTTGAGACAACTATTGAAACTTGTAGGTGCGATGACCAATAAAATATACTTACATAAACAATTTACGTAATTCCACCATTGTCTTCAGTTATCTCAAGATGATCGCAGCACACCGAATATGAATGGAGCAGACCAGCTCATAATCTATCTCGTTTATCACACTAACACCGCGTCGCATACGGCGCTGGTGCTTAAGCCTATCATAAGTACATCTGTAGCGTTTCGCGTTGCACCTCATTCACTAGACTTATCGTTTATGAATCGGCCACTCATCATAAATACTACTTTAGCATACAAATTTACAAGTGGGCGAATAAAGTTGGCTGTACAATTATCGAACCACGTTTTCTATACCTTTCTATGCCTGTCGTATCAATATATTTTATCCGTGGAGAAACGAAGAAAGAATACAATTTCCTACGGCTGGGTGGCCTGACGTAAGAGGTTACAAAGCAGCACACAGCCAGATGGTAGAGTATTTGTCCGTTTGAATGGCTACCACCTCTGGTCTAAGTAAGCCGCCAGAACTTTAAGTTGTGTTCCGGCATTAGTGGTCAAGTTCCAGCCTCCCTTTAGAGAGCGGTGTCACAACTTGGTGTTACAAATATTTATAGGCGATGGTAACGGCTTTCCATAAGGTGGGCCATCTGCCAGTCTTCATGAGCGGTAATAAAAAAAATATCAATGAGATATTAGGTTCAACGATTTATGTTTACGTAAAATGTCGGATCCTGAGGTCATGAGCCTCTACAAAAAATATCATAACCAGTAATCGATTCTATAGATGATCAGATGGTTGATTCCTAGCTAGCTTATAAGAAGTTTTTACGTGTTGCTGTAATAGAAGGAAGAAATCTCTAAAAATTGCTTGTTGGAAATCTGCTCTTCCGAATCAGCTACTCGATCTTTAAATTCATTGTACAAAGTCGACACTCTCACAGATTTATTATATTATATTATAGACACACTAATATTAATCCCCACTTTTGGGTTTATTTTCCTCATTTTTTAGGGTAACAATCAAAATATATCAACAATTGCGATATGTAGGTTTCCTTAAGATCCTTGGATGAGACTTGAGTTCGTGAAATTTGTGAATATCTAGAACAGTAAAGTACAAAGATAACTTAATTTTATTCATACACATGTAAATTCAGCTTAAGTAAACGCGATCAGATAGCGCACGCAGCAATTACGTACGTGACACCTCGCGAGGCGAGTTCAGATCGCATCAGTGTGTACCCAGCCTAGTGTTGGGAGCGTCTCCAATTATTCTCGTGTTAGGTTATGACTGGTGTTGCCAGAGTACAATGTGTGTTTGTAGAATATTCAGACCGGCTTTTGTGGATATTTAAAAGAGCTTATTAAGGCTATAAAAGAAACATTGGGTTGGGTTTACATATATGTCCCCGGATGATTTCCTGGATGATTTTAATGGTTAATGTGTTTAGGAATATATTTAAGACTTATTTATAACAACTGAAATTGGTTTTGAGTGGAAAAAATAAATATTCAATTAATTATCGAAGTTTGAAATTCACAACAATGATCTGGTAATTTTGTTGCCGAGACGTTTTTTTACGTTTTTTGACAGGATTTATCGAAATAGGAGACTGTATGTATCCGAAAATTTAAATATGTGGAGTTTTAAACAGTTGGTTAGGTTAGGTTTTGTGTAGACCAAAGCGCCAGAACCGACTGTAACCATTCACTATTTATTTTATATATTAGTGAAAAACAGAAGTGAGGTTAGATTGACAAAAACATTAATAACTCAGGAACTATACATTTCCGGCACATGGGAGTTGCAGAAGGGGTACGTTTTCCTCCCTCCCCCTCCCCCCTTCCCCCTCATTACTTATGATTCCGGGGACATATATGTAAACCACACCCGAAACATTTAATGTACTTAATATTACAAGATTACAAGACAGACAGAGGACAAAAGAATGTTAGAAAAATTGCTGTCAAAGAAAGTTCAATATCATTTGTTCTTTGTTACAAGTAAAAGTGTAAATAAAGTTAAATAAAGTAAAGTAAAGTATAAAGTGTTATTTAGAATAATACAAATCTTCAACACACAATTACATTATTATATGAGTTAAAAGTAATGCATTTACGTGTGAATGTTATGATATGACGTAGTTATTATTATTTTGGACGAAACCTACTATTGATGCTACGTTAACACCCAAAAAAGTTTATTAAAATATCCCAAGTATTATAAGGAACACATTATTGAATTATGCGAAGAAAACAAAGGTTATGGTGTTTGAAAGAGAAGAAACCAGAACGAATGCAAGGATAATGGTCGATGATGTTATGCTGGAACAAGTGAATGAGTTTGTATATCTTGGATGTGCTTTTAGCAGGGATGGAAGGTACACCGCTGACATAGAAAGAAGGGTAAATTTGGGGAATAGTGTGAATGGAGCGTTAGGTAAACTTCTAGGCGCTAAGAACCTCAGCCAGAAAGCCCAGCTTGCCATACACAACGCGGTGCTGGTACCTACGCTCACGTATGGAAGCGAGAGTTGGGTATGGAACAGAGAGCATGAAAGTAGAGTAAACGCGGTCGAGATGCGAGCACTGCGCAAAATCTGCGGAGTGACGCTCGCGGACCGCGTTCGTAATACCGAAGTAAGAAAGAGAGTTGGTCTGAAAGAGAGTGTCGGGGTGAAGGTAAGGAAAGGAATGCTCCGGTGGTTCGGGCATGTGGAAAGAATGTATGATGAAAGAATGACTAAACAGATATACAATGCAAAAGTGGATGGATGCCGAAGTCGCGGAAGGCCACGACACACCTTCCATGATCAAATTGATCGTGTATTAGCAGAAGGTGATGTCAGGAGCCTTAAGAACAGACGAGCGTGTATGACAAGAGCTATGAATGTCAAAGAAGCAAGTGAGGTGTGTAAGAATAAGCCTGTATGGCGCTCTGTTGTTCGTGCCTACCCCGCAAGGGACCTGGCGTGAAGTTATGTATGTATGTATGTATTATTGAATTACGTATTTCCTTCGTTAAAGTTTAAATTCCCGGCAACATTATTAAACTAGAACCTGATTGTGTTGTAATTGTGGTACGAAAACATTTTATAGCTGCCTATATCGAGTTAAAGATGCGAGATTGTCGTTTCTAGTTGTAACTTTTAAGGATTTCAAACTGTTCCGTTTGTACTGTAGGTAATAAATAGTAATGTGTCCTAAATAGTTTACCACGTGATCTCATTTTTAGTATAGTTAAATAT
Source organism: Dendrolimus pini (assembly GCA_949752895.1). Classification (NCBI taxonomy): domain Eukaryota; kingdom Metazoa; phylum Arthropoda; class Insecta; order Lepidoptera; family Lasiocampidae; genus Dendrolimus; species Dendrolimus pini. The sequence continues at coordinate 7,413,621 of OX457143.1, forward strand.
AAAATATTTCAATGGACCCGTTTCATTATAGTGACGTGAGTACGAGCCAATCAGAGACATGGGCAGTTTTCATGACCTAATAAGCATTTTATTTTGCCAATCCTCAAAGAAGAGAACTCTTAGTAACAGAAACGAAGGTTTTCCGTAAGATTTTAGATCCAACAAAGAGGAAGGATGGTAGCTGGAGGCTTCGATCTCGAAATCGAGACTCTCAGGACCGAGCCCAACATAATAAGATAAATAAAAGCTCATTACCTCCGCTGGCTCGGTCGAGCAGAAAGGATGCGAGAGGATCGCAGCGTGAGAAAAGCATATTTGAGACAAGCGGTCGGCCATCCAAAACATAGCTGAAAAGACAAAGCGAAGCTGATTTTTTTGAGCTTCGGACCGATAATAATTGGGAAGAAACTGCGCAGGACAAGAAATAATGGCGTTTTCGCAGTAACGAAGTATTAGCAACGATGAGACATCTTATAATACATGCATAAATAATAAAACTACGTTTTAACGGTTTTAAGCGCGGTAATTTATTTGATTCTTGTTATTACGACGTTCCACTTTAAAGTGGCCGAAACGTCAGAGACAAAGCTGTCAAGTGTCAACGAGTATTGTTATATATATATATATATATATATATATATGTCGGAGGGAAGTTATAGTTGGATGGATTATTATTTGGATGTATAACGCACAATATCATTTGTTTACATTTTAATTACTTCTAAAATTCTTAATGTAATTTAATTAGATTTGTTAAATGTTTCTATAACTTAAAGATCGTTCTAACCTAATAAAAGTTATGAATATTGTAATTTAATAAACGACCAATGAGAGCAGAGCATGTCTTGAGCGGGGTCAGCGCCCTCTATACTTTGGTAAAATCTACTTGGGTAGATTGAGAAGTTTTTGGTGGCACATTTGGTTGGTGGCTACAGGTCGAGTTGGACCTTTGAGAGTTTTAAAGAAAGTATTGAAGTTGAAAGTATGAGCGGGTGCCCTGAACCCGCTGCTCGGTCTAAACTATGTTATAATGTTGATCAAATCTAAATTAAAAGTGTATAAACCTATTGTGTTTTATGCTCGCATTTTATCCTGATGACGCCCACTAAACCTGAAATAACTAAAGATGATGTCGTGAGAACGAGGCCGTTCTGCGACATCAGAAGTGGGATCTCAGCCTGTGCCCACAATGAAAGCAATGACTGCGAATCCTTGCCAGTATAAGAAGGCGTGCTGATGGATTGAAGGATGCCCACAGTGGAAGCAAAAGCATTTGAGGACGATTGACATGTCGGGGCCATCGGCGGCAATAGCGGCGACGTAGTGGTGACATCCTGAATGTGCCTGTGGAGCGGCGGTGTGTCGGCCTATGCATGGTTTGGTCACTGTTGGGCCTACTGTGTGCCAGCAATGGTTCAAATTCACGTTAGTACAGCGAGTAGAAAGGCAGTTTTATGGATCGTGAAGTCTAATCTAAAGTAAAAATTACGTGCCTATTCTACTTGTCACAGGAGGTATGGTAATTTTTAATTATTATTTTAGTGCGAATTCTGAAAATGAAGAAAGCGAGATTTAACAAAAAAATTATAGTTCATCGTTTGTGGTAGACAATTTTACTACCCTCATATTTAAGTGATATTTTTCGTGTACGAAAAATTACGATATGGTTGCCAAAAAATGGAAAACGAACAAATTACGTAGGTAGTTATACTTTTTCATCATTATTTTTGGGAGTTGGTTACTTACAAGAAATTTGTGTTCGTTATAAACGATGTGCGTGTATTCATTGTCTTTTCAAGTCTACCTTCCAAGAGTTTTTATAATGGGAAAATCGGATCTAGTTTTTTAAATTATTTTACTTAGATTATGTATGGTAGAAAGTCGACTTTGACATATTATTCCTATGCGATGTTTTCCTTGGTTTTCTGATTAAGATAAGAAAACTTCTGTATGTTATAAACGATGTGCATGAAATTCATTGTCTTTTCAAGTTTACCTTCCAATAATTTTTATGTGAAAATCGGATCTAGTTTTTGAGTTTTTTTTACTTAGATAACGTATAGTGGAAAGTGGTTATGACACATTATTGCTACGCTATGTTATCTTTCTTGTAAAAGTAAGTTTACAGGCATTATATGAAAGACATTTTAGATTCAGATGATAATAATTTTACCGTGAAGAAAGTGTGGCTATGAAGAAGTTTGAAAGCCACTATAAGGTACACAGGGGGTATTACGTTAGTAGACACTTTGGTAAGTTGATTTTTTATTTAAGATTATTTTTAGGACAACTTCAAATTCCAATTAGGGTGAATACCCTAGTTATTGAACGCATTGTAAATTGGAAAATTATTTTGAGTTTCTTTGTTCCTCTATTATTATGAGTTTTCATAAGTTGTCGACCCTGGAGCCCGTAGAGTGACAACCTTGGTTGCTCTGATTGTCTACTCTGGTCAAAATAGTGTCATCCGAGCCACGCCCAGCGGGGGTTGGATGAAAGAACACACTCGTTTAATCTAGATATGCTGGTTTGATTGACTGATTGAGAAGTGTTGTTAGCGGGTTGGATGACTGATGCGTTCACATGGTTTTTGTTCGAAGTTATCACCATTTTATCCTGATGACGCCCACTAAACCTGAAATAACTAAAGATGATGTCGTGAGAACGAGGCCGTTCTGCGACATTATATATATATATATATATATATACTGTGCACACCTGTTTGTAAAATCCATAGTTCGGGTTGTCTGGAAGAGATCACTTTAGATATAAGACCACTTATTGTTCCTGCCTTTACTGTTTAATATGACTATTGTAAACGGAAAAAATGGTAAAATGTACAGTATGTGGTAAACAATAGCGTTTTCTATTCCATTCTATGTACATATTGGCCTGTTTCCTTTTGAGGTATACAAAGAGATGGATTTTCACCTGTTAAGATCCTTACAAACACTTGTTTCGTTTGCCATCATTAATTTCTTCATATATACAAGTTTTTAAAGTGCATTTTGCTTCACCTTCCTTTGCAATATCTTCGTCTTGATCATAGCGAGTACCTCGCGGTCTCGCCGGCACCGACTCTACCTATCTATTACATTGCTGTCATATTTGCCGTTATGTGAAACACACTAATTTTCCTTGAACAAACGGCGGTTGTCAAGTCAGTTTCCGTAATTCGAGGAGAACTAAGCTCGGTAGAGGGGCATGTAAAGACTTGAAAAATGATTTTTTAAAACTAAAGTCAAACGAGATACAAATAACCTCTCGCCATCCAGTTTAGGGATTTTTCGTATTTTCTTTTTTATTCTTCTTGAATAGTATTCTATAGGATCTATACTACCTACTTATATTAAATGGAATACCATTTACTGCACAATTTAAACTAGTACAATCAACGGTCATATCGCTAATAGCAATTTCTTCCAGACAGCCTTTTGTTAATTTTTATTTTTAATAACAGGTAGACAAACACACTTATTGTATATCCCTAAATTAAGTAAGTTACCTCCGTGTTATGGGTAATATACAACGGACTACTCTGGGACCGATCCCCATACCATAGGAAATGGCGAACAAGAAGTAAAATGTAATAATTATAATTTCAGAATTGCAAGATGTTAGAAACATTGCATGGTTGTATGGTAATGAAATCAAACTATATTCTGTCAATAGATTTATCTATATATTTTAATGAATAATTTTCAATTACAGCTGTTGCAAAATGTACAGTCTCTCATCGATTTTACAAAGCAATGGAATTTTGTTATATAAAATAATAAAGTAGCAAAATAACAAATACTTATTGCGATTCAAATCACTTCACATTAAAATAATTATCGTTTATACATAAATAGATATAAGAAACTAATAGAAAATTGTCTTTTAACTATAATTTTATAGCTATTTTGAAATTTAACTTTTAATACTCTTAAGTATAATGAATTCCATGGAAAATTATATTCATTTTATAATAATTATTTTATAATATTTTGTATTTTTAACTACAATATTTATTAACTATATATTACAATTTTTAACTTAAATTATTTAGATTTTTTTATCAATCGTTAATAATTCGCAAGTGTTTGATTGTTGCAAATGGAAACTAGAGAACAAAGAGTATAAAAAAGCATAAACATTGTATCTATTATTATTCTTATTCAAGGGGCTCCTTAGATAGGGTTCGCTGTCTCGCTCGCGCATTACTACATTTTTAAAGATATAAATTGATAGAATTTACTTACGATAAATATGTACAACACAATTCTTAATAATACAATTACGTATGTTCCGTAGAAATTTGATTTAGATTTCATATATATTTCTGTATGTAAAAAATAAGTATTATATTTTTTTAATGTATGAAACTTAGGGCCGCTTGCATAACGATCGGTTTTAAATGAAATTAGTTAATCATATTAAACTGCCTATATACGTTTTACACAAAATGTATTGACAGTTCTTTAATCATATTTAGCGACAAATTTTGCGTTGTGCAAGACGCTAATCGTATTTAACGGTTCTAAATGCGTTTAGTGTTTCTTAAATAAATTTAAGGAACGTTATGCATAACGTTCCTTAAATTTATTAATATAATTAAATTTATTAAATCAATGTGATTCTATGTGGCCCGCTTGCAAGCGGGCCACATAGAATCACATTGATTTTTTTTACGAAACGTTCTTAATATTTTTGTTGAAATACGTATAATACATAGTTGTCCTAAGTAAATTCTGTCAATTTATATTTTCAAATACGTGGTAATGCGCGAGGGGGATAGCGATTTTCATTTAGGTAGCCCAATAAAATGGTTTTGCACTATTTGTTTATTTTGCTAATGTGAAATATACATGAGAATTCAAGGTTTACTACAAACTAAGTAAATAGACATTAGGTGAAACCCAGACTCGTGGAACAGTTGATTTGGCCAAACTGTACTTCTTTGATTGATGTTAAGAGAAGGAGTTTTTTGGCCGCTCAAAAAGGCACATTTTACTGAACAGTTGAAAATTTTAATACGAACATTCAATTTTTAATTAAAAACAATCTCTATCATACGAGTATTCATTTGCAATCAATATTATATATCTGCATTTTAAGAAAATAACACTGCCAAAAAAACGTGTCTTCTAGTTCTCATCAAAAACCACCAATGTATTTTAAATAATATTTTTTAAAGGGAGATTTTCCAATTATCAAGAAAAGTTATACATTAACTAAATTACTTTCTAACTGAATATTACACTAAAACAATTCAACAATTTTATTCATACCACTTTAATTTTTTATGTTGTTTTTTTATGATGGTTTCACATAAGCATTTTAAAAATCTACACATAAAGATTTCTAGTAGCTAATTAACATGGACTTAAATTTTACAATAATTTAAGATTACTGCAAAATAACGCTAAGCGTCTAATTCCTATTTTTCAACGACAGTTTTGTTAGCAACAATCAAACACTAGCTCACTTCACAGCACAATTGACAAAACATATTTTGAAAATATGTTATAATTCATTAAATTTATTTAATAAGTAAACACGTAAATATACCTTACAAATTTTATTTACAAAATAAAGCGATATTATTTTTTTATTACTATGAGAGTTTATAGTGGGTAAATTATATAAATTTAAAATCACCTTCGGTTTTAATGTTTGCAGCTTTGACGTAAAATTGAAAATTCCTTTGTAGGTGCAAGAAACAGCAGACAGATCGAAAATACGCCGATTAGTTAGCGTCGATAAAGGAAACATCAGTAATTTATAATATAAGACATTGTTACCAAGTTACGTACACTTGGTACATTTAGTTGTAACAATCATTCTGTTCAGTTAGAAATACTCAAGCTCAAATGTTTTAGGTAATAATTCGACAAAATCAAAAAGTACCATTGAACACACGTGCAATCATGAGACGGGTGACATCTCAATATTACCGGGTAATAATATTCAAAGATTGATTTACTGAGACAGCTTCAACTTTTGCCTCGTAAACTTGTGTAGAATCGATATAATTGTGTTTCTGCAAGAATCTATAACCTTACATTCTATCAAAAATCCATTTTAAATTGAACTAATACAGATATTCTTCAATATCGATTTACGAAATAGAACAATAGCAAATCAAATTGCGACAGATCAATAAAAACGAGATTAATTGATATAGTCTGCTCCAAGCTTGATTGTTTACGTCTTTTGATTACTTTTAGAAGACTATGCAATAGGGTAAATTATAGTTGAGTTAAATGTCGCGGTCTTATAGATTCTGTTACGAGTGTACACAATTTATGACGCCATCATAATTTTGTACAACTGAAAGGAGTCAAACAGAGCATTAATTGTTGCTTAAACAAGATGTCTATGGTGTCTATGGTGAAATTTTAAAACTGAAATTTGAACACGATGTTTTACGCTTGTTTTTAATATTTGAATAATATTCTAAGATATTGTAACTCTATGTCTATCCAATTGCATATTTTCAAAAGAAAAGAGTCCATTATGTAACGTAAACCCCGTTCACGAGAGTGAAGTTCGAGCATGATTAGCAAATCCTAAAAATTAACAGGACTTAATATCATGTTATAAAAGACATTATAATAGAGGAATACAAAACCTAAATTATCCTTAATTTTTGTTGGAATTTTCTAGTAGAAATCGCGATTTTAAGTGTTTTGTAACTCTAGCTTTCTGCGCGTCAAGTTATTGTGAACGGGGAATAGGTATAATGCGTATATAGCTGTAGAATGAAAGTTATATGCCAAAGAGCAACAAAGAAGTTTGATGCGGACTATATGCCTAATTAAGTTCTAGTATGGTAGAAACGTCAAAACAACAAACAATAACCGAAGTACAGTTTAAACCTATGGCTATTGCAGTGGATTACTATTATCTATGTGATAAACTAATGTGTCATGTTACTAAGATTAGTGAGCCCGATGGGAAGGTTCACGTGGCTAGCCGCGACTATATTCACACCTTAATCTATCAAACGGCGTTTACTTTTTAATTTTCATAGATAAAAAATAGAATAGGTAAGAAATTTAAAACTAATTTTATAAACTAATACATTCAGCGTCTTATTGAGCATTTATATGAGTTGTTGTCTAGCTGACAATATTTTATAAACAATTATTTTTTGTTATATGAAACAGTTTTGATAAATTTATTATATAAGTGGTTTTTTCAATGAAGAAGTAGCTACACATAAAATTTTCAAAACTGAAATAATTTCATCAATTTTCCATTTGCTGTCCACTTCAGATATGTTATCATCTTTGTGTCACATGATATCCCCATCGGGCTTTACTTACAGTGTGAATAAACCCCTATCACAAGCTTAACTATTTACAATCAGCATACGACCCGAATAGAACTCGAAAGAACAAAACAAAATAGGAACGATACAAAAACAATGACCACCGCTTCCCTGAGAACCGTGACTTGCGGGGGCGATATAAATACACGCTATTTACATTGCTAGGGCTCGAGTCAGTCCTGGGTCTCGACGTCGAGACCGTTCACCATGCGCTCGATGCTCTTGAGGTCCGACGCTGGCGGTGTCGCCGGGGTCGTCGAGCTGGGCGCGTCGGGTGGGGGGTCCGCAGACGCCGCCCTCGCAGGCGGAGAGCCGGCCCTCCCTCTCGCGGGCGACGAGCTCAAACTCCTCGCTCTAGGCGCGACCTGCTCGAACGCTGAACCCAAACCCGGCAACGCGTACGGCGCAAACCTATGCGCCTTCGTCAACGACGGCGCAGGGGCAGGTACGGGGGGCGGTGGCAACGAGTACTGCTGCAGCAGTGGATGCAAATTAAACAATAGACCTGGAGGCATTTGATGGGGGGGAAAGAACGGAGGTGGATACAACGAGGGGGGGTATAAATATGGAAGCAATGGTGGTTGTACGGGCGGGCCTAGGCTGACGTCAGGTGCGGGGGAAGGGCGCGACGGGCCCGGGGGAGGGGAGGATGCTCTGGCTCCACCAGAACATGAGGAGTCGGAATTTGCATCGATGACCTCTTCTGCGCCGGAGTCCCCGCCACCGCCTGTGCCGCTCGAACTGAACCATGCTGCAACAAAAAATAAACATGTTCATATTTTAAACATTCAATAAAAATACAAGTACAATAATAATCATTGTTAGTCTAAGTATGCCCTACTTTATGCAAAACGAATAGTTAATCATTTATCTCACCAGTCATGGCGAGATTTGATATTTGTTTACCCACCCGATGGTGGGTACCGGCACGTACCAGTTTTCCATGGTCCTTCAAGCCGGATTTGAACTAACGACCTATGGATAAATACAATAATGGCCATACTTTTCTCTGTATGCTTTATGTTTGTGTCTTCAACGACATTTCCAGGTTTCATTCATATTTCAGCTGTGCAGATTCGAAACATAGCAAGTGCTTCCCAAGAGAAATTTGGTCGAATATTGTTTTGCTACTTCTAATGTAGGTTCTGTGAGAAGATAGCTTTGGAAACAACTTATATTTACGGTCCTACTTAATTAAAAGTTTTACATTTATCTTATAAGCTAATTCTACAATAACGAAGTTAGTACGCGCCGGCTAGTGCTGAGTCTTCATAAGCTAGCACCGTCAGATGAACACCAGGGTGGTTTAGCTGGTAGATCCGAGCGGTAAGGTGTTTATGACAATTACACCTCGTCAAAAAAGTGCAGTCACATCTAAACTCCAATACACTTTACCACGAACTGTGTATGAGTAATACTTACAACTGGTGTTATGCTGTGTGGTGGTGGAAGGTGGCGGTGGACTCGAAGGTCCCCCGACGTCCAGGGGCCGCTCGTCATCATCGTCCCGCGTGTCCGACCGCGCTGTCAGCAACGCCTGCCTGCGGTACACAGACAGACTACTCGTGTTATCATGGCGCCAATACAATCATCATAATAATAACACGATAGCCCACGAACGTGGCTTAGCGAGTTTGACACATATGTTATCTCGATGTAGGTACAGGTACCATCACGATGTTTTCCTTCACCATTAGCACGTGATAATTGAAACACACAACCATCATAATAATGATGTAATGTTTATTTAACGGTGTATGGTGGTCGGAATTCAATTTGAATTGTTTAGTTTTCATTTTAATTTTTGACCATTTTAAGGAATATTATTTCTCATATATAAATTACAAATTATTCATAGAAATACGGGTGGGTCAAGTTTGCTTGACCTTTAAAGTTGGCGTTACATAGCATTCAAACGCAATTACTAGGTGCTAAACGTGGACACTAAAATAGTTTTTGAAATTCTTTACATAAATAAAGAAACAATGAAAGATATGGATAGCTGCGCTATTTTTCGTTGAGCAATTTAGAAAATTGAGTTAAAAATAGTTAGGGACTGAAATACGAAAGTATTCAACATAGGGAGTATTTTTAAGCAAGGCCAAATAAAATTAAATCGCCGATATTATTCTGGACTTGTCTTGTTTCATTCTTTACCAGCGCGAAAACTATAAAAATAGAACTGATGAAATTGGAATGCCGCGCTATCCTAGGCTGCCTAGCGCATTCAATCCATTATTGCCCAGTATTACAATACTTTTCTTAGTGCACTCACTAAGAAGAGTATTGTACCTGACCCAGCCTGTAACAGTGCACTGACTGATACAGGCTGGGTCAGGTCAGGACATCTCACATATGGAATTACTACGACACTGTTTAAAATCAAATCTAAAAATTAGGTTACAATTTGGCATTTGACCAATTTTTCATAATAGTACTGTTGCGGACAGAGAGCAGATTGACCCGCTCGCCAGAGCACACCTACTCTCCGCGCCCCGCACACCGCCTATGCCCATAGCTGGCGCAATTAGCAACTAGGCGTCGGACGGGATATATTAGCGGCCTTGGAGGCAAAAATTGTTCATTCATAATTCTTCAAAATTCTGTCACAATTCTCATTGACGACTTACCTCTCTCGCATAATTTGTACTTATTCTATGTATATTTCGATTCATGTAAATAGTTCAATAATAATAATCATACAGTCTATTACATCGAGTTTAATTTCCAAACAAGAAGCAACTGCCACCAATACCAAAACTAAACTTCACATGTTGTTCAGGACCAGACAACCCCAATAACACAAAATAATTTTCAAAAAACTTCACGTTGTTGCTACGAGATGTTTCCGCTATACAATAATAAGCTACATCCGCCGGGAAGGCGCTTTCAAATGCGCTTAGGCAACATTTCGCACCGGATGGGCCGGGACTCATCCGGATGTTGCTTTTATGTGAAACAAAACAATGTGTACACTCAAACTGTTAATAACAAGAAACCTTTTCGTGCATACACTATAACTCGACGCGCAGGGTTACCATCTCCAAAAAATATTTACCTCTTAAAAGTTAAAAACCCCTAAGATAAGATACCCCTAAGACCACAATTAGGTACTTCAATATTGAATAGTGGTGGTAGCGTAATGGCTATCGCACGCATCCCAGACTCAAAGGGCGCGGATTCAAATCCTGGCCGGAACGCATGCACCACTTAGGCAACTTTCTGACCTAATGTGCGTGAGTTACAATTACAACTTTTATGGGTTGTTATTATTATAGACATTTGAAAATTGTTTGTAATATTTAGTTATAATTTACTTTATTATTCAATACAAGATGTGGCATCATATCGGTAGAGTTCAAATATGTTAAACATGAATAAATTCAGCTCATTGCGTTGAAATTCCCAATTTCAGGGTGATTTGGCGCGTTAGGCACAACAACCACCTCAAGTATCCTTAGAAAACATTGTTCTTACTTAATTTTTCATACCTATAATAGTACAATAAATAAATTAAATAATAGTACTATAAATAATTGTCAGTGTTTTTGTATGAATATTTAGCTCCATTTGCATATCTATATACAAACTAAGTACATATGAGTGACCGCAGTTTCGATATATAGGATGAATACAGAATAGTTTTTATTGTGGAGTGGGATAGTATCGACGAAATATAAATCTGTAGACAACGGGCAAAGTCCCCTCGAAAGCTTAGAGTAATAATACTTAGATGGATAGTTTCGTAAAAAACTATATTCAGAGTTGAAGTACAAATCGATGTGTCCGTGAGCGCTATGTAATTTTTTTCGCTGACACGCACACACAGGCACAAATAATGTTGCAAGTAAATAGAGTCTTTCTAAAAAGTAGGGAATTGGAACACGTCATACTGAGACTTTGTCTTGCGGACTGACGGGACCGATGCGCCGAGAAGCAAGGTGAGACTTTTGGGTCCAACTTCAAAGTGCTTTAATTGACCACTACTCGGGTTCTAAGCATATTAATTCTATGTTGGAAAGCCTGACTGATATAAATATTTTATATTCCCAAACTATGTACTTACGTAGAATTAAGTTTGTCTCTTACAATAAGTACGTAGTTATTACTTCAGGATACGGAAGAGAAAATTGTACTAGTGAAGCCGTAAATGTATCTTTAATCTAAGGCAAACGAATCGCGTTATATTACGGCAATATACGTTTAATGAAAGAAAATCTCAGCATGACGTCATCAGTGGCCGGAAACGCCGGACGCTGCGGTCCATTTTGGCAACATGGCCGCCCGGAAACGCGGGGTACGTGAGTGTTTTGACAAACGCCGCGCTTGCTGCCCGCGCCTGGGATATGCCGGCACGCATGCCAAGCACAGCTCAGCGCTGTACCCTTTTGTGGTTTAGGGCTGAACCAATGTTGATATCACTTACATGAATGAGAAAATAACTTCACAAATTTGAGTCATATATACACAAATACTACATAACGATTATCCGTTTAAAACAGTTTTTATTTATAGTATTTTCTTAGGTTCTATCAACTCGATTTTTCATCATTGTTCAATAGTAAGAGAGAGATCAAGATATACACTTTGTATGACTTTAGAAGCAAAGATCTCTCTTTTTGACTTAACTAATTATTTAAATGTCACTTTTAAACCGTAAACTACTGTTTATACTGAGCCTAATTATATTATTGCCCTTTTAATAATCCTTGTTTAACTGAAAGTTTCTTTGGAATAGGCTCAGCAGCTCATACAGCTCAACGAATTTCAATAGAAATTGTAAAGATAAAATAGGATTTTTATTTTAAAATTACGTGATGTTTTATTTAGATCAAGGCTCCAAATCGGTAAAAACATCGAACCGGTTACAGCCTAAGTACATAAGAACTTTTCTCTTAGGGTTGGTTCTCATTTTAAGGTCAATTAAACTGTTTTTGGCAACACAATTTTATTAAATAGGTTTTGTTGAAGAACACCTTCAAACCTCAGCCATGTAGTACAACAAATTTTCAGCCCCAAACAGATCGATGTTGAGAGAGATAGAATAATACTTCCTTTTCTCGCGGAATTAACCGGTTAATTCACGTTTATATAACATGTTTTTTTAAGGTTTATACTCCGAATGAAGTAGTTGACTTAAACCGGTTATAGTCGATTAAAACCGGTTCTAACACTGAATTTACATATCTGGCAAAGTTCAGAATTCGGTTGCAGGCACAGTTAATATATAAGTCAGTTTAAAGCCCTTGCTGCATCTGCGCTAATATTAGCGTTAGTGACTGCGTCACACAGATGTGGCAAGGGGTTTAATGCGTTATTTGAGATGTGACATTGTTAATGACAATAAACATTAACGGGTAACTCATGTATATACGTTGATATAGCGTTTTATCCGTGGAAGAACGGAGAAGGAATACAATTTCCTGGGGCCGCACGGCCTGTAGTAAGAGGGGACAAAACAACCCACATTTAAGTGGTAGGAGATTTGCCCGCATGGTTAGCTACCATTCTCTCTTTAGAGCTGCAGCACATTGATAATACCATTGACTTTCCATGAGGTGGGCCGTCTGCCTGTCTGCAGAAATCATTTTTTTTTATGTTTGCGTATAAGCAAACTGGCAGACGGGTCCACTTGATGGCAAGTGGCTACCGTCGCCCATGGACATCTGCACACTAAGGGAGCCGAGGCGTTGCCTACCTCGTTGAGACTTTAGGTATCTGTTCACGCCCTTTTTGAAGAGCCCCGTATTGTAGCGCTCTGGGAAAACCGCGAGAGGGAGCTCATTCCACAGCTTGCTCACGTGTGGCGTAAAAGAGCGAGTGCCACGCACAGTGGATGACTAACGCAATAAATAAAGCTAATCATTAACGGCGTTATTTTTTAACACAATAAGTAAGTCGCATTTGTACTCAGTCACTAACACTAACATAGACCTAAGTGTAGTAGGGCCAAAACAAGATGTCTCTCACAAAGTGATTTGTTCAATAAACTGGCTACAGTTAACATTAAAACACATTTAGTCCAGTTCATTGCTTAGAACAGTTCCAACCCTAGCCATATAGGTAGCCTTATGTCGAGGATTCCTGCGGCGTTCCTTTTCCTACTATCGGGAAGGTCCGCTTTGATACTGTTCATAGCTCTGTGAACCGAGACCCTTTTATGTGCCCGCTTCTGACGCTAATTAAGACGATGCCCCGACCGTATTAATTTGCTAACCCGCTCCCACTTTCCACCGTTAATAGGGTTGGCTATCGAAGATGAGTATTGTTGTTGGCGTAAAAGACAGAGCACTTCGTTTGCAACTAACGTCATTATATAATTTCTTTAACAAGAACGTGTAATTAAAGTTACGTTTTAATTGTTTTAAGCGCGGCGCTTCACTTGATTTTATTTCGACGTTTCGGCCACTTTCCAGTAGCTGTGATAATCAAAATAAACAAGTTGGCGAAAAGCTAAATTAGAACTTTAATAATACTCATTGACACTTGATATTGTCTTCTGTGCTCACGGCTACTGAAAAGTGGCTGAGCCGTCGAAATAAAATCAAGTGAAGCGCCGCGCTTAAAACCATTCAATCGTAGTTTTAATTATACGTATTTATGTATCGCGAAAATGTACATATTTTAGTGGAAACTATTAGAACTTTCCACCGTATCCCGAGGAAACCCTATCGCATTTAACAGGATAATTTGCAGCCCTGATTCATCCCAGTTGACGGATCATGAATCATGAATTCCGAACAAACAGATAATTACACCGTGTTCTCCACTGTTATATATTCTATTCGAGTTTTTTTTAATAGCTTCAATATACAGACACGACGGGTTTACAATTTTATAATATTATAGATATAGTACATATATACCACATATCTATGAATACAGGAGCCTTAAGAACAGACGAGCGTGCATGACAAGAGCTATGAATGTCAAAGAAGCAAGTGAGGTGTGTAAGAATAAGCCTGAATGGCGCTCTGTTGGTCGTGCCTACCCCGCAAGGGACCTGGCGTGAAGTTATGTATGTATGTATCTATGAATACTATGAATTTATACACGACTTTACCCATGTAAACATTACGCTATCTGTATTTCGTAGAAACTTTTTTAATTATTTAGGATGAAAGCAATCACCGAACAGGTGTTCAGTGCATCAATTTTCATTAAGATTAGGTTCATGTTAAGGCGGTTAAGAAAGATCAAACAAAATAGCTTAGTTTTACATTTTTATGTCGATTTAAAAATGTATCGATAGATAGCTTTTATCTAAAGTAATCTAAACTATTGTCGGTTGAAGACTACCGTGTATTTTGAACATGGGAGGTCTAATTTTAACTTCAGTCGTGGTTTTATATAACCTACTCTGACTACTACTACTACTGGACAAATCAAAACACCTCTATAATGATTATTTATCGGCTATGACAACAGGACTGTACTTTGACTTCTCACGTTTGACATCATGGTCCTTTGTCAACAAAGATAATAAATAATAAGGTTAATAAATTATATAAGCTACTAGCTGTCCCGTCAGACGTCGTCCTGCCCGGAAAAGCTTCAATCGATATGTCGACAGCAGCGCCACCTACTAGGTTTAATTGTAAACCACCTCAGAAACCTTTTTTGGCTCATGCACAACAACTTTGCTAAAGATCATCACATGATCAAATGTATAGTTTACGATTCTATAAATGACATACAGACAAACATTCATTTTTATATATAAGAAGAAGACTAGCTATCCCGGCAGACGTCGTCCTGCCCAGAAAATCTTAAATCGATATGCCGAAAGCAGCGCCACCTACCAGGTCCAATTGTGAACTAACTCAGAAACCTTCTTTGGCTCATGCACAACAACTTTGCTAAAGATCATCACATGATCAAATGTATAGTTTACGATTCTATAAATGACATACAGACAAACATTCATTTTTATATATAAGAAGAAGACTAGCTATCCCGGCAGACGTCGTCCTGCCCAGAAAATCTTAAATCGATATTCCGAAAGCAGCGCCACCTACCAGGTCCAATTGTGAACCAACTCAGAAACCTTCTTTGGCTCATGCACAACAACTTTGCTAAAGATCATCACATGATCAAATGTATAGTTTACGATTCTATAAAGGACATACAGACAAACATTCATTTTTATATATAAGAAGAAGACTAGCTATCCCGTCAGACGTCGTCCTGCCCAGAAAATCTTAAATCGATATGCCGAAAGCAGCGCCACCTACCAGGTCCAATTGTGAACCAACTCAGAAACCTTCTTTGGCTCATGCACAACAACTTTGCTAAAGATCATCACATGATCAAATGTATAGTTTTATGATTTTATAAAGGACGTACAGACAAACATTAATTTTTATATATAAATATTATAATTACACTTACTTATTACCAAAAATATGTTTAAAAGTGCCAACCTATTCCGGAATCTAATATAACAGTTGTTTGTGTCTCGGATATCTAGCACTAGCTAGATTACTAAATAGGGCAAATTCTTATTTTAATCACACGCTATTATAACACCAATTCACAAAATGTTAAGACGGTCTTGGTAAGGCACAGGTCTGAATATTAACTAGTTCCATTTGATAGGCCACTCTTTAAATAATCAAACCTTTTTTTATTATCCTCTTTTAATTTAATTAATAGATTGTAAAGTATTTACTAGCAAGCGTTGTAGATATCTGTATGTGGAAACAACGGTTATAGTTTATTAGTACTTGTATGTACTTACTATAAACTGTTTGTTTTCCGAATAAAATAAAATAAAACACTGACAGATACTGAGAATATATGACGTATCGCCTGTATGTAAAAGGAATAGACCTAAAAAAATAGTCTCAATGTGAAGGATGCCGTTCGTCGTGAAAATTAAAAAAGTAACTATGTATAACAATATATATATTACAATAGTTTACAAGGCGAATGCTGGATAAGAATCCTTATTTTGCATCGACGCTGTATCAATACAAATCTAAATATCTGTGTGTATATTTCACAACTAACAATACCGTAATGCTGTTTCAACTTACTTTCTTTCTTTAAAAACAATACCCACAAATCAGTACCTACTTAATACCCAAGTCTTGTTTGACAATAAAAAAGCTCCCTAACCGAGGGCGAACTAACCGCGCGATCCCGGGATAAAAATTTGACAAAATTACAAGGCGAAGCTTCAACCACCCCACGTCAGTGCGAGTTTACATTGTAACGTGGACACCCTAATGTGAAACAGTTTAACTTAGGGTTGGCATAAATAAACTAACCGAATAATTTAATGTTGTTTTTTTAAATAATATATTGGTGAGTTTTGCGGAATTCGACCTCCACGCACGTTTCCCATATGGCTGGTGGTGTCGCCTCCTAAATACGAGATGTCTGCACTACATCAGTAAGTGGACGAACATTTCTGCTGGAAACTATTTTGGTCATATTTAGCCAACATAGCGGAGTTAGTCTGCTACCGTCACGTTACCTTAGATTAGTTGTTTGAGGAAAAGAAGTTCCCCGGCAGTGGATGAGGCCGTTGCGCCAGCGCCTATCAGGGCCAGCGGAGGGGCTAGGCCATATACCAGAAGCCCTAGCACTAAGGGCGAAGGACGGAATACCGAAGGGTTATAGTAGGTATCCCTAATTGTGGTGTGGCAATAACACTTCTAGTTCTGGCTAGATGTATTAGTGTCACCTAGACCTGGCGAATCCCAAATACCAGCCGTGATTTTCCCCCTACGCGTGGCTGATGGTCCTCAATCAAATCCATAGTAAAAAGAGGTGTTAAAGGAACCACCAAAGTGGTTTATTAATATTTTTATTTATCATAAAAACTTCGTTTAAAAAAACCGACTTCAAAAACGAAAAAACTAAAATGTATAAAATAACTTATTTCTAAAGCTTATTATTAATATATATTTTCTAAAACATCTTAAAGTCAGTGCTTAGTAATTTTCAAAATATAGTAATTTTTATGTTTTACTTTGCACCGACTTCAAGATGTTTTAGATAATATATATTAATAATAATAGCTTTAGAAATAAGTTATTTTATACATTTTAGTTTTTTAGTTTTTGAAGTCGGTTTTTTTAAACGAAGTTTTTAAATTTTATTTGTTACTTTTTAGTGTCTAACTATGTATGGGTGGACCTACGAATGGTGCCGCGCTTCTTAAAAAATATAGGTCCCAAGAACCGGGAACAAAAAAAGTTCGTAAAATGAAAACTACTGGGCCAAACTATGTCAAATTTTTAGGGGACCACATGCCAGTTATTCCGCGTCGAAAAAAAAAAGAATCACGTATATCGAATCATAAATCACGGAGTAATCGGCGAACATACATAAAAAAAGCAACTAAAAAAAAGATCCCGACGAATTGAGAACCTCCTCCTTTTTTCGAAGTCGGTTAAAAAGTATGAACTACAACAGGAGATTTTATTGCTGACAGCGATTTTTTCTAGGTAATCGTTAGATGGGCAATTAGAATTAGACCTGAAATAATTATACTTAATAATATATGTATTAAAAATGTTTGGTTCTATATTTCCTGATGTGAATTTAATACTATTTTTCGTCGATACACTCAAATGATGTTTTGTTTAATTTCTTATAATTTCGACATCCCTATACTTTAAGGGGTGGTGCAAATTAAATTCTATCAGGCGGCGATGAGACGAGTCAATAAAATGAATTTAGTGTTGGACCCCGATAATCAGGGTCGTCGTGGGTTCCGTGCCGCGTCTGGGGTTCCCTAAAACAATGCAATGATAAAGAGTTGTTTACCCACAGCTGTGGCTGAAGGCAAATAATTGACATCGCTCTCGGCTTCCTTGTTTAAATTTAGGGTGCTTTTAAATTGTCCGTGGAGGAAGATGTTGCTGTATCAAATGTTAATTGTACTCTTAAAATTTATGTTAATGTAGAAATGTATCTGTTATCTATAATAATATTATAATGCCAAAGCCATTCAGTCACTTTTTTTAAATTTGGCAAGTTGAATATTGTATCCTGGGAAAGTATCTAGGCTCTATGTTGTCTTTACAAGAATTTAATTATTTTTAAAGTCATCATAAAGTAAATTTGTATGGACAAAATGTAATTCCTGAAGTTAGGATATATACATGCATATTTGTGAAAATTTTGTGATAAGGGTTAAAAATGAGTATACATGTACTTATCGAAACTATGAACTATTTTTACATGTAGTCCTTATATGAAATTTAAAAATAAATGCGGACAGAATTGCAGGTAAAGCTTTGTTCGGGAAGCTTCGGGAGTTTAGAGGGATATAAAAGAAGTTAGGGATATATAATGCCTCCGGTATATAAAACGTTATAATAGTAGATCAGTAGCGGCAAAAGGCGATTAATCAGTATTAGAAGCGATGTTGGCTCTCTTGTCCTCCGTTCTCTACAACGGTTAATAGTCTTGTGTGGTTAAGAACCAAGTCCTTACACGGAACTAAAACAAACGTTTCGGTTTGTCATCACTCTATTAGTTGAGTCATTCAGAACTCAGCGCGCCAATCAGCTATCTGACAGTTTTGTGTAGTTCGTGAACGGTGAACAATTAGAAACCGTGATTCGATTGCTAACAAAGGTGACTTCATTAAACTATCACTTGGATTAGTTGAATTTTTCCTATTTTATTCTTGCACCACAGACCCACTACGTTTGCATCACTGCACTACTCGGTGTTGGAAACATATTTAGACTACAGTGACCACTTTCTATCAGGTGGTCTCTCTGCCTTTTGACTACAAGAGAATATAAACAAATTTCCGAGGGTGTGAAAATGTTTGACATTTTTTCTAATAGCACACCACAGTCCCCTGCGGTAGGAAAGGTTAATCACTTTCTGATGATGTCGGCGAAATTTGGAGCACGCGACGCGGCTCACTACCGCCCTCTAAGGTGTCGCGGTATTTGCCTCGAGGGTGTTTTAAGTAGATTAAAGTTATTACCAATGATCTTCTTTGTGTTAATATTAAATCCCAATCATATCGGAATTTTTCTATTTCATTTCAATATACCTGCTTTTAAAAGTACTTCTTTTACTTTTTAAAGAATAGGTTTTCATGATTTGTGTATCTAGAAAGTGTCAAACATGTTAGTGTTATGAAGTTTAAAATAATTATTATCAAACAAATAGGCTTCGGATGACAGCTACGTTACAGAAGTCAAAAACTTTGGTCAAAAAACTCTAAGTATAGGGACACAATTGCGGAAAGTACCGCGCAAAAAGTTCGGTTTAATATATACGCTCGCAATATATTTTTAAGCAACCTATAACACATCAGCGGAAATTTTGCCGATTTCAGGTTAGCGCCGATCCTTCTGTGGCTAAACTTTTAGCATGGTATGTTCCGCAGGTATGTCGCAACTCTTTAACTAACATCAAACGAGGAAAGTTCTTGATGATGATGATGAGTAGTTCCAATAGCATATTAAACAGCCATTCTTGTTTAAAAATTGTATTGTACATTTTTCGAAAATTAATCTGCCATAGCAAAACATTAAATTTTGTCGAAATTTTAATTGTATTTTTACACCTATTAAAAAGTTGTAAAAATTTGAATAATGAGTATCAATCTGCCATAGCAAAACATTAAATTTTGTCGAAATTTTAATTGTATTTTTACACCTATTAAAAAGTTGTAAAAATTTGAATAATGAGTATCAGGCACCTGATACTTACATATTCAATAACGCAGACAGAAATCAAACCAACACTCAACAGGCACTTAACAAACGGATGGTAACGATCCGAAGGTATGAACAGATTGATATCAAACCACTAATTGAGTTCTTTAGAATTTCAAATAAGTAACCGGAACGCCAGCCTATCCCCACAGGCGGCTCGCGCTAGCAAATTATGCGGCGAAAAAAAATACCAAAGCTGATTTTATCGTGGAAATCCAATTTTCTCCCTCGCACGCCAAAGACGCTGGAAAAAAGCGCCAAGTTGAATGACTCCACCATTTTGAGCCGTTACCCGCCATGTTTAACTCGAAACACGAATAAGGAGGCGCCGGATTGGTTTAATTTGAATTTCGAACGGCGCCGAGCGCGCTCGGCAGCCATCGTGCTCTAATTAATTTGGAAAGAGATTCACAGATAGCACGCTAATTCAGTTAGCTTTAAACTTTTGGTTAAACAGTCGGCAGTTTTCGCCTTCATTAATCTTGCAGCTCGCCTTTTAGCGCGGCGCCACCCACCGCGCGCTTGCTTAATTGAATTTTACTATTTACCGCCTTATGATCGTAGATAATTTTGTTTAAGTGATGTGTGCACCGGCTATTTAATAAAGAATTTATAGGCTTTAAAGTTAACTATGCGAGTATGTTGACTGTAGGCTAATTATTAACTAATCTATAGCAAGCATTAGTAGCTTTAATACGACTTTGAGATAAGACGAAACAAATTCGAGAGCATATAATAGCTACAAGTTTTTCGAAATATTTAAACATTAACGACTTAATATGTCAAATATTTTATCTAATTAATTAAACTGACTAGATAACACAAGTTTATAACCAAACAAACCTAAATTTTGGATTAAATACGAATAAAGATTACTTGATCTTATGAGTAAACTTGCTCAGCTTAGTTAATGTTAAGCAAACAAGATAAGTTTAAATTATCATTGCTCACGCTACTACGTGGTATCTGGTTTAGTTTCTTAACTGACATTTACTTGCTAGATAATTGTTAAGAAAGGAAAAGGAGCAAGTACTCGATTATGCTCAAACGAGCTACGAGTCTTGTGTCTGATTATTGGTGGCCGTAATATTCTCTACAATACCAGGCAAAGGAACGTAGTCCATATAGTCTCGTCTAATGTCTTAAGTCCTTAATATAAAATATGTGGATCAGCCAAATTATAGGCTTTTGACTGGACTAATCATCAAATTTCTGTGACAACTTGAAAGGCTATTCACTACACAGTTCACGCTTTGCCCAACTATCTATAAGATAAAAACTATCAATATCCTACAACTATAGTGTTCGTATTAAAGTAATGCTAGAATTTTCCCTCCAGCTAAGTCGCGTATTAAACCCTTAGAAAAAAGTAGCTAGCTCTATTTTACTTAAAAACAAAAATTTGGTGAGTAATAATGTATTATTTATATTTTTATTTATTTGATACTAGGATGTACCCGTGAGTTCATCCATGCTTTACATGCAATTTCCGCGGGATTTCCGGGACACAAATACCGCAGCTATCGTTTTAGTGGAAACTGTGTCGGAATAACCAATATTTTTATTCACCCGAACAATTACCAACCGCTCTTGGGAAAATTCCCGCCGGATAAAAAAAATCACACATTTTTTATATAAAATTTTCTGTCGATCAGCGAAAACCGCATCGAAATCGGCCTAATAGTTTTTACGTCAAACCCGGATAAACATACAAGAAATGTAAAAAAAATGCATCGTGGTCTCCATCGTTTATATAGTGTATTCTAGTTATTTTTTTTAAATAGCTTCAATTTACAGACAAGGCATTTCTAGAATTTTATAGATAGATTTTATTAATATTATTTGGGTTAATAATTAATAAGACTTCATCGGAGTTACACTATTTACCGAGTAACTATCATTCCTATATGTTTCTCTTATTCTTAAATGAAGCTCTTGGTTCCGGGAAAAAAAAATAATCACACTAGTACATAAATATATCAGGAATTCCCAAACTATTTTAGGCAAGTGACCCCTTGTCCAAAATGAACTGATACCTCAGACCTCCATAGCCAAATTACTTTAATATAATTTCTAGTTTTTATCGTATTGATACAAAATACATACCAGTTTAAAAATTTTAAGGTAGGTTAAGTGAGTAAGCTTGACATCATTTTCTCATCAAATTTAACAAAATTAACAGACATGAAATTGAGTAAAAATATCATGTGTAATTAATCATCTTTGATAAAAATTACGTAAAAATACTTTAGTAGAAACTATTAAAAAAAACCACACATTTGTACAAGTAACACGACTTATACAGTATCTTGAAAGTTTCAAATAAGAACTTATGTTAATTAATAGGGGTCGATTTTTAGACCTCATCGACCCCCAAAATCAGTTTTCGTTTATTTCAACCCCTCGAACAACCGATTCAGAGTCCAAGGGGTCGATATCGACCACTTTGGGAATCCCTGATATAGATGTTTTCAAGTTTTAAATACTTACTTCTTTTCCCGTTTCCCGGCGCCGGTATCCCGGAAACCTTTCGCAAAGGGGTTGTTGTCAATCTTCAATTGGGTTATCTGGAAACGAATAATATGTTTAGAAATCTTTCTAGCACTTTAAATTCTTTAAATTTCTCGAATATACTATGCTGCTATCTGAATAATAATCTAAATGTCCTGTAATAATAGTTATCGCTTAGTTAAAATGTGACGTATCTAGGTATCGAGCCTTTACCGCACTTTTATCGTAAGCGACATCTGCACCAAGTATATTTTTGTTCCTAAAGGTATTTTAAACTATTATTTTGTTTTATAAATTTCTATTTAAGTTAGATTGGGTTGAATGAAAAACTGAAGGTCTTAAAACAAAACTATAATTTTAAATACTTTTTGCAACAACAAATGTACTAAGGTCCAATTGTAGCTTACGATATGATGGCTGTAAAGGCTCGATATACTGGCAGGTGTAAGACATAGCATAAAGTTCCACTTTACTTTGATACTTGTCATATTTGTGGCAACATATTAGCGATGCCATAAACGATAACGAGGCGAAACGATTGAACTCGCGTTTCAAATGACGTAAGTTGGAATCCTTATAAGAATGCATGCAACTTAGGCAGTTTTTCTGTCATATGCAATGCGCTGACGATGAAAAAAACTTGGTGATAAATAAAACTATACCGAGATAAACGATGTGTGAAACTCTCTAATCCGCGTTGAACAAGCGTAGCGAGCATACTTTCCGGAGTAACATTATTACTCGTATGTGTAGATATAAGATGTATTAAAATAAGAACCTACATACCTTTTCGTTTTGATACGCTGTAACAGCGATGAACTCTGTCTCTTTGAAGACGTACGTTCTGAAGGTGGAGTAGGGCAGCTTCAGGATGTCGTTCGCCCGCACCAGATGAAACCTCGGCTGGTACTTGTGCATTGAGTTCAGGATCGTCTGCGTAACACACTTTAAACAGCTTAGGAACTTGGTCTGATACATGTGTACTTTCGGGAATTATAATATGGTAGATAATAGTAGAGTTGCTACCCATATTATAATATATAGTATTGTACTATTTTTTAGCCAATTTGTAATATATAATACAGAAAAATAATATAGTACAAAATGTACCATATTTTCATCGACAATTCAATTGTTGCGCTTTTTGTTCAGATTTTTATAATTATTTTAAAAATAATAGATATTTGCTGGCTAAGGTAAAAAGCAGTAATAAATATACATAGAACTAAATAAAACTCAATATGTTTTAAAAAAGTATTTTTAAAACATATTGAGTATTTTAACAATACTTCTTGCCACTTGACATCTTTCTTTTCCGGGATCACGGCTACTAAAAATAAAATAAATTACCGCACTTAAAACCGTTAAAACGTAGTTTTATTATATGACTTGGAAAATGGGTATTTTGGACGATTGCTTAATACGTTCTCTATTCAATACTAACTTCTAAATTTGTGGAGGATGACATTCGTACCAATGGATTGAGACTATTGGTACGAATGTTATATATAAGACAAGGGCTGTAAGAGACCGCGCGAAGAAAAACTAGGAAAGCGGACTCTCCAAACGCAACGCTCGGACGATGATGATGTTTTTTATTTAACACTAAGTAACATGCGAGTATATTTCGTAAAACATGACGATTTTAGATATAAGAGTGTAGAAATAAGAGGGTGTTTCGCTGGGAAATAGCCACGTTCCTGTATGTGATTAAAGGCCATTATTGCGCACATAGCTGAATGATACATGAGACGATCGCGATCAGTTGCTGTTTACCGCTATTTCTCGCTATTTAGTTAATTCCAGGCAATCGTGAGCGGGCAAGTTGTGAACTACTTATTATTCGAATATTATAAGTTTCTCTTACCTATCATTTTTTAACCCCATGGTTTTGTCTTTAAATAACGTAACTGTATATCTTTGATGAATGTATGATGAAAGAATGACTACACAGATATACAATGCAAAAGTGGATGGATGCAGTTGCGGAAGGCTAGCAGAAGGTGATGTCAGGAGCCTTAAGAACAGAGGAGCGTGCATGACAAGAGCTATGTATGTCAAAAAAGCAAGTGAGGTGTGTAAGAATAAGCCTGAATGGCGCTCTATTGTTCGTGCCTACCCCGCAAGGGACCTGGCGTGAAGTTATGTATGTATGTGTATATCTTTGACACAAACTTTCAAACAAATTAACAGTCATTTTTTTTTATTAAGGATTTCTTTTTAGTAATTATGTAACAGTTTTCACTTAAATTGTGTATACAACCGATGCCAACTAGATTTTGTACGAGCGTTGCAAATTGTGACGACATTTTTAAAGATTCATATAGTGTATTAATTAAAATAATTTCTATCATCACCTTTTAAAATTAGGATGATGATATGATATTTGAACGCCCGCTCTTTTATATAAAAATTGTTTTAGAATTTCTTTCGTTATGTGTCGAATACCCCATGACCTATATTCAAAGTATCAGAATATTTTTCTCTAATTCAGGTTATTTCAAGGTTAGTAGTTGGCAATAGTGATAGCGATTTTGATAGCAATAGGCAACAGTTACGGAATTCAAATCTAAATTGCATCAATAATTGCCCAACGAACTAATAGTATAGTTAATCCTTCTATGAATGTTGTACAGGTGTTATTAGCCAGCGATTTTTATAGAAGTAAATTGGAGGAAATTTGCAAGGTGCTTATAATGTAATTAACTATGATATTAAATATAATTTGAATAGTGACTTTTTCGCTGGAACTTGAAAAATGATGTTTTGCCTTGCAATATAATTTTCGTTATAAATAGTTATAATTGTAGGTAGATACACTCGTTTAATTTGTGAATAGTTTTAAAATATTGATCATTCTTAAGCATGAGTTGATGAGGGGAGGCAAAATATGCTTTTTTTATGTTTGCTTGTAGGCAAACTAGCAGACGGATCACCTGGTGGTAGATGGCTGCCGTCGCCCATGGACATCTGCAACACTAAGGGAGCCGATGCATTGCATCGTTGAGACTTTAGGTATCTGTTCATGCCCTTTTTGAAGAGCACTATATTGTAGCGTTCTGGGAAAACCGCGGGAGTTCATTCGATAACTTGGACACATATGGCATGAAGGAACGTCCGCCACGTACCGTGGAGGACTTCCAACTGTCTAGGAAGTGTGGATGAACTTCCGATCGCCGGCGAGTAGTGCGATTCATAAAAAAGAGAAGTACACAAAAATATTTGACAAAGTTACAAAAATGACTGATAATGTGGGTGGTTAGAGATGGGTAGATAAAACAAAACTTTCTTATTTTGTATGAAAAATCTCGATTGTTTGTTGAGATGTGACTTTTCAAGCTACCTCACGAATTCATTTAACTTAACATCAATTAAATTAAATCATTCATTTAACTTGAATTTAACTTAACATCAATTAAATACCTACAATATGACTGAGATAAAAAAACTTACGAGATTAAAATTTGACTTTGGTTTGATCTTAAAAATAAATACATTCATAAAGTATTAAAGAAGCTTTTAGTAAAATTGCATTTTTTCTAAACAACGCTTTGTTCTTTTAAAGTATGTAAATATTTCTGAAAGTTTATGTGATTGTATACCTATAAAATATGTATTTTATTCAATTCTTCGACACAAACTTTTGTCAATAGGTTCTATAAAACTGTCAAATATATTATTCAAGAGACATAAAGCCGAATGAACTGTAAAGAATACGCGTAATAAAACATAAGGCACACCCCCGAATTATGCGTTAAAATATTACTTAACAAGTGGGTGAATTTCATAGGGTTGTCATTTTAATTTATTGTACACAGGTACTTGTATTACAGGCTAGCCGAATGTTTCATAAAAAATAAACATTAATAATTTATTAACGCTGGTCAGTTAATACTTATCAATTTAACTACAAAAATGTGGCTGCAAGGAAACATGCGCTACGTAGGCCATTTACAGCATATTCTTGCATTTACCATGAGCTAACGCTGAAGGATAATATCGTGATAGAATTTGTACAACTAGATAACCAATGTATGAAAGCCGTCAATCTACGTTGGATAAACCTAGCAGGTATACACTGTTTCCCTAAAAATGGAGAAGCTATTATATGGTTTGAAAATGTTTTTATATTGAAATAATGTGATTACATCTATAGGTAAGTACGGAAGTCTGTAAGTAGTATATTTTATTACACCAAAAACCCCTGGAAAACCCGACCTGCCACCCCTAATTCGGTCGTACGCTTTTCGGTTTTTTCGTCACATAATGATAAGGTGGTGTGACCCTAACCGACAGTTACCAAATTACGTCGCATTACCCGTTTAATTTCAACTCTCCCTTCCTAACCCACGAACTGTAATTTCGTTGGCCAAACTAACGTTTAAGGTGTTTTTTATCTTTTTCTATTTTCTTTTCTCTACGTGAGTAATACTTGTTTCGATCAATTTTTATTAAAAGTACTGCTAAGGAATACATCCAAAGGTGCCAAGCTATTTCTTTCAAGTTTCAGGCGTCAATTAGAAAACGTTTCGGGAGACGAATTTAAAATTTCAAATGACCCAAAAACCGCGTCAGTAATAAACTATGGTGAAAAAGTACAATATATATATATATATACACACACAACTGACAAACCAAGTCCTTTATGACCCCTCAAGTTTGAGACATAAGAATGAAAAAAGGTCATCTTGTTTTAAGTCTGTAACAAAATTTCGCTTGAAACACCTCTCGATATGCATTATTTTAGGCTTCAGTCTAATTATTTCGTAGTCAAATGTAAGCGCCCTAAAGCGGGCGATAAACTAGTTAGTATGCGCACTTATTAGCTTGACGACTTTTTTACCTTACGTGGTCAGTTCAGTACCCGCACATTCATAAGCAAAGAAGATCATCAGATATATATTTTACTTTGGTCATATTTATTACAACCCACATGGTACACAAAATTTCCTAATACATTCTAAGGTTTTCTGGACGAAATTGCTTTTGGTGACAAGACCGGCTATTATTTTCTGTGCTTGAGCTTCTTGAACTGTAACTTAATGTTATGCAATATACTATTCGATACTTGAAATGACATTCACCAATGAGTTTCGGTTATTTGCCGATCTGTATAAAGTGAAACGGTCACCTGGTTTCATAGTTTAGCTTTTATATTCTCGCAGCATAGCTGCATAGCATTTCTGGTGCAACGGTACCCTTATGCTGACGCAGCGGCCGTCTTTGGCTAATTTTATATTTATAAATAACATTCACAATTATTCTGTAGCTGAGTTGCTTACAAAGTACACAACAGGCAACGTGAGTTACTTATAGAGTTCAAAACATACTACTTCTACTACGATACGATTACTAAGTTGTACCGGCAATTCCAGAGATCAGCATCCAAACGTACTGGAAGAATAAATTTCTGAAACTTCAAGGTGTATTTCTTCGACTTTTTACTACAAGAATCTACCCTGCCAGCTATTATCACCAACCACAACTACCACCAACTATAAATAAGCTGTGCAATTTTAAAAACAAAACCTAGCAAATGACATAGTTTTTTAAATTAATGTTTGTGCATAAGTGCAGTAAGATAACATTCTAACTAGACATGTTCTGATGTTTTAAGCTTGCCAAAATATGCTAAAACTGTATCTAAATATGATGTAGCTCCTAATAAGATTATTAAATAATTATGAAATTCTTCTTCTTAACTTTGCTGTTTACTGTCCACATTGTACCGTTCTTCCTTTTTTATTTTACTTATTTTTAATTTAATTATACCTAGACATATGTTGTTAAAAGTATCCTGTCAGTTAGGAAGAGATCGCTTTTAAGCGATAAGGCCCCCTTTTGTTTTCTCCTTAAATTATTGTAATTATTCATTTTGTATTGTTTATTTTGTTGAACAATAAAATGTTTTCTATTCCATTCTATACCATTGAAATTCAGGGTTTTTTTTTGGGCTCAGGTGTAAAATTTCTTGATAAAAATTCAGGGTTTGTTTGGGATCAAGTGTAAAATTTCTTGTAAATACTTGACTTTGAAATTGTGAAGCTGACATGTAAGAGTAAAAATTACACCGATAGTAAAACAAGAATCGGCTGTATATTGGAATAAAGTAAAAGGAACAAAGCAAGCCGCGACTCAAAAGCACCTACTACGTGTTTAATTCTTAATAAACCCACTGTCATGAATATTGATTTATCTGTGCACACAAGTGAGGAATATTAAATACAGTTTTGCATACAAATATTTTTACAATATGCAAACCCTAGGACACAATGGCCGGCCGTATCTAGATGACAATAGTATGCGATCGCAATGCGAAATATTTCACCGCATTTAAGTCTATGTTAAACGCGTTTCTTAGGGATTTGTTTGCATAAATACATAGTAATTAAATTATATGCGTCTCTTGGTTGATAGGGTTTCTCTTTAAATGCCTACCTTGGTATTTTATAGGTATATATTGGCCGACACGTACTGCTTTACATACGTTACTAAATATTCACTCGTATACCTATATGGATGCAAAAATAAGTTTAATGTACCTCTGTTAATATGGCTTACCCATCCAAACCTTCTCGGACATATTATATATGTTACGTAATTTATTAATTTAAAAAATATTTTCTCGTTTTCGTGGAAACGAAATGGCTAGCACACGCGTCCCAATCTTAAAGGGGGCGGGTTCGATTCTGGCCGGAATGCATGCACCACTTAGGCAGTTTTCTGACCTAATGTGCATATTATTACAATTACCATGTGCTAATAACAGTGAAGGAAAACATCGTGATGCAACCTACACATCGAGAATACCGATGTGTCAAACCTGCCAAGCCGCCTTGGACAAGCGTAGTGGGTATACTGTCCGGTCGTCCTTATTCACTTACTACGAGGTATTTTGCACTTGCAGTTTGAATAGTACGTAAACAGCCGCCAATGTCTTGTAGGCACAATACATATAACAATGTCCGGGTTCTGGCATCAGATACGTTTGCAGAATCACGAGCAAATCATGCAATCGTTAGAAAAAGAGCGGCCTCCTTGCTTTGCAAGATTCGGTCCAGATCTAACGACATTCTGAAAGCCCTCGCTAATATATTTGTAGGTGTCAGCACTGAGTTGTTGCCTATATTGGGACGCTCGAGCCCAGCAGTGGAACAGTTAGGACCTGTCTTTGACGACCACGGGCCATAAAAATGACCCGGACATTTGTGAGGCTTGCGTGCCATGGAAAGGCCAACACGTAGAGGCCCATTGACAAATTTAACGTAAATGTGGCGTGGCACTGGCCGGTGATTATCCCTGTCTACACCATGTAGCAATGCACCCAAGGACAAGCCCCGGCCAGTGTAGGACTATTGTGGGAAATGAGGACAAAAAGTACCGGGCTATTAGGGTGAACTACTAGTGGTACTAAGGGTCTGAAAATATGGGGACTATGGCGTCTGCCCGTCGCAATGTTCAGGGAACATGGAAAAATGGGCAGACGGTGATTCGCCACTCCCTGCATTGGCCCCAAATAATGCCACAAAAGAAAGGGGGGGCAACATGGGTGTGAGTGGCTAAGGGGTGCAGAGAGGTGGGCTGCAGGTTCACCGAAGCTACTTCTGACGTGATGCCATTTATCACTTCCACCTTAGGGGCTGTTATTATTATGATAGAAATAATTAAAATTACATTTGAAACAATAATTAACCCGTTATTTGACTTCTTGTACCTACTTATGATATCATAAATAGGTACTCGTAAAAAATCTATGAGGCTGCTATATTCTGTAAATTTATTAAAAGTATCTAAATTGATTTAACTGTCCGCACCCCTATTGGTGATTCACCCTTCAAATTATGTACCTTCGGTTTAGACCATTCAACCAATGGTCTAAGACCTTCGGTAACGGATATTGTCATAAAATTACATCAAGCGATAAAATTTCTTCTAGATTGTTCTACTAATACAAGTGTAAGCCTCGGTTCAGAGTACTACTCCAAGAGCACATATTTTTCGGATGAAACAGAGCGGAACGTCGAAACAGTAAATGGTAACAAAAAAGAGGTTCATGTTTATACAATAAATCTTTTTCATTAAACGGAAGCTGTCCCAACTGAATAATCAATTCATTAAATCAAATTAAAAGCAATTTAAACTAATAAAGTCAGCGCAAGTGGCATGGGGGAAGCCAGTTAGGCAATAAAATTTTATTTAACAACAGGCATGTGTAAGAAACATAATGTTGATAATGTTCCCAGACGAATTATGAGTGTTATTCTTTATTTAATTAAAGAAAAAGGTAAGACATTTGCATTGCTGTCTTACGAGCCGGCCAACGATGCCAGTCTTTTGGGAACTGTCCCTCTTGACAGCCGTCTGGCATTACATTTTCTAACTTAATATTAACTCAATTCGCATATACGTAACCTTTAGTTACGTTCATTAGTGGCCAGGTTCCGGTCTCCCTCAGCACATTGGTAGCACCGTTCGTGTTACAAATGTCCATAGGCGATGGTAACCGTTTTCTATCAAAGTTTGTTGATCTCGTGTAATTAAAAAAATCCCGGTAATTATCCCATTTTCCGGGATAACCAGTGTGCTGTATCCATTCTCAGAATTGACTACATACTTATGTTACCAAACGAATAATCTGAAAAAAAATTGCATCGTGTTCTCCATCGTTTATATCGTCTATTCCAGTTGGTTTTTTTAATAGCTTCAATTAAATGTACCTACAGACACGGCATTTTTAGTTTTATAATATTATACATAGCAAAACGTTAAATCCGTATCGCGAATTTTTCGTGAAAGCATAACAGAGTTACTTTCGCATTTATGATATTAGTGTGAATTTTAAGAGTTCATTTTTAGATTTGTTTGTATTTTAAATGAAAAATATGTGTTTTTTTTCTATTTAAAGCGCAACTTCCCATACGGCTTCAATTATCCACATAAGTTCTGTGGATATGGAAATAAATAAAAATCTCATTTCCGGGATAAAAAGCATCCTGTGTTCACGTGTATGAACTGAGTTGAAATATTTATACTATGTCACACTTTTTCATAATATTTAATTAACATTTTCAATTTCAAATTATTTACATTCTATTGTGAAATTTTCATAATAAACAAAAGAAATTTAAACGAAATAGGTATAAAACACCCAAGAAATGAAAGTTTGTTTTTTATAATTTTTGATAACAATCTGTTGGTATAATAATTAAAAATAAAATATGTGTACAGGTGTTTTTTCTTTAGTTTTACTTATGAATAAAGATTTTCTGAACGTTAATTTGTTTACTCAATAACTCGTATTTTACGATGCTCGTCCTGCTGTTTTGTGTGTTAATTACCAATAGATTATTATGAGGGTTAGTTAACATATGTCAGGAAATTCACTAATTATACGGAAGGTCGAGTTTTAATATATTTCATACATTAATTATTTATAATTATAATTTTTTTATTATTTTTCTAATTTATTAAATAAAAATAGCATATCCGGGTATCTTTTTTTATTTGGAATTTTAATATTTGCCGATTTTATTTGTAAATCGACATAACAAACGCCGTTTTTATATTTTGTTACTATAATTATCAAGTTATTAATCTTTTTGCTCAAATATTGTATTGTACAGTATAAAACATAATTTATGTTACTGCCAATATTTCTTCATAAAGGTGTATAATAAACATTTGCCAGTCAGTAGTTTTGAAGAAAATTGATAAAGAAAGTAGTCAGAATGAAAAGCAAACGGATAAATAGATATTATAATATGCCGAGTTCCGTTTTTGCCAAAATATTTATGGAAAATAAAAATGAAAAAAAAATGTTTCAAATTAGCAACGAGTAGTTGTAGACTATTAATAGTTGTTAAGCAAATTTGTCTAAAAGAATCTGAGCGGGTTCCAGAAATATGACTTTTGGACCTCAAAAAGGCTTTTATGGCACTAATTAGTCTCGTTATACTCATATAATAGGCATTCGGCAAAGTCTGGATTTCGCCGAATGCCTATTTTGTTTGCCGATTATTATAAGTTCAAATATTTATGTATACCTAGACTAGATATGCAAACCGTGCATAATTATATACCCTCTTTCCTAGAGACGGCCTTGGTGGTTGAGCGGGCTCAGTATTAGCCTAGAGGCTCCGGGTTCGATTCCTGGCATGGAATAAAAAATCAGAAACTAACTTTCAGTTGTTTACTATGGTCTGGGTGTCTGGGATGGGCCCCAGAGTGGTCCGTTGTATATCACCCATAACACAAGCGTAACTTGGTTAACTTTGGGAATGTGTGTCTTTGTCTGCCGAATAATATAATTACACTGGACTGCAATGAAAACCTCATTTAAATTTTTTTGTCATAAATATGTCGATTCAAATGTTCTGAATGTATCCCCGTTGGCCGATTTTTTCCATCACGTCTAGATTTTTGGGTATGATTTTTTTTTAAATTTGGGTCTTTTATATTTTTTTGCGCGTCAATGTTACAAACAGTGTATATAACATAAACAGTGTATGTACAAAATAAGTTTTAGCGAGTTGTAAGAGTAAGAAGGGAAGTGCCGAAGGTGATTTATATAGTAGTACAACAAACCATACCCTACCATATGGTACTTCCTGTTTGTTCACTGTTTGTATATACACTGTTTGTAACATTGGCGCGCAAAAATCTAGACGTGATGGAAAAAATCGGCCAACGGGGATAGATTCAGAACATTTGATTATTTATGTATGACAATTTAAAGGAGGATTTCATTCAGTGGTATTATTAATATTAAAAAAGCATTAAAAAACCCGCAAACAAAATAATTTTAAAAATAGTAAGAATACTAAAATTAAGTTTATATCAATGACAGACATTGAAAATTGCAAATCCAAAATTTACTACCGCGCCAAAAATGTATCGAGGCGTTGCAACAATAACATAAAACGTAAAAAATCTAATTAAAATGAATGAACTTATGAATTTTAAATTACTGCCATTTATTGACAACCGCCAAATTAAACACGGTAATTACGTACAATCAATAATTTGCATAATAAAACGGGTTAAAAAACCCGTCATCAGTTTGGGTTCAAGTCAACAACCGCGTTACGTTCTTTGGATTTCATTGCTGTCAATTAAAAAAAATTACATCCATCCTTTCCGTTACACTCCTAGCTATTATTATTATTTATCCGGATACAAGTCCATGGGCACATTAGTCAACCAACTGGTGAATTGTAGGTCTTTGACTGAAGCCAAACAACAGAGATCACAATATAACAATTCGAAAGGCAACACAAATACACAATTCTAGTTTAATTTACGTGTCCAAAATTTCAAATTAATCTGACGTCTTGAAGTGGATGAAAATTACGTTGAAGTATTCCGTTACATATATTCTGAATACACATAATATTCTACGACTATTGTACATTTTAATAGTAGATTTATTTAGGTACGAGATGGTTTGGCGCACGAGCGTAGCGAGGGCGCTTATAATTCGAATACCTAAATAGGCCTTTCACCCCAGGTACACACTGTGCTTTTCATTTCGAATACGAGGAAAGAATAAAAGTATGTTTTAACGGTTTTAAGCGCGGTAATTTATTTGATTTTTATTATTCTGACGTTTCGGCCACTTTTCAGTGGCCGTGATCACGGAAGTCAAAGATGTCAAGTGTCAATGAGTATTGTTAAAGTTTTATTTAGCCAACAGCCAACTTGTTCATTTTAATTATTTCGTTTTAATTTTGTTTATTGTTATTATTTACTCTATGGGAGCCTAATATAATTTATCACCGCTTCGCAATATGTGGTGGCTTGAAGAGAAGAAGCGGCGCAAGAAACTCTTCAGCAAACACGCCTAGCTCTAATAATTTTATATAATATTAAAATTAAAATGGATGAAAGGAAAATAAAAGAACTTGATTGATATTAATCAAGTTGGTTTGTGTTCCGGTGCACGCAGAAAGAGCTCAGTTTCTTGAGGTCTGGCAGTTGGTTTTTGCTGGGTTTTGGTCTTGATAGTTTTGATGATCGGATCCCAAACAGGTGGGTACTTGCCAAATTGTTTGGGTGTTTTTTGATTTCAATAGCCTCACGCATCATTCTAGGTATGAAACGGTTCTCTTTTGCGAGGATTTGTGGTTTATGAAATATGATGTGTGTGGTGTCTCCTGTCGTGGCTGACATTTTTATGGAAGACTTCGAACGGAAGGCACTGCATACCGCTCCGGCTAAGCCGAAGATGTATAAAAGGTACGTAAACGATACTTTTGCCGTCCTCCTAAACGATAAGGTCCCTGCATTTGTAGATCATCTCAATTTTATTAACAGTAACATTAAATTTACTATGTAACTAGAGGCAAACCAGAAATTAGCTTTTCTGAATGTACTCATCCTAAGGAAAACCCTGACAATATTCTTGGCCATACGGTGTATAGGAAACCTACCGATACAGATAAATAACTTAATGGTTCGTCTCACCACCATTCTAGTCAGTTAACTACCGTGGGCAAATCTTTGTTTCAGAGAGCACATAAAATCTGCGACGAGAACCACGTGGCTGGAGAGCTTCAGCATGTCAATCGAGTCCTACAACGCAATCAGCTGAAGACTCCACACCAACGTCACAAACGCTCCAAACCCCTTCAATTGAGCGGTGCCCTCCCTACCCTACTTCAAGGGGGTCACTGACATAATTGGTCACTTTCTTAGGCGAGCCTTAATCAAAACATATTTCAAGCCACATAAAAATATTGCAAGCAGTCAGTCATACAGATAGCCCACCTGATGGAAAGCGGTTACCATCTAGATCAGAGGTGGTAGCCATGCAGTCGGGCAAATGCCCTACCATCTGGCTTTGGGTTGTTCTGTCGCTTCTTACGACAGGCCGCCCGTCTGCAGGTAATTTATTTATTATGGACCACCAACAGGAGATACATCATATACATCTGTCTTCAATCTAAACAATGCTCATACTAAATATACTCCCTATTATTGGTGGTCACATCATGCATTGTACATATATCGTAAGATGTCATTTGACAAGTTAAATTTGGATGATGTACATACATATTATAAGATATTAATTAAACAATAAAATAATAATACAAAAAATAGAGCATAAGCAAAAAATAGAAATAATTAAACATACTTAATCTGTCTGGGATATTATTTTAAGGAATGTATAAAGACTGTCATTAAATATATCGATGTTTTTAAATTTTTCAGCATATGTATTGTACACACGTGATATTCTAGCTATCTTCTAAACTTGAGGGTTTGCATTTGAAAAAGCTTCAGCTTATTCATTAGCAGTAATTGCATTCTATCTCCGTTCCTGCGTGGATAGCCGCATACTCATATGCGAGCCGTAATCGTAATCCTTGCAGTTACTGTAACCAAAAAATATAGCGCGCTCGCAATGAGCCGACAACTCGAAGATTAATGTTGGTGTACACAGCACGTTACTGTAACAGCTCGCAGATGAGTACGCGCCTTTAGAAATGGATATAAACAAAGACGCGCGAAGGATTGAGCCATGTTATATTTAATGTTCCAGTTCAAGGCTACCACAGAAATCTCGAAGCTGACGTGAACAACGAGTGATGATCCTTTAATGACGTCATAAACGCAGTGTTCTTTTTTCATATCAACTAACGAAGCGAGCCGACTAAGGAAGGCCCATTTCAAAAACGATAACATTAAAATGAAATTATAGTTGTATCTTGTTGCGTCGGCTTTAATTACGGGCCTTTTATTCGTCCATCCAATTTCTTTATTTTACGGCTGGACAACAAATTTATATGTAAATCGGGTTTGTCGGTGGTCCCGGCGCAGTATCGATGTTTGCCGCGTGTCGATTAAAAATTGTTGGACCACTCTTACCTAGATATGTTTGCATACAAATTATTGTTATTAATCAGAATGTATAGTTCTACAGTTTACGTTGTTATCGTAACGGTAAACTATTGTCTTGTACTAGAAATCTGTTTCCTTAAAAATGCATTTACGACTAGTGATGGGTTAAAAGTATTGTAAGTGTTGCAGATAAACATATTGTAATGTTTGTAAATATGATTGTTTACTTTTTATAGGTACGAATTATGTTTGCTTAAAGATCGGCTGCTTAAAGATGCACAAATACCAAATACGTATCCTCCAGAAACTATCCTTTTTATTCATATAAAAACTATCCTATGTTTATCCCCCAATCGTCGATATTGAATATAAATCAAATTATTGTCAACACTATGAAAAAGAAGCCCATATAAAAGTAATATTTACTTATAAATATAATTATTATAATAATATTATTTAGTGGATACAAAATCATAGTTAATATTGTAACCACTATCTAAAACAAAACCCAGACAGATTTCTCCATTATTTAAGAATAAAACGAGAATAGAGTTTTAAAATAGGTACAATTACTTAAGTGGTTGTCAAGATACTATCTTTCAAGATATATTAGGATTTTGTAACATTATACTTTTAATTAATTTATTTTAAGTGTTTTGTATTTAGTTTACGAGAACTGTAGTTGTGGAGTGGAAAAGTTATAACGTACGCAGTAGTTAATTTATTAATATTTTAAACTTTCTAAATTCTTTATTAATTTGGATTTTATAATGATCTCTGTCCAAAAATAAATTTAATTTTGCTAGTCAGTTTGCAACAAACGTATTTCACATCGGCACGGTGAAGTTCACTTATAAATATAAGAGTAAGGTTGTTTAGATATTTCTTTCTTTTTGACAGACTGACTTGGAATTGAAGGGATTATCATGAAATCTTAATAAAATTAAGTACTTCTGATAATAGTAAACATAAGATCACACGGATATCATCAGACAGCCATCTGTGAAGGGTTATCAATGACTTCTCCTTGTTTATATATATATATATATATATACTAGCATGTACCCTAGTTTTTAAGATTACAGCTGTTAGCCGCAAATGCAATAAAATAAAATAAATATTTGTTTTCCCGATAGAATATAATAGTTTTTGGCAGATACCGTGTGAAGGTCCGTAGTACCAGTTAAAATTACAGGCATTGTAAAACTAGAGATTTAATTACTTTATAAATAAAGCAATAAAAATATCGATATCGGCATTAGTGTAATTGTCTTGTACTTCCCTAATCGAAGATGGCGGTTGCTTCAATAAGTGCGAGATGGCGCCACAAGCAGTACCGTTGCAATCGTTTCGATCCGGTCGTAGATCATAAAGGAATTATCATGGCCCGCTTCATCGTTTTTTGATTAACTACGATCTAAGTCTATATTGTTACGTTATTGAAAGTTTTTGAATGTAATTGGTTTCGCTAATTCGTGGCAGTTATTCACTTGCAATTAATGTTGTCAATAAAGCTATGAACGTTTTAGAAATAACGTTACATTTGTATATTTTAACTTTTGACATAGAGTAGGAATTTTAGTTAATTTTAATATTACTTGAAAGTGTTGCCACGATGGTTAGGTTGTTTAACCTTGTATCTAAGTAGGAAGTCGCTAATATTCTTAGTAATGTTATAACCATAGATTCTGTGAAAAATTGTTAGAACTTCTAATTGTTAACAGATTTGTCCTAAAAAATATATCAAAAAGACATAAAATAATGGCCTGTGGCGACATTTACACGTATTATTGTTAACGCCTACGGACAGACAGTCTAATAAATTAAATATATAGGTAATTAAAAAATTGTCAAGCCTGGTGGGATTTAAGAACTTTTCACAGTAACTTTTTATTTTGAACTATAGTTTTCCCAGTATTTTTCTTACATACTTGTCGATGTTAAGAGTTGTTGCAAATATTTTTATTGAAACACTAGCGTCTGCCCGCGACTTTGTGCACGTTGGATGTTAAAAAAGAATACAGTTAATTAGCTAAATGTAAATTCAAAGGTTATTTTCAGTAGGGTAATGGATTTTTTAGTATGAAAATACATGAATCCCAGAGGTTCCCGTAAAAAATCGGGACAAGTAATGTTACTAGATGCAAAACACAACTGCAATTGTTTTATTAAAGATTTTACCAATACCAATTTTACCTGCCCATTTTAAACTTCTTCCAAAACATTTCTGTAGGAATTTTGAGATTATAAAGTACCGCAGATTGTTTGGAAATTTACTATCGATCAGCGAAAACCGCTTTGAAATCGGCCCAGTAGTATGGACACAAAAGATTACATAAAATTAAAATAAACAAATACAAAACTGTTAATATATCATATTAAATATAATACGGCAATGTACTGAATTTATTTCAGTTACAATCAGTGTATTAAGAATTTTCAAGATAGGAAAAGACTTTGCTATCCGCCACTAGATGGCGTTGTATGCTTTACCATTATTTTCGGTTCATATCTAATTTAGTCACAAACATACAAATCTAAAGGCAAAATAACGATGAAATAATGCTTAATTTGCATGTATAACTATACAAAGTTATTCACCATTTTATTCAAATAAACAATGTTTTTTTAATGGTAACAAAACTCATACCATTTTCCACTATATTGATGTTGGAAGGGATTCCAATATCGGAATATTCATGACATGATATTATTTTATATATAACTTATCCCAATGTAGTATAATGATATTGTTTGGGCATCAGATCTTATAGGCTTGCAGTAGCCGGTATCGAGTACGCAATCCCGCCAGGCGTCGCCCCGCAAGTTCGCGCCAAATGGCTAATTCGCGCGGCAAACACACGCCATAACTCATATCAACTAACCAATACTAAAGCGGTTGCAACTAAACTACATCTATCCCGCTCTAGCAAACTAGAGAAACCCGAGCCGCCTGTTTGTTTTTCCTTTTACTTCCTTTGAAATCTTATTTTGAATTTTATTCGAACAGGGGCGTGCATGCGACGGTGTTGCATATTGTGTTGCTCGCTCTCGCGTACGCGGCTTACGGCCGTCTCGGTTTGGCTTTTTGTAATTTTAATTCGCAGAACGGCATCGAAACGTGATTCGAGTGTATAGAAACTTTTTTATTGCACACGTTCGGAATTCGATGAAGCAAGGATGGGATTTCGGCAAGTTATCGCCGGTTGTGCACCATCCATTGGGATCGACGACGCACACGCCAGAATTGCTACTTTTGAAATCTCCGTTTTATTCTGCAAGACATTTTCAAAGTTTCTATTGAACATAATTTGATGTTAATAATTTATTTTTGTTGTAGGAATAACACTACTTTTATGTGCTTGTTAGTAAAAAAATCATAATAAAGTTTAAGCAAAAAAACAAGCAGTTTCAATAACTCAACCAAAGCTAATTTTGTACATTTATGATTTTAAGATCAGTATTGTAATAATCTTAGAAGCAAAATTCAGCACAGCGGCAGGCAGGAGTTAGTCTTGCCCGCCTTGTCTCTTCTGATGTATTAATTAAGACTTCGTATAGATCTTAACTGACGCCAATTAACGGAGTTCGTAGGACAACTCGGAAAGCCACATTTGAATTTTTTTATTGCTGAAGCACAGCAGACAGGCTGAAGGCCCAACTGTGATGGAAAGTGTTTATCGTAGCCTATAGACCTTAGTAATACTAGAGGTCCTGCCAATGTGCTGCCGCCCTTGAAGCAGACACTGGAGCCTGGTTGATGCCGGAACATAACTCAAAGTAGCCGCAGGAGTTAGTATTCTTTGACTACACAGTTCTTATGAACTGTGTAGTCACAAGATGTGGTAATAGATATTTCATTTTTATTATTCCGACGTTTGACATGTACACTGATCGCGAAAAATTAAGAATATATATATATATATATATATATATATATATATATATATATATGTAAGAATATATATATATATAATAAATATATATATAATAAATATATATAAATATATACATAAACCTATGTGAGTCACGTCCATAATAGGTTCTTGGAAAGTATTATATAATTGCAGGAACGGAGAAAGAATATACTAGATCTTGGCCCATCTGGATGGCCAGTTAGCACCCACAACTAGAGAATGCTACTATAACAAGCTCTAGTTGTGTTTCAGTATTAGTGGCCATGTTCCAGTCTCCCCTTGAAAGCCGGAAGCGCGTCAGTAACAATTCTGATGTTGAAAACGTTCAAAGACGACGGAAACCACTTTCTATCTGGTGGGCTACTCAGCTGTAGTTCAGAAATAAAAAATTTGCCCTTCGACAGAAGGAAACTGAAATGCTCATTGAAGTAGCGAGAGGAAGTTAATCGTCAACCTACCTCACTTAGCCGGTGTGTAGTGTAAACTTATACAGCGTACTCACAACGAAGCCGACAGTCAGGCAGATTACGTTATACAGAAAAGCCGCCGATGCACCAATATTTGTACAAACTGTTGACACGCAAACCGTCTTAGCTTTATGTCAACAAAAGGGTTCACTAATGCCCTTTTTACCACAAAAAGCGTGGGCAAATATTGGAGCAAAACACGCGAGGACACCGACGTATGTGACGCGGTAGTTTAGTGGCATAATCTAATCATCAAACTTGCTTTAAATCAGGATATGTCGACTAGGAACAAGGTTGGGCTAAAATATAATAAAAATATAATTATTATTTATATAAAATATAATTTCGCAAGTTCGTATATGATAAGTGTCAAAATAAGGTGGAGGCTTAGCATATGATTTCGACCTACCTACCTACATTTGGACACGTGTGAAATTTTCAATGCGATTTTCCAAAAGTAGATGTTCTAAAGCTTGGTATTAGGAGGTGTTTATCTTCGCAAAGTTCTTGGGATATGACTAAAAAACAGAGAGACTATTTAGAAAGTAACCGCACTCTATGTTTTAGGTACCTACAGGATCGATCGAATCGATGTTAATGGTGAAAAATTATGCAAGAAAAAGGTTTTTTTATTGCATGAGTTCAGCATACATACGGCTCACCAGATGGAAAGAGGTTACCATCGCCTAGGACATTTGCAATACCAAAGGTGCTACAAATGCGCTGCTGCTCTCTAGAGAGAGACTACAGCCTGGCCACTAATATCGGAATACAACTCAACGTTGTAATGGTGGCATACTTTAGAGCAGGGGTTGTGGCTACACAATCGGGCAAATACCCTACAACCTGGCTGTGGGTTGTTTTTGTCGCCTGTTACGACAGGCCGCCCGGACGCAGGATATTGTATTCTTTCTCCGTTTCTGCACGTATAAAAATACTATACGAGCATGCAAGGACTCCTCGCCAGAGAGTTGACAGTAAAGACAGTCGTAAGTGAATAATTTGGCTTGCAACTAGTTTCTATAAGCGGTCTAACAATGAAATTCATCCGTCGGTATCAAGCTTGCCGTGTTAGCGTGCCAGAGTTAGCAACGTCTGCAGTAGCAATTTTTCGAAGGAATTGTCAAACGTGCGGTGCGATTTTCAGCACCTCGCATGCGAGCTCCAACAACCAATGAAAACTGTTCCGGTATACAGGAGCAATAGCATGAGTAAACAGATGTCTTGAAACATCCCGCTTGTGAGCCTTGACCAGTGAAAATAAAGCCTTTCCTAGGCTAACCTTCGAAACGTGGGTTATGGTTTTTACTTGCACTGTTCTATCTATATAAGTGATATTAAAGAAGACTGTTGGTCGGTGTCTAATAGATCAGTCTAGGCAGGATGTCTTGTCTATAGGTAACGAGATATACACTCTGAAATTTTTTACATTTTGTACGGTTTGGTGTAAAATCCTGAAATAATTCAACGTCGTAGAACTCAAACAACACCCACTTAATGAAAATAAGTTTGATGAAGACACGCTAAACAATTTAGGAGATAGGGAGTGATTCTAGCGAAAAATCGCTAAATTAGAAAATGATTGGAGTTTTCCTGTATAGGGTGTGTTAATAATAGATGTTTCTAGATTTAAGCTGTTTATTGATAAAGATATGCTAATTTAATCAAATGATTGTGCTTAATGATATCGATAAGGATCAGTGGCTGTTTGCCGACTGAACGAGTACGGTGGTGGAAGGAAGAGTACTGATTTCTATGTAAGTATATTAAAATGCACTTTCCCGTGTAAGCCGCTGACACGGTAATGTACGGCTGTTGCTACCCGTACAGAAAGAATGAATAGAAAACACAATTTGAGTTTTCACTATAAAGCCCTGTTTCACTTCCAATTCGGACGTCACGCAGCAACCTTCATATTAACACTTGACACAGATCATTTACGACGCAAAGGGATCGAAAACATTAAGATGCAAATGTTAAAATCATAACTGGACATTTTAATACGAATCATATTGGACAATCGCATGCGCCGATTGTACAGGAGCAAATCCATTAGCGATTAACGAGCGTTCGGCGGGCGAGCACTAAATTAAAATAAATATTTGCCGGCAGCGCCTGCTCACAAAGCTGGCCGCTTTCATCTCCACCGACATAGGTGCCGCCTGCCGAGTGCTGACAGAAAGCGTTTACTGGTATTTTACCACTGCTTACAAGGGGTTTCAATTGTGAATGTCTAGAAGAAAAGAAATAGACGCAAGTGCTTTGCAGTCAATCACATTCCATAGCGGTGAGTTATATACCCCGTTTTGGTTATTTAGGTCCGTAAACCTTAAAAAGATATTTATTGGAAAATAACTATAGTAATATATATTAAACTAACTAATAACTAATGTATCTATTAGACACATTATTCTCGACAAATTACGTCGTTTTCGTAAAATAGACGGATTAGCAAAATAGATAGCGCTGCAATTGCGATGTAGACAACCATCGCTGTACTTCAATAATAAATACGTTGTCAGGTTGCCTGTCATTCATTACGTATTAGGTACTTACTTCAAATCAGGTAGGCTGCGACTTCTCTTTATGTTTTGCTGTGCAGTTGTCTACATTATATTGACTTAATTTCTTTAGTACTAAAAATTACAAAGAAACCACGGAGGTTTCTTTGTAATTTTTAATGAATTGAGCTTAATTAATTTTTTATGTAGGTACGTAACATAGAGTTATTACCTAGGGTTTTCACGCGGCGTACTCGCGAGGATAACTGTAGTGTAGCTTAAAATCGTAAAATAATTATGATAAATAATTAAATTAATTATGATGATAAAGTATACCTACAGTTGGATTTTGTTGAACACGAAAAAACTCAACCTAACCCATCTTAGGGTAGGTTAACTGATAAATTTATGAAACGTTACAGTAATTTAGCTCACAAGTACATCAATATAACACATAGATTAAAGTTGACAAAGATAACTATAAAATAAATATAAAAAATAAAAACTTCGTTTAAAAAAACCGACTTCAAAAACTAAAATGTATAAAATAACTTATTTCTAAAGCTATTATTATTAATATATATTATCTAAAACATCTTAAAGTCGGTGCTTAGTAATTTTCAAAATATAGTAATTTTTATGTTTTATTTTGCACCGACTTCAAGATGTTTTAGATAATATATATTAATAATAATAGCTTCAGAAATAAGTTATTTTATACATTTTAGTTTTTTCGTTTATGAAGTCGGTTTTTTTAAACGAAGTTTTTATTTTTTTATTTGTTAC
The DNA here is from genome assembly GCA_949752895.1 of Dendrolimus pini. Classification (NCBI taxonomy): domain Eukaryota; kingdom Metazoa; phylum Arthropoda; class Insecta; order Lepidoptera; family Lasiocampidae; genus Dendrolimus; species Dendrolimus pini. The sequence goes on from OX457143.1 coordinate 7,457,658, forward strand.
TTTTTAGTGTCTAGCTATGTATGGGTGGACCTACGAATGGTGCCGCGCTTCTTAAAAAATATAGGTCCCAAGAAACGGGAACAAAAAAATGATCGTAAAATGAAAACTACTGGGCCAAACTATGTAAACTTTTTAGGGGACCACATGGCAGCTATTCCGCGTCGAACAAAAAAAGAATCACGTAAATCGAATCATAAATCTCAGAGTAATCGGTGTGCATATGAAACGAAAAGGAAATTTTTTTCATAAAAAATGTTCATAAAATGAAAACTACTAGGCCAAACTATGTAAAATTTTTAGAGGATCAATTGGAAGCTATTCCGCGTCGAACAAAAAAGAATCATGTAAATCGGATCATAAATCACGGAGTAATCGGCGAACATACATAAAAAAAAATAAGCAACAAAAAAAAAGATCCCGACGAATTGAGAACCTCCTCCTTTTTTCGAAGTCGGTTAAAATATAACAATAAGTAAGTATCAATCTCGCGCGAATAAATTCACCGCTAATAAAAATAAATCTTAAAGAAATTACATACATTACATTACAAACTAGTTGCAATTAAGTCAAAGAATGTATTCAAGTGAGAAACAACATGTCAACAACTTTATCAGGCTGGCAAAACAAGTCTAGCCTGAAAGTCTTTGAAACCAGAAAACAGCCACCCACGCTCAAAATTGCCTGTCATCAGCTATACAAATTTCCAAGATATTCCGACTTTCAAGTGTAGTGCATAGTATTAAAGCGGAATGATCGATATAAATTACGTGGGTTTAAAGGAATTTCGCGTAAAACTGTCTATTTGTAAATGTTAGCTAATAAATTTGAGATTTTATAGTGCGAATTGAATGTAACGAGTTACAATTTTGTGACGTTGATTCTTTAATTAAATTTTGCAGAATTTGTCTCCAGTCTCATATCTGTGGTTATAGGTATTATTCTTCAAATACAGCTTCGCATGTTTTGTGCATCTAGCCAGTGTCAAGTATTTATGAATGTTTATATTTTAAAATAATCTTCAAGCAATTCGACACAAAAACGGAATCATAACTTCCCACATGACGCTAAACAAAGTACTCACTCTTGTATCAGCTCGGAAAGTCACTTTCACTAATAATTGTAACTTTCTACGCAAAGGTACACAATTTTGGCTAAAAATAATTATTAACATTTTTATAACTAGGATTCATTTTGACTGAAGAGATTTAGGAAAGTTGAAGATGAAGCGAAATGTTTTTTTTTTACTTTTATGAAAAAAAAACTTAATCAATAAAACATCATATGACATTCAAATAACTTTAGGGCATTACAAAAAGAAAAGCAAAGTGCATAAATCCTTTGTTGATGCGTTGTTACTTTTACGTAAACAAGCCATACCACTCAGATGATAGTTTAAAACTATAAAAACGTTTTATCCAAGCTGCTTGGTGCTTAGCGTCAAGTATTAAATCGTTCAAGTTTTATAATGCACCAGAGTATCAAGACCTGTTACTCCATATTCGTTGTTTCAACAGGATAGCTCAGTCTACTTTAGTCCGTCATTAGTTTTGATGTAAGTTATAATTGTAATTGCTGATGGTGGCGCCACTGTCATTTACGGCTACGAGGTATTGTTCTACATTTAAATGCACTAGAAGAATAGACAATATGCGTTAATGGATTGTTCTCAGTTTGAAGTTTGAAAATATAGAACGTAACAGAGCGTTTCATGTCTTTTTTATTTTATGGCTTGGTTTCTAGACCTTTAAGCAAGTCTGTTTTGGATATCAGCATTTCACAGGTTTTGCATAATTTAGGTATTCAATACGTTTTTGTATAACGGGTAGTGTTTTAATAAGTCACACAAGTGACGGGGGCACGATTTAAGTGCTTTTGCTTTTCATGTCGCATTAAAATTAAAAAGTTTAAAACGGATTTGTGTTACTTTTTTCTAATTACAAAAACACAACACGTATCATACAGTCTTTATTTGTTTTGATCGGTCAATAATCATCACATGTCGACTAAGTATTTATTTAAACAGTCGAAATGTCTCTCAAAATACTAATAAACGTGAATTATTTATGTTAGCTTATAAACGTACCCTCTATAAAATTATATGATCAATGGATCATTGGCACCTGCTTTCGTTGGAATATGCGCCCGCGCAACCTTAGATTGATCGCATATGTCAGACGAATGAGTAAGCGATTACCGAAGATGACGTGTTTGACTTTAATATAGTTGCCAACGTTTGAGAATTGAAATGGAAAATGTTTCAGAATTGCACAGTTGTAAGTAAAGGAATGTCACAAAATTGGCTGATTATTTTTCTTGCTACAAGAACTCTGTCGTTTGGTGCTAGCTAAATATCAAATTACAATTTAGATAAAGCCAGCGTAGACATTATGGGGTATGGGTTCACGTAAAGCTTTGGCCTTACGGCTAACTTCTTGAAAAATTTTACAAAGCTGAAATAGTGAGAAACATTTAGTCTAGATAAAAAGCAATGACCAGACTTTATACTTAATTTTTTGTCTTCGTATTTTGAAATACGAAGCAAGTTGTCCAATCATTATAACGTTTAAAAACTAATGAAAAGTATTGCATATGTGTTTCGCCTAAAATTATTAATTACTTGATTTCAAACCTTATAGTCGTAATAACACAGTCGATATAAATATGAATATTCATACCGAAAAAATAATAATTTCAATTTGATATCAACTCTATTTTCAAAACAATAGAGGTGATAATTGACTGTGTGTTAGATATGATAACTTTCCGTTAGTTCAACATAACTTAGTTGATTGATTAGTCGATTATCTAGTGTTTTTAATTGTTATCGACAATCGCCAGACGATTATTGATGGAGTCATAGTTAATTTAGAAACTGCTGTTTTGTCGAAAAAAATAGTTTTAAGGTGAAAGTTTATGAACGAAACATCTTAGGCAATATGCCAATAAATACATGTAATGAAACTTCATCCATAAATATGCTCTAGGTAGTTTTCGAGAAAAGTGACTTGTGACACACAAAGGTTTGTCAGGTGCTACGGCATTGTCTCGTCTTGATAGCTAACACTCCTCGTTCTGGCTTAAAGGCCTAGTTGCCAAGCCATAAATATTATTAAAAAAAAACCACTCCTCGTTTATAGTATGCCGCCATAGGAACCTTGAGTTGTGTTCCGGCATCTATGGCCGGGTTCTAGATCAAAGACCGGTAGTCCATTGGCAGCTGGTATGGCAAGTGGCAAATAGGCAAGGGCAGCCACTTTTCACCAGGTGGTCCGTTAATCTGTCTGCAATACTCCAGTAACAAAAAAAACGACAGACTGACATGGAAATCTCGATTTAATAAGTCTTTTTGTCTTTCCAAATTGGCTGCGGTACCCTTAAATTATTTTGTAGATTACATAACAACCACACATATATTCATTTCTCGCAGCTTTGCACACGTAAATAAATACATGTATTAAAAAGCTGTGTTTTATTAAATATTAAGAAAAATTGTTAAGTAAGAAATCAAAATACTGTATGTGTCCATATTTTTAATGTATAAGATTTTGTTTGAATATTTGTTTCTTCATTTTGAATGGCTAGGTTGAACATAATTTGGGACCTTGGGATACAATAATTTTTCGTCTAGAAATAAATTATTTCCTTGGAATTAAGTTTCAAAATTTAAGCAAGCGAATCAATATGGAAAAGTAAAAATATATATAGTCTCCTAAAATTAAAAGCTGTACAATGAAATCATCAAAGGTATGATTAGTAAATTTTGAGATATTTTGCGGGACTCGAATTAACATGCCGTTGGAATTATTGTAGAGTTTATTAGAATTATACAAACACGTATAACACAGGTACAAATATAACCGAACACAACAAATCCAAACGTAATGCAGAAGGTCATAATTCAATAAAACGTGCAAAGTCCGTCACTAAAAGATTCCTGATTGTATATACACACACACATGTTATATGTACACACATCTCACGTTCGTGGTTCTCGTTCCACTGACTCCTCCCTCGATCGGGCCATTGTTTTATACTGCACAAATGCAATATATCCGCCCGGCAACGTGGACCGAATTTCCTAGAATCAGTTTTTACTTTAAAATCCGTAACACCTGGCTAATGATTACAATACAACAATAGGCCGTATGCCAATAACTAAAAGTAAATAACTAAATAAATAAAAGTAAACAAAAGAAGAAAATAAGAAGTAAAAGAATTTCAATGTTACTAGTCTAAATGCCGAAGGGTATTAAATGTGCTTTGTTTCTGATATGCAGATGGTTTTTGTTTTTGTCGGATCAGAACGATTCTAAAGAAGTTTTACTTAAAAAAATTGATTTTTGAAGTAAAAATTGCTTTAGAATCGTTGTGATTTGAAAAAAGTGACACTAAAAAGAGATAATACATAAAATTCAACCTTATAGAATACGAAATAAAACACATTTCTCTTTACCCGTTAGTATTAATTTTCAATTAAAATAAAACTTGAAAGATTTTAATAAATTTTAGTTCTGTCTGTGTATATATACTTAAGGCAGATATTCTTTTATACGTAGATCAAAGGAAATTTTGCCTATCACCGCATTGAATTTTGAACTTTATGCTAGTGACTTAAAATGTAATTCATATTGAATTTCTTGAATTACAATATGTTGACGGATCTACATCCGCCATAGCCTACGCTAAAGGAATTATATTTTTATTAATAAAAGTTAGACAAGCATTATCTGTGAGTATATTTGTCTGAAGTTTCACTTCTAATGCGTGTGAACTGCACATAAACACACATTTTTTAATATATTAAGTTACTGTCCGATTAAAAACCGAAGGCGCAGTTAGTGTCCAAATTTGTTCATCACTTTGTCAATAAATTCAGTATCGTCCTCTACACTTTTCCTGTGAACACGGAGCTTGCACAGGCCGCTTAGCCTCGCGTCTCCCATCCCATTTGAATTTAACTTTATTTTTATCTACATAATATACATTTTTAATTCTATATTTTATATTAATTAATAGTATAATGTGTAGATGCAGATGCACTTCCCTAAAAGCAATCCTGGCGGCGTCCATGGATGCTTTACTGCTATTAAGTACTATGCCCATACATTTTATGACGATTGTCCCTTTATAATCAGGTTATTCATTTGTCCTGACATAATCAGGGGCAATAAGGCCACCCTAAACCGAAACAGCCCGAGGCGCCAGCACCGAGGTGTCTGCAGCCTAATTATATGTATTGAACACTCTCAACTTAAATATTTATTCACATAACCACCAATCTATTAAGAACTCTAACACTATAGATGCAAGGTCAAATTTTAAATAAACAAATAGAGTCGTTATCGAGATGTCTTATAAAAAAGGGTGTAGTCAAAAAATTAGCGTAAAAACGTATTTAATTGCGTTATGATTAGGGGTTTGTTTTTGACAAAACTAACAAGCTGTTCCTTTTTTAAATGAGCTAATATATTGTTTTATTTTTAAACAACTGGCAGATGGTTTATGGCTATGTTATGGGGTAAATTGGGTGAGTTGTAGTCAAATCAATTCGGGTAACTCCTTTTATCAGGGAAGTTAAAAGTCACAATTTACACTCCAAAGAAACTGGATAGACTATAGAGAGGGTTAATCAACTCTTGCGTGTATTGTGAATAAAACAACTTTCTGTAAGATAGAGGCCACCATCCCTGGTCTAGAGAATGCCGCTATAGCAACCCTGAGTTGTGTTCCGGTATCAGTGGATAAGTTATTCCCTTCTTCGAGGCTCGCAGTACATTTATAGTACCTAGGTGTTGCAAATATCTATAGGCGCCCCTTAACCACTTTCTATTAAGTGGGCCGTCAAGCCTATATATAGCCTTCCTCAATCAATGGGCTATCTAACACTGAAAGAATTTTTCAAATCAGACCAGTAGTTCCTAAGATTATCGCGTTCAAGCACACATACAAACAAACTCTTCAGCTTTATATATTAGTATAAGTAATATATGATATATTCACGTCACTATTGTATTGTGTCAGAACGGCCATCATAACATACAGTAGGTGAGTTAGTATAAATGTAATGTAAATCAACAATAAAGACTACCTTTATAGATTACTTTTAGAGTTTCCAACCGTACTTTAATATATAAGTATAGTTATCGTACCTACTATATTTTAGCCAATTATACTATATATTATAGAAAAATAATATAGTGCGAAATGTATTACATTTTCATCGCTAATTCAATTGTCGTGCTTTTTATTCAGATTCTTATTATCATTTTTTTTAAATAGTTCAACTTTGCTGGCCAAGGCAAAAAATAATAATTACAAATGGAAAATTCAGTGATGAATTTTTTTTTATTGCAGGAGTTCATCACACAGGCAGACGGCCCACTTGATGGAAACCGGTTACAATCGCCTATGGACATTTGCAACACCAAAGGTGCTACAAATGCGCTGCTGCTCTCTTAAAGGAGACTGGAACCCGGTCACTAATGCCGGAACACAACTCAAGGTTGTTATAGCGGCATAGTCTAGACCAGGGGTCGTAGCCATCCAGTTGGGCAAATACCCTACCACCTGGCAAAAAAAATAGAATAAAAAAAATCCCCATAATGTTCCTAAAAGTACTAAAAAAATGGTAGTATATACCTATTCCTCAAAAGAGGTGGCAAAACTAATTGCTGTATACATATTTCAGTTGTGGTCGCATGTTGACGTCCTAACTAAAAATAACATCGCTCATTTCGTATTTTGGCACAAAACCGTTCGTTATCTAGTCCTCGCTTTGTTTAACACGATTCCCGGTGAACGGTAAGTCGGCACCGCTATCAATCACTCGAGCAATCAATTATGGGCCCGCAGCCCCGCGCCGTATACCACACAACCCACGGGACTTGCCAAGGTATCTCGTGAAAGCTACAGATACCAAATCAATAAAAACGGCTTTTGTAGACGAAAACTTTACGTGTTTAAGCTTTTCTTAGGGCTTGGCATGGTTTTGAGCTTCAAATTCAAATGTTCTGACGAAGAATATCTTTAAGGTTACACGGACGTATGAAAATAATTGTATTTATTGTATAATAGAATTTCAAAGCAATTTTAGTTACTGTTATGATATTTATGATATAAATGTTCTTTAAGAAGCCTTCAAGTACTTCTACCACAAGTCGTGCTAGCGTAATGGCTAGCGCACGCGTCCCAGGATCAAAGGGCGCGGGTTCGATCCTGGCCGGAACGCATGCACCACTTGGGCAGTTTTCTGACCTAATGTGCATATTGTTTCAAATACTACGTGCTAACAACGGTGAAGGAAAACATTGTGATGAAATCTGCACATCGAGATAACCGATGTGTCAAGGCTGCCAAGCTGCCTTGGACAAGCGTGGCGGATATACTGTCCGTCCTATAATGGGAGGTCCGAGCCCAGCAGTGGGAAATTTATGTGCTGTTTTTATAAGAGCCTTCCGACTTACTCTAACTCAATATGAAGAGGACCGTAAGTCGTATAGTCAATTTACCTACAAGCATCAAGAAATTCCCCATGTACTTGAAATTGGGAATGAGCTCCTAGACGAGAATTTTCCAAGAGTGCTGGGATATGGATTTTTTTAAAGGTATCATGAAACTACTTTGAATACTCTGTGCTACTGAATATATTTTTTTATTGACATGTTAATTTTCTTACTTTTTATATGATTAAATTACATTTTTTCTTCATTTATATTATTTTATTCATGTACTTATAACAGATAACACAAAGACAACAGATAGGAAATCTAAAAAAAATGTGAATTAAATCGTGAAATCGTGTTTCCTTCGTTTATATAGTCCATTCCAGGTTTTTTTTAATAACTTCAATGTACAGACACAGCAAGTGTAGGTAGCATTTTACAATATTATAGATTAATTCAGATAGCAAACAATAAACGCGGAGGAAGTCGCGAGGAACAACTAGTATATAAATTCTAACTAATTTTTAAGATTGTATTATATTGTATTGATAGAATAGATTATATCCATTCTATCTCCGGTAAGTTCTTCCTTAGTATGACGCGTGATGATGAACTCTGAGGGAATTCTCGTAAACACAAAATCTTCCTATCAGTCATGGTCGTAGACCATTATTCTAAACAAGCTACACAAAATACAACGCTATTTGAACATCGTTATCCCGAAAACAAGGAAATTACACGGATGAATAGACTCGTATCCAAACGCGTTCAGTAGGTGAAAAAAAGCTAAAGTATAATAGTTCCAACCCAACCATAAATAATAGAATCATTAACATCTGCCTTTATGATTTGGACCATCAATTTTAGGAATCAATAATGCCTAAAACACACTAGACAAGTCATCAATATATCGATCGGCTGGGGAAACTAGGTAGTCGGTAGCAAACTGACAATGACAGATGTCATTACCATATAAAACTTTAGGGCTGTATGGCACTGAGTTAAATTTATTATAAAATCTTTTCTTTGGTTACACTTAATGTGGGTTTTTGTTTGGAAAACTATATTAGTTTATTTCTTAAAAAAAGAGAAACATCACTGTCAGGGATTTAGTTATTTATATCACATGAGATTACTTTTGTTATTATTGTGGAAGTTAAAATTGATTATATAGGTAATCAAGTATTGTAGGGAGGACTTAAGCACTTGAGGGGAGACTTAAGCATAGAATGAATAAAACTGTATTCTTGCGATACTTTTCAGGCGCATGACACAATTGAATAGATTTTCTATTTTGGCCGTATAATATTAACTCAAGCGTCGATTTATGGTTAAAATTGTTTTAAACTTGAAGACAGTCAGTCAGTCACACTGGTTAAGATATAAAACTTAAAGATCTTTATTATTACTCTTATTTTCTTCGTTTATTTCAATTGAAATAAGCGTCGTCCAACATTCAATGCTCGAAAATTGGGGTCAATTTTATAAAATTATCGCTGTGTATACAGGGCATTATATCCTTGTAGTACAAATTGAACTCTAGTTTACGGGGCGTTGCCGGAAAGGCACTGTTTTGACGGTTATTTTTTCATTTCCTTTTATGTAATGTAAATTTGTAAACAGGTATTTCATTCAGCAATAACCAATAACACCTTATTGGTTATTGCTTAATGACTTTGTAAAAACTATCTATTCGACAGATTTCTCTGTTTTAGTTAATCATTAATATGTTTTAGTTGATTATTTTTTAATATTTGTTTTTCTAAAATACTATATGAGGATTTTTTGAAGTGTTAAAGTTAAGAAAAGTTGCTTTTTTTTTAAAGAAAAGCAGGAAAATTCAAAAACTGTTGGCTGTGCGTTGTAAGCTTACTTATGTGGTCACAACAAATATGCCGCAGATTATTATGAAGTTAAAGTGAAAAAGTATATAGAGTACACAATGAAACTGTAATATAATCATATGTTATTTATTTTCACAAATCTATTTGAGATAGGTAGACTAAACTAATAGTGATGTTGAAGTGAAAATAAGTTTTTTTAAATGTCGAACATTTTGATATAAAAAACCTTTCCTGTGTATTTTTCTAAAATTTTCTTTGGGACTCATAAGCTGAATATTGCAGGCTTTTTCTTTTATATCTTCTTCTTCTGAAGATATTTTTATGTAGACCCTAGGTAATCGTCAAATTTTGAAGTCCCAAAGTATTTCCCAACTAAAAGTTTTTTAAAATAAAAAAAATAAAAATGTCTACTAACCAAATGATCTGAGTGGGGGTCTCTTGGCGCACTAGGTGCCGGGTTGGGCCACAGCAACTTAGACAACATCCGTTGACTTTGGCTATAGATGAGCTCCTACGAAGGAGAGAAAACGAACTTTAGTCATATATGAATAAGGGCTATTTAAGCCTGACTGCTAACAAATCTAAAAAAAAAACCTAAAATTATTTAATCGCGTTCTCTCTAGTACCTAGATTCACAAAACAGCTCTGCAATTATTAACAAAACAAAATATTGATGTTCGAAGAGCTGGTCCTACCTCGGATAACGGACCTGTATAACAATCCGACGAGGTAACTTTGCCAAACCTTCTCTGCACCTTACCTATGGAAAAAGGTAACTTAACTAATATTATAAAGAGGAAAGATTTTTTTATGTTTGTATGTAACGAATAAACACAAAAACTACTAGACCGATTTCATCTCATCTTTCTCCATTGGAATGCTACATTACCCCTGAGTATCATAGGCAATATTTAATTTAAATAATCGGGTTCTAAATTCTTTTAAAAGGAAGACAACGTCTGCCGGGACCACTAGTGCTAAGTATGTTAATAATTTTAATGCGCGTGCTTACATATACTATGTTAATTTATTTTAATGTATAAGATTAAGGACAAAAATATTTTAAATTTTCTGCATGTTAGCCGTTTTTTTCAGAAACTACTATATGCTTAGATGAAATATTTCGATTCGATGTTTTCAATGAATACATCGATATTATTAAGCGATATTGCGTCCCTATTTCTATAACTCTGGTAATTTAAGTGATGGGGTAATGCCAGTTAAAATACAGTAATACTAAGTATTAAATTTATTTATAGCTATGTTATTTATTATTTATATCTATTATATTTCAATTTCCTTGTGTCATAGTGTATTTTTCATATTGTTTATAGACTTTTTTTAATTTATTGTCCAATATCCTTACATTCATACACATTAAAATAATCGACTGTGGCATAGAAACCTCATGGGTTTATTCGTGCCGCAGAGAGTCGTGTAGCATAAATTAGGTTATGATACATAGTACTATTTAAAAAAATAAACTTACACAATATTGTTATATCAAAAATAGGAGCTAAAAAGACTAACAGACAGACGGTGCAGCTGATGGCAAGTGGTTACCACCGCCTACGGGTTTTTACCACTAATGGTCGACTCCTATATTTTGCAATCCATCCACTTGCCTTACTATCGTTATAAATATAAGATTACTCGTATGGAGCTTATGACTAATTTTAACCACGCGATTGTAACGCAAATGAACATTTAATAAGATTAGGAACCGGCGATGTATCGCATACGTCATCAAGACCAAAATTTTACTTAATATGCCTGGCAATACTACTCGATGTCCGAGTATTTCTCGTAGGTGCCTGTAGATGTTGAATGAGCGAGTTTATTAATAATAATAACACGTTTTACGAGACCTGCGTCCGTACCTCCGGCTATCTTGCAGTTAACGTTGTCTACATAAGTAGACAACATTTGGTATTAATAATAAAAAATATTTATGTTTTATTGATAGTTTAAAAAATATTTATTAATAAGAATTAATTATATGCGCTAATTAGTTAAGGCTTAAAGATAAATATGTTTCTTTACATATTATAGAACAGGAGATATATCGTATACGTAAATCCATTTTAAATCTAAACGATGTTTATGGTATACTCCATATTTCAGGTGGTTACATGTTGCAACATGTATACTTTCATGAATTCTATTATAATTTCATTCTCCTCAACAGTTTTCTTTTTCTACTTCCACTGTTTTACATTCTATTCATAGCCAAGTTTCTTTTTCTAAGTACATCAATGAAAAGGTATTAAATATCCTGTGAGTTCATTACGTTAAAAAAAACAAGTGTTAAATTTAAGTTGTTTACATGACTTAAGATAAGAGACTCAAGGTGCTACTGAAAAGTAATCAAAATATCAAATTGAATATGCTTCTAAATCTCTCACTTCGTAGGTTCAAATATGAACAACTGTCCTAAAATACTAAATACAAATTACAGCTTCTTTTTAATAACTTATAATTGTTCTCATATATAAAGTGAATTATAAAAGTTTTTTGATGTGAAGAAAGAACTTTCTTTAAACCGAAAACTATAATGTTTAAAATGTGCAATAAAAATGGATGCAAAGCAAAAGTAAAAGGTAAACCAAATGTTTTTAACAACTGGACGTTAAAAAGTATAACAAGACCGTAATTATAGGTTGGGCAAACTTCTCGCCTGCAAAACAAACAGACTCGACAGAGCACCACCCGAACTCAGAGAATACGTAATAGCTTTAATATTTCTGAATTTTCAAGGTTTATTTTCGGAAAAGTATATTTGCATAATATTTTTCGTTGGTAGCAGTTTAGTATATCGTAAGCGACTGATACGACACTTTTTACGGGACATGTCATGTGTGGAAGTATTAACTGTTTAGTCAGTTAATTGTCGGGTTTCAGTATCGAGCTCAAAAAATTCAGTCAAATATGGATTCCAATGGTCTCACAATGAAAGACACTGAAGTCTACGAAATGAAGGAGTAAGAAAGTAAAGTGATTCGAGATTCGGGATCGAAAAGGTTAACTATCTTGATCTTGTTGATCATTCCGTAATGCTTGAAGCGAGAGTTTCAAGCAATGCGTTCTGCCCACATCGGGGTGTCACATTTGTATATTATATATATATGACGTGTTATATTAAATTAAAATATTACACACATAGAACCAGGTTTTAAAATAACATCTTTTAAAATATAATGATATAATATAAATAATTTTAATTACTGTTTAAACAATTAAGAATGCGCTATTCGATTCCTTATACTCTTATGACGTATATACTTGGTACACTCGTAAAAAATCTATGAAGCGGCTACGTTTAAAAAGATTATAAAAAAGATTGTAATGACTGTCATCTATTTTATTAGTGGTTTTGTACAACACAATACTCTTTATTGTACACACACATTTACTTTAGGTATCGGAACACAAAAAAATGAAAAAAAGGCATGTGCGTCTCGGGACGCCCGACAGAAGTGATAACTTAAACTAATCGAACGTGAGAGAAAGGGAAGTCAGACAGACTGCCGCCGTAACGCGTTACGTAACGAAGCGGTTTACCCTCCCACAAGAAGTTACCACTTCAAAAAGGCGTGTGCATCTCGGGATACCCGACAGAAGTGATAACTTAGCCTGCCTACCGCTGCCGAATGCGTGAGAGAAAGGGAAGCCACACCTACTGGCACTGTAACGCGTTACGTAACGAAGCGGTTTACCCTTTCATAAGAAGTTATCACTTCAAAATCAAATATACTTATTTCCAAGCGATTATTTCACATTTGACGTTTGTACCTTTATTAAGTTACACATTTCCTGGCAGTAAAGCCCACATGAGCAAATGACATAATTGTCGTACTTTATTGTTGTGGGTGACGTAATAGTGAATTATGTTATGTGAGTCATGTAACGCAGATTATTAAACCATCGACACCATTCGTAAATAAGTCGAAAGAAATAGATTTGAAAATTAAAAATGTTCTACTATAAAGAAAAATAACACCTCAATTATTATGTGTCGTTTTGTTTTGCCGAATTAAAAATAATGATAATTTTACCTTTTTTAATTTACTATGACAACTGAGTCGGTCCGTCGGTATTGCCAAATAACAAATGTTTAAAATAGCGTATTGTCGTTCTAATATACAAAAATGGCTAATTTAATATATGGAAAATATGTTCATTGAAATGTGGTTGAATATTTAGCAAACACATATAACTTATCTAAGTTAAATTAATTAAAACTTATTTATAATAATTGAAGTCAATTTTTATAACAAATCGAGTCGTTAACGCATTAGAACATTACTAATTGATCCGTCATCGAGCTGTCAAAAGTAAAATAAATGCTTGGAAAGGGTATCAAAATACGTTGTAACGGTTTTAATCGCTACATTTTATTTGTTTTTTATTTCGGCAACGTTGAAATCGTTAAAACATTGTTCCAGTGGTCGTTAAACGAGAGATATAATTATTTAATAGAAATATCCTGCTTTTTGTATTATTTTAATTATACAAACTTAATATATACAACAATGGATATTTAATACATAATATCCATTGTAACATTAATACGTGTGTATCTCTCGATAATTTTCACTCGACAAAACAAACAAAAAAATTGACATAAAAAAAGAAAATATCACATTCAAAATTCTATTCTATGAGAAAAATAGGTTTTACACCAATGAGACTGCAACAACAGCGACTATTACACAATTATGTGCAATAGTCGCGAAAACCTATGAAAAATTAAGTTGAAATCGCGTTTAAAATCATTAAAACGTAGTTGCTGTTCCACGTTACAGTCGCGATGCCTATTAAAAAGCTTAAAACCTTTTTTTAACTAAATAATTATTCTACATCATCTGTGAATAAGACAGGCGGAGTCTATGTTCATAAATCGAGTCTCAATTATAAATTAATGCAATTAATCATTTTTTCAGCACCTGTCTCTGTTGTAATACGTAAAAAGATGACGCTCGCTCGCCAAAGTGATTAATTGAACCGACATTTAAAACTTTATTAAGATTTTAGCAATAGATAAAGTTAATTGAAAGTAATAATGCACTTCATTTGTTATTTTAGTTGTTACAAATTAATAGTTAAGTGTTTATTAAAAAGTTTGTTAGGGCATTAGGGAGAGAGGAAAAGAAGTAAAATAAGAATGATAATAACAATCCATACTCATAGATATTAACTGTAATATGCCCGCGATTTCTTCCACGCTTGACTTCAAATTCCCGTGGGATTCCCAGGGCACAAAGAAGAGAATGTAAGTTTAAGTGAAAACTGTGTTGACGCTCGAACAACTATAAACCGCTCCCGGGGAAATTCTCGCGGGATTCCGAGGATAAAAACTAGCGTAGATTTTAAGTCTAAAAATTTGCTGTCAATCAGCGAAAACCGCATCAAAATCGGCCCAGTAGTTTTTATGTGAATCCCGAACAAACAGATAAGAAATTTGAAAAAAAAATGGCATCGTGTTCTCCGTGTATATAGCCTATTCCAGTTGTTTTTTTTAATCGCTCCAATGTACACGGCAGGATTAGAAATTTAAAACATTATATACTCCGCTTATGGAGACGAAATTTTTTCTTATTTGAATTAAATCCTTCAGGCTTCGCAACTATACATGAGATGTATGATTTTTTATAAATTCTGATTTTGATCATTCTGTCTATATTACTAAGCGGGTATAATTTAGCACAGAAACAAAACGGCATTAATTCATTGGAAATATAATAGAATAAAGAAAGGTCAGGTTAAAAGCAACATCAAATAAACATCCATGTATGAAGAGACAAATGAAAGTAAATGAAGCGAAAGTTGTTTGTCAGGTTCGTCGCAAGTGAAGATCCATAGTCTCTGCCTACCCCCATGGGGAACAGGCGTGATAATAATGATGTATGTATGTAATTAAGGGAATAAATGTACCTAGGTACTTTTGCATACCCATTATTTATTAGATTGTATAATTTTTATTGCAGCATTTAGTGACGACTTGAGGTCAATATTCAGTATATTTATATGGAGTTAGAGTACGTTTTGAGGGTTCTTAAAGAAGCCTGCAAAATGACTTTAACCTGATATGAATAAGACGTAAGACGACGATAATTCGGTTTTAGTGAGTAAGATCGTTGGTTTTTACATATACTTTTTATTTTGTGGTTTTATAAAAATACACGTCATTGTTTCAAAATTCCTGATTCACCGCAAGAAAATGATTATAAAACCACATAACTGCCGCCTCACAAGTTAATACTACGACATCAGAATTTAATTTACAACTTTGCGAGTGGTGTTTACAGAAAATTACAGCCGCGCTGGTTACAAGAATGCTTACCGGCTGTAGTCTAGTCTAACAACACACCGGCCACTTAAAATCTGTTATTAATCTCCCAGCAATGTTCCTTTCTCTCGGATCTGTACGAAAACTAGTTGACAAATTCGACAAGATAACATCTTCAAGAACATGTTATTATGAAGCGTATAATGTCAAGAACTTAATCAGGTAGATCGGTGCGAGAGCCGAGGCCCGTTCGAAGGCTGTAATTAGCGGCCAGTTGTGGAAATATGAATGGAGCCGGGCGCGGCGCCCGCGCAGCCCGTACGCGATAGACGCGCCGCACGCCGCGGGCGAACCCTACAATGTTATATTCGTTTTATAAAAGCAATCTTTGTTAACAAATATGTATGGTATGATTACCGCATATCGCGCTGAATCTTGCAATGATATAACATTTTTAAATCGCACGACTCCCAGCGTGACATCTGGTCGAAGTAGATCTACGACCCAGTCCTAAGATATTGGCCGATAAAGCCGAATGGGGGACTTATATGGTTAGGCCTCCGCGGCGACGAGACGCCGACAGAGCGAAAGATCAACGCTAATTAAGCGCCATAAAACCGAATATCGTTCTCGTACCGTCGTTACCTTTCACCGCGCGCCGGCCGACAACAAATCCTAACCGAGACGACGATGAAAAAACGAGAAATTTCCTCACATACACGAGGCCCACCTTACGATCCTCGTAATAGATTAATGATATGGCCTGCGAGGTCTGTATTTAAACGAAAGTCCTTAGAGTAGGCAGGGGTCGTCTGGTGAGCGCGCGAGGTGGCCGCGCGGCCGGTGATGACGCGCAGGCCGCCACCCGCGCGCGTGCGAGCGGGACGCGCACACCCGTGCGAGCAGGACACACGCATAATCGATAGAGGCGCCACCGGTGCGCCGCGGGGCGGCGCCCGCGTCGGCCCCACGCGCACAACACGTCTTATTGAGAAATTCTCGAGATGATGCATAATTCTCCTTTTGCTTTCCCGTGTAGTTATTTTACTCCCTGTTAACAATATTACTGATTCGGTGACCGAGCCCGCAGACGCATATATTATCGAGACCATGGTCCCTTTGGCAAAGTCGGCTTTTGTATACGAATCGATGAATATTTCGTTGATTTATAGCTCTGCATGAACTTGACGAGATAGAGTAGGCAGTTTTAAGAAGTCTTTACTAATTATAATAATTAATACTTTACATTTTTACTTAAAATATTAAGAACATTTATCATTTACAGTACTGAAAATTTATCATTACCATGTCTACTACATGCTTGTATAGTAATTCATATGTATGTAATTATGTATACATATTTCACAGAAATGTTTATAATTCCCATAAAATTTCCACTGACATTCCAATCAGATTACATTCCAACAAGAATGTTGGCAATCACATTAAAGCAGCCAATATGTCCCACCCCATTCTCCCGAAACGGCGAGCTGTTAAAACAGCAATCACGTGTTATCAGACAGTTATGCTAATAAGACATGCTAATTCCAAAAACCAACAAGCCGTGGCTCGAAAAAAGTCCAAAGACGCATTTCAACCGTCGGTTTGGAACCGAAAAAGGAGTAAAACAATGGTCAGACAGGCGCCAGCCCCAATTACGCGGGCCACAGTGGCCTAAACCGCCGATCTCGACGCACGTCGACATCCCAGGAATGCGTCGCTAGGCGTTCTCTAAATCTGCCTAACTAGACTTTTATGTGTTTCTGTCTGAGTTATCATTGCTATGAGCGTAAGAGAAAAGTTTTGGTGTCCAATAAAAAAGTGGCATTTTGTAACTTTGTTGCATGTTTTAACTTATAGTTTCGGAGATATTTACGCGGATATGAACTTAGATTAGGGCTGTAAGTTAATTTAGTTATTAATTAGACTATTTTTTTTTACTTTCACGGAAGTCTCCTAACACTTTTTAGGGATTAGTAGCCATAGAGATGAATGGATTCTACGAAGAATGACATGATGATTTGTGATGTGATAGAGTAGGTATGCCAGAGAAGAGGAGTATGGAAGGGGAAGATATATAGTGCCGACACCAAATTATTTGGCGAAGGTGGAAGACAAGAAAAGAGAGTAACCGTCTTGGTAAATATAGAACTATTACCAAATAGTCCTGTCCGTGTCACAACATGTTTCTAAGAAGTTACCAGGTCTTGCTGGATAAAGTTTGGCAGAATGGTATTGTATTCTTTATGTCGTAATAATGTGGTGGTTTAGTGCAAACGTGAATAATTCGTTTTTAAAATTTATATACAACTTCTGTGAACACAATTAAAGCGATAGATCCTAAAATACATTCAAGGAAGAATGAGTAAAAAAAACGTCCGAAGTAGGTAGATATATTATATTGAGATAGTAAATGAATTCCGAAATATAGGCTTATTAAAGTTATTGAGCAAAATCATAAAAGCAGGGAACGTTGATCACTTCTCTCCGCAATGCTTCATAGATCAATCATTAGATCATCATAGATCAATGTGAAAGAGCATGAGTGTGTCAGCCCAAGACTTGTATGGATTCGACTGAAAGTTGGCTTGACTCGGCTTTTTGTGGTTGGGGCATATGCACCATCAGACATGAGCTCGACTTACGTATCCCGACAAACCATAGAGGAAAAGAACAAGTTTTGGGAATGTTTGAGAGGTGTGCTGCTTACATGTAAGCAGAACGAAAAATTAATTATGTTAGGTGATTTTAATAGCTGGGTAGGCTTAAAACGAGATGGTTATGAAAGGGTGTTAGGTACATACGGAGATGAAAGAATAAATATGAATGGTGACTGTTTGCTTGAGATATGTTTAGAATGGAATTTGTGCGTGACTAATACAATGTTCTGTCACAAGAATATACATATGTACACGTGGGAAAATGTAAAAGGGAAAAGTATGATTGATTTTGTAATAGTAGATGAAAGATTGAGAAAAAACATTCTGGACACCAGATCATATCGGGGTACAGGCATCAATACAGATCACTTCTTAGTAGTATGCCGAATAAAAGATATTTTCAAAACTTGGAGGCACAAACATACCGATAAACATAAATGTAATACACTAGAAAGAATAAAAGTTGAAAAGTTGCAAGAAGAAGAAGTAAAAGTAGAGTATAAAGCAAAATTAGAAGAAAAATTTATTGAAATGAATGACATGTCCGAAATAGAAGATTTATGGATGTCCTTTAAAACCGAAGTTGTGGGTGTTGCGACTGATGTGTGTGGTATAACAAAAAGAAAAACGGGTAAATACGTAAAGAATATTTGGTGGGATAAGGAAGTACAGAGTGTAGTGAATGATAAAAAGAAAGCATGGAAGGATTGGTTAGCTTTAAGAGCTGACCTAAGACTGAAAAATACAAAAAAGGAGGATGTAGATGAAGCAAAAATTTTGTATAAAAGGATGAATGAAATAGTTAAAATAACAGTCAAAAAGAAAAAGAATGAGCAAAAAGATGATTTGGATAAAAGACTCTCTGAAGATTTCCAGAGTAACATTAAGTATTTCTGGAAATCTATAAAAAGAGCTAGAGGAAAGACAGTACCCTCTGAGCTCAATGTAATCAGGGACAAGAATGGAGACATTGCGAAAGGAGAAAAATGCATATTGAATCGCTGGAAAGAATATTTTGAAGGATTGTTTGAAAAAGATAAAGCGGATGTGGACAGTATGTCTGATGAAAAGGACTATAGAGAAGACAGTAGCGATAGTATAGGTATGGAAGAAATTATGAAAGCATTGAATAGTATGAAACTAGGAAAGGCTGCTGGGTATGATAGTATAGTTAGTATGCTAAAGTGTTGATTGAACGGGTATTGAAAGTAACAGAAGAGAAAGTATGGGATGTACAAGCGGGTTTTCGACAGGGAATGGGATGTGTGGACCAAATCTTTACCTTACGGTGCATAAATGAAAAGTTTTTGGCCAAAGGTCCAAATGTGTATTGTGCATTTATAGATTTGGAGAAAGCTTATGATAGAGTGATAAGGAGTGAACTGTGGTCAGCGCTAGCTAAGTATGGGATAACAGACAACCTGATACGATCACTGAAGTCCCTCTATAGTGATTCCAGTGCTTGTGTTAGGGTTAACGGCGCCTACACTGAATGGTTTAGCATTGAAAAAGGTGTTAGACAGGGCTGTGTAGCGTCGCCGTGGTTGTTCAACCTTTTCTTAGACAGTTGCTTGGACGATTTGAAAGAAAGTGAAAGTGGTTTAAGAATGAATGGGTTACTTATCAAATGTCTACTCTACGCCGATGATCAAGTTATACTTGCGTCATCGGAAACGGAGTTACAGGAGATGGTAACAATTATGAATGAGTCTTTTGAGAGAAAGGGTATGAAAATTAATGTGAACAAGACGAAAGTTCTGGTGTTTGAAAGAGATGAAAGAATGACAAGTTGTAATATACAGATAGGAAATCAAAAGTTAGAGCAAGTTAGTGAATTTGTTTACTTAGGCTGCATGTTTACCAGAGACGGAAAGCATGAAAGGGATATTGAAAGGAGAGTTATGGCAGGTAATAGGGTGAATGGAGCGCTAAATTCTTTTATGAATAGCCAGAAAGTGTCTGTAAAGGCACGCTTGGCTGCCCATAAAGGAGTGTTGGTGCCGACCCTGATGTATGGTAGTGAAAGTTGGGTATGGCAGAAGAAGCATGAAAGTAGGATAAACGCAGTTGAAATGAGAGCTTTGAGAAGTATAGTATGTGCGGTTAGCTTGAATGATAGGATAAGAAACAGTGTGCTAAGGGAACGTTGTGGTTTGAAAGAAGATGTAATAACAAGAGTGAAAAAGGAATGTTAAGGTGGTTTGGGCATGTAGAGAGGATGGATGAAAATAGAATCACAAAACAGGTATATGACAGTATTGTCAATGGTAGAGCTGTTGCCGGTAGACGAACATACCATGAACAATTATCAGAATTGTTAAAAAAAGGTCAAGTAAAAAGCATTTCAAATAAACGCGCATGTATGAAGAGGTTAATGAAAGTAGGTGAAGCGAAAGTTGTTTGTCAGGATCGTCGCAAGTGGAGATCCATAGTCTCTGCCTACCCCCATGGGAAACAGGCGTGATTTTATGTTATGTTATATGTTATGTTATTATGTCAATGTACTTAGTCCGTCGCAATTTATTCTGTTATGTTTAGTAAAAAATATAATAAATTACAAGAAACACTATCTTAATTTTTAAATTTAATATATTTAATTACAACATTAAGGGTTTTTAAAATAAAAGAAGTGAATAGCTTGTCTTAAGAACAACAGGTTAATTGATTCTTTTACCAACAGCTAATAGGTTGACTATGGTTTAGAAGCGACAGTCATGATTAGTAAGCTTTATATTATCGTTTTTAGTTGCCTAAAGCGGATAAGCAAGCAGAGAGTCAACCTATTGGAAAGTGTTGTCTATAGAGGTCATCAATAACAAGAATAGGTATCATAAAAGCGTTGATTTGTTTAGATTTGCGGCGTACAATATTATTAAATTGAACTATAAAATTAGTATGTCCCTTTTCAGCCAAATATTTTTTCTTTCGTTTTCTCCCATAAAGAAAGGAAGAAATGTAATGTAATGAAATTTGGCTAAAATAGATAGACGGGCGGATGGATAAATAAAACTAGAACGGGTTGAAATAGAGGATTATAGTTTTTATGGGAGACCAATAATTTCTCAAGATTATAGAAATAAAATCATCATCTATAAAAAATGCGATAGTAACTTAATATGTCCATATGTTAAGCTTACAAAGATAAACTATAAATAGCACTAACATAAAAAAATATTACAATGTAACCTGTATTAACGCCTTCTCTTTAAACAAGTGGCACGCACTAGAATTTAACCCGCCGCGCAGCCGCCGGGTAAACTTTAGTATATTATAAACACTTTGGACACACATTTAATTAATTCCAAATAATATAACTAAACAATTTCAACCTAATAAAAATAAATCTTTTAAAATTACCGTCTTGTTTTTACAATTTGGGCCCAATTTGGGCATGTGTGTATCCGTCTCCTTTTGTGACGCTTTTCTAAAGGTAGTGTAAAGCGAAAACTTCGACGGGAATCCTTTTCAATATCTTGTACTATAACGTTCTAGACTTGGGTAATTAAGTGTGGAAGCTGAGAGAAATGAGGTTGAACAATCTATCGAAGTTGAGCGGCAAAAGTCTCGGATCTTTTCTTGTAGTACATTAGAATAAAGACATGGACCGTTTCTATATGATAACAACCGTTCATTTGCCTTACCATACGGTTAAAATTTAACATAACGTTCCATACAAGTAATGTCAAAAACCAACTAATGGTAAGGCAAATGAATGAATAGTAAGATATAGGACCTGGCTGCAAGACAAAGAACTGTGGTTTAATATTATATATGGTTGGTATGGTATACAGTCTGTATGATGACAATTTCAAAGACAAATTATTACACACCTACGCTCATAACTAGTCATAGTACAGACTGTACAGAGCCAATAGGCGTGAGGTCATACATTGGACAATACCGGACATTCTAATCCGGTAAAGCGTAGGCCACTGGGCGGGACCGGGGGCCCGTGACGTCACAGCGCCGGACCAATAGCGGCTTGCAAACCTAATCTCATTGTCACCCTCACTTTGTACTGGCGATAACAAAAGTGTAACGTCTTGTTTTGACGAAGGTAAAGAATGGCGATTACAAAAGTGTTTCCAGTCTACATTCAGATTACTTAATGTTACTTAATATCTCAAAAACTACTCAAATGTATTTTTGTAACACAAACATTTCCAGAATTTTTTAGTTAAGTACAAAAAGGCCACATGTTATATGGATTTTTGGAAGCTAATATAATATCCCCATCATAACTTAGGTATATAAAGTCAATAAATGGACATGACTCACGGTACCATACTAAACTACATACCTACACAAAATAATCACAACAGTAGAAGTATGACTGTAATATTGTACAGCGGCCAAAAATGCATCCAGTAAGAAAACACAACGCATACGTAGATTATATAATTGTTCTTACTTCTTTGGTCCATATATAAAACTAGTCGTTACCGAGAAGAAGAACTATAGGCCGGTTCCTATATCTTACCGACCGTGCCTTACTAGCATTTAAAATTTGACATAAGTTCCATACAAATATTGTCAAAATTTTACCGACGGTAGGGCAAGTAGCTGAATAGTATGACACAGGAACCGGCCCTAAGACGTATCAAGACAAACGAACCAAATATATGACGATTACATAAGGGCTCTTTTTGTCAATAATAAAAATAATAACTTTGAAAATTTTGTATTAAACTTTTATCATCCTTAGACCACCATTGTTATCCCTTGAAAGACACATTTCCAACTTCATAGATCACTTTAAAAAATACAAACTATCGCGAGGAATGCAGGAAAATATTATTATTAATAGATCGATCTGCCTAACCCCAACTATGTCTATGCTCGTCCAATACTTCAGAAACATTGAATTATCACCTCTATTCATCTATTTTAAAGTCTATATTCGTATATATATTTGAGGACAAAAAGCAAGTTTGTTGAATACTAGGGTGACTGGAGTAGGGTTGTGACACAATGGTTGTATGGGATTAGGACGAAACTGTATGGAGGACGATAGCTTAAGTTATTACGTCACGCCTTAATGGCCGATGTTATGTTATTATTAATATGAATAACATTGATAAAAATAAGAATTTATTTTTTTAAACACGTGAATATTGATCACTATTAACATTGTACAACAAAAATTATATTTTCTTTAAATAATACCTTCTTTATTATTAATATCCGATTAAATTGTAAATTTGACTGTCCGGTCACAATATATCAAACAGTTTCCAATCTGACTAGCTTTATTATAAACTAACGATTCTTATATTTAACGGGTAACATAGGTGGTATTAATCTTATTAGTGACATCAACCGCTTATAGCAATCATTCACATCAATATTTTTTTGTAATGAAAACATATCTTACATTGTCTCTGATTACTAAAAACTATTTTTGTTATTATCGCTGCAACACGATACGTTATATCGAGCAAATCCTACAATATTATACGTTTTTTATGATAAACAGGTTAACGTTTGACCACGATCACGCCTAATATTAGATGATGATAAGGTCGAAGTGGAGCACGCTTACCTAGTAAATACTTATTCACATAAGACTTGAAGACTCCCGGATTGCACTTTTCGCGAAACTCCGACTCTAGCAGCGCATTTAAAGCTCTGCCGTACGCAGAAGCAACGTAAGTATCGACAGAGGTAGATAGAGATATAAACAAATATACTAAAAATCACTAAATTTGTTAGACTACTTCGGCTACTTAGTAGTTTTTTATATATAAAATTTAATAAAAAATAAGACAATAAAATAAAAAGACATGCAAGTAAAATTGTTTTATGCATCAATTTATATTTGTCAATGAAATAATTTCATATATCTATAATCGGACACATAGCTGAAGGTTGTTATAGCATCATACGGTTGTGGTAGCCATCCAGAAGGGCAAATGTCCTACAATCAGATTGTGAGTTCTTTTAACGCTTCTTTACTGGTTTTTCTTCTGTCAATTATTTCCTTTTTTTAAGTATTGTAAAGTATACGGGCAGGAACGGTAAAAGAATATCTATTCTTGCGGCCTGGTGCCCGTCATAAGAGGCCACAAAACAACCCACAGCCGGGTGGTAAGGCATTTGCCGGTCTGGATGGCTACCACTCCTGGTCTATAGTAACTCGCCATAACAATCTTGAGTTCTATTTCGGCATTAGTGGCCAAGTTCCAGTCTCCCTTAAAAGAGCTGCAGCACATTGATAAGTACCCTTGGTGCTACAGATGTCCGTAGGCGATGGTAATAGCTTTCCATCAAGTGGACCGTCTGTCTGTTGAACTCATGCAATTAAAAATAGCGGCACGGCAAAAAGGCTTTTGTTCTTCCACGGCCTTACGCATTCTTTCTACATCATATTGCTATGTTATTTCAAGAACTAAAGACCGTAGCCCACACAACCGTATTGAAGCTCTTTCTTATCTCCGTGTGACCGTAAATCGTGTATCGTCCGCGGCTAATCTCTTTGCGTTCGGGAGCACCTCAATTAACTTAAAACGTGTCCGCGGCCCGGCAATTAAATAGATAAACCGACGCTTCTGGTGGTCCCACGACAAACGGGACGGCAATGCCTTTGGATTGTTTAGAGGTTGGTATTTATTAGTCAATAATTTATTGTCAACAACACCTTAGAGTAATGTTATTCAAATTCCAATTTCAAAATTCATGTTTTTATTCAATATAAGTTCCACTGGAGAACATGTTTCGAGAAGTTCATTCATATATATATATATATATGACTTTCTCAATATTATATGTCAAACCGCGGGAAAAGGTAATATGCATACATAAATATGCTTCTTCACTGCTGGCATATGAAACGATTTTGATAAAATTTAATATGCTGGTATTTTAAAAACTGATATAATATTACAGCAAACATGTTTTTATTTATTTATGAAACGTTAAATTCTTTATAGCATTATATATGAATTTCATGACAACAACGCCATCTTGTTTTCAAGCAGTTAACCTTGGATCCCCTCAAGGGGGCGAGCAAGTAAACCAATGCGGAGGAGTGATACAAAAATAACCTATTATTATCCAATTAATTCAATTAATATGATGGCTACATCGCGAAATTCACCAAACAATTTTCTCATGGCGCTCAACAAATCGATTAAAACCGCTTTTATACTATCGAGTATCAGCATTAAAACTTGGATACTTGTTAAGGCGGTGGTGGGTATAATACCATGGATTTTTTTTTATCGTTGAGTATAACAGACAGGCTGACGGCCCAGCTGTGATGGAAAGTGGTTACCGTCGCTTATACATATGCAACACTAGGTATCACCAATGGGCTGCCATACTCGTAGACGGCACTGGAAACTGAGCACTATATTCAAATTCAAGTTTTATTCAAAATAAATTCCATTGGAGAACACTATTTTAAGGTCATATATGCAAGTCAAAATTTGAAACTACTTCCTATTCTATGTACAGCGCTTCGCAATGTGTTACGCCACCTACCGCTTACCAACAGGCTGGGGATTGTTTTGTCGCTTCTTAGGACCAGTCGCCTGCTTGGTCGCAGGAAACCTGACCACTAAATTCAAATTCAAAAGTTTTTATTCAAAATAAATTCCATTGGAGAACACTATTTTAAGGTCATATATGCAAGTCAAAATTTGAAACTACTTCCTATTCTATGTACAGCGCTTCGCAATGTGTTACGCCACCTACCGCTTACTACCTGGCTGTGGACTGTTTTGTCGCTTCTTATGACAGGCCGCCTGGTCGCAGGAATTAGTATTGTTTCTCCGTTCCTGCATGGATTGTTTTCTTCCATTATAATACTGAGTAAATTGGGGTAAAGAGATTTGCACTTCGCGCACAAGAAAGCGTTCCGTAGAGGTCCTGTTTTTATAATTGACTATGGCAGGCAGACCGGACACTTGAATGTGTATGGATGTATGGACGTTCGTAGCACCAGGGACGATGCCAACGCGTTTCCGGCCTCTAAGTAATTTTATAGCGCTCTTATTGAATAACTCCATGTCATGCGCACATGAAAAATCTGGGCGATACAAACGTTCTAGAGAACCGTTGCGTAGTTGAGCGTGGAAGCTCAAGGAAACAGGGGGTGAACATTCTGTGGTTGGCGAGCGGTTGTAAAAATGAGGCATGGGCATTAGATCAAACAAACAAAAAGTAGAAACTCCCACAGGTAGGTAGGCTCCATAAAGTTTACAATAGTGGCCTGGGGAAAAATATAATTCTCTTCAACGAAATCACAGAAAACTTTCAAGCGCTTTCAATAAACAAATTTAAATGAATTAGTAAAGCAACGTTTGTGGGAGAAGGCGTATAATAAATACGACGAAAAAATTTTAATTGGTATAATGCGATCACCACCAAGCCCTTTCAATAATCATTCATATGAATTACTTTGTTAAACCTTGTATTAGGATAAACTACATTTAAAAAAAAGAAGAATATTCATAAACATGAAGTAAAGATATGTTGCTGGAAAGTTTGCTGCATCGCTGCGATGCGATGCGGTGGTAGACTCATAACTTTCAAAAAGTAATGTATAAGATTACATTTTTGAAATAAATACATTTTCATTTTTCATCAAACAATTCCTCGAAACACGATTCGTTATATAGACGGTAGAACATACAGAGAGACGAAGTCTCTCCGAAGGCTAAGCAATTCTAAACCATCTGTTAGTATGGGATCGTCCATTATACGAACGGCAAAACACTGGATGGAGTTGAGAGGGTCAGTCTGGTAAACAGGTGCTCCGGAGTAGGTTGCGGTCCTCTATATCATTATCTGGCTACTGAACCATAAAAATAGTATTTTTATCAAAAATACTCCATAGCTCATAAACTATTTAACTGATATTGTTCAAATAAATTTCCTTTGCAAGTATTTTTTTAATTCTATCACTTTAATTTTTTCACACTTTTCCATCTTATAGTTGAAGAGTTAGAGGGTGGTGACAATTATAATGATTTTGTAAGCATCTCTCTTTTCACGCTTTTCGACTCCAGTAATTTCAAAGAATGTCTTACTTAGACCAAATCAATTTAAAATATCTATTTATTTATTACTTTTAAGATGTTATTTAATAAAATAACAATATTTAAAAAATTAGGCAGGATCATCTTAAGCATCAGTCGGAAAGTGAGATTAGTCTAGGATACGGGTTTAAGAATTCATGATGTCACAAGATCCTCTAATATTTAAGTTTTACATTTAAAATCTTACTAATAGAGTGTACACACACTATTAGAAGAATTAAAATAACTTAAAAAAATAAAATTAAATACCCCAAATAAACTAAGTTATAAATAAGTAAGCGTGCCAAGAAGGCTGCTTGTTCTTACTAATGTTTCATAAAAATACACGATCCTGGGCCTTAAGTCTCACTGAGACAAATCGCAGCGGCTCAAAATCGCGTGTACACTCCTTTCCAACTTCCAACTGAATGACAGCGATAACGACAAATAAAACGTGCGATTATTTTGTGGCGGCGCGTTTGATATTCTCAAAGGAGGCCGATTTGTTTGGCATAAAGAGCCCTGGGGCCCGCTGTATCGGGTCTTATGCGAATTTATTCACCAGTTATTATTGCAATTCAATTAATGGTATGCACAATGTACGGTGAGATCGGTCAGCTTTCGCCAGTCTTTTATGTAATTATGCAGTTTACGCACCGCCGCGGAAAAAGGGCATTTTGCGAAACGTTTAACGCGATCTTTTTAATTTATATCCACATCTTAGGATGGTGTTACAAGATTAAAAACCGGCCGGACTGGTTTTGCGCTTCTTATTACTTATGCCAAGTAACAGTTTATGTAAAGTAAACGTTTACGTGAATATCATTTCTTCAGAGATACGCGCATTAAAGACTTCTTAACATAATCATCGTGTGTTACCAATTAAAAGTAGTGACGTCGAGCCAATTTTTTGCACGTTTTTTGCACATTTCGTGTAGGAACGGAGAAAGAATACAGTTTCGTATGGCCGGACGATCTGTCGTAAGACGCGACAAAACTAACCACAGCCAGGTGGCAGGGTATTTGTCCGTCTGGTTGGCTAGCACCCGTGGTCTATAGTATGCCGCCACAACAACATTGAGTTGTGTTTCCGCATTAGTAGTCAGGTTCCAGTCTCTCTTTAGAGAGCGGTATTAAATAGAACCTTTGGTGTTAAAAATGTCCATAGGTGATGGTAGCCGCTTTCCGTCAGTTAGGTACATAACAAGAGTTTCAATCATCAAAAACATAGAGGATATAATCACTACGCTATACATAAATATTGAAACCAATAAAATTATTATACATCTCCAAAAAATCTTCTTAGACAAGATTTATAAATATTTTTTCTGTGGAACATTCTATTCTGTGACTTAGGAGTTTTTGGCGGGAACTGAAAGTATATGTTGTGCTGTGCAGTTTTATTTCCTAACAATGTGTAAAATTACTCTAAAATGCACAATAGTTGTAGGATATTGATAGTTTTTGAATAGTAATTATATGTTTTTGTGAGAAACGTGAACTGTATAGTCAAATGTTGCCTTTTGCGTTGTCACAAGAACTCCGTTGAATGGCTTCAGTTGATAACCTACAGTTCAGCTGAGCTATACATAGGCTATATTGTAATCTAAGATCTGGCTTACAGGCCTAGCTGCCAAGCCATAAACCTAAATAAATAAATGTGACTTAGTTTAAAAAGGTAACATGTGTTCGCGGAACCGTAAATGAATCAATTTGAAAACTGGCGAACCTTTTCATATCACGATTGTACAAGTTTTATCACCACGTTTTCCGTCACCATTAGCACGTGGTAATTACAACTTATACGCACGTTAAGCAAAAAAAACTGCTTAAGTAGCGCTTGCTTTCCGGCCACGATCAAAAATACTTGGCTAAATCTAAAAACAGTGCGAAGTCACCCTACAAAAAAAACAATAAATACGTAATGTAGCGTTATGCGTAATTTAGTCTTGTTAATGATAAGACAAAATAAGATATAATTGTTAATACTAGCTAAAATACCAGTTAACAACATATAAACGTATGTTAATCGAAGCATTATATTATTTTGAATGGCTACATCAAAACTTATAATAAAAAACTGTTATCTCGCGTTCAATGTGTTTTATGTTTCAGTTTTTTCTTGTTTAATTATACCAATAAATAAAATTGACGTGTGTGTCTGTGATATATGTCAAAATTCAATTCAATTCTAATTTAAAACAAAAAAGACGATCGTTTATGATTAGGCGTCGTATTGACGAAAATAGATCATTTACTTCTGGTTTTCATTTTTAAGAAATAGGAGGCATGTCAACTTTAAAAAATAATCGAGTTAAATTGTAATAAAGGCGCTTCCAATGTGCTGCAGCTCTCTGAATGGAGATTGGAACCTGGCCACTAATGCCGTAACACAACTCAAGGTTGTTATAGCGCCATATTGTAATCAGGGGTGGGAGCCATCCAGACGGGCAAATACCCTACCACCTGGCAAATGGTACTGTAATAATGTAATGGTGCTTCTTATATTATGGAGTATTTTTTAGGACAAATTAATGATTATAAAGTATAAAATATATGTATAAATAAGTAATACAAAACAATTTGCAACTTTTTATGATAAAGAAACAAATAAATATCGAAAACGAAAAACCAGTTTTTTAACAATGAGTTGGTTTTTTTATTGTTTATATTTTTTTTATTTCTACGTAAATTGAAAGACAGATAGATAAATAAATGTCAGTTTTTCCAATTTCTGTCTGATATTTTATTTGAAGGTTTGTCTCGGACAGACACTGAAACGGTTCAGCGGATTTTCTTTCTTTCTTATTTTCTTTCTAAATGAATATTTTAGGAATTTTGTCTTTAATTTTTGTGAATGTTATATTCGATAACGTGCAGGCTTGAAAGATATGAAAAATAAGTCAATCCCGCACGAATAAAGTCGCGGCCACATCTAGTTACATTTATATTGAATGAGTTGTTACGTTGCTTAATTGTTGACATTTTGAAACCATAAAATGTTTCATAACTCGACAATAAAATAAACTTTATTGTTCGATTACGTAAGTGATTAACATTCATTGTCTCCCCAAGTTATAATTTTTAAACCGCAATTTGTAAAATTCCGTAATAAATGAAGGTCTTAGAAATCAAAAAATAATTACGACGAAAATATATTTCAACAAGTTCCGTTGAGATTTTATAGTAGTGGAGTATAGCAGAGAGGGTAACGGCCCACCTGATGGAAAGTGGTTACTTGTCTGCACGTTTGCAACGCCACGGGGCCTAAAGCGGCCGCTTTCACAGATTTGTATTACGAATACATTAAGTACCAAAATAAAGTGGTAGCTTTTGGTGTTATACGTACTAGTAGGTATTACTATACACGTGTCTATTTCACTAAGCGAGTCTCCAAAAACGGCCGGTTTAGGTCCCCTGATGTTACTAACGTTTTGCCGGTTTGGAAGAAATTAAATAATTTTAAGGTATCCTTGATTCAATTATTTTTTCGTTTCGCAATCAAATAACAAAAACAATAGATGTTCTGTATAACTACGGTACGTTTTTTCAATACATGTGGACTGAATTTTTATAATTATGAAAAGTGTCAAACAAGCACGAGTTGTGTTTAACGAAAATCAATATGCTGCGGTGAACACGAAGTGCCACGAATATGCCGGATTAAAAATTCGCATACATTGAAGCCATGATATATACATCATTGACGTGGACTTAATTAAACTCGATTCCCCATAGCCTACTTTTAAGAAACTAGCGACTAGCAACCAACAGGTCGAAATTACTATGCATTCACAGGCGTTTACGCGTTCTGTTCAAATACATATTTTTATTTTATTTTATTTATTTATTTTATATATCATTACTGAATGATGATGACTGATGAATTTTTTGGCGCTTACGTCTTTTATTCGTGCATATATTAATACTGTATTATACTATCTCTTATTCATACAGGATGAAATAGCAACTCATAGCCCGATCGGGCACCGGCTTTTGTTTTAAAATATGTGGTAAGATTGCAAAATAAAAATACAAATTGTAATAAGAAAATACATCGCAAGTTAGACGTTTTTTCAACAGCGGTGTACTCGCGCTTGCATCATAAGGTATGTTTTTCAACCGGCTTACCCGAGCCCAGTTTTCACCCCGTGCAACTGATATACCAAAAAATAAACTGTCACTTCCAAACAAATGGCAAATTTGATTTTTTTAAGACGCTGCAGAATAACTCAACGGATTTCAATTTAAAATTTGGAGATTTTAGGATCGAGACACTTTCTTTGCAAAACAAAATTATTACGGTTATCATGTGCACACCTGTCACAGCACTTTATTCAGTGTGAATCCTCTGTTACAAAGTTGTGACTGAGCCTTGATCATTACTGGCCTCGGGGCTCCATTACTCGGTGGTCGGTTGACAG
This sequence comes from Dendrolimus pini, assembly GCA_949752895.1. Lineage (NCBI taxonomy): Eukaryota > Metazoa > Arthropoda > Insecta > Lepidoptera > Lasiocampidae > Dendrolimus > Dendrolimus pini. The sequence goes on from OX457143.1 coordinate 7,489,337, forward strand.
GACAAATGAGTGTAACGGCATGCGTCGGTGCCTTTGATGCGAGCGGCGCCCGCGCAGTAGCCGCCCATTGAGATTAGAGGCTTTCATTGTAATCTATATTGGTATTTGTATTATTTTATTGTTTATTGACTGTGGTGGGGAAAGAGGACCGATGGAGTGGTATTAGACCTAAAACGCATCTCAAATCTGTAGCAATCTACATACATAAGTAATTTGGTGTGGTATTAATTCTGTAGTGTGCGCACTTATTGGTTGTAACAGATTTTGCGGAAAAAATGGAAAAATCGCACCAGGCGTAGCGTTCGAATTTAAATCCGGCGCGGAATTAGTTTCGCCGCGTGCGCGCTTCTATGGCGTTCCATGTTACAGATTTTGCGGGAAAAATGATGCACCGAAATATCCATAGCGCAAAATATGCTTAAATTTCATTTCAAAATTTTTGATAATTATATAAATCAGTCTTTCGGCCCTCCTAAAAAAAACCGGTTACTATCGGCTACAGGCGCAACATTAGAGATTAACATATTTTTGGGAAAAACGAAGCGAAAACTTAAACATCCTTTTATCCGTACAGGAACGGAGAAAGAATATAATTTTCTGCGGCCGGGCGGCTTGTCCTGAGAGGCGACTAAACAACCAACAGTCAGGTGGTAGGGTATTTGGTGTCTGGATGATTACCACCCCTGGTCTAAAGTATGTCGCCATAGAAACTTTGAGTTGTGTTCCGGTATTAGTGGCAAGGTTCGAGCTCCCGTAAGAGAGCAGCAGCACATTTGTAACGCCTTTGGTGTTGCAAATGTCCATAAGCGTTGGCCACCGCTTTCCGACAGTTGGGCCATCTGCCTGTTTGCTGAACTGATGTAATAAAAAATTCGACTCCAATGTTTTTTGTTATAGAGCCTCCGCGACCACCACTAGTAGCGGCGATACAGCGATAAGGTGTTTAAATCCCACTTTTTATTGAATCTTATCAACGACTTAAAGCTTACTCACTCACACACGTACAAGCTACTCCACTTCAAGGTTCGCTAGAAAAATGTTTAAATCCCAAGTTTTTATTATTTTATTACTGCAGGAGTTCAGTAGACAGGCAGACGGACCACTTGATGGAATGCGGTTACCGTCGCCAATGGACATTTGTAACACCAAAGGTGCTACAAATGCGCTGCTGCTCTCTTAAGGGAGACTGGAACCTGGTAACTAATGCCGGAACACAATTCAAAGTTGTTATGGCGACATACTTTAGATCAGGGGTGGTAGTCATCCAGGCGGGCAAATGCCCTCCCACCTGGCTGTCGGTTGTTTTGTCGCCTCTACGACAGGCCGCCGGCCGCAGGAAATTGTATTCTTTCTCCGTTCTTACACGAATGGATGATGCATATTGAGTTAGTAATTACATACATAAATACATTTATTAGCTTCTTTAAGGTTCTTAAAGCAGCCTACAAACTTACTCTAACTCAATATGAATAAGGCCGTAACTGTATAATGATAGTGCTATTACAGATTATAATATAAAATAAATGATTTATGGTTCTTCTTTTCTTTTTGTATACGCCATTATGCTATAAAAATTTGGTAACTTCGCTGTGTAAACAAACCCTCTCCGCTGATATTGAATGAATGAATGAAAACCCTTTTTTGTTCACCATAACTTAAACCTAGACATTTAAGATATATTTCCCTTAAATTAGATTTTATTTCCAATCCGTGCAGGAACGGAGAAAGAATACAATTTTTAAGTGGTAGAATATTAGCCCGTCTGGATAGCTACCACCGTGGTCTAGAGTATGCCGCCATAATAACCTCGAGTTGTATTCCGGCATTAGTGGCCAGGTTCCAGTTTCCCTTTAGAGAGCGGCAGTACTGGCAACACCTTTGGTGTAACTTACCATGAGCGGTAGTAACGGCTTCCATCATGAGGGCCGTTTACTTGTCTGCTAAACTATTGCAATGAAAATAAATAATTAATGTAATGCTTGTGCTCTAAAAGCACGAATTTAAAAATGGTTCCGTACACGAAATGATCACACTTGACAGCTATTTAATACAAGTCGTGCATTACAACTATAAGCATCAGAACATAAATTAGCATAAGCAACTATGAAAGGACTAATCGAATGCTATTTGCACCTTATTACTTACAAAATAAGGTTTTCAATAAAATATTTAAACCGTATATTTATTTTAGCTTGAACATTGTACCGTGACATTGAATTTTGAACTCTATCTTTTAGAAATACAATATGAAACTAGTTCTAAGAGTTGCATATAATATAATTAATTAATTTTTGTGACATTTTATTTTAGACCATATTTTAATAAATCTAAGATTCAAGTTATACTTTATGCTATGAAGTGTTAAGGTAATAAATTCACGAGTGAATATTCACAAAATTCCTTCAAAACTTTGACCAGCCGATCTGATATCATTTTATGGATTAAATACTTTGCTGAATGATTATTTTATTACCAATATAATTAAGTAGTGTCCCTTTTTAATCTTTATGCAAAAATCTTAATTATTTACTGTAATATCTCATTAAAACCGAAGTTTGTGATGATAACATTATACATGCAGGGGTTCTATTACTATCCGTTCTTTTATTAACATTAATTGTATGGAGATTATGTCAAAAAGCCGCAGTAAAGCAGAATAATTTGTTTATATATATTCCTGGATTTCTCTTACTAGATAATTTTTTTAAAATTGTGTCTATAGATTAATATACAATATTTTCTACTGTAATATCAACCTTAGATGTCGCTAAAGTTTTCTGGTGTGCATAGAAATTTAACCGACGGTTAAATGTCTATGCACACCAACCAGCCTGAGACATTTAAAGATTAAATTGTGTAGAATTTAAAGACGGCTTATTTGAATAAAAATATATTTTGTATGGCATCAAAACTGTCTACTAGATGAGCTTCTAAATATTACGACTGTTAATATATTTAAATGCAAGGTTAAGACATTTTTAATACAAAAAGCAAGTAAACTAATTTCATCTAGGACATAAATAACTATATTATAATTAATGACGACTATATAAGTCTATATAAGTATAATGTATAACAATATAATTTTAAAATTGACTAAATGACGATAAAATAGAATTTATACTAATGTGACATTGTTTTATGCTTCTATAAAGATAACATTTTATATTAATTTAATAATTTGTTTAAGATTTAAATAATGTAATTATGGCCAGGCACCATTACAATCGCCTCTATTGTACGCCCGAAAGGACAAACTGTCGGTCAAACAACAAAACTCCAACAACTTTGTAATCTTATGATTGTGACAGTTTGTACAATAAATATTTATTCTATTCTATTCTGTAATTCATTGTAAAAATCTTGTACATGAGTACATTTTTTTATGTTTGCTTATAGGCAAACTGGCAAACAGGTCCACTTGATGGAAAGTGGCTACCGTCGCCCATGGACATCTGCAACACTAACGCAGCCGATGAATTGCCTACCTCGTTGAGACTTTAAATATCTGTTTACGCCCTTTTAGAAGAGAGAGAAAAAACATTACAAATGTACGAATATGATCTTCTAAGACAAAACAATGTATAGATTTAAATATGATGTGCGTACTATAATGTATGCATACGTACATGTGCAGTTCCCAAAATATTTTAATTTAAAATTCATGATATTAAAATACAATATACGGCCTTACTTATAATAATCTCGTTAAGAAAAACGATTAGGCATCTATTAAGTAAGAGAATCAGATCAAACCCTACTCAATTAATATCTTTACTTATAAACGTGTATTACCTGTTGTTTACCTGAGAGGTAAACGAAATTTGAACGATTAACGCAGGTTGTACCCAAAAGGTAGAAGACAGGAAAGCTGGTCTTGCTGCGGAAGAAGGGGCGCCCTGCGGACTCCCCGTCCGCCTACCGGCCCATTGTGCTGCTGGACGAGGTCGGAAAGCTGTTTGAGCGTATCATCGTAGACCGCCTCGTCCAGCACCTATCGACGACGGGGCCGGACCTGGCGGATAACCAGTTCGGTTTCCGCCCAGGGCGCTCCACGATTGACGCAATCATGCGCTTGAGAAGCCTGGCAGAGGAAGCACTTTCCCAGGGCGAGGTCCTGTTGGCGGTGTCCTTAGACATCGCCAACGCATTCAATTCCTTGCCCTGGGCATGCATCATGGAGGCGCTCCGATATTTCGGGGTGCCGACCTACCTCCGCCGTATAGTCGGGGCATATTTGAATAGCAGAGCCGTCGTCTACCCGGTCCACGAGGGTTGGAATCGGCGAGCCATGGTGTGCGGTGTTCCACAGGGGTCGGTTCTAGGACCCCTCCTGTGGAACATTGCATACGATTGGACATTGAGGTGTCGGGTCCTCCCGGGCGTCAGCGTCGTATGTTACGCAGACGACACGCTGATCGCCGCGCGCGGGAGGACCCATCCGCAGGCGTGCCTTTTAGGCACGGCTGGGGTGTCGACAATAGTAGGCAGGATCCGGCGTCTTGGTCTGGAGGTGGCGTTACAGAAGACCGAGGCCGTGATGCTTCATGGCCCTCGCAACCGCCCACCTCCGGACAGTAGCATCGTAGTAGGAGGCATCCGCATCGGCATCGGGGAGACCATGAAGTACCTGGGATTGATCCTCGATGGCCGGTGGGATTTTTCGGCACATTTTCGGCTACTGCTCCCCAGACTCAAAGGGGCAGCCGGTGCGCTCTCGCGCCTGCTCCCCAAAGTTGGGGGGCCCAACGCCACGTGCCGGACGCGGCGCTGTTGCGTCAAGCGCAACGCATATTGGCCTTCAGGGCAATAAGAGGATACCGTACGGTGTCCTTCGAAGCGGCCTCGCTACTCGCCGGGTCCCCCCCCATGGGACCTGGAAGCCAGGGTCCTAGCGTCGCTGTACTCGTGGCGCAAAGAGGCCCTGGCCAGGGGCACCAGACCCGCGCCTCGCGAGATCGAGGCGTGCCGGTCGGAACTCCGCCAGGTAGCCATGGGGGTCTGGGAAGATCGCCTAAGACGCCCCAGCGCGGGCCACGCCACCATTGAGGCGGTGAGGCCCGTCCTGCACGAATGGCTAGGACGACGTCACGGCACCCTGACGTTCAGGCTGACACAGGTCCTCACGGGGCATGGTTGCTTCGGAAGGTACCTGTGTCGCCTCGGCCGTGAAGTCACGTCAGGGCTCACAGACTCCAGGAGTGTCCAGCCTGGACGGAGCAGCGCCGAGAGCTCGTCGCTCACACCGGACTTGACACCTCGCTCCCGGCCGTGGTACGCACCATGGTCGGGAGCTCTGCCGGATGGGACGCCGTCTCCTCCTTCTGCTGCTCGCAGTTTGCGAAGAAGGAGGCGGAACGGGAGCGTGAGCGTACTTCCGTGCTCCGCTCCCGCTAAAGGAGGACGCGCCGACGCCGGAGGTCGGACAGTGACCTTCGGCCGCCGTAAGCGGGCGGCGCGTGTGGGGCCCCTTGGGGTATAGGAGTTCTCACTCACCCGCACATGCAGTCGAGATGAGAGCGCGAGTGTTCCGCGCGCGCTCATCTCTCTTCCCGTGGGGTGAGTTACAGACCGCCCCACGCATGGATCAGACCTAGTTGTGGCCGGGGGACTAGTCCCCTGGCATTGGAAGAGGCCTAGTGAGGGACGCCCACGCCTGCCAGGGCACGCGGAATTGGGAAGCCCGCTGCACAGTAGCCCTGGCATAAGGCGCAGGACGGAACACCCAGGGGTTTTAGTGGGTATCCCTAACTGGGGAGTGGCAATAGCGTGGCACCAGTTCTGACTGGGCACGCTAGTGCCACCCCCGATCTGGCGAATCCCCAACTCACACGGGTCGCGAACATACCCCCAGGCTTCTGTGCCTGTCGCGGCTTAGTCCTCAAACGGATTTCCCCTGGCAAAAAAAAAAAAGGTTGTACCCAAAACATTCGACTAAAGAGGAGTTTATTATGGGTAAGATTTTCACTAAACAGTTGCTGAGCAATTTCTTTAAGTTTAAGAAACGATTATAAGTAAGGCCCGTAATGTCCAAGTTCATATATAGTAATTTGGTATCAGTTTCTGACATGTAATCTGTACTGCACTTTATTCGCAAGCGGAAATACTAGTGTTGTTGCTGAGCTTGCTATGCTTAGCTATATTCTGCTGACACGATGCTTATTGTCAGATTAAAATTGGTCTTGCGCATGCCTATCGGGAGGATTTATTACTTGTGTAGAACTATCGTCAATGACATTTAAGGATTCCAAGTAAATGTTTACATGGCTCACTTTGGTGGCTTTATCCAACTTGAAAAACAGAAATGAAAAGTCTAATATCAACAAAAAATTAACCTTTGTATCGATCAATAACATCAAATCGAAGAGTCCATCAACACTCGCCCACGTATCACACCAATCGGATACTTTACGTTTTATATTATGCCAAAGACCGGTAGCCCGTAATCCGGTTAAGATAACGCGTTATAAGTGGTAATATTGAAATCCCTAAAAGATGCAGCTCGTATCAAAGTGAAGTGACATTCCGTGTTTCGACACTTTATTATAAAATGTATTGATACTCAATATGGTTATTCATAGGTGGTCTTACTTTGCCTTTATAATTAACGACATAACTAGAGGTTTTTTGGTGAAAGCTTTTTAGTATGTAATTATACAAGAATACAATTCACGGTGATTTAAATTAATTTGTTTTATAATGGTTATAACGATGCAAGCACTGTTATCATTAGTGACGAATACGCTACCAGCGAACTGAGAGGTGCGTAATCTGTATCTATCGTGACGCCGCGTCCACATTAGGCCAACGAAGAGGTTCGTTGGCTCAGGGTGGACGTTTTACCGAAGACCAACGGACGGTGGACATTCCTGGCTCCATGTGTACGCAACATAATAGAAAGAATTCTTTAAGTTTTAAAAATAGATTCTTACCGTTAATACTTTACTTACTAATGAATATTTAAGAATTAATTTATAAAAAAAAGGTATTAGTCAAGAGCCGGAGATAAATACCTAAACCCTAAACCTACCTCTTTTCTTAGACATTGAAGCCAGATGCGTCATTAATTCATTATTCTAATTGTGAAAAATATTTGCTTCTCATACGAAAATGTTGGTTTTATGTACAATCCTATATGTCCTCTAGATTGGGCAATAGTGTCCCAAAAATTTATGTGTGGGTTTAAAAAAAATTGGGGTAAATATTTAATTTTTAAATTAATTAAAGACAATAAATTAGCACTCTGCGAATAATAACAATAAAGAAAAAATTAATAATTGTAGGAAAGAAACCGGCAACCCTGACAATAAAACAAGAGGAATATCAAATACGTTTGTTGGTGTAGTATGCGGAAAATTCAAAATTGTCGTTTTCACGAGCGAAGGGGCAGGTGTGAGGGCTCCACAGATACGTCGGTATAATAAAAATATCGCAGCAAAAATATAATGGAATTCCATCTATGACGCCTTGCGACGTGTTGTTTGTCGTTTGAAGAAATAATATTCAGAATACATTATGTTACGTTTCTAGTATTTTTGATGTTTTATCTTTTTGGTTTTATGTCAGTTTATACGTTCTGAGATACACTAATTCTGTCTTTTCTTTCATTTGTTCTTTATATTATGGGGATGGTACAGTATGTCTTTGCCTTCCATGCTGATCTCTCCTGACATATGTTACTACTTTTACACGAGATCCCGAACAAATAGACAAACAAACAAGAAATCTAAAAAATTGCATTGTTTTCCCCATCGTTTATATAGTTAAGTCTATTCCAGTTGTTTTTTTAATAGTTTCAATGTACAGGCACGGCATATTTAGAATTTTATAATATTATAGTTTTAAACTTTTTTAATTTAAAATTGAATAGCCATTAAAATTTTAAGTTTTTCTTTAAATTAACTATAATTTTTCATACTACAAAATATCAAATTGCATGTAGTATTTACCTGTAAGTAAATACTGATTTTATCATGTTTCCTCTTAAAAAGCTATGTACATCCTTAGTATCAGTGCAAGTAATTATTGGTAAATCATATAAATAAATTTTAGCAAAACTACATAATTAGTAGATTATCGAAGATATGAAGTGATATAAATAAATTTACAATAGCAAATTAAAAAATAAACCACAAACACAAGTCTAAAATACCCATAAAAAGCACACGCGGAATCGCACACATTTACCCTCAAAAGCCCTGTTAATAAATATTCGTAAAAGAAAAAATATTGAAATTCTTCTATGATTTGTGAAGTGGTGACGAATTTAAAATTGGAATACTTCACGTGCACGATACGGGCGTCAAAAACGTCATGAGAAACAATATAATGCAATATTTATTTCCATCGCGTCGACTCGAAAGGCGAATGAAATATTTAGGACTTACATTTTCGCTTTAATTTAATTGTATTAAAAATTTACAAAATCATAACTTAAGTGTTAAAATATAATTATTTGTGCTTTATATTTAATAATTGCTTTATCTTCAGGTATAAAATTAAGAGTATGGATAATAGGAGACAGAATATAGGGATCAGAAAGCCAGAATAGGATATAGAGAATTGGAATAGGAGGACGATGGAATAAGGAAGATAGGATAGAGAAGATGAAAAAGGGGGAGGGGGGAAGTGAGCCATCTGAACTTTCACTCAACGTACAAATCACGATTAGCTCAAGGCTAAATAAACGTTTCACGTTGATACTGTGTTGGCGTGGTATCACATCGATCTATTTATTAATTTTGGAACGAAGTTCCTTATCGCGCGTTGCGAAAGGGGGCTTGACGGTAAAAATTAAGACCAAAAGTCGTAACGACACTTTTTGCTATAGTTGTAAACCGTGCGGCGTGCGCGTGTTTCTCTGTCTGTCTCTCTCTCTCTCTCATAGAAAGCAAGCCAGTTATTTTCGTTTCGTCTTTCTATTTCGCATTGAACAGTGTGGTGTCGCGACGATTATTTTTGTTGAGTGTATACAGGTTTTTTGTACATAATAAATAATAAAAAATAATAACAATAATGAATCCTGACAGTGTTTCTGTACAAGTTCCGGATACTGCTGATGGAGTTAGGTAAGTAGAGATTGTATACAGACACTAATAACAATAAAGGCTCGCATTATAACTAACTTCGTTCCATCCGAGTGTCCCTTGACACCTCTCAAGTTTTTTTACTAGGATATGCCCGCGGCTTCGTCTACGCTTGAAATTTGAGATTCCCGGGAGACAAAGTATCGCAGCATTAGAAAAGAATGTAAGTTATCTTTTTAGTGAAAACTGTGTCGGAAGAAGCTAATTTTTATGCACCCGAACAACTTAAAACCGCTCCTGGTAAAATTCCCGCGGGATTCCCTGGATAAAAAGTAGCACAAATTTTAACTCTTAAGAATTTTCGGTCGATCAGCGTAAACCGCATAGAATTCGGCTCAGAAGTTTTCACGTGAACCCCGAACAAACAAACAAGAAATCTAAGAAAAATTCCATAGTGTTCTCCATCATTTATATAGTATAAAAAAAACAACTAGAGTAGTTGTTTTTTTTAAACAGCTTTAGTGCACAGACCCGGAATTTTTAGATTTGGACAACACGACAGATAACAATCAATAATTTATTGACATAGGTATAGTTTGTAAATTAATTACGTCTAGATTGGAATCGAAGCGTGCTGATACACCAGAATTAAAATTATATTTTTGTAAACAAAATTATGTAAATAATGTCAGTAATAATAATTCAATAAATTCTTATATCTAACAAAGAAATTATTAGTTTTAGTTATAAATTGTAAGGATAACAGATCGAGCCGGCTCTAAGAGAGAATGATTCCAGCATGGCATCTACTACGGCAAAATTGCGTGTTTAAGTCGATTATTATATTTGATGGTAGTCGTACTCTTCCTACATTTAAATAGCACCTATCTGTCATCGGCATACGTAATGTAAGTACAGCACTATTCCCAAATTAATCATTAAGCCGGCTACTAGTGTCATTTAAAAAATTAACTTGTATTCCCTAAAGCCCTAACCATGCATTTATCTATTTAAATGTTACAAAAAACCAAAGGGCTGTGTCATACTGGCACCTTGATGCGTTCGTGTCACGTAGAATATAGTGTCAACGGTGACATTATTTACGATTTTCCTATGCAAATCAAGTGCCGAAATGGATGAGGTGACGCCTTATATTTCAAACTTCGAGGTAACAATATTTGCTACTAGAAATTTTGTGTCATGCCTACACCAAAATGTATACATGATTTTGTGATTATGCTAGTCATAATAGCTCAGTAGCCAATATACTAGCGGTTTGTGTAAATGACTTGGGTTTAAATTCTGAAAAGTAGGAGGCATGCATTACCATAGATGAAGATCTTCTAAGAATGAATATACACTGAAAACTTCCTAAATCTTACTTAACTTGAGGCGCCATAGGTTATTAATTGTTTCTTGCTACTTTTTGACATTTTATTTATTTAAAACATATTTTAGACCAAATCAGCCTAAAAGTGTACAGAAAGACGTAAAATTTTCAGTAACTTTTAATGACTCTCGCTCTCTGTATCTTCTCTTTCACCTTATCCCAATTATTTGACTTTTCTTTCCATACTCCTGTATTACAACAAAGCTTAAGGATTCCTTTGTCACATCACAAATCATCATGTCATCCTTCACACAATCCATCCAACTCACTTACTCGTCTAGTTTTATCTTTGTACACGTCAATATTTCAGTTTAACATTATTTTTGTCATTTACCTTTCACCCCTTCTCGTTAAATGCTCATACTAAGTAGTGTGTGTGTGTGTGTGTGTGTGTGTGTGTAGTCTTGTTTCTCTCAATTTTTCAATCACGGATAAAACATTTATTTTTTGCTTATTTCTCATCTTATCCACTCTTGTAAGACTACCAAATTTTTTGTGACTATTTATTTACTAATGTAAGTAATTGATTAAAAATATAAATAAATTCATTCATTCCAATCTAAGTATTCCGTTACGCTGCTATATATAGTTTGTCGTTAAAGTGGGACGAAGGAGAGTACGGCAATAGCCGTAGAGGTAAGACGCAAACTTCGAATGTAATAGCAGTGGCTAACCATCAAGAATCCCAAAAGTGTAGTTATCCCGCTAATTGTTGTTCATTAGCCAGCTAAAAAATCAGCTGACAACTTTTGGCTAATGGGTGAATAACTCGCTAACCGGCAGCTGACAGCTGACGGGTAGACATCAACTTGACGGTTTTCGGATTCATTCGGAAACCATTAGCCAGCTAGTGAATTGATAACAACGGCTGACTGCTAAGCTATAAACTTGTCAGTTGTCGGTTTTTTATTTCACGAGTTCAGCACACAAGCAGACGGTCCACCTGGTGACAAGCAGTTACCGTCTTCTATGGGCATTTGTAACAATAAGGGTACTACCAATGTGCTTCCGCTTTCTAAAGAGAGACTGAAACCTGGCCACTAATGCCGGAACACAACTCAAGGTTTTTATGGTGAGTTATTCTAGACCAGGGATGGTAGCCATCCAGACGAGCATTTGCCGGTCAGATGGCGACAAAAAAATCAACAAAATAGGGTATTATTAGGTATTACCACCTGGCTGTGGATTATTTTGTCGCCTCTTAGGACAGGCTGCCCGACCATAGGAAATTGTATTCTTCCTCCGTTCCTGCACGGATTTCATTCGAAAACCAGTTGGCGAGTTGTGGACAACTTAGCCGTGGCTATTTTGTGAACAACTGCTAATTAGCTGGCTTTTTAAATAAATAGCCAACTTTAATGTAAAGCTTTATGTGTTCCTGACTTTAGACTAAAATCATACTTTTTCCATTTATCAACTTGTCTTCCTCTGGGTCATCGGTCGGCGACTCCCTTACTACGGAACCCTAATAAATAAAACCAAATCTCTTCTCTCCCAAGGGTTAGGCATTTAGAATGCAACATAGTATTAAAAAGTTATCAGTAAATACTTCAGTATCCCTATTAAATTAAAGTGGAGTTTTAAACACATCACCCAAATAGATTATGTCACCGACAGAGACTGTAATATATTTCATTAGTTTGAAACAAATTTAAACGTTCTAGTTGAGTTAAGTATTGCATCTTTAAGAAATTAGTTATCTGTCGTTAGTCGGAACGATAAACATCGGAATTAAAAACCTCTTTCTAGGGTTGTCACAGTGTCTACTGCAATGTACTGATTTTTTGATTAATGTATGATTTTTTAAGAGTTACATAGCCGTTTTACAGATTTTAGTTCCATTTCTAAATCGCCTGTTTTATGATAAATAGGTTCGCGTTTGAACACGATCACGCCTAATATTACACGATGTTGCGGACGAAGATGGACAACACTTACCTAGAAAATACTTATTCACACCAGACACCCGGATTGTACTTTTGTACATCTGTCCATCGGTCGTTGTATGCCGACATATTTCTTTTAACTACAGGGTTACGGAGAAATTTGATAGGAATGTGCATTCTACATAATAGGTACCGAAACGTTAAAAATTAAAACGGTGCTCCGTAATGACCTTTTTATTTAACTTAATATTTAGGACGATACATCCTTTAAAGTCATAAAGCCACCCTTTTACTTTTGAAGAATAAGGTGGAAAAATAGGAAAAGTCTAGGTGGTCAAGTTTAAGCCACGTTCAAGAAAAATTGGTTTTGAACAAAATCGATAAGTACTATCTGTATATGAGGTAGTTTCCAATTGTTTTATATTTCTATAGTCAAATGTCATAAACAGTTAACATTTTTAATTTCTATGGAACCCTTTAATTGTGTGATAGCCTAAGTATTTGCCCGATTCTTTTACTGGGCGATTGTGATTCGTTCAGCGAGTTTGTTTAGTTCGTGGTAAACAAATGAATAGGACAGCCCTACTCCTTTCGGCGTGCATTTATCACATATTTTATCTACGCGTTATCGGCTAGTTGGTTAACCACTTAGTTGAATAAATATGTCAAATTATTTTAACTTTCCACCTTTTAAAATTAATTTTCGATGTCAGCGTTTGTCCGAATATTAATGTCTTATTCCTAGTACAGGATATTCAATTTTATCAATAATTATAAGACTAGTACCTATTTCAATTTATAATATTATTATGTTCCTTAGCGATCAGGGGGCCTAAAACGGCTGCTTTCGTAGATTATTATTACGAATATGACAAGTGTCATATAAAGTGGTACTTGCGCTATGTCTTTACCAGTATGTCTAGAGATGTCTCAATTACACTAAGCAATTTTCCAAAAACGTCGGCCTTAGGCTTTCAGTTATGAATATCGAAAAGCATTCAAAATATAAGTTAAGTTTAACACGTGAAATAATAATAATATTATTTATATTGAGAATTTCAAGTGTCGTAAGTGGTGGTAAGGTACATTTTGTCGTAAGCACAATTTTTTTTAAAACTATTTTTTATTTTCTACTACCCTGATTTTTTCCCAAAATTTACCACTTCGTAACAACCACCAAAATGTACTATTTTAGAAGCCGTAATAGCTACGCTTAAAAATTTTGGTTTTTGAAGATAAACCTGAATGAACCCTAAAATATCACTCGTATAATTTCCTGAAAAATACTTTAATTTCCTTTTATTCTCACGATAACTATAATGAACGCTTTTAACGACCAAATACGTTAACGGAATAGGTGTTGCTATTTAAGCCAATAAACAAACATTTGTGAGGTGAACGAAGTAAATAAACTTCACACAAGCTTACACCTAAATTACACCATCAAGGGTGGGTGATATTCAAATGGAACACATAAAAAGGAACAACACGTGATATCGTTAGTTTGGCACCCCCCTTAATAATAGGCGATTTTACTCCCTATATAGGCAGGGTTGTACGAGCCAGCGTAACTTGAGCTCTCAACCTAAGAAATGCTTTAACATTTTCTGTGTAATGTTTGTAAGTGGATACGGGTGTGGCAGGTCAGGTTTTTTTGGTGATTTTGCCTAGATGCGTGCCTCCAGCCCATCCAGGAGGTTTCATACTAATGCCACTTGTTTTGTCCGTTTTATTGTCACACGCTCGTGCTTTGCCGTGAGTTGTGAACCTCGGAATTTTAGGAAGTATGTTCTCCCTGACGTTTTTATTGACACTAAAAGCGAAATAAAAATGAATTTGGAGTGTTTCTAAGTTCTGCGGTTTTATATTATCGGGTAAAAGTTTTAGTGAAGATGTAATAGAAAGTATGAGGGCACAATTTTATATTTACTGCTTATAAGTGTTCAAGAACAATAGTCGAGGAGATAAAGTTTTATATCTTGACATTTAGTGGAAGTAGTTTTGATTTATATTACTATTTTTGTTTGTTTTTCAGGAAGGTAATTGACATAGACTTTCTAAACTAGCCTATAACATAACATAATGACTACATTATCTCTTACTTTTTATTTACGACTTTAGTAGTGAATAAGTCGTCATCTATTGATTTAATAAAAGTTTTTTTAGGTACCTGGTTATGATTTTTTAACACCAGTCTATTTGTACTCCACATAACTAGGGCTGTCTTAGAGACCTTTAACACTAAGTCGCAAGCAACGCGGCAGCTTGGAGCGCGACAGTCGCGCTGCTCAGAAGCGGCAGACTTCCACAGTAAAAAGAGAAGCGTGACAGCCGCGCGACACGTGATTACCATAGCGGAAGGCAGCGTTGCAGCCGCGTGCGATCAGTCGGCTTCGAGCCAGTGTTGCAAGCGCACATACATACAGTTATTGCACAACGAGCAAATTCGAGAGAAAATAATTTGAAATTCAGTTGCGTTCTGCTTTATGGGTTTCGAGGACTGATGATTACAGCAAGAGGATCACTATTCAGACACCTATTTCGAAATAATGATCAATCCAGTATTGTCTTTTTATATAATGAACGCGTCGCTGATGGCGCCGAAGGAGAACCAAAAACAGCAGGAACAACAATGATGTTTCCTAGTGGGAATCCATTATTGGAATTAAATGTGTCACGCTAATCTAAACAAGGCTGTAGTTGTAATAAGAAGGCATGTGCAGTCATGTGCTACTGTCACGCTGCTGCCGCAGTGCTTGCGACCTAATGTGAAGGCGCTATTAAGCATGCTGGGCGCCAGCAGTGAAAATTTGCTTGTGCCTGCCCGCCTGCCTTATCAACAATAAAAAATAGCATTTCATTTTTAAGGTTCACTAAGAGTTTTGGCAAAAACGGAACCCTTATACATTCGTCATGCATGTTCGCCACAGTCACAGTTATTTTTCTCAGAAACTTCTGGGTTTATATGGCTATTTGACTATTTTTTTATTGAAAGAATTCAGCAGACAGGCAGGGACGGCCCACGTGATGGAAAACATTCACCATCGCCTATGGATATTTATTTTGTACCACCCAAGGTGTAACCGCCGCTCGGCCGCTGGAAACCGTATTCTTTCTCCGTTCGTGCACGGATGTGGTGTTGCCCACTAATGTAGTACATTTGATTGAGTTGATTTTTTTAAAATGTAGATGTATACACAAAGTCTTGTGGAGTGTGGTTCGTCAGATCTTGAAAACCATTACTATACTTTCAATGACTTTTTATTGCCAACACCCCTTCTACCACCGAGTAAAGACGTCCCTGAAAGCACCTATATTTACATTTAAAAGTTCCTAATTTTAAACACTAATGTAGTAAGTAATATAGAGAGCGGCCTTATTGTTTAAAGCATTATTTTTTAGGCATTCATTGGATGGACGGGGCCTTATTTAAGAGATACGATTACCATGCAATGTAATAAAATGTTATTCTTATTTAAATAATTTTAGTTGCTAAGTAATAAAAGTAATTATATTTTTAACTCTAACCAAGAAAAGCACTAATAAAAAGGAATACCTAGTCTAGTTAACTTTTAATTAGATTTAATTAATTGTATATTTTAATATTTAAGACTTGTTGCTATTTTTGGTTAAATTAAATGTTTTACTGTTTTTTATAATTTTGAAGATATTTGATACGCAATGCTTATGGTTCACTTACAAAACGAAATTTACAAAGAAACAAAGCTGTGTGTTGTTGCACTGAATTCAAGAAGATTTACATAGAGAATTATTGTGTATTATAATATTTTAGAATTAAATTAGAAAGGATATTCGTATATCTATCTATATTACGTGTGTGTGAATATCGGCCAATACTCCTTAGGCAGGTGTGGTGGGTATATCTACTGACCATTTTTAAATGCTTATATTAAAGCATTAAAGTAATTGTAGTAATATGCACATTAGGTGAAAAAACTTCCTGAGTGGTGCTTACTTCCCAGTCAGGATTCAAAACATAATGCGTTAAGATATAATACATTTCATATCTGTCTTTCAATTCGGATGAATCAACCAAAGTGATCTATAAACAAACTTGAATCATTCAATATCATTAAATAGTGTATTGTTCTTTCAATTCTGTGCCTTTGAACAAGAACTATTCAATTTGGTTGATCAGTCAATATCAGCATTATAGTCACTGAGCTACTACGGCACGGTGGAGAATTTAATAGACACGTCAAACTAAAACTTCTTTGACGCTGCAATAAAAACTTCATCATTAAAGCCAAACTCAAGAGTTCCTCGCTTGCTGAGCTCACAAGTTCGAAATACTCCAAATACTTTGGAATAATTTTGTTGTTTTATTTTTCAATACTTCCGCCAGGGGCGTAGTTTATGTTGCGTTTGGTCGTTTGCATAAATTTCTTGTGAGTTTATGACGCGAGTTGGTGGTTCCGAGTAGAAGTGTCGTTTTCTCAATTTTGCCGCCAATTCTTAGCCCACCAAAATGGCCGACGCTCAGGCACGCCGCGGCACGCACGTGTCCGCACGCGATCAACCCAATGTGTACGTACCTGTAAGTTTTCTTTGAATAATTTATATTTTTTCTATAAACAAGAGTGGCGTTGCTCGTAAAAATAGTTAGCATCTCTGTCCGAGGTAATCGTCCATCGATTTGACGGTAGATGTAGCTGATAACAGCTTGTTTTGCCATACATAAAATACAATAATGATTTTAGGCACGTTCTCCCCGTCTAAAAGAAAGGATTAGGGCTGTGAACATTTAAGCAAACTTATACACTTATTTATAAAACTGCCCAATACTCGAATAAAGAGACACAACTGATATCTACATCGATACACTCCTATAGGATTTCAGACACAAGCAAGAGCTACGTATCACAGAGATGAATATGCTGAACCGGATTTATAGACTCAGAAGGACTGTGCGCAATATCTTTCAAATATGGTATCAACGTCGGAAGAGTCGCCTACGCTGGTACGTAGGTATACGTTTAACGGAAACAAGTTATGTAGGAAACAAATGTCTACTGATGCCACTTTCTTCAAGTCCCCATAGAGGAAGTAGGTTCCAGCAATACTGACTTGACGCCATAAGAAGTGATATATGTTTGCCAATACGTTGAGATTGTTGACAATAACGCATGCTGAAATCTGCGCAAAGTGGAACAGAAATTGTCCCCAAGTATATTTATTGCATAAATCAATTGATTCTAGGATACAAATTCCTAACAAATCAAAGCTACCAATGTAAGGACTGTTCGGCTAATAATCATTGAGGATCAAACACCACATCAAGTGAACTCAAATATTGACCGGCCAACAAACTGCACTCCGACGTGTATACAGTATAAGTGTATCATTTGACACTTTTTCACTGTAACGACATTAGGGGGCAGTGCAAATACGGCCCTGCAAATAGATTAGTTATTACTCTACTAAACATTCTCGAGAGTGGTTTGAAAATTGTGAGTTTGTTGTGAGCCGAGAAATGTAAGGGAATGTTTCGTTCTTTTAAATAAGACCAGCAAATTAATCCTAAGAAACGTTACGTACGATATATTTTTTGATGAAATACTTTTGTTTTACAAAGTTCAAAGTAAGTTTGTTTGTTTCTTCTGCACATACTGGAAGGTTGTGCTGCCGTAAATTTGCAGAGAAAGGAGAAATACATTACAAACTGAATTGAAATATTTAGAGTTAATTAAAATTTGTATTCCTTTGATGTTGATTTGCGATCAGTCCAAGATCACAAACTTTATAGAAATTTTAACAGGACAACCTAAGTCAGGACAAACCAATCTATTTTTCACTTTTGAATCTTTAATAATACATATATACAAATAAGCTAGTATGGTTGTCAACCGTCTTTTGAGTATACTTGTATAAAGTTATTCCATACGACTACAGTCAATCCAAGCGTACTTTTGATATGTGAACGCTGCTTCACCTATATAAAAATAAAACTTATTTTTGAAAAAATAACGTGAATTTATAATGAATACCAGTAGTAGAGATTTGGATTAAACATTAGTGAAGTGCTACAACACGGTGTGGACTTGATCCGGTGCAAATATTTATATAAGTTTCGCATCCCATGGGAAAGGGATGCATCCGGCATACGGGTATTGTTCTCTTCTTAAAAACTAGTACCGTTAGACACGTTTAATGATATCGATGTAAAATGTATAAGATGAGATTTAATTTAGGTCAAATAAAGTTTCCAGTCTTGACAACTCGTTACATATTTTGAACTGAAACATTAATATTGTGTATATGTCTCAATATGTTAACTTCAGAAAATAATGATTTGGATTAAAATACTTTAAAACCAAACCATTATTTTCTACTGATACTATTATAGCTACTAGATGTGTGCTACGGTTAGATTTACATTAAAGGGTAAGAATCATTTGAATCCCAGAGAAAGGGTTCTACGGTATGTTCCCTGATTAGATATTCAATTTGGAACTTCACTACATAGTTATACATGTCCCAGAATACTAGTTTGAGATCGATTTATCATAGCCCAAAACAATAACAGCTATGTGACGGTACTTTATATAATTCATTAGAAAAACAACGTACACTTTGTTTGTACGTTTTAATTCACAATTTAATGGGTCAGGTTCACAACTCATCATAAATATTCAATTATAAATTCAGTATCCAATATCATTTATTTAATGAAAAGAGGCCTTGATATAATTTTTTACAGAAGTTAGCAAATAAAATTTCACAATTAATGGGTAGTACTAAATTCACTAGTTTCATTTTCAATACACAATAAGAATGCGCGGGAATGTTTGAGCGAATTAGAATGACGTCGACACCGTCATCTGATTTCCCTCTTTTTCAAATATGGCTTCACAGATTTTATTGATCCAGTCAGAGTCTAGTATTCATAAATATTCAAGTTTTATAGAAATCTTTAAGAAAAACACCAAGACAAATTGGGACCTACATAATCTCTTTGCCTAGCTTAATCCAGATTGTGATTCTTTGTTTGCCATCAAACAACGGAACCTTTTTATATTATTATTACGGTATACATACATTATTAATCTGGTTTATAACTTTTTTTAAATAAAACTGTAGAGTGTAGAGCAACTCACCAAAAACTTCGTAAAGTGAATTCAGACGTTGAGCTGTTGAGTGTGATTTTTCTGTTCGTATGTAACCTGTGATACAGTCTGTGACACTTTGACAACCCTAGCCTATGTGTGTAGTAACCGCAGTTTTCTATTCCATGGGGATTAGTATGCCTAATATCGATTTCTGCGTGGAAGCCCTAATTTTTGTTACAGGCTTGCGCTATACGTGCTAACCTATGATGGAACTTTTGCTCAAAATGATGTTTAAGTTTTATTAACTTTCTGTCTTTTTTGTACTTTTTACTTGTATGTAACATAATAATGTTATTGTTTGGCTATATAATAAAGATTTTATTATATTACTAAACTAACTTAAAAAATACTATACCTAACTTCTATTAAAGTTTTTTTGTTACACTTTATTTAGTTCTAATACAGTACTAATTTTCACTACCGTCTTTTTTAGACAATTTTAATATTGCATAGTCAATTTGGTAAACGTAACCAATATAAAAAACATATTTAATAACGATAATAATAAGCTGTTTTATGAAGTTGATATTGCTTTAGATAATTCTATCATTATTATATTTATATAACATTAAAATAGGTATAAATGAGAATAGAATCAATTACATACTTAAAAATAAACTAAATTATAAATATTAATATAAAGAATGTAACAAATCGCTGTCAGAGGGCAGCATGCACCGAAGGCTGGCTGCATTGCCATATTGTATGGCATTACTGATTCGTTGCGCGAAATACGAACCAGCCTTCTGATCACATCAACGAGCTGTTTAAATGTATGGTTTTTTAAAGGTCTTTCAATCAAATACTTTCTTGCATTTCCGAAGCCTAATAAAAAATATAACGTTCACGTTAACTTTAGGAAACAATAGGTTTTTAACACGGAGGGATACGCGATTCCAAGACACCAAATCAAATAATTTCTCGAAACACTCCTCGTAGCACAGACAGATTACACATTCTTTCTCTCTCTCTCTCTCTCTCTCTCTCATTTCTGGTATTCTCTCATGACAAAGTTAACAAAATAGATCTCTGGTAGATAGAATTATTATGCTCCGTTTGTTATAAAACTTGCCTCATTTAGAACTGCGCAACAACTTGTTTCTTTCATACAATATTTACATATACTCCATGTTTGAAAGTTATAATTAAATGCTTGTTAAATTTAATACAGTGTGTTTTCTATAGTTTTATGACACCAGCTTTATGCCGTCTATTTTTAATAACTCGATACTACGAAATATATTAAAACTTACTGCATATAAAATGTTAATTCGTGAGATTATCTACTTTGCAAAACAATATTTTTAATTAATATAATTGCAATTAAAGCAATTGCTTAGTATAATTATACTAACTTGTTTTTAAATAATTACGTAAATTTGTATGTAAGATAATGTAGTTACACGTATAAGTACTTCCCGTACTGCAATTGAAGATTACCGTATATAAAAATACAATTATACTATTGTTAATTGCAAATTTATTTATTTTTATATATTCTATTTTATATATCATATTTCTAGATTTTTCTAACTTTATTTGCACATTACGTGTACGGCAGAGATACTGGCATCTCTGGATCTTGGTGGAGCTAATCTGGATTCTTCTTCAATTACAAAACTTTGACTCGTATTTATCAATGATTTTATTTGCTTATTTTTTATTTATATGTTTACCTCGGCCATGATCCGTTGGCCGAGGTAAACATATGGCGCATATATGGCGATCCAGCGAGGAAACGTAGCCAGCTTTCTGGGCACCTTACCCATAGAAGACGGTGATCTGGGCTCAGTATTCTACTTATAGTCTTGAGGGACTATAGGTAGAATACAATACAAATAAGTTAAGTTTTCTTTTATTGTATTCGATTATATGTAATTTTATAATTATTGTTTTGTGAGTAAAAAAGTTTTATATGTTTTACTATTATAGATGTAAATAATATAAATATATATCCCTCCCCTAACACTGTTCTCTAAGTAAATACTCTAAGGGCCGCTTTCATAACGATCGCCTTTAAATAAAATTAGTTAATCATATTAAACAGCCTAAATACGTTTTACACAAAATGTATTGACAGTTCTTTAAACACATTTAGCGACAAATTTTGCGTTGTGCAAGACGCTAATCGTATTTAAGGGTGTTAAATGCGTTAAGTGCTTCTTAAATAAATTTAAGGAACTTTATGCAAGCGGCCCTAAGTAAGTACCAGAATTATATCCGTAACATTGATTTTTTTTGTGTGTACATAATTTTATGTTACATCTAGGTCTACTTTCTTTCACTTTAAAGCTCAGTTTTTACGATTGTAATTTGTTGTGTATATCTACCAATAAATGAAAAAAACTATACGTTTGATTATGTACTTTTCATAATCAGATAAATACATAATCAAAACGTTATTAGTAACTAGAGTTTGCCTCGCGTGTCAAACCCTAGACAGTAGCTTTATTATACTTACACAAATACTTAATTCGGTTTTTTAAATAATTATAATAATAACAAACAAAGTCCATATAGTCTACAAGTAATGAAATGTTGTTTGTAACAATACAACAGGTATTTGTTAGTGAATTAATATTAAACGCGATTGCAGCGCCATCTATTTAGCTAAAACGTTATTCTATGGAAACGACACCATTTATCATAATAAAAAGTATCCCAAGTGTTAATTCAGGATATAAGCCAGCAATATGTCGAGTCGAGATAGAAATACAGACAGACTGAATAAAATTCTAAAAATTGCATACTTTTTTATATACAAAAGTAACGTAATCGTAAAACAAATAAATAGATAGTTTTTAGATACTATCCATATCCATCCATATAGGAATCGGCCATAAGGCACTCATTAAACGCCTGAAATGTCAATTTTTTTTCGTAAAATAAGGTAAACAATAAAAAAATATCTTTTATAAAAGAAATTGTGTGCAGTTCACACGCAGTAGAAGTGAAACAAAGTGTGACAAGGTATGAGAGGGATTCTAAATTTCGTGACGTCGCATTTCGTATATTATATAGTAAAACGCGACATTATTAACGAAAAACTTAAAAACATTTCCAACTCTATCTGTTTAAATGATTAAATATATAATAATAATAATAATCTTTATTGCCAAAAAATCTGATACAATAACTTATGGAAGTCCCTAATTCCCGAGCTAGGCATGAAGCCTGTGTTTCAATATGTTGGTTACGGCACGTTTCTTCTCTCTAATATTGTCATGTTTTGGTGTAATTTTATGTTAGTTATATTGAATATATATAACTGCCTAACGGTTAACACGTTACTTTTTTCATATAACAGTTTTGTAGGAAAGCGATAGGGACTGAATGTTAAAGTTTTTAATAATCATCTTTGAGTCCTTTCTAGTTGGATCATATATGATTTAAAAGCGCTGCCTAAAAATATAAGAGTATTCTATCTCATTCTCTTACAGGCTCACTCCTATAGATTTATATGTGTTTATCTCTTTTTAGTGTTGCTTTTTCATTTCATCGAGTTTCTAATCACACCTATTCTAAGGAAGTATCACTTCAAAAATCACTTAAGTAGGCAAAAATCGGGACTTTACCTCTGCCCAACAATGGGCACTCAACATACGTAGCTAAAAAGTTCATGACAGAAACGGCCCTGTCGCGGACATACCAGATTTTAAAGTAAGGACATTGATATACCTAGCGTTCTTTTTCCATACGTTTGGTAGAATTATGAACATCCTATCGTTTAAGGATTGGATTTTTTCCATTAGATATGGCTAATGGAAAAAATCCAATCCTTAAACGATAGGATGTTCATAATTCTACCAAACGTCTCTAAATAGAATAATTGGCAGTAAACCAGCCGGCGCCAATACGCAATTAAGAATTTAGCAAAAAATACAACTTCAAAGCACGTAAAGGGGATTAAAATTTACACCTCAAGTGGCTGGATAAGTAGCATTTTTAGACTTGAAAAAAGTTATTGTTACGTGCCCGCAGGCCTAACTAAGTAACTGAGAGGGTTTGTTAGTTTTTGTGATGAATGGATTAAATTGCAATCTTTAAGATGTTTTTAAGAATGTAGTAAATGTTGCTGACGAACAGGACTGTTTCTACCCGGGGGTGCAAGGATCTTAGAGACCAAACCAATCGTCATGTACCCACATGTATCTATCTACACACCATGTATAATGTTAGTTTTAAACAAACGATATAATTAGGAACTTTGACTACATGAAAATCATAAAAAGTATTCCAATGTTTCAAAAATTAGCTGACTTTACCGTAACTTACGTACAAATTTTACGCAGTTAGACATTTTTTATGTCTGTGTAGGTTCGTGTTTGATCGTTGTCTCACCTCATGTTGAGTGATGTCGCGGTTTAGTATGGAGCAAGCTTACAAGAAAGAAAGAAAGAATTACACATAAGATATCTATTCACTCGTGACCCGAAAACCCTAGATTGGAATATTAACTTACTACAATTCAATTTATTGCCCTAAATACTATCGCTTTTATTTATGTTGAGTCAGCGTACTTTTTTAGGCGTCTTAAAGAAACCTACAAACTAACTCTAACTCAATATGAATAAGACCGTAAGAAATTATAATGTATGTAGATACTTGATTTTTGTAGTCGGCAAGACACATAATGATATTGGTATTAACAAGCTAAAAGTTACGTTTATGTTATAGGTAATATACAACAGACAACTCTAGATGATCCTAGATACCCATACCAGAGTCAAAAACGAAATATTCGTTATAGAATTCACCTTTGAAATCGAACCCTGGCCTCTGCATCCCACTTAAATAGGTAGGCCAAAGTTTAGACCACTAGAACACATAGACGGTCAATAATTTCTAACAGGGTAAAAATTTTCAATACAGTGGAAGGAATTCGGTGAAATTTATTAGGTTAAAGTTATAATGTAATTTCAATTATTAGTAAGTATTTTAATTAGTAAGTTCACACACGCAAAGGTCCTAACAAATTGCTTGCAACACAAATTAATTACGCATTTCCTAACAATTTTTTAATTTAATACTTTCTTTCAATTTATTCTTATGGTCTGTACCGCAGGTAACATAAACGTTACCATTCAAAGAGGGAATACAGCCAGTCTTATGGGAACGTTCACTCATTACAACGATCTCTCGTAAACTTTCTTTTAATATTAATACTATTTGTAGGTATATATTATACTTAATTTTTTATACCTTCATTCTATATGTATGATGATAATGATTAAATATAAAATTATTTATTTTTGCACAAATTACAGCCACATGAAAGAAAATAATTCAAAAAGGTAACGATTATATAAAATTTATAAGATATTTCTTTTAAATTTTTGAATTATTTAGTCTAATAGGGGAAACTATACACCTTTGTTGGCTCCCTAAGTGTTTGTCACCCTGTCAATACATGATAGAAGATAGATAGATATTGGAATTTTTTTATATTTTTTATTTTGTAACCATATAGTAATAATAATAGTTTTATTATATGGCTACAAAACAAAACAGATACTTTACTGTTTTGGGTATATTAGAAGCATGCTAATCATTTGCTGTGCCAGCAATGCTATAATTTACCTTAATTTTAAACAATAAAACTTTTGTTGAAAGTGTTCATGAATGACGTCACGTTTTAGGGTAAAAGGATAACTCGCGTTGATTTCTGGTAACGAGAAGACAAGACGCAAGATACACCAAGTAAGAATACATTAAAAGAACTCTACATCGTAGTTAAACATTTATTTTATACACTAAAACATCCCGACTTTTTGCGAACCATATGTCCGCAAAATAACGCATTGTTTCTCTTTTAATCTATGTATAATACAAAGTAATAACATCTGATAATAATAATTAAATGTCAAAATCGCATCTGCGTATATCACTTGCCGCACCCCTATTCTCGAAACCGCGATAAATTACAACCCTATCGATACGTAAGACGTAAACCGTTCGCCCACTTACGAACAAGATTTTATCACCCCTGGCTGCCTAATAGAGAACAATTCGCTGGGGGCCCACCGATCGGCAGGACGGTTCGATGCCTCCCAAAGGACATCACCTTTTGATCAATAACTGTATATAAATTACGGAGCATATGCCTTTTCCTGCTCAAGCAAGCGCACCGGTTTGCTGGCCTTTGTATCTCCTCCTATTTGTGTTTATTTATCGACGAACCCGTGCGAAACTTCGCGTCGTCTTGCGTAAGGACGTTTGGCAAATACAAAAGAGTTCGAGAGTTGCTAGTGAAGCCGAATAAGTTACTTTTCTTATACCGATATTGCGTCAGTATCGATGAAAACTGAAAGAAGTAAAACAGCAATTAAAGTTTTTAATGAAGGGTATTGCGAAGTTTGCATATTGACGTGAATAATTTTATTACTTGCGAATTAAACTGGAAGCTGGAATACAATTTTAAATCCATAGACTTTGGTAGGCTTGAGCTTCGGTCTCCTTCTTAAAGAAACGGATTGTAGTATCTCACACTCGGCGAAGTTGCATTGTCAGATCTTCTTTCAGCATTAACAGAAAAAAACTGCCAAAGCCCTTTCACATACCTAGTTTGAAGAGATTCAAAAAGAAACAACCATTATGACGACAATTCTGACGATACTATAATAGCAGAATTGGGGCCTTGATGTCAATGGCATGTTATAAACTTTTGCGTAATAAAATAAATTAACATTCTTAAATTGATACCAAGTCTACCATAGTCATTGGGTACATGCCTGTGTGGCGAAATATTGGTTTAAAATGATTCTTCCGACAATTTTACTGAATTTTAACATTTTTTTATCGTTTATCATATTACGAGATATGGATATTATCATCCGTGGAGGGACGGAAGAAGAATACAAATTGTTGCGACCAGGCGGCCTGTCCTAAGAAGCGATAAAACAAACGACAGTCGGATTAACGGGCATTTGTCCGCCTGGATGGCTATCACCCTCGTCCAGAGTATGCTGCCATAGGAATATTGAGTTGTGTTCTGGCATTAGTGAGCATATACCAGTCCCTCATTCAAGGCCGACACCATCGGTAGCAACTTTAATTTTGCAAATGTCCATAGACGATGCTAACCACTTTCCATCAGGTGGGCCGCTGTAGTATCACAGTAAAATAAATAAAAAAATCTCTTAAAAACTGAACAGTTCGTAAATAATGATACTTCACATAAAAGATTATAAACATCGTAAAGACCTAGCAGCTGTGAACGCAAAAAGCGCGTTACCAACAATGCTACTTGAAATTATTCGCTCGAAAGATTTTGTATTATGGATAAGTAAAGACGCATTTCAAATTCGTATTAACATCTACCTCAGAATACACCCACGCGTCTTTTGTACTCAATATAATGTTGTCAGGTTTCACGTATAAAAATCGAGATCGAGTAAAAAACACGCGATATAAGTATGGACAGTCGAATAATATGAAATTTGGATATTACTAGGTGTACCCGGCAGACGCTGTCCTGCCCTTAAAAATAAAATTCTAGAACTAGATTGCAGCGTCATCTACTGAGACCAATTGTTAATCTAACCTATCCTTGAATCCACTTGAACAGATACAAAAAATGTCACCAAAATTGGTCCCAGCGTTTAGAAGTTTAACAGAGCCATCTACTGAGTCCAATCGTGACTCCAAACCATCCCGGGTCCCACTTGAACACACATAAAAATAATTTCACCTAAATCCTGGAACCTGCTTGCAGCGCCAATTACCTGGTTCAATTGAGAATTTAAACAATCCCAACACTCATTCAAACACACAAATTTTTTTTTGTCAAAATCTTAGAACCCGTTTGTAGCGCTATCTACCGGGTACAATTGTGAATTTAAACTATTCCAGGACCTACTTAAATGTACACAAAAAAATCATCAAAATCGGTTCAATCGCTTAGGAAGAGATCAGTGCACACACACACACACACACGAACAGAAAAATTATATGTATATAAAGATTTTTAGGCCAGTAATCTCGCGGGCGTCCTAAAAAGACCCTACTAATGTTTCATCAGAATCTGATCAATGCTTTAGGACTTTAGGAACTCATTAAGGACAAACATACATTGTAATTTTTATTTTTATAGATATACAGATGTGTTAAGCCCGAAAACCCTTTCGGGCGTCACCACACCACTTTACCAAAGTTTCATCACAGTCTGATCAATGGTATTAGGAGCGCATCAAGGACAAACGTACAAACATTGATTTTTATTTATTTGACATAATATTTATAAATGTCTAATAAATTAGGTAATTAGTAGATGGCGGATCTTAATCATTTTAGTTAAGCATTTTCTGACCTACTTACATTACCTACAATTCATAATCTAATACAAACTCGTCCTAGTAACATTCTTTACGAATAACGAATGACCGAGATTAGAGAGATGTGATACAGACTAGGTAAAAAAGTACATAAAAGTAGTTTTTAACTCTAATATTATTCCTCCAACTTTAGTCAAATTGTTGCTAATTATTTTGATCAATGGTAGCAACATATAAATGGTTTAATAATTTTTTAAATTCGGTACGTTCTGTGCGACTCGGGTAATGACAGCAACACTACCCAAAGATGTATCGCTGCACAGGGAACAACGATTAGGACGGCTTTCATGCTTGTCTGTTTGTTACAGCCTGTTTATTTTTAATTTTTAATGTGGAACAAATGACAAAACAGGATTTTATAACAAAATCCTGTTTTGTCAGGACCTGTCAGTGGACGTGTTTATTATTAAAGTGTATAACTTTGTTAATACCACAGTATATCATCATTTTGCGTCTTTTTACATTGGTGGACAACATTGGTGGGTATGTATTTATTTGCCGTATAGTGGCTAGATTTCATTAATGAGACGTATATAGGATGTATATTATTATAACATTAGAACACACTGGTATCAAGCGACGATGATAAATACGGTCTAATATGAATTAAGCTTACTTAAATAGTTCATATTCACACAGGAAATGAAGACACTCAGATTGTAAGCATGGGTAAATACACTACCGGGATTCCGACAAAAAGTTCTACTCCTCTATGGTTCGCATAAATAAACAGGACACTTGCAATTGATTGGGTTCGTTATCGCTATATATGTAGGTACCAAGTATTACCTATTATTGTCCGTCCAATAGATTCGAAGGACAGATACAGACAGGGTACAGACCGGGCCAACGGAGATCATTGGCTCCATGTAGACATTTCGTCGAAGGATTCTATTCCTTTAATATTAACGCCACGCCAAGTGATTGTCGGAAACACCGCAGAATGATCGTCAGATCTTGCATGTTTCTTCGATCTTGTATGCATGCGGCTTTATGTGAATGATCGTTTAAGAGCATACTGTTACAACTTAGGTTCCGACAAAAACAAATTCCACTTCTAATCTGTAAAAAACACATTTACTACCAGTCGGCATTTGAACTAATTGTAATTCTCTTATGATCGTCTTCTTTTGTTTACTTATTTATTGGCATACGTATCTAGAGGACAGCCTATTGTTCTATTGCCGCTTGCGATTGAATCATTAGCCAAGCATTGCGGATTATGTCAACTACGATACGGGCACTTTTGTATTTGTAAGGTATAAAACGACGGCCTGACCATGGAGAGAGGGGGCAGTTTAGCGTCAGCTACGATCAAGGCGTGAAGTGTGTACAATCGGGAATCTAATAGTGCCAAACTTTACGCTTTTTATCGAATTACGACTTTCTACATTACGTATGGATTTGTTGTGTTCGGTTATATGTGTTTGTATAGTTGCAAGTTTTGTTTCATGTGTAGTTGCGAGTTCCCGCAACTCGTAACAATACGTATTTCATTTGCTTTACAGTATAATAAAAATCAGATCTCATATAAATTGAGAGTTCTGATGACTACTTCTCTGTACCTATCCCTTATTTCATTGAACTATACCAACCGTTCTATCCCGTTCGTCCTGTCTGACCGCTCTATCTCATACCATTCCTCATATCTTATCTCCGCTATCCTATCCTAAAGGGTGGCAACGCGTTGGCGTCGTCTCTGGTGTTGCAAACCTCTATAGGCAACGGTAACCGCTTTCCATTAGGTGGGTTGTTTGCCTGTTTGTCAGCTTACAATAACCATCTAGCACGGAATAAACAACATTAAAAATAAAATTCGCACCAAGCGTTAATATGAATCTAATAAAATGATAAGATACGGTTTTTTGCGATTCAACATTTTAGATGTCATTATAATTGTCAAGACAAACCCCGGCGCAGTTAACAGTGCTATAAAAGTGCCGCGACCTGTCCAACTTAAGGGTGTTGTAAATAAAACCGAATAGCGGCCAATATATCCGATGGACTGGCTGTTTGATTGACGACACGGTTAAGTGTGGAATTCCTTTTTTACGAAGCTGAAGATAGGTTAGGTAAATAAATTAATTTATGCGTTGACTTTTTGCGTGAAAATACAGGTTGATATTAAATACTTTAAAAAAATAGTATAATATATTTTTAGGATATTGTCATTACTGTGGTGAGTTTATAATACTTATTATATACGTGATAGAGCCGAGCTGGAATCATTATCTTGATCAAAGCAGGGCTTAGGGCCGGTTCGATCGGTTTGATACACGCTCTTACAGTTTCGTGCGAGGAGTGAGAGGTCTGATGGCATCCTTCTGTCTGATCACTCTATGTCGTCCTACTACCCATCCTCTTTATCCCCTCCTAAAAAGTAACAATGCGTTGGCTTCGCCATTGGTGTTACAGACGTCTATAGACGATGGTAATAACTTTTTAAGAGCTGGGCCATCTGGCACAATATTCACGACTTTAGGTGCTAATACCTAGCCATCTACTGACTTAAATAAAAATTCTTTAGTGAACATCGTCACGTTTATTCAAGATCTAACTACTCCACGACTTCATAAACAGGTAATAAAATTCCAACTTCTTATTTACATGTTACGGCAAACACGCCTAGTTTTAATTTTTTTCACGATATCTCTCACATTTCAACCGGCAATACCTGGAGACGAAAGTCTTCGAGCAGTGCGTCCTCCACGTCTTGACGGGACCGAGATATAATTATAAATGAGGATATTTGTAAGAGATCTAAGGTAACCAACATAACTCGCAAAATTTGCAAGTTAAAGTGGCAGTAGTTCGGTCATATCTGTCGCAGGACCAATGGCAGAGGAAGCTGATGAGACCTGGAGAGAAGATCGCATCTCGGTAAGCATAGCGTCGAACACCCTCCAGCCCGATGGACTGACGACCTGCGTAAGGTCCCCGGTAGACGGTTGATGAGGAAAGTGAAGGCCGTGATGAGCGGCACCAACTTGGGGAAGCTTACGTCCAGCAGTGAACTCTGTTTAGGTACCGACAGTATTTCTGTGCAGGAAAAATATTAGACACAGCATTGATCTTCAGTGCAAACCTTCCTTTTGGCGTGAGATCAAAATGACCCAATTCTTTGTGAAGTCAAACATGTCAGCTTTTAGTGTGGGATATGGGGATGAGATAGAGGGTTCATTCAAGAGAAATGAGATGAGATTGGAATAGGGGATAGGAAGAGAGGAAAATAGGGCACCGAAGCTCTTTCATCGCACTAAGAGACAAACGGATGGATGAACATGAAGATTTCATAAAGGTTCCGTTGTTGCCAAAACTGCTGCGGAACAATAAAAAGCTTAATACAGAAACAAACAAATCCAAGTTTTTTGCGCGTTCCATAAAAAATACAACCAAAAAATCTTAAAATAGTATCTGCAATATTGTAGTAGATATTGTGATCACACGGTCAAATGATACGTAGTTAACTTTTTATAGATACACGAATAAAAAACTCCGTTATAAAAGCGCAAAGTTTCAAAATAATGGCTGACGAGGCGCCAATGATTTCTGTTTCTAGGTTTTTTGTACAACTCAAATTTGTACGAATACATTGAATTTGTGAATTACACACTTGGAATGGAAAATAAAAATATATTCTATGTTTATTGCCTCAAATCGGTATATTGTAAAACGTCTAGTTAGGATTTGTGTTGCCAGTTGAAACAAGCGCCTTTGCAGTAACCGCAGTAATTTAAAAATTTGAAATCTCGCAGCATAAATGTTCCTTATAATAATATTAATAATTACAGATAGTTTCTGTATATAGTTTTCCTACTATATTTATATTTGTATTTGGTATAAATTACATTAGTTGTAAAAAATCTACTGTCTACATTATTTGGATCTTGTCAATGTTTCTATTCGTATTAAAGCAGTACATTTTTATTAATATTTCAGTTAATGGCTCATTAATCTTTCTGAGTAAAGTTTTGAAAAATAGATATATTATAAGTAATAAACTTTACGCACTTTGTAAATTTTAATCAGAAATAAAACATGTTTTTTGTTTCAAGGAAAATAGAAAAGATATCTTTTAACTTGTCTTACCATAATATATCCAAGTTATCGTATTGAAGGTAACATTTTAAATAAATGAATAAAGTAAAGGAAATCTGTAGTTCCTAAGTAATTTTTAAAACTGGCAGCATTACACCGGACTGTTTCATTCATTTGGATAATTAAGCAATCATAGAAGAATTTAACACGTTTTCAAATTTTCAAGAATGAATCACGGTTATAAATATACGGTGATGAAATAAATATTTCTGTTTTACAATGGGGCTATGAGAATGTCTACAAATTAAGCAAACCTATTCAATTAGCACCGGACTATTCTTTATAACATAATATTTCGCCATCAAAAACTTCGAGTATGCAACAACAACAAACAAATACACTTAGTTTTTTTAACCAAATATAATTATTTGTTTTATTGATTACTAACATTTTTCGAATCCCGGAGCAACTGTCTCCTGTTCTGGAGTAAAAGGTAACATATGTCCACCTCCTTTAGGGAAAGTACAAAAAGTAAAAGTACATATACAATTGTATACCATTTTGCATGATTATCATTTTGTTCAACGTTTGTGCTAAAAAACTATCCAATTCTATGGGATAAAAATATTTGGGGGACCAAATGGCAACTATTCCACATCGAACAAAAAAAAAAGAATTTTGCAAATCGGTCCAGGCGTCTTTGAGTAATCGGTAAACATACATAAAAAAAATATTCCGACGAATTGAGAACCTCCTCCTTTTAAAGTCGGTTAAAAAGTATCTTTAATTCATCTCTTTATCAAAAGTACACTACCAACTATATAACATTTTATTATGTTCGATTTATTCATTAAAGTTATTTTCCGTTATAATTACACTAGATTTATTATTTAAACAACAGAGTTCAATGAATATTATTGTCTCAAAAAAGTCAAATGTAAAAGACAAACATCACGCTGTATAAAAGTCAGCTGTTCCCAAAATTCTAAGCATACCGAGGCGGGAACGTCGTTATTTCAATTACCCAAGTCCCTCGTCAAAGACAAAAGACCTGACACGGACAGACAAAAAAGCATTGACAAAAAAAAACAAACGCTCATCGAGTGAATTATAAAAAAAAACAATCGTCTTATCTATGATTGGA
This sequence comes from Dendrolimus pini, assembly GCA_949752895.1. NCBI lineage: Eukaryota > Metazoa > Arthropoda > Insecta > Lepidoptera > Lasiocampidae > Dendrolimus > Dendrolimus pini. The sequence continues at coordinate 7,522,284 of OX457143.1, forward strand.
TCGCGGTCGTGTAAACTCGCTCAAGTGTATTATGTTCCTTTAAAAGACACCCGCTTTCGTTTTCGGTAGCGTATTTTTTAACTTCTTAGTTTATCTGTATTGTAATGAGTATTCTGGGTGGTTTTATGTGAAATGTCATTTCAGTATATTTAATGTGAAACTATCGTTGTTATAGACAAATAAGACATAGATAATTGTTTGTAACAGAAATAAACAAATATTGCAATTTCATAACCTAAACTGACACGGACACTTACTTACACTTCACAGATACACAAATTCACCAAAAAGGTTATCTATCTATACTATAACAAATCTGCAAATGGCTCGAGTTTGTACAATGCGATTAAAGATGTGAAAAATATCAGGGGGGCTAATTTGGACCAGTAATTCCAAAAATGCAATTTTTTTTTGTCTGTGTGTCTGTTAGAGCACTACGTGAAAACTACTGAACGTATGTGAATGAATCTCGACATAGTGCTCGCTAATAACCCGAGTGAACAGTTAGGTTATATTTTATACCGAGAACGGAGGTCGTTTCCTTAAAATAGACGGATTAGCAAAAGAGATGGTGCTGCATTCGCGTTTTTTCAATTCGCTAACAAATACCTGCGTTGTCATATAAACAACATGTTAATCATTGTATTACTTCAAATCAGGTTGGCTTCGACTCGTCTCTATATTTCGTTGGTCAGTTGTATAGACTAAATAGACTTAGGTTCTTTGTTATTATTATATGTTAAAACCGAATTAAGGTTTTGTGTAAGTAAAATAAAGCTACTGACTCGGGTTTGACATGCGGTGCAGCCGCGGGGAAAAGTCTAGTCTTTATTTAAAATTGGAACGTCTTGTAGGAGTTTTTGGCTGGAACTGAAAGGAGATATTGTGCTGTGCAGTTTTATTGTCTAAATATATATAAAATTACTCTAAAATGAACAATAGTTGTAGGATATTGATAGTTTTTGAGTAGTAATTATGTGTTTTTGTGAGAAATGTGAAGTGTACAGTCAAATGTGGCCTTTTAGTTGTCACAAGAACTCCGTTGAATGGCACTACCTGATTACCTACAGTTGAGCTGTGCTACACATAGGCTTAAGAAAATGAAGAAACTATATCGTAAACTAAGATCTGGTTTAAAGGCCTAGCTGCCAAGCCACAAACCTAAATAAATGGAACGTCTTGCACTTCAAGCTCGTTATTTAAAATTCGAATGTCAAACTTAGAGCCACAGATTATATACGCCTCTTGTCACCAGAGTAAAATTTGTTTATAAAATGTATTAAAACGAGTACATATTATACACATCAAATGTTTGAGATTATCTATTGTGAACCACTAAAGAGCGTAAGATCATGTAAAGGTAATGTAAATAGCCGTAATAAGCGTAAAAGGCACAAAGCACACCCACTGCCTGACGACAGGGGTCCAACCTTTTATAATTATAATATCAGACCTTAAAAACCTTTCGTTCAACAAAAAAAGGTAACGGAAACTTTTGTGTTTTTGAAGCAGCTACTTTTTAGTCTGTGGCAGATTTTTTTGTGCGGTTAAAATGATACATTTTTTTACAAGAGATGATTTGTTAGATACATTTTTAAATGGACATTCACAAAACAAATAAAGCACAGGTTTGGGGTTAGTGAAGGTTTGAATTGATTTTAGATGGTACGATTAATTATAGGTATTTTACAGGTAATTTTTTATGTTAACCAAATATGGCAGGTCAAAAACATTTTTTTTTCTTTTTTTAATATGGTTCTGAACAATTTGAGTATCTAGTCGGTGTCAAGTTTTCATTGATATTCAAGTTTTATAATCTACAAGAAAAGCCTCTGCCAAATTGTAAACCTTTGACTAACACTAAACAAGGAAGGTTTGCCCCTTTTTTAAACAATATTATATATATATATATATATATATATATATATATATATATATATATATATATATATATATATATAAATTTAAACTATACAGCAAAACATAACTCCCCAACTTCCCGCCAAGAAAAAAATCAATACAATCTTCATAAACTCCAAACAATAAAAAGAATCAGTACTCACGAAACCGTGTTTATCGCTGATGTTGTTCGTCAATTTCAGTTTGTGGAAGGAGACTACCTTCTGCATCCACTGCTCCCCTGTTGAGGGTGAGTCTGGGTGGATGTACATCCTCTTCGGCATCTCAGGGTCTGCTTTGCCAGCGACCATCCATCGGCTCCGAAAAAAAAATATCTATGTAATTATTGAATACGTATATACATGGGTTACAAAGAACACTAGAATTGAAATCGCCCAGGAAAAATGGAACTCTTTAAACTCCTGAATTTTGAGGGTTGAAAGATTGTCAATAACACTTTTGACCATGATTTTTACAAGGCAAAAGATATTTTTTAATAATAAGTCAAAAATTAAAAACAAAGTAAGACTTATTTTTTATTATTTATTATAAATAGGTTCGCGTTTGACCACGATGACGTTAGATCAAACCATGATCAGACTAGAATAATTTTGGCGGCAAAAAAAATATCATCCTTCTAGTTCTGTATCTAAGCCTTAGATTTTCAAAGTTACGTTTTCATTGGGCAAATATCATTACTAATATTCTTAATCAATAAATCTCAAAAATAACATTTTTGATATTTATCTGGTCTGAGTGTCACTATATAGTTCCACTATAGTTATATAATTCCAGAGTACAGGAATAAACAAGCAATCAAACTTTCATATTATTACAATTAACAAGTTTTTTTTTTGTTAATACTATTTGTTACGATAATTAGCACTTTCTTTTAATCTCAAATCATTACAAAATAATTAACAAACCATATTCCTAGTAGTATTAAAGTTGTAAAATATTATCAACATGCAATAACTAACAAGCATTAAACAGCTATAAAATCACCTGTTACACATGTAGACGGGTCTTTTAATATCAATTTGTAACACTATAGGTCTATTATACCATTTTTTGCTACTACTTCTCATAATGCTAAATCAATAACCTATCAGAATTCCCATTATCCCATTGAGTCGGTTAATAAAAAGCTACATGCAGCTACTTGTTACTAATATTTAATAGCAAGGTATGTCCATAAACAAGAGTTGTCAATTTAGTATGAACATTTTCAGAATGACCAAGCGTGGCTTGTAGGGTAGGTCTGGGAATAGGATGTCTTTGGATTGATTTTATTATAAGAAATTGTGCACTGTCAGTTGTCGCAACTTATTTATTAGTAGATTTGAAATTGTATTTAAAAGCTGAAGCAATACTTAAGCATAGTACAGATTTCTATGAGAAAATGGAATAAATCAATTAGTCTGTATAATTTGGCGAAAATTTTAATAAACTTACCTACAGTATACATAGAAAGCATCATACTCAATAATTTGTTAATAAAAGGCTTGATATTACTTTTAATGTGTTAAATAATAAATTTGATATAATTATGTATAGAAAAATAAATAATGATTAAACAAATCACATTTAATACTAAAAATAACCATCATTTAGAAGCTAATACACAAAACACTTAGATCAGTGTATTTATATCAATGTATTTATGTATTCAACGACAATTTAAAGGTAGAGCATCAAAGTGACTAAAAAGCATACATAACAAAGTTAGTTCCAATATTTTACTTCTGCGCAGTACCAACAATGTTGTACAAATGACAGGGTACAAAACATTCGAGCTAAGATCTGCGTGCAGATAAGGAGGTACAAAAGCGTTATAATAAGGCAAGAAATATCGGGTATCTCAAATACTAATTTATAAAATGTACATGCATTTTGGATCAATCAATCGATATCGTAAGGATATTCAAAGAATTTGTACAAAGTTCAATCTCATGTAGTAAATGTAAGCTATATCAGCTGCGCTCAAAAAACTTAATAAACAACTGACGTAATGAGTAATGATAAATTTACTGACACATTGGTAATAGTTATCCAGTCTACTAATTATAATTATACAAAGTAACGTAACCGTTATCTTGCTAATAACCAACTCGATACAGTCTTAAGAGATGAAGTAGAACGGAAACGAATTTGTTAATCTTTAAAGAGCTATTATGTGACTATAACCGTGACTGCCAATGTATAAAAAGAAAACTAATAGATTGTTCTTCATTATTTTATAATTTAGGAAATGGATATTAGGAGCAGTTTAGCAATAGGAAATTAATAATTATATCTTGGAGAAACACTAGTAGCCATCCAGCTAACGGAATTTTTGTTGTCATGCTCGAAATAAGCGTTTATGTTAACAAACTAATATGAAAAGTAGGAAAGATAATATGCAACTTACCTAATAAAATATCACAGCTTAGCTATCATACAATCAATTAACATCTTTATACACTGCTTCGGAGGTTTCTTTTTTACAATAATTAGAAACTTGTAGAATTATATTAAGAAATATTATCTCCTGCTTTCTTCGCTGTATAATTGTACGATAGCTTAACTGTGTATTAGCTAGAAATAATAAATAATGTAGTAGTATTGGAACACACTTAAAATCAGCTAAATATACGCACGCAGACCACCCTATTATAAGCACAAATAACGCATGCTTCTTGCCTCTTAATTTCATCAATATCACGAATTACAATAAATTAAGTATCGTCTAAATGTCTACCCGTCACGTCTATGTTGTTATTATAATTTTATTCCATTTCGATTCCGTATGATTTATACCTGTTGTGGAATTTGTATCTGCAATCGTCGGCAGCTACGATGTCCATTAGCAAAATGTACTTTGCTTTTTTATCAAGACCAGAAACGCGAACTTTGTAGGCAGGAAACATGCGTCTGCAAGCAACACGAGAGAAAAACATGGATTGGGACTAGTTCTTTGCGACAACGATTTGACATCACGTCGATTGTCGAGACATGCCGTTGGACTAGTTTCACTTTTTACGTCCGTTCCGTGCGCTACCGAGAAACCGATCGTTTTAGCTTGTGATCTTACATCGCATTAATTAGATTTTTATTTATTTTATACGCCCGGTTGAACTAGTAACCGAGAATGGAGTTTAACGACTGAATACAAAAAAATTTATCACGACGTCTCGGTCAGATTTGGTGTTTGGGGCATCTTGGAGTCTAATCAACGTTACCGACGAGGTGTGATTAAATATTTGCAACACATAAAAACTCCATGTTTCTGCTACAGACTACCAAAAGCGGCAATGCGAATGTCCATTGTGCGATTTGACTTCGCGATACATCGTGATCAATGTACGTGATCAAATGTCATGTTACAAGAACGTTTAACACGAACGCACTCCGAAAACATCGTTTCGAAATGCTGGACCAAAAAAGACATGATCGAGTTAAGAACGAATAATTGGAAAGTAATTTATGTACGGATGATTTGTAATAATTAATTACCATATTAACGGCGCTAGATGGAGAAGCCTTTGTCGGCGTTTGTATCGGTTTACGGCTGAGTCACAGTCGCATTTTCGACCGGAATGCTCGGGTCGTATTAATTAACGGATATTAAATCGAAGTTTATCGGCTGCATCTCGATATTGCCAAACCTGCGCGTCGGCGGTTTTGATAATCGACGAGCGGAATAAAGGAACGAATGTTATCTGCCCGTGTCATCACGAATCAAACAATGTACAAGATCAAATACGATGATTGCCACCGATAAAAGTCCCCGAGGGATGCTGGCTGACGACAACCGAACCCGGAAGATTTGTTTATTATTCTCTCGAACGAGATCACGCGACGAGATTGTCGCCTCGAGTTTAATTCTAATTTAGGTTAATTCGGTAGAACAGTATGAGTCGCGTTGGTATTTCTCACCTCTGGTGTCGGCGGAGCTTTTTACATTACCGCTGCGGCTTTTGAGACAAAGATATTTTAATGATATTACCCATCGGATGCGAGCTGAATTCTTAATCGGCTGACGATTCCACGCGGTGTTCACTTGTCGTCCGATGTCGTTGCCCTTAAATTAAGCGTGTTTCGTACAAATTGCTTAGACGCAATTAAGGAACGCTTTATAATTGTTTTAGTGATGGGAACTAGTGCATTGCGTGGGGAGAATCACAAGCTAAATGAAAACAAGCGTGTAACGGAACGCAGTTAAAACGGAATGAGCATCTCCAATCAACGGTGATATCTATTAATGATGGTCCGACAATCTGGCGTCAGGCGCGACGCTAAATTCTCGGTTGTTATACATTGACAGGTTAAAGTGTAGAGATCGATGGCGTTTGTGTTCCAGTACGCAATGTATTTCGTCTACCTGTTGTGGAACTTATATCTGTAGTCGTCGGCCGCGACGATATCCAACAGGAGGATGTATTTGGCCTTCGCGTCTAAACCAGAGACGCGAAACTTCATTTGTGGGAACATTTGTCTGCAAATAGGAATATACTATGTTATCTATATCCCCCAGATAAAAACTAAAAGTTATTTTAATGGCAACGTTCAATTCTATTCACTACTTAATAAAAATAAATATATAAAGTTTTTCTTTTTTATAAGAGTTTTTGTTTGTAAGCCATCACAAAACACCGTCGACAATATATTTGCAGGTGGTAGAAATATTCTGTTCCAAATGGGGATTAAAGCCGTAGATTTATTTATACATCGCGTCACAAGGTAAACCATCTTAATCAATTATATCTATAATATTATAAAATACTAAACATGCCGTGTCTGTACATTGAAGCTATTTAAATAAACAACTGGAATACATTGTATAAACGATGGAGAACTAGATTCAATTTCTTTAGGTTTCTTGTCTTCTTATCTGTTTGTTGGTTTGTTCGGGATTCACGTAAAAACTACTGAGCCGATTTCGATCAGCGTGATCGACAGGAAAATCGTAGACGTTAAATCCGCGTTACTTTTTATCCCGAGATTCCGGCGGGAATTTTTCTGGGATGATTTAAAATGACCAGATTGAAAAAAAGAATGGAATCCCAATGCGAATTTTTTACTGATCGATAGCAAATTGAATATAATTAAATGTATGACATTTAGTCACGGGAATTTTCCCGGGAGTGGTTTTTAGTTTTCGGGTGAAAAACATGGCTTATTTTGACGCAGTTTTCTCTAAAACGATGCCTTACATTCTTTTTTTAATACTGCGGTACTTTGTGTGCCGGGAATCCCGCGGGAATTTCAGTTCAAGCGTGGAGGACGTCGCGGGCATATCCTAGTTACACATATATTTCTATTATTTTAGTGTTATATCCTCACCTTAAAGTACTTATTATCAACACCAAACATAAACATAATAAAATCATCGTTGCTCCCAATCAAAAGAAAACAAAAGCTTTCATCACGAATAACTGTCTAAAGTTTAGCTTAAAATTAGCCTTTACACCACACATTTTAAACTGAATAGTCGTATAAGAGACACTAAAAGTCTATAAACATATCGTATAGAAGTAACACAGCGATTCTTAGGAAAAACACGTAAGTGATTTGTCTTTGTTTTAGATTCCTTGCACATTGCTTGTTACAAACAAGTTTCTGGGCTTATCTTGATTAAATTGTAATATTATTATAATTATATTGTTAGGGTCAACGGTATACGATGAGTTTTATTATAATTTAGTTACTATGTTTACGGGTATTACGTTTATTGTATTTTCGAAAACGTAACCTTGACTTTTGGTCGAATATAAAACATCTTTATGACGTTTTTTATAGGGTTGTTATATATACAGAATTTACCGAATACGAGTATATTTATTTCTTTTATTGCATAAGTTCAGCAGACAGACAGACAGCCCATTTGATGGAAAGTGGTTACCATCGCCTATGGAAATTTGCAACACCAAAGTTGCTACAAATGCGCTGCTGCTCTCTTAAGGAAGACTGGTGGAAGTATGTTCGGTAAATAGTACCTAGATATCTAGAATCGGTTTTGAATTTCTACAAATTAGATAAAAAACATTTTTTTTATATATATACCATGTGCTGGGTCTATAAAAATGAAATTATTGATTTAATATTAATACACCTTTTTCATGGATGTGCAACCACAATGGTAATTATTTCAATGAAATTTTTGAGCGAATATTCTTCTGATTTTCTTTGATTTTGATTATTAATATTAATAATTACATACTCATACTCTGTCCTGCCTCTCTATTGTGTTTATATTGTAACGTTGAAAGTCAAATGACCAGCGAAATTTAAGGTTTAATTAATGTAAGGAAATAGAAAATTTTGATAGAAATCAATCCTATTGCTTTTTCAAAATCGTTCTCGAGATTCTTTTGAGTGTTTTTGCTAATACGTATAGTTTTGGATTTGATCCTGAAAGCCCGCCCACTTGAAAACTTCACCTATATATTACTTGACAAGCATTTTACTGTTAACTCCAAGATGTGTATTTTACAGGAGAGCCAATTATTATTAATAGGTAATTTTGTAGCAACCTACAATCTAGGTAAGCCTCTACCTTATAGGTTGCTAAACTATACAACAATTTCATAGTTTCAATTTCAAAATGCATATTTTAGAGTTACAGTAAAATGCTTCTCAGGTTTTAAGGTATTAAGTGATGATCCATATCGCTACCATACAAGTATATGTACAGTCTCAAAGTCACCCACAGAACAAACTCATTATACAAAGATAAACAAAATCGCTGCCATCTCCTCGTGTGCACCAACTCTAACCCTCATTAGGCTTGTTATTTATTGCAATTACGTGATGTACACACGGAGCGATTTGCCGTCAACCTGATGTATGTCGTGCCGTGTCAGAATATGTATGGAATACTAAAAACTGTTTGCACATAAGCTGCTTAGTTTCCTTGTTTCTTAATTTAAGTGCAGTTATGCAAGTCAGTTTTGTATTTACCTCTATGAGATCCCCTTCAATAATTAAAATAATAATCGTCACACAAAGACACATATTGTATATCCCCAAATTAAACAAGTTACGCTTGTGTTATGAGTAATATACAAGACCATAGTAAATGGCGCTTATTTCTGTATACCTTATATATTGCTCATTTTATTCACAACCACTAAACTACTGCTGAACCAGATATTTTACAGAATAGCTGCTGTGCTCGATTCTTAACAAATTTTCAAATCAATCAGACGTCTAGAACTCGGTGCAAATTAGGTTAAAGGATTCCGTTACATTGATACACGATATACATATCTACATGTCAAGTTAATAAAAGCGTGTTAATAACTCAAAATAATTAATCACGAGTTTTACAAGATCAAATCAAGTCCCAAATTAATATGACCTTCGGCAATAATTAATTAACTTTTTTGCTAATTTAAGTTTTATATCGAAGTGTTAAATGATATCCATTAGGCAACCGAGATTTACGATCGCCTACGCTAAATAGGCGGCAATAAAACTTCGAATTATTTATGGATTTACATCTTTAATGCGAATTATAAAACTTTTATGACAGGTGAATAAACCGCCAAGTCTTGGAGTTTTTTTTCGGAAACCATGCACACTTTATCGTTTTAAGAAATAACAAGAGAGTATAAATTAGTATGGTAGTTGTCAAATCAACGGAGATACTTCCTAAATTACTCTTATTATTTTGGCACGTATGTATAAACGTGTATTTGTGAAAAGATGAATGAATGTAGATAAATCAAAAGATGTAATAAAATAGCAAATGGAAATCCGATGTCTCTGCCTACCCCTATAGGAAGCAGGAGTGATACCATGTATGTATGTATTTTAGCAAAAACGGACTTTTGTAAAATCCATCTAAAGTATGAGTATCCGAAATTTTTACGATTCAATTCGTCGATTTGGGGTATTTTGTGAACAAAATTAGAGCGCCAAATTCCCCTAATAATATTATCATCTTACTTTTATAATATCCTCATAAGTAGTAGGTAAATACATGAGAGGTGAAAGTGACATTTAGGCACGAGCGTAGAGAGGTCGCTAATAATACGAGTGTCGAAATATGTCTTTCACCCGTGGTTAACACTAGACTTTGCAATTCGAATATGAGGAAAGTAAATAAAAATCGATAAGGTAATCAAACAACTATTTTTCTAATAACATCGGGCTTTAAATCCATATCTAAATCTCATGTACCGTCATCACATACGTCACATAAGAAACATCATATTTCTTTCTGTGGCATTCTACCAGCCGTATTTTTTATGTCATTAATAATAGTAAATATTTAGCTCAAATTTATGTAAATTAAATAATAATTTAGTGAAAAGTAATTTATAAGTATACCATGATGTTACAATTGTTATTTATTACATTTTATGCCGCGATTTAATAACAGTGGCTGTAAATTAGTTGGAACATGAGCCGCATATATTATCTATGGTTCGCAGTTTTATAAAAAATTTGGGCAGCACGAAGAATCGCTTCCCAGCTTCATTGTATAGAGAATGTTCGATTTTATTCTAAATCTTGATTAAATTATTAAGTCAATGAATAGCATGTGATAATCATGTACAAACATTCTCACTTTGCAAACCATACAATATCACCTTCGAGTAACACAATACTCCATACGGGCATACATTTTACATTTGCATTAGATAAGTCATTAGTGAATATGTTCTTTTATCGTATAGACAGACTTACTGCCGGTCCCTGTATCTTATTATTTATTTTCCGTAATACCGCTGCAGAGGCCCTCTAGCATCTAGGGAGCAGAGGAGTCTTCACCCCTGTTGACGACGTGAGTTTGCCTTTCCCGGGGCATTCTCAAGCACTGATGCGCTAGGATCAGCCTGGGCGTAACTACGTTCTAAGTCTCACGCTCTTCCTGCCATCAGCGCGGGGCACATGGGAGGAGGGTGATTTTAGTGGAGTATTGAGTAGTCGAGTCTCCACACAAGCCGGCGAATTGACTCTGGTGCCCATTCGTGGTGTTACCTCTCGTCACTTTGGTCTAATCCCTAGTAAAGGAGCCGGTAGTGTGCGCCATGCATTTCCCCCGCCTCAAAAAATAAATAAATCTTACTATTGATTTACTTATTTTACCACTGGTAGATATTTTATATTATTTGTACGGAGCTAATGTCAAATTTTAACCAGATGCAAGACGAATGGATGGTAAGATAGGTAGAACCCAGACATTAATCGTATAGGATTAAAACTGTAAACAACAAAGTCTAAGTAAGTCTAAGTATGTGCTCATCGCTTAATGTTAATTATATTCTGTGAAAAACTGTGAATAAACGACAATTAATATGATTTATGATTGCTTATTGCTATGAAACAATAAACCGTTTGTACATTAACAGACTCGTCTCTGTTGGCAATAGTGTAATTCTTGGAAAAATTAAGTTAGTGTGATAAGAGAATAGTGTTGCTTTAATTAAGTTCAGACTTGCTGATTACGTATTTTATTTAGTCTTTTGTACATAGTTTATTTTAGAAAAATATGTTTACCCAGTTACGAGAAATACATTACATATAATAAATAAAAAATTACACTTAATTTATGGGTAATATACAACGGGAAGCTTTGGGGGCAGTAGAGCGTCACTGAAGTAATAGACGATTGAAGATTCTACAAGGGTTTCGTTTTTATCAAAATGGCCACAGAATCGTTAAAATGGGGTAAATAGTGTCCTATCTTATAGTATTGAAGTTAAGCAGATTTTCGTGAAATTAAAAATTGATGACTCTTAATTCACATGACTGACATGTTACAGTCATGTGAATTAAGAATAAGAAGAAGTGGACCAATATTGATGATTTTTTGTGTGCAAGCAGATTCGAGAATAGCTTAGAAACACAATTCGATCCGGTAGGTGGCGCTGCAACCGGGTTCTATATTTACCAAGGCAGGACGATGTCTAACCCGTAGTAAAGCGTGGCCTATACTTGAGCGACACAAGCAAGAACTGCGTGTCACATAGATGAATATGCTGCGATGGATGTGTGGAGTGATGTGGAAAGACCGTGTCAGAAACTCTTGCATTCGCGGCAGTTTTCATGTCCGTGACATAGCAGACAAACTACCAGAGAGTCGCTTACGCTGGTACGGCCACGTTTTACGGAGACCGGCTAATTACGTGGGGAACAAATATCTGGCATCCACCAGGTCACGGTTGAAGGGGAAGGCCTAAAAAATGTTGGCTTGACGTTGTGAAGGATGACATGCGTACCAATGGTCTCGAAACGGGGGATGCTGGAGACCGCACGAAGTGGAGTAGAAAAAGTAGGAAAGCGGACCCTGGGCATCGGAGTGTACGCTCCGAACGCAATCGGGATTTAACGCTAGGATGATGATGATGTCTTACCCGGTCCACTAGAAACGTATTTGTTGTGTTAGTTTCATCCTAAAACTTTTAGTAAAATATCGGAATCAAAACAGTGTGAGAAAGCCAAGTTCCAGACACCAAAGGAGACATCAAAATAAAATATTCCCGCTAGGTATATGTCAGATATAAAAATCGCTATTAAAAATCATTAATTAACTCCCCTCTGTTCAATTAACGTCATATATTCGACGTGTGATGGGGGGGTCATGGAAATTCGCTTAGTACTGGCGCAGGGGGTGGGGGTTACAGCGCATCTGCTCGACGTTGACGCATTCTTGCGGCTTCACTCGAGTGCTGGCTGGTTGCACTGAACTTTGTTAAACTTCTGTTTAGATTAAGCTTCAATCAATGGTTTACTAAAATGACTGGGTGTCGTCATTGCAAAATGAAAGAAAAAAGTTTTACCTTTATTCGTTTCAGGAATATTAAATATTTCGGTTCTTCAACAGTTTGTCAAAGTTACAACGACGCCTTCAGAAGGCTTATTTATCTTAATTGTTTTTAAGTAGATAAGTAGGAGTGAATGGCAATGGTTGGAATCACTTTAAGTGCTGGACTATAGCAGATAGCCTGACGACACACCTTATAGAAAGTGATTACTGTCGCCTATGGATATTATCTGTTTTTTTCCTGCTGATTACCGCGATATACCTACAAACTCAAATCTGGGAGTAACACTACAAATGATACGTTAACCTTTCATAATGGTTGAGGGTTTATAAGTCTACGAAAATATATCTAAGTTGGGAAAAATGTAACTAATGTATTGAAGACAATATTTAATATATGGGACACGGATAGATATAAACTTCAAAACGAAAAATGTACCACCCACTACTGTACAAACCAGGAGTAAATACTTACGAAAATATTTTCTATTGTTGGTAAGATAAGGTTTATCTTATTTAAAATAATAATTAATTATGAGGAATCACCTATTGCTAAATCGACAGTTAAAATATATTATTACTTTAACTAGAAGTTAAAGATACGTATGTTTGTTGACGCAACTGGCCGCCCGTCACCTCAGCTCGTCTTTCACGAGAATCAGTCGACACCGCGCTAAGCATACACACCGTAACGAGTACAGTCTTGTACAAAACTTATATAATTTTCAAGAAAAAATATGCATTAATACTTTTTATTGGTTTTAAATTTTGCTTCTGCCCGCGACTTCGTCCGCGTGGAATAGTTAAAAAACCTGATTTTGAAACATTCTTCATTGGTGCTACGCTCCTATTGGTCTTAGCGTGATGATATATAGCCCATAGCCTTACTCGATATATGGGCACTGTAACATTGTGAGAATTTTTGAAATCAGACCAGTAGTTCCTGAGATTAGCGCGTTCAAGCAAACAAACTCTTCAGCTTTATATATTAGCATGCAAGATGAAACACACTACGCCAATTATAGAATTTAACAATATGCATTGACATAAATTTTGGCGGATCATGCTGTAGGTGACTTTTTTAAACGCATCTAAATAATGTGTTTTTTTAGATTGACGTGTACCCAAACATTTGTGTAAGTATAACGTACAACTATTACCTAATTTCTACAAATCAAGATTCTTAATTCACTGGCATTAAAAAATACAGGAATCTACCAGCAGTAAATAAAAAGGTAAAATAAAGAATAACACATTGGTGTGTCCCTGTACATAGGGCTAAACACAATATGCGGGTTCCGTTAATACTAAACACCTAATGATGCACCTATTTTTAAACACAATCGAGTCTTACTTATTAGATCTCATATAAATAATATTTATAAATTCACAATTAATAAAGAAGTATAAGTTCGACAACTATTTTCTATACTAATGCCAAGAAATCTTTAGAATTAGGTAAAGTAGAGATCTTAGTGTCGGTGTTGCTAATTTAGCGACTTTCAATCTATACAGATATATAAAATTATAGTGCCTGTAATGTCAAAATAAAAATATGAAAAAAGTCAGGGATAATTCGGACCAGGAGATTCCGAATATGTAATATATTATTTAGAATTTTTATCTGTCTGGATTTTCCGGCTAATCTCTGAAACGGCTGAACCGAGTTTAATGGCACTGGCAGATAGCTTGCTATAGGGAGTAACTTAGGCTTTTTGTTTCAATTTTTTAGGGTTTCGCAAAAAAAAAAGAAACCACGCTGCCGGAGTTACGGGCACAGCATGTATTTATTAAAAAAATATTTTCTTTTCTAATTTCTCTAAAGCATGTCAATGTATGTAACTGCAAGTACCTTATTTTTAAATTCAGCAGATAGGCGGACGGGCAGAACGCCCACTTGATGGAAAGCAGTTACCGTCGCCTATGGACATTTGTAACACCAAAGGTGCTACCAATGTGCTGCAGCTCTCTAACGGGAGACTTGAACATGGCTACTAATGCCGGAACACAACTAAAATATTTAGATTTAGGTTTTATTATTTATATGAATAAATTCATGTAAATATATTAAAACATAAACACGTTATTCTATAGAGTGATACGTTGTATGTAATGTGTTAAATTAAGCATCAGTAATATTTTATCCAAAAGTCCCAATATTTGTTTCAAAATAAAACTTGTTTAAAAAATCTATAAAAACGTCAATTTGAGGCACGTTATACTTTTTAAGTCCGAATTACATAGTAATTATTTTATTAATTAGATCATCGGTGTTCGGTAGCGGAATTTGTACTATCTTTATAGTCGATCGGGGCACTATATTACGGCAGTGGCACGTCGGATGTGCCCGCATGACGTCCAAATTGCGTCCAAAGACAATAATTAGGTCACCTTTTTAAGCATAAGTGGAATAGAACCTGAATTTATGTTGTGGTTTATAACCGGAATAGCCTACAGAGAATTGACATTTCATATTTTTTTTATTTGTGAAATGGTTAAAACCAATCCTTTACTCTAGTTTGGTTTTTCGAAAAAAATATATTTTCTATAACATTTTGAAGTCGGTTGCAAGTGAAACCAGATTAAAGAAACAAGTATACAAAAATATAATAAAAATATAATATAATGTATGCATGCAAACCAAGAAAAGCAACAAATTTGTGAGAACCAACAAAAATTGTGTTTTTTTGTTTCAAGTAATATGGCCCGGTCACGTCCTTGTGTTTCTTTTTTTTGATGGGAAGCAGGTTGCTGTAGTCTATGGACATTTGTAAAACGCCCTCTAAAGGGATATTGGAACCTATCCACTTATGCCGGAACACAACTAGGGCTGTTATGGCGCCATACTCTAGACCAGGAGTGGAAGCCAGCAAGACGGGCAAATGCAAGAAATTGTATTCTTTCTCCGTTCCTGCACGGATCCAAGGTTTCGCGACGGGGCACGCAACCAGCAACGCGATGGATGCTGTCGCAGAGCGCGATAACTCGTGGGCATGCGTTATATATCTTATTACTTTTATTTTTGTCGCTCATCGCGTCGCGCTTAGCTGTCGCTCACAGCGTCAAGGTCATAACCAGACCGTTAGAGAACTTAAAAAATATGACTGATGGCTATTAGCCTCTGGAAAATTAACCAAAATTTAATTTGTAATTTTTACGATTGTTAATTTTATGTTTACTAACTTGAATGTGTTGTTTTAATTTAAAATTTTAATTACGTCTAGATTATTTCCAAGGTTTGAATTAATTAAATAGAAAACGTAGTGTTTTGTATGTTAAATTTTAGAGATTATTTTGAGATTAGGGTCTTTATTGCCGTTATTAATGCTCATACGGTAGGAAGAACGTATGAATAAAATATTGTACTTATCATGCACATGGAATACAAGTGCACGCTCCGAAAGCAACCGGGACTTAATCCTCGAAACGTGGTTATACTGGAAGAAGAATGCTAAATTTACAATCGCCCAGTAAAAAACGTCTCTGAATAACTCTTAAATTTTATACTTTTTTTATTGCGAAACTGGCAAATAGGAAGATGGCCTAGCTTATGGAAAGTGCTTATCGTCGCGTATAGAAGTTAACAATATCAAGTGCGAAACCAACGCATATATTGTCTGTGCTTATTGTGATTTAATTATCCAATCTACAACGATAACAATAATAACATAGGGTGAGCCAGATGCAAAACTTGCATTTGATAAAACAATAAGAGAATGATTCATTCATTTTCATCAAAACAACAGATAAATCAACAGAATATTTAAAAATAATTTTCTAAGAATGCTTTGATACTTATTTGAAAACGTTGGTTTTGATAATGTAAATACAATTTATTCACCCTATTAACCGGGTTTTAAATTGAAACAAAAGAAAATATAACAGCCCAAAACTATTAATCAGCGATATCGTGCCAATAAATAGAAAATTTCATCAAATTAAAAATTCCGCCAAGGCTTATCTTAACAGGTAAGTCATACATCAGTGGACATTGTAAAACTGCCCCCAACCGAGTAAACGTCCACAAAATGGACCCCAATCACCATATTGTACAATAAAAACGGCTAAGAACGATTGATATTGATTTCAGCGGGGCCCGTATAATACATTAGCTCATAAACCTCCCACTGGGACTTGAACTTCCCCATTTTTAGGTTTTATGGATAGTATACTCGTCTGCATATCCTAGAAAAATTGGCAAGTTTTGCAAATCAATTATATTGATGTGCAGATTGCACAATATAATTGAAAGAAGAAGTAACAGCTATGTGGTGGGTAAATAGAAATATTAGCATGTCTTCATGCTGTGCCGACCGACTCTAAAGGATTGGGGTAAGATGAAAGACAAGAGAAACTTACAGTTTATGTAAACTTACAGTTTATGTAAAATTATTATTAGTAACGAATAATATATAAGTGATTATTAATGAATAGTAAGTCATAGGAACTGATTAGAAAGGCGACTATTGTAATCTAACTACTTGTAAAACCGAACATTTACTTAAATTTAGCTTAGGTTATGCACGTTGCCATTTCCGCGGTGTAAATTGAGTTTCTGGGATGAGAGTCATTTTCACACATATCATAAAAAGGAAACAAGTGTGAAGATATGAAGACGAATCTAACGCGCAAACCAGTAATCGACAAAATTAATTCAAAATTTTATAAATAGCCCTTCATTAGTTATAAACTTTAAGTAATACCTGCAAAATGTCATTTGCGATTTACTTTGTCATAAACAAAATACCTACACCTGAAGTGAAGCAATCAAAGAACTTACTTTTATGTAATTCTAAACAAGATTATTCTTAATTCATAACACAACATGGTTCAATATTACAAAATCATTTATCATCAGATCTCATAAGTCCTATATTTGCATAGGTCGTCTACCTAATAATTCCTCAAGTTAATATATTATTTATGTAAATTTTTGATTTGATCAGGCAACCCTAAAAATTAAAAACACTGCCGCCGTTTATTCCTAATGTGATTTAAGACAAAGGTCGGCGTTTTAAAGAGTCGAGATGAAATAAAAACTGGTATAAATAACGATTAACAAAAGGCGGCACCATCTCGAGCCCCTTATCGAGGCTTTGGCCTGCGACGGTAGCCCCATTTAGGACAGGAAAACATGCAGTAGCCTTCTATGTTAAACTGCGAGTCTTGTTCATGGCCTTATGTAATGGATTCCTAAATTTTTATTTTATTTTTATTGCAGGATTTCAGCAGACAGGCAGACGGCCCGCTTGGTGGAAAGCGGTTACCATCGCCTATGGACATTGGCAACACCAAAGGTCCTACAAATGCGCTGCTGCTCTCTTAAAGGAAACTGGAACCTGGTCTCTAATGCCGGAACACAACTCAAGGTTGTTATGGCGATATACTTTAGACCAGGGATGGTAGCTATCCAACCGGGCAAATGCCCTTCCACCTGGCGCTTTATGAAAGAAGACTAAACAACTCGGTTAAACAGGATTTTATTCAATCAATTTTTTTTTATTGCATCGTTTGAAAAATGTTTTAAATTAAAAAAAGCGTGCGAGAAAAGAATGACATGTAGGATTTTTTTAGGAGTTTTTCAAACATTATTTTTTATTTTATACCAGGATTTATTTTATTATTTTAAACATATACAGACATACAATTTTATTTTACATACCGTAGAAGTAGCATTATCATGGGAATGACAATTGTCCAGTAGAAACGTAAGTCGTAATACGTGCTCCAGTAACAGTTGTCGCTGCCAAACCATTCTTGTTTGTATAGAAAATTACAATTAAAACTTTTAATTAACATTTTATTCCTCTTATTATTTCAATGTTAAAACTAAAACAACCATAAATTGAAACTCTTAATCAGCTCCTTTTCAATTTTAAGAAATGTATGTATTATGTTTTTACTGGGCTATTTTTTTTGCTATTGTAATTGTTGCAGTTCAGTTAATTTAAAAACCTATTTACTGATAGATTGATATTTTGAATATGATTTATTTTTTTGACAATTTTTTTTGTGGAATGAAAATTATTAACAGAAATACACGTTCTAGTTATCCATTATTTTGTTTATTACCTTCTACACTTATAAATAAAGCAAAAACCACGATACTTCTAAATAAAAATCACAATATCTCTGTACCAACCACAACTGTTAATTTATAGTATTTCGTCTTCCATGTTTATAAAAGTTCAGTTAAAAATTCTCAATAGCTACTCCGTGATTTTTCTAACAAGGATATATAGATAAGTACGACGTGATGTAACTGCGCTCTTCACCCGGCGCCTCCTTAAGGGTGGCCTGTTCATGACATCGTCCGACACCAAAGAACAATGAACTATAATCATAGCGATAGTAGTAACATCGCACTCACAATCAGATAATGGCACTTTAAATATAAAAAATATGCAATTATTTCTATCATCTATACAAAAAAAATTAAAGCTGGTTGAAGGGTCAAGTTTATATTGTACATGAGAAAGGTATACTTACAAACTGTTACTACTATAATTTAATAATAGTATCAAAATCAATATTAAAATTCAAATTAAATCCTCAAATTGTGCCAGGCTCATTTATAAATTATATTATTGTTTTTAATTTTTTTGTTAGTTAGTCCTTTAGAAAGTTTTGAATAGGCTTTAAAGCGACACAACCAGACATAAAAGACTGGTAATCAGTGACGAAATGGTCCTGACATTCGCCGGCCGCTGCCACGGTACGGCTTTGGCGCTTTCATTTCAACCACATCTACTACTCAGCGCAAGTTTTGGCCACGCCTACTGACTTATTCAGCACTTTTAAAACAGAAGTCTCCTATAAAAACGACTAATCAAGGTATAAACCAAATAAAAGCATAGACAGAGCCTACGTAAACAAAAGTGTTCAATGAAGTGAAGCATTTTTTAAACTTGTCTGCGGAAACTTAAGTAATAGCTAGACACATAGTTTGCGTTTGTGTGGTTAATAGTATTGTATCCACTGAAAACCATTCCACCTTTATTCGTACTAATTTGATTAATTTAATTATATTTAACATTGAGTTTTCGTAACGCACTGCGGCGCGATCGGCATCCTATCCATAATGGCATCCTTTAACCGGCTTCACTTTGAGAGTTCGAGACTCCATCTTTCTGTTAACGGTCTAAAGTCATAACTCATAATTTGACGAGCAGACATGGTAAATTACAAACCAACAACATAAATGTATACGTAAATACTTTATATTGTGAATTTTATAATCAGTAGGTATACAATGTATTGAGTATTGACAATTTATAATCAGACTAGTTATATTAAAAACTAGACTTTGCATTATATTGAGTTTCATTTAAATCTGTTCAGTTGTTACGTGATGCTCTAACAGTAAGACAGACAGACAATAATTCTAAAAACTGAATTTTCGGAATCTCCTGGTGCGAATTAAACCCCCTGACGTTTTTCCGATTTTTAAATGCATTGTACAAAATCGAACCATTTACAGATTTATTATAGTATTAGCGGCCCCGGCAGACGTTGTCCTGCTCTGAAAAGATAAAATCTAAGACTCGATCCCAGCGCCACCTACCGGTTCCAATTGTGCATTTAAACCACCCAAACACACAAAAACAAAATCACCAAAATCGGTCCAGGTAATTAGGAGGATTCTAGAACCCAATCTCAGCGCCACCTACCGGTTCCAACGGAATAAAAAGTATCCTATGTCCGTCTCCTGGTATTTTTTTTTTGCAGGAGTTCAACAGAAGTTCAGCAGCCCACTTGATGGAAAGCGGTTAAATGGCCTATGGACATTTGTAAAACCAAAGGTGCTGCTCTCTTACGGGAGACTGGAACCTGGTCACTAATGCCGGAACACAACCCGAGGTTGTTATGGCGACATACTTTAGACCAGGGGTGGTGGCCATCCAGTCGGGCAAATGCCCTACCACCTGGCTGTGAGTTGTTTTGTTGCCTCTTACGACAGGTCGCCCGGCCGCAGGAAATTGTATTCTTTTTCCGTTCCTGCACGGATAGAATGGTTCTAAGCTACCTCCCCACCAATTTTCAGCCAAATCGGTACAGCCGTTCTTGAGTTTAAATAATGTTACTAACACGACTTTCTTTTATATATAAATAGATTGATAGGTATAATCCGCTGTTAAAAATAAACTCCTAGGCGTACGAAGTGGCGAGTACAGCTAATTTCAAATACTAACAATTTTAATCTATGACTAATATGAAGTACTTTATATGACTTAATATTATTATTATTTCATCTGAGAAAAATTAAAATAGTTGAATCGAAAAAAAGTGAAAAACAGTGGAACCAAACCGGCGACGAAACCTGGGCTGTTAATTATAACTTGTAATTAATTCCACAAACTACGAGCCGGCGAGTGGCGCCGAGTGAACTGGATACAACATCGGTCTGTATACCTCCACCTGCCGCGTGTTTTTTATATGTATTGAAATTAACCTTAAATTATATTAAATGACCTTTAAAATAGAGCGCTTTATATTTTAAGTGAAAGTGATTGGAGGATTTTGGTTGACGTAACAAAGCCTTTAGCCTTTAGGCCAGGTAACAATGTGATTAAGGCTCCCGCTTCTTAATATAGCAACGTGGGTTCGAATCCTTTACCAGGGACCATGCACTTACAATTATCATCTCCATCCGTCTAGCTGTTTGTATTTTTCTCAGAATGTAATTCTGATATTAAACAGAACAACTAAATTTTATCAATTTCGTTAAAACGCTCCCAACTGGAAACACGATGGTATTCAATGATATTGAATTATTCAACTTTATGTTTATATGGATAACTTTGGTTTATTCATCCAAATTTAAAGACAGAAAAAACCCGCCTAATGTTGGAATAATAGATCTATATAGAGAAAATTCGATAGGAAGGAGTATTTAATATGCCATTATACAACACTGCCCTACTAATTGAACTTGTAGTAATCGAAGAGTTTTTAATTATTTGCAGAAATGATATCCCAAGGCGCTTATCTATAAAGCTTGATTTTTTAAATTGTTTTTCGATACACTAAAAAGTTACATAATTGGAAATGTTGTTTAGATATCTAAAGATATGTTTTCCGCGTTTTTCTCGAAACCGTCATTTGCAAGTACTGCGTTTGCTATAAGGCAGAGCAATAATGCAAAGAAATCGCAAAAAATAAATAAGGGATGACTACCATACTTATAACTAGGTATCGATGAAATTATTTAACGTTCCAACCAACAACTATAAGAGAGTAGTGATGAGATTACCCAATAAAGAAGTAGAAACAAACTAGTTCGACATCGATAGTCATTTATGTGGCTAAGTTGTCATCGTTTGTACCCCATGGTTAAAGAATATTACGATGCAAGTTGCGATACGATTACATTTTATGAATGAATAAAAGTAATAAAATAAAATTAACAACAGTTACTTGCAAATAAACGGTGGACACATATGTACAAATACACAATGATCCATCAAAACAAACACATGATCAGTCACAAGACTTTTTATGCGTACAAAAACATCGATTCTGAAAAACCGCGAGTCGTAAGACTGGGTAGTTGTTTGACACAATATAAAAAAGTGTCTATTAGAGTTGCCGCGACATAAGTCGACGGGAACACGTTGTCGATAAGATAATATTTTCCGAATATCTCGACAGTACTAGAACAACAATATTGTTACGAGCTACAGGACTCGAATTAAAATGCCATTGAAATTACTATAGAATTTATCAAAACTATACCAACACGTATAACATAGGTACAAATATAACTGGACGCAATAAGTCCCAACGTAATGCATAAGAACTCCGAATGCAAGAAAGGCAATAAACTGCTTTTTACGACAACCAGGTGTGCGTTCTTTGTCGGTATGTAACACTATTAAATTAACAACAGTTACTTGCAAATAAATTGTGGACACATACAAAATCACAATGATCCATCAAAACAAACACGTGATCAGTCACTAGACTTATTGTGCGTACAAAAAACACCAATTCTGAAAAACCGCGGGCCGTTTGATCGGGCAATGGTTTGACGCATGAACAAGTGTCGATTAGAGTTGCCGCGACAAAAAGTCGACAGGAACACGTTGTCGATGTCATGTCGCACGTCGCTCCGGCCTCTCGGAGGCGTTTTCAGATAGATGCGAGTGATAAAGAATGAATAATTATTCGAATACATTCAACTGTGTTCCACATCACTTATCGGATGCCACAGATGTTTTAGTGAAGGATATTCTCTGGGAGCTTGTTTAGCACTCAGAATATTCTTTTTTCTATACTTCTACAGGTTATGGCCATGATCTCGCCCAATGTAGAGCGGAGATATGGTCTAAGATGGAGTACGCCTAATTAAAAAGTACTTATTTATACGGGACCTGAAAACGCCAAGGTTGTATCAGAAAAGAATAATAACTAAAGTTATAGACACTTTATTATAATAGCTACAAATTACGTACATCTGAACTATTTACACTTATTGGGCTGAAACTGTGTTGGAAAGGGATGCGTATACAGTCGTGAATTAGTCTATACTTCTATAATCTATACTAATA
The DNA here is from genome assembly GCA_949752895.1 of Dendrolimus pini. Classification (NCBI taxonomy): domain Eukaryota; kingdom Metazoa; phylum Arthropoda; class Insecta; order Lepidoptera; family Lasiocampidae; genus Dendrolimus; species Dendrolimus pini. Next base: position 7,545,489 of record OX457143.1, read on the forward strand.
TTATAAATAGGAGAGATTTGTATGTTTGAAACTAATAAATTGGGTTATAATTTTTTTTCAATGCAGGACAACGTATGCCTGGATCGCTAGATTTTCATAAAATTTTCGCTAGATCAAAGTAAAACTGTAAGTGATACTCTTCAAACCTAGGGACATAAAAGGAGACCGAGACTTTTGGGCCAAAGAAATGTAACTGAGTTGAGATGTAGCTTAAAGAAAGCATTATATTAGAAAATATTCAGAATGAGAATGAATTGACACTAATGAAGAATGTTTCAAAATCGGGTTTTTTTCGTTTTGAGAGCTTCCGCTGCGTGCGTTTCACCCTCTACGTAAACAAAGTCGCGGGTTAAAGTTAGTGTTAGCCCAAATTAACTATTCCACGCGGACGAAGTCGCGGACAGAAACTAGTAAACTATAAGTGTGCGAAATTGCATACTCCTCCGACGGCACAATTTTCTTAAAAAGGGGTACAAAATTATGACTATATTTTTGCTTTACGTATTGAATATATAGATTTTTATAGTTTATATATTTCAGTTCCGTAAGTATTGACATTTTCTTGAAAATTGTTTAATTTTTTTAATCATACAATTTTTTTTGTCGTATTCTGCCTTCTTTCTACTTTTTCCCTATATACATTGCTATGCTAAAACTCTTTTAGAGTTAAACTCGTTTTTGTACAGCAACACTTTTACTTACAAAAAAAATATTATTATAAATAAAGAATAAAGTTTTAACCGGCTAATCTTACCCACGGGCTATGAAAACCTGTAATTTTAGCGACGCAACCGTTTGTGTCGAGAACTTTTTAGGTACCTACCCTCATGTTGCGTACCTGCCGTGGGACAATGGTAAAATCTCAGTCTGCCACTGGTTACGTTTCCTGTGAAATATAATGAAGAATTCAATTGGAAAATGATTTCTAAAACTTTTGTATAGTTTATATTATTTTACAAAAAAAAACGTTCGGCATTCAATGCATCTAACTAAGCTAAGATACTTGGTATCGAACCACTATGCAAGATTTGTCTTTTCCAGTAATGTAAAATGTAATAATGAATGTGTTGTGATTTCGCAATTCACCGCGTTTCATTTGTGTACAGCTATTTCATTATACTTCACCAACACATCAAGATTGCCCGACATTGCACATGACTATTCATGTATTTCTTACAACAAATTTCACATTCAAATCGACAGCTATCGTTTACATACAAATCTCAAATAGTTGAATAAACAGTTACAAATAGGGTTGCACCAGATTTCTAAACTGATAATCGATTCCCAACGCGCATCACGTCACAAAATCTCTAAAGGGGGCCAATTAAGCAACGACGATTAATTACGAGTCGAAAGCTAACAATTAGCCAAACTACAATTTCGTGAACAGAACCGATCTATATACGTGAGCTGGTTACACATAGTGTAGATTTAATATAAGTTTACGTGACGAATTTTAGAATAGGATCCTAGACGTTTTGGCGTGTGACATTTGTAGAGTTTGGTCATAGATTATACAGCTGGGGCAGATAATTCGCTTCATATAAACAGCGGTGCTAGACTAATATTTTTCAAATATCGCACAAGAGACTAGTATTTCAAAAAATTCCAGACAAGCATATGTTTATAGTACTTTCTTAAATTTTCGTGACTAGTACATAATGTTATAGTCAAACATCGAAGCTCTGGTGTTCCTAGGTTTGACTAGTCAAACCTCAGGTCGGGTTTAAAGTCTTAGTCAAAGTGCAAGTAAATGAATTTTTCTACCTTTGAATAACGAATTTTTGTCTAACCTAGGTAAGTAATTTATATAGTCATTAAATCTGTAACAAGTGCAGTACGAATCGACGTTTGACCGAGTCTACCTTAGTTGTTTCTAGCATCGACTAGGCACAGCCCGAAACAAATTATTTTACATTCGACATTTTACTAAAAAGTTGGGTACTTGTAAGTTTTACTAAAAATACTTTAATCAAAGGCCTAAATTTGATTTTTTTCAAAATTTTTGCCTTGGTCAAACCTAGGATAAAACAGTCATTCCGAGAAGAGACTGCATATTCACCTTCGACTATAACGGTGGAAATATTTTAAGCGCGGCGTTTATATTTGACGTAAACGTCAAACTAAAAATCTGATAGAAGGCGATGCTTAAAACTAAATGCATTAAAACCTAGTTTTTATTATATATACATGTATTGATAAATATTGTTATAAGTTATATTATATGTTTATCCTAACATATGTATAATATAATTGATTGTTTCATGGGTAACACATAACGTTCTAAATTTAATTTAAGTAATACCCACGCCATAGATAATAATACTATAATATAGTATTATATACCCACACTAGAATAAATAGTAAACAGGTTGTATTCGATATTTGAGAGACACATACGAGATCGAATCTTATATCTGTATCATCTAGGGGATCGAATTTAAGACTTCTGCCTTTTACTGTACTAAGTCCAAAGCCGTCTCTGTCAATGATTATTTTCTACAAGTGTCGAACATATTCTTAGGTACTATAATTATATTGCCTATATTTATATATCAATAGTAGCTGTCCCGACAGACGTCGCCCTGCCCGAAAAAATAGGGGTTGATCGTAGAGGGTTGAAAATTTAGGGTTGTATGTATTTTTTAATGCTGTATCATATAAAAATTTAAAAAAGTATCTAAAAATTAAAAAAGAAAATTAGGGTTGGACTATCCTTAACATTTAGGGGGATGAAAATAGATGTTGTCCGATTCTCAGACCTACCCAATATGCACACAAAATTTCATAAGAATCGGTCAAGCCGTTTCGGAGGAGTTTAACTGCAAACACCGCGACACGAGAATTTTATATATCAATATAATATATTAATTCAATCTAAAATATTAATTTGTATCATCGTCCTGAACTTGCTCAAAATTTCTAAAAGCTTACTATTCTAAGACTATGAGTGACTAATCTATTCTGCACACATAATCTACGGTTCAGTGGTTTTACTATAGTATGACCAAAAATAAATTTACTACGCAGCAAAATACGATGATGTCTCATGAAGATGCATGGTCGTTTAAAGTAGCGTTGCAGGATTTAAATTTATTTATGTGTCACAAGAAGGATGTATGTAAACTACTTGTTGTTGTTTTGGAAGTTTTTAGGCTGTTGTGCATAGACATTTAACCGATGGTTAAAGTAAAATAATCACTAAAATTATATGGCTAAACAGCGATTATTCACACCTGCAGTTTATTACCTTTTCGGCATATGGTCTTCTTTTGTTTACTTTGTATTAAAACAAATTAATGAGAGAAATAGCCCATTGTGTATTGTAATCTTTTATGATAGTCATTAGCCAGGTGTGATTCTAAGAAATTCAGTCTGCGCGGCCGAGAGACATATTGTAACTGTGCATAAATGTGCAAAGCAATGCCCCAATGGAGATTGGCAGTCAAGCGATGACAAGCAAGCACAAGCAAGGCAAGACGTGTGTACATTCGATAATCTATATGGTGACAGTTTTAATAAACTACAAAATTACACATTTATTGCAAAGGTCATCTTGTTATTTTTAAATAAGTTCTAACGTCAGATAATACTTAAAGTTCCCCAGACTCTAGTACGATGTTCTACAGTTTTGCTGAACATACTCATCGTGGAGACAAATCCCTTCGTTCTTAATCTACGTTCCGTTGAAATAAATAACACAAAACTAGTTATATCTGATTTTAAATTATGTTCATATTAATTATATAGGTGTTGTAACGATAGTGAAGCGAACATAATATTACTGTCTACTGTTTTATTACATCAATTATGTAAATGAACATAGCAATAATTTGAAAAGAATCTCAACTAATTATACTTCGACTGAAATATAATAAGGAAAATAGGGGAGCGGTCAGTCAAATCAACTGAGATACTTTTTTATAAACTTGCAGAACGTGGCAGCTTTATAGATTTTGTACGAGCGTACCTGCTTAGGCTCTCATAATATCTCTCATAAATAGCGCATTAATATATTGTTTAAAAAATAATTAAAATTATTTCTATCATGATATTTTAAAAAGTAAGATGATAAGATGTAATTTTAACGCCTGTTTTTTATATGTAAATAAATTAGAATTTCTTGTAATCATTGTAACATGTGTCCGCATCCCTATTAAGTTAGTACCATTATTATGGAATTAATGTAAGGGATGACAATCGGCCAGTAAAAAATGTAACACGTAACACACTCTACAATGGATGAATGGACTCACCGTCTAGAAGGCTACCACCCCTGGTCTGGAGTAGGTATGCCAACATAACAACCTTGAGCTGTGTTCCTGTGTTAGTGGCTAGGTTCCAGTCTCCTTTTAGAGAGGAGCAGCACATTGGTAGCACCTTTGGTGTTACAAATGTCCATAGGCGATGGTAACTGCTTTCCACAAGGAGGGCCGACTGCTTGTCTGCTTAATTTATTGCATGAAAATAAATAAAAAAACAATTACAGATGGCGCCACCAGTCTGTTCTTGTTTTTATGGAAAATCTCAACTGAAACTTATTTCCTTTTATATACATTTGTTAAACATAAAAGTAGTCGTAAATTATAATAGTCCTATTTAGTTTCTTTTTAATTCTATGAAATTTTCGCAATTTAGAAGGAGTTAATTGGGCCTTTCATCTCTCTCTTTCGTGGGATCGGCAAAATAATTTTTCTTCCACACTCTACTATTCTGACATACATATATATCTGTCACACCACAAATCATCATATCACCCTTCACACAATCTATCCATATCATCTATGACTGATTTAAGTTAGCAAATATGTTTTTATATATCAATTGAAAGTGTTGAGATTTTATTTAAAAACAAGAACGGACTGGTCAGATGTCGCCTAATCTCACGCAGATGTGTTAAGAGTTCCATTTTTACTAGGAGATTGTTATTTCTTAGTAAATAATTGATGGTGATGTCAGGAGCCTTAAGAACAGTCGAGCGTGCATGACGAGAACTATGAATGTCAAAGAAGCAAGTGAGGTGTGTAAGAATAAACCTGTATGGCGCTCTGTTGTTCGTGCCTACCCCGCAAGGGACCTGGCGTGAAGTTATGTATGTGTGTATGTATGATGTATGTATATTAATTATCTCTTTCACAGGCACCCGACTATTAATATCGCCATCGCGTTCACAAAATAGGAGCGAACGAGAGCAACTGTAACCAACTAGCGTGCGAGTGAAATAGATAGATTGCATAAAAGTATTAATTGTCTGCAAATGTAACGTGTCAACCCGTAAATTACGTAAAACGTATGCGATAAAGAATATTCTATGCGATTTGCCAAGAGGGGAATAATAAAAATAAGAGACAGGCGCACAAGCCGGGGAGCGGGCCTCGAAATGCGGGGAATGTGTCCACGTGGGACGGCGGTGTATTCATGGCCGAATGTAAAGGGGACTTCTGCTTTATTTTGGATGTATCCCATTTGTTATACATAATACATGTTAGGCTGCTATCGCGGGATCGCGGCCGTAAGGGAATTCATGGTCGGCGCCACCGAGACCAAACGGGAACCTACAGGTTGATACAATTTCCTGAACGCACACAAATTGAGGTAAATGAAAGCCTACCTCAGGTCTGTAGATATACGTATTTAAAGTTTAAAAGTAGAATCTCCAAATGAACTGATGTTTTACAATACTACCCGTGCGCAGGTTTAACGATAGTCTCATAATGTCATGCGTCGAAGTCGTCAGTAGGGTTGACAAAAAAAGGTTACATAAATAGTTGTTGCAATAAATTTATTATTGTATATACTTTACACAAGTATATACAATAATAGTAGGTAGTTATCGGCAAACCTTCGCGCGGCTTATACAAATTTAACATATTTGGATACACTTTATTCATTATTTCACGCTTTTATCATAATTATTGCTGTAGGTTTTAATAATTAATCAGGGATGGCATTTTAGCCTACTGTTAAGTTTCTAAATTAAATTTTACCGATTATTTATTGAAAGTAATTATTCTAACTACATTCTTTGAAAGTGGTGATAACGGTTATAGACTGGAAACTGAGAGTACCCAACACTATGTTTTTTCTTTACACATAGAGAACAGGATTAAAAAAAAATAGGTACAATTACCAAATCCTTAGGTTTTAACCTTTTTTAATACTATTTAAGGATGTGATGAAACTAATGATATTAGATGAAGCAAAAGAGGTTTGTTAAGATAGTAGAATCACGGTTGATAATATGTACGTTTCAGGATAAAAGCTTAACCAACTCCCTGGCAGTAATATAACATCTATATATTATTAATACGTGAAGCAAAAACTTGGTACCCCTTTTTACGAAAATTGCGTGGACGTAGGAGAATGAAATTTCGCACACATAGTTTAATAGAGAAGAAGAGATGCATCCTAATATTTTTTTAACATTATGCGTGACATATACATTAAATCAATAAAAAACATTACACATACTACCATATATTGGACACTCACACGCATATATACTCTTTTGTTTATTGTTCAAGCCAAATTAACAGTGTGGCCTTGACGAAATCTGTGATTATAGCAGTATTGTCTTTGACAATAATTATTATGGTCGAATTTCGGCCACGGGCGACCACTGGTAATAATAAAATCATCATAATCATATCAATAAAATCTAAAATCATATTCTACTTGCACGACACGAGATTAGAAAGAATCAGCCTATATCAATCAGATGGTTCGATTTGACAGGACTTAAAAGAATTCGTCGCGACATCAACTTATGAGTTACAGTCCGGTTTTTGTGTAAACGCGAGACGAACGAAAATTAGCCAGACACCAAAGAGGGTTTTGAAGACTACATTTGTATGGAATCTTAAGTGTTAAAGATTTTGCGTTGTGTGGCTAAACTTTTGTCGTTTAAGACCATTCATGTTATAGCTACGTGTTGGGGAGTTTCTTTCCTCTTTTCCATAACACGTTGCGAATCGGTTATCATAGAATGGTAATTAGAAATCATTTTAAGTTATATGTATGATTTTCGAAAATTATTTTTCAATAGAATTGTCTTGAATAATTTGTCTTGAAATATCCATGTCAACTATCTATGCAGGGTTTGATGGAGGTAATAAACTACCCTTATTTTCGTTTGTAACTGTTAAAATATTTGAAACTCCTCCATTCCTATACTCCATTCCCACCTTAAAGGTTAGAAAGGCGTTAGCTTCGCCGCTAGTGTTGCAAACGATTATTGGTGATTCTAACCACTTTCCTTTAGACGGCCCGTCTGCATGTTTACCAGCTTCGCAATTAAGAATTTTGTCCATTTGTTTTTTATTTTTTTATTGCCGGAGTTCAGCAGATAGGCAGACGGTCCACTTGATGGAAAGCGGTTACCATCGCCTATGGACATTTGCAACACCAAACGTGCTACAAATGCGCTGCTGCTCTCTTAAAGGAGACTGGAACCTAGTCACTAATGCCGGAACACATCTAAAGGTTGTTATGGCGACATACTCCAGACCAGGGGTGGTAGCCATCCAGTCGGGCAAATGCCCTACCACCTGGCTGTGGGTTGTTTTATCGCCTCTTACGACAGGGCGCCCAGCAGCAGGAAATTGTATTCTTTCTTCGTTCCTGCACAGATAAAGAGTCCATGCAGTAACGGATAAAGAATACAATTACCTGCGGTCGGGCTGCCTGTCTGTCCGTAAGAGGCGACTAAACAACCTATAGCCAGGTGACAAGGTTTTCCCTGCCTGAGTAGCTATCACCCCTGAGCTAGAGTATACTACCATAACGACCTTGAGTTTGAAGGTTGTTATGGCCACAGCACAACACAGTTATGTTCCGGCATTAGTGGCCAGGCTCCAGTCTCCCTTTAAAGAGCAGCAGCAGTAGTGTATTTATTTGTAGCACCTCCGGTGTTGCACTGAAAGAAAAAATGTATTTTCACCGTTATTTACTATGGTCTGGGTGTCTGAGATCGGCCCCAGAGTAGTCCATTTTTAACTGACTTCCCAAAAGGAGGAGATTCTCAATTTGGCCGGTATGTTTCTTTTTATTTTTTTGTAACCTATAAAACAAGCGTAACTTGCTTAATTTGGATATATTGAATATCTATATATTGGATATCTATGTATTGGAGAATGCACAATATGTGTGTTTGTCTGCTGATTATTTATATATTTATTTTTAATGCAAGTCATTAATAGATACACTAGCCCTGGCCGCCAATTTTCGTACGTGTAAACAAATCCTTGCGAATTATTTAATTAATATGAATGTTAATTAAAAACAACACAATGTCGATGAACAACGCGATTATATATAAACATTTGCAATTTTATATAATTCCGTGTTGTAATAAGAACATCAATTAGCAAGTGGTTTTATAAGCAATCTTTTTTGCGGGTTTATCTTATAATAATATATAATAGTTATCAGGATTTGAACCTTTAATAACCAACTATGACATACCTTTTTGTAACTTAAGTATACTTATTAATTATATTTTTTTTATTGCATGAGTCCAGCAGACAGGCAGACGGCCCACTTGATGGAAAGCGGTTACTATCGCCTATGGACATTTGCAACACCAAAGGTGCTACAAATGCACTGCTGCTCTCTCAAGGGAGACTGGAACCTGGCCGGAACACAACTCAAGGTTGTTATGGCAACATGCTGTAGACAAGGGGTGGTAGCCATCCAGTCGGGCAAATGTCCTACCACCTGGCTATTGGTTGTTTTGTCGCCTATTACGACAGGCCTGCTCAGCCGCAGAAAATTGTATTCTTTCTCCGTTCCAGCACGGATAAAATAGTAATAGTCAATGACACAATCTAATCTAGCTAGCTAATCCCTTAAACCAAAACTATAGTAAATAACGGACAGTTAATATACAAATTTCCCATGACAGAAATCAAACCCAGAGCCTCTGCGTTTTAGTGAGGTTGCCTGACAAAGGCTTAGCCCACTCCACCACAGAGGCCGATGTAGGAAACCTACATAGACACTGGCTGCATGGAAGCCTAAATATTTTATAATAGTAAAACAATGTGTCTAATAATTTTAAGTCAGTTGCTATTGAACTGTAGATGTGAAATATTATCTGGTATTCGATTAATACAAACGATAGTCCAACGAAGTGCTGTTTTAATTTCATACATGTACGCGCATACACCAGCCAAATACAGTCTGCTGAAATACAACTTTTAAACAGCCGAATCAAAATAAAAGAGAAAAAAACAGCTATTCAATCGAATCAGCGAGGTACGATAGCCTAGCCTTTTTGGGCGCTTTACTCATGGATGACGATTATCTAGACTCAATATTCTACTTAAAAATGTAATTATAACTAATAGGCATTTATTACCTATCTATTTTTCAGGTTGATTTATCCATTGTATTAGTTTATAATTTAATGTATATTTTGATGTAAATAAACGACTCACTCACTTTTAATTACCGTCTGTCCTAACCACAAAGCAAATTTCTATGCATTATAATAATTGTCATACTGCACTATGTTCAAATATAGCCAAATAAATTAAATACAAAGAACGGTTAAACTCATTTGTATTCAAAACTGGTGTTAATAGCAAGACAATAAATTCACTTTAAAAAAAACAATTAAATCAGTACACCGTCGTTACGAGAAGTCCTTGAGAGGTATCATCAGTTTCTTTAAATTTAGTTAAAAAACCCAAGTTCCGCTACTTTAAATTGCGTAAGGAATCATTCCACGTAAAGCTTCTAGATGGGAAACTAGCCTTTGATGTCTAGAATACTAATTAACCAGGTAGTGTGAGAAAAAAAGAAAAATCTTACAAAGCAGTTAATGTTGCACCGAGGTTGGTCTAGTTTGGTGTGGATACGACGGGTGTAACCTCTGTTGGTGAAGTGGGTCATCTGCTTCCCGGGGTGAACTATGCTTGTTGCGCAGTTGAACATGGGAGTAGCTTCGCTCATGACCTCATCATGTTCTTCCACACAAGCGCGGGTACGGGACGCAGGTTTAGGCTTAGCGGAGTAGTTGGGAACATCTGTGCAAAATTGTTGGCACACACTGCGCGACGTTTATATAAATTACTAGCTGTCCCGACAGACGTCATCTTGCCCGGAAAAGCTTCAATCGATATACCGACAGCAGCGCCTCCTACCGGGTCCAATTATGAACCAACTCACAAACCTTTGCTGGCTCATGCACAACAACTTTGCTAAAGATCATCACATGATTAAAGGTATAGTTTACGATTCTATAAAGGACATACAGACAAATATTCATTTTTATATATAAGAAGAAGATATAGAGGGACTCAGTATGGTACGAAACGTATTCCCCCTGCGTTAATAAAAAAACCCTAGAAAATTAGTAAGCTTTGATACTACGCTGGTGCAAGGCAGACAAATTAGAAATTAAAGTTCTTCTTCTCAGTTAATAACCTTGTAAATCAATACCTGGGTTCTAATCATTTTAATGTTTTATACCTTTATTATTTGTTTAATATTTCAAAATATAACTTTAGTTTTATTATAAAAAATATTAATTACTATTTATGTGTCGATATAAATAATTCGAAAAATTAAAACAAATTTAATTTTAACTTGTGTGACCTACAAAAAGTGTTCTCTAGTGGAACTTATTTTGAATAAATTCTTTGAATTTAAATAACTTATTAAATTAAGATATTCAATTTTGACGGTTTAAGTCTTAAAAAATATTTTTTTAGACTTAAATAGTTTTATTACGTAATAAAACGTAACTAAGAAAAGTAAAATAATGATATTAGACAGTTCAACCAAATTGAATTAATTTGATTGAAACGTAATTATTAAGGTATTCAATGAATGATTCAAGTCTATGTTATTCATCATTTGGTTTATTCATCCAAATTGAAGGTCAGATATAAGCCGGCCTAAGACTCAAGGATCATGAGGTCCTTGCTACGACTTTATTCAGTAACATAAACTGAACACGTATGTACTTATAATAAGAATACCAAATCGTCAAAATTTTAGCTTATTAAGTCATTGTCAAAATGAGTTATGTCTATAAAGCTAATAAAAACAAGTACCTACATGACAAGACAACAAGTAATCAAACAATCGAAAGCCAGAAAAATAAACAACAGAAAATCGTGTTAAGCCCGGTGAAACAAATTCAAACAAATAAACATAAACAAAGTAAGATTTCAATACGTTAAAAGTGATATCGAATCGAACAGAGTGGCAGGTACGATTGGCGTCGATTATTCGCAAGCCGTTTAAGTGCACGCAAATGAAATGATTTGTTGACTTGCAACCTGAGGATTGAATGTACCTATATTATGTTCATAACAAGGCAAGTAACTATGCACTTCAATCAAACTTAATAATATTAAAATTATTTTTTTCTTGGATTAGTAAAACTAAAAAGTACAGGGTAAAGTTGGATACATTGTAGCACTAACTTTAAAACCTGGAATGTTGCAACAACTTGTGTCGTGAACTTTTTAGCTACCCTCATATTTCATGAACACTCACAATGATAAAATCCCGAAATTTACCACTGGTTACGTTTCCTGTGAAATATAATGATTTCTTCTTTAAACTTTATTACTTTTTTATTAAAAAATAGTGTTTATTGTTTACCTCATTTTACGAAAAAACAAACACCCGGCGTTCCAGGTATATTTCGTTTTAATGGAAACAAGCTATTTCTCGAATGTTACATCGACGAGAACAGTATACCATATATCGATAAATCAATACAATAAAAGATTATTAGCAAGCGTTATTTTCAAGACAAGGTATTATTTAAGACTATGCACATTGTATAACGAATTATCATCCCTCATATAGATACATATATAACGGACACAATTTTATTTTCTTTTATTTCTGCTAAAATTCATTTAAATTCATTAGATTAGTAAATATAAAAACAAAGCAGTAGTATTTAGGGACACGCTCTGAATATCAATTGTTAAAGAAAACAAGTAAATTAATGTAAAATATATACCTAAAGTGTATATTTTACATTAATTTACTTGTTTTCTTGTCTGTTTATAGAAACATGTAAGCATAAAAAATAAGTAGCAAAGTACCTATAACTGTATTAGATTTAATTAGAACGTGAAGTTAATAAGGTCAGGAGAGAGGAAAGTTTAAAAAAATCTCCATATTGACGATAGTTTCTGAGGCAATGGTTGTGACGTACTTAAACAGAAAAGGACATGAGTAGGGTACAGTTAAGTTTTCGCGACTAGTATACTCCTATAATACTTTATCAACCGTGATCACGGCTACTAAGAAGTGTCCGAAACGTCGGAGTAATAAAAATCAAATAAATTAGCAAGCTTAAAACCGCTAAAATGTTGTTTTATTAAGGGTAACATTTTTGCTAAATATACTACAGCACCCAAAATATCCCTAAAAACAAGGCCTACTTCTTAGTTGTGTATAAAGAAACAGTGCTTGCCCTGGACATTGACATCAAAAGAGTCATGTATAGCGCCATCCATCACCCAACATCCGGGTACCGTCGGCACAATTGTTCTAAAAGTAATTCCTTACACGAACTCCAAAATGTTCGAGTATCGACGCCTCGTACATCTTACCACTATTTTGGACACCGTCTATTCGGTAATAAGCTGCTTGTACGGTTGAAGAATTCTTAATTTTTACCGTACTCTAGCGATTTTGTAAATGTGAACATATAGCAAAAATCACACACCTCCTAATTAAAGTATTTTTCATTTCTCATATTCTGTAAATACGCTTGGAGTTGCCTGATCACAGGGATAGAAACAGTACTTTTCGTCCCTGAGAAGCAACTTTCCCTGCTGTCAAAGAAGGTATAGTAGGCCATCGGCACTCTCACTCATCGCACATGATTAGCTCAAGATTAACCGTTTCACGCCGATATTCTGTGAGAGCGTGGCTTCACACCGATCGAGCTGGTATACCAAGCTGTCATCGAGATAATTCTAAATAAAGATAATGTTAAGTGAAATGTGCCTTTTCCGTCTGCTATAAAACATACAATTTGGCTAAGGCTTTGCTTGTAGATTATTCTAAGACATTAATATAGGTGGACACTCGACCGACTTCATACAGAAAACGTATAGAATCAGATTTATGGTGTGATAATCTTACAGCAAAAGCAACTAATGCCTTGAGCTATGCACAGAAGTCAAAATGGAAATGGGCAGGTGACATTGTGAGACTTAACAGACCAGAGATGGACCGTAAAAACAACTCTGTGAACAGGACCACAAGGCAGGAGAAGCAGAGTGAGACCATTGATGCGTTGGGAAGAGGACTTTAAAGAAATACCCCAAGTGGTATCAAACAGCCCAGGATAGAGACAGATGGGCGTCTTTGGAGGAGGCCTTTAACCAATCTGGGATTCTTACTTAATTTATCCAACTAACAAACTAACAACAATAATATTAACACTTAATTTAAAACTTACTTACTTACTAACCAATTAACACATTAAGAATACCTACTGTAAAAAGTAAGAATTAAATGGCTTTTTTGTTTTATTTTATTTAATCTTACAGCTAAAGGCCCATTCACGCAGATATGGCGATAAGTTTAATGTGTTAATTAAGATGCGATATTGTTAATGACGTTAAATATTGACAGATAACGTGTGTAATACACTAATGTGGCGTATGCGTTAACGAAGTAATTTTTGAGACGCACTCGGCCTCAGCCTAAATAAAGATTTAGGCTGAGGCCGAGTGCGTCTCAAAAATTACTGTTAAAGAACAGTAACGCAGTTGAAAGCCCCCCACCTTTAAAAAAAACTGTGCGAAAACCTCTAAAAACCTCTATAACTGCATCCTCAATAGAAAAATAAAACAAAGCAGTTCAAAATCACTGCAATATTCGCTTTCATACACTTCAAGGTCGCGTCATAATATCAATTTGGAATTCAGGTCACGCAGAACGACGGTCAAACGCTTGTTATATACAGAAGGCTTCCTAGTGTTAATTTGCAATTGTTATTAGTTCTAGGAGACTGTCTGTCTACATTTTGGTGATGTACGCGAGTACTTTACGAGCCGAGGTTAGTCACACGGATGCTGCTTAATGTCTAATTCTTAGTCATTGTTTTTTGCTAATGTTATGTGAATTGGTGTAGAATTATTATTATGAGAAAAATTGAATTTAGTTGTTCTTTATTTGGCCTAATAATTTCATCTAGATTTTATTGTAACCTTGCTGAATTGCTTGATTATTTTATATATAACTATCTAACTATATCGAGTTTGAACAATACATTTAAAAATTCGAAAAAAATCAAGGGAACTATATTAGACCAGTAAAATTTCAAAATACAACTTTTAGAGTTTTCGTGATATTACTGAACAATTTAAATGCAACTCGACACAGATTATATCCTGAGTCAACAATTAGGATGCATTTTATCCTGGTAAATGATGTCGTTTCGGTCATAAATTCTGTGCGATAGCCAAAAAGGGGGCGCTATAATCGTGTTTTTTAGGGGTGCCGTTGCTATACAGATAAAAAAAAATTAAGTACCTGTATGTAATGTCAATCTAAGCTAATCTCTGAAACGGCTAGATCGATTTGGACTGGACTTTCACTTGCAGATAGCTGATGTTTTAAGGAGTAAATTAGACTTTTTTAGGTTTCCGCGAAAGAAAATTCCACGCGGACGAATTCGCGGGCGCAGCTAGTTCACTCACTAATAAGTACAGCGCGCCGTCGTTATAGCAACAGCGGATAAAGTTTCGCTGATATTACAACTAAGAAATAAAGTTTCTTAACTGACACCAGTAACTATGTCGCCGAACTAGATTTTTGTATGTTAAGAGAGCAGCAGCGCATTTGTAGCACCTTTGGTGTTGCAAATGTCCATAGGCGATGTTAACTGCTTTCCATCATGTGGGCCATCTGCCTGTCTGCTGAACTTCTGCAATAAAAAATAAATAAAGAACTAATCTAACGTGAGAGAAAGGGAAGCTAGATCAGAGTGGCACCGTAACGCTTTGCGTAACGAAGCCGTTTACCCTCCCGTAAGAAGTTATCACTTCAAAAAATAATGTAATTTTCGAGGGTGCCTCGTTTTGGTAAAAATTGAACCTTTATAAAACGTTCATCATATTCGTCTGTTTATTGTATGTGTGCCAGTGCCGTGGACTTCATACAACTCGATTCCCCGTAGCCTACCTATAAGCAACTAGCGACTAACGACCAAAAAGTCGTAAGCGCCAGGAACCTATTGGCGCTTACATTTCTTATTCGTGCATATATTATTACTGTTACAACCATTGTTTTATTGTACTCGTTTATGGCCACTTGTCGCCGAATCATTAGCCACGTGTTACGGAATTCGTCGACTACGATACGGGCACATTGCATTTATGCAGTATAAAACGATGGCCTGATTGAGGGCAGGCAAGCGACGATTACGATACGGGCGTGACGTGTGTACATACCGAGAATCTAATAATGACGGACTTTGCGCGTTTTATTGATTTCCGACCTTCTGCATTGTTTGGATTTGTTGTGTTCGGTTATATTTGTACCTGTGTTATACGTGTTTGTATAGTTCTAATAAACTCTATAATAATTCCAACGGCATTTTAATTCGAATCTCGCTAAACTCGTAACATTACTGTATTATCACTTACTCTCGACGGTTTTTCACATGTACATGCATGTACCAGCTTTTGTTACTAAATTAAGGAAATATACCGCTAGTTAGACGTTTATACAACAGTCGTGTAGTCGGGGCTTAAATCATACGGTATGCTTTATCAACCGACTTACCCTAGCCGACTTTTTATCCCGCGCCACTGATGTTTACATTGGCATTTTTTCATAATCTATTAGGTCTATAGGTATTGATGAGACTATGTGGGAAACTCTATTCTATATGCCGCTTTAATAGAACATAAACAGTCCTTGTGTACAATAGAAAACAAATGAAAAGCAAAAGAAAATTCTCACTATTGAATTATTTTCACTTCAACCGACACAGTCATTCCAACACAGATATCTCATACCGGACACTCTTGGAAGGTTAAACATTTTATATGTTACGTAGTTAACACGAAAATTAAAAAAGAATTAAATGTTGGTGGGCAAAGTTGCAAAAAAGTTACAATGTAAGCATGCCCTGTTTAGGGTTGCCAACTATGGTAAATTTCAACAAGTCTAATATTATCATATTTACAAAATTATATTATACGATTTAACCTTGACTTAACATAATTATTTATTAATAAAATTATTGTTAACGCTTTTAAGCGCGGTATTTTATTTGATTTTTATTTTGTCTTTGGGCACTTTTAGCATTAAATATATATATTTATAATCAAAAATAGAATAAAATACCGCGCTTAAAACCGTTAAAATGTAGTTTTATTATGTGAACTAGTCGCCAAAACTTAAGAGAATATTAATTATATAATAATAGTAGGTAATAACTTATTATAACGTAAAAAAAACATAGCAATGAAACCTGCGCATCGACAAAATCGATGTATGAAGCCTATCAATCCAACTTGGAGAAGCGTGGCAGACATTCCGTTGCTCTGAAATGTAGCCCAATGTGGGTATGATTAAGGATGATATTATGTAGGTAGAGAACGCAAAATAGTGAGGATGTTGTATGGTACAGTATCGTTTAATATCTTTCAGCGAACTTATTTAGTTTATGTAATGCAGCAACCCTAATAAAGGATTTTGGTCCCAGGCCATATTTGTACATCACCAATTGCAACCCAGATCACGTATTTACCATTGCATATAAACTTAAACTTTGTATACAATCCCACGTGAATTCGTTAAGCAAAATATCAGAAATATTCGTATTTAATTACGTATATTCTGAGAATTACCAAAAGTGCCCAAGGTTGAGAAGCCCTGGGAAGTTTATGTCAAAGGAAATCTTATTAAGGCGCTGCCTCTTAAGTTCAGTTTCAAACTTTGCGCTATTGCAAATATTCCTAAGAACTTTATGATATTTAAAAGTATAAAAAATAGCCGAATGTCCACGCTTATAACAGGGTTTCCTACATTGACCTATATATATTATTACTATGGGATTACACTTGGACTTTATTTATTACTAAATCTAGGACCCGATCCCGGCGCCACCAACCGGTTCCAATCGTGAATTTAAACCATCCGGGGACCCACTCAAACACACAAAAACAAACTCACCAAAATCGGTCCAGGTGATTAGGAGGATTCTAGAATCCGATCTCAGCGCCAACTACCGGTTCTAATAGTGAATCTAAACCAACCGGGAACCCTTGAGTGGTTTTTAATTATTTTTGGTCCTCTCATGGTATAATAGTGCTGTTTATTATGTAAGTATTATGATATATGCTGTGTTTATGTAGTCTAAACTAAACAAGACTTTTACTTATTTATTTAATATGGTTTGAATCTTTTATATTATTTATTGTCTACACCGCCACTGTCGTGTTTTAATATTTCTTCCAGACAACCATTGGATGGGGAAACACATCGTGAAATTGAATGATAGAAATGAATCGTCGATTTTCGGTTTAATAGCACAATGGATTTCAGTGACAATTTTAGGGATTAAACCTATTAAACCAGAGATTTTATAATTTCTTGCATGTTTCAGAAGACATCAACACGTAGTCAAAATTCTGCGCAAACAAAGTGGTGGCCGCAGCTACTCATAAATTAAAAACTTAAGTACCAAAACGAATACAAAAAGAATTATTAGCAAAGGGCCCTCGTAACATGGGCGTAAAATTGAATTCTAAATTGTTTAAACAAATAAGAGATCGCAAAGCAAAACATCAGACCTTAATGAAGATACCTAATATTGTTTTGACTTCTCAGAACCTACAATAAAACCAACGTGTTAAGGTGGAGTAATCATAAAACAATCAGCTAAAGACTATTTGGCAGGATTTTGGCGTTTTATGTTTAAAAAATATTTGATCTCACGATCAAATCCTTATGAAAAGCAAAACTTGTCGTTTGGTGACGAGTAGAGTATTCTTCTTTTTTTTAGGGATTATAGCAAAAACTGAAACTTTTATGAAAACATTATGTCCATACGTCTTCCTCTCTTTATTTATATGTCGCAGTTATTTAGAAACCCTACTGGGTTTATATGCATGAAAATTTACAAAAAGGTACCAAAGAGTCGACAATTTGTTTCAGTGTCATACATGTCGTGTGGGGTATTGTTAATCTGATTTAAAAAAGAACATAAGGATGTTCTTAATTATTTTTAATGAAGTCAATAGATGGCGAACTAGCTCCTAAAATCGTGGTAGTTTAATTTAAATATTGAACACCTTATTAAATTTGGTTTGAGCAACATTCACCGAGTAGTTTTTGATCTACCCCTATCTATGGGATATCTAGAATTCAATGCTCAATTTTTGACTCCCCATTTCATGTATAATGAAAACAGGAATGTTTATCGGAACCCTTCATAGAGCATGAACAGTCAAACACAATTTTATATCTAGTCAATGTCAATGATACTGAATTTCAAGAAGACATTTTCAAGTTAACTGAGACATTACACGGATGCTGCGAAAACGGTACGATGCATTGATAACGCTTGATTAGATATATATTGAGGGCATAACAAATGGGCGTACAGACATTAGTGCAGTGTTACGCAAGGGACAAAATTGTGAATAAAACAAAATTAGTTGATTGTATTAGGCTGACATTTCTATTTAGGTACACTTGCATACTGGCAAGACTTTCTAAATTGTAACATGTATGAGTGAAGTTTTTGGCGGGAACTGAAAGGAGACGTTGTGCTGTGCAGTTTTATTTTCTAAAAATTTGTATAATTACTCTAAAATGAACAATAGTTGCAGGATATTGATAGTTTATGAGTAGAAATTATGTGTTTTTGTGAGAAATGTGAACTGTATAGTCAGATGTGATCTTTCGAGTTTCACAAGAACTCCATTGAATGGCGTCAGTTGTAGCCTGCAATACAACTGCGCTACTATACGAAGACCTATTAATTAACATGTGTCCGACTGAAAGACTGATTCTATGGTCATGAATAATTTAAAAAAAAATGTAACATGTATAGATTTTAGGAATCAATAAACAAATGTCATTTTTGCGTATACGCCCATTTGTTATGAAGCCCTCGATATGTATAATACGCGTAATTCTCCTAATGCCGGCAGCATATTAGCAGCACTCGTCGTATTGCTGATATAAATAGGCGACGACACCCACTTTCCATCACAGTTGGGCCATGAGCTTGTCTGCTGTACTTCAGCAACAACAAAAAAAATCTAGTATACAACACAATACTTGATGACAAAACGGGCGGTGTGATTATCTCTAAAAGCGGCAAGGGTTGTGACCCATATACGTATTAAATAAAACAAGTTATCTCTGTTATAAATCATATGATTTGAGTAGTTTTTAAGTGGTCATTATCTTTACTGATTAGAGTACAAGGATTGTTTGGCTGAATCATGAAAGGACGCTTTCTTGGTGACCTTTCGGGTCGTGAGATAGGATAATATAGAGGACCCATTGGTTGTAACATCTTCAATGATAGACCGCCATTATATCTCGAATCACCCGAGGTAGGAAGATAATTTTAATGGTCCTTATATCAATTTATATGTTTGAGCGAATCGTCTGTGTTCTTATTATTGCGATTTCATCATCATGGCGCCTTGTCTGATTTGAAAATTGTACTAATTATAAAAGAGCCTGTACATATGACTATACAAATGTATACTTTATATCGAATGCTTTTAATTGGTTTTCCGGTTCCTATATCTTACATATATATCTTTTTACTTTTTCTTTGTTGCATAATAATCTATCTATATATAAGTATAAAAAAGTCGTGTTAGTTACATTATTTATAACTCAAGAACGGCTGTACCGAAATGGTTGAAAATTGGTAGGGAGGTAGCTTAGAACCAGGAGACGGACATACTTTTATCCCGTTGGAACCGGTAGGAGGCTTGAGATCGGTTTCTAGAATCCTCCTAATCACCTGGACCGATTTTAGTGATTTTGTTTTTGTGTGTTTGAGTGGGTCCCCCGCCCCGGATGGTTTAAATCCACAATTGGAACCGGTAGGTGACGCTGGGATCGGTTCCTAGGTTTTATTTTCTCAGAGCAGCACAACGTCTGCCGGGGCCGCTAGTTATATTTTAAAAATTTCATATGAGTCAGTCATCCAAACCTAAGCATAGGTATGTATACCTAAGCAAGAGAACTAACTTCATAGCTCGGAATTTATTAAATGTAACTTATTCACAACAATTTTCAATGAAAGTATTTTTAAAGTTTTACAACTTTTAAACTATATGAGGGAGAAAAGAGTAAAATTGCGTAAGGTCAAATCCTACAAACCCTTCAACCTTGAAACCCAACAAAAAACTTCATTGTTATTCAAAAGCGTAAAAACAGTAATTATTGTCATATTTAAGAGGCCTCCTGGAAGTCAATCACCTGTTCAACCCCTTGGAATTGCGTTTTAAAGAGGCCGAATTTTCGGCAGTCGCCCTAGAGCACGCTTCGTTTCCCCTCCCTTGGTCTTCGAGTACTTTTTTCCTTGATTCCTAAGTAAGGGTATCAAATAATTTAAAACACCAACTGCATTAAACTTCCAGCATCATTTTTGTCACTGTGATGAAAATGAAAGGAATAATTCAGGTGTTGGGAGGGTATGTACCTGATTGGATGGCTACCACTCCTGGTCTAGAGTATGCCACTATTACAACCTTGAGTTGTATTCCGGCATTAGTGACCAAGTTCCAGTCTCCCTTAAGAGATCAGCAGCGCATTTGTAGCACCTTTGGTGTTGCAAATGTCGTGGGCGATGGTAACCGCTTTCCATCAAGTGGACCGTCTGCTGAACTCATGCAATAAAAAAAATATATTATGAAATAAGACTCGAAAGTTCTTACGTTATAATCCAAGTAATGCCGCATAAACATTGGGCCAACGAATGGTTGCCAAAGACCGGTGACATCAAAGGTATCTATCTATCTATACCTATACATTCAATTCTACCGACAGTATTTTCTCCTCGAAAAAGATATTACTATAATTTTAATAACGGATATGAACATAGCTAATCAAAATTTAGTTTTAATTATGTGTAGGCACTAGACGCGAACACTTACGAGTAAAATAGTATATTAACATAGCACATTTTCATCCTCTGGTATAAACAACTAATACAATCATCAACATTTTATGTTTAATACTGAGTGTTTAGTTTTTCCACGTTTTATTGCATAATCCCAAAAAAATATTGTTACTAGTTTTTAAGCACGTAATTTTAATTTTTTGTGAACAACAAAGTGTTTTCAATCATTCGTTCCATGATACTGCTTCATCTGGGATAATGTTAAATTAGATCTTTTCACGCAGATTTAGCATAGCGATGGGTTTTATTTAATTTATTTATTTGTGATGCGGTATTGTTATTAATTGTTACTGGCGTTAAACATTGACAAATGATGTATAAGTATACATATATACTAATGCTATTTGTTAACGGCATTTGTTCTAACGCTATGAACAAAACTCATTTGACCAAATGTATAACATTATCCCAGATGGAGTCCGAGCATAAGATGTATTTTAATATATTATAATGATGAGAACAAAGATCAAAGCGTCTGGGAATCATTTGCCGACACTTGCCAAAAGTCTGAAAGCGTCATCACCATAAAATCCATCCTTTTAGAATGTCACAGCAAATTCGCTAAGGTCCATTAGCAATACGCGTATCAGGTTTTATGGAGACACTCAGTCGTGTCGGGCTAATTAAGGCTCTCGTAAAACACTAGGGCTCGTCAATCAATGCTAAGGGCAAATGCTGAGTTATTGGCCGCGTCGTACTCTTAGAGTTATGAAACAACGTGTGCTTCCAATGCGGTAATTTGAGCATTAACGATAGCGCAATTTATAGAGCTGATTTAAACTACCTTATAAATAAATAATGCTTAAAAACACATTCCCCTAGTAGAAGTACAAGATGAAAAAAGAACATAAATAGGAAAAAAATAGTTTATCTTACCAATAATGGAGGTGCCGATAAGTGAAAAAATAAATAGCACAGGTGCAGCGCATTGCACAACAGAAGGCCCTAAAACTTACAAATAATCAGCCATCGGAAACGGCTACATAGTCTTTCGAAGTCGAGACCATATGGGCGCACAAACTTTATTGAGACATAGACCAAACGTCAGGCAGATGTCTCATGCAACTAAAAGGCTAGTTTATATATACTTTTTATTTTTATTGCATGAGTTCAGCAGACTGGCAACAGCCCGCTTAATGGAAAGCGGTTACCATCGCCTATGGACATTTGCAACACCAAAGGTGCTACAAATGCGCTGCTGCTCTCTTAAGGGAGACTGGAAACTGGTCACTAATGCCGGAACACAACTCAAGGTTGTTATGGCGGCATACTCTAGATCAGGGGTGGTAGCCATCCAGTCAGACAAATAACCCACCACCTCGCTGTGGGTTGTTTTGTCGCCTCTTACGACAGGCTGCTCGGCCGCAGGAAATTGTATTCTTTCTCTGTTCCTGCACGGATAAAATACTTACTTCATGCTTCAGGAAACGCATAAGGGTTGCTATTCAAAGTAGCAATGTGGCCAGCCTTTCGGGACGTTCCCTACCGACAAAGGTCAGGCACTACATTTTCATACATACATATATTTAACACTAAAGAGAACAGAAATTAACGATTAAAAATGAGTCCCAAGTATGTAAAGTCAGTATTCGGGAAAGTTGCCAAATAGGTGTTCGCGTTACCAGATTTTACTTGAAGTATAGACCAGTCTGTCGTTCAACTTTATGTTTCTTTCTGTTTTTAACCGACTTCGAAAAAAGGAGGAGGTTTCAATTCGTCGGGATCTTTTTTTTTTTTTTTTGCTTTTTTTATGTATGTTCGCTGATTACTCCGTGATTTATGATCCGATTTACGTGATTCTTTTTTTGTTCGACGCGGAATAGCTTCCAATTGACTTCAAAAAGTAAAAAACTAAAATGTGTTAAAAAAAAGATGCCGACGAATTGAGAACCTCCTCCTTTTTTCGAAGTCGGTTAAAAATAACTTATTTCTAAAGCTATTATTATTAATATATATTATCTAAAACATCTTGAAGTCGGTGCAGAGTAAAACATAAACATTACTATATTTTGAAAATTACTAAGCACCGAATTTAAGATGTTTTAGATAATATATAGTAATAATAATAGCTTTAGAAATAAGTTATTTTACACATTTTAGTTTTTTAGTTTTTGAAGTCGGTTTTTTTAAGCTTTAATATGTAGGCTATATGAAATTTTAATTGTGGGTCTTCAATGCATTTCTAATGTATACTATGTTTATTCGTGTTATCGGGCATGCATCTATCTATAATAGGTATAATAAATTTGTTGTATATATAGGGTCTATATCTACAAATAATTGAAAAACAGAAAAAACCAGGAAGACTTATTTGAAGTAGCAAATATCTAAAATGCAAGTTATTGACCACTTTCTGTATTAAAGCATTTTTAAAGTATTATCCCCGCAAATTGGTAATGCGCTGGAACCTTGTCAAATTAACATTCACGTGACGTCATCCGCAACTCGACATGTACGCGTACTCGCCGGCCAGTGATGCTAACAGTACTGAGTGTTCGGCTACGGTAATGTCACCAAAATGGCGGCCAGGCGCAATAGCAATTTGCGGGGATAATACTGGACAAATTTAAATAAAAATCGACACAGAGCTAGCTTATATTCCGGATCAGGAGGATACTGTTTATCCCGCTAAAAGACCCCGTGTATACTAAGTACTGTACACGTAGTCATGGCAACGCGAACTGTTGTGAAATTGTGCAATTAGCATATTAATTTGTAATATGAAATTATTATTAAATGTATGCTGATACGAAATAGAGTGAATTTACTTCGGCTGGAATGAAACCCTTTAGCCAATAAAAGTGTGTGTTCACTTAAAAAAGGACTATACGAGCTACCGTTTTTTTTTTGGCCCAGGGAAATCCGTTTGAGGACTAAGCCCGCGACAGGCGCAGAAGCCTCGGGGGATAATTCGCGGCCCGTGTGTGGGATTCCCCAGATCGGGGGTGGCATTAACGCGCCCAGTTAGAACTAGTGCCACGCTATTGCCATTCCCCAGTTAGGGATACCCACTAAAACCCCTGGGTGGTCCGTCCTGCGCCTTATGCCAGGACTACGGGTAATTGGGATTCCCGACCCCGCGTGCCCTGGCAGGACGAGCAATCGTCCTAGCAGAACGAAGTTTTGCTGGCAACAGTAATGTTTATACGATTTCATGATAATCGGTGGATTCCAAACACCGCGAAAAGTTACAAAAAGATATAAAACTTATTTTCCCACTTACATATACGTACATAAATAGGTATGTTATAAATAAATACCACATCTACATTTTCAATGTACATCTGAGAAGACCAAACGTGGGCTTGGGGACTCAATATATGGTCATATGACCAAATGGCGTTTGTCGCACAATTTCAACGTTCGCAAAGATGTCATCGAACGGTGTTTGAAGGTTAAATGAATTGTCATGTATGCAGATTGAAGAATTACGATCTGCACAATGTGAAGGGTAAAAATGACGAATTCATTATTACTTCGTTGCATCCAATGTTAGTGATAAGCGAGTATTTTTATGTTTTAGAGGTTTTAGTTATCCACTCCACTTTGGTGTTAATTAAAATATTAAACATATTACAATTAATGGACACCATAAAAGTTTCTGAGAAAATAAAGTTAAACACAAGCAAACGATAAAAGATTTTATAGTAATTAATTTTTGAACGTCCAATATTGAATTGACTTCTTTTAGAGTCGTCATTATATGTATAGTTGACCATTGTCATCCAAGCGATATCTTCGGAGCTGAAAGTCCCCTTACCTATTTATTACAAATTTTCAATTATGAATTATGAATGCATTAATACATATAAAACATTTTTACCGGGGTTGTCATTATTATATATCACTAGCTCTCCCGGCAGACGTCGTCCTGCCCGGAAAAGCTTCAATCTATATGCCGACACCAACCGGGTCCAATTGTGAACCAACTCAGAAACCTCTGGCTCATATGTAACAACTTTGCTAAAGATCATCACATGATCAAATGTATAGTTTATGATTCTATAAAGGACATATAGACAAACATTCATTTTTATATATAAAGAAGATTATAATTATTGTTTCATAATTAGCCTCAATATTGATGTTTTACGGAAACTGGCTTGTTATGTGGAGAAACGACTGGCCAAGGCCTAAGAAATGCTGGCTTGATTTTATGAAGGATGACATGTGTAACAATTATGTCCATTACAAGGGATGCCAAAGACAGCGTAGAGTGAAGAAGAAAACGTAGAAAAGCGGACCCTCTGAACGGAAAGTAGATCTAACAATTAGATGAGATGATGGAGGTGTAATTCAAATTGTATTAATTAATATCATCCTAATTCTAACTAATTTTATACGAAATTTAACATACACGTTCTCATGAATGGTATAAAAAATAACATGTATACCTTTTAAACAGAAAAAAGTATTTTCTTGATAAATAGGTAGGTATAGCTGAAAAGATGGATGGTTGCAATTTGTTAACAAATACATCATCATGGCAATATAACTTTAATGTGTTGCTTATATGGTTCGTTCCACCTTCGCTAGATGGCATTGAGGTTATTTATCATTAGGTACTGTAAATTAAAAATCAAATTTGACATTACTTCTAAGAATAAAACATGCCCACTTCACTACAAACATATTTTTTCAACGCGAGCGTAGCTGCGGGTAAATGCTAGTTTCATAATAAAGTTATAATTAAATAAAATCTTTAGTTGAAATATCAGTACATTTACGACGATTACACGCGTAATTAATGAAAAGGGGTTATCACTCCGCCCTAGTTAAGGTTTCCCCCGAGAGAAAAGGGCGAAACTCACCGCAAGTTTCAGAGATAAATGGTGTACAATTTATTCCTTCTAATAAGATTAAAAAATATATGCACATAAAAATATATGTACGTCACATATTACCTACCTACATCTTTGAGCTTAGTGCCAGTTGTTTTACTACTAGAACACATTCAAGTAAACGCAATTTGGTATAAGAATGACTTTGGCTATCTCGTGAGCGTGAAGGGAAACATAAATCGTGTCATACAAAATTGCGTTAACTTGAACCTCATCGAGTAGTAAAAAAACAAGCAATAAGCTCTCTGGTCTATTATCCTAAAGACCAGCTGTGATATGGTTTTTATTAAAGTTCTAATAATAATAACAATAGTGTCACGCCACATATTTATATTAAATTTGTCAAGGGGCCTCTACGTGTTGGCCTCCCCATGGCCCCACGCAAGCCCTCCAAAAGTCCGGGCCATTTTTATGGCCCGTGGTCTTGAAAGACATACAGAGATAATAATAATCTGCAGACAAACACACATGTTGTATATCCCAAAATTTAGCGAGTTAAGCTTGTGTTAGGGGTAATTTGCAACGGATTTCTCTGGGACCGATCCCAGACACCCACACATACAAATTTTTTTCGGTCGGTATTCATTTTTAAAGTCATGTGCTCTCTTGAAATTGGACATTTAAAAAAAACTTCGTTTAAAAAAACCGACTTCAAAAACTAAAAAACTAAAATGTATAAAATAACTTATTTCTAAAGCTATTATTATTAATATATATTATCTAAAACATCTTAAAGTCGGTGCTTAGTAATTTTCAAAATATAGTAATTTTTATGTTTTGCTTTGCACCGAGTTCAAGATGTTTTAGATAATATATATTAATAATAATAGCTTTAGAAATAAGTTATTTTATACATTTTAGTTTTTTAGTTTTTGAAGTCGGTTTTTTTAAACGAAGTTTTTATTTTTTATTTGTTACTTTTTAGTGTCTAGCTATGTATGGGTGGACCTACGAATGGTGCCGCGCTTCTTGAAAAATATGGGTCCCAAGAACCGGGAACAAAAAAATGTTCGTAAAATGAAAACTACTGGGCTAAACTATGTAAAATTTTTAGGGGAACAATTAGAAGCTATTCCGCGTCGAACAAAAAAAGAATCACGTAAATCGGATCATAAATCTCAGAGTAATCGGTGTACATATGGAACGGAGTGAAAATTATTTCCATGAAAAATGTTCATAAAATGAAAACTACTGGGCCAAACTATGTAAATTTTTTAGGGGACCAATTGGAAGCTATTCCGCTTCGAACAAAAAAGAATCACGTAAATCGGATCATAAATCACGGAGTAATCGGCGAACATACATAAAAAAAAGCAACAAAGAAAAAAAAGGTCCCGACGAATTGAGAACCTCCTCCTTTTTTCGAAGTCGGTTAAAAACTTAAGGTGGTAGCCCTATAAAATACTTTCAACTAGGAAAATATGCCTTTTTGAATTGCCAGAAGACCTCTGCTATTTGGTCAATAGCAGAGGTCCTCTGGTCTGGTACAGAACTCTGCTATTCAAAATTTGTATGATCATGGATCTTTGCCTGTTCTTGTACAAAGAAAGAAACTTCTCTCACCCATAGATATATACCACTACTTCTATAATAATTAGGCCGTACCGTCAGCTATTGTATTATCATAAATAGTGAAGTAAACAGCCATAAAAATTAAATAGAATTGTAATTATTAATCTTGGCAACACAACACTGCTTTATGAAGTGCGAAAATTCTAGTAAACACTTTTTATAATACACCTTTTGAACTATTAACTCAATGGAAATATAATTTTTTGTTCCTTTAATAATGTTGTTCATATTCTGAAACGATTATTATTTATTTGATTCATTATGATCATAGTGTTATAATGAAATAGGTGGAAATATAATCTATCTATCTATATATATATAATGAAAATGGTGTTCGTTTGAGGCTCAATCACGCTTAAACCACTGATCGTATCGACATGAAACTACCACCATTCGATGCGAAATTTTTCCTAGATGGTTTATGGCTATCTATATATATCTTCTATATATATATATATATATAATGAAAATGGTGTTCGTTTGAGGCTCAATCACGCTTAAACCACTGATCGTATCGACATGAAACTACCACCATTCGATGCGAAATTTTTCCTAGATGGTTTATGGCTATCTATATATATCTTCTATATATATATAATGAAAATGGTGTTCGTTTGAGGCTCAATCACGCTTAAACCACTGATCGTATCGACATGAAACTACCACCATTCGATGCGAAATTTTTCCTAGATGGTTTATGGCTATCTATATATATATATATATATATATATATATATATATATATATATATATATATATATATATATATATTGTCAAAACTACTGGACCGATCATCATGAAACCACAACCAGTCGACGCGGAATTAATCGTAGATGGTTATAGGCTATATATTTTTCAAATTCTATGAGCCCTTTCCCATGTTTTCTCAATTTGTTTCTTTATTAATTTATTTGAATAAGGCGGTACGAAGTTCGCCGAGTCAGCTAGTACTATATATAACAACAACAATAGAATGCATGGAAGTATTATAGGATTGTGGACACATGTTACAATAAATAACATAACCTATTTAAATAAAGGAACAGGTGTTAAAATAACATTCTATCGTTTTGCTTTTAAAATATTTATTATTATAGAAATCATTTTAATTACTGTTCAAACATTATTATTATCTTTTTTTTTATTGCAGGAGCTCAGCAGACAGGCAGACGGCCCACTTGATGGAAAGCGGTTACCATCGCCTATGGGCATTTTGTAACACCAAAGGTGGTCAACTATTTTTAACCGACTTCGAAAAAAAGGAGGAGGTTCTCAATTCGTCGGGATCTTTTTTTTTTTGATTGCTTTTTTTTATGTATGTTCGCCGATTACTCCGTGATTTATGATCCGATTTACGTGATTTTTTTTGTTCGACGCGGAATAGCTTCTAATTGGTCCCCTAAAAATTTGACATAGTTTGGCCCAGTAGTTTTAATTTTACGAACATTTTTTTGTTCCCGGTTCTTGGGACCTATATTTTTAAGAAGCGCGGCTCCATTCGTAGGTCCACCCTTACATAGCTGGACACTAAAAAGTAACAAATAAAAAATAAAAACTTCTTTTAAAAAAACCGACTTCAAAAAATAAAAAAATAAAATGTATAAAATAACTTATTTCTAAAGCTATTATTATTAATATATATTATCTAAAACATCTTAAGTTTGTGCAAAATAAAACATAAAAATTACTATATTTTGAAAATTACTAAGCACCGACTTTAAGATGTTTTAGATAATATATATTAATAATAATAGCTTTAGAAATAAGTTATTTTATACATTTTAGTTTTTGTTGGTATTTGTGATCGAAATAATGACGACAAAACTTTTTACAAGTTTATGCATTTCGCAAATGAGATTAAAACTTTGAAGTTGAAAGTAACTCTGAAGTACTCCTAAATTCTATAGTATATATTATTAATCTTCGGTTCTTATATCTTACTTTCTATTCACTTGCCTAACTAGGCTTTGAACCCACGTCCCTGGTAAGAGACGTCGGTGCTTTAAACACTAAGGTGTTACGATTAAAATTGTTATGCATATAATTATTACCATCTTGCATAACACCTTTAAAAATTCAACTTAAAGTAAGGGTGTCATAATTAGTAAGATGTAATTTAAACTTTAAAAGCAGCCGGATATAAATATGCTAATAT
Source organism: Dendrolimus pini (assembly GCA_949752895.1). Classification (NCBI taxonomy): domain Eukaryota; kingdom Metazoa; phylum Arthropoda; class Insecta; order Lepidoptera; family Lasiocampidae; genus Dendrolimus; species Dendrolimus pini. The sequence continues at coordinate 7,575,214 of OX457143.1, forward strand.
ACATTAAAACAAAAGGCTATTAAATAATATAAACCATTTATTGTTAGTTGTATGAAACAACAATTATAGTCGGTTATTTAGTTTTTTTATCAAATATAACTAGCAGTTGTGAATTTAAATAATATGTCATATTAGAATTACATACTCGGCCATTTAAGGACATGTTTCTAGATTCAGAGGGGATGCCATATGAAAACGTTTAATATTTCTACATTAACCATAGACAATTGATCTACATAACATATAAGATAGAATGAGATACGAGTTCATCTTTTTCTGGTTATAATTTTTATAGTTGCCGTCGAAAGCTGCTAACCCTATTAGCAACAATAGCTGTTTAATGTTAATAGTTCTTAGAACATCGTTGTAATAATTAACTGTTGTTTTAACCTTTTTTGTCTTACACCATTGTATGGTGCTTGTGGCACAGAATATACAGATACAGAAAGTTCAGTGACAAGGGTTGAACAAGAACATAAATGAGAGTGTAAATTGATCTCGTTGATATAAATTTGATAAGTTTTCTGACTTGGGATCTGTAACGACCCATTTTTGTAGCTATTCCAAAGTTAAGAAAAATATTTGAAATGTAAACAATACTAGAGAGAATATTTAAAAGAATAAAGTAATTTACATGGTTTGATCCGCGTACAACAACTATCCGGAGGGAACTACTCGCCGAGGTTTTCCTTTTACGCTATACATGGAATTTATTAAAGGCGTTATATAATATTTTAGAGGCACGTAATCCGTCAGAAATATTCCTGGAGTTGCAAACGTCGATGGGCGACGATAAACACGTTCCATCAAGTAAAATACTCCTTGTGGCACTCGGGGATTGCGCGGTAAAGCTATTGCATAGCATTTTTTATCAACTTATGCAATTATAATTTTTTATTTATGCAGTATTTTTTTTTCTTTGATATTAATTCCAATTTTTTCTTTGATATTTATTCAAGTTACACTTTTTGAGCGTGGTGACTGATAAGAAAACAAAACACATATGTATACATATATACCTACATGTATACTTACGGGGCGCACATGCGGTGAGTGTGAATAAAGATATGATAGATACCTATACACCTATATACTTTCTCACAAACAGCTCCTTACGTATTCGTCCGATTTCGAAGCAGCTCGTCTCGATCCGTGCGAACTTCGTACAGTCGTACCATATACATACACGTTAAGCGAACGCTCGGCCGAGCTACATGGTAGGCGGAGTGTGGGGTGTTAGGTTTTATTTTCGTTACGGAATTTATTGATTCGGTCGCCGCGCTCAAAGCCCGCGATAAAAGCTATGCAGTAGCTTAAAAACTTAACGTCCTTTTATGTGGCAACTGGCTGTATGTTATAGTTCTTGTAATTCATATAGGTTTTTGATTGTGGTAAACACGTAACTGTGTATGTGTGGGCGATACCAAAAGCGGGCATGATTAGATGGCACGCTCGCAACTGATCGTTCCGTCAAACACGCACAATATCGCAATGTGCATCTGTGCCTATACGTTCAACCACAACTAAAGCCCACTTACTTTCGTCTATAGAGGAGCAGATGAACTGAATTTATTAAGTTACAGAACGTCGCTGTTTTATAGATTTTGTACGAGCATACCTACTTATGACGTCAAAAGCAGGTATATATATAGGGAGTCAAACAGTGCATTAATAATTATTTTTGTTGGCCACTGTGGTTGAGCGGGCTAGGCCTTTACCGGTCTATTTCACTGCACCACAGAGGCTCCAGGTTTGATTCTTGGCACGGTAAAAGTCGGAAACGAATTTTATCCATTATTTACTATGGTCTGGATGTCTGGGATCACAAGCGTAACTTGCTTGATTTGGAATATACAATATGTATTTGTCTGCCGATTATAAAACAATTACATTATGATATATTAATTTTTCGATGATAACATATTATTCTAATGTCTTTTCTTTTATATGTAAAATATTAGAATTTATTGTAGCAAGTGTACGCATCCTTATTGCATGATCCTTGTTCATTTTTAACGTTGTTCTGAGTAAACTTTCTGTTTTAATATTTTGTGCACATACGTGTTGTTGAAAGCTATTATTATTGTAATTTTACACGCTATTAATTATTATTGGATAATTTTATAGTAGTACCAGGTAGGCTACTAAGTAGCAACTTTGAAGATTCTTGTGCATTGAAGGGTCTTCGGCATGATAAGGTAGGTAAACGAGTAGAAATTCATGGTAAACTACTATCACAGTGTTTGATGTTTGGAATACATATCCATGCAGGAACGGAGAAAGAATACAACGTCCTGCGGCCGGGCCTGCCGTAAGCAGCGACAAAACGAGCCACAGTCAGGTGGTACAGTATTTACCCGTCTGGATGGCTACCACCCCCGGTCTAGAGTATTCCGCCATAACAACCTTGAGTTGTGTTCCTGCATTAGTGGCCAGGTTCCAGTCTCCCTTAAGAGAGCAGCAGCGCATTTGTAGCGCCTCTGGTGTTGTGCTGTTGTCGTTCATGCACGGAAAATAATAATAATAGCGTGGCTGGTATACTGTAAGTGTAAGGCCCGAACCCAGCAGTGGGATGTTTATGGGCTTACTCACTGAGAAAGTACTATAACAAATCGTATGTCTTATACATACCTATAATGCAATTTGAATTATTAACAAATTAAAATATTTGTATTATTTTCGAAGGTCAATCTTAACATCCTGCGGAGAACATCTTTTTATTGTCTCTTCACAGGAGGTCCGTTACACTACATGTATCAGATAATTTACGTACCTATAATATGTCTAATTAGTGTTTTTGTCGATATAATTAACCTTAAAATAACTTTCGGATTTTCAAATCATTAACTTCGTTTAGCAATAATACTTGAAAATAATAAACCACTGATTCCACGTGACTACACTCGCCATAATATTGGATGGTGATCACGCAGGGTAGGCAAATTGTTTTGGGATATTAACCAAAAGCCAAATCGACTTCAAAAGTAACCAAAGAGCAAAATACAAATATATTCTACAACCTTATCTTGAAGTCGGTGTAAAGAAAAACATAAAAATTACTATAATTTGCATATTTATTGTTGTCATTTTATATTTGGATTGGTAACAATGCAACTACCTCGAGAGTATACTCTTTCAAATATTTTTTTTAAATCGGTCCTCAATTGACAAACACAAAAACCTCTCTTTGTTAAAGTCGGTTAATAAGGTATCCTATCATCATCCCTATCCTGGGAAATATATGCTATATATGCATCTATTTTTATGTTAATCATTTCATTCCCAAAGCTATGAAGAATAAACAAATAATTGCACAAGTATCAAAAAAAATTGTGTGTGTGTGTGTGTGTGTGTGTGTGTGTGTGCGTGCGTGCGTGCGTGCGTGCGTGCGCGTGCGTGTGCGTGTGTGTGTGTGTGTGTGTGTGTATGCGCGCGTGAGCGTGAGCGTGCATTCACATGTAGCAGGAGTGAAACGAAGTGTGACAAGGGGTGGGTATTCAAAATTTCGTGACGTCACATTTTATTCATTATGTCGTTATAACGTATTAAAGCATTAAAATACGAAATTTGAAACATTAACGAAAACTTCAAAACATTCCCAATCTCTATCTGAATGAGCATAGTGTTTTTTAAATGATTAAATATATATTTGATCTATATTAATGTATTTGATCTCAATCTCTCCTCACAGCCTTATTGCTATAGATTTATGTGTTTATCGCTTTTTAGTGTCGCTTTTTCGTTTCATCGAGTTTCAAATCACACCGATTCTATAGAAGTTTCACTTCAAAAATCATTCTCACGTCTTTATTAGTATCTGTGGATGTCAGGAACAAAAAACATAGGTAGATCGCTATAACGTAAATATAATTATTTTAAACAATTTAATTAAATTATTGTTTTAAAGAAATAAATCAAGTTAATTTAACACGTCCGCCAAAAAAGGAGAGTAGTGTTTTTAAGCTATGTTCTTTCAACCGTTATAATTAAAATGGCTGTTAGGTATATCAATAATTAAAATTTAAATTAAATTAAATTAATTAAAAACAATTATAATTGCGTTGAAACTTGGCGCAAATTATTTATGGATATCAGTAGTCAGTGTTAATTAATATTTATCTAGCAAAAAGAAGACGTAGTAGCTTTGTGACTAATAGCCGGTATGCATATGTTATTAATTGTTTATTTGCTGTACTAACGGTTTAAATTCGACATAAGTTCAAGTCTAGTCGAAAATTTACCAATATTCAGGCAAGGGAATTAATCTATAATTCTATAATATTGTTACACGCCGACAAAGTACCTAAATGCACATCTGCAGTTTATTACCTTTCCCGCATTTGGACTTCTTTTGTTTATTTGGGTATAAAATTTGTAATTAGAAAAGCATCCTATTGTTATAGGCCGCAGGTGTGCAGATTACGTTTTCTTGGAAAATTCAGTCCACGCGGTCGAGTGTTGTATTGTATTAGATCTTGGAGTGAATAATATTTGTGCGAAATTTTTTATGGCTAATCTAAACAACAAAAGTTGGTTGTTTACTGATATGCGCTGTTGGTTTTTTTCAATAAATAAAAAAAATCCCCATAGATACTTACAGTAAAGAAACAAGTAAGTATGAGATTCATCAAGATAAAAAAATAATCGATAAACTGTAACCGCAACACGGAAAGTAATGATAATCACAAAATATTCCATCAGTTGTATATAAACTAAATGATTAAATCAATAAAAAACAAGTAATGAGGAAACATAGCAATAAAACAAAAGATTATGTGTCTTTAACTTTGCCATAGTTTAATATACAATAATAATTTAACAGTAGCCCCTATCAGCCGGAATATAATAATCAATCGATTTACGCATTAAAATAGGATAAGGTAGTAAGCGCTATAGTGGAATATAGACTGTTATTAACAGCTCTTTGTTTTGGTTTGTCAAGAGTTGGGTGAAAATAAGAAAATAGTGCTAGTTCAGCGGTATATACAAAACTATACTCTTAAAGTACTAGAGTGTCATCTAAAGGTGTTGGCAATTCCCACAAGCCCGTCGCGCCTGCTTACCTATTCCCCTTGACTAGGAACATACTTTTCAAATAGGGTTCCCACATAAAGCGGAATTTCGGAAAATGTTCTATAACCAGTTTTATTCATTAACTAGCTTCTGCCCGCGTCTTCGTCCGCGTGGTGCGGTTTTTTAACTATCCCACGGGAACTCTTTAATTTTTCGTGATCAAAAGTATCCTATATGTTGACCAGGGATATAAGCTACCACCACGCAAAATGTAATTTAAATCGGTCCAGTCGTTTCGGAGATTAGCCGGTACAAACAGACAGACAAGCAAAAAATTTGAAAAAATCTAAATTAGTTCTATTTCACTTCTTACACCCCCCTGACTTGGTTTTTTTAAATTGTACAGAAATTCGACGTCTATAATTTTATTATATGTATAGATATAAATGTTCTTAAAAATAAAAATATTTTTTTAGTTCTTAGGAACTTAAAGAATGATGTCAATTATACAGATTTTTAAAACAAGCATGGAATGGTTATGTACGTATGTATAATATTGTTTTAATTTGATTTAAATTAAATTACAGGTAATTTTAATAAGTTTAATTAAATTTTAATGACTTAGCAATTAGTGTTGAAAAGATTTTGTGAGGTTTTAAGTTTATACGGAATATAAATATTAATAAGTGTTTTAATGACACCTTAAATAAAATAGGCATCGTGCAAATTAAAGTGTAAATCGGTTATTACATTACTATTCTATTCTAATTTTAGGATCCTTACTCTAAATTAGGGTTGTGTAATGAGTAAAAGCGTCGGAGTCTTTAGTATGCAATATAATAAGCGTTTAACTAAACTCCAAAATTGTGAAAGTATCGTGCGTTGTGACTTCAGAATATGAGAGTAGGTACAGTCAGATATACTACCTAATCACTTTTTGTTACACTGTTCTTGTTGAATTGGTAATGCTTTATATGGGAATATAAAAAATTCACAGGCAACCCTGTCACACTTATCTATAAATGTTTTAATAATTTGATATATATTAGGCATGTAGGTACGTTAATTTACTTAACGGTAAAATAATTATTCAAATTAAATTTTACTTCTTGGTCTTCTATTTTTTTAAACTACTTTATGACTTTGCACGCTTTGTGCATTTATGTAGACTAATGTCAAGTAGTAAATTATTTGTGTTTTAAATTTCCCGTGGCTGTCAAGTGTAAGCGCAAATTTTAATTCTCAAGATGAATTATGTTATAACAGTTATAGTTTTTGCAATTCATGATTATGAGCAGGTTTAACTTATAGTAAACATGTATCTGTGTGTGCGTGAGACCGTAAGCGGAGTATGATCGGACGGCACGGTCGCCAATGACCGTTCCGTCAGGCACGCACACTTTGGCCTTAACGACATACCAGGGCGTGCGTGGGTTCTGTCCTATGACGCCCTGGAGCTCCGAGTGATAAGGCTTTTCGGCGCATGTCTAGAGCAGGGCCAGTTCCCGCAACGATGGAAGACCGGAAAACTGGTTCTGCTGCGTAAGGAAGGGCGCCCTGCGGACTTACCGTCCGCCTACCGGCCCATTGTGTTGCTGGACGAGGTCGGCAAGCTCTTCGAGCGTATCATCGTCGACCGCCTCCAAAAAAACATTTAGGTGATTGTCAGCCTCCGCCAAAAAGTTAAATAGACTTGTTATTAGAGATACTTTTGATTGATGATATCGTTTGCGATGATTTGAATGATATCTTTTGTACAAGGTTTTTATTTTACCAAGCATGTAACGGATTTATGGAGATATGTTGCAATGAGTTTTCAGTATGTCCTGTCATTGCCATTATTACGACCGTAATAATATTTTTGTTTCCTCTTATTATGTCTTTGTCTTATTGAGCATGCACTGTTTGCTACAGCTCCATTAGATAATGCTTCGAAAAGCAATTGTGTAACATACTGCTTTATACAATTTATTAAAAAATACGAGCTGAAGATAGATAAATAAGAAGCAAAACAGTTGTAAGCTAGACGCGTTGCGAAGCGGTGTATAATAGGAAGTAAATTTAAATTTTAACTTATATGTAAGACCTTCAAAAAGCGTTCTCTAGTGGAACTTATTGTGAATAAAACTTTTGAATTTGAATTTGGTAGACACTTATTATTTAGCTTGAATAAAATATTTTGAGTAATTAATACGCTGTGAATTATAAATAATTAATAATATCCAGCTAATAAATTGTCTCTATTTATGGAAACAATGAAGAGCTCTGTGGCAAATATCCATATTTTCGAGGTGTAATACCTTTTATTTTGTTAACAGTGAGCGTATAACAAACGGCAATATATCTTAGAACACCCGCTGAGGCCAGGGGCGTGACGATCTGCTCAAGCCATCACAGTTAGTGGGTTAACGTATCGTATATTTAGTGGGTATAGTCGCTGATTTCCTTAAATTTTATTATCGCGAGAATAATTACGAAGGCAAATATCTCTGAAAATAATTACAGAATGAATTACAAATTAACTCTTTATTTTGTATTATGTGAAATTTATTTGCGATTTATCACTTTTTTTAACTAAAAATTAATATAATTATGATTGTGTGGCCGAAGTCTTGCCGCTAATTAGGAGCAGGAAACGGAATTTGCTATGCATATTTTTTTTTATTGCAAAAATAAAGTTATAAATGCATTTATTATATTGTTGCGAGTTGCAAGACACGATTAAAAATGCCGTTGGTATTATTATAGAATTTATTAGAACGATACAAACACGTATAACACAGGTACAAATATAACTGAATACAACCAGTCCAAACGTAATGCACAATTCAATAACACGCGCAAAGTCCGTCATTAAATAGATCACCGAATGTACACAAGTTTTGCCTCGCGGCTGGTTATCGCTCGACTGCCTCATCTCTCAATTGGGACATTTCTTTATACTGTAAATTCAATATGTCTGCTCTGCTGCGTGGACTGAATTTCCTGGAATCACACCTGGCTAATGACTACCATAAAAGATTACAATCCACAATGGGCTGTTTTCCTAATCACAAATTTTAAACACAAAGTAACCAAAAAAAGTCCAAATGCCGAAAAGGGAATAAAATGTCTACAGGTATGCAGGTGTGAATGTGTCTTTTGTCGGCGTTCAGATCGTAACAATATTTTAGCTGGAAACACTGGATAATTTTAATTGGAACCAAATGGATATGCTTTCAAATATGTACTTACTTTTAACATAAATATGAAAGTGATTTTCTTGATTTTTAAGTGGGAAATAATTTCCAAGGTTTTTTTATTATCAATGAATTTTATTCATATATTCTATTCTGAAAGAAAAGTAAAGAGAAAGTCTCCCAGGCAACCTAACTTTTGGATACGCTATGCTAAACTGTCGATATAGGTGGTGCATAAATTCAGATATTTATAGTTTTTTTATAGTTATTTAAATTTAAGATAAATATATACGTCCATACTTATGAGATATATTTTATTAATAAATAGTAATTATTTAATAACAGCCCATAAATGTCCCACCGCTGGGCTCGGGCGTCCCATTATACGGGAACTTATGTATTTGATGACAGTCTCAGTCTTTAAAATTATCGCAGGTTCGACCGCACCTTAAAGTGCATGTAGTAAGAAAAACGGTTTCAACAATTTTCGGCTAAAGTGACTTGCATAGGTAATAATAGTAGTAGTAGACTGTTACTAACACATGCAGATTAAACTCTAGGGGTTAGTTACACATCCGCCATATAGCTGCAGAATCCTAAATTAAAATTAATAATCACGTTGCACGGAAACTACTTGTTTCAAAAGCGCCGATTACCATGCATGTAACTAACTCCATAATAAAAAGAATACTTATTGCTGCAGTTTAGCCGTATAGCGGAATGTAACATGAATGTGCAAAAAAATCACAGTCCATAGATTAATTGTTTATTAATTGATTCACGACACGCATCTCTGATCTTGTCTATAGGAATCTTATAGTTTCTTAAACTTGTTCTCTTTGAATATGGCTTTGCAACTATTTGTGTATCTAGCCAGTGATAGATAGCCATGTTCCTATATAGAAGTATTGAAATAGTCTTCAAGCAAAGCCTCCGCCAAATTGTAGTTCTTGTAAGAGCCGAGAAGAGAGATTTGTCTAAACAGTTGAGATCCTCAACACAAACACAATAGGAGAGCGGCCAGTCAAATCAACTGAGACACTTTTTATCATGTTAGAAACGATGCAACCTTATGAGTTTTGTACACGCGTACCTGCTTACAAAGTCATAAGTAGTTCCAAGTAAAAGGAGTCAAATGACACGTTAGGTAGGGAGTTAATCTTCAAAAAGCAATAAAGTTATTTCTATCATGTTTTAAAATTAACGGTCTTATTCATAGAGAGTTTGAGTAGGTTTGGACGCTTCTTTATGGTTCTTAATTTTTAGTTTTAGTTAGTTTAGTTCTTAGTTTACATTTTACGCCTGTTCCTATTTTTACCCATATATAAAAATACTAGAATTTAATGTAAAATGTGTCTACATCTCTATTCTTCTTCAGAAACAATAACACCTACTTAACAACTACTGTTAATTTTAACAAATATTACAAGTGTCTGGAAATAATACTGCACATCAAAATTACTCTTCAAGATCCCCCCAATCTCAAACGTCAGTTCATGCATTTCAGAGTTTGTTGACTTCAATCAGGCATAAGACTAAGAGAAATTTAAAATGTTTACCTAAGCATATATCAAGAGAGTTAACAATATTATTGAATAAATTTTACCCTAATTTTGAGCAAGTAAAGAACATTTTGGTGTGGCAAATGTATTTCCTTATAAGTGCAAAGTAGCATAGAATTCTTATTGCAATAGGCTTTAAGTAACCATATGTAGGCTAATGCGAGTTCTAACACCATTAGGTGTTACAGTAACAGGTTCAAATGATCAAATGAATATTCCATTGACTGTAAATATTTTAAAGAAACTTCTAAACTTCTATCATGTTAAATGAATATATGTCCTGCTAGGTCAAATCTGTTTCTTATTAACAGTTATTTATATTTGGGCTTTCAATTATTCATAACTGTAAACAGTACTAAAGATGGTTATTTCAGATTTTCCAAAAGAATTTAACAGCATAAACATGCTGTATTTCAAAATTACTAATGAAATTAACCCATAATCCCAAACTGCTGCTGTGGAAAACTACTTGCAGATTAAACATAGTAATGTTCCGATTGAAGAGGTAATTAAACCCATAAAATGTAATTGACTGTTGAACAGCGTGCACACAAATCTTTTTTAATTTTTTTTTATTGTAGTAGTTAGGCATACAGGCAGACGGCCCACTTGATGGAAAGCGGTTACCATCGCCAATGGAAATTTGCAACATCAAAGGTGTTACAAATGCGCTGCTGCTCTCTTAAGGGAGACTCGAACCTGTTCACTAATTCCGGAACACAACTCAAGGTTGTTATGGCGACATACTTTAGACCAGGGGTGGTAGCCATCCAGTCGGGCAAATGCCCTGCCACCTAGCTGTGGATTGTTTAATCTAAAACAATCTAAACGCATTCCAAACTGTCAACGTCAAAATACCCATTATGCGACTTCTGTATACAATACATAGTCTTGTTTTTTCTTTAAGCAAAATCAATGTTGAAAGTTTTGTAGCCATAATACGAAATTTAGAAGATATCATTTTTATTACACAATTAAATTGAATATTGGACTCATTGACTCTTCAGGTGATCAGAGGACTGGTGCCTACCTAGGATAACGGAAGTGTATGGCGATCCAGCGAAGAAACGTAGCTAACCTTCTGGGCGCCTTACCCATAGAAGGCGGTGATCTAGGCTCAGCATTTTTATATCTGAGTAGAATACCGAGCTTAGGTCACCGTGTTAGAAACGGGTAGAATACAATATAACTAAGTTAAGTTTTCTTTTATTGTAATAGTTTATAGTGTCATGGTTACAATAATTGCAATATGTACGATTTATGATTCAAAAACATACATTTAAATACTAAATATAAAAAAATGTTATAAAAACCATTTACATATCGAAAAAGGTTTTTAAAGAACTACCAAGGGGATAATTCAAATATGCATAATACCACTTCTTTACATAGGTATAAATAAGATACAAAAAATAAAGACATACGTTTTATACAACAAACACGCAAAACGTGCCAGAACAAACATAAAATTTGTAAATTGGTTAAAACCTGAACCAAATTTCTTGGTGTAAAACGATAGTTCTGGAACGTTAATCATATAAAATTAGCGATGTTGAATAATGAAATTATATACCTGCTTTGTCCTATTAATAAAACAATACAATAATTAATCTCGTTACAAACAACTTGGCGATAAAGAAACGCATATTTTGTAGCGCGTGACGTTTACTGCCTACACTAAAATTATCCGGGCATATTTTACACAGTTTATGGAGGCATTTCTACATATTATAATGTAATGGACACCTCTGGATCTAATTATAATTGAAAATTATTCTGCAAGTACAAAGAAAGAGTTGCCATTAGCATAATATTAGTGCAGTAAACTAATTATATTTATATTTTGTAATTAGCGCACTCGCGTCCCTAACTCAAAGGGCACAGTTTTCTTACTTAATGCACTGTGCCTGATGCTATAATTACCACGTGCTAACGGTGAAGACTAACATCTATATGAAATCTATACATCGAGAGAACTGATGTGTGAAACCAACCTGTTTTGGATAACCGTCGATTACTTTGAAGACAGTGGGTCTGAGCGTAGCAGTGCAAGTTTATAGCCTAAATGTCTAAAAAATATCTACCAACAGGAAGGTATGCTTTAGGCGTACAATAATACAGTATTATTTATTCAATTTGAAATATTTTAAGTAATACAGAAATACCTATTAATACCTATTACCTATAAAACATAAAAATTTTAAAAAAAAATAAGAAAATGTACAGAACAAAACTATAATCCAGATCTGTCTGGATCTGTGATCTGTTCAGTGTATGGTACCAACGCTGATGCGTTGACCTAAATATAGGCCAGTCATTTGGTCAAGCGTGACTTATTTCAATTGCATTGAAAGGTCTCGATATAGTTGATAATTGAGCTTATCTATAATAATATTCTAGGTACACATAAATGCATAAGAGTACCTAAATTACTCCTAAGTACCTAAATAAGCGATAATTGAAAGTATATCAAACGACTAAACATCAATATCTCTAATATATTACTCCACAGCTTCCGGATTTAATAATATTTTTTATTATGGTGTGGTATTTTTGTTTTGGTAAATGAAAGTTAACTACATTACGCATTAAACATAACTAATGTACATTTTCTACTAAACTACTTGTGGTATGATATCTTTTTATCGGGCTTGTTAATTATAGCTCATTATCTCATAACCCAAAGCTGTGTGTCACGCGAGTATGACGACTGAAGTAATTTTACTATACATATATAGTGCTCATTTCTTATGATAAATGGTTCGCATTTTACCATGTTCACGCCTAATGTCCGAAGATGAGGCGGTCGACGATGAAGCACGCTTACCTAGAAAGTACCTATTTACAGATTCAAAAGAGACTTAAAAAAATCAGGATTGAACTTTTCAAAAAATACTTTTTTTTTACTACAGCAGACAGACAGATTACCACCCTGACGGAAAGTGGTTGCCGTCGCCTATGATCATTTGTAACAACAAAGATGCTATCAATGCGCGCCGCTGTCTGCAGGGAGACTGGAACCTGGTCACTAACACCGGTGCATAGCTCAAGGTTATTATAGCAGCATGGTCTAAACCAGCCATCCAGACGGGCAAATATTCTACTACCTGGCTGTGGGTTGTTTGTTGCCCTTACGACAGGCCACCCGGCCACAGTAAATTGTATTCATTCTCCGTTCCTGTATACTAGTACTGCATTCCACAGCTTTGCCACAAGCAGAAGAAACGTGGAGGCGAGATATTTCATTCGCACCGGTGGTGGTATTTCCATTGTGAAACGATGGCATAGACCAGAGCGCCTCGTCGCTCGAAGATTGGTGTAGTGTTGTGGTTAAAGGTCGATATGTAGTCTTCCCGGAATTACTGGTTTATCCTAGGTTTGACCAAGGCCTTTCGACAAAACGCGAAATTATTTCCAATTTCGGCCTTTGGCTAAAGTATTTTTAGTCAAACCTAGAAGTAACTAACTCTTTAGTCAAACGTCGAACGTAAAATTATCTGTTTCGGGCCTTGCCTAATCGATTTCAAGTCAAACGTCGATTCGTATTGCACTTGTTAGATGTTTAAACATATTTATACATGCTAGCCTAACTCTTTGCGATGTTCTGATAAATTCATTTGTTATTACATATTTGTACGTTGAGCGTGCGGGCGTGTAAGCTTAAAGATGAGTGAACCAAACAGTGTTTTTTGTAAATGAAAATGTGGATAAAGAAGCTTTAATAGCAAAATGTATACAAATTTTGAATAAAGATGATTGAAGATCCCCTTCGAAAATGTAAAAGATCAAACGTATTGTGCAATTCAAAATGCAGTAACGCATCAGCTTGTCAAAATAAAGACTAGTTTTTTAAATTACTGTCATCGATCCTAATTCAAAATAGGAATAAAAAAATTAATTACTTTTCAGTTTTGTTAATTGATTATTATAATATTAAAACAATAAACTATAAATAATAAAAAAATGCCGTTTTGTTATACCTAATCTTACAAACTAACACATTCCATATCTAAGTAATTGAGGTCTGCAGTCAAACCCCGATTTCATGAAATTGAGTTTCGAGTTTCTACTGTATGAATTAGTCTCTCTTGGGTTAGACAAAAATTCGTTAGTTAAAAGCAAAAAACCGCCATTTATTTGGACTTCGACTAAGACACTATGTCAGACTCGAGCTTGGACTAGTCAAACATAGAAGCGCCAGGGCTTCATTATTTGACTATGACATAGATATGGTAAGTGTAGTGTCCTGTAGATAGTATGTCAAACACGAAATCCTTACAAAACCGCATTGTCGTCATGTCTGTCTGTATGTTACAACCATTGTTCTTTAAATACGTCCATAATATAAAATGCATTTTGTATTTTATTTAAAAAACGTTTTTATGTTCGTAAAATATAATTAACTTAACCGAAAAAGTTGCCCCTTGTGTAAAACTCATTTGAAGAAAAAAAAAATATTCTTAATTTAATATGTAGATATTTTTAATCGCAACATAGATTACATTGTATACTGCTTGCCAGTATTCAGTGTAGAATATATCACCCTATGTTTGCTCAAGTCGATAAAACATTTAACTATACATTCTATATTTATAGAAGTACAGTATAAGACAGATGTTAAATGAATTTATACACTGTCTGATAATACGCAAATATTGTGTATAAAATAAAACTAAACAGTAGTGTAGTAGTATTCGGCACAATGGCAGGCAAAGAAACTTAGTCCATGCAGTCTTTTCTAAGGTGTTATACACACATTATGTCATGTACATGTGTACATTTGACAATGCAGTTCACGTTTCTCACAAAAACACAAATTATTACTCAAAGACTATAAATATCCTACAATAATTGTACGTTTATATAGTATATTATTTTTAGAAAATATAGCTGCACAGAATACATCTATAAATTATATCATGTCTCAGTTCCCCCCAAAAAGATCCAATCAATATGGAAGTTAGTGCGGTTCTATTTTGACTTAGCACGGTTTGTGTACTATTCGGCTAGTGTCATATGGATTACTAACTTAGTATCATAATCAGTTTAATTACTACAAAATGTGTTGTCTATAGACATTTAATTACAAGGAAACTTGATGATGGAGATGCAGTCAATCTCCAAAGCAAAACGTAGTTTTTCTGCATTTGTCAGGTAACTCATGATATATTATCAATTAGATTGTATGTATTGTTATGCACAGCTCTGTTGTCGTTTGGTTTTTAATTAGGCGATTTTATTAATTAGCTATGTTAGCAAAAACTCAGAAGAAAGGAATCCTTTTATTTTTGTACTTTTTTTAGTTCTATTCTATTCTTGCTGCTGCTCCAACGCCTTTGGCATTGCTAATGTCGCGGTAAAAGAGACCGATGATAATAAATGTATGCTATTGTAGCTAGTGTTTAAATATTGTAGACATTTTCATGGTCGGTAATCTTTTTCCAAAAATCTGAGGAGAGACAGCACAAACGAATATTATTATGTTAGATTGACTACATTTTAAAAATATGTTAATTAACTAATATGAAACGTCATTAACAATGCCACATCTCAAATAACGCATTAAACTCTTGACTACATCGTCGTGATACAGTCACCAACACTGTGTGGGGGCATTGAAGCTGATTTACACTGATCCACCTACTGACTTCAAATTCGAAGGAAGCCAGTGCTAACTTCATAGTGGCATCGTGTAAATTGATATGACGTCAGAACAGCGCTACCAAGTCTCACCGACTTCAATACTCCGAAGTCACTAGTTTGATCTACCTATGTCAAATCAGCCTAACACTAATGCATGTAGAGCCGGGGCATATTAATTTCCACAAACTAGTGGTTTATTTCAAAGAGGTAGATGAGTCAATTTTATCAAAAGCAAATAGACTGTCCGTATCATTAATACGTATAAGACATGGTTTATTACAAACTAATAATTTAACTGTGTGTACACACGTGTAGTTACTGCCAATAGCCTTTAATTTGTTGGCCAATACAAGTTGAAGAAAATTACTATGGACATTTTAATGCAATTTCAAAGCAAATAGGTGTAGCGTTTAGCAAATTGGAAGTTAAACTATATGACATAAAGAAACATAAGAAGTAATATAATTCGCTACAAAGGCAGGCAAGGCAATATTAGTCCATACAGCCGATTAATAAGTCTCCGTATAGGTAGCGCAGTTAAATTGTAGACTAAAACTGACGGCCATTCAACGGAATTCTTGTGAAAACTCCAAAGCCTTCATTTGACTATATTCTCACAAAAACACATATTACGACTCAAACCTATAATTATTGATAATATACCAAAACCTACAACTATTGTTTATTGTAATTTTACACATTTTAGACAATTAAACTGCACAGCACAAATCCCTTTTCAATTCCCGCCAAAATCTTAAAAGAAACTTAAAGAATTGACGACCATATTTTTGTAAATATATAGTGGACTTAATATTTTTAATATGCGGTTTGGCTCTTTTTCTATTCAGTTACGTTATTATCTGTGAAATAAACGTGTATTCAAAACGGGGAGATAATTTTTAATGAAAATTGTAACTTTGTAAATTCTTCATTGCCATGTCTATGCGCATGTGTCAAAGTCGTTTTTTTTATAAATTTTCACAACAAGTTATATTCTATAACTTGTTTTCCCTTACGAGATACAGCTTTTATTAAAATTTTAGTTAAAGTAGTTAATTTAAAATGATTTCAACTTTAGTATCTAACTTTAGATGTTTCTTAAGTTAGCTAAGATATTTAAACGTCATTAAATAGTGTAATTAAAAACACTGTGTGTATGAACTTGATGTTCTTAGCAAAAGGCTTAAAATAAAAATAGGCTACCTATATGTACATACTACATATACGCCGGTATAAAATGGAGAAGTCAGTGTTACTCTACTCAAACTTCTTAATTACAGTATTATAAAGTCTAATAAATAAGTGAATTATTATAATATCACAATTTCAACTTTACAGCTGATAAAAAGTTACATAAGAAACATAACTTTTTACAAAGTAACGCAACATAATAAAACAATACGTAACAAAAGTTAAACAAGTTCAGGTTAAATATTCAAAACATCAAAGCCTGCGAAGTTGTGTTGAAAAAAGTAAAAGAAATTTCGGAGGGAAAGTGCCAAATTGTCCCTTTGAACGAGGCGTCTACAGAAGACCCTTACTGAAAACCTTTTTAGAGTTCATAAAAAATGACAAACTTTTACCCCTTCCTTTAAGCCTTATTGAATTGTGAAATTTTATTATTTAAATGTAAATTGTTGTACGCAGTAATGTTTTAATTAATCACTAAAAGCAAACTGCATCGAAATTGTAACAATACTTGGATGGGAAGCCATTAGAAAAATACGGTTTTGTGTTGAAAATAATTAGGTAGACATGATTTATACGAAATCTATTATAATACTTATTATAAATAATGGATGCAACAATTTTACAAGAAAATTAAAGAGTCCAAATGGTATATTATTTTCAAATGTACGAACGATAATACAACCGCGTGAGATTTGTAAAGCTGGCCCTGCTTTACTGTGGCTCACTCTGAAAAAGTAAGAAAAGTATGAGTTTTTGGCGGGAACTGAAAGGAGATGTTGTGCTTTGCAGTTTTATCTTCTTAAAATGTGTAAAATTACTCTAAAATGAACATTAGTTGAAGGATATTTATAGTTTTTGAGAAGTAATTCTGTGTTTTGTGAGCAATGTGAACTGTAGGTATAGTCAAATGTGGCCTTTTGAGTTGTCACAAGAACTCCGTTGAATGGCACCAGCTGATAACCTAAAGTTCAGCTGTGCTACACATAGGCTTAAGAAAATGAAGAAACTATATTGTAAACTAAGATCTGGCTTAAAGGCCTAGCTGCCAAGCCATAAATAAAAAAAGTAAGAAAATTATATAATTACAGTCATCTATTAAAATGCAACGTTTTAAAATAATACTAACGACTACGTTTCAGGTACTGCGAACACAAACATACGGAAGCTGTCCTACGGACCGAAGGTTGCAAATCCATACTTCACTGCGGAAATAGCAGAGATAACTATTTTAATATTTATTAAAAACAAAATTTATAAACCTCAAACATCACAAAATAAAACAGATAAATGTCCTACTAATAATTACCAACTTTTGTTTTCAGTTGTAACGTAATTGTGTATGTCACATTAATTAATTATTTTGGTCTAATTATTTAATGTCGATACAACTTTTATTTCTCTATTATTTAACTCGCGTCTATCGGTCTTATTCATATTGAATTACATTAAGTTTGAATGCTTTTTTACGAACCATAATGAATAAGAATGATATGAATAAGACCTTATATCAGTAATTGATGATGGTTTTGATCTTTGGAATCGTCTCGTAGGCAGACTTATTTGTTATAGTTATTGAAGTTTACGTCTAAAGAATTGAATTTCCTATAAGGCCTCCGGTAGGGAAATTTAAACCATCGCTGTATTGGACAAAAAAAACAAAAAAAATAGGTCAATCCATTTTTGAGTTTTAGCGAGAATAACGAACAGCAAATAGCAATTGATTTTTATGAAATTATATAGAGAAGATATATGACCTTAAAAAAATGTTCTACGGTTCAAAAGAAAAGAAAGAAAGAAAAAAAATATTTGAAGAAATAGCGAAGTACTTACATTGCTAACATGTATTAAAAATAACATACTTTGAGAATTTGTACCCCGCATTTTCCGCAAACAAGGTTTGCACTCAGCTTGTTGCTGTGCCGGCATAATATCCGACACAACGCTGATTTTCAGTGCAAACCTTCCTTTGGCTTAATACTAATACGACCCGAATATTTTAAATCTGTTTAACTTAAAAACTATTTACTTTGTAAATTATAATATATACGTACATAGAATAAATATTATATATTTTTTTTTTTTTTTATGATTTAAATAATAAACTTTCTAAATAAAAACTTTATACCACACATACGAGAAAAAATGAAATAATCAGCCAAGTGCATTATGTGAAAGGTTGCTTGAATAGTAAACAAGGATTATGTTGATAAAAACTCTGTTACTAGTATGCTCTTACTTAAGAAGTAAACTGTAGTCGTTCGTCGGAGCTGACACACAAACTTTATTTTCCCTTCTATAGACGCTGTTACTTCAGTTCACTCTAACCGGCGAGGAAGGTGTCTTTTAACCAGAGAAGAATGTAAACGCCCTTGATGGACACACTACAGAAGCCCGGTTAGTCCAAATTCAATTGTATCCAAAGAAAATATTAACATCTTTGGTTTCCTCGAGGCTACGCCGCGTGAAAAACCCTAATTAGTAGCTCTATGTTACTTACATAAAATCTTAATTAGGTTTATTTAACCTTAAATGAAAATTTATCTAGCTGATGGTGAAAATTGTTTAAAAGTCATAGCTACATTATTGTATATACGTACCTTACCTGTTCATGTTTAACGTCATCACCAATTAATAACAATATCACTTCACATACAACGCATTAAGCTAATCGCTACATCTGCGTGTAACAGTCAATAACTATAACATTATCTCAGAAGAAAAAGTGGCTTATGCTAAAAGCTCGTGAACTAAACTGTCATTTTTGTTTTAAATAATGTTTAATAACAGGTAAAAGAACTAAATACCATAGTACTAGATAGAGATGATAAACTAAAAAAATACTTATGAAATATGAATAATGATTTTTGATGGGATACTATTATTCTAAATAAAACTTTACTATTTCTTATTAAATTCAATACAATAACAAAGAAACTAATCTAGTCTATATAGTCTGCATATCTGCCCAACAAAACATACAGAGAGCCGAAGCCAACCTGAATTTGAAGTAATGTAATGACGTGATGTTTATGCTACATAGGTATTTATTAGTGAATTGAAAAAAGGCAATTATTGCGCCATCTATTATGCTAATCCGTCTATCCGTATATTAAATGTATACAAAGTGTTGATTCGGTTTTCGCCAACATTACGATACATTCAGTAATTTCCAAAAAAGATGCGATCGCAGCGCCTTCTTTTTTCGCCTTTTGGCTATTTTTGTCTATAGTACCACGGAAACAACGTCATTATCGAGATAAAAAGTATCCGAAGTTACGCGCCCTGATATAAGTTAGCTGTTTCGAATTTCATTTAAAATCCGTTCAGGAGTTTTTAGGTGATGCTCTGACAGACAGACAAAGATTCTAAAAATTGCATTTCAAAATTGATTTTTTTCACATTTTTAAATGCATTGTACAAACTCTAATCATTTACAGATTTATTACAGTAGCTATAGACAAACCCATTGTTATAATTATTATATATTGCGTAAATTTGATAAAACTTCGAAATCAAAAGATTGTGCTACTTCAAGTGTCGAAAAACCGATTTTTTATCTGATCTTTCTCTCAATTTAACACTCATTATAATTGTAATGAATGTTAAAAATTCCCAAACAATCACTTCTAACATAATTATATGATAACATAAAAGCAATTAACGTGTTCATTATAAGGCTTAAACCATAATGCTAAATATTAGAATCTGGTCAACGATATTAGGTGCGGTAAATTGTATTTTTTTATAATTAGATTAGAAATAATGTGTGTTCATTAAGTTTTTTTTAATACTAGTGGTCGCCTGTGATCTATATTCGACCATAATAATTAATGTCAATGACTATACTTCTATAATCACAGATTTCGCCAAGGCTACATTTTTGATTTTTCTTGAACAATAAACAAAATAGTATACGAGTATATATATGCGTGTGTGTGTCAAATACATGGTAGTGTGTGTAATGTTTTTTATAAATAATTTAAAACAAATATTAGCATTCGTTGCTTCTTCCCTATATAAACTATAAGTCTGCGAAATTTCATACTCCTCCGTCCGCGCAATTTTTGTAAAAAGGGTACAAAGTTTTTGCTTCACGCTTTAATATACATATTTGTCTAGATGTCATTTTGGGAATAGAGTAGTAGAGTTGCAGTCTAATCAACTGAGATACTTTTAATCATCTTACAAAATGCCGAAGCCACCTAGATTTTGTATATGCGTTGCAAAGTAGGCGTCATGTATAGAATCACTCAAATAGCGTATTAGTAATAGGTTAAACAGTAATTACAATTATTTCTGCGATATTTTCAAGTTATGATGATGACATGATTTTTGAACGCCCGCTCTTTTATATGAATACTGTTTCAGAATTCATTGAGATATGTGTCAACTACCCCATTGGAAACTAAAAAGTTAATTAGAAGATTTAGAAGTTTAAAGTCTTAAGCAATTTGAAAGAGTTAAATACAACATCAACTATAATATTTATATTATTTCTATACCACATATGTATAAATCGATCAATTATACATTGCTTTTTGATAAATAAATTTAAAAAAATATCGTATACTACCAAGTTCGTTGCTTTAATACGTCATCTCCTATCCTACTATGTAAACATTGGTCTACATCGACCTCATTCATTTTATATCTTGACATGATAGACCTAATTGACATGAGCTAAGCTTAGCAACACTACTTTGTGTTGAATTTATCAAGTAACAAAGTCTAATCTAGTTCGAGCACTAAAAATTATCTTAGATTCCTAGAAAAACATTTAAATGCAGACGCTTTTGATAATCCATCTAATTCAAAAATATTCTCGAAATAGTAAAACGACATAGAGCCAAAATACATTTTCATCTGGATTGGTTATCAACTCAAGCGTAAGTTCCAAAACTGTTGTTCTAGAATAGGGTTTTCTGTGGTAGAGCGGGCTCTGCCTTTGCCGGCCTACCTCACTACAACTTAATTTCAGAAATGAATTTTCTGTTATTTGCTATGGTCTGGGTGTCTGGGATTGGTCTCAAAGTAGTCTGTTGTTTATTACACAAAACCGAAGCGTAACTTAATTTCGGGATATAGAATGTGTGTTTGTTTGCCGATTATATTGTTATTATAGGGCTTTAAATAACAAATTTTAATTAATATTTTGTATTCATTATTTACCTATATCGATTAATGGGTAATTAGTAACTCTGACAGTAGAGTACAGTACATCGATTGAAGCGCCGCGTCTGTAGGACATTTTTTGTAGCGAGGATGCTACAACATATACATACGTAGATAAAGGTTGAACATAAGTAGATAATTAAAAAAAAATCATAACGGATCTAACGTAGCAAAAATACAGTTGCATAAATACATCATACGATATGAAGTTTTTATAAGGGGATAAAAGTAAACCGTTTGTAGAATGCCACAATAGATGTTGTTTGCATTGGAGCGTTTTTTACTTATTTATTATTGCCATTCTCTGTCTCTGTGGGCAGAGCTTCTATATGGAAACTTTTTACATGCTTTTACTTACTTTCTTATTATCAGATACCTATCCTACATCATACTATTTCTTATGCAGTATAAAAGCATCACTTCTTCTTAAATAAAGTTCTGTACACAGATATAAAGGGCACCACTATACGATGTGTCTAGCCAGTTTCAAGTATCCATGAATAACTGTCAAACAAAATCTCAGTCAATTTATAGATTTTTGACTGACGCCAAGAGGATATTCTTGAGGCAATCGAAAAAAGACATTTTTTAGTAAACAATTGAAATTTTCAATATAAATACGCAAATCCTGAGTACAATATTTATTACCCTACACATAAGCCCAATTCTAACCAATATAATAAATTTTGAAAATAAATTTGAAGAACTAAACATCACTCTTCTATTTCTGTTAATAATTCCCAGTATCACATTATAGTATATTTCAAGTATGGGATCTTGGTATGGGAGATAGTATAGTAGATAAATTTAACATCATGATTCTAAGTATAAAATTATTATTAAATACATACATACATACATAACTTCACGCCAGGTCCCTTGCGGGGTAGACACAAACAACAGAGCGCCATTTAGGCTTATTCTTACACACCTCACTTGCTTCTTTGACATTCATAGCTCTTGTCATGCACGCTCGTCTTTTTTTAAGGCTCCTGACATTATTAAATAGTAACAGGATTATATATATTTATATAATTAAAATAAATATTTATTTTGTAGCAAAGTTTACGATAGCGCGCTACACGTTTTATGAATCAGCCATGTGCCAGCCATACCGTCCTATTAGAATTAGACATTTTGATTTTCAAATAGAATAGGGGTATATTTTTTAAAGATTTTGTTATCTACATTACGTTATATGAATTTAAGCAAAAGACTTGAGATTGCCCAACAATGGTCAATGGTTGCAAATGTCGCGGAAGATGTCACTTTTACTGTATTGACGAGATAAAGATTCACAAATACTTTCCTTAATGTGTCGGAGAGGCAAAGGGAATGGATAATGAGCGTTGTATAAAATACCATAGATTAATAGAAGTTTCCACAATTAAATATCCAACTGCGAAAACTTACTAACTTTGACTTACGAGTATAATGTATGGATGTGATAGTTTCCAAAAACACACAACTAATGCAATATTCTCGTTTGTACATACCTATAATAATAACAACCTTAGAGCATTTAATTGTCTATGTTAATATAGCCTTATTATATTATAATTTTTCTTGTAGTTCATTTTAATAACATTACCATTTTAATACACTGGCAAAATATATAAACCGCACAAAGCCAAATTTTACAAGAATATAGACTATTTCGATTTCTATGAAATAATTGAAGTAGGTAGGTTTGGGTGGGTAGGGGTGCGACAATAAATACATTGAAATGTAAATACTACACAACTTATGGTGTAGGTAAATAGAAATTCTTTAAAAATCAAGTTAGGCTATAATGAAGATCATTTTTCGTGTCGTTTTTGCTTTAACATGTCTCATAAATTCATCAAAGCGAAATTCGTTGCTGTGTCATATGGGTTTATTGCATGCTACGTTTCTAAATTGTGAAGCACCTACAAGAACATAAAACCATTTTAAGTAGCAAAGTACTCGTAAATGGACGAACGAAAAAATATGTATGATAAATATTTCGTTACGATTGTCTTAAATTACATACATACATTACTATACCTACTGTACCTATTTGAAAGTTTGTCATTTTCATAAAATTATGACCTGCCATAACTAGCAATAAAGAATACAACAGTTGGCTATTTTCATAAAAAAAAACAAAACATAATTCGATGCAAAGTTGACATTGACATTGAAGTGTTGTCAAGTGTTTAATTTGAATTTTTTCGTGTCGTATTAATAAATAATCAAGTATGGAAAATCAGGTTTCAGTATCTTAAACTTCTCTAAAAATAAAACAAATGATAAATATATTCAAATAGCCTGTCAAACGTGGAATGATTAAATTGAACATTGTTGTGTTCAAGAATATTTGATGCAATCTACTTTTTATTATATCCATAGATAATATATAGTTATATAAAAATTATATCTTAGGCTCGTTTATTACGTTGACACGTGCTTAAATTAGAAAAAGAGTATTTCGTTATCTTTTTCTGTAATAACGGTGATTAATGCGGCACCATGTTCCGACGGGAGCGTTGTTTTTGTGAAAAATACGCCTATGCGACGAAACTGCGCTGTTGGCTTTCTTTTTAGATAAACTTGTTTAATTTCTCAGCTGATGATATTTGTTTGATAAAAGTAAATGCTCTAGGTACTTTAATACTTTTTTTAACAAGTGTGAATATATAGGCAAGAAATATTTTTAACACCTGTCGTAAAAATTGCAGTTTATAATTTTATGAATTAATTTTTTTTATGTTCAGTTGTGAATTAACCATATATTTTAGTTTAACAAGAAACCTCTATGCGACAGGAAGGCAAAAAAAAAATTCTTCATAGACAGGTAGTATTCTGAAAATTGTGTACAAATTCATTAGAAGTTTTGGTCCTTCGTGTTGTTTATTTTGTTTTCGTATACAGCACCTACATGTTGATAGCTTTACCTATTTTGTAACGCGATTAGAGGACTGAATTTTTATTCCCTTTTGTGTTTCATGTATTCTGACTTACCAAGTGCGAGGCGCAATAACTTTAGAAGCGCCAAGTTTCACACACAACACTGAGCAACACGGCTTATAGGTATCACGAGCACAGTTATGGATTGGGAGCAACGATGGTGTGCGACACGGGGCCTTACTGACCTGCCACTCTTGGTGATCACCATTTCGGTGCCCAGCTTATGGAATTTCTCCCAGAGGTCCTTGCCTTCGAGGGTGACCTTAGGATCGTCGACGACACCGTCGTCGTCAGGCGGCAGAGGCGCGTACGGCGGCGGCGGCGGTTTCAGCAGCGGGCAAGGCGCGGACAGCGCGGCAGCGGCAGCCAGTGCGGCTGGCAGGTACGGTGGCGGCGGCAGCGCACCCGCCGTCAGCAGCGCCGACACCGAGAAGTCGCTCGGCCGCGGCGCCAGCAACGGGTGGAACGCGACGGCGTCGCGCCGCTCCGCGCCCTCGAAGCGCATGCCCGCGCCGCCCGGGGCCCACGGCGCGCGCTCCACGACCGGCGTGCCCGTCGGCTCCAGCGGTCGCGCTCGCGCCCGCTCATGCAACGTCCATAACGCGCCGGCCGGCGGCTCGCTTACAACACTTGCTCTTCCCGTGGCGACACCCGCTCGCACGGCAGGCGTCAAACGACTGGCCGCCGGCGGCGCCGGCTCCGACACCCCTCCCGCCGCGCGCCGCCCAATGGCGCGCCGAGCGGCGCCCCGCGCGCGCGTCCTCCCGAGCGGCGGGCGGGGCCGCGGCGCCACGCAGCGCGTTGTTTTTTCGTCGCGGGCGAGGTGTCCGCCACCGCCACACCTCGCACGCCGTACCGCGCCCCGCGTGCCCCGCCACGCCGTCCGCCGTCCGTTCCCCGCTAATCTGGTTAATGCGGTGCGCACACCGCGCGGCCCGCTCCCGCTGCCGCCTCCTCCTTCTAATTGGACGCGTTTCCGTTCGTTCATCAATTGAGCTCGTTACGTTCTCGCTACATCTTTTGTGCTCGCGCCACAGTTGGCCCTCCATTGCTACATACTCATCAGCCCATCCGTTGTCTCCGCCGAACGCGCCACACACGGCTCACAAGCAAGATCTCGGTTTTTATTTGTATAAGTACATAATATACCACCAACTTTCAGTACGAAAAACTACTTCAACCATTTAACGTGTGCTTGTGAGGATTACGGATTAGGATCACGTCTTACAGATTTCAAAATAAATATAACTCAGATTCAATAAAAGCTGATAAAAAAAGTCCCAGAGTTATGAAAAATAAAATCAATCCACACTCAAGTTCCCGATTCGGAGCCATGCCTATATATCAGAAATTGTAACAAATACTTATGACTAGATTAAAAACCACCAATAATCAATAATCTAGTAAAAACAATGGTAAAAGCGATATGTATCAACCGTAATAGTTACCATGAATTACACACGGTTAAAACGTAGAATAAGTTACGTTAATCCATAAAAGGTAGGTCCAAACTGTGCATGAACTTTACACCGTTTCACCGAAACCAGACTTACAAATTCACTTTATTATGCATAAATTAATTAGAAACTTAAATAGAATTTGTAAAACAGTTTTTGTTTTACTTAACTCTCTGATGCTTAAGCATCCGATCCTAATTTTAAAATTAGGATTGTAAACGAAATTTATTTTAAGTCCTTGTAAATGGTATTCAAAAATATAGACTAAAATAGATTATGCTTTTTCAGCGTACAAGCGTAAGGGAAACTTGCCTTATTCGTATAGGATTGTATAAAAACAGACGCTGATAATTTATAAAAAAAAACAATAAATAAATATAAACTTTAAAGTTATAGAATCTTAATAAGTGAGTAATCAATTTAAGCAAGCAATTTAAACTTAAACATGAAGTCAGAAAGGCCAAATTCTTACCAACATTTAGAAATTTGCTCAGAAAACACTATTTGTCCACAAATAGCTATTTCTGATTTACGGAATATAATCATGCTAAGACATTTATTTATTATAATAACTTATGTATTATTGTATATATGACTATGTACATACATACACATACATAACTTCACGTCAGGTCCCTTGCGGAGTAGGCACGACCAACAGAGCGCCATTCAGGCTTATTCTTACACACCTCACTTGCTTCTTTGACATTCATAGCTCTTGTCATGCACGCTCGCCTGTTCTTAAGGCTCCTGAGATCACCTTCTGCTAGTACACGATCAATTTGATCATGGAAGGTGTGTCGTGGCCTTCCGCGAGTTCTGCATCCATCCACTTATGACTATGTATATATTTGTATATTTATTTCTTAAATTAGTTTAAGTATTTATGTATCTATTGCCTTTTTCCTGCACCACCTATTTTGCATGATTCAATTTCTGTCATTTATGTGGCCTGGAAGAGATCGCTTTGAGCGATAAGGCCGCCTGTTGTATTGCCTAGATAATATTGTAAATATGGTCTGTATTTGTAATTGTATATTTTGGTGTGCAATAAAGTGTTATATCTCTCTCTCTCATGAATAAAATTCTTAGAAAAGTAGCTTCAAAAAAGTAGACAGTTCAATCAAGTTAAAAATAAATGTGCAATTAATTATGTACTGCATTGTTCAATTACTCACAACACTTGAGAAAAATGTTTGTATAATCACTAAATTACTAGCTTTTTGAATATTTTTTGATACAGTATAAGGAAAACGTTGTCACCAGGTTTAAGTAATATGGCGGGGTATTAGTTCAATTTCTTGACACTTGCTTTTTGTTCAGAAATAATGATAGGGACGATTTAAGAGCAAGTACGATTTAGGCACGTTTACCCTACGTTATTTGTCAATGTCAATGTCATTAACAATGTTACATCTGTAATAACGTGTTAAAACATCTACGTTACAGTCACTAAAATTATCTCAAGTATAGCAGGGTAATAAGATAATTAGATTATCAACTTATACTTAAGTATTTAAATTATATCATTCATTATAGTTTTTTTGCCTTAGTTTCGCAATAAATAAATTAGAGAACGCTTCTAATTATTTTAAATTAAGAATTATAATTTAATAGTTGCTATAAAATAATATTAGTTTATGTGTTCTTAATTTAATTATATTGTTTCTCGTATTTTTATTGTCAGTTTTACAAAAATTATACAATCGTATTAGAATTTTTATTTGGCTAATGTGATTCACGAATATTTTAAATGTAAAATATGATGATTGATAACATCCGTTGCCTATTTAAAATTAAATAATAATTTTACTTAATTAATTTTCGTCTGCCTGTCATTTTTTTTAAATATATTGTTCATTTCATGTATAAATTTTTGCCGTTAACTTTATTTTGGCTTATGTTCAAAAAAATATGCCTTTTATTTTCTATATTAATAGTTATATTAAATCTACTGGCATATGTCCGCGACTTCGTCCACGCTTAACTTGAGATTCCCGCGGGATTTTGGGGACACAAAGTACCGCAACCGTTGTACTGAAAACTGTGTCGGAATAATGTAATTTTTGTGCACCCGAACCACTACAAACCGCGCCCAGGAAAATTCCCACGGGATTCCCAGGATAAAAAGTAGTGCAAATTTTAAGTCTAAGAATTTGTTGTCGATCAGCGAAAACTGCATCGAAATCGGCCCAGTAATTATTACGTGATCCCAAACGAACAGACAAACTGACAAGAAATCTAAAAAAACGCATCGTGTTCTCCATAGTTTATATAGAGTGTATTTCAGTCGGTTTTTTAAAAATAGCTTCAATGTACAGACACTGCATTTTTAGATTTTTTCTAATATTATAGATATATATACATACCTATTATGAAGTGTTTTTTTATACTTTCAGTGTTATACTTAAATATGAAAGTGAATTTGAATTGTTTTTATTCTAATTTCTGATTGTACCTTCTATCCCGGAATATTTGAAAGTTTCACTAGGATATATGTATATACCTAGGTATAAGGGGCAATCCTATTTAGACTCACGATTGTCTCATATTTTGGTATAGTTTTTGGATTTCCTGAACTGGAAAAAGTAACTACATACAATATCTATTGTTAGTAGATACTCCTGTACTGCTTCAAGTCGTTCAGGCATCGGTCTTTATTCATTTTAAACATGGATCTGTAAATATCCAGTCAGTGACAAATAGATATTCACAAATATTCAAGTTTTAAAGGCATGTTCAAGCCAAGCAGTAGGTGTTAGGAAAAAGCCAGATCTATGATGCATCAGAAGTGTCAGCTAAATTAGGTGTTTCACACGCTAATCCAAGAATTAGGTGGAAGCTCGAAAAGATAGATTTCTGAAAAAGTTGAGTTGAGTTTAACTTCTAAGTTAGTCAAACACAAACATTTTTGCACAATAATAGTTTCTTAATTTTTCGCGACTTGTATACATAATAAAACTACGTTTTAACGGTTTTAAGTGCGGCAATTTATTTGTTATTCCGACGTTTCGGCCGCTTTTCAGCGGCCACTCCATCCCACTCACACACACTCACACTCGTCAATGACCACGGCCACTGAAAAGCGGCCGAAACGTCGGAATAACCAAAATCAAATAAATTACCGCGCTTAAAACCGTTAAAACGTAGTTTTATTATTTTTTTGCAATGCTAAATATAATTGACATGAACTGTTGTACCTACCTACTTACCTACAGACATTCTCAAGACGTCCCAGTTATTAGGATGATAACAATAAGTTATCTTTTTTGGAGAATACAATGGCAAATGGCTTTTCATGTGATTTACTAAGTTATGTGTAGGTAGGTAAGTAGTTAGCCAAGCCACTGGAAAATCCAGATTTAAATTAACACTTTTAAAAAGTAATACATTTTTAACGTGCTATGGTATATTATTGATGATAAAAGTTAATTAATATTATTTAAACTACCATAACATGGAATACCTAACAACTCTTATTAAGCGTATCGAATTTACTCGAGTTGCTTTTTTGTTACTTCAGACTTGAGGATATTTATGTGGATGGAGAGTTTGAAGAATCCACTTGTTTCAAGAATATACATTTATTTCAATCCTTTTCACTGCTATTCATTTTATTAAAATAACAAAAAACTAAAATAAAAAATACAAAAAATCGCTGTCAGAAGGATTGCAGCATTGCATTGATGTAAGTCAATACAATTTCAAGAATTATAATGGTCAGTCTAGTATGTTTTTAAGTATTTAATAGTATTAATAAACATTCTGCAAACAGGATATAGAAGAAAGACTCCTAATAATTCTGGCCTGAATATAAATGTTGTATTTTAAAGCTTCTTTCTAAAATATTTTATGATGTTTAGATTACAAGCGCCATCTCTTAACGAGTAGTATATACTAATATAAACATCAATACTTTGTTATTGATGAGAATCAAATTTTGTTTGACAACAGAGTAAAAAAAATACGGTTATTGTGTTAAAGTCTATTTCAAATTCAATTCAAATCTAATTTCAAGTATGGCTGTAATAGCCATAAAACATAGCAGCATTATTAAAAAAAATATCCTCGTCCAACTTGAGAAAGTATATTATTACATTTTATCCTGTTACCATTTAATATCTAATAATAATGTTTGTTACACTTAGAATCACGATGTTACTTCTTTACTGTTTACTTTGTTTTTTCATACCGTTCTATTTGAAATAGACTTTAATTGCTGTTGACAGTAAATAGTACGTAGGTACATAAAGAATTTTGCTGAATAATTGTGACAAGAAGCGACCAGAAACAAAATTAAGATATCATGAAATAAAATAATAGGTATGTTAATATATCTGAATTAATATTTTATTTGAAAACAATACAAACATATTGAACGGAAAAATATCTAATTGGTTATTATATGATCAAAATAATTCAATCAAAGAATGAACAAAATTAAAGTAGGTAGAAGTTTCATCTGTAGGCGTTTTGCGTAAGTATTCTAAATTAATTGCCAATTTGTCCGCCGCATATTCACCCGATTCTATTTTCATCCAATTCTATTTTCACTAATGTTATAAAGGTGCCCAATATCGGGTTTCTATACTTACATTATGTCCCTAATACACCTTGAATAATGTAAATGTTAGTGATTGTGTTATGCAGATGTAGCCAAGGGCTTAATGCATAATTTGGGATGCAACGTTGTTTATGACGTCAAACATTGACAGATAACTCACTGTGTGCATATTCAATAATGTAGTTAATCGTTAACGCGTTATGATTTTAACGCTATAGATAAGTGGCATTTGGTCACAGTCAATGATATTAACATTAACGCAGATGGAACAGGGGCATCAGATACTTTTAGCTTACTAGTGACTGATTTTTGACATTAAACTCCATACACCTAATCAATATTTTGACATTACTTGAGCTTATGACAAATTTTAATCGATAATAGTAAGTAGTAAATAAACGATGGGTAAGATATAGAAACTGGCCAGGAATAAAAGAAACGGATAACGAGTAGTAAGTAAAGAACAATCTGTAGAAATATATTTGTACCTGAATAGATTAAGTAATAGATGTAAGTAATAAGTAGAATGTTTTTATGTAAAGTACTTATGCTGGTGTGCACCGACATTTAACCGGCGGTTAAAATAAAATAATCACTGTTTATGCATACATTTTCAGCGATTAATTTATTTTAACCATCGGTTAAAAGTCGGCGCACACCAGCCTTAGTAATAAAAATAAATGTAATATAATAGGAAAAAATATTTTTTTTTAAATAAAAAACTATTCAGTTTTTTTAAGTGAAGTAAGTATTTAAATAATGCCACATTAATATTATGCTATAAAAATATTAGTAAGTAATTTAAATATAACCTAAATTAATTAAGAGTATTCACACTAATGCTGGGGTCGGACCTACAATTATTTTGAAGGAAAATAGAAGATTTTATGCAAAAATAACCCTTTCCATTGGTATGCCGTTTGGCATTCCTTCGTAGAAAGTGATCCTTATAAGCTGTAGCTAATACAGGTGTCCTTATATTTTTCAAAATTAACCATCTCGATTTCTGACAAGGGTAATCGATTTTTTAAATCTAATGATATCGCTTATATTTAATCAAAATCGGCCTTGAGACTCCTTTGAGTCTCTTTCGCTATTTAACACAGTTTAAGATTTGGTCCTCAAGTTTTAAGCTCTACTAACTATAATATTTGTCTGTACATTTAAATAATAATAATTGTGTTATGTTGTCGTGGAGCTGGATCGTCTCAACATTCACATGATGATGAAACCGATGATCATGGGTTTCAGGGAACTTCCTAATTACGCTGGAGATCTCACTTTCAGGTCCCGATGGAACTGTCAATCCAATGTACCGTGGCGCGTTTGCAGTGCCTATTAATACTTTATTTTGAAAGCTTTGTATTGTATAATACTCTTCAGCCAAGGCCTCGCCAAATACGCGCCACATATCCCGGTCTCCCTTCTTCCTCATCCAGCCCCTACCGGCGACCTTGCGCAGGTCGTCAATCCACTGGACTGGCGGGCGTCCTACGCTACGTATGCCGAGACGTGGTCTCCACTCCAGGACTTGTTTTTTCCATCGGCGTTTTATTACTCAATATTACTTATCTAATATACTACTACTACCTACTACTTTTTATCCGTGCAGGAACAAAGAAAGAATATAATTTCCTGCGCCTAGGCGGCTTGTAGTTAGAGACGACTAAACAACCCATAGCCAGGTGGTACGATATTTGCCCGTCTCGATGGCTACCACCCTTAGTCTAGAGTATGCCCCCATAAGAACCTTGAAGTATTTTCCGGCATTAGTGGCCAGGCTTCAGTCTTTCTTTAGGAAGCGGCAGCGCATTTGTTGCACCACAGTGTTGCAAGTGTATATAAGCGATGGTAACCGAGTCCATCAGCTGGGTCGTCTGCTGATGTCTGGTGAAAATGTGCAATGACAAAATATAAAATTGTTATTAGTATTATTATTCAATATCATCTACTCGGTTTGGTAGGGCCTCAAAACTGCACACCATATGTAGAGATTGCCACCAGGACTTGTGTAAAAAAGTGAAAATACCCGATCAAAAGAAACGTATACCCTAACTTCTGTCTCAGAAGAAGGAGAATGAAATTAAAAAAAAACGAATGAATAGTAAGATGCAGATAATCTACATAAGTACATAAACACAAGTAAAGCATAATTTGCTTATCGTTTTTATATTGCTTTCAGGCTTCACACGGCATATGTAGGATTTGCTTTATAAGTAAATAAGTAGGTAGGTATATTTTTATGTTTAATATTTAATAAAAAAAGTTTACTTTTTATGCCTCTTAGATTTTACCTTTAATAAAAGGCATTCCTTGGGTGGTTTAATTCATAAAACCCGCGGCCATTTTTTGCTATCATAGTGATGATATTCAAACCAGTTGCGCAATGGATGAGGTCATGTCTCATTTAAAAAAAAACAGGTATGAATGGGTGAGGTTATTGAACGCGGCTAACGATGATTGAAGAAGAGTAGGTACACGATGAAAAGTGTTTACCCATATTTGGTTGCTCAAATTTAATAAATAACACTCAGTATAGTAGGTAATCTCTACCTATTAATAATAAAAATCCATGATGCAATTAAGAGGAATAAAACAAGATAAGTTCAGGCTGACACAAAACAGTTACTGTATATAGTGGATAAAACATAGAACTGTTTAAACATAACTTATATCTACTATTTACGAGCAGTCTTAAGGAAGTATTTATTTTTTATTTATTATTAAAAAGTACATACATACATATAAATAAATAATATAACGTTATACTTAATAAATAAGCGTTCACATAGTCCTTGTCTAAGTTAAGGGAAATAGCAGGGCTAACTAGGCCCTATTTCTTTTTTATAAATGCGAAATTTAGGCGATTTTTTATCGTAATATATCAACCTTATAAACTATAAATAACCTTATTACTAATTAAAATGTATGGATGTTATTCCATTTCCAGTAGGTATAGTACAAACGTTACTGATTATGCGTCGTTTTGGTCCTTTTAAAATGTAATAGTTTTTTTAATAATGATACTTCTCAGGTCTGTGGATACTGGAAATAACTTTTTATCCTTCAGTTCCAGCCATCTCTAATTTAGGTTTTGAAATTAAAATGTTTTATTTAATTTGAAACGGTCACGGCGATATGTTTTATTCAAAATGAATTCCTCTGGAGAACTTTTATTTAAGGTCTTATTAAAATTTAAAACTACTTCCTATTCCATGTGCAGCGCTTCGCAGCGTGTCGAAGCGGTAGGATGTTTTCTGACGCTTCTTCTCCTTAAACTTTTCCTCAGCAACATGTCCAGCAAAAATTCTTTTTGTTCTATTTATGTTACTTAGGGCCGATTTTATAATCACCAGATAAAAGTTATAATCCAAATAAATTATAACCTGACTAGATTAAAAAGTTCAACTGTTTTATTCACGCAATTGTCATTGTTAATGTTCTCATGTTGCATTTGTAGCAAAAAGTGCATACTCAATAAAACAAAAACATAATAAGAGGAAAGATAAAAATATTATAAGCTTCGTAATACAGGATATAATGAAAAATCATCCTGCAACATATGTACATTTACTTAAATGTTTGACAAAATAAAAGGTCTTTGTTTTTGTCGTAATGTCACTACAGTATTGTGTATCGGATTTAAACCATTTTTATATATATAACTTTAGTAGATAATCTTCGAGACAAATTCGAAATTCGAGACAGACAGACGAACGTTCGGAAATGACGATTTAACACGAATTGCGTTTTTACCTAAACGGCTTCGGAACCTTAAAAAAGTTTAAGGTTGTAATATTTAGATATAACTTATATCATCTGCATTTAAAAAAATATAGTGAACGAGGTACCAGTAATTTTGAATTACGTTTCTGTTAGACAAAGAATTTATTTTTTTGAATTAATTAATAATAATTTAATATCTCACATTCACCTAATTCATCGATTATCGTATCGTAAATTCATTTCGCATGGTGGCACATATTTCTGTATAGGTATGTAGATATTCAAATTTAGGGACGATATTAACTTCTCCGTAATGATAATAATAATTTATTTAACTGTCTTGTTTGTAGATAAGGCACCTACTCATTTAAGTATTTATGTTACGTAGATGCACTATTCGTATATAAATAGAGTAATGTATCTAAATTATAATATATCATGATATGATACACAGAGCTTGGTAAATAGAATAAGAAATATAAAGAAAACAATTTTTAGTAAGACGCGTTGCTGGGGAGTTTTTTTACCGCTTTTCCTTAACAGCAATAACACGTTGCAAAGCGGTGTATACATAGAATAGGAAGTAAAATTAAATTTTAACTTATATGTATGACTTTCAAAAAGTGTTCTCCAGTAGAACTTATTTTAAAAAAAACTTGATTTTGAACTTTATATTTATTTTCGTAACACACACTGAACTTCCATGTTTGTATATTTATTTATTTTGGTAATGTTTTTTATTAAAATTATTATCGTGACCGTATGGGAATAAAATAAAACTAGAGCTCTCCACGCATTTGTTAAACAATTACTATAGTCTGGCCGCTCTAAGAATGCATTTGTGTTATGTACTTAACTCATTTAGTTTACAATCAATTGTCCTGGTGATATGACTATCTTGAATCAAGTCATAAAGATAGGAACAAAAAAAATCTTATCGTAGAGCTTCGTGGCATTGTATTGATCAGAGTTACAATTTATAAGTATATTTTATAAACGACATACTGTTTTAAACAACAACACAAACAGTATTTCTGTGAAGAAAAAAGTAAAAAAAAAGTGGAAAAAGTATCGCAATACGGGTCGTGCTATTTTTATTTATTACTTGTATTTTTCCATTAGTCTTCTATGTAATCAAACGCTTTATAGTACCTTCATACATAGATACATATTCGGACTGGGATTTGAAATAAAATGTGGTTATTCCTTAAATTGACATGTGTGCAACAACATAAATAAAATATTATTACTATCGCATAATTGAGTTAGCATTGCGTTGGATGCGCGCCGGACAACGGAATTTTAAACACAAAGTTATTTTTATAGTTCATTTTCCGAGAAAACAGCATGGGTGGCCTTTGCGATTTACACATTTATGTTTCCACTTTCGATGCCAAAAATTCGTATTATGAAAAACGGAATAGGTACTTTTGGAATTGGCCACATATCGAAATGCAGATATAAATAAAAGTTCTTCTTTTTTAAATATGGCTTCGCTCGCATTGTGTATCTTGTCAGAGTCAAGTATAAATGAACACTTGTTAAAATTTTAGAATATTTTTTAAACAAATAGGCCTCATATGACCATTATAACTCCTACAAGCTTAGATTTATTAACCTAGGCATCTAGGCTTATATGGGTATGACATGCTAGGCATCTAGGCTTATATGGGTATGACATGGTAGATAGATAGATTTACACCCAGCACCTGAGTTCATGTGGCAACTAGAAATGTCACGTTTCCACAATAGGGTAGTTGACACAACCCACTCTATTATATTTAATTTTGTAAGTTCAAAATTTAATAGATTTTGAGTTAAAAGCGGAAAAAATATTTTTAGGTAATTAATGGTAGGTACAAAACGGATGAAAACCCCACATCACAAAAAATTCTAAAATAATGTTCATCTAATAGAGCGAGATCAGCTACCATATCATTATTATAACTTTAAAATACCGAAATAGAAATAATTTTATTTAATTACTGTTTAAACTATAAATAAAACGCTTTTTCACCCGTTATACATAGGATGTCATAATTTGCAATGCGGAGTTTTTGGCGGGAACTGATAGGAGACATTGTGCTGTGCAGTTTCATTTTCTAAAAATGTGTAAAATTACTCTAAAATGAACAATAGTTGTAGGATATTTACAGTTTTTGAGTAGCAATTATGTGTTTTTGTGAGAAATTTCAACTGTATAGTTAGATGTGGCCTTTCGAGTTTTCACAAGAACTCCTTTGAATGGCGTCTGTTGTAGTCTGCAATTAAACTGCGCTACTATACGAAGACCTAATAAACATCAGAATTGGCTTTATGGACGAAGATTCCTTTGCCTGCCTTTGTGGCGAATTCTACTATAACTACTACTTGCAATGCCTGTTCAAAATCTAGATGGCTTCGGCATTTTAAAGTTGATAAGAAGCACCTCCGTTTATTTCATGTCAAATGCCCTATCCGGTATTCAGTAATTATTTAAGACTGCTCGTATTGAAATTTTTATTTAATGTTTATAACGCAAATAAAATTTAGATAAAAACTTAAATACATCATAGGATATAAACCATTTACCTAAGAATAGCAACATGAAGAAAACAAATCAAGTGTGAAAGATACTGTTGGAAAATTCTTGACACAAAACCATAAGTTGCTTCGAGTTTGTTTAACACACTATCAAAGACGAACCGAGTCCGAGGCGTTAACTAGGTCAAGCAACTTGGCACGAACGAATTTGTCTTCAAGAGGAGAACAATTTTATGAATGAAGTGGCAATAAATGATATTCAAATCACTCGAGACACTTTTTGATTTTGTAGACGCGCCCCATATAGAATAAAATAGTTATACATTGTTTTCCCCAAGATCATTTTCGTACACTAAAAACAAGATTTTTGGCAGTGACTCACATACACAACCTAATGATGTTTAAATGTCTTAGACAACTTAGCCTAAACATATTAGGTACAGAAGAAATCTAGATATAATCTTATATATAAAAGAAAGTCGTGTTAGGTTACATTATTTATAACTCGAGAATGGCTGTATCGATTTGGCTGTTTTTTATTTTTATTGTAGGAGTACAGCAGACATGCAGATGGCCCACTTGATGGAAAGCGGTTACCATCGCCTATGAACATTTGCAACACCAAAGGTGCTACCAATGCGCTGCTGCACTCTTAGACTGAAACCTGGTCACTAATGCTCGATCACAACTCAAAGTTGTTATAGCGGCATACTTTAGACCAGGGGTGGTAGCCATCCAGTCGGGCAAATACCCTACCACCTGGCTGTGGGTTGTTTTGTCGCCTCCTACGACAAGCGGCCGGCCGCAGGAAATTGTATTTTTCCCCGTTCCTGCACGGATAACATACAATTTTTAGAATTTTGTCTGTCTGTCTGTTAGAGCATCACGTAAAAACTACTGAACGGATTTAATTGAAGATCGAAACTGAGCTAACTTCTATCACGGGGCGTAACTTTGGATACAATAAGTAGGTATCCAAAGTCACAGATATACTTAATTCGTTTTACGTTAAGCATCACTTTTCATCATAGAACATAAAAGACCGAACTATTATTTTAATTATAACTTAACAACGCTGTCTACTTACGAACTTGCTAACCCTTTAAATCTCAGATCCCTCCGTTGTGTTCTTGAAAGGCTTTGACATAGAGAAGTGGTGCGAATCATCAAGGAGTTTCGGTCCTGCTTTTAAAACGAAGTTATAAATAAGGTTTTCATGCATTTGCTTTTTTACTACGCGGAATCTTAACAGAGAATAGGCATTAAATACGTTTTCAGATATTAAAACGTCGTTTATAAATGTGTTATTATGAAAAAGAAAAAACATAGCATAGATATATCTGTGTGTTTCCTCTCTATAATTATATTACTTAAAGTCAATGTATGATAATTATTAAAATCAATATATCATTGTTTAATTCAATATATCACATATTTTAGAAAAATGTATGTATGTATGTATGTTTTAGGTACCATATAAAATATTGTTTGTTGTAAAACATCAAGTAAAATCTTGATGTTTTACATTGTAAATCAATATAAATTCTTTGTATTTATTTAACTTCCTGTTAAAAATGAGTGTATTTAAACATTACTCTTAATGTAGTTTTTGCTAAAAAAGTACACAGTAACATACACGATTTGTAAGGCCGAGATGCAATATTTAAAATTTTAATATTTTGTACTAGTACCGCCATCTGTTAAAGAGTAGCAAAACGAAATGATTTTAACGATAAACCTCATTATTTAATTTGTGAGAAACTTGTGTAATTTTTTTTACAAACGCATTAACTGTTGTAACCTTTTAATGTTGACTGTCATTGTAAAACTAATTAAGTAAAGAAATAACAGAATCGCGTGCTTACGTGTTTAATTAAATGTAGGACATTTTGTAATTTACGCGGAAAAATAAATCATAACAATAAATGTGACCAAATTCATGTCTGCCGGGGTTTTCCCGGTTTTACGTGAGGTGGAACAAAATTTACAAGAAATTTTCGTGCCTAGGAAACACAATATAATGCTGTTTAATTTTCATAGTTCTATGACTGTTTATCATTTAAAAAAAAATTGGTTTATTATAAAAATCAAATCTTCTCTATTAGTTATAAGTATAAATAAGTTAACTAGTTTGGTCTAATAATATATTTTATTTAATAATAAAACAGGTTTTTATAGGATTTTGAAGTGTGATTTTTTATTGTGTAGTAGTTGCCTATTACTAGTTTTAAGAAAGATTATTTAGAATATTTTTAAGCAATAGTTAGGTATGTTTTGAATCTGAACTGCTTTTTTAAATACTGCTACAAGAACTCTCTCGATAGGCACGACTCATATATCTACAATTCGGTTGATGCTTCTGGCATTTGAATTCAGCTTTTGGCTGCTTGCTTGAAAATTATTCATAAGCCTGAATACACGTTACTACTAGTTACAGATGTTGGAATCTCCAGCAAAGAGTTTTTATTATGGCTGATAAGGTTTGGTACTGGCCACAATAGGAATATTATTTTTAAATACAGAACTATATTAACGTTCTTGTGTTTTGTTTTATGTAAGTAAATTTTCTTCCATTTGTTTTATGTAATTAAATTCATTATAAATATATCCTCATACTTTGCTTATTATTAAAGAATTAAGTAAGTTTTAGTATTTACAGAAGCGTTTTACAACAGACAAATTCTTTTTCTTCTAAGTTGTTCTCTCGCAGCTGAGGATCATGACTTGATGTGGTGGGTGGGTGGTGGAGAATAATCGCTCTCAAAATGAGATCAGTTCTGATTCGAGGCAGGGTGTAGGGCAAATTTCTCGATATTGCCTGAGCTCTTTCGGGATATGTGGTCAAAGTTCTTCAGTATCCGTTACAGACAAATAATAAATCGAAGAAAAATGGAATGTGTTCCTGGTTAGTCATCCTGCATGTCTGATGAGTTCCAAAAATTGTTTGTAAATAGGGAATATTTTTAAATTGCGAAGCTGGTGATCCCGTCTAATGAATAGTGGTTACCATCGCCTATAGACACCAGGACAGCCCCAGAAGCGAAGCCAAGGCTTTTTGGCTAGGTTATTTATCAAATCATCATTAGCTGAAGGTTGTTAGTCGTCCTAGATTTTCTGCCTCTATAGACAATTAATACTAGTCTGATAGCCGTTGCTGTTGGCCCAGCATTTATTCTAATAGATGTTATTAATCTATAAAACATTGTGGATGATATTTTAGGATTTTTTGCTTAGACACTTTCGGGGCTCCTGTAGCCTCGGGGCCCCGTATCATTAAAACGGCTGATACCGCGATAGCCTACGCCCCTGGATTCAAGATGGGATACAGAGACCAGACAAGAGAAGTGGGATAGTCATTGGATCTTTCATTATCGTACAAACCAGGATTAGCTCAAGGATAACTGTTTCGTGTCATTACCTAATTCCTAAATTTCTGCTTCTATACCGAGATATGGAACCGATAATAATCTGATTTCTTATAGCTTAGGTACCTATAACTGTCCATTGTGTTAATGTAGGTATGTAACATTTGTAGAACTATACTTAAAAGTGGGACACATGTCAATAGATATTTTAGATTATTTACATGTAAAAGAACATTAAAGAGTTAAAATTAGTATCATGTTATCTTACTTTTGAAATATTTGTGTTAGAATTTTAATGTGCTATTTTGATTCCTTTAAGGGCCGATTTTTCAATTGCCACATAAAAGTTATTCATAGAACAAAATACAAGGTGAGAAAATTTAAAATTACAGTTGCATGAATAAAACAGGCGAATTGATTCACTTTTAAATTTAGTCAGGTTATAATTTAATCCACTAATAACTTTTATTTGATTATTGAAATGTCGGCCCTTAGTTGTAGAAAGTTATGATGTTAGAATTTCGTACGCTCGTACAAAGCTATCATAACTTTTTACGCTTGTACAAAATCTATGAGGCTGCGTTAGTAAGATGTGTGATCTATGTTAGTAAGATGATAAGAAGTACCTATCTCGGTTGTTTCGACTATTCGTTCCATTATTATGAACGCGACGTCGCGTTATAGGGTAGTCTTCTATGACAAGGAAAGTTAAGACAAGAGAACGGAAACAGGAAAGCTTTTACTCATTTT
Source organism: Dendrolimus pini (assembly GCA_949752895.1). Lineage (NCBI taxonomy): Eukaryota > Metazoa > Arthropoda > Insecta > Lepidoptera > Lasiocampidae > Dendrolimus > Dendrolimus pini. The sequence goes on from OX457143.1 coordinate 7,616,290, forward strand.
TTTTTAATAAACCTTGTCACTTATACTACACATAAATATTAAAGATGTAAAATAATCTTCAAGGCATACCTCAGCCGAATTGTAGATCTTTGACTGACACCAAACGACGGATTTCTGATAGTAGATAAAAAATACATTATACTAAATCGTTGAAATTTTGTGAAGAGACAAATAAATTAATTAATTATTAATATTGTTTTATTGCGTCATATTTAACTGGTCCTTTATACTCAAGCTTTAATTGTATCAAACAGCAAAACAAAACCCACTTTTCTTCTGGATTTTTAAATTAAGCTTTGAATAGCTTCTACAAAAAAAACTTTTTAGTTGCGTTAGTTATAAATAATATATTAAGCACCTATAGAAATTATACAACTTGCACGCGTATACAGATTTGTCATCTCACTCTTCGGTGTATATGCTTTACAACAAAGTTTCCTTTTGATTTCTCTGGGATCCACTACTCACATACTTACTTGGTGACCATAAATCTGCCTCGGGAGTATACTCACTTACGAATAAAGAAAAAAAATCGAATCCGATCCACAATTGGCGGAGAAATCGTGTAATATGCATAAAAATAATTAAGCGCCTGTAGAAAATGTAATACCTACACGCATACACAAGCTTTTTCCAAGAGTTTAGGCACACGGCGTTCTTCAATAAGAGTTACTCTCGATATCCCTGGGATCCGATCCACTCATCAGATCCTGATTTGGTGACCATGGGTCTACCTTGGGAGTATACACTTATGCGTTAAAAAAACAATTTGAGAATCGGTTTATAATTGATAGAGATATCACGTTACTTTCTCTAATTTCTTGATATTCACTCATCAGATCCTCACATGGTGACAATGGGACCAATTCGACAGTATAACCATTCGATTAAAAGAAAAAATTTGGTTCACAATTGACGGAGAAAACGAGTAACGAACATAAAAACGTACAGACGAATTGAGAACCTCTTATTTTAATTCATTCAAAAGGGTACCTATTAAACCAGTGTTACATATTTATACATAGCTTTTAGGATAATCTTTAAACAAACAAGCACCAAGTGGAAGCCAAGCTCAAATAATGCCCACCGGCTTCAGCTATATTGTACTGACTGACGCTAGAGTTCTTTTGATAAGTTGATAAGTCACATTTTAACTATCAGTTCAGATACTTTACACAACACGCCCACTTGTTTCAATTAAAGTTTTCATAAATAACTTAATATTTTCTGAATTGTTTGCGTTTTCTTTTAATTAAATCGACGTTTTAATGGTTTAAGTGCGGCATTTTATTTGTTTTTTATTTTGATGATTCGGCTACTTTTGAGTAGCAGTCATTACAGAGGACAAAGATGTCTGTCTAATAGTGTAAATGAGTAATCAGTAAAGTTGTCAAGTAAAATCTCGCGCTTAATACAGTTAAAATTTAAATTTAATTATAAATACCTGACTTATATTAATTAAATCTAAAGGTAGTAATTTTAAGGGTTTCTAACATACTTACAAATAAAACCTTAAAAATAAATAAACTAAACTATACTATAAATAAAGCAATACTTACAAAATAGCATAAATGTATAAATGAAAAATGTACTCCAAATCGCTGTCGGCGAGGAGCGTGCCCAAAATGCTTGCCGCATTTCCACGTTGGATGGCAACGCTAATTTGTTGCCCTAGGTACAAACCAGCCTTTTGGTCACGCGAGATCACAATAAGACGCGTTGAGAGGTCTCGATAGGGGTGATGAGCTCCAGGCCCCCACGGCCCCAGGGTCTCGACCCCGAAAGCCACAAATATGTACCCACTACCAATGGTGTATCCGACATTTTAGGTTGCGACATTTCAGGGCCTCCTGGTGTGCAGCAACAGCCCCGGCTGTCACGGCTGTGTCTGAAAGGTGGGACGCCGCCAAAGTATCGACACAAGTTGCATCCCATACTAGAGGGCGTCCTATTTTCCATGGCACCAACGACATCCCGTCTGGTCTCTTACCATCGTCGCGGCACAGTCCATTTGGTTCAAGAACAGCTGGTGCCCCGGCGGTGGCAAGAGACCGACGGATAATGTCATTAAATAAATAACTATTCTAATTTTCTAGTTTTTCAGTTAACATTTACAATCATTATTTTTTACAAGAGACAGTACTGCCAAGGTTTTAATAAATGTTACGTTTATAAAATACAGAAACGTGAAAAAAGAAAATTGCAATATTGACAATGCCAGACACTGACACAAACAACAAGAAACAAAGACGATATAAACAGTATGCTTAACCTAAATATTTAAACCAAGAAAAAGGTTTTACATGCCTAAACAATCTTCTTAGACAAGATAGAAAATCAAACAACTTTGATCTAAGTAATTTCAAACTTTATTGTCAAACAGTTAGACATAATCTTCCGTGGAACACTGTTCTGTGAGTTAGTTTAAAAAGGTAACATGAGCTCGCGGAGCGGTAAATGAATAAATTTGAACTGCCGAACATTTTCATACCACGACTGTACAACTTATTTTACAAAGCAAAAAAAGTTACAAATAAATTAATTAAAAAATTAATAAGGCAAATTATCAAAATTTAAAGGAATTCGCCATCAGTGGGAGATGTTTATCTTCAATTCCTTGTCCTCTTATGCTCATCTTCTCTATCCCATACGTACCTATACTCCAATACGTTACCTTTATCCCATTCTAGCACTGTTATCATTCATAGGTGACTGTAAGCACTTTCTATCAGGTCGGTTTGTTCGTTTGCTGGCTTAAGACAATAAAATGCATAGTATGCAACGTTTGCCTAGAAAGTTTCTTCTGCGCTACGACATGTGTTTGTTTAAATAGGGGGTCATAACTTCTTCCGAGTCTAGTAAGGCGTCAGCAACATTCCTGACGTTGCATACGTAGATGGCAATGACCGCATTCCATTTGACAGAACCGTCTGCCTATTTGGCTTCTTGAAATAATCCCTGCGTTGTATCACTCATATGTGTAGACTGGGCATTGGAAGATAACATGAGGCAACGGTTTCAAGGTTGTCTGCATCACGTCGACACGATGTTAGTTTATTTGCACTTAACACGGTGTAAGTACCTAACCTTACTCAAAAAGTTTACCGTACCCTCTTAAAATCTCGTTATCTTGTAAGTGTTTCATCGTCCTCTTAGCCCACATGATAGTCAAAAGGAGCTTCATCGTTCAAGTTACTTGGTCTTCGACATATCTACGGTTCCATTCATCAATGGACTTCAATCGGATATTCATAATTCATGCGATCGAGATCTGACACATGTAAATATATTATACGTAAATATAATAATGTGTGTGGGACAAGGCGCGAGGAATATATGATACCAAACATTATAAATGATCTCCCAGAGGACCTGCAAACCAAGTACAAAAATAACCACAAATTAATCAAGTATAATCTGAAAAGATTCTATACTGATTCCCAAAGCGGACCATCATGCGCACATGTGCAGTCCTGGGACTAAAATGAGAACCATGTACTAGAATGATGATACCCCCGCTTTATTATCAAATCAGAATTAAACACTAGAATGATGATAACCATTACTCGCCTCTGCTCCTATTTATTAAAATAACAGTATTGTGTACACGAGTCCCTGCGGCACGAATAAACCCATGAGGTTTCTGTGCCACAGTTCAAATGTAATTCGTAATGTATATGAATGTAAGCACATTGGATAATAAATAAAAAAAATTATATATCTCTTAACATATAAAATACCATGTCGTAGAGCGCTTTACGCTTGCTCGTAAGGACTTTGGCAAACTCGTCGGCTAGCTTGTTCTTCCGAATGTCAACGTGTGCAATGACCCAAAAGAGCTTTAACATCCTGCGTTGGGAAAGTGAGGTTACGATCAAAATTTTAGCATAAAAATTAGTATAAATTGCCATGGACGAATTTGTGTCCTTTAATTGTAAATATCTTCAACCGATTGGTTTTACCTCGCATGTGAATAGGTAATGTTTTAAACGCGAGGGTACGTTTACCTATCGTATCGCCATTTTATTAACACTTAAAATAATTGAGTCTAACGTAAATCCTTCCAAAAAATAGTGTCTGCATGAAATTGAATGTGGGAATCTCATAGATGCAAATTTGCTGCATGGGACTGTGTATTATATTCACTCTAATAAGGTTGATGACTAACTCAAAAAACTTCACAATCCAAAAAACACGTAGTTTTTTTTCTACACGAAAAATAAATAGTTTCAACTCGAATCCTCAAGTGATGCTTACTTTCGAATTGAAGTCCCAAAACGCGAGCAAAAACAGTCCGTCCGATACAAATATTGCACACGATGACGGGCGGCTGTCTGACCGTACCAGTATGAAAAAAAACAATCCCGACATTCTATTTTTCTCTGGAAAAGAGCTTACGAGCGGCATTGTGACGACTCCGCTGCGCGAGCGCATGAAAGTAACAAGACCGTTCGCGCTTAATCACACGCGATAGACAAAGGTAGCTATACAAAATGTATAACGATAAAAAGAGATAAATATACAGTAGGCGTTTCGTATTCGAAATTCGCGGCCAATTAATGTTCAGTGGGCTTTCGAGTGGGCGGGGCGTTGAAGATCCAGACTAATAGGGATCGACGAGAAATGATCTATAGATCAATGCACCTCAGCGCCTGCATACTGTATTGTTATCGACAATATCGTGGATTATTTATTTTTCTACATTTGATGGCTGAATAAATTCTCATGTGCGGATTTTGCCTTTTTATTTCGATTTTTAGTTTCAAAATCAGTGTCGCGTAGGTGGGGCAATATTCTTTTTTTGGAATATTATTTGATATTTGGAATATTATTTGATAGTTATTATTTTATTTTATGTTACAATACTCTATATTTTGTTTATTTTTCAGATATAAACGCAGCTAAAGGAGTGATAAAAGTTTTTAGCTTTATAATGATTAATAAAATGAATAGGACCTCATACTTTTTCCATTTCAGGACTTGTAGGTTATTAGTCTTATTGCAATACTAAGTTATTGAATATAACTGACATTCATTACTAATAGTTAATTTCCTGTTTTATTATATTGTCAACTTTATTAAGTTTACTTTGTGATGTTTAGGCATTTAGTTAGAAACAAGTATTCGTGGATATACTTATTTTCTTAATAGTCTTCAAACAGTGGGCTGACTAACACTAAAATCGAAGTGTCTGTCATTTTATGAGACGCAAACATACAATTCTTGCTTTAAAATCATTTTTAGTTTTAGACCAAATTATAAGAATTTGAAAAACAAAACTGCAGAGTATAATTTCTGTATAATATTACTCTTCAAGTTCCCGCCAAAAACCTGACTTAATTTTTTTTGTATTGTTCCTACCTTCTGTTCGGTTCCATTGTGTACGAACTTCCGGTCTTACTCAAATTTATTATTCGGGTAATATGACACTTTAATTACAGCATACTGATGCTTGTAAAAACAGTGAGGGAAGTCTCATCCGTGATTTATTTAAGCATTGCGGAATAGTCAAAAACTTGACGAAGTTAACCAATTAGATCCTTGTAATAAAGATAATTACTCAATTTTATTCGGGTAACGAAGACAGACTATTAATATATGCGGCCGGTCGGCGTCGTGACGCGAGAGGCGACAAAACCATCCACCGCCAAGTGGTGGCCATTGGCCTGTCTGGATGGCTACCACCCCGAGTCTACAGTATGTCGCCATAACAACCGTGAGATGTATACCACCATCGCCGCTCCTAATCAGCAATATTCTTCACACGGGTTGTCTGGAAGACATCGCTTTTTAGCGATAAGACCGCCCTTTGTACCCAATTAGAATAACACTATTTCGTAAGTTTTCTGTAATGGTGTACAATAAAGTGTTATCTATCTATCTATCCGACATCAATCGCCAGGTTCCAGTTTCCCCTTCCGGGCAAATTCATAGACGATGGTGCCCACTTTTCACCAGGTGTTCAGTCAACTTATCTGCTGTATTCCTGCAATAAAATATAATATAAAAACAATACACAACATAAATTTAGAATAAACCAAAATTGAACTATTGTGGCGGCATTATGTGCACAGCACTAGTCGCGCGTCACATCACTAACAAAAAGGGAAAACAATGCTGTCATATTATGACAGATAAAAAAAGGACTCTTTTCCCGGCAAAAAGCACCGAATCATCAAGGTCATTATTGCACTTCAAGGTGTTCATATATAACGCTCTGTTTTGTGAAATTAAAGTGCCTAGTATCCATGTGTCCTGGATTTTCATTTATCCACTGCCGACCCGGAGGTGTCTAATACCTCCACACTGGTGACCTTCGACGCAAGGATACAAAAGCCTTTCCGTTAACTATACGGACTTAAGGAACCGTAAAAGCACATCTACTGAGAACTTCGGAGATAAATTGCATAAATCTACTTCACATATTTAGGAAAACAGAGTATTCACCGGCAATTGCGATAACCCAATTACCATGTTAAGGAAGGAATGATGGTACCGCAACCCCTCATCATTCCAACAAGTACGTGCAAGTTCTGAGATTGCAAGAGGATTCTTCAGGGTCAGTTTGCTATTCACACATCTCGGAAGATAGTGTTTTAGTGCAAGTGGTATTTATACAGGTATATCTGTACAAAAAAATTAACAAAGTGAAACTATCGTGGTATTTTACAAGCAGTTGAGTATTTGGTATGTATGCTTGTACATGAATTGTGATATATATCATCAGTGGTACATCCTACATATTTGTGACTATCAACTCACAAGCAGAGAACTTTCCAGCTATATTGAATAGTGTAACATAAGTAGATCATTCATATTTAATTTATAACAAAAAGTCTCATTGATATAACTCATAATCTTTATTTTATTGAGAATTACTTTATGTACCTGTATAGTGTTATATGAATATCCTAAAATTAAATTTATAGTACTGTAAACCTTAAAAATCTTGTATCAGTATCAGCAACACTTGTTTATGCACTTACTAAGGGTGTTGCTATGTAGTAAACCAACTGTTATTGCAGACAATGCATAAACATCACTCATAAGTATAGGTAAGTGTAAGCATTTCACTTCCTTGTGTATTTTCCTTCGTCACCCTTATATACAGCTGCATTTATTGTTAAAAAATATTTAGCATATATTGTTTGGCAGCATACATTAAGAACTTCATTTTTATTTCAGTTCTGTGAACCTGATAACTAGAAAATAACAGCTTGTTTAATTTAACTAAACTCTGGAAAGTGGAGTGTATACCTAATACTAATTTTAGTACATACCTTCTGTATTACCTCGCAATAAATTTATTCGACTACTTTCTGCGGAGTGTGTGGTATTCATAACTTCATTTACTTATCCATGTTATTTGTAATTTTTAGCATTCAATTATTTTATTTTTCTCTTACACAATGGAAAATAAAGAAGTGCAAGAACAATTGCAACAACTCTTAGCTGCTAATGCAGAACTACAAAAACAAATTGAACGAAGGGAGAGAGAATCAAATGTGTGTAGGGTAGCTGTTAAATTGCCTGTATTTTGGACCGACAAACCAGCAATGTGGTTTGCCCAAATAGAAGCTCAGTTCCAAATTGCAAATATTGTGACAGACACTACAAAATACAATTATGTAGTTGGTCACCTCGACCAAAGACTAGCAAGCGAGGTTGAAGATATAATAACAAACCCACCATCTGAAGGGAAATATGAAAAACTAAAAAATGTACTTATACAGCGCCTTTCAATCTCTCAGGAAAAACGGGTACACCAACTTTTGAGTGATGAGGAGCTTGGTGATAGAAAACCATCACAGTTCCTGCGGCACTTGCGTTCTCTCGCAGGGAGTACACTTACAGATGATAAAATTATACGTCAACTTTGGTTGCGCCGCCTGCCCCAGCAAGCTCAAGCTATACTGGCCGCACAGGCTGACCTGGACCTAGATAAAGTGTCAGAACTGGCCGACAAAATTATAGAGTTGGCTCCAACTCCTGTTATGGTATGTACTACTGCCACATCCTCAAACAGTTTGACTCTTGCTTCAATAGCCCAGCAGCTAGAAGAGGTTAACAACCAGGTTGCTGCTCTATCTAGACGACAGAATCGATTTCCACGTGACCGATCCTCATCATCAACTCGTGGTCCCAAAACATGTTGGTACCATCGTAGGTGGGGTAATAAGGCTACTAAGTGTGTAAGCCCGTGCACTTGGAAAGCGGAAAACTTAAACAGCAGTCAGTAACAGCGGCAACTGACTGCCATAGTACTGGCCGCCGCTTGTTTGTCACGGACCAAGTGACCAAGCGCCGTTTCCTAATTGATACTGGATCTGACCTATGTTGTTATCCGCATAATTGGCTACCATCACGCAGAAGGGCTACCAGCTATGATTTAAGCGCAGCCAATGGTAGCTGCATTAAGACATATGGCACAATCAATCTTAAACTTAATTTTGGTCTACGCCGTGACTTCATCTGGCAGTTCGTCATAGCTGATGTCAACTTAGCCATTATTGGCTCTGATTTTTTAGCATTTTATCACCTATTGCCAGACTGTCGCAATGAGAGGATAGTGGATGGAACTACAGGACTATCATCCATCGCCCCCACTACTGACATTGATCAACCGAGTGTTCGAACAATTGCATCTGGAAAACCCATTTTCATTGAACTTTTGGGAGAGTTCCCAGATATCGCACGACCACCTGGATTGCCTCGAATTGTCAAGCATAACACGGTGCATTATATTAAAACAACAGATGGACCACCGATTTCGTGTCGCCCTCGCCGTTTGGCTCCTCAAAAGCTAGTATCAGCTAAGAAAGAATTTGAGGACATGGTGAGATCTGGTACAGCTCGACCATCTAAAAGTGCTTGGTCATCACCGTTACACATGACTCTTAAGAAGGACGATACCTGGCGACCATGCGGCGACTACCGCGCTTTAAACGCCAGAACGGTACCTGATAGGTACCCTGTGCGCTATATACATGACTTTGCCCATAATCTCTCTGGTTCAAAAATATTTAGTACCATCGATTTGGTCAAAGCGTACCATCAGATACCGATCGCTGAAGAGGACGTGTCGAAAACCGCAATCATTACCCCGTTTGGCCTCTTCGAATTTCCTTGTATGACTTTCGGTTTGCGAAATGCGGGGCAGACATTTCAGCGATTTATTGATGAGGTCACTCGGGGTCTTGATTTCTGTTTCCCTTATGTCGACGACATCCTCGTCCATTCTGCTAATGAGACTCTTCACAGGGAACACCTTCGAACCTTATTTAAACGTCTACAGGATTATGGAGTTGTGATAAATCCTTCCAAATGTATTCTAGGAGTAGACGAAGTTAATTTCTTGGGCTATCACATAAACAGTGAAGGTACACGCCCTCCTCAGGATCGCATCCAAGTCTTATTGGATTTCCCGCCTCCCGAGACAGTTCAAGGCATGCGTCGATTCCTTGGTATGCTAAACTACTACCGGCGTTTTGTTCCTCATGCTGCCAAGTATCAGGCTCCACTAATTGAGGCACTGGTTGCAACAAACAGCAAAGGTGCTAAGCCATTTCCTTGGTCCCCGGAACTACTCCAAAAATTTGAAGCCTGTAAGGAAAGCTTATCGTCAGCAACGCTATTGCAGCATCCATTGAATAATGCCAGTCTAGGCCTGTTCACTGATGCATCCAGCGTCCATGTTGGATCTTGCCTTCAACAAAAGATAAATGGTCAATGGTTTCCACTTTCTTTTTTTAGCAAGAAACTTACACCACAGCAACAACAGTGGCCGGCTTATTATAGAGAATTACTAGCAGTGTATGAAAGTGTCCAACATTTTCGATATATCCTTGAAGTCCAGCACACCACAATATTCACCGACCACAAGCCACTTCTATACGCATTTTTACAGCGACGGGAGAAGCTACCACCTCCACAGCTAAACCAGCTATCATTTATTAGTCAATTTACCACTGATATACAGTAGGGTAAAACCGGGATAGATGCCGCAGCGGGATAGATGCCTCATATTCTAAAAACCTAACTTCCCGAACTCGCGACTAAGAATTAATTGCATAAGTAGGAGCCGCAGTCACTCCGTACCTCAGTTACCCACGGACAGTCGTGCAGGAGGACGCGTTTAGCTCGTGTGTGTAATTATCTCCGCGGCGAAATTCACGAACACGTCAACACTTTAACGGTTAGTTTTTTGCATTGTATAACTTTATAATTAGTAATAAATTCCATTATATTTTTTCATATGGTAATATACTGGTTCATTGAGTCTGCATCCAGGTGTTAATAATTGCTATTTTGTTTATAATTTATTTAAAAAATACATGGGCATCTATACCTATCCCAAAGGATAGTTGCCCTGATTTTTTGAGGTATAGGTGCCCTTAGGGGCATCTATCCTTCCATACACTGCCATTTCAGATTATAATAACTAAAAAGACAAATTATTTACAGTTGAAGCAGCGAAGATGAAGACAGTCCACCTAACTATAAAATGAAAGAAAAGAAAACTAAAGGTTTGTCCGTAAAGAAATCTAAGAGAGATGGACAGGATAACCCTAAAGATACTAGTAAAAATAACTGTATTGAATGTTTTGAAAACTATAAAAACACGAAGTCGCAATCCGACTGGATTCAATGTGTAATGTGTCAGAACTGGCTACATGAAACCTGTACACTTTTCAGAAATTACTGCTCAAGATGTGGAACATTAAAAGCACTATCCAGCTAAATTTCAATTAAATTGGATAAAATAATGAAGATATTTGTATTGTGTTATTTTAATATATAAAAAAAATTGTGCAATGTACATGTTGACAGTTAATGTGAATATTTTATAATAACGATTAAGAATTTATATTTTTGTTGAATAAATGCTTGTAAAGTTTTATTTAACAAAAAAATATGATTATGCATGTTGAAACTTAATAATTTAAATTTAATTTATGTGATATTAGAATTGTCTTCTAATGATAACAATTAAACCATTTAAAAAAATACAAAATGTTTTCAATTATGACAATTTTTTGGAGACAATTGCTGTTTTAGGAGTAGAACTACCTAACGCTTGGTTTGGGTTTTTCGTTTCCACAGTATAAAGGGCATCTATCCGGCACGGCAGGCATCTATCCTTCTCAGTATTTTCGTGGTTGGGCAACTATCCATACAGGTAGGCATCTATCCTCAAAAAAAATATTCCACAAAAAGCTAATTTCTGAAAAATCTGTATTTGATAGGTTAAAAAAAAATAAAAATAATTCAGCATAAAGGATCGAGCTAGCTATATTAATAGAAATTATTCATATAAAATTAATATTTTTAAAATTAGGTGGCTATTTCAAAAAGTGGGGCATCTATCCCGGTTTTACCCTACATCAAGGGCGTAGAAAATATCGTCGCCGATACAATGTCGCGTATCGATATCAATGCCATTTCCTTGGATCAAGATTACAATGCACTTGCAAAATCACAATCTTCAGATTCGGAGCTTGAAAATTTGTTACAAACTGGTTCTAGTCTAAATCTCTCTAAAGTTAGTCCACCAGGTACAAATACGACAATTTATTGTGATGTTTCTACAGGAAAGCCTCGTCCTTATTTGACTCCTCCCTTTCGACGAGCAGCTTTCAACAATTTACATAATCTGAGTCATCCCGGTGCCCGCACCACTACGCGCCTCATATCTGACCGTTTCGTTTGGCCATCAATGAAAAAGGACTGCCGTACCTGGTCACGAACTTGTGATGCGTGCCAACGTAGCAAAGTTACGAGACACAACTCAGCTCCTTCAGGAAAGTTCGACACGCCATCTGGGCGGTTCATGCACGTCCACATAGATATAGTCGGGCCATTACCAGTCTGCAACGAGTACCGATATTGTTTAACTGCAATTGATAGAGTATCTAGATGGCCCGAGGTTTGGCCTATGCGGTCTATCACTGCAGAAGAAGTGGCAGAAACCTTTACCAGGGAATGGATTTCACGTTTTGGAGTTCCATCAATTATTACAACAGACCAAGGTTCCCAATTTGAATCCGACCTGTTTAACCGGCTATTACTACGATTTGCCACGAAACGCATTAGGACTACTTCATACCATCCTCGTGCAAATGGAATGATTGAGCGTATTCACAGACAGCTTAAGGCAGCGCTAATGTGCCATAAAGATTCTTGGACAAGATCACTTCCTATGGTCTTGCTAGGAATGCGGTCAGCATTCAAAGACGATCTTAAAGCCACAGTGGCAGAAAATGTTTACGGGGAGCCCTTAAGACTCCCTGGAGAAATGTTGACACCTCCCTCAATATCAGAAAAAATTGAAGATGCTGCTGATTTTGTGATACAGTTACGCCAGAAAATGTCATCTATCCGTCCAGCGCCCGCCTCTCGACACTGTAAAGACTCTCCGTTTATATTTAAAGAGTTGTCCACTGCCTCACATGTTTTTTTGAGAGACGATACAGTGCGCCGCGCACTGCAACCGCCATATACAGGCCCATTTAAAATATTAGAACGCTCAGATGACGGAAAAACAGTTACACTAGCCATTAAAAACAACAGAGTTGTAGTGAGTGTAGACAGACTTAAACCAGCTTTTATAGATCACATTGATAATGAACGGATTCAAACTGAACAGGTGCCTACCTCACTTAAACAAGCTACTCTACCACTCAACCAAGAAGAGTTACCATCTAAACTACCTGTGCCTGCAAAAGTTCCAGATGAGAACATTAAACAACCGTATACCACACGCTCCGACGTGTTAGATTTAAGAATTTTGATTGATATTTTTTTATTTTATTTTTTTATTTTTATTTTAATAACTATCTATTATTGTTTGTAGCTACCTATAATTGTTTATTTCTTTTGTATCATTAATATTTTTAATTCATACATTTAAAACTAAAATATTTGAAACATTATTAGTATCTTGATACTGTTGTTTCCTAAACTGTATTTGGTGTATCTTTCTCCGTGGGGGGGTGGTGTGGCGGCATTATGTGCACAGCACTAGTCGCGCGTCACATCACTAACAAAAAGGGAAAACAATGCTGTCATATTATGACAGATAAAAAAAGGACTCTTTTCCCGGCAAAAAGCACCGAATCATCAAGGTCATTATTGCACTTCAAGGTGTTCATATATAACGCTCTGTTTTGTGAAATTAAAGTGCCTAGTATCCATGTGTCCTGGATTTTCATTTATCCACTGCCGACCCGGAGGTGTCTAATACCTCCACACTATTAACTACCAATGTCTTCTTAGAAGGGTCCTAACAGTTTATGGACTAACAATAGTAGTTAGTAAACAAATCTATATTCTGTGAAGTAGCTACCATATTGTAATTTGTTGTCATACGATAAAAATATCCCTATAACTAAATAGCCAAGGGTCAGCCAACTGTACTTATAACGTTTCCGAATAATCTTGTTAGCGTTTTTAAATATATATTTGACAGCAGATGAGTCCACTGTAAACTGCTATTTTACTTAGCATCACCTTGCTTACTACTTCTCAAAGTAATTGTGAGGATAGCTCTTATAATGGATTTTTAAACATCGTCATTCCGCTCAAGCTGCTGAGATAGGCCTTAGGTAATCGATATCACCAGATGCAGAAAAGACGATTCTTAATACTTACTAAAACTAGAGGTAAAATCTACTTTTATGATATAGGTATTACTAACAGGCAAGAAAGCTGGCAGATAAGGCATTTACCCGTCTAGATGTCTGCCACCTCAGTCTAGTAGTTATGTCGCCATATCAACTATGTGTTACATATCTACCTATCTTACTACCTACATATCGCGTTGTGTTCTTACAATACGTACAGTGGCCAGGTTCCAGTCTCGAAAGTTCAAAGCCGGCAGCACATTAGTAGCACCTCTGGTGTTGCAAATGTCCATAGGCTTTTTTTTTGAGGCGGGGGAAATGCATTTCGCGTACTACCGGGTCGTTTGCTAGGGATTAGACCATAGAGATGAGAGGTGAAGCCACTGTAGATAGTGCAGCCACCAGAGTCAATCGCCGCCATGCGTGGAGACTCGGCAAGGTACCTCCCTCTATGTGGAGAGGTAACCCATGGGCAATATTACACTAAAACCACCCTCTTCCCATGTGCCCTGAGCATAAGCTCAGGGCACATGAGACATGGGATGACAGAGCATAAGTCTCACGTTCTTCCTGCCATAAGGCAGGAAGAACGTGAGACTTAGAACGTAGTTACGTCCACGCTAATCCTGGAGCATCAGTGCTTGAGAATGCCCCGGGAAGTATAGCAAACTCACTTTGTTATGACATGAGATGACTCCTCCGCTCCCTAGATGCTGAAGGACCCCCCTGAAGAGGTATTACGCCACGAGAAAAATGTCCATAGGCTACAGTAACCACTTTAAACCAGGGGGCCGTAGCAGTCAGCTTAGGACCCATCCACAACTTACCTCACACGAATTTCATAATTTTTTGACCCCTCCCCGTCCTTGTCACAACTGATCACATTCGTAAGACTCCTCTCTCCCTAGTGTAATATCACATACTTTCTTATTTTACATCGACAAATTATTAAATAAAACAGCAGTTCCTTAATTAGTTTTATTTCAATTTGAATTATTTGTTAATAATTTAAACACTATGCTCATACTGATAGATTGGAAATGTTTTGAAATTTTTCCTTAATAGTTATATTTTCGTGTTTTAAATCTTAAATATCGAAACCTTAAAGTGTGACGTAATTTGTGAATAGCCCCATATCTATAGGTACTTTAACAACAAAAAATGTATGATTTTATTCGTACACTTTACATTCATTATTTTAGCCATGCAGACGCGACTTGAATAACCCGTTAAGTAAATTTAAAGTGTTGGACAATAACGTAATACTTTTAATTAAAGTAATTATGGATAAAAACTTGATTAATTTGAATGTAATTGCTTTAATAACAACCTTTAAATGGAGCGATTGCGAACCATCAGAAGAGATAAGATAGCACGCGAGGTCTGCTTAACAAGTTATGTTATCTATACTAATAAATTAAGTCGAAGTGTTTGTCTGTCATTTCACAATAGATGCCAACTTTATATTATGGTTTTTGGATTTTTTGTCTCTGTGTCAGTCTGAAAGTTTTCTCGAAAATACTTCGAAGCGACTCAACATATACCAATGAAAATTTGTGAGATGTAACTGACATAACTGTGGGAAGAAAAAGATGATAGTGACGAAAATCTAAATTGTTTATTGAAATATGACTATAGGCACGTGTTGTCACAAGAACTTTATTCTTTGGCATTGGTCAAAGAGTTACAATTTAACTGCGACCAAGATGGAGATTATCTGAGTCAAGCTATTATCTGGTCGCTTGAAAGTTATTAAAGTAAAAGTTCATAAGCTCAAGTGAAACATGAGCATCGCTGAATACTTAGCATAGGCTACATTTACAAAGAACTTCATAGAAAAAAGTTAAAAGCAGTTTTAGCCCATAGAGCAGTGGTGTTTTGGTGGGAACTGAAAGAGGACGTTGTGCCATATAGTTTTATTTTGTAACAAGATGTAAAATTCTTAAACTCTAAAATAAACAATAGTTTTAGGATATTGATAGTTTTTGAGCAGTATTTATGTATATTTGTGAGAAATGTGAACTGTAGATATAGTCAAATGTGGCCATTCTAGTTTTCACAAGAACTCTGACTTAAACGAGATAAAATTTAGACTCGCTAGCATGCACTGCACTTTGTCACTCACTGTCTTGGTACTATATATTAAAAAAAAGTGTGTGTGTACTTATGTACACGCGTTAGAAGTTATACTACTTTGGCCTAACAAGATAAAAAACGACACTAACAATAGAAAAACTAAAATGTTGACTATATAATGTTTTCTTAAGTTTATGCGACTTGTACCTACACATAATAAAACGAAACGTCGGATAAACCAAAATCAAATAAATTACCGCGCTTAAAACCGTTAAAACGTAGTTTTATTATGTTAACTATAGCTAATTTCAAGGTGTCGGTTGACTATAGCTAACTTCAGGGTGTCGGTTGACTATAGCTAACTCCATGGTTTAGGTTTTTCGTGTGACGGTGTGCGCGCGCATCGTAAAAATTTACTCTCATCATTTTCCCCTAACGCGCCTAAAGAAGTATAACTTCAAAAATCTTATAATTATGACATTATTTCCTTATACTTACTACTATAATTTTTTACCTCTTACAGACTAGAACTCTGTCGAATGGCGTCAGTTGTACCCTACAAATCAACTGACCTATGCGAAGACTTATAAGTACATCAGAATTAGCTGTATAGATTAGGATTCCTTTACCTGCCTTTTTGGCGAATTATACTAACACTGCCATAGAGCACTTTCTTCTCTCGTTGGTTCATTTTTATTTATACACCACAAACGTTCATCACATACAATTCACTATTCTCATGTCTAACCAGCTTCAATAGTAAGTATTAGTGTTGTAACGAATATTAGCATTCGCATTCGCGAATATTCGCGTATTTTGGAATATTCGTATTCGCGTTCGCAAACGCGATATTTATGCGAATATTTTGCGAATATGAACATTCTAAAAAAATGAATAAGTCTAGGTAAATTAAACAAAAACACATGATTTTCTTACGATTTTTATTATAAAACCACGCATTTTAACTTAAAAAGTCTTGCAATTATTTTAATAATAATCTGTTTTTGCCTTAACGTTTGGTATTGGTTTTGTATTA
Source organism: Dendrolimus pini (assembly GCA_949752895.1). Taxonomy (NCBI): domain Eukaryota; kingdom Metazoa; phylum Arthropoda; class Insecta; order Lepidoptera; family Lasiocampidae; genus Dendrolimus; species Dendrolimus pini. The sequence continues at coordinate 7,633,024 of OX457143.1, forward strand.
TAATTAATCAACTTGCCGACTTACACATAAAAAAAACGAATTCTTCCTTAAACTTCTATTACGAATTCTTCCTTGAACATCTAGCTCGTTCAGCATCGAATATCAGCGAATAGGTCCATATTTCACTGGTAACTGATTTACTCGTGTTAAAAATAACTAATTTCACTTTTTCTACATGTAATAAACAAACGAACAATGACAAGTGAGTGCGAGCGAGTTGCGCGCCATGTCATCTGTCAAATCGGAACCATAGACAAATGCCACCAAATTTGAAATCGAATACTCGCATTCGCATTCGTATTCGCGAATATCGGCGGCAGATATTCGCATCCGCATTCGCATTCGCGAATGTTTAGAAATTGATATTCGTTACATCACTGGTAGGTATACTCATACAACTTCACTAATCTTCCCCTCAATTTGCGAATTACCAAAGCGTTACTAGTGCAACCGAAATATGTGTCACGACGTAGGTTAATCTCTTGAGCTGTCAGATTCCAAAAAGGAATTTAATTATTTATTTATAAAACATCTTTAAAAAAATAAGAAACCTAAGGATTATATGAACATTTTAAATATTTACTCACAAAGGCTATAAATAATAATAACCAAAAAACATACTTACAAAATGCTGACATGCAAATTATACACTAACCGACATTTCCAAAAGTTTTTGTCGTCATAAATCAGTCCGCGGTTACAAATGAACAATATCAAATTATAACCCAGCTACATATGAAAAACTCTACATTCAATAAGAGATTTCTGAACGAGTATTATTACAATTTTTTGGTTGGATAATACGGATTTCGAAATTTAAACATCTGTCGTCACTCGATAAGGCGCGCATTGTCGTTCGAATTTTCAAACTACAATGACGGTTGCTCGATAACATTTGCAGCTATCATATTTATGTTTAGGCGATTATCTGCTTTATATCATAAATAATAAAGGTTATGATTAAACATTTGAATACTTACAGTCATTTGTTATAAATGTATTTGGACTTCATTTATACCGCAACAAGCTTAACTATGTCGACGGATAAATTAAGGAACTATTTTATTCCATAACGTTTCTAAATCAAATTTTATTACACATAGAAACTAGCGCCACACTCGCCGACATTTATAAGTTTGTTTGTAATACGGCTTCCTAGTTTAGGGCGGCATTTGTAATCCAGTGTTAAATTTCCGAGTTTTACAATAAGCGGGCGATAACCTATCAAATGACTGTGGTATTACAACACGTTTTATGTAAGTCCTCATTGACAACGTATTTAAATAATATGGAGGTGGATTTGAGGTTAATTTTCTTTTTTTATATGTATGATTTATTACGGTTTGTGTATTACACCAGTATTGAGTTTCAAGAATTACTAAGTAGAATTTAGAATAAGTCTTCATTGCAATAGGCATCCGAGGAAATCAGACACTTAGGTATAATCCAACACATGGCTCAGCTAATCGTGAGTATTTATTTACTTGTAATCACAAACAGTAGGTATACTACCTACCTGGTAAAGTCATGACAAAAATTTTGTTTCTTAAAACATTTTTCTTTTATTTTTAGGTAGGTATAGCGGATCGAGGAAGAATAAGTAGGCGTATAAAGCAGACTACGGGCTCCGAAATTGATTCTCCGGATCCAACCGGGATTTACAGTTTATAAGACTATTTATATCTAGCTGTCATTCTAATTATATATAATATAAATGAATAAGGAAAGACTGGTGTAGAAATACCTTACTAGTTCAACCATACAAAACACCGTTTGCCTTCCAGTTAATTTATTACTTTTTAATTCGATTCCAATTTGGGTGGAGTTCAAGAATGCATTTCTTAAGAATAAACCGCACAAAAGGCATAAGTAGACATAAATACTATTTGATTTGTACCGTTCCATCATCACAATGGAGGTGGTGATTTTAATGGGCCCTAAAGATGCGATCGTAGCCGCAAAATTATAGGAAAAAAGTTAACAAACGTATAATTACGCTTCCTGGATAATTTCGTGTCTTTGCGGTCGCCACTTCCTTCCCCATTGTTATTTGAATTTGAAAATGGAATGGTCTTTCGAATTTTGAAATACTGGAAATATAGTGTTGGCCTACTGTGTTTAATCGATTTTTCAAACATTTTGACAGTTGCGGTAGGCATGCGGATTTTTTGGTAGTTTTTATAGGTGAGAAGTTGTTTTTTGTGCATTTCACTTGGATTATAGTTTTTTTAGTGTAAAGGGGTTATTTAAAATAAATGTTAAGTAATGATTAAACTTTTTTTGTTAATAAAGGAATTGTCATCTATTCTCATATTTCGTATATTATGATACCCATTTCTTTTGGTATATAAAATCCGCTATCACGATTAAATTGGACCATGTCCTTCATTTTGTATTGATAAAGTGATAAAAAATAAATTTGTGTCTAATATAATCAGGCATTAATAAAAATATTTTCATGTGGATACAATGAGTGGAAATTTAATTTTGAATTTAGAACTAACTGAAGTGTTTTATAGGCTTATGGCCGATTTTTCAATCATCAGATAAAAATTATCAGATAAATAAATTATAGCCTGAGTGAATTTCCTGCGGCCGGGCGGCCTGTCGTAAGAGGCGACAAAACAACCTACAGCCAGATGGTAGGGCATTTGCCCGACTGGATGGCTACTGCCCCTGGTCTTAAGTATGTCACCATAACAACCCTAAGGTGTGTTGCGGCATTAGTGGCCAGGTTACAGTCTCCCTTAAGAGAGCAGCAGCGCATTTGTAGCACGTTTGATGTTGCAAATATCCATTGGCGATGGTAACCGCTTTCCATCAACTGGCCTGTCTGCCTGTCTGCTGAACCCCTGCAATAAAAAAAAGAATTCAAAAGTGAAAATATTCAACTGCTTTATTCTTCATGCAACAGACATTTGTAATTGTCCCTTTTATTTTTTCTTCTATGAATTAATAACTTTTTGTTTACGCTTTAGTGCAATTTTAAAAACAAAATTTTGAGCATAATGATAATTAGTGTATCGAAATTGGAAGGATACAAAGGGAACTCACCGGATCTCCTTCAAATGGTTACACGGCACAGTTCTTCTATTGTTATTATATCTTATGGCCACATTGTTGAGTCTGATAAATATTTAGAGTATTTGTATCACTACACAATTTACTTAAAGTATTTTTTAATGATTATTTCACTTTATTTCGAGTTACACACAGAGCACACTTGGAGTACCTCCTTTCTTTCCGTCGATTTCTTCTCGCCCAGTGAGCAAGGTATATTTGGCTCAAATAAATGGAATTTTGTAGGAAAGAAAAGGATGGAGAGTTATACGTCATACATTCAAGCGATGTTATTTTAATTAAATAATGAGGCGAAGGTTTATTTTTAATACTACCACAATTGCACATATCGAATTTATTAATTGTGGATTTTACCTTTAATATTAATTTAGTTAGTGAATAATATAAATGGTGTAAACACTTTTTATATAGAGATTGAAAAATTGGACCTTAGGTACTTAAATAAATTCAGTACGTAATTTCGAACGTTATTACTGACGGTTTTATTGCAAGGTAGTTATAACTTTATGCACTTTAGGCACACCCATTGTTCAGGGACAAACAGTGAGCTTTTGTGGTAACTAATACGGCTAATCGATCTACCCATGAGTAAGACTAAGAGCTACACAAGTTCTATATATGTAAATCATACAAATATCTTAAATGTATTGCTAGTATTACAGCCAACACATTTATCATTTAAAATAACTCGCACGGTGGTTAAAAAATACAATTTAAAACTAGACTCAATAAAGAGCACATGTCCAATTATTATGCAAAACATAATTGACGTGTGCGTACAAAATTGACGACATCCTCAAGAAAAAACACAATCCCTTGTTTTGTACACGAATTAGGGGCAACATACATTTATCAGAGGAGGCAATGATCAAAAAGAGGTTAGGTTTGTACTTTACATGCGATATTTATTACACCTATATAAGTATAAAATATTGAATATTAGTTTTTTAAAAACGGTGTGACCTTTAATTTTACCCGTTAAATATAATTAATTTATTAATAATTAAATTCATTTCACTTAAATGTATTCACTTTTTACAGCAATTCGCTGAGTGCAAACATTATTTGCGGCAAATGGGGCGTATAAATTCTCAATATTTGTTATTTATTTACATTATCTATATTTTATGTAATGAATGTACTTAGGCACATGATTATTTCTTCAAATTGTCTTTTACTTTCTATTCATTATCCTAATACTGAAGATTAATATCTTTGACTAATCTATGTGAAATAAGTAATTTGCTTGCCATTGTGGTAAATTGAACGACACCTTAATAACTTTAAAAGATGCTTGGTAAGGCTTAAATAGCAGATTATGAATTATGAGCCCTACATGACTTTTTATTGATCCATACAGACTTTAGTATAATGTATACTTGTTAAAGTAAATTAACATAACCATAATACAACAAACATCACACCTATTTCTCCCTTGACGCAACAATTTGCAGGTGGAATAAGTAAAATAAAACGTTTATTTGAATAGAAAGAGAGTTATACAATCTCACTGCATTGAGAAAGAAGTAAATATAATAATAGTATTTGCATAGAATTAATACGCTTAGAACCCGAGTAGGTGCTGGTAAGGTAAAGCACTTTTAAGTAGGACCTAAAAGTCTCAGTTCGCTTGTCAATGCGTCGGTCCCATCAGTCCGCAAGACAATGGCTCAGTGTGACGACCTCCAATAGTTCCAATTTCATACTGGTTAGAAAGACTATTTAACTGCAACATTATTTGTACTTTTGTGTGCGTGTCAGTGAAAATAGTTACATGGCGCTTACGCACACACCAATCAACCAACCAATCGAGGTTTTGTGCTTCAACTCTCAATGTAATTTTGTTGGAATCTATCTCTCTAAGTATTATTACTCTAAGGATATTTGTATTTCCAATAAACAGGGTTTATAGATACTCAGCGTATTGTTATGTCGAATTTTATTTCGGTACAACGATGTTTTTCATTTACTATTCTTTACATTTAAGTATGTCTACTCTTTAACACATCGACCTCGAGCATACTTTCAGTTGTCTGTAGTAGGTAACATAGTAACCGACAGTAGAGACCGGCTTGTAATTAAGCTCGTTAATGCGAATCAATTAATGCCAAGTGGTGAAGGAGCCGCCGATTCGCGAACTAATACCACCAAATTAACAATGCTGTTGTACAACAATGCCTTATTAGGGAACGATGTTATACTATTTAGATTATAAACGCAATTGTTATTTTGTCGGTTAGCAATCACTGATAAATGGGTGTTTTTTAAAATGTCGTTTTCTATTACACCCTGGCACTTTATTTTTTATCGTTTTATTTATGTAGGTTTATGGCTTGGCAGCTAGGCCTTTAAGCCAGATCTTAGTTTACAATATACTTTCTTCATTTTCTTCAGCCTATGTGTACCACAGCTGAACTGTAGTTTATCAGCTGGTGCCATTCAACGGAGTTCTTGTGACAAAAGTCTTGTTCTTGTCAAAAGGCCACATTTGACTATACAGTTCACATTAAAAACTATCAATATCCTACAACTATTGTTTATTTTAGAGTAATTTTACACATTTTTATGGAATAAAACTGCACAGCACAACCTTTCAGTTCCCGCCAAAGACTCCCTTTACTTTATATTTCTTTTTATTACACAGATTATTAAATTATGCAAGCAATATTTATAATAATAATAGCGTTGTTTAACGGGAACATACAATATTTAGCCCATACACAAAATTCATATGTAGGGTAATTCTAATTTTGAATTTATATGACGAATGTATAATTCTATTTTTGAATTTATATGACGATGTATAATTCTATTTTTAAATTTATAACGATGACAAATAAAATGATCATCATTCGTGTTTCTAAATTTAACAGAAATAATAATTTATGCACGACCAAGTTAAAATAAATTGAAATAATAACTTCAATCAAATGTAGCATTGAGTTTTATTAGGCTTTATGTCTTCATAGTTTCAATAGCCGTTTCTGCCCGTTAACTAGCCAATGTGGTTTTATTATGAACAATTATTATTCTAACGTTTAACTTGATTGCGTGTCCTCGATTTTGCTGGCTTTTTAAATCAATTAAGAAATTTTAGCTAAGGTTTATTTGACGAATAGGCGTTTATGCTGCTGGCACGATGTTATGGCCGCCATTTTATTCTTTTATTAATACTGGCAGTGGACTATTCCCTATACGTTCCACTAATCCAAGGTTAAATAATATACACTTGTGTTAAGTGTAATATACAATTGTCAATTTTGCTGGAATTTTGGACTTTATGAAAGAATAATACTAGAAATAACCATAACAGTAATTTAATGTATCACCTTGATTAGTTGTCCTATTTTGTCTAGGTTGATATATACTATTAATTAATTTCTTTATATATATGGCACACCAACAATACCTACTACCTCTTTAGGTACCTATATTAGGTATGCCAAGAATAAGTAATTTTTGAAATATAAAATTTTGATATGGATCCATCCATAACAGCAGTGCAAATGATTAATGTTTTTTAAAGTAAATAATTAATTAATGTCAAAGCAATAGTATAACAGATTAATTGTAATTTTGTAGTGTAACATCTGTAAGAACTAGTTGAAAAGTATAATGGTTCTAAACACCTACGTTTTTAAGTTAATGGTTTGATAAGCTAGGTACTTCTATTTATATTCTGACAAGGTTGTATAGAATCGGTTCCTTTGCTTGCTATTAAGGCGAGTTTATCCACAACCACAACCTTCATACAACCTACCTATAAGTTATGATATTCCTGAATAGAACGACGGGCGTCTACAATCCTTCGATTAATTACAAAATATGTTCCTAAAACATAATTTTCTCAATGTTCGCTTGGGGAGGGGGGACTTAGGGGTGAGGTGTGGGGAGGAACGGGGAGGTTAGTCGATCGACAATTAATATTAACTTGGAATCTGTGGGATTCCGCGCCGCTGTCCGAATTTTATAGCGGCGGGCGCCACCCAAGCCGCGGCACATTGTAACTATGGAGACAGTAATATTGTTATGAATTCGAAATATACTTTTTAAAGTTTCTCGTATAATTTAATCACAAAATAGTATGTTTATAATATATATTTATAAATAAGGCTTACAAAATAAATTGTATAGAAATATAAAAATGTTAATTTGAAAATTTCAAACGCTTTACTGATTTTTCAAAAGTTTACGCTCAGTTTATCTAGATTCTAGAATCTAGACCAACGCATTAGTAAATTACTCCACTCTTACAGCCTTTTAATTAGCCGTAGAAATTAATATGATGTTAAGGAAATTTATGGCATGTCAATGGCTAAAACTTCCGGATTTTATATTTATGATGAAGGTTTGAATCGTAGCCGAGAAGCATGTTCTGCTTAGGTAATTTTTCTGACCTAATGTTTACTTGTAACAATTAGCACGTGTGAAAGAAAAATACATGTTTTACTTTCACATCAAAATTATCGAAAAAAAAGAAAAATCACCAGTTCAGCAAGAATGCATCGCAGGTATATCGTTTAATCCTCCATTCATGTATTTCTGGTTAATCTATATTCTTCTGCGAAGCAATCATCAGCAATTATGTAAAAAAAACAAGCTCACAAAAAATTACAGTACCATTTCCGAAAATCATAGCAATTTTAAAATTATGACATGTGCAGCTTTCTTCACGATGTTTTCCTTTATTGTCAACACGTGGTAAATATAACCATATTGTACATTAGGCCATATCTGTATAAACAGAATATGCACTCTAACAGAATTCAGATTCTCCGAAGCACAAGAGTATACTAGCTGTTTTATGAGACAATACTACTTTTTTGTGACTTGGTGCAAAAATAACATTCACAATCGACTCCATGCTTTCAATGTCCCGACCGCGGCGCCTAGGCCGCAGCGAGCGGCGCGTTATTTCGACCATGCTCCATTATTTATACGCGAGCCTCTCATACACAAAACACAGTATAATACACAACACTACATCAGACAGGGCTTTTTGTGGCCCATCATATTTACTTGATTATAATTTGCTGAACCTTGTGATACCGTTGTATGATATTGAAGGACCATCATAAAATCTTTTGAAGTGAAACTTCTTTAGAATCGTTGTGATTTGAAACTCGATGAAACGAAGAAGCGATACTAAAAAGAAATAAACACAAATCTAAAGGAGAGGACGAGATAGAATACATTATGTTTAATAATTTAAGCGCTATGTTCATACCGATAAAGTTGAAAATGTTTTAAAGTTTTTCATTAATACTTCAAATTTCGTGTTTTAAAGCTTAAATATATTATAACGATATAATATAGGTATGCAATCACGAAATTTAGAATCCCTGCTATCCCTTGTCACACTTTGTTTCACTTCTACTACTAGGTGTTACGAGGCTGACCACATCAGTAGCCCACTATCACGGATGGCGGTGATCCGTGATCACATATGTACGCCAGGGTCACGACAAAGTTGTTTTTAAAGTGTTTAAGGTACCTATTATTTTGGGAGCTTAAAGAACATATATCAATAATCTATGTGTATATTTCCATATATGTAGATAAATTACATAAGTACCTACATATTTTAACGCATCTAGACACGTAGTCATTAAGTCGTTTCTAGTTATCCATGCCACGAGTAAGAAATATGTTCCCAACCGAATCAAATTCCACTGTGGTCCACCACAAAGGCTCCAGACCTGAGTGAGAGTAGTAGACCTAGTGCGGGTACTATCTTTGTAACGATGGGAAACCCAATTCAGGACTAACCGTTGCGGGAGAAACGCGACGGAGACGTGTAGGACTAGCCAGGTTGAGGTGGTAATAGTGCCACCTGTGTCGGGAATACAATGATACCTCACTTTACGCGACTCCGCATAGCGCGGATTCGTTATAACGCGATTTTCAAAATTTGTGCTAATTTACCCCGGTTAACGCGGATTCGTTGATTGCTCCACTAGCTTCCTTCGTGGCGTGATTGCGCTCGACCAGTGTTTTTCAATCTGTGGGTTGCGACCCTTAAGGGAGTCGTAGAGCCTTGCTCGGGGGGTCGCCGGCAAAAGCGAAAAGGAAATTTAAATCTCTATCTCGTACTTAGGTACTTTCTAAGCTCAGCAGCTTTTTGCAGAGTATAAGGCCCTAGTAATGAATATGAGTAACAAAATAGAGAAAAACATAAACTTAGTATTTTAAATTATTAACTTTTTCTCTGTCTATGACCCAAGGGGGTCACCAAATATTTTAACCTGTAAAGAGGTCGCGTATTCAGAAAGATTGAAAAGCACTGCGCTAGACAATAACAGCGCAAATTGTCTCAGTTTATAAAAGTTAAATTATTATAAGTGTTTGTCAAGCAAGACGAAACAGTTACGAAAAATGTTTGCAAGATCGCAAAATGATGCTTGAGTAGCATTAAGCTTTTTTTTTTTTTTTTTTTTTTTATGAAAGTATAGGTTTGCGTTTGACTACTGTCTCACCTGATGTTGAGTGATGACGCAGTCTAAGATGGAGCACGCTTACCTAGAAGATACCTATTCACTCGTGACTTGAAGATTTCAAGATTGTATTTGTCACGAAAAACAGACTCCGGCAAATTATTCCACTCTTCGGCAGTGCGCACCAGAAAGGATGAAGCGAAACGCTTGGTTCTGACTGGTGGTGTTTCCACCATGTAACGGTGGCGCAAACCGGTCCGTCTGGTTGTCCGATGGTAAAAAGGGGATGGAGGAATCAGCTCGTGCAGTTCTAAGGAACACTCCCCGAAATGTATTCGATAGAAGACAGTCAGCCCCGCGACCTTGCGCCTATGCTCAAGACTCTGAAGTCGAGCATCAAAAAGACGATCATCGCCGACCAGCTTCCTGGCTCTTTTCTCAATTGATTCCAACGCCTCCAACTGGTATTTGGCTGACCCGTCCCAAAGATGAGAACAGTACTCCATGCAGGACCGAACTTGTGCTTGGTATAAGTTCAGCAGTTTTAAGCAGCTATAAGTATTTCTCATTTAATTCGAAAGATTAAACAAATAAATGAAAATCTGTAACAATTAATAAGTTTATTCTGTTCCTTCCTTCGTTTTCAGCCACGGCTATGAGAAAGCGAAAACTCGACCAATTGTACATGTCCTGGCAAACGGGGGCCACTAGGGTCACAGTCACTGCCGAGGGAAAGCATGAACCCAGACATAGTTAAAACTTTGGACGCTTCCGTGTTATTGTTTCTCGTATTACTAAATAATCTTATATTTCCTTGACTTCTTATGTTAAATTTTCATTTCAATTTACGCTTCGTTTCTGCTAAATTATCTACAGAACCATAAAAATAGCGATACCACGTTGAAAGACCTATTTCATGAATAAAAATGTGAAATTATAAAATTAACCTTCATTAATGACATCTTAATTATATCAATTCGATCAAATATTGCAGCTGTGTGATGGCCTCGATTGATGGATACAGTTTATAGCACAAGGTGTTAATACCTCCATTGTGCAAAACAGTTGTGTATGTTGAAGTGGCAAACGTGCGCACTCAGAGAACAAACTACATAAAACTCAATGTTGCATTGTTATTATACACAGTAGGTATGTATCAGGCATAGGAACATTAAAACAGTCTATAAACAGATGTCAGGAGCCTTAAGAACAGACGAGCGTGCATGACAAGAGCTATGAATGTCAAAGAAACAAGTGAGGCGTGTAAGAATAAGCCTGAATGGCGCTCTGTTGTTCGTGCCTACCCCGCAAGGGACCTGGCGTGAAGTTATGTATGTATGTATATGTATAAACAGAGATATTATCAACTAGCTGATGCCCGCGACTTCGTCCGCGTGGTGCGGTTTTTTAACTATCAAAAGTATCCTATATGTTGATCAGGGATATAAGCTATAAGCAAAATTTCATTTAAATCGGTCCAGTCGTTTCGGAGATTAGCCCTTACAAACAGACAGACAAACAGAGAAACAAAAAAAATGAAAAAATCTAAATTAGTTATATTTCACTTCTACATCCCCCTGACTCGGTTCTTAGAAAAAAATTTCATTGTACAGAAATTTGACCTCTACAGTTGTATTATATGTATAGATTCGAATTGAATCTAATCATGTCATGAATCTAGTAACAGTTTCCAAACGGATAAAACATTGTTTACAATATCAATTTCAACATATTTTTTGTGTCAAACCACCAACCTTTATTATTTAAAAAAAGTTGTAACATATGCTAGTTAATTATAAAAGATTTTGCCCGAAACTGTCAAGAAAAAGTATCGAGTGAGGCTTCGAAAAATAATACATTGTTAAGCCGCCATTTGTCAAAGGGCCTGGGGCCATGTCATAAGTCATTACTTTTTTCTTTCAACACAGATTATGTAACGTGAGAACTAGCTGGCAATAGATATAAGACACCTCCGTCATGTCCATATGAGAATTAAAAACAAATTGAGCAATGGCGCGTGAATTTACGCGGCTTGTGTGTAGGTACTGGCTGGTGAGAACAAAAGGGCGTAACATTTAGTTTTTAAAGATTTTAAATTTAGAATCTTTCCCGAGTTATGAAAAAACGTCAAAAGGAGTCTAGAAACGATAAGGCTTTTAAATTTCTTATTTAATGTTTCAAAATTAATTTGGCAAAAACGTAACAGATATATTTTCGTAATTTATGCGTGTAATTTTTTCAGAAACTGCTGGGTCTTGATGAAATTAGGTATGAAGGAATTGTTTGTATTCTTTGTTAAGCAGTTATTTTCTTTTCAAATATTGTAGGTAGATTTTTATCAGTTTGTAATCGTTTGGCAGATATTAAAAATTATTACCGACTATTCTTGATGCGATGCTCAAAGTCGCGAAGATTGTGCACGTTACTCCTTCTAATATATTGAATTATGAAGTGTAAGATTGATTTGTTATTTCTGGTCTATAATTTGTTCAGTATCATATTCTGAAAAATCAAGGTAATAGAGCAAAAGAAATTGTTTGGACATGTTTATATTTACAAAATATTAACAGTCTTATTCATATTGAGTAAGCTTCTTTAAGAACCTTAAACACCGTAGTAAGTGTTTTTTGGGATTTGGGATATATTCGATTACTTAAATATTTTTCCAGGTATCTATAGTCGAATGACTAATCATAAAAACAGTGAATGTTTTTCTTTGTCATCTCTACGGTACTATCTCAATGTACGTGGTCCGACACTACTTGCTTAATTTTTTTTAAATAATTCGTAAAATTTTACTTCCTTTTTTTATTATGAATAATAATCATATTTGTAGCCAAATCTAGGCAGGTAGTACCTTGTCCAGCCCACCTACACACCAAGATTATCTATTCAGTCAGCTCAAAATAGCCTACCATCCAACCAATAGCAACGTGTCACAGCATAATACAAATAGCATGATCAACGTGTTGAATTTAACACCTTTAAATGCAATCAATTTTCAACTATAATCCTACAATTTAAAGCATATATTACTTCAAGCAAATCAAAATCATCTCCAATATTAATCTAAATTCGCTATACAATATTAGACTTTAGTATATTGGAATACAGTTCATAAAACGCGTTTAGTTGAATTGGTTTTAGGCGTCAATTTTCACACCTTAATGCCACAGTCTATTTTCGACGTTGTTTCGTAATATTTAAAGTTGATTTTCATTTGAGTTTATAGGTTAGTAAGGCTGTTCAAGACCTAAAGTTACTAGAGGTGTCATGTTTCACGCCTGTGGCGTGAAGGGTCTGAATGCTGTTCTGTGATTGGTGGACATTCCCGTCTACCATTCACTAGGTGTTGATTACTGAAGATAATGCTTGGCTTAATCAATAAGATAAAGCTGTTTGCTATGGCTCGGTGTAAACCAAACAGAATTGTCATGTGTAATATTTTAAACTACTTTATAAAGTGTGCTGAGCCGGTATTAGACGTTTAATTTCTATCTTTTAATTTAGATAAATTAACCAAAGCGAAGCATATGAACTTGAAGCATTCAATGCCATCGAATATCGTCATGTCCTATCAATTCTGTGCTTTTCAATAAAATTAATTTAATTTGGTTGATCCATCCAAAAACAGAATTTCTGCCACACCCAGACGGCAAATTTTCATTCAAATTCATGATACATAAATTGTTATTTTCGTAATTTTATACGTTTGGCCTTAGTGCGTACTTATCTTCTAAGATTCTAGAAATTTCTAATCTGTGAAACACATAGGTACAGATAGACTAACAGACAATGGAGAAAGACCATAAGTGTTGCTTTGACAATGAATTGTTGGTAAAAATCTATCTAAAGCACATAGACATGCTTCTCAAAAGAAATGCTTGTTATATTTCATAACCTCAAACTGAATTAATCTCTAAAGTACAACAAATTGTACTAAAACATTATTTAAAAATCTTACAAATTACAAAATGAAAGTCGTGATTCTACGACTACTTCCATCGAATGTATATTTTTCTTTTCTTATTTCTTCTTGTCGTCTCTCGTCGGCACAATATGTCTTTTCATTCCATACTCTTCTCTATTCTGATATATGTACGTCCCCTGTCACATCAAAAATTATCACGTCATCCTTCCCATAAACCATCCATCTCTCTAATTGTCTAAACATTTGTACCAGCCAATCTTCCAGTTTTACATTATTTTTGTCACGTATATTCGTAACTAATTAATAACCTGGGAACAGTGTTTAAGGTTAATGCTTCAAAGACAAAGAAACATTCAAATATCTTTGTTTCGGTACTTACAACATTGTACGTTTTATATGTATTTAAGTACCGATGTAAACGCCAGCCGTATCCCGCCCGACCCATATAAATAGTGTCCCGTCTTCCTAGAACGCTGTGCTACGATTAATCTCTGTGTCACGTATCTCCACGCTCATATCTATCACGTTTTGCTCGTGTCACGCTCTACTCGCCAGTTAGTAGTGATGTTCTATATTCAAAGTAGAGGCAGAATTTTGATAGATTTTGTCGTTCCGTTCGTTTTTGTAATTTTCTTATGTCAAACCAGGTGTACAACGGGTTGGTGACGCATATCAAAATGAATTCTGAAACAATTTTGTTATTTTTACATTTTTTATTGCAGGAGTTCAGCAGATAGGCAGACGGGCCACTTGATGGAAAGCGGTTACCATCGCCTATGGAGATTAGCAACACCAAAAGTGCTACAAATGCGCTTTTGCTCTCTTGAGGGAGACTGGAAGCTGGTAACTAATGACGGAACACAACTCAAGGTCGTTATGGCGACATACTTTACACCAAGGTTGGTAGCCATCAAGTCGGGAAAATGCCCTACCACCTGGCTGTGGATTGTTTTGTCGCCTCTTACGACAGGCCGCCCGGCCGCAGGAAATTGTATTCTTTCTCCGTTCCTGCACGGATAAAGGCAGCACGAGCGATTAAATACCATCTCATCATCCTAACTTTACAACATATAAAAATATTTTTGTTTACTATTTAAACTATAATTGTTATTAATATAGTATTTCGTCGTTATACAAATGAGTTCACATTTCACAACGCTCGTACAAAATCGAAGTGAGTTTTGTAAGGAAATAAATTATATATTATATTAACTTATTTGTAATACCCATAGTAATTTGTAATTTAGTTCAGTTTTTTAGTTTTCAATTGTATTTTAAAGTTTATTTAAAAAAGGAATAACAACTAACTATGGTAACTTAAATATTAATCTTATTAAAAAATAATTACTCCTATTGTCCGTTGTCCCATCCCTATAGGTAACATCGCTTGGACTCCACACTGCATTGCGTTACCTAGAACTCTCGAAATAAGCATCACCAGCGCCCTCTTGGGGGCACCCACCGAAATCAGCCGTGGCCGGTTCCAGATATGTTTTATTATCAGCAGATTTATGCCCCTCAATGTATATCATCATGAACAGCCCGTAGAAGGAGAATGTTCTACTCGGACGTGACTCCCATATAAAATTGTATTGATCTTTTGTAGTACAATTCGTACTCAGAGAGAAAAACTAACAGAAATGAAGCTTAGCTTAGCTGAGTTTTCCGACTGCAGAAGAGAGCAGTGAGAATGATAGCGCATGACTTTCCATTCTAACGTTGCCAGCAATTTTTATTTACCAGGTTGCGGTATACGTCAGAGTGAACATGGATACTTACGCTGAACTTGGCAGCACGCTTTCTTACTGCACTCGGTATAGAGAAAGACATTCGGCCATATCATGCTCGCTCGACAAGCAAGACAGTATATGTAATGGGACCTTTAATCTACTCACTATAAAAGAATACGAAAGTCTCAGTTCTTTTAAGGAAATATTATATAATTTTTTTATCGAGCAGACTCCCTACTCAATGCAGGAATATTTTAATTTAAAAATGATTTAATTATATTGTATATTTTTTAATGACAATTATAAATGTAATCGATATGACGTGTACATGTAATTGTATATTATTGTACTAAATAAATACTTACTTATGACATGAATCTACGAAAAAATGAAAGTTTAAAATTACAATGGTTCCAGCTGTTTTAGTACTGCACTTCATAATTGTATTCAAAAAGACAATTATAATAAATAATCATCAAACCTTATCGAGTAAATTAATGCGCTAAACAAATAAAAATGGGGTTTTAATTTTGGTGATCATTCACTATTATTGGCAGTATGAAGTATCTTTTGACGTTGTAATTTAGTATATATGGTGGTAAGTTAAACTTAAGCCAACAGAATAATATAATACTCTTCATGACAGTGAAGAAAACAGTTTACATCAGTATGAACTATTACAATCGGCGGTGTTGTAGTTCGTAAAAATTTCTCCTAGACACACTTGTGGGCACAAATTATTCATTGCATGCGTGTCGCAAGATATATAACTAGGTATTAAGTAGTTTTTGAAATGGGGTATGTATTTGCCATTCAATACTTTTATGGTTTTGTAGCCAAATGACAGAAACGCTCACCGACATTGGTCACCTCTATGGAATCCATCATGAACTACCACGTACCCACTTGCCCGATTTGTTAGTATAGTTAGTATAGTATGAGTATAACAATTGTTATATCTATAATATTATCAAATTCTAAACATGCTGTGTTTGACCAATATTGAAGCTATTAAAAGAAACAACTGGAATAGACTATATAAACGACGGAGAACACGAAGAATTTGTTTTAGATTTCTCGTCTGTTTATCGAAGAAACATTCACGTAAAACTACTAGACCGATTTCAATACGGTTTTCACTGATCGACAGCTAATTCTTAGACTTAAAATCTGCGTTAATCTTGCCCTGGGAATCCCACGGTAATTGTCCCAGGAGCGGTTTAAAATTGTTCGGATGCATAAAAATTAGCATATTCCGACACAATTTCCACAAAAACGATAACTTAGATCCTTTTTTAAATGCCGTGTCCCGGGAATCCCGCGCAAATTTTAATTCAAGCGTGGATGAAATCGCGGGCATATCCTAGTTTAGAATGTTTTTCTTAATTTCATTTATTTATATTTTCATTCGGATAGAGTTTCTAAGGAACTCGTAACAGTATAACATAAAAGCAAAGATCCACTTACGTAGCTCAGTTACTGTTGCTAAAATTAATATAATCCGAACACGAATGGCGCCATTTTCCCGGGGATAAGCCTCGATACTAACATGGTATTTGCCTGTTGGAAGGCGTTATGCAGTTCTTGTCGTAGCTTTAGTAAAAAAAAAAATGTGTGTGTAGTTCATACACAGTAGAAATGTAATTTCAGAGAATATACAACACACAAGGCCAAGTGTGAAGTGCACACACACATTTTCGCATTTCTATTCTATTATAGACATCTTTATTATTAGCTAATTTGATCCTTATTCATAATAATTAAATCTAAATTACACTTTTAATCACTAGCATATAGTTCAACATTCAATGCACTGTCAAACACAATTTCCTGTGATAGATAGATAGATAACACTTTATTGGTACAAAGGGCGGTCTTATCCCTAAAAAGCGATCTCTTCCAGACAACCCGTGGCAAAAATATTCTGATTAGGAGTGGCGATGGTGGTATACATAATTATTGTGAAAATTAATACTAACGGGTAAAGAGAAATGTGTTTTATTTAGAATGAGATAAGGTTGAATTTTATGTGTTTTCTCTATTTAGTCGCTTTTTACATTACGCTTTTCCTTTTCATCAAGTTTCAAATCATTACGTCGATATAACGACGTATAGAATTGTAGACATTTAAAAGACTTCGAAACAAAATTATAGTATTTCCATTTTATAGCTACAGAAACATAAAAAAAACTAATTTAATGAGAATCACCTTACATCTCAACTAACTTTCGAACAGATCGTGTTGAAACCTTTTATTAACATTTACAACTGTAATATTAATTTCCGAGGTCGTAAAAAATGTACTCTAATAATTTTTAAATTATGGGGTAGAAAAATCAGAAAAAACATATAAAATCAACGAATATTTTTTTATATTATAAAGGTTCTCATTTGACCGCCATTCTTCAATCTGATGTCAAGTGGAATTGCAGTCTAAGATGGAGCACACTGACATAGAAGATGGCTGTTCAAGCGAGATTTGAAGTTACCTAAATTATATGTTTCAGGAAAAACAGACAACGGTAAAGAGTTCCATTCCTCAATGGTACGGTATTTCAACTACATACGTTGAGTTCATTCTGAAATAAGGGTTATTTTAGATTTAATCTTTTTTTATTGATTCTGTAATCCTAAAGTAGGCGTTAGGAATATGGAAAATTTCAAGCGTGATTTTTTATTAAAACTTGCACAACGAGCTCTTCAAGATTCTCCTAAAAACTTTTAGAAATTTTTTCACTTCTCTAAACATTTTTATTTTGATTCATAATTAAAATTTCATGGTTCTTTCTTACTAACCACCGTCGATCGGATCTCCCCTTTGCGTGGGTTTATTCTAAGTGCGTCGTTTACTTCGCCTCTTCTTTGTCGTGCTAATATTGACGTTCGCGCGTGTCGTTTCCTTTGCACAAATTTGTACTTATTACTTAATCTGTAACAACCTTAATGTGCTAGCAATAAAGTTAAGTTTCGTACAGCTACATGACAAAATGAGTGGTAAATCCCTTTTTGCTAAAGGTTATGAAAGTATTAAGGTTTTTCAATCGTATTATAAAAAAAAGTGTCATTTAGTAATAGAGTTTTAATATCGAAAATGGTCATAGATACTTTTCATCCCTCGGAAGAATAGCACTGACATAAAAATTTAAGACAATATAACCTGTATTAACGCCTGCTCTTTAAACAAGAGGTACCCTACTAGAGTTTGGACCCGCGGTGTAGCCGCGAGGTAAACTCTAATAACATTATAATTAATTAATATAAGTATAGAAATTTAACTCACAAAAAAAGGGTTTTTCAATTACAAACATTTTAATTTTACGATATCGTCGTTTTACCAAGATACTTAGGTACACACCAATTCGGGTATGGAAACAGTACGCATGGGCCGGTGTGTATGCGCAATAGCAAAAATTGATTATGTGGAACATTCGCAGTCCATGGCCAATGGGCTATAGTCGAATTCACTACTGAACGCAGGATCGAACTTTTGTACGCACAAGAAATTATTACGCAAAGGGTGTTCGTTGAAGACTTCCTACCTAGAAAGAAAGAAAGAAAAATATTTATTATCGCGAATGAATGCACATAAAAATAAACTAAATTAACAGCATATACGTACTCATAAAACAAAGCCATTAAAATTTTATAAAATATACAACTTTAAAATATATGTGTACATAGCACTCACGACAATAAGGCTGGGAACTCAGCATTATGCTGTGTCAAGAACTGACACAGCGCTGATTTTCAGTACCAGCCTTCATCAAATCACTCCTTATGGTATGAAGGCCTCACATTGCTTTAATAGCTGTTATGGATAACTTATTCCTTACAATTCAAATACAATCACAAATAGAACTCATTAAAAAATCTGGTAAATACAGACACACAAAAGTAATAAACGTTTTATAGACTAAGTCCAAACATCAACAATACAGACCGGCCACAATCTCTAAAATTCCACCAAACGTATCCCATCGGTAAGTGACGCCGATCGTCCCCAGATAAAAGGGCCAGCGGCACAAAGGACCCCCCCCCCCAACGGGAGGCCGGTGGGTGGGCCCCCCCGGGGGATCAATTTCAGTGGGTGCCTTCTCGGCTTTCGTGGCGCTGTAATCTCCTTACGCCGGACCTTAGTGTCGTTATGTGGCTAGTTTGCCTCATACAGGCTTAAGTTATAAATATAACTTGGGGTTTATAGTTCAAATGGATTTCTATTCTGTTTTAGGATGCATATGTATCTTTATTTTATTCACATATATCAAACAATGCTGTTCAAACTATTTAAGTCTATCAAACTCCAGTGGAAATGAAATATCCTTATAAATACCAATACACAAAATTTAAGTATCTATGTTTGATTTCAAAATTAATGGGGAAATTTAATCAGAAATGCTTAACAATCTTTGGGTCTCATTTAGGTTTCATCTTCAGGGTTCAAACGTTACGAATATAGGTACAAATCCTGCTCGGACGAAGTAGCAGGGATAGCTACACTTAAATGTGTATAAGCCCAATAGTCTCTTAAGTCTATAAGTCGAATAATGAGCCCAGGTCCAGGCCAGGTGAGCAAGGTGCCCAGAAGGTACACATGTCTCTCATTAGACAGGTCTGTGGCTGGTTAGCTCGCTGGACCGCCATACTGACCCGTTGTCACGGGCGTGTACCTACATAATATCTGTGGCACCAGCCCACTGATTACCTGAAAAGTCATTTAGGTTTTTTTCTATTGCGTGAGTTCAGCAGACAGGCACCACCTGATGGACTTACCATCGCCTATGGACATTTGTAACACCAGAGGAACTACGAATGTGCTGCCACACTCTAAAGTGAGACTGAACTAATGATGAAACACAACTCCAGGCTGTTATAACGACATGCTCTAGACTAGGGATGGTAGCCATCCAGATGGTTCCTATTATTTATTAATAAACCCTATTGTTGGTCTCTCTATCTAGCGGTAAGTAATTTCTCAGCTACTTCCATCACGACGATGTTTCTTTTGTTTTCACGCAATCTACCTATCAATAAGGCTACTTTTATTAGATTTAGTTAAAGTGAGTAATTTTCAAATCATTGAAATAAAATTTGAATGAGGCATAACCGCGCCTTTGCTCTGCTTAATTTCGAATATTTATCTTTGAGGAATTTACGTTTCACTAGTGTCCTACGACGTCCTCCAAGTTTGGAAGCATAAGGAAACAATGTCGATCCACTAGCTGGTCGTTCAACAAGCCGTGTCCTTGTACCTCGTTTACATTATGCCTATCTTCCTCGAGATAGTAAGCAAGATAGTCGCAAGAGAAGAGTAAACAGAACTCATTTGAAAATTTAATTTTAATACTCGCGTTTGTTCACTTCTTGCTACCTATATGAGGGGTCGTTAGTACTTGTCAATGGGCGCTGAATGAGGTAAACGTAGGAACAGGACATGTAGCCACTAAATTGGGCAGGCCTATATTACATCCAGCATTGGACTCCATTTGGCTTAGGACGATACAATACGCTTTATAATCATTCTTGTGCTAAAACATAAATATTCATTTACAACAAAACTAAGTTTTAACGGTTTTAAGCGCGGTAATTTATTTGATTTTTTTTATTCTGTTTCGGCCACTTTTCACTTTTTTAACCATACTCATTGACACTTTTGGCCAAAGGCGTTGGGGCCAATACTTCAAGAATAGAATAGAATAGACACTTGACATTTTTCTTCTGTGATCACGTACTGAAAAGTGCCTGAAACGTCGAAATAATAAAAATCAAATAAATTACCACTTTAAACGTAGTTTTATTATGTATACTAGTCGCGAAAACTGACTAGACACATATTGAAAGTAAAATTAAAAACAAAAAGTTTATTAACTTAGTTAAAGTTATTTGTACTAGTCGCGGAAACTTTAGAAAATACCAAAGTAAACAGAACTAAATACTTAATATTTTCAAATATTTCGTCATAGCAAAGCCCTATATCAATGATGACAAGGTATTTTTAGATTTAGCACCTGTAAGGCGTCACGGCCCTAATTTCCCTCTAACGAACTCCGGTTGGCCGCACTTGACTGAAAAGTAAAAGTGGCCCACATAAAATGTGGCTTAAGGATTATATTACTTACTTGACAGTAAGTAATTATTAAAGTAAAGTAATACATCTATTTGAGCAAGAATATTAAGTTTTCAACTATTATGTATTTACTTGTAGATAGGTTTTATAACCATCTGTTTTGGGGACCATAAAATAATTGCCAGATATCTACTTAATAACTTAAATAATTTTTCAAGATGGTATAGGTATAAAATGCCTTTCTCTGTTTATAGAAGGTGTACTTAAAAATAAAATAGAAGGAAGTTGTAAGTATGACCATTAATTTCAATGTTTAGATCTCTTCCCTATTTATATGTGTGTTAAGTTGTTGTTTTTAATGTTACGACTAATGTAGTATGACGGCATGACGTGTCTATGAAATAAATAAAATGTCATTGTTTTCTTGTTACTTAGATAGTTGTCTAATAAAATTATCATTTGAGTGCTTAAAATATTACTTAATTTCTTTGCTAAACAAGTAACTTTGGAAAATAAAACAAATAAATAGCACTTACACGCATATTTTATAACGATATTCTAGTAGTGGTGAGTAAGCTTTAAATTCTGTTAAATTTAAACACTATTTTATTTCCAAGATTAAGCGATAAACAGAGGCATTAATTCAATTCAGCCTTAGTCAAAAGTCGCCCATTTATAATAGGCGTACGTTTGCAGTAATTTAAGGCCAACACGTTGGTACGTAGGTACAGTTGCCTGCAGAAGCCACAAGCGGCGGAATCCGGGGCGTGGGGGGCCCCAACCCCCCGACCGTGCGACGTCCTGTCACTGACAAATGGCCCGGAGGAGAGCTCGACCCCGGCACCCTCTTTAGACTCATGGTAACGTTCTGCAGTTTTCTTATGATAAAAAATATAATAAGTAATATTTCTTATCCAAAATATTTCATTATAACTTGACCTATGTATAGTAAAGTTATATATCTACTAATAAAATGTAAGTAACCTTACAATAATTATGTTCATATACCACCATCGCATCTCCAAATCAGCAATATTTCAACTACAAGTTATTCAGTTCAGATCGCTTTTTACCGATAAGATCGCCCTTGTTACATAATTGAATAAATACTAATTAGTAAGTTTTTAGTAATGGTGTACAATAAAGGATACAATGGATGCAGAAGTCGCGGAAGGCCACGACACACCTTCCGTGATCAAATTGATCGTGTACTAGCAGAAGGTGATGTCAGGAGCCTTAAGAACAGGCGAGCGTGCATGACAAGAGCTATGAATGTCAAAGAAGCAAGTGAGGTGTGTAAGAATAAGCCTAAATGGCGCTCTGTTGTTCGTGCCTACCCCTCAAGGGACCTGGCGTGAAGTTATGTATGTATGTATTAGCCTGATTTTCTACATAGGTATTCGTATTTTTGTATATCTCATAGCAATTTGATATAGAAGTAAGCTCATGTTAGTTTATTGGAAAGGCTTATGCTCTTTGCTATACTCTCACAAATTGGTGTCCACCACAATTTGGATCCAAACCACAATTTGGATCCTATCGGCCAATTATTTAATACTAATTGACAAATTTATCTACAGCACTCGTGAGGAATGGCAGCAGATGGCGGAACTACTATATTAATCGATTTATAAATTTTACTACTTTTTACCTCCGCTGTAGGAAGCTCTCGATTGCCATATATTTACTGAGTTATCGACCAAAATAAATCATGAAACATTTTATTAGAGCAGGTGTTAAAATGCTTACTACTATGTATGTCATTTGGATAAATAAACATCGATCGAACGAGAAAAACTCGTGTAAGTTGAGATCTAATGTAATTTTGCGCTATATAATGTTAAAGAGTTTTGGCGATAACTCAAAGAATAATATTTTGGTATACAATTTTGCAAAAAGAAAAGGGAAAATGAACAATACATCTTTTAAAAGTAGATTCGTATGTTTATATAGAAAATTTTAACTGTTTAGTGAAAAGTTATTTACTGAACTGTCAAAAGAATTCAGCTATTTTAATATTATCCAAAGATTTAAGTTGGTCTACGTTTAAAAAAATTAATAATGGATGAAATAAAACTTACCTGGTAATTCATTATTGCCAGGCCACGAAACAGTTTTTTCAATAGTTTTTTTTTAAATAAAAAACAGAACAAAAACGACCTTTGATAAGGAGGGAGAATATTTGAATAAATCTTTTTCCTTGATTTCAAAATTATTTGGAAAAGTTTACAGCCGTATTTATACTTATATTATGTACGAGACTCAATTGTACATATATTAGACTCATTTATTCCGTGATAAAGTGTTTTATGTTCAAACACGATATCTTTTCATAATACTCCGTAACCTTACAGCGAGCCACATTCAGGGGTGCTATAATTTCATAGGACGGGCGTCGGGCGTCGCTTATCTCGGGCGCTGGCTGCAGGCGCCGCGAGCAGCGCCTCTGACCCCCCAATCCCCCCACACCACCTCCCAAATGACCCCCCGCATGCCACTTGTGTACGCGTCTGTACTATATTGGGAATTTTCGATACGACCACATTCACGATGTTTGATGATAATCTAAGTAGTTTATTTGATTTTAGAGATTTATTGTCTGGATAAGGGATATTCGGGTCTTTGTTAAAAGTGGGGAATTAATTTTTAATGAAAATATTTGTTTGGATAAATAATTATTATTGTACGATTTTATTATTATGAAGAGGTATAAAATTTGTATGCGAAAAGGTGCGTAGGCGCGTATATTCTTGTTATTTCTTTTTGTCACTTTTATTTTAGATTTAGATACATTTTTGTACGCTCAGTCAATGTGCATGTTAAATTAATATAACTTAAAAATACAATTAAAAACTAAAAATAAACCTTATTAAAATACAATATAAACTTTAAAATAATTTACAAAATTAAAATTATATTAAAAACTAAACTAAGTAAAAAATTGTTTGTGTGTGCCGTTCAGACGCAGTAGAAGTGAAACTTCAGATAATATATACCTACTCACAGATAATTCTTCTTTAACTTTTATTAATTCAAATATAATTCCTTTAGCCTACATCTGTCAACATATTATAATTCAAAATAAACATCTTAAGTATCACCTTCAATTTTTCACTGTTTTAGTCTAAAAAACATTATTATCAATTTAATTTCGGTCCAAATTAGACCAATATTTAATCATCGGTCTTATTGACTCTCTAACCTTTGCACAATGTAAAACTCGTATCTCATTCTCTCGCAGGCTTAGTCCTATAGATTTATGTGTTTATCTTTTTAGTGTCACTTTTTCGTTTCATCGTGTTTCAAATCACACCGATTCCAAAGAAGTTTCAGTTCAAAAAGGGTATAATTATAGATAAAATATTTGTTATATACCACTGTCAATAATCTTTGGGCAAAATAGGTAAGGTTGGTAAATTGTCATTTAATTTTGAAAATACTGAATATTGAACACGATTGTACGGCCACAGTGTGTGTGAGACGTTGAGTAATGTGACAAAGCTTTGCCTACGCTTTTGTTATACGAGTATCTATACTGCTGTGAGCGTCTGCAACGAAATAGAGTCAAGAATATAACATAATTTTTATGGTAGTTATAATGTAAGCCTTTGCTCGTCTAGCTCCTGAAACGCATGTTTCTCAGGTTCGATTCCGAGCATGATAAATTACATGAGCGAACTTTCCGATGTTTCCTAGGATTTGGATGTCTGAGGTCTAAGAATATACAAAACACAAGAACGTGCTTGGCTTGGGTATATACAACGTATGTTCTATATCCCCAAAATAGTCTGCCAATTATAAAAGAAGTAACATACAGTGTATTTATTACACCGTACATACACCATTTTTGGGTATCTACCTACTAAATTTCCTCAAATAATTATTTTGATTTGATTTAATGTTTTGTAATAACACGAATAAATCAAATGAAGTGTCATATTTTGTGTAACACCTTAAATTAATGCGACTTTCTACTGCTTGTTTTTAGAGTTTCGTGACCATTTTGGAAAATTCAGAGAGTAAGCGTTCAAACTTATATAAACATCTTTTTAATATATCTACTTTTAACAAAAATTGTTTGATTCAATAGTTTTCATATCTCATAACGGTTTAACGATTAGATGATTGCCTTTTTCTAGAGTTTTCTTATCCGTGCAGGAACAGAGAGAGAATGCAATTTCACGCGGCCGGACGGCTTGTCGTAAAAGGCGACAAAACAAACAACAGCTACGTGGTAGGGTATTTGCCCGTCTGGATGGCTACCACTCCTGGTCTAGAGTATGCCGCCATAACAACCTTGAGCTGTTTTCCCTCCTTAGTGGTCAGGTTCCAGCCTCCCTTAAGAGAACAGCAGCGCAGTTGTAGCACCTTTGGTGTTGCAAATATCTATGGCGATGGTAACCGCTTTCCATTAGGTGGGTCATCTACCTGTCTGCTGAACTCATGTAATAAAAAAAAAGTGTCGTAGATGACAAAAAGACCGTCCGTTCGCCACCTTAAAACCCTTAATTGCACTTGGAACTTGATACGCATTTGGCTGATTTGCTATTTGGTTTGTTCACTTGCTCCACTGTGTACAATGTTCAGTAACCACTTGCACATCGTTCTTCTCGATGTCACCCCGAAGTTTATTTATACATCGATGAATCGTTACAGTCTAAGAAAAGCTGAAGATCGACTTTCACCCATCTGATAACCAGACGAGAGATATTTTTTATCAAATTATATTGATTAGTAAGCACGTCTTTGATACCTTGCCAATCGAAAAGTGTTCATGGTTAAATCACGGCCGAAACGTCAATAATGAAAGCATCATTAGTTCTTCATACGCTTACCCCCATTTATTGTGAAACTTGGCGAAATAAGGCACTTCGACATATCCTTTCTTTAGATTTCCAATAGATGACACGGAAATATACTATAACGTAATACCGCATTGAAACAGTAACAACCACTCATAAAAATAAATTCAACCAATACCAGGGATAGGAATCATCTCGAGTTGATATGTGCGGGAATACACTAGGATGGCAAATGGACACTTTCATGTTCCCGCAGACCGACTGCACTTGTAGTTGAACAAGACATGCGGTTGTTTAAGTTTCTTATTGTAATTAAATTATTTGACAATATTCTTACGAGTGCGGGACTTGAATTAAAATGCCGTTGGAATTACTATATAATTTATTAGAACTATACAAACACGTATAACACAGGTACAAATATAACTGGACACAACCAGTACAAACTGCACGATACAATAACACGTGCAAAGTCCGTCACTATATAGCTAATGTAATCGTCGCTTGACTGACCATCTCTGCATTGGCTATTGCTTTATAATGCACCGATGGCATATGTCTACCTGGCAAGCGTCGACGCAATTTCCCAGAAAACATAATCTGCACACCTGCGTAAATATGCCTGCGAACGGCCATAAACGATTACAATACACAATAGGCTATTGTATAATTACAAATTTTAAACACAAAGTAAACAAAAGAGGATAGTCATAAAACAGTTTCGATGTTATTAGCTCAAACGTTGCGGCAGGTAATAAATGTGCTTTGTCTACAGGTATGCAGGTGGCCCAACTTGTAAAAATATAATGAAGCGAAATAAAGCACGACGAACGACAAATAGTGAGTTCCGACCAAGGAATTTTATTTCCGATTGATGTATTATTTTCTAATTGCTGGAGATCAACAGAAAAAAGCCTACCTGATGGAAAGTTGTCATCGCCATCATTATACATTGTTGACAGTGGTATTTTGCTATGCAACTAGATTAAATATATTTTGAGAATGATCAGCCGTTTTGGCGGCAAAGTTTTTTCAATGAGATTTATCTTTTTTTTACCTACTCAATCTCCGTTTTAGTTAAATTGCAGGCTTATGGATGACACTAAGTAAATAAATTCTTTTGGCAGCTCTAAATTTCACTAAACAATTGTAATTTTCCACACTAATGCCCAGGTGACACTTTTATATAACCTCTAAAACAATGTTTTATAAAAGAGCAGTATTTCAATTTCCTTGCTCATGTTACTTTCCAAATATCAATATAAAAATATTTTGATTCACTACTTAAACAATAATTAATGCACCATTGACTAGTTTAATAATAATAATTCTTTATTAAAGTTTCTGCCTTAACTAAACTTCAGATACAATGATGGTGGGAATCTTCTTGTAAGTATGAAATACACGTATCAGAAGATTCCACTACTACTAGTTTAAATATGACGACACAAGTTTCTATGCTTGCAAAAATTTTAAGGAGGCTTGAGTATTTTGTTAGATGATAAAAAGTGCCTCCGTTGATTTAAATGTCAATTATACTATTCATGCGTTAAAACCATGGACAATAAATTAATACAGTTCTAAGAGTGATTATATATATTAAATCACTTTTCTTCAACGGTATACGAAAATTCTTACAGAAGAAGACAGATCCGTCCGTCTGCGCCCAAACTGCAAAGAGCTCATTCCAAAACGCTGATGCGAGGCTAGAGCTGGTTAATGTGGACCTCCATAAAACCGGCCGAGGCCGACCGACGTTATAAAAATACAACACTGGATAAATAAAAATATAAAATAAAATATGAAATGAAAGTGGCGCAGGACGCAAGAAACTCACGTTCCTTTGAATGGGCTATGTACCGGGCCCATGGAATGTGTGAAGAGGATTTCGTGTGCATCTTTTTAAACAACAGGATTGTAATAGCTTGCTATTGTTAATAATATATTATTGATCTTTGAAGGATTTGAAAATAAGCTAGAAGGGGAAAGTCTCAGTTTAAACAGTTTAAATATTAACTACTATTGGCAACACCTTGCACGCATTGCAGCTTTCAGCAGAAATTGAATATTACGGGTTATTCAATCAAGTAGGAAGATGCAAAATTGCTCGCATAGATACATTTTCAAAACGCTAAATATGCATATACAATACCTATTCCAAATTTCAAGATAATTAGATTCCCAAAACCTAGAAACACAAAGAAACACTTAATTTTCATTTATTTTCTGGAATAAAAATATTTGAGATCTCTTTCTCTCTTTATCTTCTCGATACCATCTTGGCAGATGTTTATCTGTGCAGGCACGGAGAAAGAATACAATTTCCTGCGGCCGGGCGGCCTGTCGTAAGAGGCGACAAAACAACCCAAAGCCAGGTGGTAGGGCATTTGCCCGACTGGATGGCTACCACCCCTGGTCTAAAGTATATCGCCATAGCAACCTTGAGTTGTGTTCCGGCATTGGTGACCAGGTTCCGGTCTCCCTTAAGAGAGCAGTAGCGCATTTGTAGCACGTTGGGTGTTGCAAATGTCCATAGGCGATGGTAACCGCTTTCCATCAAGTGGTCTGTCTATCTTTTGAACTCCTGCGATAAAAAAAAGATTAATAATGGTAATACTAATAAACATTAGCAGAAATGTTGTTAGCCGAAATGGATATTGAAAAGCTACAAATATTAATTTTGTGATTTTACACTTATAAATATTTATAAAGTGCCGTGCCACGAGTACGTCATTGGAATTAGACAAAATACAGAAGGTAGGCAAACCTACGATCGAGGTGATTGTGTGCGGGACTTTAACGAGATAATAATAGAAGAATTGGACTCGTGATATGCCGCACTAATATATGGTGAACATGCCTTTAGACAGGTGGCATTAGCTTTTAACGAATAGAGTAGAATATGTATGGGAATGATATATCGTTACGCTAATTATATTAGGTCATTCCCACACATAAATTATTCGTTCTATCTATCTTCTAATCTTTCAGCGCAAATGCCACTTGTCTAGGGCGGGTTGGTCACCAAATAGAAGGTAGCGCTTCGCGTTTACGTTCACCATGTGCTCTGCAATAGAGTAGAACTCATTGCCAGAATCTGTTATTCCTGATATTTACAACCTGAGTGTCATCAAGTTCTATGTTATTCATAGGTCAAATCAGTCAAAATCGTAGTGCCACGCGAATTATGATAAAAAACATTATTTTGTGTTAATTTTAAAAAAAATGTAAAATTATACTCTCCTTGAATTTTTGTGTGCTGGTGGAGTGTTTCTTTGGCCGTAACAATCCGAAGGCGGCGCCACGGGTCAGCGGCGCCCCCGCCCCACGCACGCGACACATGTGCCGTCGTCTGGAATCGTATACCATTCCAGGTGAACTTTGTTTTTTCAAAAATATGTCTATGTTAAATGTTTTGCTTCCAGAAAGAAAACTAAGCTATCTATTTTAAACTATATATATTATAAACTAGGTATAGTTACAATTAAAGACAAAATGAGACACAATCGACTGATGTTTATTGGGAACGTTCTTAAGGCTTGTAGCAACGCCAACGTCCATGAGGATTTTTACTGATATTTTTCTGGTGGGATTTCACAGATGCGCTTGATTTTCAGTGGCATTATTATTTTCTTGTTAATAAATAAAGTAGTATTTTAAAAAAATAGTAAGACCAAATTATTTAATAATTTATCACTTTTATAAACGTATAGATATTTTTTATCAGGTTTTGATATAAATTGAAGGAGTCAAATGGTTTCATGTTAATAATTTGAAGTCGGTTTTGTGATTTTGTCCTTAACTTAAAATAACTATAGAAACATTCAGAAAAAACCACATTACGTCACATATCGTGAAGACTTACAATATATTTTTTTGGTAAATTATAGATCAGTAAGTACAAGCGAAAAGTTGTTTCGTTTTAATAAACTTTAATCTTTTGCGGCAACAGGAGCTTTAAAATGTTGGTGGAGTTGCCAAGTTGTATTACACGCAAATCTTCTCCTAATTCCATTACAGGTGAACGCCCGGCCCACTGGTGGATCCCGCGGACTCCCCCCCCCCCCCTGTTGGCAAAGAGTCAGTAAGAGTGGTACCCTTCCTCGGAGGTGTCCTAAGAGAGTAACCAAGCGTAGGGGCGTCACAGATGAATTACCTATAGCACCCCATAAAAGCGTATAGGAGACAAGCGCAGGTTAGGTTTAGTGGGTAGTTCGACGGCCAACAATCACCCGTCCCTCCTTTCGGAGGCCTCGGTGGGCATAAGGTCGATCAAGCGTCCCTCGGTTTACTTTCCCCCCAGACTCGAGAATGGTGTCCCAAGAAAAGACATTCCCCGGCGTCATCAAAAAAAGAAGAGATTGCAATTATCGTGTATGTTTCATTTTGTAACATTGCAGAGTTAAGAAATATAAAGCCCAAGTTCCACGCGAACGACATCGCAGGTATAGCTCGTAAGTACTATAATATAAATGAGTAGAAAGAAAGATACGAGATTCATGTTTTCTGTCAGATCACAATACATTGCAGCTTTATTTAATTGGGTATCGCGTCAAAATACTCGTATCTTATTATCATCTTACTTGATTATAGTTTAACGATTTTAATTAATAAGCTATTTGCTTTGTTAAAATTGTGATGTTATAAACCAGTATTCTCGTACAAAATCAAGGAGACTGTGACGTTTGTGCAATGATAAAAAGTATCACAATTGATTTCACTGTCAAATACCCAATTTCATTTATTGCACGCTTTATGAAACTGTTTCTAATAATCTATTAATGGTATTACATAAAATTAATTAGGGGAACGAAACCGAAGTGTTAATTTCAAACTAGTGAAATAATATTAAAATTATACTTCATTAACCGATGTTAAATTTGTTACCGATTCAAAATTCATTCAAAAATACAAACAATTCAGTAAATCAAATAATATCGATAAAAGGTACGTATATACAGGAAATTACGAAGGAATTGTGTTGTACAAGGCTCGTGGGTGGTGGGAGAAATGGGGGTAGTGAAGGTGAAGAGATAAAGTAATTTCGCTTAACTGGCGGTAGTTAGGCAACGGCTAACAGGATAATAAAGTATGGAGATAGCTTATATTAATTATTATTTATTGAGTGTTATATGACGATGCGACGTGACACGTAGATAGATTAAAAAAAAGATCAATTTATTGCCAAAAATTCGTACAGAAATAGTGCTTACATAGGCTCCCGCACTAGGACTAGCCTGTATCGTTGGACACCAAGTAATGTCGCGGTATGAAAAGGTTCGCCACCTTAAATTCGACTTTTGCTTGCTGGAATAAAGAAACAGTACGTTTTGTTACGTTTATAAAATATAGAAACGAGAAAAAAGAAAATTGCAATGTTGACAATGACAAACACTGATATTAAAAATAGTTCAGAAACAAAAATGATATAATCACTACGCTTGTCATAAATATTAAAATTAATAAAAAAGGTTTTACATCTCTTAACGACCTTTTAAGACAAGACAAGACAAATCAACTTTGATGTAAGTGATTTTATACTTTATTGTCAAATAGTTAAACATATTTTTTTGTCGAATTGTCTATCCTGTGACTTAGTTTGAAAAGGTAACATGTGCTCGCGGAACGTTAAATGAATCAAATTGAAAACTGGCGAACCTTTTCATATCGTGATTGTACATGTGTGCGGTTGACGTACAATTATATTGATTCAAATTTTGTATCATTTGAAACCAGTTTGTCAGTTTGTTAAGGATGGGATAAGTATATGGAGGATGGAATAAGAAGGATGGGATAAAAGGAATATTCACCTAATTTCATAAAAATCAGTTTAATTAAAATTTCAAACAGAAAACCGTAAAGAAGCAACAAACTAACATACAACCAAACATAATTAAAAATGTATAATACAATAAATGGGATAAAAAATATCACTCGCCATACTTGCCGAGCTGATGGTTAGGATCCATACTTTAAAGATAAAGCGAAACGATTTGATGGCCCCCTCACATAGAGTCGCTATGTTGCCATGCTCGACACACGGACAATGGTTGTGATTTTTAGCGATTCCCTTCTATAAGATTAGAAGAACAGTGTTTCTTCCTTTTTGCTTTGAATTTTCACTATTGTAAATTTCTGTATGTTGGTTTTGCCAATGGTGATGTTTTAACAATTTAATTTGGTTTCCTAAGTTACCTGCGCTTACACTATCAGACTTGGAAGCGGTCGCGCTGACGAAAATTGCAGGGGGACTATATAGAATAGAAGTGGATGATGGTGAACTTTTATACTTGCGAATGGATTCAATACGTGCGTAAATAACCGTGCAGGGACGGAGAAAGAATACAGTTTCTTGCGGCCGGGCGACCTGTCGTAAGAGGCGACAAAGCAACCCATAGCCAGGTGGTAGGGTATTAGCCCGACTGGATGGCTAACACCCTTGTACTAGAGCATGCCGCCATAACAACCTTGAGTTGCGATCCGGCATTAGTGGCCAGGTTATAGTCGAACTTTGGAGAGCGCAGCATATTGGTAGCGCCTTTGGTGTTGCAAATCTCCATAGACGACGGTAATCGCTTTCCATCACGTTGACCGTCCGCACGTCTGCTGAACTCATGCAAAAAAAAAAATACGTCGTGTTCTATTAGTTCTGTGTTTTACGATGATACTAGACGAATCAACTTAATTTAATCAATTTGATTGAAAGGTACAGAACTGAAAGTATATGACGGTAATGTCATTGAATGCTTCAAGATTCTTTATATACTTAGATCACTTTGTTTTATTTATCCAAATTGAAGGACAAAAATGAACCAACTAATATCGATTTTATTACCTAGTTCTGTGTCTTTGCAAACGAGTCAACCTAATTGAATCAATTTGGTTGATTGGCATAATATCATCATTAAGACAGACATATTACTTTTCAACATTCAAATAAGGTATCTTAGCTATAAATCAAAACAACCAAAAGCATTAACACTTACCTCAGACATAACAATTTAAAGACAGAAGACAAAAAACCGAAAACAAACTTTCCACAAAGGTAAAGTGAAGTAGAGGAAAGTGGGCTAAGACACCATCTTAAGGAACTGGGTAATTAAGAGCGCCGACACTCCCGAAACTGCTAACAGTTTGAGTGGATTTAACCACCGACACTCACAACTTCCTCAAAACAGAGCACTGCGGAGGGGCCGCTAATCGGCTGCGCCGCTTCAATGGTCAAAGTTTGAACAGCTTGATTTAATGCAGCATTGTTATTTCTTGTCTCTTTATTAACAGTGGTAATAATATTGAAGGTTTGAATAGTTAACTGTTAAGATATTTATTTGTTAGTCTCTATTTCGGCCAACATATTTATTAGCGTTGTCCTCTAAAGAGGTGATGTGGCAAGCCTTTCAGTAACGTTCCTAAGAGCACTCGGAGACTAATCTCCCTATGTTAATATTAATTTTGTTTATATACAGAGTGAATGATCAAATCTAAAAAGTCCGAAATTATAAGATACACCAAAAAATGGTCAAAGGAGTTTTGGCACCCATTTTGATGGAAACTAAAGCGGTAATGATACCGTTTTAGATTTAATTAAGAAATAAACTCCTTCTATTGGTTTTCAGTTTAACGTTCCATTACAGAAATTGATTCATTTCCTGACCTAGATAACGGTTTAACAAAAATCTAATGACTCTGTTTTGGTTTTCATCAAAATTGGCCTAGGGTAAATATTAGAGTGAGTTTAGAGTTAAGTACTTTTGAGATTTGGAGCATTTTCAATTAAAACGTTTTCACGGTTCCATAATCAAATAACGAAAACAGTGCAGGTTTGTAAGTACAGATTCATTGTGGACTCGGATTAACAGATTTTTATTTCAAAAAGTGGGAGAAGAAGGACTCATTGTGGTTCTTAGACCAAAAAATGATAACCAGAATTTAGATATTCCAGAGTTATATTTTTTTATTGCTAGATTATTTTTTAAGTATGTAACTGGCAAGAAACAACACTGGATAAAGAAAAGTCGCATGTTCTGTTTTCAGAGAGCAAGAAGCATTTAACGTCCCTGATAGTCATTAGGTTTTGAAAAATTTCTGGATTTATTATGACAGAAGTAACGTGATATTGAGACCGTATTATTAAATATATGTACTAAGCTTGAATATTTATAACCTAGAGTCAAAATTTTATACTCGTTAATTTTTTTGGCATCATTAAAAAAAATAGGTATTTACTTAAATTATAATATATATCCCGAACCTTATTGTTCTCCAATAGACAAGTAGCTAATACATGTTATATAAACTCATCCAACTCACTTTATGTAAATGTTCAAACAATGTATAAATCCAAGTTAGTAACAAACAATGACCTATTTAATTCAAAACTAGAATGTTCTAGAAACCAACATAAGAACACACCCGGCACTCATCCGGGTGTAAAAGGCGAAGGGGGGGGGGGCATTATTACACCTCCAGCGCGCGTGTAGTCCGGCTATTTTCCAGATAATTTGCCCCAGCCTCCCCAGCGGGTCAAGAGAGCGTGTTTAACACGCCCGGTTATACTCGGATGAAGGATGACGTCAGTGTTATGGAGTACTAGACGCGTTCATACTCCATACGTACTGATTCTATAATATAGATAGATAACACTTTATTGTACACCATTACAGAAAACACAGATGAACTTATAGCCTAAAAATATTCTATAATATGTGCACAATGGGCGGTCTTATCGCTAGGGAAGCGGTTTCTTCCAGACAACCCGTAATATTATAAAATTAAAAAAAGAAGTCTTTGTTTCCTTACATTTTTTGGGTTTATCTGTTTGTTCAGGATTCCCGTAAAACTACTGGATCAATGTCGATGCGGTTTTCGTTGATAGATAGTAAATTTTCGGACTTAAAATCTGCGGTACATTACATCCCGAGAATTTTAGGGGACTTTTCTTGGGAGAGATTTAAAGTGGCCAGGTAGAAAAAACACGTTTCCGGTTCGATCACTGATCGATAAAATCTTTATTATATATTAATATATATTAAAACAATTGTAATTGTGTATATATACCTTTATTGACATTACTTATCCCGAATTTTTAAGGGAAATAGTGGTCGCTCGTGGTAGAAAATTGACCATAACAATTTGTTGTCAAAGACTATAACTTCTTTCTATTATCTATCTATTCTTCTATTCACAGATTTCGCCAATGCTACACTATTAATTTGACTTGAACAATAAACAAAGAGTAAATATACGTGTGCGTGTCAAATACATGATAGTGTGTTTAATGTTTTTTTATTGATGTAATGTATTTCTTAAGCATAATTTTTAAAAAATATTCGCATTCGTCGCTTCTTCTTTATAAAAACTATACATTTCTGCTTCACGTATTAATATTTATATAAAATTTAAAAAATCCATTACCTGCTGAAAACAACTTGTGATTTTATATTTAGCAAAATAACTGCGAACTTGGTTAATTGTTTAACATGGACAAAGTCGCGAGCGAATGCTAATATACTGGCTATATTAGCTGGTCTTTATTTAGTCAATTTGTGAAACTATTAGTGATGAAATGATTGATCACTAACGATTATTATCAGCCACAATAATTGACTATGGATTATGATTAGGCAAATTGTATAAAACTAAATGAAACAATTTAAATTTAAGAAAATATATATTACCAATTGTTGTAATCATAAAACAACAAAAAAAACTTCGTTTAAAAAAACCGACTTCAAAAACTAAAAAGTATAAAATAACTTATTTCTAAAGCTATTATTAATTATAAAATCTTATTTTTAAAATATAGTATATTATCTAAAACATCTTAAAGTCGGTGCTTAGTAATTTTCAAAATATAGTAATTTTTATGTTTTACCTACCTTTGCACCGACTTCAAGATGTTTTAGATAATATATATTAAAAATAAGATATTATAATTAATAATAGCTTTAGAAATAAGTTATTTTATACTTTTTAGTTTTTGAAGTCGGTTTTTTTAAACGAAGTTTTTTTTATTTATTTGTTACTTTTTAGTGTCTAGCTATGGGTACGCCTACGAAAGGTGCCGCGCGCCTTAAAAAATATAGGTCCCAAGAAACGGGAACAACAAAAGTTCGTAAAATACTACTGGGCCTAACTATGTTAAATTTTTAGGTGAATTTTTTTTTCATAAAAAATGTTCATACAATGAAAACTACTGAGCCAAAGTATGTCAAAATTTTAGGGGACTAAATGGCAACTATTCCGCGTCGAACTTAAAAAGAATCACGTAAATCGGATCATAAATCTCGGAGTAATCGGTGAACACACATAAAAAAACCGACGAATTGAGAACCTCCTTCTTTTTTTGAAGTTGGTTAAAAACGGTACAATTTTAATCAATGCTTTCGTAGCCAAAACTAAACAGTACTCTACTAGTAAGACCTTAAAAAAACTTTGGTTGTAGACAGATTTTTATTCAGCACACAAATTTGAATATTTAAGAGAAATATTTGATTAAACCGTGAAAAAATACAGATAAGGGAAGGCCCCATATATGTAACTAGCGGTAGATTTATTTCAATAGTAGACTACCTTAAAGATGGTATGATGGAATAGGAGCGATGGGATAAACTGGAATGGAAAAGGAGAGGTAGGATAGAGGAGTTATAGACAATACAGGGGGAATCGGATCTAAACTATAATTACCTTGCAGGAAGGTAGATTGTAATTTCCTCTTTTCCGTACAGGAACGGAGAAAGAATACACAGCCAGGTGGTGGGTATCGAGAGTAATACAACCTTGAGTAGTGTTTGGCATTACTGGCCAGGTTTCAGAGTCCTTGAAGAGAGCAGCAGTGCATTAGAAGCACGTTTGGTGCTACAAATGTCCATAGGCGATCTGCCTACTGATCTCATGCAATAAAAAAAACCTATAAAATAATACCCAAGTAGGTATACACAAACAGACGGATGAATGGAGATGACGTTTTCGTAAGCTTTCCGTTTTTGCTAAAATGATTATGGAACCCTAAAAAGCTCGACTGTAGTGTTGTTGTCCCAAACATTTGCGAAACTAAGCCTTGAAGCAGACTAGCTGCAATTTTCGACCAACAATTCCGAGTTCGAATTACAAAACTAGTCGCCTTCCAAATGACAAATTAATCTCTCGAAAGTTCCGAACCGATGGCAATATTTTTTTTGGGAATGGTTTCAGAGGCAACGAGCCGAACAGAATTGGTGCTGACATTTCGGTAGTTTGTAAAGGTTGGTGTACGACGACGATTATATTATTTACTACTAGTTTTCATTTGTTATTATGTTTACTATTTGATTGAATGTGACAGGCTTCAATGTGACATTTAACAGAAGGTTTAAATTGTATTGAAAGGTAGACATTATTCTGATTATGTAGAAAGCGGTTCAGTTGAAAGACGTTTATAAATCTGTTTAGAATTAACAGAATGGAAAAGCTGTAGTTAAATTAATGCTATTATGTTTTAACGTAATGTAATTGTACAAAAAAATATTTTAAATATTTTTTCGTTACGGAATACAGTGATATAATCCATAATATATAAATCAAATGATTTATTTTTGAAAATATACTTAGTTCTGAAGAAAATACGAGCAAGCTGTAAAGTGAACGGAGCAAGAGTCGAAGAGATTTGGTAAATTTTTTTTTATAATAAATTAAAAAATATCTAAAAAAGAACAAACTGTGTCACCATCTGTTCACGTAAGATTTAAGAGCTTTTAAAATCTACATTATTTATAAAGTGAGCTTTTAGTATTATTTTGCTTCCGTAGTTTAATCTTTTAATATCACATATTTTAAACAATTTTTAATCAATAAATTCCAGAACTAAAATGTATAAAAACGTGCTTTTACAAAAGCAGTGTGCCTCCTGCTTTAGTTCCTACTGCGCAATAGTTTTGGATCAATTATATTCAATTTTTAGGGAAATCGGTGGCACAAGCGTCCCCTTGACTTTCCAAAATTAATGCGAATAAAATTGTTAATAAATTGTTGCCAACAAATTAGTTCCGGAAATCTATTAATATTATTTATTACATGGAAGCTAGTTGTATTCTTCGGGTTACTAATGATTATTAAGTTAACTTAAATATATTAAGTTTATATTTAAACTAAAGTAAAATCTTTAGCTAAAGTGGTTTAATGAACATTCATATACATATACATAACATCTTTTATCTATTTATTATACTCGTATACTTTACTGGACACAACCCAAGAGTAAAACTATATTTAAATACCAAAAAGAGTACAATGGGCGATCTTATAGTTATAAGCGATTTCTAGTAGAAGTAGAATTCGCCACAAAGGCAGGCGAGGGAATTTAAATTATCAATATCCTACAACTGTTGATAATTTTAGAGTTATTTTACACATTTTTAGAAAATAAAACTGCACAGTTCTACGTCCTCTTTCAGTTCCCGCTAAAAACTCCCCATGAGCGATTTCTTCCAGGCAACCCTGATATTTTTTTCTAAATATGTTTCGTACAGTTTATTGGTCTGGCCGGGGTATTTGTAGATAAAATGAGTTTCCCAGGAAACTTGGGTGGTATAGTGACAAGATTAAAATTTGACAGTATTTTGATACTAAACTACAACAGTATTTAAGTATTTTTAAGTTTTAGAACGTTTCGGTGTCATGTGGACACCAAAGTCCAGCAGTGGGACTTTTATATCATCTAATCATTTTAGGAAGTTGAAAATATAATGCCTCTATAGGCCTGTCCATGACTGTATATTAAATGGACATCTAAGATGACAGTCTGAACGTTCATTCCCACACATATAGAAATTTTTAATTATAGTTATCTGTTCATCTTTGGAATGAAATAAATATTATTTCGGAACGGAAATTTCGTCAAAGCCATGAGCGGGTGGTCTCAACATTGGGCCATTGGGCCGTGTCCCGCTGGGCCAGCATGCCGACCTGTCTCAACCTAATAAAATATTTAATACGTGTCTCATTTTATAATGGTGATTGTATTTAATTTATAGGCGCCTACTTGTTTCTTGTTTGGATATTGGTTATTTAGGGAATCCATCCTTTATGCCAGCAGCTTAATTTAGCCCATATTAATCTTGATAAAAAAACTCGGGCAAGTGTGTTCGACTTAAGCATATATATATACATATACTATATAGGGGAAGGGTTCCGTTGAGATGATGACCGTGAAATATCACGGGTAATGGGTTTTGTTTACTTTTTTTATTTAGTTTTGTAGTTGGTTTTATTTAGTTCCAGAGTAAAATATATATATAATATATACCTACATTTTACTCTGGAACCTTTAAATGTTTAAAGACATGAGTGAAATACCCTAATAATTAGCTTTTAATAATAAAAAAAATAATTTATTTGTTTTCAATTGTATACTGAAAGGCATTTAAGAAATAAAGGAATTATTATTTTTACATACATGCATACATACATAACTTCACGCCAGGTCCCTTGCGGGGTAGGCACGAACAACAGAGCGCCATTCAGGCTTATTCTTACACAACTCACTTGCTTCTTTGACATTCATAGCTCTTGTCATGCACGCTCGACTGTTCTTAAGGCTCCTGACATCACCTTCTGCTAGTACACGATCAATTTGATAATGGAAGGTGTGTCGTGGCCTTCCGCGACTTCTGCATCCATCCACTTTTGCATTGCAATAAAAATTATTATTTTTATTGCAATATATATTTCAAAAACTATTAAATTCTTTTCATTCATAACCCTTTAATTAAAATAGTTTATCAATGACTTCCATCCGTTATCGGTTGTGCCAATTTGCTAAGTGTGATACTGTAAAATTGTTGGAGGGATGGCGAGATGTTCTAAAATTCTTGTCGAGTGTAAAAAGTCAATGTGTAAAACTTGTTCGCCCACAACCGCAAGGTTCTCTAATTATAAAGTATTGTGACCAATTGCTGTTCTTTTATTACCATAAACCCTTCTGAGTTGTTGCAAGTACTACTTACAGTTGTCTGGTAGAAATCGCTCATAGCGATAAGATCGCCAATTACTATAATTTTTAGTTCTGAGTTGTGTGCGATAAAGTGTATAATAAATACATACAAAATACTTTTTCTACCAAAAGTCGGTATTTAGGTAAGCCATGATTTAAACATCAGCGGTTGTCCTTTCCAGCTAAATTATCTGTAGATATTCAACAATGAAACTTTAATTTAAATCCGCCGAGTGCCACTTAAGTACCTTTTACAATAGGTTGCATTTTAGTCGCAAAAACGAGACAGAGTTTGTCGTGCAGAAAATTCGCAAGGCTGTATCTTTTCTTGTAGGATTGGATTGGTATAATCCTTACAAAAAATCGCTTAGTAAGAATATAACCAATTAGTTGTGGGTTCCGCATTATTTATTTATTTAATTTGTTTGGGAAACATGCAATAATTAATATTCTTAAATATAAAACACAAAATTAATACATATATCAATCAAGTTTCCACTTTAAAATAATTTATATAATTAATATAAAAATTGGCTCAAACGGTTAATTACAAAAAAAGAAAAAGAAATACAATTATCAAAAATTACATAAAATGTCTATTTAATTTACATTAGGTAATTAGAAATTAATAAAATAGAACTAGTAAAGGTAACATCAAATATGCAGACACGTCTCAAATTCGTGTTTCGATTACTCAATTATTTGAGCGTTATTTTACGTTATCGTAAATTAAAATTGAGACCAAGCATGCCAAACTAAGGCAATTTTTGTAAAGTAATGCTATTAAACTATTGTCTACAATTGTCATTTGCGGCAGTTTTTCTGAAGGAAAATATAGTGATGAAGCTTGCGCATTGATATACAGATGACTCAAGCCAGCCAGTCCACCTTAAACAAGCGTGGCGGGTAAACTGTTTGTTTATACGACTATGTAGTGTATATGGGCGATCAGAACCCAACGGTAGGATGTATATGGGCTGATATTGTTTGTATTATTACCATTACCTTTTCAAATATCGACAGTTGCAGTTAACCTTGAGTTTAATTTTATTCAATTTTTGGCACGGAAAAAGTCTAAATACCTACAATAAGTAGCCCAATAAAAAAATCAAGTTATAAAAATTCTATATGACTAGAGGGCGCCACGTGTTATTTTTTAGGTTAATACTAATTTTCGACGTAGTTTTAACATATATTTTAATGTTTACATTTTATTAAACATATTACATGAAAACAGTGAACACACGCTGGACAAATTTAACCACTACATCAGATTTGATAAACCACAAATCCTCGCGAAAGAGTTTCATCGTTTCATACCTAGAATTATGCGTGAGGCTATTAAAATCAAAAAGCACCCAAATTTCAATAGACAAGATGGTCGACAAGTACCATCTGTTTAGGATCCAATCTTTAAAAGTATTAAGACCCAAACCTAGCAAAAACCAACTGCCAGACCTCAAGACACTGTGAGCTTTTTGTTTGCACCGGAACACAAACCAACTTGATTGATAATTCTTTTATTTTTCCTTCTATTCATTTTAATAAAATTATATAAAATTATTAGAACTAGACATGTTTACTGCAGAGTTTCTTGCGCCGCCTCTTCTCTTCAAGCCATACCATGTTGCGAAGCAGTGGTAAATTAAATTAGGCTCCCATAGAGTAAATAAGATCCATAAACAAAAATTAAAACTAAATAATTAAAATGAACAAGTAAGCGGTAGGCTAAATAAAACAATAATCATTTTCACTTTGGAGATCTTTGTCTTCCGTGATTATGGCCACTGAATAGTGGCCGCAAGGTCGGAATTGAAAAAATCAAATAGATTACCACACTTAAAACCATTAAAACGTCTATAAGCTTGAGTATTTCAATTAAGACTCCTAAAATACAATAAATGCGACATTTGAACATACGGTTGTAACGCAATTATCACTCAACATGACTATAGTTATTTATTCACGTGTAAAATGTCTGTGACCATTTCAAAGTGCAGTGCGCAGTCTCTCTTTTCAGGTAAAAAGGAACAGTTCTAGAATCGGTATTTTTTATTTAATTCTAAAGAAGAAGCAAAGATTGCTTTTGTTTACGGGGCGATTGTCACTTTTCGTAGGTATTTCTCTAGTAATTTGCTAACTAGTTCTAAGTATTCTATGATATCTCTCTGGGTTTCTATTAAAAATGACACGGATATTCGGCTGCTATTCGATATTCGGACAATTACTGTATCCTATTTGGACGAACATTAAATACCAAATCGTGAAAAAAAAACCGCACATATTACTCAAAAATGTATAAATATATTATATTTCAATAACAAATAATAATTTCGTTTTAGTAGTGTCAAATGCAATAATTTTTAATAATAATTTTATGACATTTATAGCATGAAAATATTTTAGAAACTTTTAAATACAATGTATAAGGTATGGAAGAGCGGGATCTTCTGATACAAATAAATTTTTCTTAATCAAGATTCCAGCAACTGTTTACAAATTGTACATATGTTTCCTGAGTAATAAATATTTTTAAATTTCATTTTCAAATTGAATTCATGTATCATTTTGATCTTACGTTTCGGCCAGTCTTTAAAATGTTAGAATCAAATAAAAAATACATAATAAAATATATAATGTTAGGCGCGACATGCGCACAACTTACGCCGAACATTCAGTAGCCGAACAATCGGCGCTTCAGCCGAAAGCGTAGCCGAATAATTGATATTCGGCCAAACTACAATTCATGGCGTCTTTAATCTCTATTACATTACCTGTAGCTATATAATGTAAACATATTGGCACCTACCTCCGAAATATTAGGTATAAGGTTATGAATGTCTCCAACTCTAGCAACATTGTAGGGATTCCTGAAACCCTGTGTTTGTTTTATTTGGAGGAGATAGGCTCCGTCTTCGCCACGTGCTCCCACGGGCGCCGGGCTGGGGGCGGCGTGCTTTGTCGGCGGATCAAACGACACGCGTCGCCGCCGCCGTCGACGTACACGACCGGCGCTGCGCCCGCGCAACTCTACGGCCCAAGTGATGAGAGGACAGGTGATGACGTGGCACATATATTGTTATACTTTTATACAGATCTACATAATTATGCAATTGCATTTCCAAAGAAATAGTGTATTTTATATATCCTATTATTTTTGTACATAAGTACATTCAAATACGAAATGCCGGTCTACATGAAATTATAATCAAAAATAATCTCTTATTATTTTGCCATATTTAAAAATTCACTTAGGAATCATTATGTTAGTCTTACGCAATAATGTATGTGCTAATTTAAAATACTGTTGACTGTAACCTGCTGTCCATATATGTCATTTTTATTTATTTTTTCCTTTATTGCATTATAATAATAACTATAAATAATTTAAGAATTCCATTTAAGTCAGGTTGCCTGGAAGATATCGCTTTTAGCGATAAGGCCGCCTTTTGTTTTACCAAATAACTATTGACTTGTTGTGCATTTCTTTGTAATTTTTGTTTTGGTGAACAATAAAGTGTTGTCTATGTCTATGTCTATAATGTTTATTGCGGTTAAATTTTCATTGAAATCAGTAAACTAGCTACGGAGCCAATTCCCGACAAACTTTCAAACAGACTAATATACAGAAATTGCAAAAATATTTTATTATGATTAGGAGTTCTATAAATAGCAGTTCTCAGGAGCATTGCAATCACAAACAGACACTTCAATCCTATATGTATATAGAAGTTTATGTAGCAAAAATCTCTAACAAAATAGGGTAAATTATACTATTATTTACATCCGTGCAGGAACGGGGAAAGAATACAATTTTCTGCGGTCGGTTAATGAGTTATATAAAGCGACAAAACAACCCACAGCCAGATGATAGGGTATTTTCCCA
Source organism: Dendrolimus pini (assembly GCA_949752895.1). NCBI lineage: Eukaryota > Metazoa > Arthropoda > Insecta > Lepidoptera > Lasiocampidae > Dendrolimus > Dendrolimus pini. Next base: position 7,676,921 of record OX457143.1, read on the forward strand.
TCTGGATGGCTACCACGCTTGATCTAGAGTATGTTGTCATAACAATCTTGAGTTGTGATCATACATTCATTGGCATGAAGGCATGGCAGCGGCAGCATATTGCTAGCACTTTTGGTGTAACAATGTCCATAGCCTATGGTAACTGCTTTCTATCAGGTGGGCTGTCTGCTTGTCTGCTGAACTCGTACAATAAGAAAACTCTCCCACCATTGATTAACAACCTATTAATTTATTTTAAAGTAATATTTGCACGAAAATTTCATAAGTTTTTGGTAAACCATAATATTGTGTATTATCATTGTATTGCAATAAATTTAAATAATATACAATTTTATTCATGAAAGAATAAACAGGAGAGGTGCTAACAAGGGTACAGTTTTCCCTATATAGAAAATCAGTATAAAACTAATAACAGGCTATATATATAAAGTATAGTCCTCCTTACAGATTTCGGTAAAGCGACTCCTAAAATGTAGTGATTGAGTGGGGGCCCTAATGTGGCTGGCCAGACCGAAATAGTTTTCGAACTCTGTCACATATTGCACAGTATAGTAGGATAGCAACGTAATATGTATAGCTACAGGAGGGCTTGGTCTCTATTTTCGAATTTGGCGCTTCGAATCCAAAACTTCCAGGCGTTTATTTAGGAAATCCTTGACGTACACAAACTATATACATCATCGCTACTACACCAAAGTGTGCCCAGAAGGCGGGCTTAATTGTCAAGCTGGATGTTAAGTCAGCCATCCAGCGTGGCAATGAAGTCAAACCATAAAGAAAACCAATTAAATTCATCTTATGAATTTCGTTTGTGACTTTCGCCACTCTCTATTCGCCGTAACAGGAATGGAATGTGATGTCGTACCGTATGGGTGAATGTAGTTCCTAATCATTACTAAGCTTTATTGGACGGAACCGCGATTGTTTACGGTAAAAACTTTTAAAAAATCCTTGAAATAAACCCAAAGGGATTAATTTACATATTGGTTAACTGATAACTTTGAGCTGGTAGCAGTGAAACGTAGTGGTTACATGATACTTCATATGGCAGAGAGTAATAACTGTCGAGTGCTGATGAGATTTGAAGTGAAATAATTTATTTTGTAAACAATAACCTTGAGTACAAATATTAAGAAGTCGTAAAGCTAATACAATACATAGCATAATGTGTAAGCGGGACGGATGATGTGCGAGCGAGATAGAGCAACTACTAATATGTATGCTTCCGCGTTGCGTTAGCCAGCAGTTCGTTGTCCGCTGCGATGACTAGACGTATGCAGTTCCCGTAAGCTAATCGTGACCCTTATGTCGTCCCCTATATTCCATCCCTCTTATCTTATCCTAAAGGCTAGCCACGCGTTGATTCCGCTGCTGGTATTACATACAGGGTAATATAAATACAGCGATAATATCTAAGCCGTCTGCCTACACACTAATTTCGAAATGAAAACGTAAATAAAATATTAACTCTTTAAGGCTTCTATTGCCGCAAAATGTTTCTCTGTGCATTCCTGCGACCAGGTGCCTGTCGTAAGAGGCGACAAAACAACCCATAGCCAGGTGGTAGGGCATGTGCCTGACTGGATGACTACCACCCCTGATCTAATGTATGCCGCCATAACTTTGAGTTGCGTTCCGATATCAGTGGCCAGGTTCCAGTATTTCCTTCGAGGCCGGCAGCACATTCGCACTTTAATATTGCTAATGTTCATAGGCGACGGTAACCACCTTTCTTCACATTTGGGCCGTCAGCCTGTCTGCTGTACTTATCTGTGCAATAAAAAAATATCGAAAATGGGGTGCAAATGAAACAAGTTTTCGTTGCTAATTACTAATAAATAATTTACCAAAAAAATTTATTATAAATCTTAACAATATGAACCGTAACTTGGGTGTTTCGTAAATTTTCTACAGTTGTTTAAATTTTACACTATTTTACAAGCTTTTATTTAACTTGCCAATGGATGTATGTAAGTTCGGGTGGAATCTTGCAAGTTAAATTTGACAAACTTCCCGGTTTCCGATTGAGCTGAAATTTTGCACGCATATGTATATCGCGTGACAATGCAATAATATGGTACGATGGAGCTGATCTGATGATGGAGTCAGAAGGTGGCCATAGGCTCTCTTGTACTAAACAAGATAGACCCGTCGTGTTTGGGCTCGTTTTACTTCTGCTGCTACATGATATCCAGGATCTCAAAAGCTTGTATTAAAAAACCTTTTTAAAAAAGCTTATTATACATAGGTACATATATACAAAATAATAATGCATCTGAAAAACGACCGCGTCTATGGAATCACCGCTATTGCCCGAAAACTCCCTAAAGACGCTGGCGTTGCTTCTAGCCTTAAACATTAAATACCTAACTAGCAGCGCCCGCAGTGTCACCTGCGTGGTAATGGACAATCGTTATATTTCGGATAATTCACACTAAGTATATCTTTATAAATTATAGCCTATGTATTATTCTGACGTGTAAGCTATACAATTGTAAAGTTTCATCAAAATCCATTCACTAGTTTTGCATGAAAGAGTAAAAACATACATCCATCCATACATCCTTACAATCTTTCGCGTTTTTATAATGTTTAAAGAGAAGATACAGTAGCTCCTGATATACGATTTTTTTATAAGTCACGGGTTTTTACCAAGGTTTCATATTGCCATCAAAGAAAAATATTAGAATTACATGCGCCCAATAAAAATATTCACTATGAAAAGCCCCTAAGCCTTGTGGACCTAACTAGATGGCTCTACAAGTCATTTTCAATCGCGTTTTGATAGTAAAGCTACTGGAAGCCAATTTTGGTACAGAAAGTCGCTCGCAACGCACTGCGTTGCGAGAATTGGGTTTTTGAAAAAAAAAAAAATTGTCATAAATGGAAAGATCATATATAAGTTTTATAACAAAACAACTTTTTTAAACTTTTTTTCGTAATAATTCAAAAGTTATTTCAAAATAAAAAATATTTTTTCAATCCAGTACCGAAGACACACCGACAGCTCCCGAACAAACCCGAGCGCGTGTGACGTCATAATGTTAGTTTTCACTCATTGAAGTTAATATAGAAGTAATAAGTACAGTGTTTTGATCTATTTAATTTTGTTATTTATCTATTTCATTGTTGTAAATGCCCAATTTGAGAATTTATTTGTTGATTTTTGGCAAATTGAATAACTTCTTGTAAAATTTACTATTATCCAGAAAATTTTCAACATGTGTATTAGAGGTATTTTTTGACAGTTTTTATGCTTCAATATATTTTATAACTGTACCAATGCCTTATAATCGAGATTTGTACTTTACGATAAGTAATGCTAATGCATGTTTGCAGCCACCTGTAGGCACAATATCAAAGATTATTATTGCTTATAACATCAACCTACTTAAATTTAATAGGAGTATAAATTACCTGCAGAAGCTGCACAGTCATGGCATTGAACATCCTGAATTATTCTTGACTTTTCATTAATAGTTAACTAACTGAATAAGCTTTACTCCGAACTCGGTGTTCTGGACATACCCGTCCTTTTACAATACAAATATTATTTTTACGAATTTTTTAACATAACCTATAGCTTTGTCGCCGTAACTCTGACGCGATGCTTTACAATTTATGAAATAAATAATTATTTTTACCACACATAGCTAATCGGAACCAACCAAACGACTCGTTTTTTGCAATACATTTTCAATATTATTGTCTAGACACAAGTAATAGCCGTAAACGCTGTACTGTTATTAAATAGCTATTAACATTATGACGTCACAAATATGGTGACCAATCATGGCGAGTTTATAGTCACGTGATCTTTTTTAAAATTTTTATCAATTTTTAATTGTTTATAATTAATTGAAAAATTATTATTTTAAGTTTTTTGTATTACAATATTATTAATAATAAAGTTTAAAAAAAAAAACAATATTAATTTTTTTTCAAAAGCCCAATTAACTCTATAACAATATATAATATTATAAAGTTCTAAACATGCCGTGTCTGTCCATTAAATCTGTTTAAAAAAAACATTGGAATAGACTAATATACATGATGGAGAACACGATGCAATTTTTTTAGATTTTTTGTCTGTGTTCGGGTTTCACGTACAAAGTACTAAGCCGGTTTCGATACGGTTTTCACTGATCTACATACAGAAGAAGAGACACTTGAGTCAATAGAGAATAGAGCTAGGAAACTGATAGGCAATAACAGACTATTCGACGAGAGGCTTCAGAGCCTAAGTCATCGACGTAGGGTCGCTAGTTTGTCGGTTTTCTATAGGATACACTTCGGGGAGTGTGCCTCGGAATTGCATGAGCTGGTTTCTCCCTCACCATTCTACCACCGGACAAGCAGACGTACGCACTTACGCCACCGATACATGGTGGAAATACCAACGAAGCGGACGAAACGCTATGCTTCCACATTCATCATACGCACCGATGAAGAATGGAACTCTTTACCGTCGTCTGTTTTTCCCGAAAAATACAATCTAGGTGACTTTAAGTCTCGCGTGACCAGGTATCTTCTAGGTAAGCGTGCTCCACCTGAGACTGCATTTCCGCCTCACATCAGGCGCAATGATGGCCAAACGCGAACCTATTCATTATAAAAAAAATACAGCAAATTCTGAGCCTTAAAATCTGCGCTACTTTTTATCCTGGGAATCCCGCGGGATTTTTTCCTTGTAATGTTTTAAAATGGCTAGGTTGAAAAAAATCGAATCCTAATGCATTTTTTTCCACTGATCGATAGCAATCCTGCGGAAGATTTTCCGAAAGGGGTTTAAAGTTGTTCGGTTGCATCAAAATTGGCTCATTCCAACACAATTTTCACTAACGAAACGAAGCTTACATTCTTTTTTGCTGCAGTACTTTGTGTCGGGATTCCCGCGGGAATTTCAAGTCAAGCGTGGACGATGTTGCAGACATATCCTAGTATTAAATAATCGAATTAGTAGGTAAATGTGGTTAGGTATAAATAATAATAGTTTCCAGTGGACCCATTCATATTAACCACACAGATGCAAACTGCGTGTGTACTACATAAGTTTAAGCACACAAGCTTTAAAAGAATGCTCAACTTCTAAGGCGGCTTGGCATGTTGGACACATCGGTTATTTCGATGTGTAGGTTGCATCACGATGTTTTCCTTTAGCGTTATTAGCACGTGGTAAATGTAACAATATGCACATTAGGTCATAAACTGCCTAAGTGGTGCATGCGTTCCGGCCAGGATCGAATCCGCGTCCTTTGAGTTTGGGACGCCTGCGCTAGCCGTTACGCTACCACGACTTTGTTACGTTACGATGACTACGTTGTTCACGTAGTATACTTCTGTTAGTTCGTTTGAGATGTACATCTGTCATTTGCAAAACATACAAAAGCTCCAATCGACTAAAGTTCTTATTCTTATAAATATTACAATTGATTCCATGAAAATTACGCATCTCCCACATTCGCGTTTTTGCCGCGGTTCTGCGTAATCACGTGTAAGCGGTATTTTGTAGCGAGTCGGACAATTAGTGATATCGCACATGCGTATCGCTACATTCGCAACACCATTATGAAATTACGGTATTCAGCGTAACAGATTACCGTAAATTCGTTTTAGGGCAATTAAGTTTATCAAAATTTTTTTACGAAGACTAAAATTTTTGTACTAATTAATAACGACATTGCCCAATTTTTGTTATGAGGCCCTTGAATATAATTCCCGACTAGTTAATAAATTACAAAAGAATTCTATAATCTCTAACAATAAGAACATAGAATGTCATAGAATATACATAATTTGTATCTTGATATATAAAAATGAATGTTGGTCCTTTATAAGATCGTAAACTATATATCCGATTTTAATGAAATTTTGTGTGTGTATTTGAGTGGGTCCCGGGATGGTTTACAGCCACAATTGGAACCGGTAGGTGGCGATGAGATCGGGTTCTAGAATCCTCCTAATCACCTGGACCGATATTGGTGATTTTGCTTCTGTGTGTTTGAGTGGGTTCCTGGATGGTTTAAATTCACAGTTAAAACCAGTAGGTGGCGCTGAGATCGGGTTCTAGAATCCTCCTAATCACCGGGAGCGATTTTGGTGATTTTGTTTTTGTATGTTTGAGTGGGTTCCCATATGATTCAGATTCGCAATTAGAACCGGTAGGTGGCGCTGAGATCGGTTTCTAGAATCTTCCTCATCACCTAGACCGATTTTGGTGATTATGTTTTTGTGTCATGGAACAAAGTCTTTTAGGAATTCAGAAAATAGGCGGTACGAAGTTCGCCGGATCAGCTAGTACCTAATAAAAAGTAAACGCTATTTTAATTTTATTAAAACAATATAAATTTAATTCTTACTAGTCGCTGTTCTAAGGTCGTGTGTGATAAATTATTTTAAAAAAATCGTCTTTATTAGATAGACAATTTAGTTTTGGCATAATTATTCACATACTTTTGGTAGTTTCGATGGTATCTATATTGAACGGCGCTGCAGGATGCATAACCTGTGGAAAACATTCAAAATATGTACGAATTTATGTGTAATATCGTTTGATGGCATTATTATCTAAATAATTACGGTTGTTATTATATCTATCTATCTTTTTCTTATCTACATAAATATCCTCAGTTAATTACAATAGTAAAACTACAGTTATATTTTGTATATTTAGTATATTTTGGTGTACAATAAACTGTTATCTCTCTTTTATTTCTACATATTACCCGCCAGCGTGTTTGGAATCGTGTCTGGTTCCATCTAATATGATCCAAAATCTTTAAGTATAATCATAATATGTACCTTTGTATACCTGTATTAAATATTACTTTTTAAGGCCCTTTTAACAAGTTACAGGTAAATACTAGTTTTTGTTTATATTCTTACCTTTACTTTTTAATAATTTACGGTTTATTTTATATCTGTCATATATTGGGTCCCATGCGATGTAAGTACTAACATACATAAATACATAAATAAGGGTCGACGAGGTATAAATAAATAAATACAAATGCAGGCTACTGGCGCCACGATCGCCGCCGCGAGCGCTCCTCTTATTGCCCAATATGTGGACAGCGATAATTGTGGAGTCGTGTTGGTATCATTTTACTGATAGTTGGTTACTAACTAAATTAAAACCTGTTTTTAAATACTCTCACGTTCTTTTATATTACTAAAGAGCTCATTATATAAGTCGTCTAGAATTTTCTAGGTTATCGACTTTCTGTCTTTTAAATCTGTTTATTTTATTTATCATTAAAAGTTATATATTTACCGACAGTAAATAATGTTACTAAATATCTGTTTCAGAAAAGCAAAATAATTATCAATAGTGTAAGTACATTATGTAAGCAACATTTATTTCTTTGTTTTCTTTAAAATCTGTCGTCGAAAAAGTTGTTGTTTTTGAGAAAGTGAACTATTTTAATATTATGTATTTATGAATAGAATTTCTTGACAGTAGATAAATATTTCAGAATTTTACGAAATATTTCTCTCGTTTCTCAGATAATAAAGAACACACATTTATCCAACTATACTAATTTAGACATTAAAAAATTATTTTATAATAAACTTAAAAGTATGCTTGCGTTGATATAAGTTCAAGAAAAATATATTTTTTATTACATAATATAATATACATAATTTTAAGTACACGACAGTATCAAAAATTATATAGCAAATATAATTTAATAATTGTTATATACGTATACTAGTATGTGGGCAAAACATGTGTACACTAACGCTTATAACTACCAACTTTATAACCATGTTTTAATCACAAAATTTGATTTGATTTTGATTTAACAATATTAAATATGTTGCACTAATATTAAAATGGGCATTAAGGTATCGTATGTCCGTTGTATATTACCCTTAACACAAGCATAACTTGTGTAATATAAAATATAAAACATTTACAATGTGTCTGGTTGTCTGCCGATTGTATGCCAGTCTGCCGAATTTATAACGTCTTGAAATTATAACTCAATAATTTATAACTACTTTAACAAATAAGTATATTTGTAAAGTAGTCTCCACACCATTGCCGCAGTCGCGAGAAGGCTTATCCGATTTATAAACGCAATATTGTATTTGTATAAAAACAATGGGCTTATTATAGGTTCTGCTCTCTCTCGGTCGTGTTCGTTCGCTATGCTTTATGGCGTTTTTCTTTTATTTCGACGTAACGACTAGTCGGAAAAAGCCAGTTTCGGTTTTGTATCTACACATGTTTCATAATATTTATTAATATTTAGGGAATAGATTGTAATATAATCTAACTGGCAAAGTGCCTGCATGGCCTTTCCCAGGATATGGTTCTGTAGATTTGAAGAACGAGTCCTGAGTAAGTCTTTTTCTTCTTCAGCCAATATCAGTCAGTACGTGCCATATATCCCGGTGTCCCGTCTGCCTCGTCGAGCCCCTGCCGGCGATCTTACGCAGGTCGTCAGTCCACTGCGCTGGGGGGAGTCCTACGCTACGTTTGGCGAGACGTGGTCTGCACTCCAGGACTCGTTTGCTCCATCGGCCGTCGGTCCTGCGACAGACGTGACCGGCCCACTGCTACTTCAACTTACTAATTTTGCGAGCTATGTCGGTTACCTTCGTTCTCTTACGGATGTCCTCATTTCTGATTTTATTACTTCAAATTGGATTGGTCTTACTTCTATGTTTGGCTGGGCAGTTTTATAGAATATATTATATATGGAATTAGTTTCTTGGTTATTGTAGTAAATTGAACAAGCAACTAATTTCGTTATTATATGAGTAACATAGCGTTACTACCTAGCGTTTTTTACGCGGCATAGCTGCGGAAAAAAATCTAGTATAACATATAATATTAAATGTCTACAATTTCCATGAATTTTTAAATGGACATATTACGTTGTGTGAATTTTGACGCCAAATAGGTAAAACATGTGAAACTCATTAATATGTTATCTTCATGAATGTTCCATGTTTTAACAAATAAATTTAATTGAAATAGAAATAAGTAAAGTTCTTAATTGAACGTAGCCCATATTTCAAAATTTACTCAACCTCTTGACGACACCATTTTTTGTGTTTTATTATAAGCTCTACTATCTCGAATTTGTTCATTGTTTTGTACAATTTTTTTTATTGCGAAGCTGGCGACCAGGCAGACGTCCAATCCAATTGAAAATAAATCATTATCTATAGCTTTTTCAATTTTTATTTTTGTGCATTTTTACCACTTCCATTGGTCAAGAAAGAGGACACTCTTGATCTAGGTTACTACTGGTTCTATATAACAAAAAATCTTAAAATCTACATACTAGGCTATAATAAAAATAAATTAATACGCTATAAAAATAATATTTTTTGCGGTTTTTGCGGTATACGTATCGGTGGCGAGTAAAATCATAATGTTTTTAATATTAATTTTTATTTAACTCAATAGGTAGTGACATATTCTCAAAGACACTATTTTAAAGTGGTTCCGATATTGTGTTTATTTACTCGGTCACTTTTGTACGACACTTGTACCTTTTGATTTCGGGGTTTAACATATACATACGACATATTAAAATAATTCTTTACAGAAACCCATACTGAGCTAGCCATTTTTACATCAATAAATCAACCCTTTTTGTTTTAAAAGTACACCACTTAACCCTACCGCGACAACCCTTCATCCATAATTCTACAATCCCCGCGGGCGTTAATGTCACGCCTCCACTACCTAGTTTAAACAACAAAACTTACTTCCGAATAAGAACACAGAAAAATCAACTTTAAGTCCTGGAGTCAAACTTTAAAATCGCGTGATAAAAATCAAGAGAAGAACGGGGTAATATCGCACACATGAATTTAAAGAATAAGTCTTCAGGTGATTACACCAATATATGAATGCATTTTTCAGTTCTTTATTGTATAGATACAAGGTTCAAAATTGTCTGTTCTTTTACAATTTAACTTTGTTACATCGTAGGTGACAATGGTGACGCCATGTTGGTTTAGTGGGAAAGGGGGGTCGTATAGGGTGACTAATAAGCAGTTTATTCGACTTTAATTGGTTCGCAACGACGAAAACTGCTACCATAAATACCGAGTGCGGTATCACAGATCGATATGCATTGTTTTATTAAAGAACTTAGAAGTTCGTCAGGTTTTGGCCTCTGAAATATTCAGGAAGTTTTATTGTGACATGTAATTAGAGAGGTACGAGTCAGATAATAAATAATAAACTTACTTATACACTTATGTTTTTGACATATGAATTTCCAATAGTTTTCTTCGAACTTCGAAATTATACAGTGTGATTAGCTGTGACTCGAATAGTTGAACTTCATCCGCATTTGTTATTTTAATCTATATATATAAAAGAAAGACGTATTAGTTACACTATTTATAACTCAAGAACGGCGGTACCGATTTGACTGAAAATTGGTGGGGAGGTAGCTTAGGAGAGAACCAGGAGAACGGACATAGGATAATTTTTATCCCGTCGGAACCGGGAGGTGGCGCTTAGATCGGGTTCTAGACTCCTAATCACCTGGAGCGATTTTGGTGATTTTGTTTTTGTGTGTTTGAGTGGGTCTCCGGATGATTTAAATCCACAATTGGAACCGGTAGGTGGCGCTGGGATCGGATCCTATATTTTTATTTTTTCAGAGCAGGACAACGTCTGTCGGGGCCACTAGTTTCTGAATAAAGTAGAAACGCAAGCATTATGCTGAAACATGCAGTAGGTAGATATCTCTTTACTTTTTAACAAACGTCTTAATATGAATTGTCATATCCCTAACATCAAAAATTGTAGGTTGCCCATATAAATTTTCACATCTAAGTCAAAAGGTAGCTTAAGCCCTTCCCAGGATACAATTTGTCTCCTTTCCAAAGTTCCTACTTCTCAACCCAATGACAAGTAACTCCGTAAGTATACCCATAAATAACTGTACTAAACAATGACAGTCGTCCAGTAAAAATACCTTAAATTGTATAAACCCCGAAATACTTCACTATAGGAGCTGGCATAATCGCTATCCACTTTTTTAGTCTTCACGCACGATGAAACCTTCATACTTCGATAGTTTATAACTAAATTCATTTTTTTTAATGAAATATATATAAATAGGTAACCCAATATTTTTCATTTATTTATTTATAGATGTATTTTATACTTGGCTATTGTTCATGCTATCACGACAACGATGGATGTTAGAGTCTCTAGTTCAAATAAGCCATCGAATCGAATTAGAATAGTTAACTTTCGACTATTTTGATAGTCTGTGTAAATCTTGATGTAAACGAGAATAATTTAATATGAATTTTAGAGACTACAAATATTTAACCTATCTCTGTCGAATGGATCTTGATTTGCACTGGCATGGTTTTATTTGTGAAAGTTACATATTTGAGGCCTCGGTCGCGTTGCTACAAATGTCTTGTACAGATATTGGGTAAAATTCTGACCATTAATTGACAGAACTAACCTCTGAAGATACTACTACTAAACAACTACTAAATATTAGTAATTTAGATGAAGAGGGTACATATTAACACAAAAAATAATTTTTCGGTTTAAAGTGGTCGGTTCGACATGTGTTTACATTTTTATAAGCACTTCGTTAAACTTGTGCATATATATAAACTTACTGTTACTACGACTTGCTTAGTCATAAAATTACAGGACCATTTTAATTGGAGCTATTAAAAGTCTTTATTGGAATCGTATTTTTATACCAACATTTTATCTTTTGACAATAAATAATATCCAGACAAGCGATATATTACAATTCACGTACAATGAAACTTCATATTTCTATTTTCCCCAAAAATATAATAATTTGAAAATCTCAACGACTCCAACAAAAACGTCAAACGGTCAAACAAAGGAGAACAAAGAATTATTGACATAAAGCATGAGGTATTTTTCGAGTGCTAATTTGGACCACTCGTACGGGTTAGCACTTGAGGCAATCGTGACGAGGACTGCTATATTAGGCAGGGCTAGGGCTCCACCTCCGTCCGCACGAGTGAACAGTCTCCATGACACCTTCGCAACTACGACACGGGGTGTTACTATTTGCTTCCAATCAGGTATTATAAGCTACGTGTAGCTTTGACGTTCTTTCGGGCACCTTAGATCAATACATTTGTTGGTAACGTGAAACTACGTAAATAATAAATAAAACCAACTATTATTAATCACTAAGAGGAATTTAGTCCACTGAGTAATGCGATTGACTTTGGAGAATCGTTTAGTTAAATTTACACGTGTCTAGATATGCTGGTAGTTGTAAGAAATAGTATAAAGTTCCACTTTATGTTGTTACTTGCCATGTTCATCTCATTAGCTAGGCGAATTCCGATTGAGGACTATAGGACAAGCGCAGAAGTTTTGTGGGATAACTTACAGCCCGTGTTTGGAATTCGCCAGGTCGGGGGTGCACTAGCACGCCTAGACAGAATTAGAGATACTATTGCCACTCCCCAGTTAGGGCTACCCACTAAAACCTCTGGGTGTTCCGTCCTCAGCTTTATGTCACGTCTACGGGAAAGCGGAAACTATCCCAACTCCGTGTGCCCTAGCAAGGGGGGACCTCAAAGGCCACATCCACTGCCGGGGGACTATTTTTACCCCCCGGCATCTTCCAGTTCTTGTCTCTGCGATTTGTAACTCGCCCCATGGGTGGAGAAGTGAGCGCGTGCGGAACACATCGTATCCACATGTCGACGCAATAACGGCGGTTGATAATTCTATTCCCCAAGAGATGCTTACGGCTACCGAAGATTGCAACCCACCCTCCGGCGCCGGCGCATCCTCTTTTGACAGGAGAGAAACAAGGAAGTCCGCTCAAGCTCCCACTCCGTCTCCTTCGCAAGCATGACACGCTTGCAGAAGGAGGAGATGGCGCCCTTTCTGGGTTTGCTTCCAACCATGGTGCAAACCACAGCCGGGAGCGACCTCTTCAGGCCCTCTGACAACATCGGAGAACTATCATGATTGTGACGTTTCATTATTAATATTTGAAATAATATCGGCAAACAAACATATATGTTATAAATCCCCAAGTTGAGCAAGTTACGGACCACTCTGGGGCCGATTCCAGACGCCTAGACCGTAGTAAATAAGCTTGGAATTAAACCCAAAATACTTCAAAGCATATAAGTTAATAACTGAGTGGTCTAGGCCTTTGTTGGCCTATCTCCTCGGAACGTAGAAGCTCCGGGAACGATTCGTGGAAAGGCTTTCATAAATGAACTTTCCGTTCTTTATCTACTATGGTCTAGGTGTCTGGGATCGGCCCCATATTGGTCTGTTGTATATTATTCATAATACAAGCGTAACTATATTTTTACAGACCAAATAATTCAAAAATTAAAAGCAAGTTATTAATTGTTTTAATTTTTGACTGATTTGGTCGAGAAATATAGGTATCTATCTACAAATATATTCTTTACTAAATTGTGTATTGAAATCGTGTTTCTAATTTGAGAGAGCATTGAAGATTTTTGGCAAACAATTTTATTACACAGGAAATTAAATTAGGAATAGATTTAATGGCTTTATATCCTAGTGTAGGCTTAATCAACGATTTATTAACCACTTAAGGTGAGTAGATTAATTAAGTCTTCTAATAGGATAGCTTAATTTGTATTTGATATATTCGTGTAACATGTTCAAATTTTGTATTTGAGCAAAGACTTTTATAACCTATTATTTTTGGTATTAATTATTTTAACTTTTCATGTTTTTCATATTTAAAGGTAGATAGGAACGCATATGGTCTCAGTTCTATGTCTATGAGTTAATATATGAAAAAAGTATTTTTTGTTGTTATAAACAATGCTGTGAACTCATGCAGATTTATCTTTATATACTAAGTAAAAGTAAATAATAAAAGTAAATACAATTAAAAACTAAAAATAAACTAAGTTATAAATATTACAAGCTATTATAGACTGTGTAACAAATCACTGCCAGATGGGAGCATGCCCAGAAGGCTGACTGCATTGCCGCGCTGTATGGCGATGCTTATTTGTTGGGTGAAATATAAGCCAGCCTTCTAATCACGGGTGTCATCAAAGAGTTTCTTGCAAATCTCTTTGAAGAAACTCTTTACCGATGGACCCCACGGACCTAATGTTTCAACTCCAAGAGCTAATTCCAAAAAAGCAAATTAAATTATGTGGTTAAAAAGGTGCTAGTGCAAGAATAAATAGTGCGCCGAGAGCACCCTCAGATATGAAGAATAAAGCTCAAGAACCCGATGAGGTAGCTTTGTGAATAATAGATACACTACCGTTTCATTCCAATGACGTAGGTTTGAATCCTTTTAATATATCACATCAGTAATTTTTCTGGCTTAATATTCATTAATGTGTAAAACTCGCCAATCTGGTTCCAGCAAACACAGCTGGTTTGCTCCCGGTTTCTTTAGATGTAGAAAATACATTTACTCATCAAAAAATGCCGATGTCAATCGAGTTTTCATAGTAGCGTTTTCAAGAAAGGGTCAGCGTTGGAGGCTAAGATTGGGGTGGTGGTGGGATGAGTGGGGAGAGAACAGTGAGTGCCTCGGACACTTGAGGGGTGAACTGCGATCCGAGTACCCGACATTGGCTTTTGACAGTCCGCATTGCTATACAGCCTTGGGAATGCCAGCATTACATTTCTCAGATCGTTCACCTTCCTAAGTATAGCCAGTACTCCGCATTGTGGAAATTCTGCTTAGTTAGTGGTAAGTTGTTGGCGGCATAGCTATGATGTGCTGAAGAAATCGCATCCTAAGAGTCAGAAAAGTTGTCAAACAAATCCGAGAGAAATTTGCTACGACTACCTATACCTCATATATCCCAAGATCCTAGAGCGATCAGCCATAACTTATTTTCACATAGATGAAATCTTAGTTACCTTAATAACATAATTAAAAATCAGACAGGTAAAAATAAGTAAAGTTCATTTATTTTATGATACTATTTTAAAATAATATTCTACAAAACATATATAAAAATCAGCCATCTAAATTTGAGTTAAGTAACTCTCATTTTAGTTACCTTTCTTAGTTAGTACCTGCCCAGGCGTCACAAGGCGAGCTCCACACGCACGTAGGTATTCAAAGAACATTAGACGCTACTGAAAATCTAAGGTTTCATCTATGTGAAAATAAGGTACGTCTGATCGCTCTGGGATCTTATTCTAATAGGTATGGTTGTGACCAGTTGGAATAATCACATTTAATTATATGTACTGTGTTTGAGAACAAATTAACAATACATTGCAATATTTATGATACATGCTGAATATGTTAGGGTTTCTTCAAAGAAATTCTGAAGAAACTCTTTGATGACACCTGTGATCAGAAGGCTGGTTCGTATTTCGCGGAACGGATCATTGCCATACAATATGGCAATGTCGCCAACCTTCTGGGCACGCTCCCTCTGGCAGCGGTTTGTTATATTAACATACAACATCGTTTATATTAATTTATTTATAACTTAGTTATTTTTTTAGTTATTACAATATTATAGTAATTTTGTATTTTATAATAATTAATCAATAAAACAGTTTAATATATTAGAAAACTAAATTGATAACATGATATTTCAAATATACACCAGAGTAGACCTAAACGAACATTCGCTGTTTGAGACAAAATTAAATAAGGAGAATGAAAATAATGATGATATTACACGAGTCAACCAAATTCAATTAGTTTGGTTGAAAGTCACAAAGGAAACTGAAAGGACACGATAGTATTCAATGTCATTTAATTGTATCAAGTTTATGTTTACATGGATCACTTTAGTTGATTCATCTAAATTTGAATAGAGAAATGAACCGTCTGCTATCGACTTAAGCTGTTTTTCTTGTAGATAATACTGTTACATGCCGTCAAGGATAAACGCACAGCTGCCTGTTGTAAAGCGCAGTTTATCGCCTTCCCGGATTTAAGAATTCTTTTGTTTACTTTGTGTTTAGAATTTGTAATTAAGAAAAACATGTCATTGTTTTTCTACTTGCTTTATGGCCGTCATTAGTGTCGAACTAATCCTTATTGTTATTGTTTTCGACTTTATTGGCCGTTTGCAGTCGTGCAAATTACATTTTCTTGGAAGAATCCAGCCCACGCAATCGATTGTGTATTGTACAGTGTACTATAAAACAATGCCTGAGACGAATAAGACAGACATTCGACAAGCGATATAGTGACGGAATTTGCGCGTGTTATTGAATCGTGCAGTTTTGTACTGGCTGTGTCGAGTTATATTTGTACCTGCTTTATACATGTTTGTACAGTTCTAATAAATTCTATAGTAGTTCCAACGGCATTTTTAATTCGAGTCCTGTAGCTCGTAACAATACTTAAGCGAAGTCGCCTATAGCTGTGGTTCTCTATACGTGTACTTTCAACCTTCGAAATATATTAGTTCAATTAGAAAGGCTAAATATGGAGGATGCGATTATCTCAGCCATTTGACGATGGGTGGTCCGTTTTAAGTAGGAAGCGATCGGGTCAATTAGTAGTTGACTGCAACAATTAACGGGTCAGAAGTATGCGGAGCTGGTCGCTTATGTTCTTTGATGGCCATTTGCAACTCTACGGCAACATAAAGTCACGTTGTAGAAAAACAAAATAAATATAATAGAATAGAAAACACTTTATTGTTCACCACATACACATAAAATAAACAATTTACAGTAGTCACATTAAACAGTAAAAGTAGGAGCAATTGGCGACCTTATCGCTTTAGAGCGATCTCTTCCAGACAACCCGGACTATGGATTTTATGAAGGGGAAAAAATTCGCAAGTGTATGACGGTAGTGTGCAAATTATATACACATATAAATAGGATATATAAATATCACACAATACATATACCTAAAATGAATAAAAAATAGAGAGTAAACAATAACACAAATTAATATTATATATATACTAATATATGCATCATTAATATGTGTATAGCAACAGCAATAGCTATACAATATTAATAATAGTATTAATACACAATATATTAATATTATATATACCTACTATAATATACATAATATTAATATACAAATACACTAATAAATAAACGTACATTTAACATTTAATAAAATGAGATATCTGGAGGTGGGCTCCTATAAAAAATCCCATCTTATTCTGTTTGATAACTAATTTTATTATGCCTAAGGTGATCTAATAGGAATAACTGCGACAGTACACACATCTTGGAAAATTATTATATTTATTATTTACTCAATGATGAAGCATGTGCTCAAAGACATGAAAGCTTATTCTTGTTGAAAATCCAGGAGTGGAATTTAGTGACTATTTGATTAGGTCTCAAATCATTATGTCTTATCAATATATATATACGTGAACCAAAAACTTGTACTCCTTTTGACGAAATTTGCGCGGACGGAGGAGTATGAAATATCGCATGCGGAACCCTAATATTTTTTTCAAATTATGCATAATAAAAAACATATAGGGCCGCTTGCATAAGGTTGATTAAATTTATTTAAGAAACACAAAACGTATTTAACACCCGTAAATACAATTAGTGTCTTGTACAACGCAAAATTTGCCGCTAAATATGTTTAAAGAACTGTCAGTACGTTTTGTATAAAACGTATTTAGGCAGTTTAATATGAGTAACCAATTTTATTTAAAGGCGATCGTTATGCAAGCGGCCCTAAATCAATAAAAAACATTAAACAAACTACGATGTATTTGACACACACACGCATATATACTCTTTCGTTTATTGTTAAAGTCAAATTAACAGTTTAGCCTTGGCGAAATTGGTCATTATAGAAGTCTTTGGCAACAAAACCTTAAAAATGTTCAAACTTATAATTTAAATTAATTACGGTCGAATTTCATCCACTACTAGAAGTTGCCTACTTCTAGTTAAATATAAATATATCAAAATGCGAGAGAAGGATACTCTTTCGTAGGTACAATGTAGTTATGTACTCATTCAAGAAATTTTCAGAGTTACATTTCTTATTAGACAATTGTTTTTTCGAAAATGAAGGATATCCTGTGAATGAATGACCTACTCAACATTGCCAATAGGAACAAGATAAGAAAAGCCGAGGATCGGAATATGAACTACAAATATCAGCAGATCTACATCCGGCAGTGGATTATGGTTGCCTGACAACGATTGTAATCGATCTTCAAAGTGAGTAGACTAGATAGATACTCTATCATATCTCCTTTTAGTTTTTTTAAATTTGACTCCACATCATAAAACTGGGCCGGTTTCCTTTAATAGAATTAACAAAGAATTAAAAAACAGCCATATCTGTTTCATAACTGATCACTTCTAATTTTCGACAACCAAGATCAAGAGTTACGAAAAAAATGCGTTTTTACGTTAATTTAAGACTTATCACAGTGGGTTAAGGTATTAAATTCTTCGTTTCCTGGACCCAAACTGTCCCAAAATCAACAGGCGTAAATGTAAAGGTAGCCAAGAACACGGTATAAGGAGAAAGGATCTATGTTAGTTTACAGATGAGTAGTTAATCGGATAATCTACATGATGGCGGGACGGCGGCAAGTGATTTATACAAGGTGCGCAGGCGCCGCCGAATGTCGGCCGGCCCTTAGCCAGCCTTTCTCAAACTTTTTGGGGAATCTTTTCATATTGCTATTGATACGAGTTTAGCCGTACTCGAATTAAAATATCGTTGGAATTATTATAGAGTTTATTACAACTATACAGACACAGGTACAAATATAACCGACCACAACAAATCCAAACGTAATGCAGAAGGTCGTAATACAATAAAATGCGCAAAGTCCGTCACTATTAGATTCTCGTTATGTAGTCTCGCCTTGATCGTGGTTCTCGCTCGACTGCCCCTCCTTCAATCAGGCCATAGTTTTATACAGCATAAATGCAATGTGCCCGTATCGTAGTCGACATAATCCGAAACACCTGGCTAATGAGTCGGCCGCAAGCGGCAATAAATGAGTACAGTAAAGCAATGGGCTGTTCTCTAGAAACGTATGACAATAAATAAGTAAACAAAAGAAGACGATCATAAAAGAATTACAATTAGTTCAAATTCCGTCAGGTAATAAAATGTGTTTTGTTTCAGATATGCAGGTGGATTTTGTTTTTGTCGGGACCTGAGTTGTAACACTATTAATGTATAAATACAAGAACACTTGAAGAAAAGCAGAATTGTGAATCTATGATCGTATAATATTCGTTCCATTAATAGGTTGCATCTAAAAATATTAGTTAT
The DNA here is from genome assembly GCA_949752895.1 of Dendrolimus pini. Taxonomy (NCBI): domain Eukaryota; kingdom Metazoa; phylum Arthropoda; class Insecta; order Lepidoptera; family Lasiocampidae; genus Dendrolimus; species Dendrolimus pini. Next base: position 7,696,147 of record OX457143.1, read on the forward strand.
TTGAAGTTATTTCATTGCAATTACTAATTAGTTTACGTTTTTATTTTTGTACCTTTTTTAATTAACATGACTAATTCTACTATTAAATTTAAAATACAAAAATGAGGTGTTTTTGACTGCTTAAAGCAGTAAATTTCAATTACATTTGTTTTAATTTCAAACTCAGATTTAGAATTTTGAATTAAATATTTTTGCCAGGTGGTAGGGTATTTGCTCGACTGGATGGCGACCACTCCTGGTCTAGAGTATGCCGCCATAACAACCTTGTGATGTGTTCCGATATAGGCGATGGTAACCGCTTTCCATCAAGTGGGCCGGCGGCCTGTCAGCTGAACTCCTACAATATAAAAAAAATGTTAAGAATACCTAATCATGTCTATTACGAATTGAATTTTAAATCAAAACAAAGAAATTTCATTTGGGTTTGAATTAAAGAAGGTTTTTCTGTAATACTGTCTAAATGTTTCTGATTTCACAAGCTATAAATTGTGTGATTTTATTGAATTATTGTGATTATATGTATATTATACTAGATTACGTAGTATTTAGTCGTTTATATGCATTTGTAGATGGAAGGCGAATAAGAAATATTATTATAATCATTTATTAATTCACAATTCAACTTGAGGTTTTAATGGGTTTTTTCTAATGGTAGAATTTGAGCCTATCAGGTATAAAACTAATATTATAAAGTTGCAAAAAAAATATGTATAAAAATGTAAGTAAAAACCAAACATACAGATTTATAATAGTAGTACACATTATAAATGGCGAATAACAAATTAAGGTTGAAAATGTTTACACAAAACTTTGAGAGTCGTACTCTTAAAAACAAGATCAAAACGAGATAGTCGCGACATCAATTCGGCCGAATGATTTTAGTAACAAAAACAAACGAACAATATCAAAGAAAAGACAATACAGAATAAGAAAAATCAACAGAAATTCCTAACCTACGAATAAAATAATGTTCAACGAATTCATTAGACGTCCCACCGACGAATTTGTCATTGGAATCTCTGAATGCATGGCAGCCCGTTGTTCAGGTTGATCGAAGTATTTCGTCAGTCGTTCTTAAAACATCAAAAATGTTAAGGGATTCGTAAGCAGTCGGAGAGTTTCAGATAGGCCGATCGAATAGTACATATGTTAAAATATTTAAGTATTGATTTTTGAAGTTTATTAGATACTAGCTGACCCAGCGAACTTCGTACCGCCATATTTTCTCAATTCCTAAAAGACTGTTTCATGACACAAAAACAAAATCAGTCCAGGTGATTATGAGGATTCTAGAGCCCGATCTCAGCACCACCTACCGTTTCCAATTGTGAATCTAAACCATCCGGGAACCCACTCAAACACACAAAAACAAAATCATCAAAATCGGTCCAAGTGATTAGAAGGATTCTTGAACCCGATCTCAGCGCCATATACCGGTTCCAATTGTGAATCTATACTATCCCGGGACCCACTCAAACATACACACAAAATATCATCAAAATCGGTAAAGTCGTTCTCAAGTTATGCGCGTATATACATTTCTATGATTCATTTTTATATTTAAAAAATGTATACGCTACTATGTTTTAATATACTCACTGGGTAAATGATTAGACTCGCCGATAGCTTGTTTGCAAATTGATTTGAAGAGAGTGAATACAGTTTTCTATCCACGTTGGCGCCACTCGGAGACGTGTTGAAATGTCGATTTGATTCATACTCACGTCACTCAGGCTGCGCAAATACAGAGCATTTGCAAATCGCGGGAATTTGAATACTAGCGTTTTATAGCAAACCCAGCACTCGCTCTTCCATCTATATATATGTATATATTCAAGAAAGTCGTGTTAATTACACTATTTATAACTCAAGAACGGCTGTACCGATTTGGCTGAAAATTGGTGGGGAGGTAGCATAGAACCAGGAGACGGACATAAGATACTTTTTATCGCGTTGAAGTCGGTAGGTTGCGCTGAGATCGGGTTCTAGAATCCTCCTAATCACCTGGCGCGATTTTGGTGATTTTGTTTTTGTGTTTGAGTGGGACCCCGGGTGATTTAAATCTACAATTGGAACCGGTACGTGGCGGTGGGATTGGGTCCTAGATTTTTATTTTTCAGAGCAGGACAACGTCTGCCGGGCCGCTAGTACTGATATAAAACTAATATTAATATCCTAAGCTTTGTCATACAAAGTAGGTGCATACCATACAGGTAAAGTTGCGTCGAGACGTTTTTGCTTTTGTTTACTACAAAAGCAATATTAATATTTGTATATTTACAGGACTTCCAAACATGAAATTTAAATTTCCTTGAAATTTAGTATCAAAAATTATATTTAATATTAATATTTTTCATTTTTATATCGCTTAATATTTTAGTTTCATATTATTTATTTATGTGCTGACTGACAGTTCACTACTACAAACGCAAAAACGTCTAGAAATCATTAACTAATTTATCTGTACTGTTCTTGACAATTGATATAATATTGTAAAATACAACAAGCAACGAAATGCGCGATTGAAAGTGGTTCAAATACATTATTTGAACAATTTTCTTGTCAATCATGACACATTCGACTGTAAAGCCGACATTATTCAGCGTACATTTCTATTTACAGTTTGGATGGATCACCTAAAGTACCTAATTTCTATAAAAAAACGAATGGCAACGGATAAGTGGAAAAATGAATCGCAACGGACAAGTGACAAAACGAATCGCAACAAAATTTTAACTTGAAGTGTTAAAAGGCTCTTTATTTGTATCTTGGTATCAAACCTTATCAAAATAAATTACTTCATATTCAAGACTGCTTCAATACCTTTATATAACTTTTTGAATTATTCAATTTCGATATTCCATTCGACAGATATCACCAGTTTAAAAATGTAAGAATTAGACCATGTGACCGTGACACCTTTTCGTGAGCGAAACATCGTAAGACCCCTCTATATAGAAGTTTCACTTCAAAAATGAATCATTTTGTGCCATTGAATACTGCCGTGTTCTTTAAGGTGTGCACTTTTCAACCAAATTGGTTGATCCGTCTAATATTAGCAATACCGACTTCTTCCACCCTCACAAAAATTTGTTTATGAAATAATACCCCGTCACCCTTGTCCGCGACGACTTGTACATCAGTTATCTCGATGTGCAGAATGCATCACGATGTTTTCCTTCACCGTTGTTAGTACTTGGTAATTGTAATATACACATTAGGTCAGAAAACTAACTAAGTGGTGCATGCGTTCCGCCGGCCAGGATCGAACCCGCGCCCTTTGAGTTCGAGACGCTTGCGCTAGCTATTACGCTAACGTAAACTAGTATACCATAGTATAGTACGGTATAATATAAAAAGTTCTTTATAAGATATAAAAAATCTAATTTATTTGAAATACACCTGCCTGTAAGTTCGTCTACTTATACTTCCTTTAACCATCATCACGGCCGAGGAGCAACTTTCCTCACCCGCCATAATCAGACCTCGCACCAAAAAGAGACGGCATTGTCTCACAATATACAAGAAGGAATGAGACATAAAATCAAGCTATCACTGTTGTAAAACCGAACGAAGATGGTCTTATGAGAGTTATTACTCGAGTGAAAGGAACATAAGACGGTATGGGTGGCCAACCCCCCATGGTTGGTCGATGACCATAAAAATGAGTATAAAATTGAAACATCAATATAATAAGCAATCAACGAAGCTCAGACCGGACCTAATTATACAGGGCGAGCGTACATTATAAATTACTACAAGACTATGATACAGTATGATCCAAATATAATTATGTATTGTTTGATTCTCTATGATTCTTTTGGAAGTGAAAGGATTGTAATGTTTATTACAAAATTATAGGTTGTTATTGGAGTACGTTGTATTTGCGAAAGTTCTTGTAACGTTTTTAAGTCTATCTAGTCACGTTTTAGTTCCTAGCCATTTGGAATAATATTCAAATTTTAGATATACAATAATCAGTCTACCCGTTTATTTATTTCACAGTCATTTTATTTCTAAATAAGCCGTTTCTGTACATTCAGGCTATTTAAAAAAACAACTAGGATAGATTGTATAAACGGCGGACAATGCGAAGCAATTTTGATATCGTTGTGGTCTTTTTCATGTAAAAGATATTAAGAAAATGCAATAAATAGGTAGAAATAGATATATAATAAAAATGAAATAGATTATGAGATAGATAGATAGAAAAAAGGAACTCAATTCAAGTAAAGGAAAGTACTTAATAACTACACCATTATCGCAGGTGAAGCCAGATTTGTAAGAAATTTAAACTTTTATTTATTGATTTTTTATTGCATGAGTTCAGCAGACAGGCAGACGGATGGAAAGTGGTTACCATCGCCAATGGACGTTTGCAACACCAAAGGTGCTACAAATGCGCTGCTGCTCTGTGAAGGGATACGGAACATGGCCACTAATGACACACATTACACACAACTCAAGGTTGTTATGACGGCATTCTCTATTCTCTACAACGGGGTTGGTAGGCATTAAAGACTTAATACATCAGACGATGCTATATGGACCAAGTTCTTTTGCCTGCCATTGTCAAAAATTACATTACTGTTCTTAAGGGGGCCCATTCACGGTCCTGCGTTGCAGTCGGACTAGCAATCCGCCGAGTAATGCAGGACGGGAAATATTGTTGCTGACTGCATTGCATCCTGCAACACCGAAGAGAATACCTCTTAAGTCCTGCAAGCCACGTCCACATCAGAACTGCACTGCAGGATCATGCATGCACCTTACGAGTGGTTAAATTATAAATTTAAATTAGTTTAAACATTTGGTGTTGTCTGGAAGAGATGGCTTTTTAGCGATAAGACCGACCTTTGTTTAGAATTAAATATAGTTTCACGGTCTTATTCTTATTGGGTTATAATAAGTTTGGAGATTTTTAAAGAAGCCTACAGACTTACTCTAACTCAATATTAATAAGACCGTTAGTCTCTAAATTTATTTTTGTATTGGTGCACAATAAAGTGTTATCTATCGAACGATGTTTTTTTTTAAATTTTGCCCCGAGTGAACACACTCTATTCCAGCCAGTGCTGGCTGTCATAACCGGATAATGTGTATGATTAAATTTCGGCTCCCCGAGGCAGAGGTGCCGTGATATTCAGTTTGTTGGTTTTACAACCTTTGTTTTTTACTGTTCGGCCAATTTTGGGCCGAGGTGTGGACCGCGTTGTGTTAATGTGGATGCCATCGGTTATGATTGCGTACAAATATTTAATTTTTAATATCTCGTTATTACTTTTTAGTGTGTTAGAGGTACGCGTAAAAGCCTACGTGCGGGGCACTACAAATATTTTTTTGAAATATTTTAAGAGTCAGTTATTAAAGAGTTTTGGATTTTTGTGTTTTACCTTGCATTAAGGTCCAATACGCGGAGCCTATGTTTATTACAAGTATCTAAGATTTCATTAAAATCCATTTCGGCAAATATAATTAGCTATTTATATACGTTCCATACATATTCTTAACAATTAATGAGTGACATTTGGCATTTATTCTATTTAATAGGATTTTATAATAAAATAGCTCACTGTTAATGACACTATGTTTTATTTAAAATATTTATTGTGTAAGTTAAATTAAGGTCTCCTGGTTAATAATAAAAAGTTATCTATCTAATATTTTACAAGTGCCGTATTTGCAGAGCAAATAAGAAAAAGTAGAGTTTCGTGATTATCTAAAAGAGAATTCTACGTTAAGCAAAATAGATATCAAGTTGTAATAAATAAAGTTCGTTAAATTAAATGCCTTTCATTAATTGAAACAAAATGTTACAAAATTGACCAAATGCGTATCGGCTCTCGTAGAGTGAAGAGCTTCCTAAAGGTGATGAACGCCTAATGTTATTGTTACTTGGTTACAATTTATTTTTTTAATTATTTAGGTAGTTGAAAATATTTCATATTTCAAAAATTGATTAATACAACTTGTTTGAACTAATTGTCATTAAAGATATTTTTAAACTTTACCACCATAAGCTAGTAAATTACTAAATGTGAAAATAAACACATAATAAGAGTTGTATATGTAGGTATATAGTAAGTAAATGAAATAGTAGTAGAATAGTTCCTAAGTAAAAGTGTAATAATAGGATTAAGTTGTTCGAAAAATATAAGAAAAATAAAAAACAATCTCTGTCCCAACCAGACAGGAAAAGCGTATAAATAAATAAAAAACATTTACTAATAAAAAATACCTAGTTATAGTTTTATTGAGAACTTGTCATTTTTACAAAAATATTTTGTTTTAGTATTATAAAAACACCCATCCATGCTATCCTAACATTGTGGCAAAAACGTTTAGCAGTTACCACGATCTCACTCGATTCCCATAATTTAAGAGGTACTCGGTGATAATTACGTCAGACCTCATTTTAATGAGGCGATGATTTCAGATCTCTTCTCTATGAGCCCCATAGATAATGTTTTACGTCACGGAGTTTATGGCGGGAACTTTAAATTATGACGTTTAGCTGCACAGTTTTACTTTTTTTTAATTATTGGGCTTATGCCTGGATATTCACGAACTATAAAGAGTTCCGTAGAGATGAGAAACATCTATAGTTTTTGTCGTTTGCCTAGGGGACCATAATAACATTTAATAATATATACCCCATACTTCAAAATTTAATAAACATATATTGTTCAAATCAATTTTCGTTGAAAGTTTTTTTGAAGTTCTATAAACTTTTTTTAGTGATAACGAATTTTTTTAATTTTCCACTTGATAGTAAAAAGTTTAGAAGACGGGGTACTAAATTTTTTACAAATTTGGCAGCTGACATTTCCTCATCCATAGACTTATATATCAAAGTAATTAAAATATATCGCCATGCTTTTGATTTGCAGCATGACTGCATATTGAAAACAAATTCAACCCTCAGTTACCTCAATAGTCGGCTACCCCTAACTTATCGTTGTTAGGCAGTTTTACTGCATCATTGTATAGCGCCATAAAACTACATCTTCCTATGAAATTTCATCCTTAATAAGGTACAGTACTTTATGAAAAAAAATACTGATATATAAATATGAACGGACGGACGGTTGGAAATACTACTAAATTATAAGCATATTGAAAAAACGTTACAATTAAACATTATTTAGTTCAGCATATATTACCAATTACATAGTAGAAAAATTCTAGATTAATTTTACCGGAAGCTTGGTGAGAAAACTTCTACATCGAAAATATCAAGACACGCGAGAAACATAGAGCTTCTAATGCCCTTGACCAAAACTGGCCACTAACATTTCAACCTTTGATATCGAATAAATTCAATTCACATTCTAAACAGGCCTATTCACTATCCTGCACGGCAGTCCTGCGGGCATGCACCCCTTAAAAAGGCATCCTGCTCGGTGTTGCCGCATACAATGCAGACTCCCTCTAGCATCTAAGGAGCAGAGGAGTCTTCACCCCTGTTGACGAAGTGAGTTTGCCTTTCCCGGGGCATTCAAGCACTGATGCGCTAGGATCAGCATGGGCGTAACTACGTTCTAAGTCTCGCGCTCTTCCTGCCATAAGCGCAGGGCACATGGGAGGAGGGTGGTTTTAATGGAGTATTGAATATTTGAGTCTCCACACAAGCCGGCGATTTAACTCTGGTGCCCATTCGTGGAGTCACCTCTCGTCGCTTTGGTCTCATCCCTAGTAAAGGACCCGGTAGTGTGCGAAAGGCATTGCCCCCGCCTCAAAAAAAAAACACATTGCAGCCTGCAAGAACATTCATAACCCTGCCTTACACGGCGGATAGCTAGGTGGACTGCTATGTAGGATAGTAAATAGGCTCCTTAATTTTAAATATTTAAACAAATAACTCAATTACCAAATGTACAGCCAGCTGGCCGGTAAGAATTACCAAAAACCTTAAAGACTTCATCCAGTGGAAAGCGTAGTCACGAGTTGGCAATTTGGTCGCAATCAATGCGTGGCATCGGTCGCAATTGATCACGCCACCCACGGACTGGTCCGATTGATCTTATTGGTGGTATTGCCTCTACGACCACTTGGAGGTAGAGGCTATGATTTGTAACGGATCTTAATATTGAAGCGATTGTCTTTTCATTTTTTCTTATTTATAACCAAGAGTTACAATATTAGTAACAAGGTTAGGCGCTAAGAACCTCAGCCAGAAAGCCCAGCTTGCCATACACAACGCGGTGCTGGTACCTACGCTCACGTATGGAAGCGAGAGTTGGGTATGGAACAGAGAGCATGAAAGTAGAGTAAACGCAGTCGAGATGCGAGCACTGCGCAAAATCTGCGGAGTGACGCTCGCGGACCGCGTTCGTAATACCGAAGTAAGAAAGAGAGTTGGTCTGAAAGTGAGTGTCGGGGTTAAGGTAAGGAAAGGAATGCTCCGGTGGTTCGGGCATGTGGAAAGAATGTATGATGAAAGAATGATTAAACAGATATACAATGCAAAAGTGGATGGATGCAGAAGTCGCGGAAGGCCACGACACACCTTCCATGATCAAATTGATCGTGTATTAGCAGAAGGTGATGTCAGGAGCCTTAAGAACAGACGAGCGTGCATGACAAGAGCTATGAATGTCAAAGAAGCAAGTGAGGTGTGTAAAAATAAGCCTGTATGGCGCTCTGTTGTTCGTGCCTACCCCGCAAGGGACCTGGCGTGAAGTTATAGATAGATAGATAGTTACAAAGAGAAGCTATTTATAAGCGTCCAGCGATGACAAAACAATAATAAAAAAAGTTCATAAAATGAAAACTATTGGGCCCTCAGATCACAGAAACTAAACTGATTGGGCCAAAGTATGTTAAATTTTTAGGGGACCAAATGGCAACTATTCCGCATCGAACTAAAAAATTACGTAAATCGGGTCATAAAATTCAGAGTAATCGGTGTACATACTTTTTAAAAAAACATACCGATCAAGTTGAGGACCTCCTCCTTTTGGAAGTCGATTAAAAAAGTAACAGATAATAAACAAGTTAACACTAATAAAAAGTAAAATCAACTTTGCGCTTAACGATGTTACACTGTTAGAATATAGACGTCTAAATATAATAATATCGATTAATTCACATGCAAAATATACACAGCCTTTCCTACTTTTTTCCACATAGATACCCAAGTAAACATGTAAACTACTTAATTAAAAATACTGTTAATTTCTAATTGGCTCATTTACATAATATAATTAATTACAGTTAATGTGAGAGTCAAACACAGCATTTTGCATAGTGGTTTAGCCAAAAGTAATTTGCACTATTGGTTTATTGAAAACTTAATAGACATTTTGATTCGTAAAAAAATATTGATTTAATATTTAATGACATCATCTGCTGAACTCTTGTCAGAGTCAGCATACCAGCCATGCTTGAATGGCTTGGTGCGCGACGATGCCACGAGAACAGAGAGTAGGTCAATTATTCCTAGTAAGATGGAACGGCCGCTTGTGTGTGACGCGACATGCGTCAGCAATGTCGACATTCTGCCACCGTCACTTCTGCCAATAAATAAATCAGGGGCTGGCAACGCTGCTTCGACAGCTGAAGCTCTCAAACGCAAACATGGAACCTTAGGAAGGCAATACATATTTGTACTGTGCGAGGTTGAAACGTTAGGTCCGTTGGGTCCATCGGCAAAGAAATTTTCAAGAAACTCTTCGATGTCATCCATGATCAGGAGGTTGTTTCGTATTTAACCCAGCGATTGAGCATTGCTGTACAGCGTGGCAATGCAGCCAGTCTTCTGGGCACGTTTCCCTCTGGCAGCGACTTATTACATAGTAACCTATTTACAACTTAGTTTATTTTTATTATTATATTGTATGTCTTTCAAGACCACGGGCCTTGAAAATGGCTCGGACTTTTGGAGGGCTTACGTGGGGCCATGGGAAGGCCAAGATGTAGAAGCCCCTTGATAAATTTAATGTTATTGTGGCGTGACACTGACCGGCGATTATCCCTGTCTACACTATATAATAATGCATCCAAGGACAAGCCCCGGTCAGTGTAGGAATATTGTGGAAAATGAGAACAATAAGTACCGGGCTATTGGCGTGAACTGCTCGTGGTAATAGTGGTCTGGGAATATAGGGACCACGGCATCTGCCCGTCGCAATGTTCCGGGAACATGGAAAAATGGGCAGACGGTGAATCGCCACTGCCTGCATGGGCCCCAAAAAATGCCATAGAAGACAGGGGCAACATGGGTATGAGTGGCTAAGCGGGTTCGAAAGGTGGGCTGCAAGTTCACCGAAGCTAGTTCTGACGTGATGCCATTTATCGCTTCCACACCTGGAGCTTGAGTCTTAGCTCTAGCGATATCGCTAGAGCTAAGACTCAAGCACCAGAGGTGGATATACACTCCGTGCGAGCTAGTTAAGGCAAGCACAGAGGTTGGGGCCTTGCTTTGGCCCCCGGAGTCAGGTACGAGGTGTCGCTACTCACCTAAGGCTTCGCCACAAAGCCCCCCTGCGGGTTATTACTATTATAATTATTTATTTTTAGTATCTATTTAATTGTATTTTTAAGTTACTTTAATTCGTACTTATTGGGTTCTTTATTCAAATAATTCTTATTAACTAATAAATTATGTGCGTGAATTTGTATTTTTAGAAAAAAACAATGTGAATAAGATTATTGATAGACTAATTTATTTGAGACATTTTTTACCATCTTACAAAACGTCACAGTTTTCTTCGACTCAAGTATGTAGCTTATTAATTATTGCTTCCACAGCTTAAGTCGAACCAATAATTAATTATTATAAAAATAGAATAATTATCATAAAAATAGAATACTGCGAATTATAAACAATCGCCCAATTAGAAACTAAATTCCTACTTAGATATATAACACCACAGGCTCCCTCCCTGCTCCTGGTTTTGGATGGGTAATTAAAAAAAACCATTATTGTCTTAGACCAAATTATTGACCATTTGAGGGTCTCAAAATTAATTTACAATTCTATGATTGCGATACCTTGTTAATGTATCTTGTTTTTTTGATGATGAGTTTTGAAAAGTGGGCTCAAAAATTATCACCATTGGAGTTTAACGCATAAATCAGGCGGGTAATAAACTGTAGACAGGCTCGCCCTCCGGCGGCGGCTGCTAGCCATCACAACATTATCACCTGAGCTATAAGAACATAAGAACGCGTTGAGTTGCGATCTATTATTATTTAATTAGATTTAAAAAATAATAGTATATATTTGCGTTTGATGATTTTGTCTGGTGTTGCTCGCAGATATGGTCTAGGGTACTTACCTAGAAGATACCTATTTACAAGCGACTTAAAGATGCCCAGATTATAGGTATTGAGAAACAATTACTTGTAATGAGTTCCATTATTTTACGATTTGTGTAATGAAGGTGGAAGCAGAGTGCTTGATTAATATAGGTGGTATGTCCACCATATATTCATGTCGAATGCCAGTGCGTCTGTTTTATTCTATATATGTTATGAAGAATATAGAAGGGAGACGGTACGATCAGATTGAATAGCACATTCTACTAAATGTATCAAATTCAAATTTATTTACTGTAAAAAACATGGTTTGAAAGGTGTTCGTGTATCCGATTGAAAACCAATACATAGCGTGAAATGTACAATTTAACTCCTTATTACAAGCCTTTATCAATGGGTTTTTATAAATATTTAACAATAGAGTAAACCGTTAAAATACTTCTTACTTGTATTAAAATAATATATGTATATTCGTGCTGTCGCGAAATACGAATGTCGAATTAGAGATTGAGTAGAAAATTTGAGTGGTTTTATTTATTGTAAATACATAAACATACAGATTACACATTACATATTAGCATACAGACGAAAAATCTATATAAATAAAAATGAATCGTAGAAATGTACATACATGTCGCATTACTAAAGAACGACTTACCGATTATGATTAAATTTTTTGTGTGTGCTTGAGTGGATCCCCAGAATATTTAGATTCATTTTGAACCGGGCATTTTTCCGGGCAGGACAATACAGGACCTTTGGTAAAATAGAACTCTTATGTATGTTACAACAAGTTTTTACAAAACAAAGTGATCATAGCTTCTCCACGCCACTTGTCGTCAGTAACCAGACATCTCGTTCGTGACTCTAATCCCATCTTATTATCGAGTTGCGTACGCGTTTTAAATATATAAATAATACCTGGGACGCGGCATAATGACGTATAATCACCGCGTTATGCCGTTTAGAAGTAAATATAGATATTATGCTCTATGGCCCACGCCGTGGGTGGCTGGTCGCCTGCTCACCCACTTGATTGGAACCACTTTTTTGGGTAATCTCGTTGATAGAGGTACTGAATGGGTTTCTAAGTAATGAGCTTTGGCTGTCGAAGGATTTTTGTAGGTAGCTGTTGTCCTGGTTAATATCAGAAAGAAAATAAGAATGATTAACGTTAATATGATTGTATCCGATAGAAAAGATGGTAGGAGGGAATAAAATGTACCTCTGTTGATTTGACTCTCATGTCTTATGTTGTTTGTTACAATATGGACAGTGCAAGATAGTAATACGTTTGTAGCACATAGACAGCCTAACTGTGATGGAAAGTGATTACCGTCGCCTATGGACATTAGCAATATTAGAGGTGCTGGCAATGTGCTGCCGGCCTTGAAGGAGATACTGGAATCTGGCCTCCGATGCCGTCAAAGTTATTACGGCGTAATACCACCTCTGCTCTAGAGTATGAACTCTAGAGCAGGGCTGGTAGCCATCCAGTCGGGAAAATGCCCTACCACCTGGCTGTGGGCTGCTTTATCGTCTCTTACGACAGGCCGCCCAGCCGCAAGAATCAGTATTCTTTCTCCGTTACTAGACGGAGAAAAACATACTAGTACTTAGAAAAAAATATATTTTAGAGTTCGTCTGTGATTTTAAATACTAAATTCCAAAATTTAAGGGAACATTGTTATTTATAGGATGTCTAGAAGTCGGTAGTTTTATATAATAATTTTCAAATTTTGAAAGACAGCTACTCTCTTTGCTTACACCTTCTCTCTCAATTATTTGAGCTTGACACAATATGTCTCTTTCTTCCATACTCCTCTATTCTGACATTCGTCCTCTGTCACAACACAAATTATCATATCACCCTTCACACAATCCACCCATCTCTTTTTTGGCCTACCTTGTAAACGGCTCAACGATATTCTATGAAGCTTTTAAAGCCCACGACCACAATTATATTTTATATTCTTATGGTATATATTTAATTTCGATATATTGCATGTTTCCGAGGGCATGAAAGTAAAATGCAAGGCCCACGCGAACGAAGTGGCGTGCACAGCTAGTGCCTATATATGTGATATGTGGAGTTTGTGTTGTAGACTATGAGGATGTGGTCTAGTGTATCGTCGTGGACAGGGGTGGCTGAATTGTTTGGCGAGCACGCACCGTGACCGGACCATTATTGCACCGTCTGCAAAAAAATATTCATAATAAAACTACATTTTAACTGAATTCATAATAAAACTATATTTTAATTTTCAGTAGCCGTGATCACGGAAGACAACAACAATTTTAACAAGGTACTTGATATCTTAGTCTTCTGAAAAGTGGCCGAAACGACGGCATGATAAAATTCAAATAATACCACACTAAAAACCGTTACAACGTAGTTTCAGTTTTATTGTGTTAAGTGGTCACGAAAACTTAATAAAATAAAAAAGAAAATATTTCAACTGTCTGATAGACCGTAGTTACCTGTTGTTGAGAACGTGTAAAAATAATTTTGATTAAGTAAGTTTTTTAATGTTGTAATTTAGGTAGCATGTAAAGAAATTAACAGAGGATAATGATTAAGTGATTCGGTTAAGGGAATTTCAAGGTAATGGATAGCATACTCGCCATACTTTTCAGGGTAAATTGATGAGTTTCGTATGTTGGTAATTATCAATGTTATGTTGTGTAACCTGCACATTCTTTTATTCTCATAATATTTTCCTTCATGTGGTAAATCTAATATTATGTACATGTACCTACTCGTTTTAGGCCAGAAATACTCGACATCACAGGAATGGTAAATGTGCCACTATCACTATTTATTCATAAATGTTTAAAACTTTATAAAATTACTTAATTAAATTACTACTTTATTATGTGAACGTGACGTAGTTCTGTGATAGGTCACTTTTATAATATTAAAATCGACACTGGTTTACAATACAACAGTTACGTTATTATAATAAGGTTCTATCTAAAACAACGTTTTTAATTTATCTTTCACTATATTCATGTTATTCTTTAGTTTTTATATATACCTAGTATTTTATAACAAAACTACGTTTTAACGGTTTTAAGCGCGGTAATTTATTTGAGTTTGGTTTATCCGACGTTTCAGCCGCTTTTCAGTGGCCGTGGTGTTGTGTGTGTTGTGAAGCGGTGGTAAATTAGATTAGGCTCCCATAGAGTAAATAATAACCATAAACAAAATTAAAACTAAATAATTAAAATGAACAAATTGGCGGTAGGCTAAATAAAACTTTAACAATACACGTTGGACAAAGGTCAACTTTGTCGTCTGTGACCACGGCCACTGAAAAGCGGCCGAAACGTCGAATAAACCAAAATCAAATAAATTACCGCGTTTTAAACCGTTAAAACGTAGTTTTATTATGTTTACAAGACGCGAAAACTTAAGAAAATATTACCTAGTATTTTGTTAAATAGATATCATATTTTATGCTGACGGTACAAAACAATCACAGCTTATTTTCACTTACATTAGTTTAGTGAAGGATGGTACCAATGAAATATGTGCAGTGTTCGCGTGATGTCTCTTCCCTCTGAGACCCTCCCCTCCTTTCACTTCCCTTAAGATACCCCATTTATGTGATTGGATTTTTTATAAAATATTCCATACTGCATTCTTGTAATTCCTTTGATGTATGTCTGAATTTTTATTATCTTTTAATCATATTTTTAAGTGAAAATGTTTACGCAACGTAGCTTGATGTAAGTACATACCTTTGGAATACCTACAATAAGTCTTTTTCCTCTTATTTATTTGGGACTTTTGCCACATAGGCATGTTGGCCCCATCATCTTCTAACTATACAGTAACTTATATATTATAATTTAAATAGTGAGCCGCCTAAGAAATTAACCTTTTTTGAGGCTAGCTCTGCCGAAATTTCTATAAAAACACCTACATCAAACCGATTCAATATCTACCCCCTCAACAGCCTTACAATAAATACTTTTTAGAAGTTCATTTTTGCTTTATATTTCTTTTTAGGTCTGTAAAGAGCAATGATTGTTCAATGCCGATAGATGTACCTGCACAATTAATTCTCTATTCTCAGTGAATAAATTATTTTAAGCCGATATTAGACAGTTCATTTCTGTCTTTCAATTTGGATGAATCAACAAAACTGATGAATATAAATATAAACTTGAATCATTCAATGTCATGCAATACCTCGTGTCCTCTCAGTCCTGTAATTTTCAACCAAATTGACTTTTCTTTTCGCTACTTCGTAGAATAATCCCTCCCGCTAAAATTTATTTAAATTTTGGTTATTTATAGATCAAGTAGTTTTCGAGAAAAATTTCATGTGAAATACACGACGCACGGACAGACTCTAAGCCAAAATGACTACGATATTCTAAAATGGTCCTGCCACTTAATAAGATTATTAAGACAAAGTTCTATGTTTTCTGGTAACCAAATAATATTTTAAGCTGCTTACAATTTCGTACAAAATTATACCCACAAAGGAAATACGAAAATAAATTATTATAAATGATACAAATATAGTATTGTATTCAATTTTACTCAAAGGGTACTCAAGACACGTGTCTACTTATCTAGGGGTTAAAAACCATTTATAAAAGACCTACCTCACCCCCCTTTATTATCCAAAGTCTTGGTGAAAACCGGGTTGTAGAAAAATAAGATAGGTCAGGGATATTTGGTCATTAATGGTAACAAGGGAATTTTTATTTAATACGTTCAAAGTTTATTGTAGTCAGCTTGTTTGTGGACGAATTTGATTTAGGATATTTATGGAGTGGTTTTTTATGATCCTCCAGACACCAATAAAATTTATGATGTTGTTTATTGTGTCATCACTTGTTGTCGTTTTGTTTGCGAAACCAGAGTTAATTGTGAGATTCTTTTTTGTTACAAATTAAAAACCCCACGAAATAAGATATCTCTTTCTCCCTCTCTCTCTTTTCCTTCCTTTTATTTCTTCTTAGTCATGTGGAATTGACACAATATGTCTTTCTTCGACACTCCTCTATTCTGCCATAGTTCCCTAGTCACAACACAAATCTTCATGTTAGCCATTACAAAATCCAGTCTATTGGATAATCTCTTGAATTATGTGAAGGATTAAGTAGTAACTAAGTTGTTTTGTTCTTTCTGTAAATAAGTTTTTAGAAATGTACATAGAGACCTCACGTATCTTCATAATTAGTCCAAAGAGTGCACAGTACCTTATTTTGTATACAGGAGAATAGCTATAAAAAAACATACACCTAGCCCAAAATACAATATAATTCCATCGTTATTGTATTACAATTATATAGGTTTATATTAATACTGTTACACGCCACCAAAAGTGAATGCACACCTGCCTGCCATAAAGCACACTTTATTACTTTTTCGGCATTTGGAATTCATTTGTTTACTTTGTATTTAAAATTTGTAATTAGAAATAAAAACTAAAACTGAACTGAAACTGTTGTTATGCGGTCGAGTATTGTGTCGAGACATATTGTATAGTTTAGTATAAAACAATGGCCGAATGGGGGGGGGGGGGAGGCAGTCAAGCGATAATTGCCAGCAAGGCAAGACGTGTGTACATTCGATATAGTGACGGACTTTGCGCATGTTATTGAATCGTGCAGTTTGGACTGGTTGTGTCCAGTTATATTTGTACCTGTGTTATACGTGTTTGTATAGTTCTAATAAATTCGATAGTAATTCCAATGGCATTTTAATTCGAGTCCCGTAACTCGTAACAATACAGTTTTATAAAAGTGACATGTTCACAAAACTCTCGAAAATTACCCTCCGACTATTAAGAATAAAAACTACCGAAGCTAAAAGTAATAATCGCGTGTACTCTCCCCTAGAGATACAAATTATATTCCATAATACCATCACACAGCCATTACCAGTTGTCATCCAAGCGTGACAAAAAATTATTAGACGTCACGCGCCGTCCGGAGTTTTTTTGCACGTCCACCCCGCGTGCTTACTGGCAACACACTGAGTCTACCGGAAGTTGTAAAGTAGTGATTTGTAATGCACGCGTTTCGGCGCCTGACGCCACTTCCTGTTGCCGCCATAATGACGTAGCAGGAGATACTATGAAATGTCTTTCTTACCCCTGCATTAATGGGGATCTTGGGATTGCTATAGTTTATAGATAACGTATTAAATACATAAATCCGTCAAGTGCGTATTAGTCTATCCACTACGCACATTAAAGAATTCCGGAGACGCTGATTAAATCTTAACTAGTAAGGAAAGGGTAGAAATTGCACCACGAGAGATATTTAATAAATTTATTAAATTTGCACCATTACATGTTGGAAGGGCAAATACAGTATGCCGGCCGGCCAGGTTCCATTCCCCATATGAGGCGAGTAGCACATTTGTAAAATTTTGGTGTTGCAAATGTTTTTTTATTACAGTCGCGCCTAATGTCGGACGATGATGCGATCGAAGATGGAGCACGCTTACCTAGATAATACTTATTCAAACGAGACTTGAAGATGTCCATAAGCGACGGTAAGCACTGTCCATCATATGGTACGTCAACCTATCTGCTATGTTCCAGCAATAAACCCATTAACCCTAAGAGCTTAGCTTTAATGGATCTCACGCAAAAAAAAAAATTCTCTTCGCTCCTTAAAGTTTCTACTTCCAGAAAGACAGACTTTATTTGAAGAAATAGCGACATAATTATATTTCTTATACATTATTATACACAGAGTATATTTTGAGAATTTGCATTTTTAGCAATATAAATTCATTATTTCATCGATGTGTATTTTTAAATATTTTTTAGAATATTGTGCAATAAAATCCTGCCCTAGCCTTTATAGCCCCGAACGTAACTGGGATTTAATGCTCGGATGATGATGATGACCAATATTACAAGGGTAAGATGCGTAATTTAGATATACAATATGTGTATCTGTGTGACAATGATAAAAAAACATATTACAGTTATGTAATGTAATTTTAGAGCTTTTAATCAAACAAATTTCGATTTTTTTTATCGAAAACGATTTCAGATCACAAAACTACCCCATCGCTTACATTTTACCCTCCTTTATTTTTATTGGCTCGCGTTTATGCTCGGTTTGACAAAATTCCTCTCTCCATTTAATTACAGCAGAAGTAGTAATGTGTTTGGCAGATGACGCTGGCCCAAATGACTCGTGTTAAACATGTAAAATTATGTTTATTTATGTAAGGACGGTTCCTATATCATATCAACCGTTTATTTGCCTTATTATGAGTTAAAATTTGACATAATATAAGTTCCATACTAGTAATGTCAAAATTTAACAGATGGGAAGGCAAGTGAATGGTAAGGTGAGTTTCATATAAGAACCGGCTATAAATAAATATAATGTAATGTAGGTGTAGTTTTAGTTGGCATTTCAACATCATTAAATGGTGTAATTAATTGCAAAAATCCTGTTTGTCATGTCCGAAAATGATCTAAGGAAAAACAGGATATAAGTACCTATATATTGTTACGAGTTGCAGGACTCGAATTAAAACGCCGTTGGAATTAATATAGAGTTTATTAGAACTATACAAACACGTATAATACAGGTACAAATATAACCGAACCCAACAAGGCCAAACGTGATGCAGAAGGTCGTAATTCAATAACACGCGCAAAGTCCGTCACTAAATAGATTACTGAATGTACACAAGTCTCGCCTTGATCGTGGTTATTGCTCGACTGCCGCGTCCCTCAATCGGGCATTACTTTATACTGTACACATGCAATATGTCTGCCCGGCCGCGTGGACCAAATTTCCTAGAACCAGTTTGTAGTTTAAATCAGACACACCTGGCTAATGACTGCCATAAAAGATTACAATACACAATGGGCGATTTTCTAATCACAAAGTAAACATAGGAAGTCCAAATGCCGAAAGGTAATAAAATGTGATTTTACAGGTATGCAGGTGTGAATTTGTTTTTATCGGCGCCTAGGCCGTAACAATACCTATATATACATACATGTGTTTCTAATTTGATCTTACTTCTTACTAATATTATACTCACTCTTTTTTCTTTCACCTTCTCCCTATTATTGGAGTCGGCACAATATGTATTCTCTTTCCATAGTCCTCTATTCTAACATATGCTGTCACTCTACGCATCATCTCCACATACTTACTATACTTTATATAGGTATCTACTATTATTATAAATGCGATAGTTTGGATATATTGTTATTGCTCAATCACGCCATAAGGCTGAACAGTTTGATCCCGGAAAAATATACGGTTCCCATGGGATGACAAAAACGCGAGCCAAGTCTTGGGTTAAATCCAACATAATATAATTATTTTAAACTAGTGGACGCCCGTGGTCGAAATTCTACCATAATAATTAATGTCAAAATCTATAATACTTCTAAAATCGCAGAATTCGCCAAGGCTACACTGTTAATTTGACTTGAACTATAAACAAAAGTGTATAATATTTATGCGTGTTGAATTTTTAATTTTTAATTTACTAAAAATTTACATGATAAATACAAATAAGGCACCACTTAAACCGTGTGATGCTGTATTGCAATTTCAGTATAAAAATAAGATTAGAAAAAAAAACTTATTTTAACTTATACATCCATATTCACATATAAATAGTCACATCGTATGTGCAGATAACATGTGCATAGTCACGAAAGTTCATACAAATAGGCTTTCACAGCAATTTTGTTTTTCTAAATAATAGTTTTTTAATTTACATTTTATATTTTTGTCATTTAAAGATTCCCTTAGTGGAAGTAGGCAAGCGATTAATTAATTTGGGTATGATGTAGTTTGTAGTATTCTTACCATAGTGGTTATTGTCGGGTGGGATGGTTAGTGTCTGTTTTGTAATTAATCTTGTGTGTTTTGTGCTGTTTTCTTATTTGTAATACTTGGTTTTTAAAGTAGTTTTTTTAAGTATCATATATTCTGTTTTTGTTTGTATTGGTAGGTAGGTATTATATGCATTATCAAAAAAATAGTATACTGCACTCCTTCTCTATATAAACTATAAGTGTGCGAAATTTCATACTCCTGCGTCCGCGCAATTTTCGTAAAAATGGGTACAAAGTTTTTGCTTCATGTATTAATAATATACAGATACTTTTATGGATAGTAAATACGTAATTCAATTGACTTTGATCACCAATTACCGTATTAACTATAATAATGTAAATTCTATAAAATCGTTTTTACTTCTAAGAAACTATTAAAAACCTCGGCGATCACGTTAATCAAGCTCATTACCACCGATTGTGCGAGCCGCCCTCAGTTGTGCGGGCGCATCAATCTGCCGATCCAATTAAGCGCGACAAAGCGCTCAAAGCGCACATAACCTACTATTTATAATCTAATCAATGAAATTTATTTTCTCATCGGGCTGCATTTCACGATTAGTTGGCAAATGTATTTGAAAGTAAGGCTTCATTCCCGTTTTGGGTTCGAAATTATTCCAAAGATACTCTTACATTTTCCGGAAAAAATTATATCCTATTTAAATTTCAGTATATGTAAAATAGTATTTATACAGGACTTACGAATACCGAACCGCATGTATCATTTTTTTTGGTTAATAATCATTTTTTGAAGTGATACTTCTATATAGACGGGGGTCGGATTAATACCAAAATACAAATAAAGAGCCTTTTCTAGCGGTGGCATTTTAATTAAATTTTTCAAATAAAAGAACACTTATTGTGGCATAACTATAATAGTTATACATATACTGTCGCGACACTTTTTGTAAATAATGATGTGTTCTGCAAAGTCGTAGTACATTATTTTATTCTATCATCAATAGTTTTCGCAGTGCACGTTACATTATTGGAGTTTTAGTAAAGATCCCTATATATATATATATATATATATATATATATATATATATATATATATATATATATATATATATATATATATATATAATATAGCCTTTGTCACCCGGGGATAGTGTAGCTTGCAAACAGTGAAAGAATTTCAAATTTCAAATCGGTTCAGTAGTTTCAGAGATTCTTCAATGCAAACAAACAATCTAATCTTTCCTCTTAATAATATTAGTCCAGATATTCATATATTTACTTTAAAATTAATTCGATATGTGCATATTATAAAAAGCGTAAGATTTTGCGCTAGAAGTTGTTTAATAGAACTGAGAGCTGGGTTGCCCTAAAAAGCGCTTTATCTATCTCCGAAAGCGCTATTGAAGCCCCAGTGAGCCGAGCGCCCGGAAAATCCCGTAAACGAGAAAGCGAGCGAGAGAGCCAGCGATTTTAGGTATTAGAGGGATATACCTCGTCCCTCTAATACCTAAAATCGCGTTCAGCGCATCGGAATGTGCTATGTTCCGAGCTGACATTAATGGAGGCAAACTTAAGTTTGCATCGACCTATTTCTATACCTCTGCTAATATTTTCTTAACTTTTCGCCCCTTGTATACATAATAAAACAACTTTTATTACCGCGCTTAAAACCGTTAAAACGTAGTTTTATTATCTATACCTCTGCTCTCCACGTTACTGGGCATCACTGCCTCTATTTGTGGTCTATGTAAAAAGTATAAATAAATAAATGGAGAGTTTGTTAAGGAAACAAATTAACAACAAGAAAACTTTGCCAACGGTTCAGTTTTTCGAAAGTCACAACAAAAGTGAACGACAACGAACGGCAAAACTGTTGACGTAAAAAATTGGTCAGTGCGTGTGTAGCGTATTACACCATTAAAATGTACCTAACCTAACCAAATCATATTTTGCAGTAAACCTGCGAAAAATCGAAATGTGTGCTGGGACACATATTAGAAGTGAAACTTCAACGGACAAGTGGAAAAACGAATCGCAACGGATAAGTGGGAAAATGAATCGCAATGGACAAGTGGAAAATCGAATCGCAACGGACAAGTGGAAAATCTTCAACTGACAAGTGACAAAATGAATCGCAATAAAATTTTAACTTGAAGTTTTACGGGCAGGTTTTCAAATTGGACAAGTAAATTAACAATCTGCCCGTAACACTTCAAGTTAAAATTGTGTGCGATTCATTTTGTCACTTGTCAGTTGAAGTTTTTCCACTTGTCCGTTGCGATTCGTTTTCCCACTTATCCGTTGCGATTCGTTTTTCCACTCGTCCGTTGAAGTTTCACTTCTAATATGTGTCCCAGCACACATTTCGTTTTTTTTTTATTGTTAATTAAAAATGTCAATTAGTTGGACAAATTGACATTTTTAATAATTAAATTTCACTCATTTAATTCACAGTTAAAAAAAAAAACAATTTATTGTCAAAAAGTACACAGAAATCATGCTTACATAGGTTCCGCACTAGGACTAGCCTATATCGCGGGACACCAAGTACGTGTATGACTGACTTAAATTTTTTTATCTCTAAAATTAAATTTTAAAAATAGATGTTAACTTGTGTGTGTGTGTGCAAATGATGGATCAAAATATTCGGATATATATAACAAGGTTTAACTTATATGACATATATAATAAGTTTTAATTTTTTTGGTAATCAATTAATGTACATGTATGTAGAGCATACTTTTGTTATTGTTAATGACCACACTATTGTATTGGTAACCCTGTAAGGATAGTTATGTTTGTGAAAGTAAATGAATAATTTTTACTTAAATTTTCCTAAGACTGTCTGAAATGTTTTTATTATCATCCGTGTTAAAATTGTGTGTTTAACTATTTACTTACAAATTAACACATCTGTCAATGTTGTATGAACTCAATTCCTTAACCTAGCATTGTAGCGAATTTAACAACAACAATAACCATAGAGAGTGCGTAGATGTGTGCGTGCGGCCATGCGCGTGTAGAGTAGGGTTGCCCCGCGGCATGTTTGCCCACGAAATAGATCTGTTGGCACAGTTGATTGCGAATCGAAACTTTAGAGAACTGACCACTCCGAATCGGATTACCGGTTCGTTACCCCGCCGACCATTTTTGCTGTTTGCCTGACCGCTAACAATGCAAACAAATACTGTGTCAGTTTGCGTTGACCACCGTTTTGTTATACTCTTGTTTGTTTACTTTACTTCGGCAAATCGAATAATTGGGTTTTCAGATTTTGCTTGATGAGTTTCGTATAAACGATGTGGGATTGGTTGGATTTAAACGAATTTCTCTAAAGTACCTATACCGTCATAGGAACCTTGAGTTGTGTTCCGGCATTAGTGGCCAGGTTCCAGTCTCTCTTTAGAGAGTGGCAGCACAGTGGTAGTATATTTGGTATTACAAATCTCCACAGGCTATGGTGACCGCTTTCCATCAAGTGGGTCGTCTGCTGCTGAACTCATGCAATAAAAAAAGGTGACCACCCTCACTTTAAAGGTGTAAAAAGTGTTTGTATGCGCACTCTAATTTTTGAACTATGTAGATTCACTATATAAAAATTCAAGATTATTACAAAACTGTCAAATGGTATAATATCTGTTTGTACAAGACCCGTAGTTTATAAGAGTTTTTTGATTAAATTCTGTTAAGATTCTTTACCCATACTTTTTGTTGTAGATAACGCTATCCTTATCTTTATAAGTATAGTATCTATATATACATGTAATTCTTCTGTTCGTGTGTATGTCACTGAATTCCTCCTAAGCGGTTGGACCAATTTTTTTTTTGTGTATATTCAAGTGAATTTGAGAATGGTTTAGATTGAACGTTTGAACATGGTAGGTGGCGCTGCAATCGGGTTCTAGACTTTTATTTTTTCAATGCATGATAAAGTCAAGTCTAGTTTTTCAAGTATATAAACTGTAATTCAACAAAGTTTCTTTTCATAATGCATTGAAACCGTAAGATGCTATAAATATTACCTTTTCATTTCCCATATTCTGAAACTAGGCTTGGAGTTGTCTGATTACAGGGATAAAAAACAGCACTTTTCGTCCCGTTTCATAATAATATGTGATGTATTCAGATTTAGATATGGATTTGACGCCCGCTTTTTCATTTACTTTCCTCATATTCGAAATGAAAAGCAGTGTTAAACTCGGATGAAAGTCCTATTTAGGCTCTCGAAATATAAGTTACATCGCTACGCTTGTGCGCCAAACCATTTCATGCCTAAATGGGCCCCTTTCGCCTCTTATGTAACAATCTACTATTAAAGACTACCCTACAAATGCAAATTTAAGTTTTCCATATAACGCAGTCATTTCAAGATTGAAAGCCTTTCGAATTCAACTTGTTTTCTGGAGTTCAGCTTGTTCCCAATCCTTTTACCATTTCAATATCATCAATTTATCAGTTCAAGCAAATGCCAACCTCATTTGACAACCACTAAAAAAATTGACACACACATCCGATACCGTAATCAGTGTCTCGAAAACAAAACAATATGAAGACCGAATTTCGTATTTACTATTCATCGATGCGGCGAACTCTAAAGAGTCCCGGGACAAAAACGAGACTGATGTATCCGCCTAATTTGCCTGTACACATCTTCTTAACCAATAAAACATATCGTATGGCCTTTTATTTGCATGCAAGCGAACCTTAAAACATGCTTTTGTACGAGGTATTTCCTGTTCAAGACAAAAGGGGGGAAATGGCAGCATTCAAGATCTTCCCAATTAAATATATGAGAAAGGCTCAAGTGATGGGGGTCTCGAGTGGACATAAATCAGTTTAGAGGATTTTAATTATGTTAATCAGGATGTCCTTTTTTACGTTTTTCATTCTGCTTTGTGTTTTTTATCGTGAGATAATTGGTGTAATTGTTTTCTTATTGTTAATTGTTGTGTTTTATTTCAATTATCTAATTTGGATGTTTTATTACTCAACTAGCTGACCCGGCGAACTTCGTACCACCTATTTTCTGAATTCCTAAAAGAATTTGTTCCATGACACAAAAACAAAATCACCAAAATCGGTCTAAGTGATCAGGAGGATTCTAGAAACCGATCTCAGCGCCACCTGCCGGTTCTAATTACGAATCTAAACCATCCGGGAACCCACTCAAACACACAAAAACAAAATCACCAAAAT
The DNA here is from genome assembly GCA_949752895.1 of Dendrolimus pini. NCBI lineage: Eukaryota > Metazoa > Arthropoda > Insecta > Lepidoptera > Lasiocampidae > Dendrolimus > Dendrolimus pini. The sequence goes on from OX457143.1 coordinate 7,721,421, forward strand.
CGCTCCCGGTGATTACGAAGATTCTAGAACCCAATCTCAGCGCCACCTACCGGTTCTAATTGTGAATCTAAACTATCCGGGAACCCACTCAAACACACAAAAACAAAGTCACCAAAATTGCTCCCGGTGATTAGGAGGATTCTAGAACCCAATCTCAGCGCCACCTACAGGTTCTAATTGCGAATCTAAGACATCCGGGAACCCATTCAAACACACAAAAACAAAATCAACAAAATTTCATCAAAGTCGGATCTATAGTTTACGATCCTATAAAGGACATACAAACATTCATTTTTATATATCAAGATATATAATCTAGTGGGCCCAATTATGCTATTTCAATATCTTGGTAGGTCGAAAATGCGTATTCTTCTTAATCCACAATATCTTTACAATATTGTCGAGACAGAATAATAGTAGAATTTTTTATTATTTAATTAAAATTTTGATAGCATTTTTTGCTAATGATAATTATTATCATTAGCAAAAAATGTTATCAAAATTTTAAATATTTATTTCGTGAGTTTTTTGCGATTTTGATGATATAGTATTATCAGTATTGTGTGGGTCCCTGAACGGTGTACTGGACTACATAGGGTTTGTTGAGAAAAACTTTTGTTTTCCCAACAAACACGCACCGGTTTGCACCACCATTACCTGTTGGAAACACTACAGTTTAAGACGAAGCGTTTCATTTCATCTTTTCTAGTGCCCTTTGCTGCCTTTTTCGGAGTCTGTATTCCAGAGAAATACGATATGGGAGTCTTCAAGACATGGGTTAATAGGAATATTGTAGGTAAGCGCGCTCCTTCCAGACTTCGTCATTACTCAACATCAGGTCACCAAACGCGAACTTCTACGATTATCTCTCCGGGATGCTGCATCCAGCGTTAATAACTGAACGACCTCATGATACATAAGTAATAATTGTATTAAATTTTATATTATTTAAAAAGTCCACATTCATTCTAGTAACGGATAAATTTACACCTCCGACACCCACATAAAGTTATTGAACTATATGGAACCCCTTATTACAGGAAGAGAAAGAAACAAGAATAATATTTTTACTATGGTACCATTTCTCGCAACAACTCCTTATTTTTTAAAAGTGCTATTTTAAAGCGCAATGTTATTTTCAAAAACTGTAAAATACTTGGTTAAGAGTGAACTTTTTTTGTAGAATATTGATTGGTTTTAATGAAAAATTATGGTTATGTTAGACATCTTAACGATCTAGTGATAAGTACTCGTAAAAATATCGGTTCTATCGATATCCAACAACGTGTTTGATATAATTCTCATGTGACCAAAAGGCTGGCCTGTACTTGGGGTAACGCATCGGCGTTGCCATCCAGTGCGGGTATGCGGTCAGCATTTTGAGCACGTTCCCAACAGACAGCGATTTGGGACTCGCATATCATTTGTATTTTTTTGTACAAGGAATTAATAACTTAATTTAATAAAGTTAAGTATTATTAAGTATTCTATGTTGTCTTCCTAACAATATTGTTACGAGTTGAAGGACTCGAATTAAAATGCCGTTAGAATTATTATAGAGTACTATATTAGAACTATACAAACACGTATAACGCATGTACAAATATAACTGAACACAACCAGTCCAAACGTAAAGCACGGTTCAAAAACACACAATATTTTAGTAGAAAATGTTTTATATTAATCACCAATACACTACCAATACACAATTTAACAAAAACTTTATCCAAAAATTTACCCTGTAAGAAAAAAACTAGGTAGGAATGGTATACCAATTTTGCACTCTGCTCGCGGCGATAACGCCATGAGCACTCGCTAGTGGAGCGTCCACCCCACATTGCCGTGTAGTCAACATAATGTTACAACCTAGGCGCCGACAAAGACAGATTCCACGTACAGATTTGTAGAAGCACATTTATTACCCTTCGGCATTTGAACTAACAACTAACAACATTGAAACTATTGTAATCCTTTTATGATCGTCTTCTTTTGTTCACTCGTTTATTGGCATACGTTTCTAATTACTGTTGAGAATACCCTATTGTCCATTGTCCATCTCATTAGCATCATAAGCCAGGTATTGCGGTATTTGTTTCCATTTGTGTAGTATAAAATAACGCCCTGATGGAGGGGGCGGCAGTCAAGCGACGATTACGATACGAGCGTGACGTGTGTACAATCGGGGATCTAATAGTGACGGACTTTGCGCGTTTTATTGAATTACGACCTTCTGCATTACGTTTGCATTTGGTGTGTTCGGTTATATTTGTACCTGTGTTATACGCATAGTTCTAATAAATTCCAACGGCATTTTAATTCGTGTCCCGATAAACTCGTAACAATAATATACAATCAGCCCCTACATAATATTAGTTGCTTAAATAACTTTCTAACATATTATACAATAATATAGTCGCTCGTTTCACTACATTATAAACATGCAAAGTTATTATAATAATTTAACAGTAACATCTTATTAAAGTCAATGCAATTTGATGGGAACGTATAATTAACAATGAATTTGTGCTAACATAATCTATTAGAAGTGCTATTATAACGCAATTACTTATAATTCAGTTGTTTTTTCTCGTCTTACTTGTGTTGCCAGGTTCATTTTGTTAAATATTAGGACAAAGGGTTTTAAGATCCCATTACAAACATCTCATATAAAATACTTCTGTGTATGCCACTGAACTCCTAGAGGGTTGGACTGATGACATTTTTTGTATATTCAAGTGGGTCCTTTGATAGTTTAGATTTACAATTGGACGTCTATACGGCTCGGTAGTATTATTACAGAATAATTTTACTGCTATACTGCTGTGAGATACAGATACTTCGCTAGTTTATTATAATAATTTTGTTAGTAAGTTTAAGTTATTGATTTATTAAAGTTCACAGTTTTGGTCATAAAAACCTTTTAAACTACTTTGTAATTTTAAATAACAAGTTATGTAACAAATGATTTCCTGAAGGAATCGTTTCAGCGGGACATGAGACCGAAGTTTGTGCAAGCATAGATACCTCAAAAACTGCAGCAGCTTTGTATCTATTGAACTCATTAGAGTAGAAACCCATAATAATATTGTTACAACTTAACCCCCCGACAAAAACATTTAATTACGTAGAGCATAAAACGACAGCCTGATGGATAGAGGAAGGCAGTTCAGCTACAACTACGATCAAGGCGTGACGTGAGTACAATCGGGAACCTAATAGTGACGGACTTTACGCGTTTTATTTAATTACGACCTTATGCATTACATTTAGATTTGTTATGTTCGGTTATATTTGTACCCGTGTTATACGTGTTTGTATACTTTAAATAAACTCTATAATAATTCCAACAGCATTTTAATTCGAGTCTCGCTACTCGTAACAATATATTCCGCGAATAAGCAGTCATGAGGAGAGTAAGTAGAATGAAATTCGTTAGTCACATTTTTCAGCAACGAAGAACCATTAACAGTGTGCTGCTTGTGGGTCCCTAATTATTTTAGCAAAAACCTTTAAAATTTGCCATATCCGTGTGTGTCTATGTATCTTAGTATTTTACTTTGCAAAAACTACTGAGTCCACAGACATGTATGAAATTTGGTAGCAAAGCATATTCTACATGTTGAAAACGAAAATATCAAATTTGGTTATTAATTCGTAGAAGTTAAGAAATTCTGACGTTTTCGAGAAACCATCATACCTGATAACACTGCGAGTAACGCTGAATTACTCGCCTTCTTGGCTATGTGCTGTCGCTTGGAACTAATTTATATTACTTGCTTTGTATGTAAGTGATGATACCCAAGTACCTTCTGAGTTATTGTTTCTTTTTGTGTTACGTTGATTGACTGAGTAAAACATTTTTTAAGATACATAATAAACTGTCAATAAATTTATGATTGTAACGATTTACACGAAGAACGCTCGTCTTTCCGAGTAGACATTTGGGTTGATAGTAGTAAAGCCAACAATGTCCGCTGAAAGTCCAACAACTTGCACCTCTTACATGCATGCTAATGAAACGTGTAACCACTGGTGAATTTATCCTATACACATTCATCTTTAGGACAGGACTATATCACTTAGATAGATTATTATGAACTAGTATTTATTACACTATATACAATATTGTGTTGTGTCGTGTTTCTTAATATTGCTGCTTTTAAACTCTTAGGACCGCTTGCATAAGGTTGCTTAAATTTATTTAAGAAACACAAAACGTATTTAGCACACTTCAATACAATTAGCGTCTAGCATAACGCAAAATTTGCCGCTAAACATGTTTAAAAAGCTGTCAATACGTTTTGTGTAAAACGGATTTAGGCAGTTTAATATGATTAACTAATTTTATTTAAAGGCGATCTTTATGCAAGCGCCCCTTATTGTTATAACTATCTCAAACTATCTATATATATAAAAATTTTGTGTAACGATGTATGTTGCCAATAAACTCCAAAACTACTGAACCGATTTCAATCAAATATGCACACCGTGTGCAGTTTGATCCAACTTGAAAGATAGGATACTTTTTATACCGTTGGAACCGGTAGGTGGCGTTGAGATCGGGTTCTAGAATCCTCTTAATCACCGGGAGCGATTTTGTTTTTGTGTGTTTGAGTGGGTTCCCGGATGGTTTAGATTCGCAATTAGAACCAGTATGTGGCGTTGATATCGGGTTCTAGAATCCTCCTAATCACCGGGAGCGATTTTGGTGATTTTGTTTTTGTGTGTTTGAGTGGGTTCCCGGATGGTTTAGATTCGCCATTAGAACTGGAAGGTGGCGCTGAGATCGGGTTCTAGAATCCTCCTAATCACCTGGACCGATTGTAGTGATTTTGTTTTTGTGTCATGAAACAAAGTTTTTAAGGAATTCAGAAAATATGGCGGTACGAAGTTTGCCGGGTCAGCTAGTATAAATAGTATGTATTTAATCTTTTTACAATTGTTGTGCACATTTTTCTTTTTTTTCTTCTCTTCTATACTTTCTTTTCACTTTGTATTTTATTTGCTTAAGTGTCTGTCACTTGAATGGCCCTAGCGGAAGATCAGCGTTGGTTAACTTAACCAGGAACATGCTGAGTAAGGACCAATTATTTAGAGCTACAATACATACATACATACATACATTACTTCACGCCAGGTCCCTTGCGGGGTAGGCACGAACAATGCTTCGTTTTTTTATGCATGTTACAGATTTATTAAATTTTTCATGTGTATTATATTCTCATTTGTATTGTAATTCTAAATCAATGTTTTTTCTTTTCTTTTCTTATTTAGAAATTAAAAACGAAAATACGTAGGTTTTTTCAAAAGAAAAAGAGGACTAGGAAATCAATAACAACGGACATGGTAGAGCGATGATAGCGATGATCATTATCATGATTTCAACCAAAGACTGGCTTCTGGGATCGGCGTGAAACGGTCAGTTTTCAGATAAACGTATTTCGTGCGATGACGCAGGGGGAATGTCTCTTTTTGGGACACTGACCTCAGGACTGGTGGGAAGGCTCGCCGAGGGATGTGCGGGACTCATGGTCGGCCGTATGACCGACCATCCCCTGGTCTCCGAGCGGAGGACAGGGGGATGGTCGGTCGTCAAACTAGCCACTAAACCTAAACTGCGTCCGAGTTCCGATGGCCCCCTCTATCCCCTCTCCTTCCCTCTATCCCTTGCCTATCTCTTCATATCCCATTCATCCTATCTGATGCTACCATTCCTAAAGACTGGCAACACTTTGGCTTTGCATCTGTTGTTGCAAACGTCTACAAAAGACTGTAACCACTTACTTACCAGGGGCCCAATTCTGCTATTTCAATATCATGGCGTTGCGAAGATATTCAAAATACGATTCTATTTCGATAGTGTCAAAAATTCGTATTCTACTAAGTCCACAATATCTTCTCAATATCGTCGCGGTGATATAATAATAGAAAAAAGGACTAACAGAAATGTCGTTAGCCGAAATAAACATATATATTATTTCGCGAGTTTGCGCTTATAAATATTTAATAAAAATACTATGGCTTTTTATGTGTACGCCATTGGAATTAACAGAATTAACGAAAACAGGCAAACCTACAATCCAGACGATAGTGTCCAGCGATCTTGACGAGATAGTAATAGCAGAATTGGGCGGAGCGTAGCGCGTCAATATAGTAGCCCTAAAATATATAAAAAACTTTAAAACAAATGTTCGTCTTAAGTCAATACATTGTTCACACAGCACCTCAACATTACATCTTCCATCAATTCATGGTAACATCATATTTGTATAGCATCGTTAGCACACGCTTCGTCACTTGCGTACACAACAGTACACGGCAGATAGCACTTTTTGCTTCAGACATGGTGAAACTATTGTATATTAATGTATTCAGTTTCTAATTTGCATAGCATGTATCGCTGTCTGTATTCACGAGGTTTTTGTATCATGTTCGTGGTAATGTTGTTTACTGTTTTGTTACTCACACTAGATGCTATGTACAGTACTTGGGACTGGCACGTCTGTATAAAATTAAATACACAGCTAGTTCTTGTTTAATTTGTAAAACGTTTTTATTTTAGCTATTCACGATTGCTGTGTCAAACTGGTCTCCAAAATTCATAAATATTTAATAGAGTATAGACAATAGAAGCCCAATGTTAATCGAATGAGTTTTTGTGGCAGCTCTAAAAAGGGCGTTTTACTAGTGTTAGCTTGCATCCAACAACAGTCTACATTTCCTATTATCAGTAAACAATAGTCTGTGTTTAACGGCTGGTAACCCTGTTTTTATTTTTAATAGAGGGTAGCAAAATATTCGTTCGCGTGGAATAGTTTAAAAAAAGTAAGTTAAAAAAACCCCTCGATTTTCATACATTCTTCATTGGTGCCCAGCTCCTATTGCTCTTAGCGTGATGAAATATATCCTATAACCTTACTCGATAAATAGCCTATCTAACACTGAAAAAATTTCAAATCAGACCAGAAATTCCTGAGATTAGCGCGTTCAAGCAAACAAACAAAGAAACTAAATTATCAGCTTTATATATTATATATATAAGATAAAACTCTCTCACCGACACCACACCCTGTCAAAATCTCCGCTTCTATTATGTTACGTTGCAGAGACATTACTTTCAGTCTGTTATAAGCTGTTTAAGTAATTAAAGGTTTTTAACTATCCCACGGGAACTCTTTAATTTTTCGGGTTCAAAAGTATCTATGTTGACCAGGGATATAAGCTATCACACCATACAAAATTTTATGTAAATCGGTCCAGTCGTTTCGGAGATTACCCGGTACAAACAGACAGACAAACAGAGAAACAAAAAAATTGAAAAACATCTAAATTAGTTCTATTGCACTTCTTACATTCCACTAACTCGGTTTTTAGCATTTTTTTCTTTGTACAGAAATTTGACCTCTATAATTTTATTATATGTATAGATAGCTACCGCCAGATACGCGTTTTTCATTGGTGCTGTTACAAAAATAAGCCATTATCCTGATCTGAACGCTGCAGTACGCATAAGTGTCGCATAGCAGTAAAGTTGGATTAGAAGGTATCAGTGTAGAAAGTAGATAAACATCCATGACTAAGTTGTGGGAAGTGCACTGTGAACCGCTTATTTAACAGTAAAAGCCCTTCTAAATATTTTGTTACATATTATAAGTCAAGGAAATAGATAATTATATTCGTAAATATTATATAGTTGTTTTTTTATTGCGAACATATTAAACTTGGAACTGTGAATAACACTAGACAGTTGCCGTTTTCAACAAAAATACAAAATTCTCGCTTCAAAAGGTTCAATAGATAGATAGATAGATAACACTTTATTGCTCACCAAAATAAACAAATACAGAAACAAAATGCATAATTACAATACTTCTTGGCAAAACAACAGGCGGCCTTATCGCTAAAAGCGATCTCTTCCAGCCAACCTAGCTTAAAATAAATTCTAACTAATCTGGCGATGTAGGTGGAGCAGAAAAAAGATAGGACTTATACAATCTAAATATACATTACGTAAGTAAGTAAGTAGTAATACTTACTTACACTAATTTATAAATTGAATACATACATCAATATAATAGTAATATATATACGTATATACAAAAAAAAATCAAAATAAATTTATTTGATAACATTGTATGTGAAAAGTTTTTATATTAACATACAATTACAATAGATAAATAAGTAAATGTTTAATATATTAGGCACAATTATTTAAAGATAGATAGTACTTTCTAAGGGAGTTCAATATACAACATTTGTCCTTTTTTGACCAGTATTACATGTATACTAGAGTTTACCCCGCAGCTGCGCTGCGGGTCAACCTCTATCTAGTGCGTGCCTCTTGTCTAAAAAGCAGGCGTTAATACAGGTTTCATTGTACTACATTTTTATGATAGTGCTATTTGCCCCCGAAAGTTTCACTTAATTTTAAATCGCAAGCTATCCCATCTCCTGGTATGAGAAGTATTTATGTCCATTTTCGGTATTATAACTATACTAGCTTCTGCCCGCGACTTTTTCCGCGTGGAATAGTTAAAAATAAAGTATGTTGAAAAAACCCCGTCTGAAACATTCCTCATTGGTTCTCCGCTCTTATTAATCTTAGCGTATTGAAATATAGCCTATAGCCTTCCTTGATAAATGGGCTATCTCACACTGAAAGAATTTTTCAAATCAGCCCCGTAGTTCCTGAGATTGGCGCATTCAAGCAAACAAACTCTTCAACTTTATATATTAGTAAAAGATTTAAACTAATTTACAGCAAACCCGATCTAATACTCCAGTAGTATTTTCATGAAAACTTAACAGATAGACGGATCGAGTTATTGTAGTATTTGTTATATATGATGAATTTTTATACCTATAAACGTAAGAAATGATTGGTTTCATCTTTCAGCTTTATATCCTCTATTTCAACCCATTCTAGTTTTATTTATCTATCTGGGGGGATTCTTATCTACCTGAAAAGTACTTCAACGACAGACAATTACCGAAATTACCGCAATGACTGAAAGGACCGAAATGACTCGGCACTTGAGTGCCAAGATGTATATACTTCCATTTTCCAAAAAGTTAAGAAGCTCCTACAATTTTTCTCCAATGGAACATACAAGAAAAGCAAAGGCGAAAACGTGGAAAACCCCGGAATATATGGAAATGTTGCGTTGCATTCAGAGTTGGCGCCAAATTAAACCCGGCCTGTATCGTATCGCACTTTGATCTTTCTCCCGAGGAGTGTTTGCAGTGTGCCGCGTCTGACTGTTTGTCCTGGCGTTGAAAGGAACCTCGTGAATGGCTGGGGACGCAGGCTCTTTCAATAGGAGATTTATATCGACCGAGCCGTCACTATAGCGTCGCAATTTGTGGATCGTAGATACTACGATAAACGCGGTTGGCTAGACTCCAGGGTTGTAACTAAATTGTTATCCTATTTATAACCTACATCGAATAAGGGCACAAATGTAAAGGTAGACCAAAAAGCTTTTAGTAGCAGAGTACTAGCCAAGACAAGTGAAACGAGCCCAAACACGACGGGTCTATCTTGTTTAGTACAGGAGTTCCTATGGCCACCTTCCGACTCCATCATCAGATCAGCTCCATGGTACCATATTATTGCATTGTCACGCGATATACACATACGTGCAAAATTTCAGCTTAATCGGAAACCGGAAAGTCGATCAAATTTCGGGTTTTTACGGAAATCTTCGGGAGTATAGGAGTATTTCAAACTTAGAAATGTGTTGCCCTGCTGAAAATACCTTTTCATTATATATATTGACACAATAACTGTAATCTACGTTACCTATCAAACTTGGACGAAGTCGCGGGCAAATCTTAGTACTTAATAAGAGAGCTAGAAGAACTATATGAGCTAGTTTTTCCATCTCCGTTTTATCATCGGACAACCAGATTATATCGGTGGTTTACACCATCATTACATGGTGAAAACACCCCCAGTTTGGACCAAGCCTTTCTCTTCATCTTATTTGGTGCACAATTCCGAAGAACTGAATATTAGACAGAGTCTATTTTTCCTAACAAATATAGGGATCTTCAAGTCATGAATGAATTGGTATCTCCTAAGTAAGCGTGCTTCATCCTAAAGCGCGCCATCATTGGACATCAGGTACGCGCCATTGTGCATTAGATCGACCGACCTCCATCGGGATCTGAAAGTGGACTTTGTTACTAGCATTATCAGAAAGTACACGGAAGCTCACGAGCATCGGCTTCACCATTATGTCAATGTTGAGGCGATCCAGCTCCTATACAACACGGATATAATAATAAGGCTCAAAAGGACAAAACCGTTTGATTATAGTACTACAAAACTAAAGTGTAGTGTCCTGTGCTAACTTATTGTTTTTATTATACTTATTGTGCGAACACATGAACAAAGTGTCCTTTCTTTAATAGAGACAATAAGAAAAGTGCTAATGGACACTTTGTTAGTAAAATACTTTTAGTCAATTTAGGTTACCTATATTCAAATTTCTTATTAGTCTTTTTAAATTATATTGTAATATTAATGTGGTATTTTTAAATACAACATTGATGATAAAAAAAAAACAACATCAGGTGAGAAAGTGGTAAGAGGCGACCCTATACATAATTATTAAAATAAAATTGTCATTAGCCTTTTTTTTAAAAAAAAAGAAAAAGTTTATTTCAAGCAATAGCGACGTACTTACATTGGTTACATGTATCTTAAAAAATAAAAGCTTATTTTAAGAATTTGTACCCCGCATTTTCAGGAAAATTAATCCTATTCAAAATATGTGTATATGTAGTATATTTAATTCTTAAATTAGTTTGATTATTTATTTATCTATTCCTTTTTCCTGTACTTTAAATTTCTTTAATTTAAGCTGCCTGGAAGAGATCCTGAGATGCCTTTTGATGTGCAATAAAGTGTTAGCTCTCTCAAAAAAAAACTTGGACTATATGTAAAAATCAATGTTATCTATCATAGAATGCCAACCCTACCTACCACTATGACCGTTAAGAAAAGAGTACGCTGAATGTTGTTTCAAATGGCGACCTGAAGTGTTAGGTGTGTTTTTATGTCTTGGAATAGATATGTAGCTGTCAGCTCGATGTGGGTTTGCAAAATAACGTAGGCTCTAGTCCGTATTTTAAAAAAGGTAATCCGTCTCGAAAAAAAAACGCAAATAAAGAAAGAATATAACAGTTTAATTACAAAGCTAGACAGCTCCATAACAATTTGTTCGTTTATATTGTCGGCATTTAATTATTTTTTATATAATGAAATACATTTTATGTAAAAAGAATGAAAAAGCAGTTAAATTGCTTTGATATGAACTGATTTCGAAAACTACAAGAATACCGAAGATAAGTTTATTGATACAAAGCCGCGTAGAAAAACTAGTAATAAGAACATAATAGAACAAAATTCCAAAATGTCATTACAGAATTCTGGCAGGAACTTGAAAACAGCTGTTTTCTTATGTAATTTTATTTTCATGGAACGTGTAATTCTGTAATGGTTTTAGGATGTTGATTGTACTAATGCAAGAATTGTGTTCGAATGAACTATCTCACCTGTATTAGTCAAATAATCTTAACATATAAAATGATAATAATTATATCAGACTCGGCTAAAAGTCTGCTACCAGGCCAGAAGTTTCAACAAAGTAATAATTCCAGTATACACTGTTTATTTCTTTGAAATTGTGGATGAAAGTGATTAGTTCTGTTATTTATTGTAATAAAGTAAAAAAAAAATATGCTTGCACACTGACTGTTTTGATCAGTTTTATGTTTCCTTTGGGTCAAATATAAAAAATTAATCAGGGTAATGCACTTACGATAGTAAAACGGGACAAATATCTCTACTTAGCTTTGATTATATAGTGTTGGTATACGGTAAACCGCATTATTTTTATGACGACCCCTGGCGAGGAAATGAATTTATCAATATTTTTGATGTATTATTATACAGCATATATCCATCTCTATTACACATATATTAATGTGAAAGTATGTAAATCTGTTTGTTTGTTACATTTTCAAGTTTAAATGTATAAAAACATCTTAATGATATTTAAACTAAGAGATAGCTTGTACCATGAGGAAGGACATCGGCAATCTTTTGTGTCAAAAAATCTGCAGATTAAAATTTGTATGGCAAACTATAATTCCATAGTTAAAGGTGCACAATGTTGATGTGTGATTAAAATATTGATATTGATTATTGTCATGAGTTTTCGCAACTAGTACACACAATTAAAATGTTTTAACGGTTTTAAGCGTGGTATTTTATTTGCATTTATTTCGACGATTTCAGCAGCAGTGATCACGGATTTTACGGTCAATTATAATTGATTATTATGTTTATTATGTTACAATATATCACTATTGCAAAACTTAGCAAAAGCTTCCCAAGTATTTTTATCAAAATTTTAACATGTAATTTCGTAATTATTTAATAAGATTATTTTTAAGACAACGATAGCATAAATTTTATTTAAAAACAGTGTCAGTTGCTAGGTTCTGATATTGTACAGCTGGTATGTACCAATTTTCGAAACGTATTATTGGAAATACTATTACAAGACCTGAGTGACTGACTCAGATAACAACGCATAGTCCAAACTTCTGAGACTAGAATCTAGATACATTGCAAGCTGGCTCTTTCTATACTGAAGGTGTGCAATAAGAAAGGCATTTTAAACATTGAACCCCTGAGGGGAGAAATAGTGGATGGAAGTTTGTATGAAAACCCGTCATTATCAAATTAAGAAGTAGGAAATTTTACCTGCTTCTGATTAGAAATAAATGTACACGTGTATTAGTGTATTAGGATATTTCATCCCTAAGGGGCTTAAAAGGGTTATTTAAACCATGTGTCTATTTTTAATATACGCGGACAAAGCCACGAGCAACAGCTAGGTCAAAGTAACACGTAATTGTGGAAGTTCAAACCAAACAGTCCAGCAACTATAACGTCAGCCTTGTGTCGGATATAATTCCAGCACAGGAATATGCTGAGTGCAAACCAACTTGGCTGAAAATGCGTTGTACAAATCCTTAAAATATGCTCTGTAAATAATTACGTATAAGGAATTTAATTACGTCGCTATTTCTTCAAATAAATACTTTCTTTCTTTCTTTCTAAGAGATAAAAATTAAACTAAATTAGAAATAAAACAATCTTAAAAATTAAACTTCACTACTAAAAAAACTTAAAAATTAAATACTATATTATAAACATATTTACAGGTTAAAAATGAAGTCCACATCGCTACCGTTGAATAGCGTTCCCAAAATGCTGGACGCAACGTTGTATGGCAACGCTATTCGTTGCCCTAAATATAGGCCAGTCCTTTAGTTACGCGAAGCTTCTTTCAATCGCCTTTAATGGTCTCTATAAAGTTGATAAACCTCACGTCCCGATGGCCCCAAAGTCTCAAACCAAAATAAATATAATTTATAATAAATGAATTTATTTCAGCAAAATGCGGCTGGTCAGTAATTTTATCTTTATGTATAAAACTCAATTTGTGTGGTAATCTGACACGCCAGCATGTTATATTAAAGAAAATTAATGAGGCGCCTACAGTCCATTCTAACGTCAATCTTAATGATGACCGCGGCTTAATCGATCAAGATATACATATTTATCCGCTTCATAATATTTCTAGCGAGATTGACTGATCGAAAGCGTAATTAAGGACAAGATTACGATCTGTTGAGTTATTTATTCATCCTCCGTGGCTTTGCTCGACTAATCGTGGCTTTTTCGTCGTTCCTGTACTCCAGAGTTTTCAAGTATAAAAGTATAATCTGACAAGAAAACCTACCATAACCAATATGACAGTCGCCTAATAACAAATGTAACTATGATAAAGTCGTCTTTGGTCATTGGAATGGAACGCAGATTTGTTACTAAAGCACGTCTATATCACTGTTCTTATCAAATTTCTTGTCCATACAAAGGCTGTCTCGAAAGCGTTAATCGGTCTAAGTAGAACCTCCGTGTTTTGTACTATAGTTTTTGATAAGTTGTTGTTTTTATTATTTGTTTTTGTATTTAAAATATAAGATTCAGAATAGAGATATTTAAAATAAAAGACGTATTTTTTTCTCTCTTCAAAAATTATAACAAATTATCAATAATTAAAGCTTCTAAAGATATTGTCGATTCGATTTTTTAACACTAATATTGATCAGGCCACTCTATTCTAAATTTTAAATTCTGTTAATTGTATCTTTTAACACATAATAAAGTATATTCTTCTGTTATGCCACAATTAAAGTAACAAAATCAAAATCTCAAGAAATGCAATTTAGTATTTAAATAATTTTTGAACCACAAAAAGATTCCAATCGCTTTAATATGTTCAGTTCAGTGTCATTACAGTGCTCGTTGGCTTTGGTATTTTCTACATTTACCTTCTCTTCTATCTAAACTAAACACATCACAGTTTTTTGGTCCTTCGAGAATAGATTAGCCCTACACAGTTTAGCCATACACTGCAGATTGCCGCTAGCGTTCCTTTACTTGTCAACCTAATAAAACCCAGCTAAAACATTTGCGTTACATTTCTAATAATAATAAGTATTTCACATCACGATTCAATACAAACACTTAAACTGCCATAAATTTCACAAACAGCCGTCCACCCAACTATAAATTAATCCAACAACACATCGCCACTGGAAAATTCAACAAAAATATTTTCTCAAACACCATCAAGTGTTAACGTGGTACCGGAAGTGACAGCGGCGATGCGCGTGCGCTGACTTCCTGCCGCGTGGCATCCAAAATGGCGGCTGCCAACTTCCGGTTAGAGGAAGTAACGAGGGTGCAGGAGATAAATTATTGCAAGGGATGCAACGATACTGAATAGTCATTGTTACGGATTGCATAATCATTGAAAGCTAAATTGATATTACGAGAGATTGGAAGTAGGTATCAGTAGGAATATAGTTATTCTTCTTATTCGTCTTTGAGCGTTAAAAGAGATCTACACCTTCCATTTGTATTTACAGATTTTTAAATAATATATATTGTGCCCAACATTACTGAAAGTCATTTTGCAATTGTGAATGGTTAATAACTAATATATTAGGTATATTAGTTATTACCCTCTTTACCGTGTATTAAAAGTCAGTCTTTGTATTGTTACGAGTTGCAGGACTCGAATTAAAATGCCGTTAGAATCACTATAGAATTTATAAGAACTATACAAACACGTATAACACAGGTACAAATATAAATAACACGTGCAAAGTCCTTCACTAAGGTAGATTACCGAATGTAGTACACACGTCTTGCTTTGCTTGTGCTTATCGCTCGACTGCCTCACCCCTCCGTTGGGGCATTGCTTATACTGTACAAATAAAATATGTCTACTCGACCGCGTGGACTGCATTTCCAAGAATCACACCCTGCTAATAACTACCATAAAGATTACACAAAGTAAACAAAAGAAGTCCAAATGTCGGTCGTAACAATATTATACATTTAATTTTGTAACCCAATTGACAATAGTACTCAGTACTACTATATTTCAGAACAATCTTGATGTTTCAGTCTTATATCAAAGTTAGGAAAATTACACAGGGATGTCGTTATAATATTTTTGTGTACCTTGCATTTGAAGAAAATGTGTAAATTTTTAACCTCAAAATGAGGGTAGAACCGTGTTGAATCTAGAGTGTTTATGAGTTTTCGTTATTCATGAACGTGGGGCTATGATGAGGTGTTGAGTGGCCGACTTGAGGGTGCAAGGGTCCTTTTGTAAGCATAAAGGTTCCTTTGGAGAGATAAACAGTCCTGCAGTATGGAGATTTCGGATTGAAGTTCTTGAAGCATAAAGATTTCGTAGCGTAAAGTAGGCTCTCTGTTGTCATCGTTATGTACTTAGATTTAGGCACTAAATAAAAAATAAATTAAGCTCTCATGAGGTCTTTGGTGGGAATTTGTCTGAAGGAAATTGGCTGTGCGAGTTCAAATAAAACCAATAAAGTGCGTCGTAAACTATGCAGAGTTCCGTATAGTTCAATATACACTGTTTTCCTCGAAAATGGCTCGATTCTTGAAAACTACTCCACTGATATGTTCACAACAAATTTTCGTTGAAAATGCTTTTGGATTTCTACAATATAATTTTTTTAATTTTTGGCTGGTCACATGTTGGAGAGGAGACACAACTTAAACAAAACAAGTTTTCAAAAAAGTTTGTTATGAGTTTCAAAATCTGGCCGATATTCTACACTTATGTAAAACAGTTTAAACCCTCTTTTGGATATATACATATTGCAGCTACCCCTAATTATTAATTTTTACTTGACCCGTATTCACTTCGCTGGGTGTCAATAAAAACAGATGCACCGACGGACATACGTATGCATGCACGTATATCAAAGTTTAATTAAGTATGTTTTGTAACCTTTAATTAATTCATAAACGCAGAAAGCACTCGCAGTGCCTCGTACAAGGATGTAAGCAATTCTTGCGTCGAATGTTATTGCTTATAATTATGCTACATTCTTATAAATCCCACGCAAGAATTGCTTACATCCGTTTATTGTTTTGTTCTCTTGTCTTGCGTGCTTATAATAAGTAATTAAGCAATAACGTACCACGCATGATTTGCTTACATCCTTGTACGAGGCACTGCGAATGCCTTCTGCGTTAAAGAATTATTTGACAGGCGTGACCACGCTGGGCGTTAAGCATTTATACTTTTTTGACTTATTAATCACAATCAAACATAGCCTATATCAAACAAGAATAATATAGATTTCTAATGGTGATAGAGTTTTCAAAATCGGATGAGTAGACCGGAGATTACCCCGAACATCCAAACTCATAAATTTTACCTCTTTATAACCTCTTTATATATAGTAGTATAGTTTACGCGGTTTTTCTGCACCATTATTTGGTACCATTTGAAATATACGTTTTGTTGAATTACATTTATATACATATGTAGTTTCTGAGAAAAACCAAAAAGATATACAAGGATACACGGAAGGACGAAAACGACGAATACGCGAAAAATCAATTTTTGATAAAATTATTACAAAACCATAAATAGTTGATTAAATAGGTACTATTATAAACATATTTACAAATAAAAGATGTAGTCCAGATCGCTGTCGGTGGGGTGCGTTCCCAAAATCCTGGCCGCATCTCCACGCTGTATGGCAACGCAAATCGTTGCCCTAAATAGTATATGCCAGTACTTTGGCGACGCGAGGCTTTTTTCAATCGCCTTGATAAATTTGAAAAAAACCTCACGTTCCTGTGGCCCCAAAGTCTTATGGCTACAAATAGTAGATAAGTAGTATCAGCGTAGATAGTGTTTACTTGAATGTCAATATTTATTTTGTAATCACAAACAGACATTTCAGTTTTATTAGTATAGACAATGACAATAGAATATAGACAATAAATCCAACAAATGCACTTATGTATACAGTACATACGCAGTTGATTTTGACAAAAACATTCGAGTCTAGACAGCACCCCGGCTGGCACTCACGCCCAAGTGTCGTTACAGCTACTACTGCATTATTCATTGCAAACACTCTGAGACGGCACCCCGATCTATATTTCCTATTCTAACAGATATACCTATGTGCTACTTTTATCTATTTCAATTTTTGCTACACCTGCATCGTGCCGTTAATATACAATAAACTACCTAAAAGAATAACGGAGTCACCATCCGTCGGTTCATTTAAAATAGGCTCAGGAAATGTTTACGCGATCACACTTCTTATAGTCATGAAGAAAGCTTTTCATCGCTCGCTCGCCATTATATAAATAAAATAATAATAAATGCGGGAAAAGTCGAGGGGAAACAAATAGCTTTTCATATTTTTTATTTACAAAACTGGCTGTAATAAAAATTAATACACAAAATATAAGCGTATAATAACTTAATAGATGTTTAAGCATAAGTTTTTTTATATTGTAATTTATAAGTATGATCATTAAAATAATAAATATACGATAAATAAGGTTTAACATAATAATTTATTTGTACGATCTTCTAGATGCAAATATTGCATGGTATAAATAAATTAATTATAAAGATCATTTTCAATTCCATAAAGCAAATTTAAACTCTACTAAATCATTTAAAATATCTCATTAAGAAACCGGAATAGAACACAAAATTGTTTATCCTTGAAAATATATTAGGTCTCAATATGTTCTCGAAGTTATTGCGGTTTTAATTGCTGTACGTATTATTATAGAAAATACCTCATAATAAATCTTATGTCATTGTTCTGTCTGGGATAATGTTAGAATTAGATAGATAGATAACAGTTTATTGCTCACTAAAATAAACAAATACAAAAATAAAATGCATAATTACTATACTTCTTGGCAAAACAACAGGCGGCCTTATCGCTAAAAGCGATCGGTTCCAAGCAACCTAGCTTAAAAGAAATTCTTAACTAATCTGGCGATGTGGTGTAATACTTGCAACAACTCAGAAGGGTTTATGGTAATAAAAGAACCGCAACTGGTCACACTTTTATAATCAGAGAACTTTACGGTTTATTAAAACCGTAAAGTGTATTAACATTGAATTCACTAACCAATCACTATCTAAGGCATTTTAGAACACCTCGCCATCCCTCCAACAATTTTACAGTATAATAAACTTAGCAAACTGGCACAACCCATAGCGGATTGAAGTCATTGATAAACGATTTTAATTAAAGGGTTATGAATTAAAAGAATTTATTCCATTCCATTATTGTTTGGAAATTTTAGATAATATTTTAAACCTATAAGATATTATATAAAATATTATACTTAAAGTTTTATATGTAGGTAATGAATACCGTCTATATATAATTGAGAGATTTTAAATTATAATCTACACAATTACCACATCATATAAAGGATAAATATTGTTACATAAAATTATGGTAAATTATAGACAACTACTCTATACAAAACAGGCGCTAATCACAGAATAAATAAAAATATAACGTTATTATTCAATTAAGGAAATGGCCTATGGTATCATTTAGAAATAAGAGGGTACATAACAAAATTAATTATTAACTTTAAAAAAATAACAAAAATAACTATGCTACTAAATAGCTGTAGGTAAGAGTAGGTGGACCACAAAAAAGATGACTAGAGTTGAGAGTGTAGAGTGACCTTTTCGCTTAGATGTAGCGATGGGTTTTGCATTATTTAAGATGCGTCATTTTTATTGATTGTTAATAACGTTAGAAAACAGATGCCGTTTGTAATATTATACACTAATGTAGCGACGCACTAACGGTGATAGTTTAAACGCTATAAACTAGTA
This sequence comes from Dendrolimus pini, assembly GCA_949752895.1. Classification (NCBI taxonomy): domain Eukaryota; kingdom Metazoa; phylum Arthropoda; class Insecta; order Lepidoptera; family Lasiocampidae; genus Dendrolimus; species Dendrolimus pini. Next base: position 7,740,734 of record OX457143.1, read on the forward strand.
TTTGGCCACAGCCACTAACACTAACATCGTCGCAGGTGGAGTAGGAACATAATAAAAATTTCTCAACCAACCTGCAAGTATTGCAAATGGCGTTGAAATTCAAGTTAAGTGTTATAAAAACTTGTACTATTAAGTCACACCTACTTGAAACTCCTTGCCATCGGCCGGGTGTCTCATGAATTACAGATTTGACTAATTTCATTAGCAATGGCACAACAAGAATGTTAAGACCATATAGAAGCTGAGCTAGATCGCGTTAAAAATTGTTATGTGGTAGATATATAAGTTTTACCCCTACTATAGAACATTATTAGGAAATACGAAACGGAAAAGAATACAATTTCTTGCGGCCAAGCGGCCTGTCGTAAGAGGCGGCAAAACAACCTATATCCAGGTGGTAGGGCATTTGCCCGATTGGATTTATACCACCCTTGGTCTAAAGTATGCCACCATAACAAGTTTGAGCTGTGTTCCGGAATTAGTGGACAGGTTCCAGGCTCCTTTTAGGGAGCGGTAGCATATTTTCATAGGCGATAGTAACCGCTTTCCATCAGGTAGCTCATCTGCCTCTTTACAGAACTCACGCAAAAAAAAAAATACAATAACCCTTTAAAAATGCAATTCTGAAAAAACCTCTAACTTTTATATTTTTACTTATGATCAAAGAATTCCACAAATTATACACTTACTTATTGATACAGGAAAACATTATTGTGATATTTATGTACTTAATGTTTATTATTTGAGACACATTCTTAGATCAATCGAAGGAAGAAAGTCTTTTTATCCATTTTATCTCTTTAAACATAGTAACAGAACTAAATTGATAATCATCGCACTCATTATAATCATACGAGATTCGTTATTTATAGGTATTTTTCTTAGGTGCGTTAAAAAAGTGTCTTTCAAAATCACATTCCAGATTGCACTAGACTAGTACGAATAAGGCTTGACTTACATTTGCATTACTTAAGTAATTAGTTGATTTGCAAATAAGTTCTTGTCATCATTTGGGCAGACAATTAATCGAAAATTTATAACTTAATTGAAAAATGCCTGTTAAAACGATGATGTCAGTTTCGAAAGTAAACTAACAACATAATTAAGTAATACAAAGGTTTAAGGGAATTTTGGTGTAACATGTTAGAGATTTTTTTACTGATTTGTTTTAAAAATATATTTTAAATAAAAACATATCGTACAAGAGAAAATAATGATTTCTGGCGCTATCTAATCGAAATGTTTAGGACTTTTTTAGGGTTACGTTATTACAGGTCTATTGTCATATATAGTATTTATATATGACTCAAGTTTTTAGTTTAATTTAGATTTAGATTAAATCTAACTATAACCAATAGTAGGGGTTATACTTAATTAAAATTAACACCACTATCATTTCGATCACGTTACGAATTATAGAGATAGAAAAATTAAAAGAAATTTAATGTTTATTAATAAATATTGAAAGAATTTGTCATAAAACCTCACATAAAGTCAGTTTCCCAACCACACCGCAGTGTTAATTGGTCGTTAAAGTTTTAAGATATTTTTATTAATAATTTCGTCTTGCGATATTTCGTTTGAATCTATGTAATTTATTGGAGCCTTTTGATATTCAACTTTGAACCATAAATTTATTATAACTAAGTGCGTTTTCCTAACGAATTTTCATGGCGATTTTTTGCGCGTCTTGGCACGCCCATCAAGTGAATGTTCCAAGAATAAGGTGGTCATGTCGAATGTTTTTGTTTCTTTATGTACTTGATACAACAAACTGGCAGTGGTGTATAGTCGATAAATGTACGTATATCTATACGAATAAATAACATTAAGGTGTCTGTTTGTAATGTCAAGTAACAGCTTTTTACTAAATAGATATGAAAGTATATACGGTACTTATATTAAAAATCAGATAGTAGGGTATTTGCCCGACTGGATGGCTGCCACCCCTCGTCTAAAGTATGTAATAATAATAGTAATAACAACCTTGAGTTGTGTTCCGACATTAGTGACCAGGTTCCAGTCTCCCTTAAGAGAGCAGCAGCGCATTTGTACCACCTTTGGCGTTGCAAATGTCCATAGGCGATTGTAACCACTTTCCATCAAGTGGGCCAATTGCCTGTCTGCTGAACTCCTGCAATAAAACACATCGTTTTTATCTGTCTGTTTGTTCCGGCTAATCTCTGAAACGGCTGGACCGATTTTGACGGGACTTTCACTGGCAAATAACCGATGCTATAGGAGTAATTTAGGCTACTTATGTTTTAGAAAAAAAACAGAAGCCCGCCGCAGTCGCCATACCGGGAGGCATATTAAATTCCACACGAATGACGTCGCGGGTAACAGCTAGTACTTTATACTTTTAATAGAGGTTTGGGAGATTACTTGTTCAAAATGCAAAGTATATTATTTTAACATCTTGTATCTCCATATTTCCATCAAATAAATGAATTTTAAATTTGTTTGATATACGTATTTTTGTATGATTATAATTTTGTTATAAATGAGGTTTTAAGTTTAATATATTGCAATCTAATACAATAAACAAATCTTAACTTAGTTACAAAAAAAGAAACCTAAAATTAAATACTAAAACTAAATAAATAAGAGAGCTATAGATAACTTTGTTGAGTTTAATTGACTTAAATAACTATTCCATTTTTGCGAAAATCGCTATGGTACCCTGAAAACTTGAATCAATCAATCAAACAATAATTTGTCATCACGTACAATCAGAATGTCGGGTTGATTGCAATCAACCAAATCAACCCTTATTGAATGTGATACACAGACGGGGTGTGTTTATTTGTACGGTTACCGAACTGTTTGTTCAGTCTATTATCTCCCCGTTTACGAATTCTTGTACTGAATTGATAGATACGGCAATTTTTAAATATCCGTGCACGAACGGAGAAAAAATACAATTTCCTGCGGCCGGGCAGCCTGTCGTAAGAGGCGAAAAAAAAACCCACAACCAGGTAGGAGCTTAGGGCATTTGCCCGACTGGATGACTACCACCTCTGGCCTAAAGTATGTCGCCATAACACCCTTGACTTGTATTCCGGCATTAGTGACCAGGGACCAATCTCTCTTAAGAGAGCAGCAGCGCATTTGTAGCACCTTTGGTATTGCAAATGTTCACAGGCGATGGTAACCGCTTTCCATCAAGTGGGTCGTCTGCCTGTCTGCTGATCACCTGCAATAAAAAATAATAATATGTAACGCCTTAAGTACTAATCACCAAAATAGGAAATTAGTCAGGTGCTTAGAAATCGATACACAATGAAGAATTTGTGCCGATGCGAATTGAAAACATCATCATAACAACATAAACTATCGAACAAAATGACACTTTCTGGCAGTTTAAATGCATTTACTTACCGTCTAAAGAAGTGGCTAATCGGGCCCACCTATAGCTACAAGGAATTCATGGATTATAAAGATTGATGACGAATTATGTAAATCTGAATAACTCAACATTTACTAAAATACATATATTTTATATAACCCTGACATAGTAACGGATAAATAAGTTTAAGTTTTTTAAATGAATCGTTGTGTTATTATCGTTTTGCTAGGCATTTACTGATCTATTCTCCTTAACAAATGTAAATTCGGTCAATCGAATACTGGCTAAAGATTTTTTTGCAAATACAGAAACTTAATCAACTATAATATCATTAGGAATCGTGTACGTATGTGTTGTTAGGTGGAGGATTGTTGTCAGCAATTTTTATATACTACTTTTTGTACTATAACTGATCTGTATTAGTTGTAAGCCTTCCTAAAATTTAATAAATATATCCTATAAAAGCGGTATCAAAATATCATATCCCTCCCAAAAAGGTTAACAATTAATAAACAGTATTGGTGGCATATCGTTGTAGTTTATTATTGTGTCATGGGGTAAAATTTCTTACAATGTACATACATGCATCTTGCTTGGTTTTGAATTTGTACTGCCGGTAAAGAAAATTAGCACAAGTCCTCACAACGAGCTGATGAGGACTTCCACCACGTTTTTCCACCACGAGTTGCATTTCTCTTTGGTCAATTGCTTTTCGTATTACTTCTCTGCCATGCCAATAACCTAATTATAACCCCCTACAGGGTAATGAGTGTATCGGATACGAAGTACAATTTTGTTTGCGCAAATCAGCGCCTATTTAATAAAAATCCATGGTAACTGTTAATCTAGCTATATTCAACTTTATTACAAAGAAGTAAAGCTGAATACTGTTTCAATGATAACTTTGTATGGCTTACAGTATTCAGTCAATGAGCTCGTCTGATTTGATCATGATTTTGGCTTCGTTAAGAGGAAGGCGATATTTTGTATTGCTTCTAGTCTATAGAACCTGTTGTAAGTAGACTTAGATTCCTCTTCTATGTCGTACCCTCAGTGCTGACATTTGTAATTTTGATGGTAGTGAATAATTACTTTCTTTCATTGAGATTGATTTGAACATGGTGGACTGCCGAGTTTAAAGACATGTCTAGCTAGTCAGTAATATGGTCGGTCCACCTCTTGCCTTCAACTTTCGCAGTGACCATAACTCTATCCGTATTTTCTAGGTTTTTTCGGACTATGTAGCCAAAGTAGTTCATTATACGTTGCCGCTATGCTGCTGATAACCTCTGGTGATCTTCAATGTAGGTTACTTCCAATATGGAGGCATTCGCTCGGCGAGCTCCCCACGGAATTCTGGTCATCCGAGGCCAGCACCAAATTTCAAAGGCGTCAATTTTATATCTGTCCGCTGTCTTTACAGGTCATATATATAATATAATAATTTTAAGATAAATAAATCGAGCGAGACGTATTAATTATGTACTGTGTGGACATAATTATGACAGGATTACTTTAATTAAAATTAAAATAATATTACATAAAAAACGTTGAAAAAGACCCAAAAATTATTATATTCCTATTAATATTAGTCTTACGTACTAATATCATTTCTAGAATATCAATTACTTTAATTGCATGACATCCCTAAATCGACATGACATTTGTTTGTCATTAAATATAATAAGGATACGTTTTTTACAATTGATTGCAAAGAATTGCAACAATTGTCCCTATTCTCTAGAACTATAATTGCTTCAACTGTCATCTTGACAATATGTCGCGAAGAAACATGGGTTACTAGGTACCATATTTACGATAAATACCTGTAATATTTTAAATTATTTATTTGAAACTAAATGTTGTTATACTTCTTAGCAAAGTTTATCTTTCCAGATTAACTGCAGGAAACCGAGTTATACATATTTTGTATGAATAAAATAATGGGCAAATGCATGTTTGGCCACGCATAGGTATCTAAGAGTTCTGTAGAAATTATAATCGCACAACACGAATACAAAAATTTACTTACAGAACCATGAAGATCATCAAAATTCAATTGAAATATTTAGGTATCTAAGACTTATTGCCGACCAAAATAAACAATTATTATTACAAAACTGAACAATTAAAATTTGGTCCATATACAGCCAATAATTTCTGAGAGAAATAACTATACTGTATGATTAGAGTGAAGTAACTATACTGTACGATGAAAGTGAAATAACTTTACTGTATGATAAGAGTGACATGCAAAGGCAGACGTGCATAAAAAAACACATTCAACAAAAACTAATATGGATCAAGTTCAACTAACCAAAATGAGTCCTGGCTTCCGAAATGAAAATACTTCACTCCTTTCTGCTCAGCCCTGTATCCTGCCAGTTATAGGCTTGAAGCTCGGGCAGAGCAGCTTCCACTACGTCACTGAGGTATGGAGTATGTTTATGGTTTCATGCCCAAAGAACAAACACTGTTGTGCATGATCTTCATGCAGGTGCCGGATCTTATACTTTGCATACTGGTAACATACACATCGATTATTATCAGAGCAATTAAAATAAAAGGAATCGTTTTGACAATGACAAGTCAGATGTCCTATTGTATCATTTACTCGTACTTATTATTATTAAACAATTACTGAATGTATTATGTTAATTAAATAATTGCTAGTTATCGACATAAATATCTTTTGTAACTATAATATGCACTGATTTCTAGGGCAGCTCTGTTCTTAAAAAACCTTTTTTGGTTTTATATCCTAAGTTTAAAAAAAAATCAGTAAGTCAAGAAAGATACAATTTGAATAATTCGTAAACTTAACTACTTATAAAAAACTGAAGTTATAAATCGTAAATACGTATCCTCGTAACACCTATTATATTAAAAAACAATATTAAAAACACCCGAGTGTGAGCACGCGATCTAATTATCTTACAAAAAACACCTTCGTGGGTCAGGACTTTTTAGGGTTACACAAAACTTAAGGTATAGTAAATAACAGTTCCTTGCTATTCATTTTTAATGCCCGAGGGATTATTATAAAAGCCCATAACGTCCCACTGCTGGGCTCATTCCTCTTATTTTTTTACGGAGAATGGATAGTACCTACACCCGCCATGCTTGTCCAAGACGGATTGACGGGGTCCAAATATAGGTAATATCGACGCGCTGGTTTTATCACGATATTTTCCTTTACCGTCCGCACGTGGTTATTAGAACAATATACAAATTAGTTCCGAAAACTGCCTAAGTTGTGCTTGCTTCCCGACTATAATCCTGTCAACAGAACAAGTTTTTACAATAAGTTTTTTACCATCCAGGCCATTCAACTCTGGAATGCACTACCACTAAACATCAAGCAGACACGATAATTACCTTCTTTTAACAGATTACTTAAATATAACTACCTCAAGCTATAGTGTTATTGTTTACTTTTGTATGTACTATATAATATATGTGTATTTATTTTTGTACATATATTATCATATATATTATTATTTATTTAGCAACTACCGACTTTTGTTGTCCTTCCTATACTACATCTACTCCATCCAAAGGTTGTCTGGAAGAAATCGCCATGGGCGATAAGACCGCCGGTTGTACTTGTATATTAATGTTGATTTTATGTAGCATTTTTGTACAATAAAATATATTCTATTATATTCTAGAATCTAAACCCAGACCCACAACATGTATATAAATAGGATACAAAAAAAGGTAAGAAAAGAAAATAAAGAATAAAAAGATCTCTGCCATGACACATGGTGGAGGACTGCAAAAAAAAACCCAGACACACGTTGCTTTTAGAAAGTGAGCTTGACAGCGGTACCCGCTAAGTTCGGCTTCTTTTCGCGGTTAGTTTGACGAGTTCTTTAGTCTACTTAATCTGGCGTTAGCTCCCATTATTCAATAGAACCTAAAAATTGGCATAGAATATTTTGTAGATATTTGATCTAGTCTGGGTGTTTCTAATCTCCCTGGACTTTTAAGTAGCCTCAGTAAAATTGTAGGATTTTAAAAAACACCACGTCAAAGAATTCTTGTAGCCATTCGAAAAGTTACATCCAACTCAGTTGAGATTTTCAACACAAGAACACAATATTTTGTTAAAACTTGTACCACCATTGTTCTTTACTAAGTCGTTCCCTCATTGCTGAGGGTCATTGTTTTAATAGCTGATCAGAATTGCTCTCTTCCATCGAGATTGATTTTAAGCACGGCGGACGGCCAAATTTATTATTATAACCAGTCGGTCAGCAACCTGGTCGATCCATCTATTTGAAGATCTACCGGTGGTGTCTTGCCTTCAATTTTCCCAGAGACCACAACTATTGTTACTGCATTGTAGAACATTTTAAAGTTCCCACCAAAAACTCCTTTTGAGCTTTTTCCCAGAGACCACAACTATTGTTACTGCATTGTAGAACATTTTAAAGTTCCCACCAAAAACTCCTTTTGAGCTTTTTAGTCTTAAGTTTTAGTAAACAATAAGTTGTATGCATTTATTATTAGACCACACCGAATACATAATTTTTAGATAAGAGAGAGAGAGAGAGAGAGAGAGAGAGAGAGAGAAACTATTTATTTAAAACTACGTACAATGTGATAATACTAAAAAAATTAAAACTTTTAGTAGGTACCTTCGGAACCATTTAAAGACCAAAATAACTCGCTTTCAACCAACTTTTTTAAGCAATAACGAGTAATAATTTGTAATTGGCACGTATAATGCGGTTAAGTTGCGCATGCATCCAATGTGATCCACACAAATTGCGGTTTTCTTCGACCATTAGCGGTTTCTGTCAACCATATGGTGTCTAACGGACCCACTTCCTACGGCCATTGTTCAATGCATTGTTCATCTTGGTGCTGCTCGTCTGTGTTGTTCAAGACAATGTAACAGTTGGTTGTTGGATGCTTCTGACGTGTTATTTAATAGAGGCCTAATTAGACTCGAAGACTATTGAGTGGCTGTAATTTGGACCGACTTGACCGGATGCCAGCCCTCTGTTACGAAGCAAAAATTTGCAAGTGGCTATAATAATATTCAAAAATGAAATTTAAAAGTTGCTATATATATATATATATATATATATATATATATGTGTGTGTGTGTGTGTGTGTGTGTGTGTGTCGGAGAAGGCCTCGTTCTCATGATATGCTCTCTACAGATTGCAGGTTTAGTGGGCGTCATCAGGACAAAATGCGAGCATAAAATACAATGGCCACGGTCTATACATTTTTAATTAAGATTCGAACAGCATTTTGACATAGACCGAGCAGCGGGTTCAGGGCACAGCTCATACTTCCAACTTCAATAATTGCTTCAAAATTCTCAAAGGTCCAACTGGACCTGTTTCCACCAACCAAATGTGCCACAAAAACTCCTCCGTCTACCGAAATAGATACTACTCAAGTATAGAGGGCGTCTGACCCCGCTCGGACCCATATGCTCTGCTCTCATTGGTCGTTTATTAAATTACAATATTCATAAGTTTTATTAGGTTAGAACGATCTTTAAGTTATAGAAACATTTAACAAATCAAATTAAATTACATTAAGAATTTTAGAAGTAATTAAAATGTAAACAAATGATATTGTGCGTTATACATCCAAACAATAATCCATACAATTATAGCTTCCCTCCGACATATATATATATATAAGTTCCACTGGAGAATACTTTTTGAAAGTTATACATGTAAGTCAAAATTTTAATCTACTTCTACATAGAATACTATGTATACCGCTTCGCAACGTGTTATCGCTTTTGAAGTAAATGAAGCGGTAAGAAACTACCCTACGACACGTCTAAGTAAAACATATGTTTTAAAATATTAAACGCCAAAAAGAAACGAATAGAATGACCGAGAAAAGAATGAGAGAGAAAGAAATAGTCAAGAATAAATTTTCTAGCGCCATGTTGTTGGTTTTATGAGTTCCTCAGAGTTTTATTTTTCAATGAAGGATTATCACATTTACTTATTCCATTCGTTTCATTCATTTATCCGTGCAGGAACGGAGAAAGAATACAATATATTGCGACCGGGCGGCCTGTCGTAACAAAACAACCCACAGCCAGGTGGTAGGGCATTTGCCCAACTGGATGGCTACCACCCCTGGTCTAAAATATGTCGCCATAACAACCTTGAGTTGTGTTCCGGCATTAGTGACCAGGTTTCAGTCTCCCTTAAGAGAGCAGCAGCACATTTGTAGCACCTTTGGTGTTGCAAATGTCCATAGGCCTGTCTGCTGAACTCCTGCAATAAAAAAAACTTTAGATACTTAAATTATGTACAACATAAGTATTATGGTTTAAGTAATAATATTGCATCAGTGTTTATGAATTTCAAAGTGAATTATTGAAAGTTGCTTACCCAAAATTCTCAAACAGACGTCTCAATCAACACAATTGGAACCCTTTTAGTTGTATTTGCCCTCTCAGTATGCAAATATTGACAATAAGGGGGTGAGGTAAGTACAAAGAAGGCCGCCGTGAGCGACGCAAGCACCTGTGGTCACAAAATTTTAAGACACAGAAGGATATTCTAGCTGCCCTTGCTATTGTGAATACCTACTGTTCAATCAACACTATCGTCGCGCGCCAAAACTATTCCGAGAAGAGCCGAACGGATCCGAGCATGGCCGTCGCCGTACACTTTAAAAGGTATCTATGACGGAGTACTTTGCAGACAGCTCTCGCGCATAATATACGTTATATCAATAGTTCAGTTCATTTCAAACTATATTAATAATTATAATGTATAATATTTAGGTATTAAAGTGATTTTTAACCAACACCTATATACTTTGAAACGTAAGGTTAGAATTGACATATTCAATATTTTGTTGGAAATATTTATTACATTGCTTGTTTTTATTGTATACTACTCGTTCCACTTGTAATGGGTGGCTCAAGCCCAGCATCGGGAAGTTAAAGGGCTTATGTTATTATTCATTTCACATACATTTATATTTAGGAAGAATGTTATTATCATTATTACAAATTTAGCTAATTAGTACTAAAAAAATATTTGTAATCTTTGTCTAAAAGGTTTGTTCTTGGCCATGTTACTCTTATAGGAATCAAAATACAACAATAGTTAATAAACTTTAAAGCACATAGTTACTATTAAGCAAACACGTACACGTACACGCATAGGAGGGATACAAAACTACATGTAGGACACACATATATTCTATTCCAAGTGGGGGTAGAACCCATAAACTCAGGGTCAGATATGTTTAAGCAAAATGATAGATAGGTAGATAGATAATTCTTTATTGTACACCAAAACATATACAAACAGAAATAGAAAAATCTCTTTTAGGCAACCCTTGGCAGGGATTGATAGAATTTTAATACAGACGGTGTTGCAGTTAATAAGTACTGACGAATGATAAATAAATATAGTACATATAAGTACAAAAATAGTATAAAAATATTTATATATACTACATATGTATATACACACACGTGTATATACATATGGTAATACAAACATACATATACTTATGTAATAGCTTTAAGAAGTATTATACGCACTTTACCAAGTAAGCAATGAGTTGCGCAAGTATAATATCGCAATCACTGCACTACAGGCGGTAAGGTGGCCTGGAAAGGGGGAGTGCAATGTTGATAATAATGCTACACTATTTTAAAGCGGTAATGACTCTGGCCACCACACATACGGCACGGGATTTATGGTTTCAAACAAATTCTTGAATAGTGTGATGCGATTTGAAGCCATATCAGATAGACTGTCCATTCTTCGCATAAGAGGAAAATTCGGTAATATCTCCCTGGTTAATGTATATGCTCCAACCGAAACAGCAGATGATGAGACGAAAGACAGTTTTTATGACCAGCTAGAACTAATCTATGATCAACTTCCAAGTTACGACATAAAAATTATTTTAGGAGACTGCAACGCTAAAGTCGGTCGCGAATTAGTTTATAAACCTACCATTGGATTTCATAGTAAACACGAAAACTCCAATGATAATGGTATGAGACTGATTAGCTTTGCATCTTCAAAAGCAATGGTTATCAAAAGCACCATGTTTCCTCACAAGAACATCTTTAAAGGGACGTGGCGCTCCCCGGATGCACATACAGTTAATCAAATTGACCATGTTGTCATAGACAACAGGCACCAAAGCTGTATACAAGATGTTAGGACGTTCAGGGGGGCGAACTGTGACAGTGACCATTATTTAGTGGTGGTAAAGATACTATGCAAAATAAAAACACAAGCCAAAACGGAAGAGAGAATTAACATAGAAAATTTAAAAGTAGTGTCAATCTTGGAAAAATATCAAATAGAAGTGAGTAATAGATTTAAAGACTTAATAGTGTATGAGGATATAGAAAATACGTGGAGCAATATGAAACACAATATTAAAGAAGCTGGAATAAAGATTTTAGGAAAAGCTAAAAGAATAAGACGGAAAAAATGGTGGAATGAAGAGTGTGAGGAAATAATTAAAAACAGAAGAGAACTTAGAATCCTAGCACAGCAAGATGGCCGGTGGAAAGACGAGTATGAAACCTGCAGAAAAGAAGCGAGAAGGAAAATTAAAAGGGCTAAAAGACAGTATCTAGACAGAATGGTACAATATATGGAAACCTTGATAAAATCAAGCCAATCGAGGAAGTTTTACCAGGAGTTGAGAACTGTCAGAAAAGGATATCAACCAACTACCCAAACTCAGGACGATGATTCTGGGAACCTTATCACAGATAATGAACAGATTAAGACCACGTGGAAGGAGTACTTTCAAAACCTTTTAAATAGTCCATCTCCAGGTGTACCTATAAGACGGGAAAATGAAGATAATACTGAGGAAGTGGCTTCACCAACATTCGGTGAGGTTTCGAAAGCTATCAGGAGGCTGAAAAATAATAAATCCCCAGGAATAGATGGCGTGCCGGCTGAGTTATGGAAGTACAGTGGACCAACAGTACAATTAAAATTGTATGAACTAATAAAACTTATATGGGACACAGGTAAACAACCCCAGGAATGGAATATAGGAATGATATGCCCCATTCATAAAAAAGGAAGTAAGAAGAAATGCACTAACTATCGAGGAATAGCGATACTTCCCACTGCATATAAGGTCCTATCCTACGTGTTGTTAGAGAAACTAGAACCGTATGCAGAACAAATCTTAAGTGATTATCAGAGCGGGTTCCGCAAAAATCGCAACACTGTAGATCAAATATTCCTTCTTAAACAGCTAATGGAAAAACGGTGGGAGTACGCTCAAAGCGTCCATTCGTTGTTTGTAGATTTTCAAAAGGCTTATGATAGTATAGATAGAGGCGCCCTATATACCATCCTGAAAGACTTCCTGATCACCAAACAGCTCGTGGATATGATTATGGTAGCCACTAGCGTGAGTACTATGCGAGTAAGAGTGGGAAACGAACTCTCCGACGAATTCTCGGTGATTACTGGGCTCAAACAAGGCAATGCCCTGTCACCTATACTTTTCAATCTAGTACTAGAGCATGTACTTAGACGACTTTTAGCTTGCGACTATGGATTAGAACTGAATGGAAAGCATAAGGTGATAGGGTACGCGGATGATCTAGCCCTATTAGGGGAAAGCCGTAAACTAGTCGCAGAAGCAGCTAGGATTCTAGAGGAAGACGCAAAGAAGGTTGGACTCCAAATCAACCGCGATAAGACCGAGTATCTTCACGTGAAACGGTACAGGAATAGTCACATTACACGCGAGGACCATCATGTTGGAGATGCTCAATATAAGGGGGTAGCCAAATTTAAATACCTGGGCTGCACAGTTACCGACACGAACACCCGAGAGGATGAAATACACATACGTATTCAAAACGCCCTGAGGTGCTGCGCAGTCTTACATAAGGTATTGGTGTCCCGGCTTCTGAGCAGGAAAACCAAAATCAGGATTTACAAAACCGTCATACGGCCCATCCTGATGTACGGTTGCGAAGCCTGGACGCTTACCCGAAAAGAAGAGAACCAGCTGTTAGTGGCTGAACGAAAGGTTCTCCGCAAGATTTTGGGTCCAACGATGAGAGACGATGGCAGCAGGAGGGTCCCAACCAACGTCGAAATTGAAAACCTCGTGGCCGAGCCTAACATACTAGGAGAAATAAACTCTCACCGCCTTCGTTGGCTCGGTCACGTGGAACGGATGGAAGAGGATCGAAGCGTGAAGAGGGCCTTTGGGGCGATCGAATGGGCGACGTCCGGTCGGTCGCCCCAAGTACCGGTGGAGGGACAGAGTGGAGGCTGACCTGTGTGAGCTACAAGCCCTTAACTGGCAAGAAATCGCACAGGACAGGAACAGGTGGCGTGTTCTCGTTTCGGAGGCCAAGACACATTTTGGGTCGCTGAGCCATCGGAGTTAGTTATACGCAACAGAACAGCAATGCCAATCAATCAGGTTCAGGAACCTGATTTTTAAAGCACGGTAAGGGTTTGGCTTTTCTTATATAGTTAACTCATAGAAACGCACAGCTTGGACGGTGAAAGAGTTATTATATTATAGAGGCGTAAATTATGAGAGCTAGATAAGTAAAGAAATTCAAAACGGTCCTTGAGGTGACGAAGAGTACAGGGTTGAAAAAATACAGAAGAATGAGAATGTGAGTATTCCGGCCAAGAATGATGATTAACGACTATCATGTCACACTCGCCATCAATTTTGTACTAAGCGAACCTTCTCTAATATTATGTGGTGTCAACTACCGAGATGGATTTATTGCCTACCGATGTATTGTCTCATCGAGATAAGAGGCAAAAAGTCTATTGAATGAATTGAACATCCGTATGTCTGTTTGAATGTTTTCTTTTGTGTGATTGATGCGGGTTTACAAGTGGGTTTAATTTTAATTATAAAGGTATGGAAATCAATATAGTGGCTGATACTAATGTTAGTGAAACTGAATTTGAAAGCTTTATTCTTTTAAATTCAATGAAGTGTTGGTTCTGCGTCATCCCCGTCCTTCACCTACGGTGCCGAGATGTGGGCAGTGAAGGCAGGATTGGTTCACTAATTTCAAGTCGCCCAAGAGACTGTGTATGGAGCGAACTACGTTGGGTGTTTCTCTTGTGGATAGAATTAAAAATAAAGATATCCGTAAGAGAACCAAAGTAATAACTCGAAAAATTAGCAAGTTGAAGTGGCAATGGGCTGGTCATGTATGTCGCAGGAACGATGGCCGATGGAGCAGTCGAGTCCTGGAGTGAAGATCGTATCTCGGTAAACGTAGTGTTGGAAATCAACCAGCCCGATGGACTGAAGAACTACGTAAGGTCGCCGGTGGGTGCTAGAACAGGAAAGCGGAGGACCGGCACCGACTTGGGATGGACTACGTTCAACAGTAGACGAACGAAGTATCTGAAATGAAGAATAATGTTGTGGTTTAGAACTTGGATAATGTTGTAGTTATTCACCGCTACACGCAGATGTAGCGGTGGGCTTAATGCATTAAGCAATACGATATTATTATGAATTGGTAATGACAGTTAACGTATGTATATATACTAATCTACCTATTCGTAAACGGCGTTATTTTTCACGCTATAAATAATATGCATTTGGCAACAGTTGTAACGATAACATTAAGTTGAATCCCGACCATAATAGATACAATTAGAAATGAAGACATCCATATTAAACCAAGGTAACCGACATAGCTCACAAAATTAGTAAGTTAAAGTGGCAGTGGGTCACGTCACATCTGACGCAGGACTGACGGCTGATGGAACAAACGTGTGGAATGGAGACCGCATTTCGTTAAATATAGTGTAATTAGAGACATACATTCTAAGAAGGGATGTTAAAATGGTTTGGACATGTATAGAGAATGAATGAAAGCAGAGTCAGAAAACAAGTAGGCGTATGACAGCAATGTGACTGATAAAGTCCGTGTCGGTGACCGCAACGTAGTCACCATCATCAAATTGAACATATGCTTCAGAAAGGTCAGGTAAAAAGCACTTTAAATAAGCGTGTATGAAGACATTAATGAAAGTTGATGAAGCAATGTGATTGTCAAGATCGTAGCTGGTGGAGATCCCTCTCCGCCTAATGTATGTAATCGTATTCTTATATCTTACACATATTGATTGAAAAATGTATAAGACAAACAAGGCCGGCTTAAAACTATTACTTAAATACATCTGAAGTCATGTTATAAAAGAAATTCTAATATGCAATAACAGATCTTATTCATTTATTCGTTCCCCCAACAATCATTCGGTCAATTTGACAATGGCCGAGGGCCCCCTATTTTGAAAATATTTGCCTCGGCCGGACCAAACAATTCAATTCGAGTGTTCCCCAAAAATAATGTCAATTGAATAATGGATCCTGTGTTACGACTATTATTTTAATGCTAGTTTTATACATTGTGTGGGAGATGTCCATTTAAAAGAATTTATGGTAGATCGTTGTGACATTCAAATGTCAGAAAAGGTAAGTAATTATAAATTCCTATAATATATCAATGTAATTGGGTAGGGTGGCGTAAGATTGCGCAATTTTCAAATAACGCCTAATAATTTGTTTATATTAAAGTTTGCAAAAATGTATGGATGCATGTTTGTTACTCTTTCACGCAAAAACTACTGAATGGATTTTAATGAAACTTTACAATAATATAGCTTACACATCAGTATAACACATAATTTATAAAGATATAGTGTGAATTATCCAAAATGTCCATCACCACGCGGGGAAACCGCGGGCGCAGCTAGTAAAAAAATAATTTGAGACCAGTTGTTTATTAAGAACTCTTGTTCCCTTGGCAATGAATAACTATACAAATTCAATTGATAAAGGTCTTACTATTACTACAATAAAATAACACACAATTTAAAAATCGGGATTTGCACAACTTTATCCACCCCAGTATGTAAAATTGCGTATTGAGATTGATTTAAAATTGCGGAACACTCAAACATTCAAATGGTGGGGATATTATGAATTCCCGTATACTCATATGCTGCGCTATTCAACCCCTAAGCTGTTAAATCAACAAAAAATTCGTCTAATGTCTTCACATGATCGCAATAGTCCTCAAAAATCTGTCTAATATTTTTACACAACGTGTTTATGTGTGTTAAATCTGTCATTCCCAAAGCCCGAGCCGCTGCTCTTTTACTTTTGCCATTGCAATTTGCATGCGATCATCTTTTATAATCGCATCATAATATACATCCACTAAAAGTGCGCAGTTTTATACACTTCGATGACTTTCTAAAAATTGAGATACAATTGCTATCTCCTATATTATTGTTTAATTATTTCGTATGAATCTGAAACTGGCCTTATGTTACTATAATATTGGCAAATCAGCAAAACCTTAAGTTTCATTTTATATAATACATTAAAATTATTGAGAAATAAGAAGAAAGACTAGTAAAAACTTTCATACTACTTTTACTTTTTTCTAATTAATTTCCATTTTATTTCGGCAGTGTAATTCGGTTCCACCCACGAACATAAATACAACAAGTTAGCTCCATCCATCAGCTTGATGTCCTATTATGACGTATGCGTGATCTTTTCGACTACGCAATCTTATACCACCCTACCCTAAGCAGTAGGTAGTAGAGACCGCTCCACAAAAGAAGTCCCACAGACGTAGCTGCAATTGCCGTAATTAATCCTGCCAGAGTAATTAACTGCTAATGCGTAAATCGATGTAGGTAATTACTGAATAATAAATACAAAATGTACCATAATTAAAGCATTAATTTTTGTTACCTGACTACTTTACGAAAAAATTCTATTAATAGCGAAGCTGCCATTTTTGATCTGTTTATTTTCCATGAGAGTTCTTTTATGCCGCGGACTCTAGGAAAAATTCGCCATAATGGCCGGTAAAGTTGTCGGCAGATAAAAAATATTCCTGTTGATAAAAAATAAGCTGGAAAGAGAAGAAGACCAACGAAGAAGTGTTGACCGTAGTAAAAGAAAGGCGTGTATTCCATATTTAACAGACATACTTTATCAGCCACAATTAAAACATCGTAGGATTCCAACAGTATTTTGTCTTAAATAAAACAATGATTTCTTCAAAGGAACGTAATACATACAGCCTCTTCTAATGAATTAAGTCTTCGTGAAGTTCAGCTGACAATGGCCGATTTCTATAGCGGGTAAAATTTGACATAAGCTTTATACAACTAATGTCAGAATTTAACCTATGGTAAGGCAAGTGAATGAATAGTAAGATATGGGAACCGCGGTTTTTTTTTGTTTTGAGGCGAGGGTAAATGCTTAACCGATTTACGCACAATCTGGGCCGATGCTAGGGGAACGGCACGCGTCGGTCGGGGGCGATAACACTGCAGCAATAGTATGCTCTTAGCAGTGCTCGGTCCGCGATCGACGTCACAGAGTAGTGTGGCGACTCCGAGCGATGGTGCACGGGCAAGCAACCTCAATACCCACTAAAAACCCCCTCCTCCCTGTCGACCCTGCGCTTTTATTTTGTGTTGGAAAGACTGAGATATAGAACATAGTTACGCAACAGTCTATCCAGCGCAATAAAGTGCCTGGAGTGTGCCCTGGGAGAACACACCCCACTTCGTATTGCGGGGGGCAGATGGATCCTTTGCTCTCCTAGCAAGCTAAAGGCCCCCCCGCGGTAAACGGAACCTAACTCAGGGAGGGAAGCAGTGCACGTACCTGCCTCTCCGGGTGCCAGCTAAAGGCCGGCGACCTCGAGAAGACGCATTAGCACGCGCTGCCGGACTCCTCTCCCTATCGCGTTTTGCGGCCTCCTTGAGTGACATTACTGCCTCACAAAAAGTAAGCGCAGCCCCCAAGTTGTCGCTGCTCTGCAGCATGGCCTTGACCAAGTCGCAAAGCGAGGCGACCGGACCTACGTGCGTCTCAAGTTTGAAACACTGCGGCGCCCATGCGGCGCACTCGACTAGCGTGTGTAACGCCGTGTCGTGCGCGCCGCACTGGCGGCAGTCCGGGGAAGGCCACACTGCGATACAGATACTTATCGAAACATCCGTGTCCGGTAAGTATCTGCGTCGTCCTGAAGGTCAGGGTGCCGCTGGTGCGGTTGACCCATTCCGTCAGCTGTGGCCTGATTGCCTCCACCGTGTAGCCGCCATAGGCCGCATCGTTGTCGAGCTCTTGAGACCAGGCGGCTATCATGGAGACGGTTGCCCGTTTCCTGATCGCCTCGATTTCGACCTGACAGTAGGTCAGGCCTCTAGCTAGGGCATCCTGCCGGGTGCGACGCACCTCTGTCAGGACGTCCGCCTGGAGATGCCAGGGCGGATCGCCTGCCAGGAGGGTGGCCGCCGTCCGCGACACTGTGCGGTACCCCCGTATGGTCCTCACAGCCAGAACCTGCTGCGCCCGGTGCAGCAGAGTTCTGTTGTGGCGGTGAAGTGCAGTGGACCAGACGGGCGCACCGTACAGCGCCGTACTCCTCAGGATCCCGGAGTAAAGTTTCCGCGTCGCACCCCCCGGGCCCCCCACGTTGGGAAGCAGCCTGGAGAGTGCGCCCGTGGATTTGACGAGTTTGGGAACTAGCTGCTCAAAGTGCGCTTTGAACAGCCATTTCCCATCAAGAACTAGCCCCAGATATTTCATCTGGGGCACTACTCTGATGGCCACCCCTTGGACCGAAACGGTCAAGTCCGCGGGCAGATTACGGAATTTCCTATGGAACATGATGGCCTCCGTTTTCGCGGGGGAGACCCTCAAGCCCAGCCTAGCTATTCGATCTACGACTATCGCCAACCCGGTGTTTGCGACGTCCACGGATTCCGCAAATGACGCAGCGCGTGCCGTGAGTAGGGTGTCGTCCGCAAAGCAGATCAGCCCTACCCCGGGCCGGACCGAAACCCGAAGGATCCAGTCATAACCTACGTTCCAAAGAATCGGCCCGAGGACCGACCCCTGAGGAACGCCGCACGCGACGCGTCGCCGACCTAACACGTGATTGGCGGACTCACCGCCCTCCCAAAGAATATGCCGATCCTGCAGGTACTCGCCCAACAGCCTCGTGAGGTACGGGGGGACTCCATGCGCGCGGAGCCCCTCCCTGATCGTCTCATGAGGGAGGCTGTTGAAGGCGTTCGCTATGTCTAGCGACACCGCAAGAACGACATCCTTCGCTTGGACGGCTTCGTGCGTCAACGTTCGCAGCGTCTCGAAGGCGTCCATCGTGGAGTGCCTCCGCCGAAACCCGAACTGCGTATCTGAGAGCCCCGGCTCCACAGCGTCGAGATGCTTCACGAGCCGCTCCGCCAAGATCTTTTCGAAGACCTTAGCGACCTCGTTCAGCAGCACTTAGCACTATGGGCCGGGTTCGACTAACGCCAATCAACGAGGTTTTTGTGACAACTCGAAAGGCCACATTTCACTACATAGTTCACATTTATCAGAAAAACACATAATTACTACTCAAAAACTATAAATATCCTACAAGTATTGTCCATTTTAGAGTAATTTTAGACATTTTTAGAAAATACAACTGCACAGTAGAACTTGCCCTTTCGATTTCCGCCGCTGAAAAGTCTTATTCCTACAATATGTCAATATAATACATTTCAAAGAAATATTGGCTTAGTGCCTTCATGGTACAGTGAAACGGTGCAGTTCGTATAACACTGAAGGTTTGAAGGGAACAAAATACCACTAGATTTGTTGATTTGTTATGGAATCGCAAAAAATACCTTACCTATACTAATAATATAAAGAGGAGAGATTTATATTTTTGTAAGTATATTTGTGACGAATAACCTCAAAAACTACGGGACAGATTTCAAATTTCTTTTATAATTTGAATACTGCTTAATGGCTGATTAATTTAGGCTATATACAAATTAGGGATCCTTACTAAAACTTCAATAATGTGACCCATCAATTTAAACAAAATACTTGGCGCTGGAATCGGGTTCTACGATTTTGAAAACATTTTATGTATCTTGAATTGGTCCCGGAGTGGTTTAAATAAATAACTAGAATAGATGGCACTCGAGTCGAGTTCTAGAATTTTATTTTTTCAGGACAGGACAACATACGTAGTAGCTATGCTATAGTAGTTCGTAAAGACGTCTGCCGAGACCGCTAGTGTTTTATTTATATATTTTATTGCATGAGTTTAGCAAACAGGGCGACGGCCCACCTGATGGAAAGCGGCTGCGGACATTTGCAACACCTAAGGTGCTACAAATGCTCTGCTGCTCTTTAAAAGAGGCTGGAATCTAGCATCTAATGCTGGAACACAATTCAAGGCTGTTATGGCGGCATACTCTAGACCAGGGTTGGTAGCGATCCAGATGGGCAAATGCCCTCCCCAACTGGTTGTGGATTGTTTTGTCATCTCTTACGACAGGCCGCCCGGCCGCAGGAAATCGTATTCTATCCCCGTCCCTGCACGGAATCTAGTATCTCGTAAAAACTTAATAGGTCAAAAATTATTGACTGAAGGTGAAGAAGCGGAAATACTTTCCACGACACAGAAATTATTATCTCCTTCCGTGCTTATTAACACCAATAAATAGTGATATACTTCGCTATTATTTTTAACATCTGTCTTACGCCTAAACACATTTAAAAACGTAGTCGCTTAGTGACATACTTATGTGTTTCGAATTACTCAAAAAAGTTAACCACCAATGTTGTACAACTATTGTTTAAGTCAAAGAAATTAGGGTAGTCGTAAAAAATCCGGCAATCCGGACTTTTGTTACAAAACTTCATATTAAGGACTCAAATAAAATAGCATATCAATAAGGAAATGAATATATTGTACGAAATTTGTAAAATAGTAATATTCAAATGTAATTTTAAAGAAACTGCACAGTAAAAATCGCCATTCATGTTCCCGGATAAAACTTTTAGGGCCGCTTGCATAACGTTCCTTTAAATTATTTAAGAAACACTAAACGCATTTATCACCCTTAAATACGATTAGCGTTTTGCACAACGCAAAATTTGTCGCTAAATATGTTTAAAGAACTGTCAATATATTTTGTGTAAAACGTTTTAGGCAGTTTAATATGATTAACTAATTTTATTTAAAGGCGATCGTTATGCAAGCGACCCCTAGAACATTATTTTTAAACTTTGCCTCAAATATTCTTTTATCTGGACATTCGTGCAAAGAAATGAAATTTTAACTTTGTTACCAAGACTTGGGTAATCTGGTCACATCGTGCCCTATCACTGAACTGCTGGGTCCATCACTCACGATCGGATAATTACCACTACAATGAATCAATCAAATTCTCAACCTTAAACGGTTTGGTATTAAGTTGAAAATTCTATGAAGTTGTATGTTTGTTGAAAACTAAATGAGACGCACATCGCCCCATAATGTCCGTGTCATCGTCACGATTCGGTTTGGTGATGATTTGCTGAATACGATTTGAACTTTATGTTGTTAAATATAAAGTTGTAAATTAGATACTCAGATAATAGTCTACTGATTTTGTGATAGAACGTTAGGAGACGGAGAACTTTGACTTTGATGTGGTATCATGCTTTTTTAGGGTTCCGACATCTAAAAGGTAAATGCAACCCTCATGATTTCATTTCAGTATCTATCTGTTATAGATACATACATACATAACTTCACGCTAGGTCCCTTGCGGG
Organism: Dendrolimus pini; assembly: GCA_949752895.1. Classification (NCBI taxonomy): domain Eukaryota; kingdom Metazoa; phylum Arthropoda; class Insecta; order Lepidoptera; family Lasiocampidae; genus Dendrolimus; species Dendrolimus pini. The sequence continues at coordinate 7,762,716 of OX457143.1, forward strand.
GTAGGCACGATCAACAGAGCGCCATTCAGGCTTATTCTTACACACCTCACTTGCTTCTTTGATATTCATAGCTCTTGTCATGCACGCTCGTCTGTTCTTAAGGCTCCTGACATCACCTTCTGCTAGTACACGATCAATTTCATCATGGAAGGTGTGTTGTGGCCTTGCGCGACTTCTGCATCCATCCACTTTTGCATTGTATATCTGTTTAGTAATTCTTTCCACATGCCCGAACCACCGGAGCATTCCTTCCCTTACCTTCACCCCGACACTCTCTTTCAGACCAACTCTCTTTCTTACATCGGTATTACGAACGCGGTCCGCGAGCGTCACTCCGCAGATTTTGCGCAGTGCTCGCATCTCGACCGCGTTTACTCTACTTTCATGCTCTCTGTTCCATACCCAACTCTCGCTGCCATACGTGAGCGTAGGTACCAGCACCGCGTTGTGTATGGCAAGCTGGGCCTTCTGGCTGAGGTTCTTAGCGCCTAGGAGTTTACCTAAAGCTCCTGTTACCTGTTATAGATAGATAGACAAAACTTTATTGTAGACCAATGCATAGATAAAAACAAATAGAAAAATACAAAAGATAGTATACCTACAACGAGTGACTTTATCTTTGAAAACAATCACTTCCAGGCAACCCTTGACAGATTGATAGATTTTAAACACTGACGGTAAAAATAATGATAAGTATTAAAATACATATCAGTAGGAAAACAATATAAATACATAATAATTATGTGTACACACACGTATATACACATGATTACCTATATTGATAACTAGGTGTATTAATCCCCTTTTGATTAAATAAGAAAAATAGACATTAAATTATAAAGCATTTGTTACTAAGTAAAACAATAATCAAAGAACATGTCTAATAAGATTATATCCACAATCCACATACTAGGTATTTAAAGAGGAACCCTAAATGCGTGAGTCCTACTCGTAGACGGCTACTTAATTACCAATAAAAACATTGAAAGTTTTAATAGTGTTTTTCAATATTAAAAGCCAGAGATCAGAAGAGATCATTAGTGGTGCCTTCCGGTTGACAGTAGAAAATTAAATGTATGTGCGATTTGTAGGCTTTACCACCTATTTTGCTTGGTGACTTACATTCCTAGTCTCCACGATTTCAACACGGAATTTTAATGCATAATTTCATTACAAGTATATACCGTTATAACGTATTTGAATTCAATGTAGGATTTGGGAAATATGTTTGTATATTAGGTAAAAAATCGTATAAAAAATTAAATGCGATTATTAAATGTCAATTTACATAAATAGGGAACGGTTGGGTTCTACAAACTATCTTTTTTATAATTAAGGTAACACCATCTAGTGTCTAGTAGCGATATAACAATAGGGGAGCAAGCATGTTAAATAGTTGAGTCAAATGAGATTTTTTTACCATTTTACAAAAACCCTAGGCCTCTTAAATTTCGTACGCGCATACCAAGCTATGATGAAATATATTTCAGGATTCAAATAACGTATTAAGCTATTGTTTAAACAGTAATTAATTAGTTTTTACAAACGAGTAGAAATCAAGTGCTTAACATAGTCGTGAGTTTGTAAAAACCAACAACAGCAGTGTGTCATACAAAGTTTTTCAACACATTTGCGTGAAAACAGTACAATAGGTAACGAAAAAAACATAAATATCAGTCGGAAAGTCATAACAGCCTTGGATGTTCCTAATATGAAAATGGCGCGCACTTGCAAATGGCGTCACACGCGCGTGGTGAAAATTAGAACTACATCTTTAGTCTTATTTTCTCTTTATTATTAAAATGAGACAAATGTAGAACATTGTCGAACTTCTAAATCCCTTCTTCTCAAAGCTCCCACACACTGTTCGGCATGTTATAGTGGTTCTTTCTCCGGCCACGCAGTTAGATTATGGAACGCCCTGCCACAAACGATACGACATAGCTCATCGTAGAGCAGTAAAAAAAAAAAGTCAAAGAACACTATCTATGTTAAATTATCCTTATATGTCTATATTTTACATTATATATGTATGTATGTATGTATGTATATATCTTATGAGTATCTTGTATATAATTTATTTTTGGTAATTTATTTATATTATATGTTATAACGTAAAATATCTTTAGCGTACACAGCCCTGCCTTTTGCTTCACCCCTTCTCGCTAGACTCATAGGTTTGCTGGAAGAAAACTCTTTTAGGGTTAAGCTCGCCTTTGTACATCACCACTGTTTTATAATTGTGTATGTAACTTTTTGTGTATACAATAAAGAATAAATAATGTATTGATCAAAATCACTTCCAAGGAGGTTCGACTATGTATACAGACTTCGCAACAGTAGGTAACTTAAGTAACAGTAGGTAAAATAAATAAAAAAACATGTGCGTCTCGGGACGCCAGACAGATGGGCACCGTAACGCGTTACGCAACGAAGTAGTTTACCCTCCCATAACAAGTTATCACTTTAAAAATGCATACACGGATCCCAAGTCCTAGAACTAAATGACATAACATATTTTTTTTCAGTAATTTAGACTTCTTCCATGGTAATAGTATTATAATACTGGATTATTGCATAGGGACGTCGATATGCACATTGTTTTAAAATCTATTATAATATGCGTCAACTGTTTACCCAAATTGTAAAAGAATAAAGATGACCCTGACTCTGAAAAGTTCTTATGTGCTACAAGACTAGATGGCGCTATAAGTCATTTTACTTTCGCCTTTTTTAGTTTTATTTCAAACATTCTTTAGACTAAGTCACCAGAAAGTTTATTTATTAAAGTTTTTTCTTTTTTGTCAGCTTTGTTAGATTTGTAATAAAAAACCCAATTGATCTAAATAAACCTACTTTAAATAATAAAACATAAAAAGGTGAGGAAAAATAATATGTGGAAAGGTCTCGCCTGGTAAAATAGAATTTATAAAAAACAATTGGATGATACCTATTCTTAGTATTCTTCCATGACGAGTATAGAAACTACTGATATTTTAAAATTTATAGATAGGTACATACTCTAATTAAACGGGTGTGAACAACAGATGTCGCTAGTCGTTTTTCTATCTAGTTATAAACATATGTGTAGCGCCATCTAGGAAGTAAGTGTTGAAATCTTTTGACATAGCTTGAGAAGTTTAGATACAGACTATATCATCGGAAATACTATTTATAAAAGCAGAATTATGTTTTTGATCAATCAAATTAAGAAGATGAAACGAATAGTGCTTCATTGTATTTTAAAAAGAAAAGTTGTAACATATATCATTTATAATAAAATATCTAAATCTTTTAATTGTTATTACAGTGGTATTATTTCTATTTTTCTTAGTAAATCGCGAAAGATGGCACTGTTTACACGAATAAATTAACTGCTTATAACTTTTGGTGTTATAAGTTATATAGGGTCACCAAAGTTAGCCCACCAAAAATTTTTTTTTTCTATTTTCAATTTTCTTTCTATTAATTCGTTTGTTCATCGTTTGTTCTTAATTGTTCGCTGTTAATAATTGTCTGTTCTTCATTTATTAAAAAAAAAAAATATACCTTCAAGTTAGCCCCTTTTACAATTTTTAATACTTTTCCGTCGATAATGACTCGTAAATATTTATTTTTGATTGTTCGTGCATAAAATACGTTTGTTCTCTTTCGAAATTACTCATTTTTTCTTTAAATAACTATTTTAATATGACCATTGTATTTATTAGATAAGAATTAATTTTATGTGTTTTACAAGTAAACTAAAGTATAAAATTAAATACTACTATAAACATATTTACAAGTAAAAGATGTAGTCCAAATCGAGGTCGGTGGGGAGCGTTCCCAAAACGCTGGCCGCATTCCCTCGTTGTATGGCAACGCTTATTCGTTGCCCTAAATATAGGCCAGCCCTTTGGTCACGCGAGACTTCTTTCAATCGTCTTGAAAGGTCTCGATAAAGTTGATAAGCCTCTCGTCCCCATGGCCCCTACTACTATACTATTTTAATTAGTCTGTATGTATATGTTATATGTATGCAAAATATGTGTACTGCGCATGAAAGGAGCTGGTCACATTACCTCGCTGAATGGCAACGCTGATGCGTTGCCCGAGGCTCTATATTGCTTTTTTAAAAGTTAAAATCATTGTTTATAAAATTACTCAAAACTTTGAGGAAATCATGACATTTCGTTTGGAAACTGGTATGCTGAACACAAACCAAGTAGACTTGTAAGTACAATAAAATGTTAATAATAAAACATTTCACAACAAAATTTTCGTTTTCCTAGATGTAGGGTACCATGAACACAAAAAGTTTCACAACAACTCCATAACAACTTCGAATTTTGTTCCGGCCAGGTTCCAGTTTTACCTTCGAGGTCAGCAGCACATTGGCAGCGCCTCTGTTCTTAATGTCCATAGGCGACGATAACCACTTTCCACCACAGTGGGGCCGTTAGCCTGTCTGTTGTGCTTCAGCGAAAAAAAGGGCGAACTCTGTGACTATGCTCGGTCGTCCATTTATAAATTTATTATGTGAATATTATGTATATAAATATATATAAATAAACAGAAAATTTTAGGATGATAGTAGTAAGCTTGCAATGCTAAGCATTACATCGGGGTCACTTTTAATGACGGGTCGTTGCAGGAGTAAAACAACCCGTGCATTATAAAAATTTACAATTTTCTCTTTTGTATTTACATTACCGAATGAAGAAATATTATATACATGAGATGATTGTGGACATAAATAACATATACTTTATGACGACTTTTCTCTCTCTATGTAACGTAATGACAGTTGTCAATTACAAACTTAAAATCTGGCCTGCCAGCCAGTGGGAGAAAGTAAGAAGGCTGTTTCGCCACACCATTAATACTATGGTAAAATGTACTGAACGATATATTTTTAAGAACAACACCTGTAGGTATCTACAGATATGCAAGAATTAGTATTTCATTTTTTTTTCTATTGCAGGAGTTCAGCAGACAGGCAGACGGCTCACTGGATGGAGAGCGGTTATAATCGCCTATGGACATTTGCAACACCAAAGGTGCTACAAATGCGCTGCTGCTCTCTTAAGGGAGACTGGAACCTGGTCACTAATGCCGGAACACAACTCAAGGTTGGTATGACGACATACTTTAAACCAGGGTGGTAGCCATCCAGTCGGGCAACCTGGCTGTGGGATGTTTAGTCGCCTCTTACGACAGGCAGGAGATATAGTTTAATTTCTATTAATGAAATTTACGAAACGTATGACGATATTTCAAATTCACAATTTGTGGAATAACCACCGAGAACTTTCTAGAAGTATTATTATTGGTAGAAGATATTGTTACGATCTATACGCCGACAAAGACAAATTCACACCTGCTTACCTGTAGAAACACATTTCCACCTTTCGGAATTTGGACTTCTTTTGTTTACTTTGTGTTTAAAATTTGTGGTTAGAAAACAGCCCATTGTGTATTAGAATCTTTTACGGCAGTCATTAGCCAGGTGTGTCGGACTTAAAATTCAAACTGATTCTAGGAAATTCGGTCCACGCGGCCGGGCAGACATATTGCATCTGTGCAGTATAAAGCAATGCCTCGATTGAGGGACGAGGCAGTCGAGCGATAACCACGAGCGAAGCAAGACTTGTGTACATTCGGTTATCTATTTAGTGTCGGAATTTGCGCGTGTTATTGAATTACGATCTTCTGCATTACGTTTGGACTTGTTGCGTTTGGTTATATTTGCGGTTATACCTGTGTTATACATTAACAAAAAAGCAGGGGTCATTTACCTCTACGTAACCCTTATGCACGGACAGTCAAGCACTTAGCTAATTTGAAGTTCATTTGAAAACAGAATTGCACAGGAAAGCATAATGCTTCTAGTTATCACCAAATAACTCAATTTTAATTTATATTTGTCTGTTTAACATTCTAGAGCGAAATTTAAACTCAAGGTGACTGTTACTTAACAACATAGTTAACTCATTATTTCATAAAATTATGTGATTTCATTTGATAACGTCATTGTAACTGAGAGAAACTATTGAACGAGGAAATCATTGGGGAATAATTTGTTTCCTATAATATTGTTACGAGTGCGGGACTCGAATTAAAATGCCGTTGGAATTACTATAGAATTTATTAGAATTATACAAACACATATAACACAGGTACAAATATAACCGGACTGAACTAGTACAAACTGCACGATTCAATAACACGTGCAAAGTCCATCACTATATAGCTTATCGAATGTACACGTCTTGCTCGTATCGTACTCCTCGCTTGACTGCCTCACCCCTCCGTTCGGGCAATACTAAACTATATAATACGACAATCGACCGCGTGGACTGAATTTTTTCAAGTAAACGTAATCTGCACACCTGCGGCCATAAACGAGTACAATAACAATAGGATGTTTTTCTTAATTACAAATTGTAAACACAGAGTAAACAAAAGAAGTCCAATTGCGGGAAAAGTAATAAACTATAGGTGTGCATTCACTTTGTCAGCACTCGGTGGTAACAATATATTATATTCACACGTTTAAGAGATTGGCCATTCTTGGTGATTGTCGAAATCAGTGATATAGAAAAATGCCTAATCTTATCGGCAGCTCTAACAGCGTTATCTTTTGCCCTGTATTTACGTAGCATTACGTTCATGGATTGACTATAGTCTTTAGTTGATCTGAATTATATATCTCTTATAAATATTATAAACGCGAAAGTTTGTAAGAATGGATGTATGTTTGTTACTGTTTCACGCTAAAACTACTGGTTGGATTTTGGTCCAAGTTTACAGTAAAATAGTTTACACACCAGAATAGCACATAGGCTATAATTTATAAAGATATAGTGTGAATTATCCAACATATAACGATTTTCACTCACCACGCGGGTGAAACCGCGGGCGCAGCTAGTACATCAAATAAATTGGTGCATGAACTTGGCGCAACACTTTCGAATAAAAATTAAAAAGCCAAGCGATTTGAAGTTGTTCGGATGCATAAAAATTTGCTTATTACAACACAGTTTTCACTAAAACAATAGCTTACATTTCTTTCTTTTTTTTAAGTTACGATACTTTGTGTCCCGGGAATCCCGAAGGAATTACAAGTTAAGCGTGGACGAAGTCGCCATATCCTAGTTAAATTATCCTAGAGTTCAGGACGTTACGTTGAAAAAACATGTTATGATAAGTCTCTTACAAAACCCTCGATCATGTATGATCATGAATCACTCTTCTTTTTTTTAACACGCTTTATTAGCTTCACCTGTACGTATGTATGTATGTTTGTAACCGACCTCTTTGAGCTCGATTTTGTCCTACTTTGAACGATCAGATTTAATTCAAACTTTGCACACCTGTCAAAGGTCGATGACAATGCAATAATATAGTACCATGGAGCTGATCTGATGATGGAGTCGAAAGGTGGCCATAGGAACTCCTGTACTAAACAAGATAGACCCGTCGTGTTTGGGCTCGTATGTTTATATCGCGTGAAAATGCAATAATATTGTACCATGGAGCTGATCTGATGATAGAGTCGGAAGGTGGCCATAGGAACTCCTGTACTAAACAAGATAGACCCGTCGTTTTTGGGCTCGTATGTTTATATCGCGTGAAAATGCAATAATATTGTACCATGGAGCTGATCTGATGATAGAGTCGGAAGGTGGCCATAGGAACTCCTGTACTAAACAAGATAGACCCGTCGTGTTTGGGCTCGTTTTACTTGTCTTGGCTAGCACTCTGCTGCTACATGATATGCAGGATCTCAAAAGCTTGTATTTAAAAATTTTTTAAAAAATCAACTTAAAAATGAAAAATAAATAATAGTTTTAAAAAAACTAAAAAAAACACGCTTTCATAAAAAATCCAACTAAAAAACAGAAAATAAAATTTAATAAATTTGGTTTCTGATGAATGGGGTCTTACCGTGGAGTGCAAAAAACATTATTGTAAAAAAGCGTGGGGTGTATTATAATATCTTAAAAAGCGCTTTGAATACACCCCACGCTTTTTTACAATAATGCACATTCATTTTTTTTTTTGCACTCCACGGTAAGACCCCATTCATCAGAAACCAAATTTATAAAATTTTATTTTCTGTTTTTTAGTTGGATTTTTTATGAAATCGTGTCTTTTTTAGTTTTTTTAAAACTATTATTTTTATTCATAATTAAAGGGCTTTGTCGCTTAAGCGACCATGATGCCCTGGTAAGTACAATTACGTATGTAACAAAACATAAATTCACTAATCTACTAGTACTTATTACTTATATCTACCAGTTTATATCACTCTTCTTGTCAATAAACAAATATTTTTAACTAGGGCCCATGTGTCAGTCATCGTATAAAATTTATCAGTCGAATGAATTATAACCCGATTTAATTCAAAAGTGAAACAATTCAACTATTTTATTCATGCTATAGAATAACTTTTGTCGAATATTTGAAAAATTCTAAGTCATAGAAATTCCGAGCAGTTACAATTATTTGTAATTACTTGGAATGTCCGATATACGAGAGATAACCCTCGTATATCGGATATTCTGAGTCACGGACGTGTATGACAACTCTTAAATTACGGGTAATAACCCTACACTATCATAATAGTATAAATGTATGTATCACCTTTTGATCTTAATGCGTTGTCCAGATTCTAGCGTCTAGAAGAAAAAGTTGGTCAAGTGCGTGCCAGATCACCCATATTGAAGGGTTTCGTATAGACGACAGACGTCTACTGCTTTTCTTAATTGTCTACGAAACCGAAAAAAAGAACTTAAACGAAAATATATTAAATCTCAAAAAGTGTTTTAAAAAGCTGTGCTATCTTGATTTCGTTTGGAATTTTGTATTGCATACTGCAAAAGTTAGAAGTTATTATCTACTAGCTGACCCGGCAAACTTAGTACCGCCTCAGAATCAATAAATAAATAACGCAGATTTCTGAACAATGGGACGAATATCAAACGTTTGATATTCAAAACCAATTTTTTTTTAAACTTCTTTAAATTGAATTGGATTTCTGAACGACTTTTAAATTTAATTGATTTCGAAACGACGGGATGAACATCAAATGTTTGACAGGCAGGAATAGTTTCTAAGGGAAAGCGAAGTTGTTGTTTTACTGTATTCCAAGCATTGTTTTCATATTTACTCACCTTTTAAACCTTCCCTGGACTTCCACGAATAATTCAAAACCAAATTTAGCCACATCAGTTCAGCCATTCTCGAGTTTTAGCGAGAGTAACGAACGGCAATAATAATCTTTCTTAATATTTATAAATTACGTGTTACGTTGTTTGTCCGCGATGGACTCCTAAACTACTTAAGCGATTTTAATCAAATTTGCACACCGTGTGCTGTTTGATCCAACTTGAAAGATAGGATAGCTTACATCTTAATGGACCCTGTAGATGGCGCTGCAATCGGGTTCTACATTATATTTCTTCAGGGCAGGACAACGTCTGCCGAGACAGCTAGTTGATTTATATATACATATAGATTAATCTTGAAGCTAATTTCTCATAATTTAGAGTCTAGTATTTTCTTAATTTTCACTATTAGTACAAAATAAGTAAATTTAAAATTACGTTTTACGTTACTCATTGATATTTGAAACCTTTGTCTTTTTTTATTGCAGGAGTTCTGCAGACAGCCAGACGGCTCACTGGATGGAAAGCAGTTATAATCGCCTATGGACATTTGCAACACCAAAGATGCTACAAATGCGCTGCTGCTCTCTTAAGGGAGTCTGGAACCTGGTCACTAATTCTGGAACACAACTTACGGTTGCTATGGCGACTTACATACATACTTTAGACCAGTGATTCCCATAGTGGTCTATATCGACCCCTAGGGGTCTATGTCAAAAAAATTTGGGGTCCATGAAATGAAAATGGGGGTCCACGATAGTGGATCTCAACACATACACTGATAGTACCTATTTACTTACATCATATTATCTTATAATATCAAAACATATACATTATTTATAAAAGTACCTATGAAGTAAAAAATTTATTATATATGTGTAATGTGGTTAACATTATTTATTATAAGATCATCGTTACATAGGACATACGTCATGAAAACTAATTCTAAAACGAAACTTATTCGCGCGGGCGCCTGTGTCGGGACGCACGAACGCCTTGGATCGCGTCATATGAACGACTGCCTCGCCAGTCCTGCGGCTTGCGAATTTTCTCAGTTCCCCAATTTGTCACAGACAAGCTGCCAGGAAGACGACGTTTCAACTTACGTTCAACATTTAAATGCCCTCTATTCAGATTTTGAATCTAGGTTTGAGGATATTTTGACTATGGTAATACCACCGTGGATAATTAATCCATATGGTGACATAGAAGAAACGAATGTCATAATACAAGAGGAACTGACTGAACTAAGTACAAACGAAGAACTTAAGGTTCAGTTTAAAAACGGATATCAGCAATTCTGGGTGCAAAACAACATACCCGTTACTTATCCCGTATTATGGAATATAGCGAGGAAATTTTTAATTTCCTTTCCATCGTCATACCTAGTGGAAAGGGGGTTCAGCGCTGTTACCAATCTCCTAACGAAAAAAAGAAACAGACTGGACATCATTAGCCGAGGAGATTTAAGATTAACCCTTACAAAATTGACGCCAAATGTTGATAATTTATTATTAAAGCATCAGGTTCATCCTTCTCACAAAAAATATTGACTTATTGCTTATGTTATTTTATTTATAGTTTATTTTATGTTTATTTAATGTTACGTATGTTTTACATAACAGATACAAAATGTTATTTTGAGTAGTTTTAATTTAAATTCAATTAATAAATGTATAAATTAACATGTGTTTTTACTTTAAGTTTTTAACACTAACTTCACTACAGTTAGAAATTGACAGGAAATCAATATCAGGTAAGTAGGGGGTCTACCCAACACGGAAAAACATGGCAAGGGGTTTACGACACAAAAAAGTTTGGGGAACTCTGCTTTAGACCAAGGGTGGTAGCCATCTAATCGTGCAAATACCCTACCATCTGGCTGTGGGTTGTTCTTCCGTAATCACGGCTACTGAAAAATAACCGAAACATCAAAATAAAAATCAAATAAACTGGCACGCTTCGAGCCCTTATAGTTTTAATTTTATGTCACCATCCATTAAACATCAATAAAAAAGAAATCAATAAATATTCTTATAATATTTGAAGATCTGACTAACAAATCACTACACGACTAAATTGATTGCAAAAAAAAATTCAACCCCCAGTCAACATGTGTGGCGACCACCCCTAATAATATATTTTTTCTTGCGATTTACTACATCATTTATTCTACAGAATTGTAAAGAAATATATTCCTAAGATATTTCATTTATAGATATAGGTTTAGAAATTACTGATACAAATTACTTAACATACATACAAAGACAGGCGAATAAGCATAGTGATTTTATAATAGTGCTACCAAGCCCTAAAAACCAAAGAAAAGGTCAGTAGATAACATTAAGTAAACACTTAGAAGTGTGTATATCATACACGAGATTTCTACTGACCAAAGTGATAACGCTGCGATATCGCCTTAAATTAAACAGTAAAAAGCACTCATAAAACGACCATTATTCACTTACGGGTGGACTTGTATACTTACGATTTACGCCGCTGCCGAACATTAGTTCCTATCGTGTCGGCAGTCTCGCCGGTAGTTTGACCCTGCCACCCGAGATTAGACAATTACCACCAGTGAATACGTTGAAATGAATTCACTTGTGGCTTTAACCACTCTTTTGTGCTTTAACATTGAACCATTCGGAGCTAGGGTCATATTAGAGAATTATAGCGAATATAAAGATCAATTGATTCAGGCAGAACTAAATTTATCAGTTGGGGGACGAGTTAATTTGACAAATGACGAGAAAAAAGCCAATGAAGTGCTGATGCATTGGAAAAATAAAGAAGTAGAGGCAGCATTCAACTATCCGCAATATAATAATTTCTCTAAACATTATTTTACGTATAAAGATGATATATGGAAGTCGAAGGTGTATCAAATTATCAAGAAAATGCCCAAGGGAGCAGCATTGCATGTTCACAGTTCTATGATGCTAGATCCGGATACACTCATGTCGTTTACGTATGAAGATCACTTGTATATCTGTTATGGACCTGAATATGTGTTATATAAATTCTTTGATATTGCACCATCAAATATTACAACATCATGTTCAACTGAGTGGTCTCTTTTGAGTGATTTGAGGAGCGCAGCTGATAATGTTACACTGTTTGATGCAGAACTTAGACAATATTTTACACTCGTCACTGACTCCCTTGAAGAACAAAATGCTGATATAAACTATACCTGGGATAAATTTAACAAAGTTCACAAAACAATCAAAGGGCTGGTTGGATATAGACCAGTACGAGAGAAATACATATATGCAGCCTTGAAGAAATTTTACGAGGATAATATCATGTACATTGAAATTCGTAGTGGATTGCACAATCTGTATGAGCTAGACGGCTTAATATACGATCGAATGTATTTAGCAGAAACTTATAAAAGAGTAACACAGAAGTTTATTGAAGAATATCCAGATTTTATTGGTATTAAACTAATTTTAACAAGCTACCGTAAAAAAAATATAATTTTTATAGAGTCAGCAATGGAAGTTGCACGTAAGCTGAAAACTGAAATGCCTGATATGTATGCTGGATACGATTTAGTAGGTCAAGAAGATTTAGGAAATCCTTTAAGTTACTACCTTCCTGTGCTAAAAGAAAATGAGAAAGAGTTGAATTTTTATTTGCATGGCGGAGAAACTAATTTCTACGGGACCTCCAGTGATGAAAACTTATTTGACGCAATATTTCTGGGGGCAAAGAGAATCGGTCACGGTTATGCTTTGGCGAAGCATCCACATCTGATGAATATGGTTATGCAAAAGGATATTGCTGTTGAAGTGAATGTTGTATCAAATGTAGTGCTATCTCTAGTTCGTGACGTTCGAAATCATCCACTAGCCACTTTCCTCGCTTTCGGTCTTCCGGTGGTACTTTCAGGTGATGATCCAGGCATATGGGAAGCTGATCCGTTATCACATGACTTTTATATTGCCTTTGTTGGTGTTGCCAGTAAACATGCTGATCTAAGACTTCTTAAACAGCTAGCTTTAAATTCTATTAAGTATAGTGCTCTAAATGATGCTGACAAAGAAAGAGCATTTGGCATATTTAATAACAAATGGAATATTTTCATTAAAGAATTAATGGAATTCCAAAAGTAGTATCCAAATATATTAAAGTTTTTTTTGTAAGTTATCTAGTGAACTTAGTTTTGATTATAATTAATTATTATTTATTTATATATCGATAAAAGTTGTCATAAGGTATAATGAAATTTCATGCCAAATTTTAGATATAAAATTTTGTATTTCATAAATATTATTAAAATTTTGTAAAAATATTTTATGTATTAGGAATATAAAAAAAACTAATAAAGAATATTAATTTGTATAAGAATAATAATATTGTACAGCATTTTCATATAGCTTCCGAGTTGTTACTCCTCATTTTAACTGCTTTCAAACGGATAATGCGCGTGTGTGTGTATTATATTTATTCATGACTCACATTTAAATCCGTATGATACCTATATAAAACTATTTGTGTGTTTGTTTGAATATTATGTTACTTTTTTATTCACCTCATTATGGTTACATTGGTCCGATTGTGAAAATAGTGAACTTTTCTCCCTAAAAACCAAATGAAAAGTATTAATTATATCAGCAGCAATATTGACTATAATCTGCAGAACGATAAAATTTGTGCCTTGAACTCACACAAGAAAATATAGAGGGAATATTTGAAACCAAACATACAACTGTTTCTCGGAAAGCAGTGAATTTGCTTTTCATTCACACGTGTGTTAGCTGACTTATGATAATTGGCAGACAAACACACATATTGTATATTCCCAAATTAAGCAAGTTACGCTTGTGTTATGGGTCATATACAACGGACTACTCTGGGGCAGATCCCAGACAGCCAGACCATAGTAAATAACGCAGGAATATATACGAGGAATCGAACCCGGAGCCTCTCCGTTGCAGTGAGGTAGGCCGGCAAAGGCTTAGCCCGCTCGACCACAGAGGCCGTCAAACATGACAAGTTATTATTAGAATATACTTCCCACTGGACACTTAAATAAAATCCACTCGAACGAAGTCACTGGTGTAACTAGTTATACGATAAAAAAAACATTTAATCTCTGAAACGATATAAATAAGCTTATATGTTGCTACATTTAATTAAACTGTACAACATAAAGCTATTAGTGATGTTATGACCATAAACACTTGTGTGGTCTGTATCATAATATCATCAGTACTAATTATCTTATATCTAATAAATCTCCAGTAGGCCCCAGTTGACATCAATTAGTGTTAATTTAATGAACGCGAGAAGCAAACCGAGCGAAGCCGCGCGATGTGCCGACATGGCTTAATTATCTAACACTTTGCTTCAAGAGGGGAATAATCTGGAATTTAAAATTAGACCTATAGATCTATTGGTTATCGGTAAAGTGCGTCTCACAAAAAAGTCTTGCGGCGAAAAATGGAACTAATTATAATATGTTGTTTTTGTTAAGTGTTTTGATGTAAATGTTTGTATATAATAAGTGTGTATATGTGTATCTCCTACTAACCTTTTTGTTTGGTATCATTTATTTACAATAACATAAATGTTATTACTATGAAAGAAAATTAAACTAAATTATAAATCAAACTAAATACTTAAAAATAAACTAAATTATTAGTAAAGTGTGTAAGTGTGTGTAAATGTATGTCTTTATGTAAATAATAATATTAATATGTACATATAATTAGACATTAGAATATTGTGCAACAAAAACCGTGCTTTTGTGTCACATTTCTTTCTCCATCCCAAGGTTGTCTGGAAGAGCTCGCTACTAGATATAAAACCGCCTTTTGTGCCTAATTCTAAGGTGGTTTTGTGTATTGTCATATTAATTATATATTAATTATATAGGTATTTAGACATAAAATCGGGATAATTTTAAAATTATTTTAAATTAAAGCATTCCATCGCATCTGCAGACTTATTTTGCGTGACAAGTTTATAACACACAATAATTATTTATCATAATATGGTCGTCCCCTATACTATATGGTAGAGAGAATAAGGCTATCTCTTATTTGAAAAAGGCCCTCAAAAGAGCTAACATTGTTAGCCTTCTTATTCATAGAGGGTATATAAAAGAAAGTGTTATAAAGAATATAAAATATTTAGAACATACATTTAATATGAGAATATAATTAATGATAATAAAATTATAAAATTACACAAAATCCACATCGAACTTAAAATTACACATCGAATACAATGCAAGAAAACTTAACTGATTTGTATTGTATTCTACCCAGAGTCATTTAGAACATTATAATTATTTATTGGCGGCCTTCAAATACCACGCTTGATCACAGGGTATCAATACCCTCTAGGGAAATCCCACGCTTTTTCAAGTTGTATTCAAATATGACGCGGAGCGTTTTGCGCTTTTTAAATGGCTAATATGCCAAATTATTATATTTTAACCATCGATCACTAATAATCGATGATTTTAACTTACCAATTACAAAAAAATATATTTTAAAACCATATTTATTAATTATAACGTGATAACTAGACGGTGAGAGGGATCTTGTCAGTTATTAGTGGTGGTTACCAAGTGGGATAAAAAAAATTAAAATTAGTTCAAGTAGTATGAGTACGCTCCCTAATTTGCAAAAGGGATGCTCGAACTGATTTGTCGTACCTACTTCAGAGTCCAATATGGTTAAGATGGTCTTGCTTATGTTAATTAATTACATACAAATAACACTCAATACAATGGTTTACTCTCATATGAGTTAACTCGTACCAATCTGTTTATTTTCAAGGTGAAAAATGTCAAAGTATTTAATGCAATTTTTTGCTATAATGTAAGCGACGTATAGTGAGTCAACTCCATTATTTTAATGTAGCAGGAGAGCATGTCAAAGATAAAAGGTAAAAGACCTACACTAATGTTGAAAAAAAAATTGGTTATTTATAACTAACTAACTGCTGCGGCTCACCGACCTAAAATGAGTCTTGGCCTCCGAAACGAGAATACTCCACTCCTTCCTGGTCAGCGCTGTCTCCTGCCAGTCATCGGCATGAAGCTCGCGCAGATCAGCCTCCACTACGTCCTCCATCGATATCTGGTCGCCGTCCCGTTGGTCTGCCCAGATAGGCTCTTTTCACCGCGCGATCCTCCCCCATTCCGTGTAGGTGGCCAAGCCAGCGCAAGCGTTGTGCCTTGCTCTCGCCTATAATATTGGGCTCATCCACCAGTTCTTCGATTTCGGCCTTTTTACGGATCCGCCAGCTGCCATCATTATTTATAACTAGGTCTCTATAATTCTAAGGGTGCGATATGGTTTACTCTCATACGAGTTAACACGTACCAATTTGTCTATTTTCAAAGAGAAAAATATCAAAGCAGTTTATGTATTTTTTTGCTATAACGAAGGCTCCCATGTATAATAAGTCAAGTGCAATATATTCTAATTTTACAGGAGAGTATGTCGAAAGTAAATTGTGTATAACTTTATTAAGTTTGTTGATAGAACTACCTTTTTAAATCTTGTGTATTTATAACTGTGATTGAATGGGTATTTACATAGTAATTGTAAAACTATATGTATTAAATTCTTCTCCATATCTAATTTTAATTATAAATCACTAATTCGATTTATATATAGAGCTAGCATGAATAATTATCGTCTAGGTAAGGTTAATACATTTAAATTTAACTTCTTCTCTCTTCTTCTTCTTCTTATATTTAAAAATGAATGTTTCTGTATGTCCTTTATAGAATCGTAAACTATATACTTATTTGATCATGTGATGATCTTTAGCAAAGTTCTTGATCATGAGCCAGAGAAGGTTTCTGAGTTGGTTCACAATTGGACCCGGTAGGTGGCGGTGCTGTCGGCATATCGATTAAAGCTTTTCCGGGTAGGACGACATCTGCGGGGCAGCTAGTTAAATATAAAATACAATTTTCGAATAATAAATCGCCTAATAAGAAGTGTAACTCTTCGTAAATCTAAAGTTGATGGAAATAATTATAATAACTTACTAAGTACTTAAGCCAATGGAGAGACGGGCAGACAACTAGCCTCGTCGTAATAATTTTTCTCACTTAACTCATAATGTATTCAGCCTTGTCCAATACACGGTACAGTTTGGAAATGCGTTTGAAATCTAAAACTAATTATGCCTCGTTATTTCGTTCAATGTTATCAAATTATACGTACTGTTATGACCGAGGTGCCGACAAAGGCAATTTCACACCTGCAGCCCTGTAGAAACACTTTTTATTTTTTTTATTTTTCGACACGACTGCTTTTGTTTTGTTTATGTATAAAATTGTGATTAGAAAAACAGCCCAATGTGTATTGGAATCTTTTATTGCAGTCATTAGCGAGGTGTGATTCTAGGAAATTCGGTCACGCGGCCGAGCAGACATATTGCATTCGTGCAGTATAAAGAAATGCCTCGATTGATGGACGAGGCAGTCGAGCGATAACCACAAGCGGAGCGAGACTTGTGTACATTCGGTAATCTATTTAGTGACGGACTTTGCGCGGGTTATTGAATCGTAAATTACGTTTGGACTGGTTGTGTTCATTTATATTTGTACCTGTGTTATACGTGTTTGTATAGTTCTAATAAACTCTATAGTAATTGTAACGACATTTTAATTCAAGTCCTGCAACTCATACCAATATGTTTGTTGTTATTTAATCATAAGGAAACCGTAATAGTAAAATATGTTTTTGTATTACAGTTTGAATATTATTAAGTAAGATATTATATTATGTAAATACATGCTATTTGAAGTTTAATAATGTTTATTATTTTAAATACAAAAGTAACACATTGTAATAATTGGTTTTCATTAAAACACAAATAACACGTTGGAAACAATGAATATAGGTTTAATTGTGAAGTCATCGTCGTCCGTCAGCCATTCGCAGTCCACTGCTGGACGTAGGCCTCCCCAAGTCGGCGTTACTCATCCCTGTCCTCTGACTTCCTCATCTAGGAATCAATCCTTCCTTCCTCATCGCCTACCGGCGACTTTGCAGACGTCGTCGGTCCATGGGGCTGGAGGGTGTCCGACACTACGTTTATCGAGATGCGGTCTCCACTCCAGGACTCGTCTGCTCCATAGGCCAGCGGTCATAAGGCAGACATGACCGGCCCACTACCACTTCAACTTCATCAACCTTGATTCTCTTACAAATATCCTCATTTCTAATGTTATCCATAAGAGAAACATCCAACATAGTTCGCCCCATAGCCCGTTGAGCAACTTGGAACTCACGGACCAATCCTGCCGTCAGTGTCAACGTTTCGGCCCCATAGGTCAGGATGGCGAGGACACATGCTCGAAGACTTTCGTTTTCAAGCATTGCGGGATGGTCGACAAGAAGACTTGTCGAAGCTTACCGAATGCTGCCCACACAAACTGAATCCTCCTATTGACTTCCCTCGAAGTTGTGCCTGCCTGCGTGTATTTTCTGTCTAAGGTAGACATATTCCTGCACAATTTCCAGAGAGAAAAATTTCCATATATTTAAGGGGGTACTTTTTTTTACAAGAATTGATTTCTATGTTACCTATAGAAATGTATAAAAAGTAAGAAATAAAATAAGTGTGAAATATTTATAATATTATTCATGATTCACATAATACAAAAGATATGTCGTAACTAAGAGCGAGATTGTTAACTCCATAGTCCCTTAATGACTAACGGTCTTATTCATATGGAGTAAGAGTAAGTTTTTATAATAGAATAATTATACATTATTGGATAACATTACGATAAAGGTCTTGAACCTTTCAAGTACAGAAAGCAATAGGTGTTCTTATCACTAGAAGCATTTTTTTCCAGACAGCCTTAGGATGGATTAGAAAAAAATGTGTAACATGTGGGTTTTGCAATATAAGTAGAAAAAAACGTATATACATTATTGACTTTAGAGCCGTCGGAGGAACGCCTGAAGTGATTTTGTACTTTTATTGTACACTTCTTTGAGAACCTTAAAAAATCCTTGAAGCTTACTCTAACTCAATATAAATAAGACCTTTACTACTACTACACACAGATTAACCAAACGAAAAAATACCCAAATCGTAAAACTCATTTGAAAAATTTTATAGAATCAAAATTGTCAGACGGTGATATAAAGGGAGCAGCACGGATACTGTTCTCAAACGACGATGTAGCCCCTAATGATGAGACTACTCTGCGTGCTTTACGGGATAAACATCCACCTTCAGGAATCGCCCAATTACTGGATGACGATGATACTAATAACAGCAGTATCTACACTACCCCGGAGGAAATACTCAAGGCTGTTATGTCCTTCAGAAGTGGCTCAGCTGGAGGACTAGATGGCCTCGCTCCACAACATTTGAAAGATTTGTTAAGTGGGGCCACTGGTACCTCGGGCGTGACACTTCTTAGAGACATAACAGACTTAATTAATTTAATGCTTTCGGGTAGTGTGAATATGGATATACTACCCATAATCTACGGTGCCAACCTATGCGCTTTAAAAAAAAAAGATGGTGGTATACGTCCTATAGCAGTTGGCACCACGTACCGGCGCCTCGCAGCCAAAGTATGCTGTCGAGCCATAAAAGACCTAAGCTCCAGCTACTTTGCTCCAAACCAATTAGGTTTTGGAACCAAAGGTGGCTGCGAGGCGGCGGTACATGCGCTGAGAACATTCGTCGGCAGTAATGTTTGTGAAGCCATCCTTAAGGTGGATGTCAAAAATGCATTTAATTCGGTCAATAGGTGCACTTTGCTGACAGAAATCAAAAACCGTTTTCCAAAAATTTACAATTACATTAGGCAATGCTATAGTGAAAATTCTTTTCTGGTCTACCAAGACAACCTCATATATTCGGCTACTGGTTGCCAGCAAGGTGACCCTCTTGGGCCAGCCATCTTCTCGCTTGCCATTCACCCAATCATACAGAAGCTAAATTCAAAATTTAACGTATGGTATCTTGATGATGGGACCTTGGGAGGTGACATAGACACTTTAAAAAATGACCTTAAGTATTTAATAAGTGAGTTTGGTAAAATAGGTCTGACTTTGAATTATTCCAAATGCGAACTTTTTATACACAATGCTACCGAAAACTACAACAACACTATTTCCGATTTTCAAGTTCTGGCCCCAAATTTAAGATTAGCAAAGAAAGACAATCTAAGCATCCTTGGGTCCCCTATCTTCGATGAATCTTTTCCTTATTTCGTTGACAATAAAGTGCAAAATTTTCAGTCCAAAATTAAAAATTTAAAAGAAATAAGCGCACATAGCGCCTATTTTATTATTCGGCATTGCCTGTTTACTCCAAATTTCACGTACATTTTGCGGTGCTCTCCACTTTGGAGGCATCCAAATATTTTGTATAAACTAGACAACATTATTCGGCAAACCTTAACCTCCATTATAAACATACCTTTGGAAGATCGATCGTGGACCCAAGCATCCTTACCAATACGATTAGGAGGCTTGGGTGTACGCAAAATTTCCGACATAGCACTACCTGCCTTCCTGTCCTCAGTTTATAGTACTGTGGCCCTCATAGGACAAATATTAAGCCCGTCACTTAGTGGCTTTGAGGTCCCATACTTGACTGAGGCCAGAAATGCTTGGTCCTTGGCTTGCCCAACGCAAAATTTACCCGCGGAACCGAAGTCGCAGAAGCTATGGGACGGACCGCTCAGCAAGCTAATACAAGAGAACCTTTTGTCTTCCTGTATTGGCGAAACTGACCGCGCCCGTCTTTTAGCTGTCTCTAAATGGGAGTCAGGTTTGTGGCTCCAAGCCCTGCCCTCGGCGAATCTAGGCACTCTCTTGGATGACACTACATTCAGGATTGCTGCCTGCATTCGTCTGGGGGCAGGTGTTGTGGTGCCACATCGCTGTCGGTGCGGAGATAGAGTTGATGAGTTAGGCCTCCATGGCTTGTCATGCGCAAGGAGCGCTGGTAGGATGTCACGGCATGCTACACTTAATGACATTATCCGTCGGTCTCTTGCCACCGCCGGGGCACCGGCTGTCCTTGAACCAAATGGACTGTGCCGCGACGATGGTAGGAGACCAGACGGGATGTCGTTGGTGCCATGGAAGATGGGACGCCCTCTAGTATGGGACGCAACTTGTGTCGATACTTTGGCGGCGTCCCACCTTTCAGACACAGCCGTGACAGCCGGGGCTGCTGCTGCACACCAGGAGGCCCTGAAATGTCGCAAATATGTATCCATTGGTAGTGGGTACGTATTTGTGGCTTTCGGGGTCGAGACCCTGGGGCCGTGGGGGCCTGGAGCTCATCACCTCTATCGAGACCTCTCAAGGCGTCTTATTGAGGTCTCGCGTGACCAAAAGGCTGGCTTGTACCTAGGGCAACGAATAAGCGTTGCCATCCAACGTGGAAATGCGGCCAGCATTTTGGGCACGCTCCCCGCCGACAGCGATATGGAGTCAATTTTTTATTTATAGATCTATTTTAGTTAATATTTATTTATAGTTAAATAAAGTAAAACTATCAGTATGTATTATTTTATTACCATAAACCCTTCTTAGACCTTTACTGTGGGTAAGTATCATCCAAAGGAATCATCGCAATTGTGCTCCCCTTACATTTTGAACTATGAAGTAAAAAATCTGAAATCCATATCCATAACCTACAGTATAAAAACACTTTTAACGAAAACTGGTTAACAGGGAATTTATTGAGTAGTTTTTGAGGTATGAAACGTTTTTTAATACCTAGTTGCGTAACCATATGCCAAAGACACTGAAAATTCGTCACTTCTTCGAAAGTATACAATATACTTGGTTGTAGTCGGATCAGTTTTGATTTATTGGGGCTTATGTAGAGGATTTTCGATCAAATATTTACCTAGGGTTTCATAGCGAAATTATAAAGACGTCGATGTTACTCATCAAACTGTTAGACATTTTACTTATAGGAAATGTAGTCCTGAAATAAATATATTAATAAAAAAAATCACTACCGAATCTTTCTTTGTACGTGGTGCGAATTGTTACTTGAGCACTTTATCATTTTATTAAGTTTTTAAAATACAAATATCTTAGAAATATGTTATTATGTACAGCTTTATGTCGTAATTATTACATCTTACACTGACCGTACCTAATAATTATTAGTTTATTTGATTTGTTATTTAACTGCCGTCGTATTTCGATTCATATTCAATCTTTTCCTCAAAGCAACAGGGTTTACACAATAGGTATGCTATACAATCACCATTTGTCCTTTACAAGAGAGTCAATAAATTTGGTCCATCGTATTTCAAATTCATGAACAATTTTATCTTTGTTTGGATACGTACTATAGTATAAAGAGTTCAGAGCTAGCTTCTTCAATAACTTCAAATCTGCATGACGACTCGCCACTCCAACGAAAGTAACGTAATAATCATGACTAATAGGATCTGCTTCCCAAACTCCAGGATCATCGCTTGATAACACCACAGGCAAATCTTGCGCCAAAAAAGCAGCGACTGGATGGTTCCGTATATCCTCGACTAATTTCAACACAGCGTTTGATATTACGTTCACTTCTATAGCAATACCTCTTTCCTTTACTTCTTCAAGAAGCAAAGGATGCTTAATCAGCGCAAATGCATGGCCTATCCTCTTAGTGCCAAGAACAATCGCGTCAACCAGGTTTTCGTCAGAACTTGAACCATACCAGTTTGTTTCACCAGCGTGAAAGAAATAGTCTAATTCAGTTTTAGCTTCCAATAGAGCAGGTAAAAATTCCTTAGTTGGCATTCCCAAATCTTCCTGGCCAACCAAATCAAATCCGGCTAGAAAGTCTGGCATCTTCTTCTTTATTTCTTTGGCTATTTTAATGTAATCTTCAACTGTTTCCACATCTACCATCCTGAGTGGAGCGTATATCAACTTTGCACCAAAGAAATCCGGATAATCTATCATAAACTGATCAACGACTTTCTTGTAAGATTCTGCAGTATCCAATGAAGTATACTTTATTCCTTCTAAGTCATAAATTGGCGGTAAAACACTTCTTATTTCAAGGTACATTATATTTTCTTCTCTCAATGCTTTTAAAGTGTCATAGAAATATTTTTCCCAAACTGGTTTATAATTAAACAAACCACTCGTTTTAATGAAATATTGTTGAAAAGCAGACCAGGCTGCGTTTACATTCGTGTACACTTCATTTGGGTTTTTAACCACAATGGTAAAATGCTTTCTTAAATAAGCGTCGAACTCTACAACATTTCCTGATGAATTTCTGACTTCTTTCATTGGTTGCCATTTCGTAGCACAGGGTATATTCGGTGTTTCCAATGAGAACAAGAATTTTACATCGTCATCCACAAAGCAAACAAATAAATCGTCCAAATATGTTAGCTCCAAGACATAATCAGGACTTAGAAGACCAGTATCATGCGCGTGAAGAACAGCTCCTTTCGGCATCTTCTGAATAATTTTAAAGAGTGGCGTACGTTTCACTTCATCTTTATATTCAAAGAAATGTTTTGATAAATTGAACATCTGTGGGTATTTGAATGCGTTGTCTAATTCTCTAAGTTTCAGATCCATTATAATATCGTTTGCTTTAATATCACTATCACTAAAAATAATATCAGTGCCTAGCATCATCTTTAACTCCTTTTGCAATAATAGTTCCCTTTCATTCTGAATGTCAACTGGTTGTTGAGCAACGACAAATATAAAAGGTATAAAACAAATCACGGACCACATGTTGCCGGCACAAAGTCTCGAAATGAACAACAGGTATATTTTATAAACACGCTTATTTAGTGCAAGGCTGAGGTGTCAAAAGCGATATCTCTCGTAGATAGTATTAGGTAATAAAAGAAATACTATCAGTGATATTACATCAATGAAACTAAGCGCTGCGATTCTTGAAATTTCACAATGTTGATAACAGAACATGATTTCATTGTTTTAATTTAAATTATTTTGTTTTATCGTGTTGCCTAAACATTGTTGTCAAGAACATAAGAACTATAGATAGAAAGATTTGGAATATTCAATTATTTTTGGGCCGAAGAAAAGAGGTATAGTTTATACAAAAAACCATAGATAAAACTTATATACTCGTAAGTGTATAAAACCATAAACCTGCTACGTATATTTAATGTGAATTGGCGACTTTCATACATCTGACATACCAATATATAGGATGTATCACGCACATTTTTCTTTACCGTCAGCATGTCATAATTTGCCAGGTGATAGAGTATTTGCCCGTTTGGATGGCTACCACCCTTATGCCACCATAATAACTATGAGTTAAGTTCTGGCATTAGTAGCTAGGTTTCAGTCCCCCTCTCCCTTCAGAGAGCGGCAGCACATAGAGTAGAGAATAGTAGCACCTTTGGTGTACAAATGTCCATAGGAGGTGGTAAACGCTTTGAATCAGGGGGGCCGTCGGCCTGTTTGCTTAACTCATAAAATAAAAAAATTGTAACAACGTGCACATAAGCTAAGAAAACTGCCTATGTGGTGCATGCTTCCCGTGAGGATTGGAACCCATGTCATTTGAAACACGAGTGCATAGGACACTAAGCTATCACGCTCTAAAAACTTACATATTATTAATATTATTCCATACTTACGAGTATATTTCAACATTTATGTCCATGGACTTTATTTGACAACGGGAATCGCGGTGTGGAATTCCCCACATTAATAGTATTTCTGGTATCACCCGAGTTGAGAATAGGCACTAGAAGCCCCGGTGATCCTTCCTTTGCCTTAAAGGGACCCTATGGACTTTTTCAACTACTGAGCAGAAGGATAGCCTCCGGCGTCTTCCCTAAATGTATGTATATATTTATGAAACTATGAATCAACGGTTTTAAGCGCGGTATTTTATTTGATTTTTATTCCGAAGATTAGGCCACTATTCAGTAGCCGAACTACTGAAAACTTTCTGAAGCCATAATAATAAGAAGCTATAAATGTACTAGTAACAAAAACTTAAGTAAATAATGTATAGAAGTTGTTATTTTTCAAAAATAATTGTGGATAAGATCCTTGTTCATCCAACGGTTGCCTGGAAGACATTGCTTTAAGCAACAAGGCCGCCCATTGTATCACTAACACTAACTATTATAACACTAACTATACATTGTAACACTATCGTCTAATTTTAAGATTTTAAAATGTGTTACTCTTTTATGTTGGTGTACAATAAAGAGTATTGTTGTTGTAAGTGTTACATACCGACAAAGAAATGCGCACCTGTCTGTCATAAAACACAGTTTATTACCTTTGTCCCATTTGGAATTCTTTTGCTTACTTTATGTTTAAATAATAGCCTATTGTTGTTGTTTTCGACTTTGTTGGCCGTTCGCAGGAAAAATTAACCAGGTGTGCAGATTACGTTTTCTTGGAAGAACTCAGTACACGCAGTCGATTGTTGTATTAAACAGTTTACTATGAAACAATGCCCGAAGGGAGGGGCGGGGCAGTCAAGCGGGGATAACGATACGAGTAAGACGTACATTCAATGAGCGATTTAGTGACGGACTTTGCGCATGTTATTGAATCGTGCAATTTATACTACTAGTGTCTAGTTATATATGTACGTGTTGTACCTACGTGTTTGTATAGTTCTAATAAACTCTATAGTAATTTCAACGTTATTTTAATTCGAGTCCTGCGTAACTCATAACAGTAGTTTATTAATGATGTATTAATAAGGTTTGAGACTTTAAACTCTTCTCTTGACATATTTTCTTTTCCAAATGTCGCTTAAAACAAATAGCCTTTCTGCCTGTCGACATGCTTAATCAACTCTGCGACGGACACGTCATTAACATCTTATTTGATAATAACAGATAAATGGTAGTAAATAATCATCATCGGAGTGGCAACAATATATTAAAAACATTTCATGATTAAATTATTGGCGGATAATTTAATAGATAACATATCTATATTAATAATAGGATAACTGTATGACATGATTGATGAACTTATTATAGGTATGACTGGGGACTACTTTAAGCAGTCCAATAAATAATTGGCAGATAAGGGTATAAGTTTTATTCGTGGTAGAACCATGTTGGAATCTTATGAGTGCGGGAATGGAGAAATAATACAAATTCCTACAGCCGGGCGGCCTGTCGTAAGAGACAACGAAACAACCCAGAGCCAGGTGGTAGGGCATTTGCCCGAGTGGGTAGCTACCACCCACCACCACCACCACCTGGTCTAAAGTATGCCGCTATAACAGTTGACCTTGTAACCTTGAGTTGTGTTCCGGCATTAGTCTCCAAGTTCCAGTCTCCCTTAAGAGAGCAACAGCGCATTTGTAGCACCTTTGGTATTACATTGTCCAAAGGCGATGGTAACCGCTTTCCATCAAGTGGGCTGTCTGTCTGTCTGTTGAACTCTTGCAATAAAAAAATAAAAAAAACTTTCAATAAAACAAGTGTGATTAAACAGCAAAATTTCTATAATCAGGTACGAGTGCCGTTTAAGCCACATAGAGCGTGTAATTTTCTGGTTGGTCGCGTTTCTATATAATTTTTTTATTATACATTTTAAGCAGTGATTATTTTCTTATTAATGTATATCGTAACACAGTATTATGCAGTTCATGTATTAAGCATTACATTAAAATAAATACTTCTTCTTTTTCTCTTCCTTCAATCCTCGAGTATTGGCAACTCAATGAAGCTTCAATCACCTATACAAAGGAATTTTCTATAGAAATTGTGTATTAAGACCTACAAGGTAAGCAATGCATCTACTCCCTTTTGTAGCTGCAGTTGTCCTTATCATCGGGTGGACTGTTTCCCAGTTTACATACAAGCAAACATAAAAAAAACATTTGTAAATATTAGAAATGACGAACATGGCAAAAAATCTTAATGAAAATCCTGCATTACCACTTCAAAGGAAATGATGTGATGACTAATAGCAAATTATAATAACAAGAGAGTGCATCTACATTCATTTCTAATATTAGAGGAGTAGCAATTAGAAGATTAAAGAGCCAGGTGAGAATTTGCATCCACCGCCTACATAACCATAGGTGTATGGTGGCCATATTTTTATTTTCGCGACTGCATACACGGGGCGGTACTCTAAAGTGCCACTTGTGCCTTACCCCAACCCTTTCGGTGCATAAAATCAGCATGGCGGATGACGCCATCTTTTATATTTTTCTTTATTTTAGTTTCTCTCCAGCCAGCTCTTTGAAAACGAAACCCTCCTTTGAATAACGCTGGCTGTAATTTACACCAGTTCGAATTTGCGGTTCTTCTATTTTTAAACGTTTAAAAAGTGGTTTATGACAAAAATAAGTCAAGTTTTTTATCTTTTGATACGAATACCTTTAATTTAGGTATAGGAACATCACGTGAAGTGAGTGAGGTACTACCTCTACTAGGTACCTATTTGAACCGTGAAAAGTAACTAAAATAATAAAATTATTTTATTCATTACTAGCTTAAACCCGCGACATCACGTGGAATAGTTAAAAAAAAAGTAAGTTAAAAACCCCCTCGACTTTGAAACATTCTTCATTGGTGTTCCGCTCCTATTGGTCTTAGCGTGATGATATATATTATATTACTAGAGTTTTCTCTAGTGCGTGGTTCTTGTTTAAAGAGCAGGCGTTAATACAGGTTACACTGTACTAAATTTTCATGTTAGTGCTATTTGCACTCGGAAGATTAATTTCATTTTATATCGCAAACTATCCCAGCTCCCGGCATGAAAAGTGGTTATGTCCATTTTCCGTATTAAAACTACATTTAAACAAAATTACAGCAAAACCGATCCAGTATTCTTAGTAGTTTTCCGTAAAAGCTTAACGGAAAGCCATATCGAGTTACTATCGCATTTTTTATAGAAGACGAATTGTTATATCTATAAACTTGAGAAATGATTTGTCTCATCCAAACTTTCATTCTTCATTTCAAACCGTCCTAGTTATACTTATCTATCCCTGTCTATGAAAACACAATAGACAAACATGACAATAATTACTAAAAGGACAAAAAAGACGAAAAGGATAAAAAGGACAAAAAGGGCAAAAAGAGACAAAAAGGACACAAAGGGCAAAAAAGGACAAAAAGGGCAAAAAGGGCAAAAAGACAATAAGGGCAAAAAGGACAAAAGGGGCAAAAATGATAAAAAAGGCAAAAATATAAAAAGAACAAAAAAAGGGCAAAAGGACAAAAACTTCGTTATAAATACCGACTTCAAAAACTAAAAAACTAAAATGTATAAAATAACTTATTTCTAAAGCTATTATTATTAATATATATTATCTAAAACATCTTAAAGTCGGTGCTTAGTAATTTTCAAAATATAGTAATTTTTATGTTTTACTTTGCACCGACTTCAAGATGTTTTAGATAATATATATTAATAATAATAGCTTTAGAAATAAGTTATTTTATACATTTTAGTTTTATCGTTTTTGAAGTAGGTTTTTTTAAACGAAGTTTTTAAATTTCATTTGTTACTTTTTAGTGTCTAGCTATGTATGGGTGGACTTACGAATGGTGCCGCGCTTCTTAAAAAATATAGGTCCCAAGAACCGGGAACAAAAAAAAATTCGTAAAATGAAAACTACTGGGCCAAACTATGTCAAATTTTTAATGGACCACATGGCAGCTATTCCGCGTCGAACAAAAAAAGAATCACGTAAATCTAATCATAAATCTCAGAGTAATCGGTGTACATATGGAACGGAGTGAAAATTATTTACATGAAAAATGTTTATAAAATGAAAAGCGGGACATAGACATAGGGGACCAATTGGAAGCTATTCCGCGTCGAACAAAAAAAGAATCACGTAAATCGGATGATAAATCACGGAGTAATCGGCGAACATACATAAAAAAAGCAAAAAAAAAAGATCCCGACGAATTGAGAACACCTCCTTTTTTCGAAGTCGGTTAAAAATGGAAAATCAGAAAATCTATCCCACTTTTTGGGATAACCTTTACATTGTGTGAAAGCTATTACAAACAAACGTAACTTAGATTGAAAATAATAAAGACAAAAAACAATACATTAATATAAATATGTACATAAGCACACATTTACAACTCAAACAAAGAAATTAGTGACGATATAGAGTATTAGACGGAAGCACACTGTGCAATATTCGGAGAAACTTAAGTTGTAAATTAGCAAATATAATTATCTAAAGTGGAGCTATATTTATTGTATACTTAGTTTAATAATCCGTGAAATGGGTGAAGTGTTACCTAAGATTGTCTTCTGCAAAGGCGGACTAAAGATAGTGATGCGTCAGCGGGTATAGTAAGGGAGCACTCTGAAATTGTCCCTAAATACATGTATAGTAGTTGAGGGCAATTTATTTTATAGTACAATAATTTATATTATATCGTTACGAGCTACAGGACTCGAATTAAAATAAATGCCATTGCAATTACTATAGAGTTTATTAGAGCTGTACAAACACGTATAAAACAAGTACAAAATAAAACTGGATGCAACCAGTTCACACCGCACGATTCAATGCAATTCAACACGCGCAAAGTCCGTCACTATGTCGCTAATCGAAAGTACTAAACGTCTTAATTGTATCGTAGTCGTCGTTGGACTGCCCCACCCCTCCGTTGGGGCATTGTTTTATTCTAAACTGTATAATACCGACAAAGGGTTTACGCACATCTGGCAAGGTTCGACGCAATGCAATAAAAACAAGGATTAAGTCGTTCGACACTAATTACAGCCATAAAATAAGTACGATAACAATATTTTTTTTTAAATTTAAACACGAAGTAAATAGAATAATTAGTTTTTACAACATGCAACTGTGCGGTCTTTGTTGGTATGTGATAATAACTTTTTGGACGCGTTCGAGTCTTTAGAGTATTATTATTCCTAAGACTATAAAGAAGTAATTAAAAACGTACAAACAAACTCATTGTCACGTTTATATATTAGCACCAGATATTACTTTTATTTTACTAAGTAACTATTGTGCCTGTCTATGCATTTTTGCAATTGTTTGTTTTGATGAGTAATAAAATGTTATCTACCTATCCATTATGGCTTAATTCAACATGCATAATTGCAAGATGGGACGGCCGCTTGTTTGGGACGCGATATGTGTAGACACTAGCGCCGTCACATCTTCCAATGACTGAGTTAGAGGCTGGCAATGCTGCTTCAAAAGCTGAAGGTCTCAAACAGCGCAAATATGGAACCTTAGAAAGGGGTTACATATTTGTGCGGTTTGGAGTTGAATCATTAGGTCCGTGGAGTCCATCGGCAAAGAGATTTGCAAGAAACTCTTTGATGCCACACGTGATTAGAAGGCTGGCTCATATTTCGCCCAACAAATAAGCATCGCCATACAGCGCGGCAATGCAGCCAGCCTTCTGGACACGCTCCCATCTGGCAGCGACACAGTCTATAATAGCTTGTAATATTTATAATTTAGTTTATTTCTAGTTTTTAATTGTATTTACTTTAAGACTATTGTTAAAAGTAAACAAAAAACCGGTAGTTAGAAAATGTCACATGCATAATAAACGTATGAAATATAGTAATTGTACCCTAAGTAGTACAACTTACATGTTATAGATGCATGTGTTTATTGAAAACGATATTATGCCAGTCTGTTTTTGTTTTTTGTAATATCTTTCCTGTCACAGGTCAATGATCTGACGTAACCGATTCAGTGTACGTCGCGCAATCGCGCCATACGCCCGTATTCGGTGTCAACAGTGAATAACATGTTAGCTATACTCTTACAAACAACGTTATTTATCTCAGCGTACTGTGAATCGTCCACGGACTATTACCAGAAACGTGCCAAGATATTGCAAGATGAAACACAATTGACCTTTGGTGGCAACACGTCATTAAGCTTCGCAGAACATAACGTAAACAAATGTTTAATGCTTCACAAAATCCGTGAATTGAATTATGATTTCAATAATCCTCAGTATTTCAACTTTTCCTATCACTATTTTACTTATAAAGACAAGATGAAGGAATCAAGAGTTTACAAAATTATTAAAGACATGCCTAAGGGCGCAGCTTTGCATATACACGACATGGCTTTACTAGGACCTGATTACTTGCTTAATATAACATACATGGATTATTTATTTGTCTGCTTTGAAAATACTGGCATAAAATTTCAGTTTTCAAATAACAAGCCTAATATTTCGTGTGAAGCCAAATGGCAGATGATGTCCACAGTGAGAAATGCATCGAGTAATGTTATTGAATTTGATAAGGAAATTAGAAAACATTTCACAATGGTTGTTGAAGATCCGGACGTCGTTTATTCCGATATTAACGTAACATGGAAAACATTTATGAATTATTTTATAACTGTTGAACAACTTTTAGCTTACAGACCGGTTTGGGAACAATATTTCTATGACGCGCTAAAGAAATTTAGGGAAGACAAAATTATGTATGTAGAAATCAGAAGTGTATTGCCTAGTTTGTATGAACTTGACGGTACAGTGTACGATCAACTTGTGACTGCTAAAGCTTATAGAAAAGTGATACATAGATTTGTTAAAGATTATCCAGATTTCATAGGAGCTAAACTAATATTTGCTCCACCTAGACATGTTTTAAGAAGTGTGGTTGATTCATATATTGAAATGGCGAAGAAAATAAAAAATGATATGTCTGATATTTTTGCTGGATTTGACTTAGTAGGTCAGGAAGATTTGGGAAGTCCGCTAATCGAATTTGCGTCTCAATTGCTTAATATTGAAAATGAAACGAATTTCTTTTTCCATGCCGGTGAAACAGATTGGTACGGCACGAAAACTGATAATAATCTAATTGATGCGATCTTACTAGGAACTAAGAGAATTGGTCATGCATACGCTTTGCCCAAACATCCTGTTTTAATGAAAATGGTCGTTGAAAATGACATTGGCTTAGAAGTAAATGTTATATCAAACACAATACTGTCTTTAGTTCGTGATGTACGAAACCATCCGTTGAGTTTATTTTTTGCTAATAATCTACCAGTAATTGTATCAAGTGATGATCCAGGGGCTTGGGAAGCTGAGCCGATATCTGATGACTTTTACGTGGCGTTCTTTGGAGCATCGAGTAGATTTGCAGACTTAAGAATGTTGAAGCAACTAGCTATAAATTCTTTAAAGTATAGTGCTTTAGACGACACAAAGAAGACTGAAGCTTTGAATATATTTTATAGGACATGGAATCAGTATATATCTAATTTTAACTGCACGTTATATGTATGACCGGTTCCTTTTTAGTATATAAATAATTAATTATACCTATAAAGTTATTCAACACGTGTCAAGTTTATTTATATATCAATGCGATATCCTATTTTGAATTAAGTACTTACATAAGAGATAAATGCATTGAGTGAAGGATGATATGATGAATTGTGGTGTGACAGAGAACGTATGTTAGATTAGAGAGAGAGGTGTATAGTGAGCAAAGACATAATTATTGTGTTGACCCCAAATAATTGCGAGAAGGTGAAAGAAAGAAAGGGTTCTTTTTAGATGGAATTTGATAAGAACTTGTAGTCTCTATGACGTCAGATAATTATGTAGTAAAAAGGAGCACAAATAATAAAATTAGGAATCGTCACCATGCTTTAATTGAGGATTAAAAATCATTGGTAATGTGTGTACATTACCAACGTTTTTTTAATCCTCAACTATATGAGTATTTGTAAAAAATTAAAAAAAAACATTTCTGCTTTTGTGACAGAAAGTAGAATAGAAAAAAAATATAAGGTAAAAATTTATTTGTTTATAACAAATTGTTTATTGCATAAACAATGAAAAATTAAATAAAATGAATTTTATTTTATTTTAAATCGAAAAGAAAAACAAATATTTTTTTAAATGGTTCCTTAATATTAATTAGAAGTGGGAGAAAATAATTGTTAATTAACAAATGCGTTTTTAAGTAATAATTTTTTTTAAGGATCAGTTTTTCTTTTAAAAAACATTATTTGTATCAAAGATTGAAATACCATAAAAAAAATTCAATTGTCTTATAAACAACGCATTTGTTTATAACAATTTTTTAAACAATTAGAGATTTAAAAAAAAATATTTCTATAGAGTTTCTTATAAGCATAAAACGGATTGTTAATAATATTTTTAAAAAAAATCGATGATTAATTTAAGTTTTTAATTTTGTAACAAGGAAAATAATTAATAAAAAAATGAAAAATTAACATTTTCTAATTTTTCCAACGGGGTTCTATTCTAAAGCCTTTCAAGAATTGGTCCAAGAAAATCTTAAAGAAAAAAATCTTAAGAAAAAAAAAATCTTAAATTTATTGTTTAACAATTATCACACTTGCAATGTTCATGTTCAAGCAAAAAAAATAATTAATTAACTATTGAATAACTAAATGAAAAATTGTTATAAACATTTTTTTCAAGCAGTTTATTGTTCATTCATCTATTCAGTTAGTGCCTGAATTTTTCATTTTTTTATTTTCATATTTAGTATGTTTAAATAATATTTATTCATTAAAGGGCCGATGTGGGTGTGGCTTGCGTAAGCCAGAGTACCCGTTTTCGGCCGTATTTTCATCCCTCTGGGAAAATTATAAATATTGATGTTACAGTTTCGGGAGTCAAGATTTTTTTAGGAAATTTCCTCCTCTTTTCGAATCTTTTTTCAAATTTGAAAAATCTTTATTACTTTTTGAGATATTTGCAAAAAAACTAACCCCCCCCCCATTTTTTTAGTTAATTGTTAATAACTTTACAATTTATACAAGTGGAACTTCATTTTTTTCAAAAATCATCTAGATGCCATTCCGAATCAAATGACACCTCATTTATAATTTTCGGAGACTGCTGAAAAAAGTTGGTGCAAAAGGCTATTGTTAAATTCACACTAAATAATTCTTTGTTACTAACAAGTGATTATGCATAAGTAGAGATATAGAAAACCACGGCAAGGCTTATATCAAAGCGATTGTATGTTAGGTTGATCTGAAGATGCACTCAAGCCTTGGCGTATTTTGTACTAGCTTTACCAACTTCCGCTTTACCCTCAAAAACACAACAGCGAACTATTACAAGCTTTATAATTTAGTAGTTAGAGTGAATTTTTCAAGTTGATGTTTATACCAATAGAAATATACTTGTAGAGGATTGTACAGCGAGGCTGTGGAGTGACACCCTCTAGCGGAGGGTTCTCTGGGCTAACGAACTCATTGTCTACCGCATAACATACTTCTACATTCATTTGTATTGTTAGTTACGAATATACTTATAGAATAGAGAACCGAGTCCGCCTTGGGTGTAGTAGTGTTTGAATGTTGTATACAGAAAGTATTCTATACATATTGGGGTTATTTGATAGCCACAACTTTCTGACACGGACTTGACAATAATTAAATGAAAACTTTTTAGGCACGTTGGGCATTTTTGGGTTGGGAAAAAGCACTGAACTCGCGTGACCGTCACGCTCAGGTACCTACAGTTTTCACTTGTAATAGGTCTGACAGTTTTTTTTAAATAGATAGACACCAGGCAAAGATATAGTAACGTTACATGCGATGTAATGAGGTCTGCCGTGACGATACCTTATGGCCTTAGCGGAAGATCAGCGCTGGTAGACAGACCAGCATTATGCCGAGACTGATACTTCTTTTAGATCTTCTGTTTATATTTGTTAACACTTAGTATATTAGTTTAGCTGTCCTACATAGAATGATTTTCTTACTTCTTTTTAAACGCCGGACTCTATGTATGATTTCTTTTTTAACTGTATTTATGCATTCCCTCGGACCTCAGAGGGATTAAACCGAGGGATATGTTGGGCTGAAGGGCTAGTTTTACACACACCTTCACTAAAGTTGTTGTAATATGCAGTCTGTGAGACTATCTACTAAATTTTCCACCGTCTCTCCGCGTCTTGGTGAGGCGCCACTGGGCTTACTATAAATATTTCACAATGGCGCTTCGACGCAGCTATACACGATGAGGTACCTCTGGGACCAGGGCACCTACGCCTATTAGTGTTACTTATCAAGGGTTTCCTCCACTCCTAGCCGATCGTAGCGGCGCCTTCGACACCCTGTTTAGCGTCTGCAACGGCGGTTTGCGTCCTCACCCTCCGCTCTCGGACTTTCAGCCACCTCGTCCTGCGACATGCCATTCTCATAGAAGTACAATTTATAGCTCTTTAAATCAGTAGTGCGTCGGTAGATTAACGGACCATAAAGTACACAATAGATATAGAATACCTACGTTACTGTGATACCTGCTCGTCAAGTAAGTTATAGCCCGCAACATTGTAAACCTTCCGTTGGTTAGGCGGTGTTATGCTTTTATTTTAAAGATAAATAACTAATAGATTGCGAAGTGCGACTGATGGTCGCGTCGAGCAGTCGGTATGGTATAAACTACTCTAAACCAAAGCTTACGTCCCGTACCGAGGCAGCGACCAGCGACTGCCAGAACCGACTGACCAAATCATTACCCGACTAGTTGTTGCTCGCGGCTTCGCTCGTGTAGATTAAAAATAGTTAATAGTCGTAGCTTAAGCAGAATATCGTCACCTTTCTCAGCCCCTTAAGGGTTGAATTTCCATAAACACGTGTAAAAATAAATTAATTTTCACGTGTATCGACACGGGAACATTTATTTATAACCACTAGCAGTTATATCATGTTTCGTTTATCTTACTTAGAAAAATTTGATACAATTTTCATCTTGTTTTTCACTACCTTAGAGGATGAATTTTCAAAAACCTTTCTTAGTACACACCTAAGTATAGCTTTCTATAAAGAGTCAGCATTCAAATTCTTACGGTCCTAGACCTAGCAATCGCAGTTTGGGCTGTGCATTAATGTCAGCGAGTCAGTGAGATCAAGTAATTATATTTTATAAAGGATACATATATAGATTACAAATATTTTCTGAGTCTAATTGTGAATCTAAACAATCCCGGGACCCACTCAAACACTAAATTTTTTACACCTTGGGTTACATTATTGAGGTTTCAGTAGGGATCCCTAACTTTTTTCTAGTAATAAATATAGCTTATATCTATTAATCTGGGATAATGTAGCATTCTAACGGTGAAAGAATTTTTGAAATCGATCTAGTAGTTTTTGAGTTTATTCGTTACAAACATACAAAAATACAAATCTGTCCTCTTTATAATATTAGTATAGTTAAAACAATGGCTCTTACAAGTATCCAATTACATACACACTCTAATAAAAGTGTTGTTACAACTTAGGCCCCAACAAAGACAAATTCCACGTATAGATCTGTAAAAGCACATTTTATTACCTTTCGGCATTTGAACTCATTGTAATCCTTTTAATCGTCTTCTTTTGTTCACTTATTTATTGGCATACGTTTCTAGTTATTGTGGAGAACAGCCTATTGTCCTCGCTCAGGAGATCATTGGCCATATGTTGGGGATTATAAGTACAAGCTTATTCTAGGAAATTATGTCGACGACACATTTGCATTTGTGAAGTATAAAACGAAGGCCTGATTTAAAGAGGGGTTCAGTTGAGTTAAAACTACGACACAGGTGTGACGTGTGTCACATTCGGGAATCTAATGACGACGGACTTTGTGCGTTTTATTCAATTACGACATTCTGCATTACGTTTGGATTTATTGCGTTCAGTTATATTTGTAGTTATATTTGTGTTACAAATATATAATAAACTCTATAATAATTCTAACGGCATTTTAATTCGAGTCCCGCAAACTCGTAACAGTATATATAACAAATAGAGCAGTGACGTGTCGTTAGTTTTAGATATATGTAGGTAACTATAACGCATGAACACAGGTTGTGGGTGTTTGTTCGTTTAGTACAATAGGATTTCGCTTAGAGATCCTAATGTGCGTTTATTTTTAGCTGCGGCGACAATTGACGTTGACATCCGTCGAACACAATGGTCGAGTGTACATCCGTTTCTAGACTGTTATTATTGTCATCTCTTACATTTACAAAACATTCTAATCTAATTTTAGAGAAGCAGACACGGGCCAAGATTTATAAAAGATTAATTAAAATAAGCCTTGACTTATATACAGAACTAGCTGCGCCCCGCGGTCTCTCCCGCGTGGGATTGACAATCATCATAATTCCAAAATAAAAGATTTTTTCTAAAATAAAAGTAGCCTAAGTTACTCCTTATTACATCAGCTACCTGCCTATAAAAGTCCCGTCAAAATCGGTCCAGCCATGTCAGAGATTAGCCGGAACAAACAGACAGACAGACAAAAATTGTAAAAAATGTTATTTTGGTGTATGTACCATATGTATATATATATTCATATGCATGTAGTAAAAAGCGTTTATTTCAATATTACAAACAGACACTCCAATTTTATTTATATGTATAGATGAATTTATGAAGTGGGCCATCAGGGCTAAATCTTAAACGAAGTAGAGAAAAACACTTAAAGGAGTCTCGAAGCCGATTTGCACGAAAACTAAAATGGCGTTATTGGATTTTATCAAATCAATCACCCTCGTCAGGAATCAAATCGACTGTTTTTGAAAAAATAAGAACACCTATATTAAGTATTTCCTACCTAATCATAGTACAGCTTGTAAGGATCAATTTCTAAAGGAATGTCAAACGGAAAATCAAGGGAAAGGGTTGTTTTTGAACAAAATGTTCTATTTTCGAAATATATATATCTTAATTTTTTTTAAATCATGTGCAATAAGTCGAGTTATCTGTGCAGGAACGGAGAAAGAATACAATTTCCTGCGGCCGGGCGGCCTGTCGTAAAAGGCGACAAAACAACCCACAGCCAGGTGGTAGGGCATTTGCCCGTCTGGATGGCGACCACCCCTGTTCTAGAGTATGCCGCTATAACAACCTTGAGTTGTGTTCCGGCATTAGTGACCAGGTTCCAGTCTCCCTTAAGAGAGCAGCAGCGCATATATAGCACCTTTGGTGTTGCAAATGTCCATAGGCGATGGTAACCGCTTTTCATCAAGTGGGCCGTCTGCCTGTCTGCTGAACTCCTGCAATAGAAAAAATGTGTGCGTGTACACACGTAGGTGAAACTTCTTCATGACCTTATTTTTCGAAAAATGATCTACTATATGCAACTTTACAGAAATTGGTTAAATAAAATTGGTTGAATCGACCGTGGTAGGGGCAAGAAAAAGATGGCGCGTAACCGAAAAAAGTGACGGTAATTTTTTTCCAACGCCGTTATAGACGTTTCACTTCAAAAAAGTCGAGTGACGAGTTATGGTGTGAATAGCTGGGCACAAGTAGGGTAGTTCAAATTCTAATAATAAAAACGGTAAAGAAAGCCTTAATTAAGGTCTTTAGAGCTTTCTTATTTCATGACTCACTACAAGGGACAACCAAATGAAGTTTGCAAAAGGCGTGTGGGAAACTTTATCATGCAATAATAAAATGTTTCTTTCAAATATGTAACTTTTTAATATACAGTGTAATATTGTAACTTAAATATAATGCTTTTTAAATAAAAACCTTACATTGCAATCTTGATATAAATTAAATATACAGTCGTGTAATGTAAATGTTCGTCACCTTGACATCGACTTTTGCTTGCACGAGTACAATACAATACTGCCAACATTTTGATAAACGTTACGTTGATAAAATATAGAAATGTTAGAAAAGAAAATTACAATGTTGACAAAGACACACGCGCAGATTAAGAATATGAAACAAAGATTATATAATCACTACGCTTAAAATAAATATTAAAACCAATAAAAAAAATTACATGACTAAACAATCTTCTAAAGACAAGACAGAAAATCAAACAACTTTGATTTAACCAATTTTAAACTTTATTCTCATATGGTTAAACATAATTTTCTGTGGAAGTCTGTTCTGTGACTTAGTTTGAAAAGGTAACGTGCTCGCGGAACGTTAAATGAATCAATTTGAAAACTGGCGAACACTTTAATACCACGACTGTACTTAAGCGAAAGTCTAGCTCTCAAAGTCAAATGAGGTTCATTAGACTTTCAACAGTCCTTTCGGTTGAAGTTCTTATTTTACTCTAATATCTAAATTAGTACTTCACATCATAACTAGCAAGTGGTTTATAGGATTTTTTTACAGCACAACAATCGCTTCTTGGCCATTTAGATAAGAACAAAATACAGTATTACACAAATTATAATTCCGATTCGAGTTTTCGTTCGCACAGATAAGGTGGATCGCTTTCTGGCATGTAAATAATCTACATTGAACAAATATTTGCAACAGAAAATGTTGCTTGCTATGCGTGCTTAGCTCTCTCCCGCTTACATGATGCGTACACTGTTCCGTGTATTAAAATTGGTTTACTGTGCAGGTATTATTAGTTATCATCGGCAGGAATTATTAGTTGTGTAATACTATAGCAAATTTGACATAACCTCCACACAAGTAATGTCAAAATTTCATTTGCATAACAAGTTTAAATTATTGATGCTTGCAATAGTAATCCATTGAAATTAAAGAATATTGAGTGCTTTACATTAATTCCATATTCAGTATTATTCTTATAAGATTAGCATTCTTGATTCCGACCTTACGGCACCAGAACCTCAATACTACTTATTTACATTTATATTTATAAATATTTAGCTCAAAGATAATAATAGCCCAAGATAATAATGATAGGCAATCTTTAATCCTCTCCAGCTGGTATAGCATCTTCTAATCTCTTGATATATTTCACTCTTAGTTCTGTCACTGCATCACCTTTTAGCTGATCCTGAAATTATTTACATAAAAACCGTGTTAATTGTCTCTTGTAACTTATCTACTGTTTTGGATATGAAATCTGCTATGAATACACTATTTTTATTGTGCAGGAACAGGAGGAGAATGAATACTCATTTATACAGCGGAGTGCCTTGTTGTGAGAGGGGATAAAATAAGACAGCTAATTGGTAGGGCATTTGCTCGTTCAGATGGCTACCAACTTTGATCTAGTGGCACCATAGTAACCTTGAGTTGTTTGCTAGCATCAGTTGCCAGGTTCCAATTCCAGGTCGGCAGAACATTTATAGCACCTTTGGTGTTACACATATTATTAGCGGTAGACCAGCACTAATTAATTCAACTAGCATTATGATAAGCTGGCATTAGAACTTCATTTCCTAGTTGTATTTTATTATTTAAAAGTATAATTTCTAGTAGTTGTATAGTTGCAGTTTGTACAATGCATTAAAAAATGTGAAAATACCAGGAAGGCTCATACCTCCCATTAAAAAAATAAAATAAGCATCTCCGGTAGCCGGAAAAGTGGCGGGTACTTTCCACTTGCCTAATTTAAGATTAATTTATAATTTAGTTAGAAAATTAATTTTTAATTTTCTCCTAAATTACGGAGTTTTTGCACATTTTCTTTTAGTATGACCTTCCTACCCTTCCCAGCCTCTGACTACTAAAAAAACACTGAAAGTCAACAGCCATTAAACTAAAGATACCCTGTTCTTTCCTTCTTGCATCAGGAATAATTCAACTCTTTTAGTATGTGTGAACTTTTGATAGACAGAATAATATTGAAATACTTTATTCCATGAAATAGGAAATTCAGATAATATTACCTGCACAAACCAGCATTGAACATCAAGTTGCACCATCTGCAATGCTCCCCTTATAGCTCCAGGAATGAGGCCACAGTACTTAAGTCCATTGTTGGGCATCTCAACCCACTCACTTAGTGGACACTGGTCCCACACCAGTGAAAACTCATCACCAGAGCTACTCCAGCTTGTGACTGTTGGCTGCATGTTTAAGTATAATCTGAAATGGGAATATTCATATGGGAATATGTTTATTATGTTTAAATAGTTGTATATTATCTGGCGATCTTGTATATGTATATAACTTATGTGTATATTTGTATATATAGTATAGTTATATACTTATTAATAAAATTTAAGTAATTGTACAAACATTATGTATACCACCATCGCCACTCCTAATCGGAATATTCTTGCCCCAGGTTGTCTGGAAGAGATCGCTTTTTAGCAATTAGACTGTCCTTTGTACCCTACTAGAATATTTCTAGTTCATAAGTTTTTCTATAATGGTGTATAATAAAGTGTTATCTATCTATCTATCTATTCAATTATAATTATTCAATGGTTCTCTACAACTATATTCTACATAGAACTTTCTACAGTTGCTTGAGAAAGTCTGTCATACAATTTATATTAGCAAATCTGGTGTTGCAATCATAAATGGCTGATGGCTTTGGCAGTTTTGATTATCCATTAGGGTGCGGTATAGTTATAGGGCACATTTATTAATTATTTGTGATATAAAAGTAACTTTGTGTGGTTATAAAAAAAAAACCCATAAAGGCTAAGGCGGGTGTCAAGCGAAGCAGAGCTCTTCTAACCATATTAAAAAAGTTCCAATCTGTTCATAATAAACAAATGCCCTATAACTATACCCCACCCATCCATTATTTTACTCAGATATTAATAACACTGGCCCATAAAATAAAATAAAAGTGATCTGTACTTTTGACCAGACACATATAGTCTTATGTATTTCAATGCGAGATTCAAGGAGATTCAGTGCATCAAATAAAAATCGATGGGTCTAGTCAAAAGTAGACCACTTTCTATTTTTTGTGAGCTGAAATAATGGAAGCAGCCCAAATATTACCTGAAAGCTTGCTGTATCTTATCAGCAGTTTCTCTCATCTCTAAACATCGGTTTGAAGAAGTCCTAGCAAGGAAATCTTCTATCAACCTTACACCCATATTATACCCAATTCGCTCTAGTTGCTTGTTGACATCATCAGTATTTTCGGTTTCTTTCAACATCTGAGACACCAGAGCGCCATAAGTTAGCGTAAGAAGTTCCGAATTCTGAAAATATTTGATAAAAACTAGTAAATATGAGTTTGGTACTTGTCTAAAACACTATTGTAATAATTACTTACAACTTTTTTGGCATCTAGCCTCGATGTTTGTCGTGACATATTCAATGATTTATGATTCTCGGTTTGATGAGAAAATTTAGAAATGGGTGATTTCAATATAAATAAACATTAACTATGCATAAAATATTGAAAATCCTCCCATCCATACAAAAATAATAATGGTTGACAACTGACAAATTGACCACAATTAACAATTTGGCAACTGGGACTTCACAGTTGACACTAATGACACTGACTATTTACTAGACCGATATATTTTTCTTTTTTTAAAATAAGTATTGCCCTGCACCCAAATACATCAATTCAATATTCTATTATATATAAAAATCTGCATTAACGCAGGGGGGACTTCAGCTTAAAAATTGGAGTTGCTAGACTTTAAACAAATGAACCAAATGGTGTTCCTATTATTTTCTACTTTAATTGCCACACTCTAACTGATGAAAACTGCTTATGAATCAGTTGCATGGTTGAAAAAAAGTTAGCAGATAATTATACAGATAGAGCGACAGACGCGAAAAGCGACTTTGTTCTATCTCATCTTCTCTACCTCTTGTCTTCTATTCCACCCCTTCTATTTCATCTATCCTATCCTGTCTTCGCATCTCCATTATCCCACGTAGAGGCTGGTAAAGAATTGGCTTGCAAACATGTTTATATGCGATAACCACTTTTCATTTTGTATGCCATCCATCTGTTTGCGAGCTTCACAGTAAAAAATAACGTCTGCAGTAAACTTGGAAAAAGTTAAAATCTAATTTGATTTGCCAAGAAGGCAACGATATTGAAATCTAGGTCTTAGCTATAAAGTTTTTGTTACCAGGTCAGTCAGTAAGATAATATTAAAGTTTATGGATTTTGTTTTGTTTTGACTTTGACAGTTCACTGCTTGGAGTTGTAGCACTGAAGTATGAATATTATATAGGTCTATGACAGTGTTACCAGATGGGGGGATGCCCTGCAAATTCGGATTTTTTGACGTCGGGGGGGAGATTTGGGGGTAAAGATTCTTTGGGGAACATCGGGGGTAATACTTTGTTGTGAGAAATTTTTGGCGATATTTTAAGTATTAATAATTCATCTACAAACACAATTATCATCACTACAATTATTATATCTAAGTTATAATACGGTATTATTACTTTACTATAATGAAGAACACTATTATTATAAACGGA
The DNA here is from genome assembly GCA_949752895.1 of Dendrolimus pini. Classification (NCBI taxonomy): domain Eukaryota; kingdom Metazoa; phylum Arthropoda; class Insecta; order Lepidoptera; family Lasiocampidae; genus Dendrolimus; species Dendrolimus pini. Next base: position 7,805,957 of record OX457143.1, read on the forward strand.
ATGAACTAAAAACAGTAACTCTTACTATAAAATGGCGCCCGAATGTTGGCGAACCCGTCTTGATCTTACGACAAAGACAGACAAATTACGACAAGTACACGAGATGGAAAGAGATAGATAATAGATTGTCAGCTCCACAGTAGTTTTTAGGTGAATGACCTTTTGTATCTGGTCTCTTTGGCCCTAGTATAGTAAATCATACTTCAATTGAATAGTTCATTTTAATAATTCAATTCATTCGTTCGTTCATTTACATCATTAATTTTATTTATTATGCCGTCTCTATTCGTATGCGTCGTATCTTATAGGCTACTTACCGTTAGACTCACAAGGACTACGTTCACAACCGCGGTTTTTCCCGTTTCACTTATTTGCTGGCGTGACAATCGTAAACTCAAGTGGAACGGTTATTATTTAACCCACCTATTGACACGGGTCGTTGTTACCACCCCCCCCCCCCCGTGAAAATGATGACGTCATTAGTGACGTTTTCGCTACGACGGTAGTTTTGCTTTTTTATTTCTCCTTTAAAATAAGTAAAAACTGTTTTGGGGGTTTTTTTCTCAAAAAGCTTATATTTGGGTATTTTTGACAACACTGGTCTATGAGTTGTAGCAATAGCAATTTGACAATTGGTTTTAAAATTTCAAAAATGTCGTTTGTTGTTGATTAACGTAAAAAATTATTATTCAATCGCTCTCATGATTTTGATCATTTTGTCTATATTTTGTAAATATGGAAAATGATGATATTGACTCAGGTGCGGTTCTAATGACTGAAGAAGACGATACGCGTTCAGCTGTCAACAAACTAATATTGGATTACTACAAAAAGTTTGGTAGAAAGCGAGATTTAGAGCAATATTTTTCTTTATCGACAGCCCAAAATGAATTGAAGGATCCGACTGGGTCATTTTGGAGGAAAATGAAGATCCAAGAGGATTCATCTGATTCTGGAGAAAAGAAAAGTGAGTCTTCGCAGGAGTTGTGTCGGATTTCTATCAGGTGTTCCCTGCCAGAACCATCTAGTTCACAGGTAACAATTTCCCTATAATATGAATTCATAGCCCTTCGACAGCTACACTCGGGACTCCCTGTTTCAGAGGAATGGATGATGTTTTCAATGAGGGGCTTAGGTGGGTTTCATTAGTTAGCTAACAAATTAACATACTATTTTCCTTTGAAAAAATTCAAGACATCCTGGTTCAATCTTTCACTTTGTTCTTTAGTTTCTTACTCTTAAACCATGAATGAAAATCTTCCCTAGGGAGGGAATATAGATACAGGGCACCTTTATTTTAAGGAACGGAAGGGACAAAGTAGGGTGGAGCAACATAAGTGATGTTAAGAAACCATAGTTCTTAAGTTATTAAAGTTTTTGTAAATGTTCCTTCCTTATCTTGATCTCCATATTTAAATTGGAAATACAATATAAACACTCTTTACAAAGTTACTTATGTTTCCTTGTTTACATTTTACTCTCTATTCACCACATACATAACAGAATCAGTCCAGGATAATTACACAACTGATACAAGCCTTATTCCAGAAATGGCCTTAGCTGGCCAGGAAGATATTAATTACTAATCTTATTTAGCTTGTTCAGAAACATTAGTGTCTGACAGTGATTGTTCAAGCCTATTTCCATTGATGCAGCCACTGACTTCAAATTCAAAGTAAGCTAGTGCTGACTTCATACGAGCATCATATAAATTGATTTGAAGTTAGTACAGCATAGTTCAGTTATAAATCATAAAGTTAATGTGAGAATGCCTAATTATGTGGCTATTTTTTGAAAAAAAAATATGGAATTCTAAATTTTTATTTAATTAGGATTTTTACACTAAATAATAAAATTATGTATGTCATTTTTATTTATTTTTTCTTTTATTGCATTATAATAATAACTGTAGATAATTTTAGAATTTCATTTAAGTCAGGTTGCATGGAAGAGATGGCTTTTAGCTATAAGGCCGCCTTTTGTTTTACCAAGTAACTATTGTCTTGTTGTGCATTTCTTTGTAATTTTTGTTTTGGTGAACAGTAAAGTGTTGTCTATGTCTATGTCTATAAAAAATAAATACCATAATAATGAGATGGCTTTTTTTATATCTATAGTTTATTTTTACCACATTGAAGTCTATAAGAAAGTGTTAAAAATGATATGCAATTTGTTACTTGCAATTGAATGCATGTGTTGTGGTTATAATTAACAGCCATAATACATTATTATCATACCTATCATAAAGTTAAAGGAAAAAGTAACTTTATTGTTAACTAGCTGACCCGGCAAATTTCATATTACCTCAGAATCAATAAATAAAAAATGTTGATTTCGGAACCACGGGATGAACATCAAATATTTGAGATTCAAAAACATAAAAATGGAAAAAACTTCACTTTAAAATTAAATTTGACTTCTGAACGACTTCTAAATTGAATTGATTTCTAAACGACCGGACGAACATCAAATATTTGACAGGTAGGAAGAGTTTTGAGGGAAAGCGAAATTGTTGTTTTTACTATATTTCGAGCATTTTTTTCATATATTACTAACCTTTTAAATCTTTCCTGGAAGTTTCAGACAAATGATTCAAAACCAAAATTAGACAAATCGATTTTTATATATATATAAATTTTCCTATATGTAAAATTGAGTACATAATACAAAACTGTGTCATTGTGATGGAATGTATTGTAATTCCTTTACATTGCATAATGGCTCTGCATTGCATAATATCTTTATTATACTTTATAATACTATATTTATGCAAATAAGATATTGAGTTTAATTTTGTAATTTAGTCATAATTATTTTTAATTTTATGACAATGATTTGTTGTTTATATTGGTTCACTGTGTCAGATTAATTAAAACACACTGCTAGTCTAGTCAACACTTTCAAAAACGTGAAAAGTAAAGATAAAGGTCCTAAAAATATGAGCTATAGTTCATTGGATTCAAAATCACCTCTAGAAAAATGTTTTTGAACGATTTTGGTGCAGGCAAAAAAATTGCAATTGTTATTGACAAAATAAGATGAATAAAAAATGGTATATAGTCTAAAAATACTAATATTCAAGCAATTTTCAAAAAAGCTTAAAGAGGAAATTTCCCATAAAAACTCCTCGCGGCTGTTACGGCATTCGCGCGCCGCCGCTAATGAGAGTTCAATAGATAAAATAAAAAAAAACATATCAAATGATATTTTAAAAATTTGAAAAGATTCTAGTATCTTCTTAACACTTAAAAGAATCGAGCCCCATTGGAAAAAAGTTTAATCATCATTTTTTAAAAGTTATTCAATTGTTAACTAACAACCTTTTTTCCTAATCTCCTCGCGGCTGTTACGGCATGCGCACGTCGCCGCTAATGAGAGTTCAACAGATAAAATAATAATAATATAAAAAAATGTTACTTTTAAAATTTGAAAAAATTCTAGTATCTTCTTAACACTTGAAAGAATTGAGCCTCATTGGGAAAAAAGTTTAATCGCCATTTTTTTTAAAGTTATTCAATTGTTAACTATCAAATTTTATCCTAATCTCCATTGGCATAAATAATGGGATAAAAGATACAAATAATTGGCATATAAATTCAACTGAACTTGAAACTTCATGGAGCCTTTTTGACATATACTTCATATGATCCTGCAATAAATATTCATAAAAGTTTATTCATTTGTTAATTATGGTTTTTTATAACTATTGCAAAATTAAATATCTAAGTATTATTTATAATTAAAGTCTAATTCTATCTAAGTAAAATGATTGTAGACTTTATTGTGTTTCCAGGACGAAAATACAAAAACTAAGAGCAACCCAGAATCACCAGCTAAGTCTCCACCAATCATTGTAGATGATGGTGTTGAAGACATAGTCAAAAAACCTGATGATGAGTATGAAAAGTCTGATGATAATCAATCACACAAATGTAAGTTTCATTTTATAGTTAATCTTTATCTTTTCATCAGTCATGGTAGCTTAGTGGCTAACACACTTACATTTCAAATGATGCTTGATATGGGTACACTGTCCATTCCCTACTTTAATAATGGGGAGGCATGAACCCTACGGTTGGACTTTATGGACTGTCATTTAGTTATAACTTTCATGGGATTATCTCTGTATAATTTTACCTTATATTAAAGTAATCCTATTTGTATTGTAGAATAAGAGTTACCTTCATTCTTCGTTGTTCTAAAAGTACCTGTATACCTAATTCCATGAAAATCAGTCAAAATTGTATGAATTATAAAGAGGAAACAACTATCTTAACAAATTGTTTTTTATTTTTATATATTAGATACTAATTAGTATTTCCTTATGCTTCACTAGTGTAACTTTCATATTACTTAGGGTTTTTTCAGGATATAGTATCCTATTTTTAGAATCTTAATAGTTCAGGGGTTAACAGAATAACAAACAGACATGTAAGTTTTTTATTTATAATATTATTATGAATCTTGTGTCTCATATCTGATCAAAATTGTTTCTATTAATTCGCAGCATTGGACATTTTATTAGATACATCAACTAACCTACGTTCTCCGACAAGCAGCATCACATCACAACGCAAACTTGAATGGGATTCTTTAGGTGATGTTGGTTATGCTAATGAGAGTGATAGAAAAAATTCAGCATCTAGTCTTAGTACTTTAGAGAAACTTGCATTAAAGCAACAGTATTCTAACAATGATGCTGAAAAAAGCTCTCGATTGGGTCTACCTACAGCTCATTCTACTCCGCTAGATGAAAATGACAATAAATACAAATCCAAAAAGGGTATGGCTAAGAAAACAAAAATCTATAAAAAAGATGTTGATTTTGTCAAAGTTAATATTCCTCAAAATAATGATAGTAATCCATCGCAATCAATTAATGTTAATTTAACGAAACATATATCTTTTAATGTGCAAAAAGATTGTGATGTCATAGTTGAAAATGTTACAAAAGATGTAAATGTCAAAAAATCACCTGATAAGGTATCAGTTGTGACTGAAATCACACCTCAAGTAAAAATTGACAAAGAAATACAAACATCAACATCTGTTAAAACCAAAGACAGATCAGGAAATTCTGATACACAAAAAATGCCTGTTATAATGAGTTTAAACACTTTGAGAAAACGGAACAGACGCAAAAAAGTAAGGGTTGTTAGAAAAAAGGTAAATTCTAAAAAGAAATTGTTTTGTGAAAAGAGTAAAGATAAAGTTGATGATAGGTCTGGTGAACAGTTATCCGAAGCTGAAAGTTTCGAATATATGCCTGGGCATGTTTATAATCAGAATCATTTGAAACTTAACCAATCCAAAACAGTCAATGCTGCTGGTAACAAATCTAGTTTAGAATCAAGTGGATTACCCACAACTGATTCCAGTAAGGGCTCTAAACACTCCTTCAAAAAAGATTTAGAAAAGAGTATTGATCTTTTGAAAGCAGCAATGCAACAAAAATATAATGATGATAATCTCAAAACAAAACTCATTAAAGAAGTGATTCAAAGATTAGTCAATTCAAAATACAGAGATGATGATAGTACCACAGATTTTTTGTCTGGTTTGAGTTTTAAAAGTAAGGAAATCGGGTTACGAGAAAGTAACCAAACAACGAGCACTTCTAATGGAAACACTTTGGATAAAGCGAAAACGAGGCCAAAAAAATCTATATTGAGAATGGATAAGTTTAATCCAAATGCTATAGCATCAACATCCCAGAGTGCACCTAATCTCCCAATGGCAACAAATAGTGACAAATATTTCACCTCTAACCTTGTAAAATCTTTACTCACGTCAAATACAGAAACAGATGCATCTAGTAGAGAAAAGATATCTTCTGATAATGGTTTTGCTAAAACATCATCAGAAGAACTTTATCAAAAATATTTAGAGGCCCTTAAAAAGGAAGAAGCATATAAAAAACATTTGAGAGATAAAGAAGTCTTACTGAAGCATAAACTGAGGAGTTCAAATTCAGCTTTCAGAGTACCACCACATTTGGAAAACAAGATCAATAATAGAATGAAGGATCTAATGCAAGATTTGACTAGAAATAATTATGATGATGGATCTGGGGATGCTAGTAAACTAGAAGGTTCTTCAAATTTTAGTCCTGAAAGATTCAATAGAAGTCAAAGAAGTCATTCTGTTTTTACTCTTTCATCAGGTCACTCTGAAAACCAAAGTAAGAAATCAAATCAAAAGAAGCGCCCGCAAAGTGATGTTGGTGAATTAAGTAAAGCAGGAACAAGTAAAAGAGATCATTATTGCTGTTGTCCACATCATTCTTTGAACATTAAAGGTGTCACTGACAGTTCAACTCAAGTACATACTAGAGATGTACCACAAGACAAATCCAGTAATCAAGTTGAAAAACATCTTAGATCTCAAATAATGATTAAAGAACCTTGTAGAAATGTTGCACATTTTGTATCTGACCTTGTAACAGGAGATGTAAAATATGTTTGTTTGTGTGATAAAAAAGTGATTTCAGAGGAAATTCCTGATAATTACTTGATTTATAAATGTTCTCGTTTAACTAATAGAGGCATTCAATCTGATAATATGCCTTATTATCCTGCTGAAAAGGTTGTGACAGAATGTGAAAATAATAATCCACCAAGTAAAAATATTAATCAACTCTATCAAGCATCTTGTTCAAATGGTTATAATAAAGATGCACAATCAATAGATAGTGGCAGTTCAGATAATATTTCAGTAAAAAAACCTTCAAAATCATCTCAAACTAACTTTTTGTTGAAAATGCTTTGTGGTAAATCAAGTGATCGAAGTGTAGCATCATTTAGTAGCCAAAAAAACATTAAAAATAGCAAAGTCAAAGACTGTAGTGAGATTCAGAGTAAGAAATTGGTGGTATATGAATCTACTAGATTTGTGCAGACTGAAATAAGTATTAATCCTCAAATATCAGACCCATGTTTATCCGATATCAATATACTAAGTGATAAAGATTGTTTCAAATTGGTAACTGAGCAATGTAGAGAAATTTCTAGACATAGTTCAGAGACAGATTCTAGGAATCGTGAAGTTCAAAGTGATGTTGAAGCTTGTACAAGTAATGAAAACTTCAAACAGTCCTATTCAAAGGATGTTCAACTCCATTCAGTCACTAATTTAAGCAAAGTACGATCTGAAAATGACAATATCAATCTTAGACACCAAGGTGATGTTCCATTGACTAACGAAAATTTTCCTGATAATTTCACAATACCTATACAAGGTACTAATATGATGTTAATGGTAACAATTGGTGCAAATATGCAAGCTTCAGAACTGAAGCAAAGTGAATTGATAAATCAGGGCATTGAGACTGAAAAGATCAATAAGATTGAAGAATCTACATCCTTGATTGAAGAATGTTCCAAAGCAGTGCAAGATGATAATCCAATTCAAGAAGACATAGACACATTGAATGACGAGATTGACTATAACAACCATGAAATATTAGCTAAAGAAGATAAAGACATTGTTAAAGTATCTTGTATGGCCAGCAAATGTGAGATACCGAGAGAATTTTTTAATACTCATCCACAAGATAAAATAAAGCATTTCCTACGATCCAATACAGACACCAAAATGCTTGAAAATATTAATATTTCCCAAAGTGATTTTTTTTCTAATGTAGAATCTCAACACACTAATAAATACAAAGAAAAACAATCTCCCAGAAAAAATATAGATAATATAGATATTAAATCATGTGGAGTCCAAAGTAATCTAACTGAAAATTTTAAGGAAGTATGCCCATGTGGGTGTGCTTTAAACATTACTAAATGTGGAGGAGTTTGTGGAGAAATAAAAGATGATGATATCATATATACTAATCGAAAGGGAATGGAGTATTATCCCACAAATATCACTTTAGATCATCAGATAATTGGTGACTTTACTATAAAAGAAGAATCATTTAAAATTTTAAATGATGATAAAAGTGATATATCAGACTCAAAGAAAAGTCCTAAAAAAAATGTTATAGATACAAAAGATATTGGAACTCAAAAAGATTTGCCTTCAGAGACACCTAACACTTTAGACCTTGATGAAATAAAGCCTATACATATTAGTGGTTCTTGCAAAGACTCAAAACGTTCAGGTAAATGCAGTATATCAGATTACGATAAAACAAGCTGTGAGCTCAAAAAGAAAACGACAGATTTAACTAGTGCTAGCACTAAAACAAATTCCCAAGAAAACTGTACAAACACCAACAATACTATTAAATCAACACACAATTTGGATAAGGAACCACATAGTGATGTTATATTAAACATTGCAAGTTCTACAGAAGCAGATATTGTGACAGATGCGTCTTTAACCCATGACCCAGTATTAAATATGATAAAGGATATCACAAAACGGTATTCTAAAACTGATATCGAAAAGAATAAACGAAAGAAATGTTTCAAAGAGATTGTAACTGTGTTAAACTATCTCCTGAATACTGACGAAAGTTCTGATTATAAACAGGTAAATAAGGATTGCGGAAACAGTTCAGACAATACACAAGTGACTAAAGATTGTGGTAATTGTAATAATCCAGATAATAAAGAAAGCAATATTGAGCCTGGAAAGGCATCAAAAATCGAAAACCATTGTGTTTCCTGCCAAACAAAAATATTTGTAGACAAAGCAGTTCAGTTAACTGCCAAAAAGAAAAAGACAGTAAAGCCTATTACAGACTCTTCTGATGTTCCAACGTCTACAGATTTCCCAGAAACTTCTACTGATTCAGCGACTTGTAAAGTCTTGAATAAGATTAAAAAAGAATGTGAGAGATATCATCAGAAACGGTGTAAGTCTTATAGTGGGAAAATATGTGAACCTTCCAGCAGTACATCAGCTCACTGTGACCAATGCAGAAGGCCACATCATTGTTTATGCAGAGTCCATAAATGCAAAAAGCCAAAGAATGATAAACCAAAGAAACCTGTTGCATACAATCTAATAATTCAAACTTCAGAGAGTTTGATCAGTGAGGAGACTGTGCACAATGAATGCCAACCTTTAAAAAATATTATAGTTAAAGTGCCTTCTAGATATAAGAAACTGGAGAAAGCCCCATTTAAAGAAGTTGCTTGTAAAATTGAGCAGAAAATGACAATGACTCAAAGTCCCAGATGTGAGAAAAGTCATAGATCAAGGAGTTTGCCAAATGAATATGAGATGTCTAATTCCGGGGACCTTAGAGATAGAAGTCCAGCTTGCACTATAAGAGATTATTTGGAAAGGAATAGACCTGATTTTGTCGAGAAATGCTCTCAGAGGCAGAATTGCTTGAAACATATCAGCGAGTCTAGGTAAGTTTACCATAAAAATATTTAATTTTACATATGCATAGATACTTAGATCTGAAGTAGTAAAGCTTGCCATTTATTATTTAGAAAGGGCTGTGCTCGCGACTTAAATTGCATGGAATTAGTTTACTAGGAATGACAATCACCCAGTATAAATGGTGGCGCCACAAATATTTCTTCTGCTGTGTTTTGTTATAGATGAACACCAACTTAATGTTTAGACTGATTTGGTCTAAAACATATGTTTTAAGTAATAAAATATTGGTTGAAACTCTAATCGTCATTTTTACTATATCATAACGCAAGAGAAGAAAGTGTTGTGGCGTCTTTTAGATATGTAGGAGACACATTTTAACATTTTACAATAAATTTTGGAACAATGCTCATGTAAAACAGCGGAATTTAAAATACATTGCTTTCATCTTACTTTTAAAATATCACCATAAAAATAATAATTATTAAGACGAATGAGTTTTTTGTTTAGGCGACTATGGTGTTTTGTAAGAAAAAAAGTTTGTGAAATGTATCTCGGTGGACTTGACTGTTAACTACCATATTTTAATTTTTAATATCCTTCTGCCATTACATTGTTTAGTTAAATTTATCAAGTATTTTTACTTCAGAAATGACGACCCTTGCAAAAATTGTGCACCTTCGAATTTGAAAATGATCGTCGTCCACACACCTGCCTGTTCTAATGCCATGGCTAATCGTAATATGTATTGCGGAGGTATTTGAGTGTTTCAGTAGTAGTATTTGCTTTACAATTTGCATATTTTTAAACAGTAAATAATCACATAATTACATTACTTATGTATCCAACATACTCGAGCTAAGCAAATCGCGTTCGTGTAATATACAACGAATCACGCTGGTTCTAATCTCAGACTCCCAGACCATAATGAATTCTTTATTGTACACTAAATAGATACAAATAAAACTACAAAATAATGGTGATGTACAACGGCGAGCTTAACCCTAAAAAGAGTTTTCTTGTAGCAAACCTATAGGTCTAGCGACAGTGCGAAGACTAGAGGCAGGGTTGTGTACATAAGTTATTACATAAAAGTACTTACTGAAAATAAATATTACATTATAAACGACATACAGATATACATACATACACATATATCGATACATACCTAGTATATCTATACATATAATAAAACTGTAGAGGTCAAATTTCTGTACAATGAAAAAATGCTAAAAACCGATTCAGGGAGATGTAAGAAGAATAGCTCAACTGACCCCTCTCTCAATCAGGCTATCGTTTTAAACTTCACAAATGCAAATGTCTCGATTTCGTAGAATTAGGTTGTACTTGTAATCCGCAACACCTGGCTTATGATGCTCCTGAGCGATACAATACTACTATAGGCTTTTCTCCACAATAACTAGAAACGTATGGCAATTAATAAGTGAACAAAAGAAGACGATCATAAAAGGATTATAATTAGTTCAAATGCCGACAGGTACTAAAATGTGCTTTTACAGATCTGTACATGGAATTTGTGTTTGTCGGGACCTAAGTTGTAACAATATTTCAGAGCAAATGAACGCGCTGCCCACCGTGACTTGCTGTCGATGCACGTGGACCGGGAGTCGCCTTTGAGCGCCCTCAGCTTGGGCGAACTGCGCCACCTCGCCAAGGAGATCGGCGTGGACCCGTCTGCGCGTAAACGTAAGGAAAATCTTTTTCAAATAAAATTACACAAATAAAGTAATAAACATTGCGATTCTAAGTATATCTTTATTATTAAACTAGCTTTCCCCGCGACGCCGTCTGCGTGGAATTTGTTTTCAAAGTCCCCCCCCTCCCCGATTTTGAAACATTTTTGTTGCTGCTCCGCTCCTAATGGTCTTAGCGTGATGATATATAGCCTATAGACTTCCTAGATTAATGGGCTATCCAATACTGAAAGAATTATTCAAATCAGACCAGTAGTTCCCGAGATTATCGCGTTTAAACAAACAAACAAACTGTTCATCTTTATATATTAGTATAAGATTAAGATATGCCCGCGACTTCGTCCGCGCTTGACTTGAAATTCCCGCGGACAAAGTTTCGTAGAATTTGAAAAAGAATGTAAGCTATTGTTTTAGTGAAAATTGTGTCGGATAAGCCAATTTTTATGCATTCGAACAACATTAAACCGCTCCCGGGAAAATACCCGTGCGATTCTCAGGTAAATGTAGCTTAGAGCTTGTCTAATAATTAGCTGAAGATCAGCAAAAACCGCATCGAAATCGGCCCAGTAGTTCTTATGCGAGTCCCGAACAAACAGACAAGAAAAAAAAATGCATCGTGTTCTCCGTCATGTATATAGTCTATTCCAGTTGATTTTCTTGAATAACTTCAATGTACAGACACAGCATTTTTATAATTTTATACATACATATAATTAAAATTAGGTATTTGACACATTATACGATACATTAAAAAACAATGCTTTCTTATTCTTGGCTCTCGTCTTACTTTAAATTTTCAACATGAAAATAATTTTTATTCTTGTTTAAACAGCAATCAGTAAGCTGCGTGACTCATTAGAATTGAAGACATGAGTGGATGAAGGTGATTAGTCGCATAATTCCAATTCTGAGTAAATCGAGATAAAAGTTTTACTTTTATTTGAAACTGAACTGAACTTAACACCTAGCAACTTTTTATTTTTTAAATATGCCTTATATCTATGGTCTAAGGTCTGTAGTCATTTGGTATCGACTTATAACATTCATCTACGCAAAAAAAAGCAAAAAAAACGAATATGCGACATATCACCTTCATCCACTCACGTCTTCAATTATGACGCTAGAACACGGTACAGCCGTACAAAATCAAGGAGGCTGTGATTTTTTGTTATGATGATAATCAGCGCGTTCCACTAGTTGCTCACAACGCCCAAAGTGCTGCGTTAGCCGTTCCACAAGACGACCGCGGTCGTAGTGGTCGTGGCGAAAACGTCACTGATGACGTCATCATTTTCGATCACAATTGGGTTTACAATTTTAACGCCGGCAAGCAAGTGGAACGGGAAAAATCACGGCCGTGAGCGTGGTCGTTGTGAGTCTCTAATGGAACGTAGCCAAAAATGGTCTCACTCGATTTGACTGTCAAGTATTGATATTTATTTTTAGACAAATTAAGATCATTATCATCCAAGAATTAAATTCCGGTTTCTTTTCGACTCTCATCAATACCATTTTATTTTATTTCAGAACCAAAATTGATAAGTGAAAGAGAAATGAAGAAACGTTCGGAAAAAATATACAAATCTCTGCCAGAGGTTGTTCAAAAGAAGGAAGAATTAAAGAAGGAGAACATTAAGAGAACCAATTTACTGATGGCAAATATTTTCAAAAAGGTATGTCATTTACATACCTTCAGTTTTTACCTTAGCCTAAAGATTCTCAAAGTTTCATATAGTATAGACCGCTTACAAAGTCTTTTGATTGTGTGCACCTGTTTAGCTAACCTTGAATTTTTTAAAGTTTTATTATGTTGAAGTGTGTTTCGACAGATGATATAATACCTGAATAGAATTTTTGATAATACATAAAGCATGTTTTTGACATTTGGCATATTGTTACTGTGACCGTTTTCTATGTTAGCTACACTCCATTAGGGACTCACAACGACCACGCTCACGACCGCGAGTTTTCCTGTTCCACTTGCTTGCCGGCGTTACAATCGTAAACCCAAGTGACACGGCTATTCGACCCACCTCTTGACATGGGTCGTTGTGAGCGTTGTGTGATCGAAAATGATGACGTTATTAGTGACGGTTTCGCCACGACCACAACGACCGCGGTCGCCTTGTGAAACGGCTATCGGAGTATTTTGGTCGTTATGAGTTACTAATGGAACGCTGGTTATCATATCATATGTTGTACCACCATGTACACTAAATAGAACCCCATTTTTTGCACTGGTATAACCTCTTTACTAATAGTACCCAAAACTCGTGTGTCGTCTGTTTGTATTACTTCATTGTTCAGACGAGCGCTGTGTAGTTTTATTATCATAAAGCGTAGAGTTACCAGTTTCTTAAACTTATTTCAGAAATTACGTCACACGTTAAGGGGGGATAGGATGATTGTCAAAGTCCCATTCGAACGAATTTTTATTTTATTGCTTGAGTTCAGCCGGCAGGCAGACGACCCACCTGATAGAAAGCGGTTACCATCTCCTATGGACATTTGCAACACTAAAGGTGCTACAAATGTGGTGTCGCTCTTTTAAGGGAGACTGGCCACTAATGCAGGAGCACAACTCAAGGCTGTTATGGCGGCATACTCTAGACCAGAGGTTGTAGCCATCCAGATGGCTTGCTTTTTATCCGTGCAGGAACGGAGAAAGAATACAATTTCCTGCGGTCGGGCGGCCTGTCGTAAGAGGCGACAAAACAACCCACAGCCAGGTGGTAGGGCATTTGCCCGACCGGATGGCTACCACCCCTGGTCTAAAGTATGTCGCCATAACAACCTTGAGTTGTGTTCCGGCATTAGTGACCAGGTTCCGGTCTCCCTTAAGAGTGCAGCAGCGCATTTGTAGCACCTTTGGTGTTGCAAATGTCCATAGGCGATGGTAACAGCTTTCCATCAAGTGGGCCGTCTGCCTGTCTGCTGAACTCCTGCAATAAAAAAATAAAAAAAGATGGGAAAACACCCTGGCTGGGGGTTGTTTAGCCTCCTCTTACGGCAGGCCGCCGCCGCAGGAAATTGTATTCTTCGCTCCTGCACGGATAAAAAGTAACGGTCATAGCTCCTGAAAGGTTTAATATTCAATTTGTTTTTCAGAATCTCCAAAAGAAGACTCTACGTGGATCTGTGAATTTGTCCAACTATAGTACTGTTATTAAGATTTGACAAGTAATAAAATTGAGACGACGTGTTTGTACATTGATGTATGTATTTGAATTGTAACTTGTTGTGGATTGTTGTTGAATCTACTTTTTATCGGCCTCTTGGCTTTGTTTTTAAATAAATTTAATATTTTTTTATGCAAGTCTTTTAGTGGTAACATCTTAGTACTGGTTACAGTTATTTAGTAGCATAGTTGTACTTGTCATGATTCCGTTTAAAGTTGATAATTAATTTTGTTATGTACCCTCTTATTTCTAAACGATACAATCGGCCATTTCCTTAATTGAATACTAAATATATAACAATAATTTACTGTGGCATGTGTAGGTTATAATAATTCAGTCTCTCAATTGTATATAGACGGTAGTCATTACATTTCATTTTTATGTTGGCAGACGTGATCGACTTGTACTGTGTTCGATTTGTTTTATTACATGTAAAACTTTAAGTATAATCTATACATATAATAAAGTTGTAGACGTCAAATTTCTGTACAATGAAAAAAAATGCTAAAAACCGAGTTAGGGGGATGTAAGAAGTGAAATAGAACTAATTTAGATTTTTTTCAATTTTTTTGTTTCTCTGTTTGTCTGTTTGTACCGGCTAATCTCCGAAACGACTGGACCGATTTAAATGAAATTTTGTATGGTGGTAGCTTATATCCCTGGTCAACATATAGGATACTTTTGATCCCAAAAAAATAAAAAGTTCCGGTGCGATAGTTAAAAAAACCGCACCACGCGGACGAAGTCGCGGGCAAAAGCTAGTGTTTAATATAATATCTTGTATAAAATATTATCTGGATTTTCCAAACGGTAATATATTAAATTCTTTTCATTCATAACACTTTAATTAAAATAATTTATCAATGACTTCAATCTGCTATCGGTTGTGCCAATTGCTAAGTTTCATGTACTGTAAAATTGTTTGACGAGGTGTTCTAAAAAATGCTCGACGACTATTAGTACACATATTGTACACTAACAGTACAATATGTGTTAAAACCGTAAGGTTCTCTGATTATAAAGTATTGTGATCAGTTGCTGCTCTTTTACTGTACAATACTTCAATTCACATCGTAACTCATGGACGTCTCATGTTTGCTATTACACTCGTATCGGAATGGATGATACTGGTGACATAATGAAAGAAAGAAAGATAGAAAAGATTATTTATTTAGAACTACACGCAATACAAGAATACTAAATAACAATAGTAAAAACCATGAAGTTCTTAATTGGTTCTAGCTCCGCAAATTGCTGGCGGTTAACCAGGGCTGATCTGCTAGGGCCATAATGGATAGTTTTTGGCTAATAGGAAAAAAGTATTGAAACTTTTTTTATAGATAATTTTATGATCTACAATTTTTGTTTGGGATACTTTTGTGATAAAACTTACCGTTTTGCTGAAAATCGCGAAAAACACATGTTTTTATCTTTGACCTCGAGTCAAATTTTTTTCCATTCATTTTTTGGGAATGATGGGAATCATTCCCAAAAAATGAATTTTTTATTTATAGTTATGTTTTGATCCATTTTTGCTGATTTTCAGCTTGTGATTTTATGCACCTTCTAATGTCTAGATTGACCCGGACTATTATAACAGGTTATTGACTGACGTAAAACTATAATAGGAAGTAGAACTCTAAAAATCACGCTTTACTGAACGCTTCAACACAAACGCCCAATTCTTGTTTCAAAACTATCAAATATTCTACAATTAATTATGAAAAAAAAAAAAATAATTGCATTAAATTATCTACATAACGTTCCTTGAATTTGAAATAATCAAAACTTCGCGATGATTTTTGCAGGCATTTCCTATACTCTATACGGGTAAAATTATTTAATAGGCAAAATAATTATTCAATTTTCATATCGGCGATGATTTGTTTTAGTTTTCTTCTATCAATCTTTGTAGATGCAGTGGTTGGTAATTCATTTAGAAATACTACTCCTCCTCTGAGCTGCTTTGAATCCGTTAATGATTCTGTAAAAATGTACAAATAATATTATTGATTACAGTCACTGTTTTGAGAGTTTTGATAAGTCTTGTATGTAGATGATGTGACCAACTATACTCATTTACTGAGTTTTGTACTCTTTTTTCGCAAACCGTACTCTTTTCAAATCCTGTACTCTGAAAAACTCATATATATCGAATATATATCGAAGATTGGATAGTGAACTTTAGAGCATTAAATTGTTTCAAATGGACCTTTCTAAATAATAAAATTGAATGGAAAGAACTTTCTTCAACAGTCGAATTTGCAATGAAGGAAGTAAAAGATATTGTCATTAATGACAATTTTCTCTTTGAAGAAATTCGAAGAGTAAATTTATATTTAAAAGAAGAAAAATTGAAGAAATGGAACGATGAGAAAATAGAACTTGACAGTGAAAGTTGCAACTTTCTGTAAAAACATTATCTGCAGTCTTAACAGTCAAACTTAATATGCAAAATGAAAGTTGTTCGGATGTGGCTACATTATTAGACGAACATCCTCATTTAGCAAAAAAATCCACTCCGAAGAAAAGTAGGTTTTTAAAAGAAAATTAAGTATTTATCGTTTTTTCTTCTTTTTTTTCACCTATGAAATAATTGCAAAGTGTACTCTTTTTGAACAAAAAATAGTTGGTCACCTTAATGTAGAGGAAAGCAATTATATCAACATATCGAGAATCGATCAACGTAACGGGTATAGCATAGCATTTCTCTCTTTCTCTTTTCTTTCACCATATCACAATTAATTGGGGTCGGCACAATATGTCTTTTCCTTCCACACTCCTCTATTCTGACATAAATCTTCTGTCACACCTCAAATCAACATATCATCCTTCACACAACCCATCCATCTTTTTTTGGTTTACCTTTACATCTGTACCCATCCACCTTGTAGTTGAACATTATTTTCCTTCTCCTCATTATATGCCCATACCAACTTGTCTTCATCCTCTTAAATTTTCAGTCACGGGTGCAACTTTCAAAGATCCCCTTATGTACCTCATTTCTCACCTTATCCATTCTGGTAACACCACACATCCATCTCAACATTCTCATCTCAGCTGAGTGGAGACGTTTGTGGTTTATCACTTTAGTGGCTCAACATTCGGACCCGTATAGCATGACTGATCGTATGACAGACTTATATATTTGACCTTTTAGTTTAATATGGTATAGCATTTATTGTCCTAAAATGAGGAGGTTGGAGCCTAGTAGTAGAAACTAATATTAAACGTCCCAGTAGTAGGCCAGTGCTTAAAATTAGAAATACCACAAATATTCGCTTGGTATTTGGTTTATTCAGCCACTTTTTTAACTATTCAATATTCGGCCGAATGCCGAATACCAAATCGTGAAAATACAAACTCACATATTGCTCAAAATTGTACATATTTCCATCAAAAATCAAACTACGTTTTAACATTGTTAAATGTGATTTTAGTTAATTTTTAGTTTATTATTACGTTTCGGCCAGTTTCTAGAATGTCAGACTCAAATAAAAATAAATTAAAATTGACCAACCATTCGTAGCATCGACATAAGGGCGTCCCGCATTAGTGATATCGATCGTGCTCACCAGCTCAAAATGCAAATTAATATAATGTACTTTAAAATTATTAGATTACTTATTCAAAGATAGAAAGAAGAAGTCAACCAAGTTTTCAAGTGAATATTTTCATTTTCTATGCTTTGCTTTGATATAATTTGACGACGCGTGTAAAGCATTTCTGGGTAACGACTTATTCGATTTTCTCACCTTTGACCAAATCCTTGATCTCTTGCGCATTGATAGCGTGATCTGGACGAGGTACCACACAAGCGACAGGTAAATCCCCGCACTCATAATCTGGCAACCCAGTGACAGCTACATCAAGAACTCCTGAGTGCTGACGGATTACGTTTTCCAATTCTACTGGTGATATCTAAAAATCATCACTTTTATTTAATTTATAACCTATTATGGGTATAATTAACGAATGTCCCATTAATATCGCATAATAATTCGTGATAGCTTAAAGTATGTTTCAAATAGACAAATAAACTTCGTGATATTAATTATAAGATTCTTATTAAATAGTAACAGGATTAAATATATTTTTATATAGTATTTAATCTTTTATATTTATGACAAGAAAAAGTTAACTAAATTACGTTTTATGGGTGTATCAGGATGGTCCTTTACTGCTATCATAATTAAATTAATTTTGAAACAATAATGACCTAATAGACTATTAGATCGTAAGTTTCTACGCTCGTACAAAATCTAGATGGCTTTGACGATTTGTAAAATAATAAAAAGTATCTCAGTTAATTGGACTGTCAAATAAGTACTCTATTGTAACAATAGGTCATTTTATCCCCGTCTTTTTGCAAGAGGGATGTGTGCTTTAGCTACTAATTTACCATAACTATATATTGTTAGATGTTTGGAATTCTCGAAATTAAATGTCGAATGAATCTAGACACACGTCGGGGTCTCCATTTGAGGGATGGTGTGTGTATGGTTGGTCGGTTATCCGTTGAGTGGTGTACGGGGAATAAAAGGTTCCAGTCTCCCTTAAGAGAGCAGCAGCACATTTGTAGCACCTTTGGTGTTGCAAATGTCCATAGGCGATGGTAACCGCTTTCCATCAAGTGGGCCGTCTGCCTGTCTGCTGAACTCCTGCAATAAAAAAAAAAAAAAAAAAAGAAAACTTATCGTACACTTTTAATACACACACATTCTATATGTTATTTATAAATCAAAAGGATTTTTGTTTAGGTGAGGGCAAGTCGCAAGCGCGAGAACTGAATTTGTAGACAACAACGAATTTCGTGTGCCCGCGTTGAAGGCGTGTGTCGAACTGTGCATGTGGTATAAACTTAAAACAAATGAGGGTGAAAATTTTTAAAAAAAAATCGCTGTTAACTTATAGATTTATGAATGTTTTCAATTTCCTGTTAGTGCTTAGATCTTTCGGTCCTTTTAATTTAGTCAGGTTATTCGTAGAATGATCATAACTTATACATGACAGATAGCACTGCTAGCATCCTTAAGTTTTTGCTTCCCATATATTTGTTTTCTAAGTTATTTATATATAAGTAAATATTTATAAAAACATAAATATTTATAATAAATAAATATTTTTTAATATATATTTAATATATTTTTGAATACATTTAATTAAGACTCTTTATAACTAACCAAAGTAAATGGAGTCATTGAAAAAATAAGTGCCAAATTACGACAGTGTCAATACTTATTAATGTAGTTAGGGATGCTTAATAAGATCTTATTAAATTGAGTTAATCGATACCTTGACGATTAATGTATCGACAAACCCTACGTAAATAAAATTGTTAAATGGAGTAAAGCATTCTTTACAATGATATGTGCGCTAACTTATCTAGTATACACATTGGTGGCGTCTGCATGGGTAACAACTGTTCCCAATGCAAACTATTTCAACGTTATTACATATTTATGTGCTATATTTTACGGACTAAGATGTATTAAAAAAACAATCTATTTGTTATATTAAGACATACAACATTGTATAATGGATTTTTTTTAACAACAACAACAAATCATAATGCACAAATATTCTTACCAATTTAAACATTGAAAGCTGTGCAACTTTTTTAAATTGTACTGTAGTTTTAATTATTACTTACATAATCTAAGAACTTAATCAAATATCAAAACATAATTTAAAACAATAAGTTATTGGCAAGTTTACTGTTTGGGTCCAACAAACAGAGGAGATAGTAGTTGAAGGGTCCAAACCAACTCCGACATAGAAAACCTCGTGGCCGAGCCTAGAATAATTGAAGAGAGAAAGGCTCAGTATCTCCGCTGGCTCGGTCACGTAGAACGGATGGAGGAGGATTGGAATGTGAAGAAAGCATACTTGGGGCGACCAGTCAGTATCACTAGAAAGATAAGAGTGGATCACCTAAACGAACTTCACAATTGAGAAGACTAGACTAGACTTAAGCATATATTTGCATATGATGACATTCTTTTTATTGATAAAAAACGTTAATAAATATTACATCTTTCATTCTTTCAAAATAGATCAAAAATATTATGTTTACGCCAGTGATATTATGATCTAGAATTTTGTCGTACCTACGTCTCATAACACGACTCGCTTTAGCTCTATAGGCTCTTGAATGGGCTATAGTGAGAGTTGTCGGCTCAATTTCTATTACGTGTCGCTGCTGAGCTAAAGGAGTAGTACAGTTCCTTACAGCGAATGACCTATATCCCTCTTTACTTTTTAATCAGCCGTTTTGCAGAAATTAGCCGTTTTGTAGAAAGTAGCGGACGTGGGACTTGGGTCCGCTACTTCGGAGACTTCTGCATCTCATCCTTGTGATGGTAAATCTTAATATGGTTTCATATTCCAAAATCGCCTTCCTTTAGATTTTATTATGGGAGATTCCGTCTATCTATTGTTAGTCATAAGATACCTATGCCTAGAATTATCCTTAAAATTTACAAATATCTGACAAGATTTATTTTTCGATTATTCGATACTGAAATGGGTTCTATATTATGCAGTAGTTACATGGTCGATAATAAACTCATTGTACCTGCCATGGACTGCAGCTCGTTGCTTAGCATTATTTTGTTATTAATGAAATTATCAAAAAAACTCAAATGAAAACCATTTTTATTTAATCAAATATAATAATATTTAATGATTCTAAATAAACATGCATAGGTATTCAAATCAAGTGCCGACTTTCGTCATATTTGCAACTTATTTAACTTCTTGGATAGTTTTCTGTTTGTTTTATTAAGTGGATTATTATTAACGATCTATATGTAGTTTTGGACTCTGGCGAATCTATTAAGGAAAACTGCTTTTGGATATCGAAGTTACTGATTTATATTATGTGACCTGTGAATCTGTTTAATTCGACCGACCAAACACTATTGGATTTTTATATCAACACAAAACTTGATGTGCAGTGATGTGTATTAATGAAAATTATATACAATTTATAAATAATATGAAATTTTATTTTAAATACAGTTGGAATTCATGGTGGAAGAAATCTCCATACCTAAGCATACAATATATATAACATCGGTCTTATTCATAGATAGAGTAAGTTTGAACGCTTCTTTAGGAACCATAAGCGTTCAAACTTACTCTCTCTATGAATAAGACAAAGTGTATACACAAACCCGCTATACGTACACATACACACGCAAACACATGAACACACACACACACATGCATATATTAGGTACGTTCATACACGAGTTAGCGCCATTGATACTCGCTAGATGTGCTAGTAGTACGATTCTCCCGACTGAAGACTCTATCTCCATATATTCAATATACTCTATGGAACTGTGTGTCAATGTACTGATGTACTCTTTGGGTTTGTCTCGAACTCAGTGTTGCCAGATAACCATGTCAATTAATCCCAACTTCTTTTCAAAAACCCCAAAAATAAGATTTTTGAGTTAAAACCCCAAAACAGTTTTTACTTATTTTAAAGGAGAAATAAAAAAGCAAACCCACCGTCGTAGCGAAAACGTCACTAATGACGTCATAATTATCGCTCACTGGGCGCTCACAACGACCCGTGTCAATAGGTGGGTTAAATAACCGTTCCACTTGAGTTTACGATTGTGACGCCAGCAAATAAGTGGAACGGGAAAAACCACTGTTGTGAACGTGGTCGTTGTGAGTCTCTAACGGAAAGAAGCCTATGAGATACGACGCATACGAGTAGAGGCGGCATAATAAATAAATAACATAAATGAACGAACGAATGAATTGATTTATTAAAATGAACTATTGAATTGAAGTATGATTCACTAGTAGAGTATAACTCTAAGATAAAGTAATAATACCGTATTATGTGACTTAGATATAATAATTGTAGTGATGAGAATTGTGTTAGTAGATGAATTATTGATATTTAAAATATCTCCAAAATTTCTCACAACAAAATCTTACCCCGAATCTCCCCCCCGACGTCAAAAAATCCCCGAATTTGCAGGAAATCCCCCCATCTGGCAACAGCGCTCGAACTGTCGTTCGGTTTTTTGCTAATGTTTGCGCGGCAAGAGAATGTGGTGGGAACATTGAGCTCGTCCTGTCATAAAACTGCGCGCTGTTTTGCACGCTACACACATTAGTATTAAAATCGCGCTTGTGTGCTTGCTTTTAATGTTGGCATTAATGTCGCCACAGAATTATACTTTTTTTACCAGGGGAAATCCGTTTGAGGACTAAGAAGCCGCGACAAGGGCAGAACCTTGGGGGGATAATTCGCGACCTTGTGTGGGATTCGCCAGATCGGGGGTGGCACTAGCATGCCCGGTTAGAACTGGTGCCATGCTATTGCCACTCCCGGTTAGGGATACCCACTAAAACCCCTGGGTGTTCCGTCCTTCGCCTTATGCCAGGGCTACGGGTATATCGATACCTCTGGGCTCAAAGGGCGTATAGCACAAAACAGCTACTGTTCAGGAGAGCCAAAAAACTTAAAAAATAAAACAAAATTAGCTATAACTTTTTTGTCTCAATGATTATATAAAAACAATCTATGAGAAAAATACTTACATTTTCCTATATTTTAAGTAAATATTATTAAATGAAGCCTAAATATAATAGTTTCCAAAATAGTTTTGCTTTACAACCTAAAAAAAACTACAAAATGTCCTTTAAACCCATTTAAAAACAGCTAACGTTATTAACTTAGGTAGTAAATATAACCTAGGGTAAAAAAGTTGTACAATATTAGGTAGTAAATGATAATAGCAATGTTTAATTGTGTTGTAAATCACAAAGTTTGCATTTAAAATTGTACAACTTTCATAATAAAAAGGGTTAAACGGGGTGGGGGGTACCCCAGCGAGAGAATGTGGAAGTATTAACTTCATCATCAGCACTAGAAGTAATAAACATCTTTGGCTTACAGCATTTCATAAAATTTTCTTCTTCACTATCTTAAATAATATCGCTATTTTACTTAGATTATTTGGATCGAGAGGATTACTAACATCATTTAACATACCGAAAGCAATTGGTTCCGTTGATTCTCGATCTGAGATAGGTTGGGGAAAAAGTCATTTCGCATATAGTATGTATGAACTTGTAATTAGATCTCTTTGGCTATACCATTTGTATCTGGCTGGTTTTGGTATCATTAAAAAGTTTTAATTTTAAAGAAGACAAATTTAAATTAGGAAAATGTGTGATTTTTATTTGTTTTTCTTATTGTTAAAATGAGTGAATCTAATGAAGATATTCAATTCATTTTAAAATTTTACTATAGAAAAGGTAAAAATGCAACACAAGCCGCGAAATAAATTTGTGATATTTATGGACCAAATGCAGTATCTGTGAGAGTAGCGCAAATTTGATTTAAGCGTTTTCAATCCGGAAATTTTGATATTAAGGAGGCACGTCGCTCTGGTCGCCCTGTTACGGACAAAATTGATGCCATTTTTGAAAAAGCGGAGCAAGATCGGCGTATTAGTATTTACGATGTAGCTGGAGCACTGGGAATTGACCACAAAACGGTTTTGGCGCATTTCAAAAAAGCTGGGTACACAAAAGCTCGATATTTGGGTGCCTCATGAGCTCACTGACAGAAACCTAATTAACCGTGTACTCATTTGTGATTCTTTATTACGACGTAATGAAACCGAACCATTTTTGAAGACGCTGATAACTGGTGATGAAAATTGGATCACGTACGACAAGAACGTGCGAAAAAGATCGTGGTCAAAGGCCGGTCAGGCTTCACAGACTGTGGCGAACACCGGGTTAACTCGCAACAAGGTGATGCTGTATGTATGGTGGGATTGGAAGGGCATTATTCATTATGAGCTGTTACCGCCAGACAGGACCATCGATTCTGAACTGTACTGCGAACAACTCATGAGATTAAAGCAAAAAATTGAGAGAAAGCGGCCAGAATTAATCAACAGAAGGGGTGTGGTTTTTCACCATGATAACGCTAGACCTCACACATATTTAGCCACTCAGCAAAAATTACGAGAGTTTGGCTCGGAGGTGTTAATGCATCCGCCGTATAGTCCTGGCCTTGCACCTTCAGATTTTCACCTGTTTCGGTCTTTGCAGTTCCTTAGGCAGTGTCAGGTTAACATCACGAGAGGACTGCCAAAACCACTTGTCGCAGTTTTTTGATCAGAAGCCCCCAATTTTTTTATAGCAATGGGATCACGTCCCTACTTACAAGATGGCAAAAAGTTATCCAACAAAATGGCACTTACATACTTTAGGCAAATGTAAATAAACTTTATAAAAAAACCTTTTGAATTTTTATATAAAATGCGAAGAAACTTTTTCCCCAACCTTATATATTTATTATCTTTCAATAATAATTCTTGAAGAGATATTGTGTGTGTTCTGAAACTGAAATAAGTACAAAAACAATTCAAAATAATATTCGATTGAAATTCAAGTTGCCTTCCGGCTGAACTAATATATAAATTATGCCCTTTCATTTGATACCCCACTCGAGTGTATTTCCTGTTTTGGGTTGTTTATCCCCACCTTCACCCCCCCCACCCCCCATAATTTTAAACGGCTCGACTGATTTTCTTCAAACATAGAAAAAACTCTCTTGAACAGGTGTTTACAAACAAATACAATTTCTAAACCAAAATCGATTCATCTGTTCAAGAACTGTGATGCCACAGACTGATAGGTAAATAGGTAGTACACATACACACGTAAAACCATTGAGTTATAAAACATATAAGTACCTAACACGTTTTTTTTTGTCGGAGATTAAATATTATCTAACCTGAATAATAATTATAAAAACTATTACTTGAAACTGTATGAGCAAACTAAAACTAACTAAATTATTATCAATTCGCATTTGAAGAAATTAAATCGAAATTAGTCGTTTTTTTATTATTTTTATACTAAAAACAAAAACAGACAGACATCTTTTTTAATAGATACCATAACTACATGAAAATAAGGGCTAAAAATGTTGTATTACATAGTAAAAGACAAAGTAAACTTTAGTGTAAGGAAGTAAAGAACAAATGAGACGAACAAAAAATCATGTTTAATAATTTTTTTAGGTCGTAAGGTACATTTAAATCGTTATCTTTTTAATATTTAGGGCGTGAAGTTGTTGTCAGTGAACAGTTGTCAAACACAATGTGCTTTACACCCTAAAATCAGCAAAATACTTTATGCATTTACAATAGTTTTGAGGTAGTATGGTACAGTTGCTGATTATGCTGAATGGTTGTAAAGAACAACAATGAGCATTAATGCGTTATACGCCTTAATACTCATAATTGGATTCCTATACAACCTAGGACATTTTTAACTTGCGCAGTAATGTAATTTACAGCCCGATTTCCTGTTTCATTTTGGTTTGGCAGCCCAAAAAGATGGGGCGTAAAGAACATTTTTGTGCGAATTTGGCAACTTCGTATATACCAATCGATAGAGAATGAAAAACTGAATACGATGGTATTATTAACTCCATATGCCCCAAAATGTGCTTTACGCCCTTTGAGCCCAGAGGTATCGATATGACCTAGCCACTCCGCAGCCCTGGCACTTGTGGGCCTCGCGAGGGCCACTTCTATCACAGAATTATACTAACGTAATTCACAGTTCTTACAAACTCAAACAAATACGACAATTCCAAACGGTAAAACAACCATAAAAAGATTACAGATAATTTAAATACCGAGGGTAATAAACACCTGGTTGGTTTTCGGTGTCCCAGAACACTCAATTGTAACAATATAATTTACCTGATGATTCCTATATTTGAGCAATAGCTTTATACGATCAACGAAGTAGTAATTCCAGTGTTCGTCCCTGTAGAACATATCACCAGTTTTGAACCAGCCATCTTCTGAGAAGGCGTCTTTAGTCGCATCAGGATTATTGTAATATCCCTGAAATATTTAAAATGTAATAAACTTTTTGTCCTTGTTTGCTTTGTGAAGTTAAGAATATTAGTCCATTATCTTAGACCATTAATGTATAATGGTTTAAGCTCTATAATGTATAATAATAGTGTAGCATAATAATGTTATGCTGTTAAGTTCTTGTAGCAGCTCAAAAAATCACATTTGAAGTACTCAACACAATTGTTCTAGAAAAACTATGAATATTGGAGAACACTATTGTCAATTTTTAATAAAAAAATAAATATGTTTTGTATATTTTTATTTCATTTATGTGTAATGCCACCTCTTTAACGTCTTTTGGTTTAAAACGTTTGAAGTCAAACTGGAAATATTTTCATTATAACCATCAAGTAACCATAATATAATAAATTTGGAACTTTACCTTGAAGACCCCTGCTCCTTTCATCCAAAGTTCACCAGGAATATTTGGGTTTATTATTTCATCATTTGTGTCAATGTTCACCAACTGGAATGAACGTGGCAATCCTATATAATGTAGAAAGTCTTGCGAGACCAGGACAGTAAAACGCGAGAAAAGTGGGAGAAACGATAATGTGGAGAGACTAAATCTCTAATTTCATTCGCATTTTTTACATTATACAATATTATTTATTTACAATATTTATATATATATTTATATATATAATATTTTTTATATTATTATGCTGTCAAAAATAGTGTGGCGAGCGGATGGAACGATCTAGTTTGTTTAAGGAGTTTCGGAAAAATATAGAAAATTCCAGAAGAAAAAGACAAGGTCAGCTACATTTTAGAAAGGGATAGATGATGAACGAAAGAAAAACGAAATGAAGATCGAAATTCTGGAATAGAATGTTCAGGAAGAAAAAGACCGAGATAAGATAGATGTTTAGAAAGGGGCAGACAGTAAATAAAAGAATAACGAAATTATGGGCTCCAGAAGATTCTTCCGGGTATATAAGCAGCGTAAGGCGCGTCTACGGGGTAGTTCAGATGACAAGTGCAATATCAGAGAGTCGGAAGAGAAGTTAAAAGAAGCTAGTGACGAGTTTAGAGAGTTGGATAAAGAGTTTAGTAGAGGAAAGTGACGAGTTTAGTGGAAAGTTAGTGGTGAGTTTAGTGAAAAGTTTATTGGAGAGTTCAGTGAAAGAGGAATTTAGCGTAATTTAAGAGGTGATACAGAAGCGAGCTACGCGCGGTAAATTCGTAGGTGAGCACCGCAGCAGCAGGAGGTGGTCTACAGTATTGTGAGTGAGACATCTTATCGTCAGGACAGTGAGCCGTTAGTTGTGCGTGTAGGGGCAAGCCTGCAGGAAAGAATCACGTGCAGCTGTGTAAGGTAATAAATGCGATTAGTTAAAAAAGGGTGTTTCCTTCCAATCTCAACAATCCCCGTTCGCACGTAACAAACAATAGTAAATGATCACTAAAATTAAAACTCATTTAAAGTGTTTTATTTAGGTAATAATAGCGCAATAATTTGTTCGTTAAGATTTGGCGATAATTTTCTATATTTGGTCTTTGATTACAATTTTGAGTGCAGTAAAGATTAAAACCATTGTAATTTTTGACTTTCTTTTTTTTGGTAGATACATATTTCATTTTCTTGGTGTTTAATATATTTTTTTGGTAAGAGAGCTTAGGGTCTTAAAGTATTTTTTGGTGGTCAGCAAATTTGTTGCCTATCATTTTGATTTATATTAAGTACTTAAACGAACTTTATATAGGAACGCTCCAATTCTTTTTCCACACGATCCAGCGGGTGGACAACCATCTCTGAACACTAGTGTGCAAACTTCACTCAATCCGTAAGCATCAACAACGTCTGCGTTTGGAGATATTTTCTGGAATTACAATAGAAATGGCATTTTAAAAATCTCGCCTCTGCGAGAAAAAGTTATAATGTTAACGGGTTAAAATGATATATAAGCTTTATACTATTGATGTCAAATTTCTATCAATAGTAAGGGCAGGTGAGTGAATAGTAAGATGTAGGAACCGGCCATAAGTCTCATCCAACAAAGTATGTTCAACATAGATGTTCCAAAATTCGGGTTTTTACTTTATTGAAATCATAATATACTATTATTGACTGAATCATATTCACACATTATCATATTATATTATATATTTATTGCGGCCAATATTGGCCAAATGTTGACTTTATGATAAAAGTATACAAGATAGAGCACATATTCGACGGGTGCAAAGTAAATAGAGATATCTGCAAAATAGCTACTTTACAGGAGAGCGAAAAAATGATCGTATTAACTTCGTAAGAACATACGTAGCTGGGCTTTTTTTACGTACGAAAATTTATAGAAATAATGTGATATATGCAAAACAAATAATGTCATATTGTAAAGAATTGTTTTATTAAAACGATTGTACAATAAACTAAAAATCATCATTTTGTAGATAACTTTATTTACTTTGCACCCGTCAATATTTTTAATCTGATCCGCAAAATTTTTGTTTTTGAACATTAGTATCCAAGAAATTTAATTTCCTTACTCAAGTCAATTTTATCCAAGCACTGTTATTAATTCATATACTTTGGTATATACCTTTATATCTTCAGCGAGATCTTTTGATACAGCACTTCCACCAATTTCAATGTGTTTGAAGCAAGTGAAATCACACCGTTCATGCGACTTTATAAGGGTTGCTAGCATCGTTGGGCTCATTATAGTGTAATCTGGCTAGAATATGTACATGTAGAATATATATAATTATATAGTTTTAATACACCTGTAGAAGAATATTCAAAATAGATGTTGTTTAGGTAATACTTTTTATATAATACTAGGATATTGTTACGAGCAACAGGACTCGAATTAAAATAAATGCCGTTGGGATTATTATAGAGTTTATTAGAACTGTATAAACACGTATAAAAAATGTACAAAATTAAACTGGATGCAACCAGTTCACACCACACGATTCAATGCAATTCAACAGGCGCAAAGTCCGTCACTATGTCGCTAATCGAAAGTACTACACGTCTTAATCGTATTTTAGTCATCGAATGACTGCCTCGCCCCTCCGTTCGGGCATTGTTTTATACTAACTACTATACAATAGAACAAAAGATCGCGTTCGCTGAGTTAATCCCGCACATCTGCCAGCTTCGACGGCCATAAAACAAGGATTAATTCGTTCGACACTAATTACAGCCATAAAATAAGTACGATTACAATAGATACTTTTAAAGTTTAAACACGAAGTAAATAAAATAATTCGTTTTTACAACATGCTAGATGTGCGGTCTGTGTCGGTATGTATGTAACAATATTAATTTATACGTGTCCCAACAACTTGAAAATACATCCTAGAAAAAACCCCCGAGATTCCCGGGTTATAAAGTAGGACAGTTTTGATGACAGAGAATTTGCTATGGATCAGTGAAAATATAGTACATCGGATTCATATTTTTTTACAACCGGCCACTTGAAATCGCTCCCAAGAAAACTCCTGTGGGATTCTCGGGCTAAAGTACCGCAGATTTTAAAGCCGTAATGTTTACGTGACTCCCGTACAAACAGACAAACACGAAAAAACTAACAAACAAAAATCTACACTTTTACAAATTTATAATATTACTGAAAAAATAAAAATCTGGAACCAGATTCCAGGGCCACCTACCGGGTCGAATTGGGAATCTAAACCACTTCGGGACCCACTCAAACGCACAAAAATTTCATCACAATCGTAGAACCTTTATCCATGCAGGAACGGAGAAATAATACAATCTTCTGCGGCCGGGGGCGGCCCTTCGTAAGAGGCGACAAACCACAACCAGGTGGTAGAGCATTTGCAAGACTGGATGTCTACCACTCCTAGTCTAAAGTATGTCGCCATAACAACCTTGAGTTGTGTTCTGGCATGAGTGACCAGGTTCCAGTCTCCCTTAAGAGAGCAGCAGCGCATTTGTAGCACCTTTGGTGTTGCAAATTTCCATAGGCGATGGTAACAGCTTTCCATAAAGTGGGCCAGTCTGCTGAACTACTACTGCAATAAAAAAAAGAACCCGATTCCAACGCCAAGTATTTTGTTTAGATTGATGGGTTACATTATTAAAGTCTAAGCAGGGATCTGTAATTTTTATATAGCCTATATTAATCAGGAATAATGTACCATTCGAATGGTGAAAAAATTTTGATATCGGCCCAATAGTTTTGAGTTTATTCGTTACAGACATACAACTCTTTATAATATTATAGATAGATACAACAGTTTCAATTATCATATTAATTTAATTAAATGTTATTTATCAATTACATAATGATCTACTTTTGTAATTGTTAATTCATGCCTATATGCCAGTGTTAGCCAGGACGTAAGGATACGACTAACCAATGAGAGATGTGTATAAAATTCGCTCTAATTGGTGGGAATTCAAAAATGTAAAAAGAGACACGGTTTTTGAATTGAGTTAAGAGGAGACCATTTTTGTACGACTGAAAGATACTTACTAAAGTGAAAATAAAAAGTCAGTTATATATATATATTATAGATAGACACTTCCGCTAAAATTCATGGCCGATTCCTATATCTTACTTCATTCACTTGCCCTACTATTGGTAGAAAGATATTATCCTGTATGGAGTGTATATTAAACAGTGATTAGTGATGTAAATGAATGTTTAGAAGATATAGGGAACCGGCCATTAATAAACATTACAATAAAAATGTATTATTTAAATGATACTACTGCACTTACCCTATATTTATTTATAATATAATACGCTTGTTCTTGGACCATGGGCAAGGAAGATTGTAAACGAGTGAACTTTATAATAGGCCCAAGAATGTAACACACGAGAGCAGTAAGCCACTGAAGGGGCGATACTATTAAATAGTTTTTAATTGGTGAAGGGAAATTTGTGTATTTGCTCCTGAAACATAAACATCAGAAATGTTATAAAATTATCTGTGGCTACATACTCATTACGTTCAGTTATCCAAGCCAAGTTCCACGATTCTTTTGGTTGACGCGAACTATCGTTATGCGATTGACAGTGGGTTCCTTCTCGGTACGACCCTTTGATAACTTTTCCCTCCAGTTACAAGAATAGTAACGACCGTGTTTCGCCAAAGCGTTATTTCACGTGAGACAAACCGTTAAAATTGCCATGTAGTACAAAAAAGCTAAGTAGATGGTCAAAACGATAAACGAGTCTACTTATTTGAGTAAAATTGAACCTTATTCTTTAAAGCGTTGGCATTCATTTGCTTAGGTTATCTATAATGCTGCGAAGTAGCGGTGTGCGATTATGCGATATACCAATGAATTAATTCTATTATGAAGATATCTCGATTATGACAGATAAGTAGTTACTAATTAGTTTAGTTGTGAGTACTTGTGATTAATGTATGACATAACAGTGTTTGAATTTTTACAAGTAGTAGTTTTTTTTCAGTAAAACTTATAACGTAAAAGATTAGCATGCATACTTTTTTGGGGTTGTCTGGAAGAGATAGCTTTTTAGCGATAAGACCACCCTTTGTACATAACTAGATATAATTTTAGTCTTAAGTTCATGTTTGTATTGGTGTACATTAAAGAGTTATCTATCTATCTATCTGTCTTTTTATTCTATTGCGGTGGCAAACAAACATACATTCCACATGATGGTAAGCAGTTACGGTAGCCTATGGACATTCGGCACGCGCTGCGTCTTTTGCGGAATCCGTGGACGTCGCCAACGACGGGCTGGCGATCGTCGTAGATCGAATAGCTAGGCTGGGCTTGAAAGTCTCCCCCGCGAAAACGGAGGCCGTCATGTTCCATAGGAAATTCCGGAATCCTCCCCCGGACTTGTCCGTTACAGTTCAGGGGGTGGCGATTAGAGTAGGGCCCAAGATGAAATATCTTGGGCTAGTTCTAGACGGGAAATGGCTGTTCAAAGCGCACTTTGAGCAGCTACTTCCCAAACTCGTGAATTCCGCGGGCGCACTCTCCAGGCTTCTTCCTAACGTGGGGGGGCCGGGGGGTGCGACGCGGAAGCTTTATTCCGGCATCTTGAGGAGTATGGCGCTCTACGGTGCGCCCGTCTGGTCCGATTCGCTTCACCGCCACAACCGAACCCTGCTGCATCGCGCGCAGCGGGTTCTGGCCGTGAGGACCATACGGGGGTACCGCACAGTGTCGTGGTCGGCGGCGACTCTCTTGGCAGGCGAGCTGCCCTGGCATCTCCAGGCAGACGTCCTGTCCAGGGTTCGTCGTACCCGGCAGGATGCCCTAGCTAGAGGATTGACCTTCTGTCAAGTCGAATTAGAGACGGTCAGGAAGCGGGAAACCGCTTGCTGCCTCGTCGAATGGTCTCGTGACCTCGAACACCCTGAGGCCGGCGGCTATACGGTGGATGCAATCAGGCCGCAGCTGGAGAGATGGGTCACCCGCACCCGCGGAACCCTGACCTTCAGGACGACTCAGATACTGACCGGACACGGTTATTTCGATCAGTATCTGTTTCGCATTGTGGGCTGCTTGCCTTCTCCGGACTGCCGCCAATGCGGCGCACCCGATACGGCGTTTCACACACTTGTTGAGTGCGCTGCATGGACGCCTCAGCGTTTCGAGCTCGAGACGCACGTAGGAGCCGTCCGATCGCTTGGCGACTTGGTAACGGCCATGTTGCACAGCGACGACCGCTGGGAGTCTGCGGTTACTTTCTGTGAGGCAGTAATGTCTCTCAAAGAGGCCGCAGAAAGGGACAGGGAGCGAAGTCCTGCAGCGCGTGCTAATGCCTCCACCCGAGGTCGCCGGCCTTCAGCTGGCACCCGGAGAGGCAGGTACGCGCATTACTTCCCTCCCTGAGTTAGGTTCCGGTACGAGGGACCCCTTGCTACTAGGCATCGCAAGGGATTCATCTGCCCCCGTTTCGAAGTGGGGTGTGTTCTCCCAGGGCACACTCCAGACACTTTATTGCGCTGGATCGACTGTTGCGTAACTATGTTCTATATCTCAGTCTTTCCATCACAACAAAAGCGCAGGGTCGACAGGGAGGAGGGGGTTTTTAGTGGGTATTGAGGTTGCTCGCCCGTGCGGCATCGCTCTGAGTCTTCCACACTCCTCAGTGTCAAGCCATCGCGGACGGAGCGCAAACAAAGCATAATATTGCTAGCGTTCCCGCCCCCGATGGATGCGCGCCGTTTCCTAGTGACGGCCCTGAGAGTGCGTAAATCGGTTAGCATTTTCCCTCGCCTCAAAAAAAAAAAAGCCTATGGACATTCCAACGTAAACCACTCCCCCACCGCTCAGGGCTTGTGCCTGCAGGCGATGGCGGAGTGGCAAGCGAACTTGGCCGTAATAAGCGAACCTTAATACGTTCCTCCTTGCGGCAACTGGGTGGGCGATCTCGATGACATGGTAGCGGTGGTGGCCAGAGCCGGGTCCGGCACACCGCTTACGTGTCTCGAAAGGGCTATGCGGTGGCGGAGAGCGGGAGTATCGTCGTCGTCGGCGTTTACTTCTCGTGAAGCCGCCCCCTGGCGGAGTTCGAGCTTCACTTGGACGCCATCGGGGCTGCCGTACGCAGACTGTCGCCTAAAACGATTTTCGTGATGGGCGACTTTAATGCGAAACACCTCTCCTGGGGAAACGCGTTCACGGACCCTAGGGGTCGGGCGGTCGAGGGTTGGGCTCTTCAAGCCGGCCTGACCATATTGAACCAGGGATCGGTCCAGACCTGCGTGCGCGCGTGGTGGATCGGTCATCGACCTGTCATTCGTCACTCATGCGGCCGCCTGCAGAGTCGTCGGATGGAGGGTGCTGGAGGAGGTGGAGTCGCTCTCTGATCATCGGTATATCAGATTTGAGCTTACCCCCTCCTCCGGTCCGAGCCCTGTTCATCGTCGCCCCCCTCTCCTCCCGCGTTGGGCCCTTACCAAGCTCGATTCGGAGCATGCCGAGGAGTGGGCTCTCACGGAAAGCTGGGCCTACCCAGCCGATTTCGCGAACTTGGAGTCGCAGGCAGAGCACATGCGCAAGACCCTGACGAGGGTCTGTGACGCGGCGATGCCTCGCGTCACCAAACGGCAGCCTCCATGCAAGCAGGTCCCCTGGTGGACCGAGGAGCTGGGCGAGATGCGAAAGGCAGTTCGCATCATCAGCCACAGGGTCAAACGCTGCAGGGCACGCCGTCCTCCGGATTACGTCGCGGAAAACGGACTCGTGGGCGAGTTTAGGGAGGCCAAAAAGGCCCTTTCGATCGCAATATTGCGAGTGAAAGCCCGGGCTCGGGTACGAGCTCCTCGAAACGCTCGATCGGGACCCTTGGGGGCGTGCGTACCGTGGGGTCCGCAACACGTTGCGGCCTTGCACATCCACGGTCACGGAAACGCTCGAACCCGAGGTGCTCCGGTCGGTGATCAACGGGCTCTTCCCGGATCCGGGGAACTTCTCTCCACCCGTTCCCGACACCCCCACGGATTAGGAGCCTCTCTCCATCTCCGAGGGGAAACTAGACGTTGCCCTGGAGCGGCTCCGGGGCAGGAAGACGGCACCGGGACCCGACGGGGTTCCAGGTCGACTCCTCTTCCTGGCCGCCAAACATCTACGCGGTCAGCTGCGGGAACTATTTGAAGCCTGTATTCGCGCAGGTCGGTTCCCGTCGCAATGGAAGGAGGGGCGTTTGTGCCTGATTCCCAAGGGAGGTCGGCCTCCCAACGATCCGTCCGCCTTCAGGCCCATAGTGCTGCTGAACGAGGTCGTCAAGGTCTTCGGGCGAAGGCGGGCCAAGGCGAACGCCTTTAACAGCCTCCCTCATGAGACGATCAGGGAGGGGCTCCGCGCGCATGGAGTCCCCCCGTACCTCACGAGGCTGTTGGGCGAGTACCTGCGGGATCGGCATATCCTTTGGGAGGGCGGTGAGTCCGGCAATCCCGTGTTAGGTCGGTGACGCGTCGCGTGCGGCGTTCCACAGGGGTCGGTCCTCGGGCCGATACTTTGGAACGCAGGTTATGACTGGATCCTTCGGGTTTCGGTCCGGCCCGGGGTAGGGCTGATCTGCTTTGCGGACGACACCCTACTCACGACACGCGCTGCGTCATTCGCGGAATCCGTGGACGTCGCCAACGACGGGTTGGCGATTGTCGTAGATCGAATAGCTACGCTGGGCTTGAGGGTCTCCCCCGCGAAAACGGAGGCCATCATGTTCCATAGGAAGTTCCGTAATCCCCCCCGGGACTCGTCAGTTACAGCCCAGGGGGTGGCAATCAGAGTAGGGCCCAAGATGAAATATCTGGGGCTAGTTCTTGATGGAAAATGGCTGTTCAAAGCGCACTTTGAGCAGCTAGTTCCCAAACTCAACAAATCCGCGGGCGCACTCTCGAGGCTGCTTCCCAACGTGGGGGGGCCGGGGGGTGCGACGCGGAAGCTTTATTCCGGCATCTTGAGGAGTATGGCGCTCTACGGTGCGCCCGTCTGGTCCGATTCGCTTCACCGCCACAACCGAACCCTGCTGCACCGCGCGCAGCGGGTTCTGGCCGTGAGGACCATACGGGGGTACCGCACAGTGTCGTGGTCGGCGGCGACTCTCTTGGCAGGCGAGCTTCCCTGGCATCTCCAGGCAGACGTCCTGGCCGAAGTTCGTCGTACCCGGCAGGATGCCCTAGCTAGAGGCCTGACCTTCTGTCAGGTCGAAATAGAGACGATCAGGAAGCGGTAAACCGCTTCCTGCATAGTCAAATGGTCTCGAGACCTCGAGAACCCTGCGGCCGGCGGCTTTACGGTGGACGCAATCAGGCCACAGCTGGAGAGATGGGTCACCCGCACCAGCGGAACCCTGACCTTCAGGACGACGCAGATACTGATCGGACACGGGTGTTTCGATCAGTATCTGTGGCGCATTGTGGGCTGCTTGCCTTCTCCGGACTGTTGCCACTGCGGCGCACCCAACACGGTGCTTCATACGCTAGTCGAGTGCGCTGCATGGGCGCCGCAGCGTCTCGAACTCGAGGCGCACGTAGGAGCGGTTGATTCGCTCGGTGACTTGGTAACGGCCATGTTGCAGAGCGACGACTGCTGGGGAGCTGCGGTTACTTTTTGTGAGACAGTAATGTCTCTCAAGGAGGCCGCAGAGCGGGATAGGGAGCGAAGTCCTTCGACGCGTGCTACGGTCTCTACTCGAGGTCGCCGGCCTTCAGCTGGTACCCGGAGAGGCAGGTACGCGCATTACTTCCCTCCCTGAGTTAGGTTCCGGTACGAGGGACCCCTTGCTACTAGGCATCGCAAGGGATTCATCTGCCCCCGTTTCGAAGTGGGGTGTGTTCTCCCAGGGCACACTCCAGGCACTTTATTGCGCTGGATCGACTGGGTGTAACTATGTTCTAAATCTCAGCCTTTCCAACACAAACAAAAGCGCAGGGTCGTCACGGGAGGAGGGGGTTTTTAGTGGGTATTGGGGTTGCTCGCTCGTGTAGCAACGCTCGGAGTCTCCACACTATTCTGTGACGTCGATCGCGGACGGGCACTGCCAAGAGCATACAATTGCTGCAATGTTATCGCCCCCGGTCGATGCGTGCCGTATCCTAGCAACGGCCCAGTTTGTGCATAAATCGGTGTAAGCATTTTCCCTCGCCTCAAAAAAAAAAGCCTATGGACATTAGCAACACTAGTATCACTCACGCGTTGCCTACCGTGGCATTGTGAGGTACACCTACCCTAAATATAATGATATAATATATCTTATAATCACTAATATAACGTTGCGCTGTTCCTGAGAAGAACAACAGATACAACAAAAATAGTGGAGGTGAAGTCTGGGGCGTAAGCTTGTTGAGATATTTTTTGTGCTCTGTACAAACACGCGTCAGTGACGTCACAGCGCTCAGGTCCCAACTTATCGCGCACGAGTTATACCAGTTGAGTAAAAGTCCCGTCAAAAGCCCGTTCCGTCTCTGAGAACTATCCGGAACAAACACAGACAAAAATTTAAAAAGATGGTTTTTCGTTGTACGTGCCGTAAATACTCATAATATGCATTTAGTGAAAAGCTGTTAATATGAAATTACAAACAGACACTTCAATTTTATTTAGTTGTATAGATATAGCAAGCATACTTAAATAAAAAATAAAATAAAAAAGCCTTTATTTCTACCATTAAGTACAGTTTTTTTTAAATATATATAAGTATATGTGTACACATTAAATAATGGAAGTCGCCTCTGCGGCGTAGGCCTCCCCCAACTCTTTCCAGTTTTTTTGATCTCTAGCTATTCTTCTCCATTTTATTCCACACATTTTTGCAAAAATATCTTCCCATCTCTCTATCTCATTTTTTTTGCAAGCATACTTACCTAAACATAAATAAATAAAACTACTTTTTTTGGCGTATATATATTACATTTTTCCGAAATCCGATTAAAGTAGTTTTACTTTTGTTTTTGTAAATCCGTAAGTGTTCGAGAACATTACATACATATACATGTAAATTTACCGTAAAAGACTCCATCAAAAACAAATACGCTAGCCACTCGCACGACCGAAAACGAGACGACGCAACGAACGACTCACTGTAGTTGGAATGTTACGCGGGATCCATACATTCGCTTGCCCGGCGTAGGACAAGCCTGATGGATATTGTACATAAGAGGAATAGAATAGTACCTTCTAGCTTTATAAAAGGGGAAGTCCGTAATGTAAATCAGAGGGATAAGTAGTCCAGCGTCTTCGACATGATTCGCACCTATATAGATGCATGTGATAACATATTTACACTAACTTATTTTCATTAACTTAAAATAAGGCGAATTAAAAAAGGCATTTCTTACCAAATATATGGGCTCGCAACAAGAATGTTCTTATGAGTCACAGCGGAGGCTTTTGGAGTTCCAGTAGTTCCACTCGTTGGTATAAGGACAGCAATTGTAACTTCGGGATCAAAGTCAGTTGCTCTGATATTATAATAAATTATGATACGTTTGATATTGATATGGAATTAACTTATCCTATATTTAATAGCACTCATATATTTTACAATTTTATAAATATGGACAGTAGAATTATAGTGATTTATCACTCTTATTGGATCCAATTATATAGTATTAAGGTAGTAATTATTTTCTCTCACTTACCTAAAATCATCAATATGGGTTGTGCCCTTAGTGTCAATTTTAAGGAAATCGTTAAAATTTTCTAAATCTTCGCCTTCACCGAAGCTTATAATTTTTGAGTCAATTCCCAATTCTTTAACTGCATTTTGGTTGTCCTTTACTTTCTCGCTTTCACAAAATATGATCTTTGGTCTAGTGTTTTTATAAGTGTCATACAGTTCATCTGTAATGTTAAATACAAATTTAGTTTTCAAATAAAACAAAAGCAACTTTAGCATAAATTAAATTACAAATTAAATACTTACTGACTCCTAAAAATTTGTCAACAGGAGATATGATCACCCCAAGGTACAAAGCTGCGTAAAAAGGTACAGCCTGATCCAAATGATTTGACGATGCCAGTACCATGACGTCACCATGTTTAAGACCGAGATTTTTGAAAGCTATAGCGCATTGTACACTTCTTAATAATATTGAACCATTAGTTTCGGTTTGGCCAGTTGCTCCATCCATCTGTCAAATCATGTTTATCATTCACTAATTTGCATAATTATGCATTAAATTTTACTTACATAATAGTAAAACAAGAAAAGATAGTTGTTTAAGTTGTGGTAAATAATGCAAAGTAGGTAGATTTTTCATTTACCGGTCACTCTAGGTATGCTAGTCTAAAGTCTATAAAAAACGTTTTGCTTACATATCTACCTATCAAAAAATAGGAGGCCCTGTTATTCTAAAATCATTAAATCCTTGTATATACTCGATGAAATTGCCAGTTATTTGAAACTGTTTTTTTTTAACTTCAATCTGTAAAGTGGAATTGCTCGTCTTATCACATACAAACTAATTCAGTTGGCTCGTAGTGTAGCTATATCTAGTAGGTAGATTTTTTTTAACTAAAATATATTTTAATGATCATTTATATATTTTAGCATGTAAAATATCTTCCCATCTCTGTCACAAGATATTTCTTTTAATAAAATGCATGCTCAAATAGACACGATCTAATCTGTCGACACCCAAAATGAACTGTTTGAACACACAGACATATTTGCCAACTCACCTTCCAAATTCAAATTCATGCTTCACAAAACTCTAACCTATCAGGGATGTACATAATTCTAATCCTATTTTCTCCTTGCTCTTATCCCTTTTTTACTAACTTTCTATCCCTTCCTTCTATTTATAGTAATATATATTTAATATTTAGCGATTACACGTAGTCACAAAATCCCTATAGTACCTAATAAATTACTATTTTAACCTGTGGACAGCGCTGTGGGCTGCGTTATTACTTAATATATTAAGTTGTAACTTTGTATTCAATTTTATTAATGTAGCTGTTTGTTGTTCTAATAAAATAAAATAAAATATTCATATTGAGTTAGAGTAAGTTTGTTGGCTTCTTTACGGTTCTTAAAGATGTCTCCAAGCTTACTCTAACTCAAAATGTATAAGACTGTTATAATATAGAAACTTATTCTCTAAACTGTACCTGATTAATGAAGTCTTTATCATCTTTAAAGCATTGCAGTATCAACTTCCCAAGATGAAATCTATCTGTTGTGATAGCAGATTCAGCCACTATTCTTGAAGTCAGATCCCCGATATACCAGTGAATTGAATCGTTTATATGGTTTGTGTTTACCATGCTTAAAGAAGTGTATATACTAGTTTACATAAGTCCATAAAAACATTTGCTTCTTTAATTATGCATAAGATGATTCACATTCGTACCATGTTGCACGAAGTTGTAAAAAAAACACCATACTTTTAACTGAAGTTTAAAAAAATCTACTTTAAAATAATTCAAATAAACAAAAATACTTACTCTTTTTACACGCAAATTATTTGCTTAATTTTTGCTTTAACTACTCTTCGGTAATTGTAAAGATTTCAAGCAGTTATATTTTATTAACTTCAATAATTTAAATCTAGATTCATTAAAATAAGTATGCATATAAATATGAATAAAACATATAAAAAATTACTTACATTGATTGATATTAATAAAATACTAATATTTTTTTAACAGAAGTGAATATTACAGTCAAGGCGAGTTGTATCTACAACTCGACAAAACACAGTATCTACAGTATCTACTGAGTTTTGTCGAAACAAAATATGGTTCAATGTCATATATTACATAACATTACGTATACATAACACCTAAAGTTTTGTGTCATCAATATAATACAAATTTTAGTTTTTATTATATATATTTATTGCTGTGTCTGTATATTGAAGATTATAAAAATTGTCCTTGCAAGAACGGAGAAAGAATACGGGTGGGCTGTCGGGTATCTAAGAGGGGAGGGGGGAGGCACAAAAATCCACAGCTAGTAGTAGGCCATTTGCCTGTTTGGGATGACTAGTGCTAGCCACTATGGGTCGCCCTGGTTCAGATTGTCGCCTTGACAAGCTCGAGTTGTGTGCCAATGTCAATGGCGAGGTTCAAAATGAAATGTATGAATATTCCAATATTTATTATTTATTACACCTATGCATATTGTCATACAAGCCAGGGCCGAGGGGGTGGGGGGGTGGTCAAGCCGGGGGCCTATTCCCCGGGCGGCCAATTATTACTTTTCGCGGGGCGCGTAGGCATGGGTTAAAAAACACAGACGCAAGCGTGTCCTTCAGTGGGCGTCTGATGGCTGAAATGATGACGATGGTTAAGAGCCTGTATACTACTAATTCAAATCGGTGTTTCACATAGTTTACCCCCGCGCAACCAATGTTTACTTCGATGGGACAGCGCCAATTTAAGGCGTGCGTGCGTGTGGTAAAATATTGTATATCACCGAACATACGCTACGTAACATAAATAGGTGTATACGTAGCTAACGAACATTGCACGGCACCGATATCACACTATTCATGCGGCTGAGAACAAGAGGAAGCGAGACAAAACATGATAAAGTGAGAGAAGTTCACGTGGATAATACTAAACATGTTTGGCCTAGTGGTTTTCTAAGAGGTAGTGAGGAGGTTGAAGACTCGATCCCGCACACAGGTGTTTTTTTTTTCTCTTTTTTTAACTAATTTTGATACAGTTAAACTTTATTCTAATGATATTAGTTTTTAGATGTAAATGTTATAAAAATCATTTCATTGTATTATGGAACAACAATGAATTCATATTATCCCTATTGATATTATAAATGCGAAAGTAACTGTCTGTCTGTTTGTTCCGTTTTCACGGAAAAACTACTGGACCGATTTGGCTGAAATTCATTTGATATATATTTTCGATGCTGAGAATGAACATAGGATGCTTTTATCCCGAAATATGGAATAGTTTCCGGGATAGAAATATATTTGTCTTTTTGTTTGTTATCCTTTTACGGAAAAACTACCGAACCGATTTAGTTAAAATTCGGTATAATGGATTTATGTAATCAATATTATGGGTTATCCCAAAAAATAAGGTAGGTTTTTTGTGATTTTCCATTTTGGTCATTGCAGCCATTTCAGTCATTTCAACCATTTGGGCCATTTGGGCCATTTCAGTCATTTAGCCATTTCGGTCATTTGAGCGATTTGGGCCATTTCAGTCATTTCGGTAATTTGGGCCATTTTGGTCATTTCGGCCATTTCAGCCATTTCGGTCATTTCAGCCATTTGGGCCATTTCAGTCATTTTGGCCATTTAGGCCATTTCAGTCATTTTGGCCATTAAGGCCATTTCGGTAATTTCGGCCATTTCAGCCATTTCAGTCATTTCAACCATTTGGGCCATTTCAGCCATTTCGGTCATTTGGGCCATTTTGGTCATTTCGGCCATTTAGGCCATTTCAGTCATTTTGGCCATTAAGGCCATTTCGGTAATTTCGGCCATTTCAGCCATTTCAGTCATTTTGGCCATTAAGGCCATTTCAGCCATTTCGGTCATTTGGGCCATTTTGGTCATTTCGGCCATTAGGGCCATTTCAGCCATTTCGGTCATTTCAGCCATTTGGGCCATTTCAGTCATTTTGGCCATTTAGGCCATTTGGGCCATTTCGGCCATTTTGGTCATTTCGGCCATTTGGGCCATTTCAGCCATTTCGGTCATTTAAACCATTTCAGTAATTTCACCCATTTCGGCCATTTCGGCCATTTTGGTCATTCCAGCCATTTGGCCATTTCAACCATTTAGGCCATTTCAGCCATTTGGGACTTTTCGGCCATATCGGCCATTTTGGTCATTTGGGCCATTTCAGCCATTTCGGTCATTTCAGCCATTTCAGTCATTTTGGCCATTTCGGCCATTTCAGCCATTTCGGTCATTTGGGCCATTTTGGTCCTTTCGGCCATTTGGGCCATTTTAGCCATTTCGGTCATTTCAGCCATTTGGGCCATTTCAGTCATTTTGGCCATTTCGGTCATTTCGGCCATTTGGGCCATTTCGGTCAGTTCAGCCATTTGGGCCATTTCTGCCATTTCGGTCATTCCAGCCATTTGGCCATTTAGGCCATTTCGGTAATTTCGGCCATTTCAGCCATTTCAGTCATTTCAACCATTTGGGTCATTTCAGCCATTTCGGTCATTTGGGCCATTTTGGTCATTTCGGCCATTAGGGCCATTTGGGCCATTTCGGTCATTTCAGCCATTTGGGCCATTTCGGTCATTTGGGCCATTTTGGTCATTTCGGCTATTTGGGCCATTTCAGCCATTTCGGTCATTTCAGCCATTTGGGCCATTTCAGTCATTTTGGCCATTTAGGCCATTTCAGTAATTTTGGCCATTTAGGTCATTTCAGCCATTTCAACCATTTGGGCCATTTCAGCCATTTCGGCCAGTACATCACCGATTTGATCCCACATCCTCATTCTGTCAGTGTCGCTACAACCAGCCTGTGACGCGTTAGCACTTATCCAATGGGTCACAACCCCTTCAATAAGAACCGACACGACCATAAGCCGGTCGCTGAAGCGTTTCACCTCCTGAATATTATTTTGGAACTCCTCGGAGAGCACTACAGCAACCCCGTTTTCCCCACCAGGAGCACCCGTATAGATCAGCTTGTAGCCATTCCCAATGAACCGGGATCTGCAGCCTTTCCACCGAATCTCCTGCAAGAACGCCACGGCCACCCTCCGCTTGGGGAGTACTTCGGCCGACTCCCTTGCACGTCTGGTCAGCGTACCAATATTCTACGTCGCGAAGCGGAGTTTCCTGGTCTGTGTGTGGACTCGCGTCGTTAGCCGTGCCCGCCCTTGATACGGTAGCCCTTGCCCACTTGTCGCAGGTGTAGGGTGATGTGCCTGCGCGTCGTTTCGCGGCGACGCCCTAGCCATACCCAGCGTTCTTATAAATCTCTCCATAAATGATACGGTGAATTATGGTTTTATGTGTAGCG
Source organism: Dendrolimus pini (assembly GCA_949752895.1). Taxonomy (NCBI): domain Eukaryota; kingdom Metazoa; phylum Arthropoda; class Insecta; order Lepidoptera; family Lasiocampidae; genus Dendrolimus; species Dendrolimus pini. The sequence continues at coordinate 7,849,445 of OX457143.1, forward strand.
GCTGCCACCCGACCTACACAACCCGTATAGGGAAACCAGGAATGGATAGTAGTATGTGGGAAGGAGTAAAGATGAAGGATACTAGGATGAGGAGAAGGGGGGACACCACTGTCACGGATCAAAGGGTAAAGTAACAGTGGCCACATGGAGGACATCGGGCTTGCGTACCCGTGTGCACTATAAACTGCCGGACAGGCATTACAGAAGGCACGCTCTGAGGATAACTAACGGTAAGTACACCATATGATTGTAAATTCAATATTATATTAATGTTTTTCTGCATATGAATGAATGAAAACACTTTATTGTTCACCAAAAATTAATTAATTTATATTTATATTAATTTAGGCCATTTCGGCCATTTTAGTCATTTCGGTCATTTGGGCCATTTAAACCATTTCGGCCATTTCAGCCATTTCAGTCAATTCAGCTATTTCGGCCATTTGGGCAATTTCAGCCATTTCATTCATTTCAGCCATTTCGGTCATTAGGGCCATTTCAGCCATTTCAGTCATTTCAGCCATTTCGGCCATTTCAGCCATTTCAGTCGTTTCGGTCAATTCGACCATTTGTGTCATTCAGCCGTTTGATCATTTAGGCCCGTTCGGTCAAATATATTTTCATATTGGAAACTATCTCATTTTACGGGATGAAAAGTAGTTCTTGGTCACCCTCGATATTAAAATAACATATGTATCCAGTTTCATCCAAATCGGTTAAATAGTCTGTCCATAAAAGGATAACAAACAGAAAGACAAATATGCTTTTGGTTTTTTTTTCGCGGAACCCTAAAAACGTAGCCTAAGGTACTTCTTATAACATCAGCTATCTGCCATTTAAAATTACGTCAAAATCGATCCAGCTGTGTCCGAGATTAGCCGGAACATCCAGACACACAGACAGACAGACAAAAATTCTATAAATAGCATTTTCGGAATCTCCTGGTCCGATTTTTTTTTTAATTTATTTTGAGATTTCAAACAGCCACTTCACTTTGCATTTTTGGAATCTCCTGGTCCAATTTTTTAGTTTTTATTTTGACATTACAAACAAACCATTTGTTTATCTGTATAGATAAGAACTTTAAAATAAATTATAATAGATAAGACATAAAAAAATTAGAGAGAAAAATGAAATGAGCACTCGAACCATGAACTCTATTCGTACGTGTACTAGTATCAACTCATTCTACCACAATAACATTGAAGAAAGTATTGAAAGGTTTGTAATATTTATAACTCTACTTATCCACGTGTCAACGTAATTTTCTATGAAGAATCATAGATGGCGCTTTCGAATTTTAATGTTATCGGTAAGATTGATTTAAATACGTTTTATTGTCAATAGTATAAAAGTCCAGATGAAATGAAATATAAAAATTTAGAAAAGTATTTTTATTGCATTTTATAAAATTATTTAGGAAGAGAAAAAGAGCATTTTATCAAATTTCTTATAAAAAAAAATCTTCTAGATCAAGTGAAACTAGTAGGGTTCGAACCCACACAGCTAGTGATTTAGACCAGACCTCTACCGTATACGCCAAATAAGTATAGCGCGACCGCTTCAAAATTCTTGTTATTATTGCTCCTTCGTTTATTTAAAATTATTTTTCAATGGCGGTCGTGGAGAAGAGCAGCGCGTCCGTATTAGCCGACGCTCTAAAACGATCTAATAAATTCCATACATTGGGACCGGCAGGCGGGATTTTTGCAGTCATTTTTAATAAAATAATTAATTATTTCCAAATTAAGTTAAGTAACCCAATATAAGATCTATAATTGAATTTGTTATAATATAATATGTTACTGTTATTTATTTTAGCGATGTACGATTAACAGTAATAACAATAACCAAGATTGAATAACTCGTTTAGAGGTTACTTTGCAATTATTTTCTATCGCGAAAATTTATCGTAAATGCGTTCTGAGTACAAAGTTTACGTCAGAAATATGATCAAGATTGACATATATTTTTTTCACCGCAATAAAGTGTGTATAACTACTGTAAAAATGGTTGAGAAAATGATCTAAAAACGCATTCTGTCAGTTATCACCCTGTTAATAGGTAAGCAGATTATTATAGGTTTACGATTAAATTAGCGAGTAATGATCAAATCAAATCAGGCCAAATAACAGTTACAATCCTTATTATTCATTGGAAAAATATTATTTATATTATAACTCAAGTAATAAATAAATGTGCCGTATATCTATACCGCACCCGGAGTGTCGACAAGAAATACGTATTCAGTCTATTTTGACATTATCTTATTGCTCCTTAAGGTAAATAAATCACAAATACTTTATATAACTTTATTAGTTTGTATAGTAAATATAATATTTGTAAAATTACGTATGTAATAAGTATAATTTTGGAATTAGTTTTCATATAGGTAGGGTCTTCTATTTGTAACTTTAGTACCTACGTTTCTTTTATAATGAAATTTGAAAGAATGTATTGTTATCAGGTCTCTTTAAGTATGTGTATTTAATTCCTAAAAAATGTACTTGATATCTAATCGGAACTAATTTCATATCCATAACCGTAAGTAACTACAACCGGTATAGGTAATATTATTTACATATCTATATCCAGATCCGAAATCTCGTATCCTTAAAATCCCAACTGGAAATGACACACTAATATTTATTCTCTGGGTAAGGTGAGCACCATTTCCTTCAGCTTTTTTCTGTTGATGTCGCTGGTAGTTCATCCATAAAAATAACGCCGCCACGAAGTTGGTTCGCATCAGACAGATTTTCTACAAAACAAAATAAATAAAAACATTCTCAAGTTTATTACAACATACGTTTAAATTAACATTGTTTTCCCTCCCCCCTCCCCCGCTCATTACTTATGATTACGGGGACATATATGTAAATCACACCCGTTTTTTGATTGTGTGCACCTCCTGCTTACCTAATCTTGAATATTTTAAAATTTTATCAAGTTGTAGTGTGTTACGACAGTTGATATAATACCTGAATAGAATTTTTGATAATACATAAAGCGTGTTTTTGACATTTGGCATATGGTACGGTGACAGTTTTCTATGTTAGCTACCTTCCATTAGGGACTCACAACGACCACGCTCACGACCGCGAGTTTTTCTGTTCCACTTGCTCGCCGGTGTTACAATCGTAAACCCAAGTGGAACGGCTATTCGACCCACCTCTTGACATGGGTCGTTGTGAGCGTTGTGTTCATCGAAAATGATGACGTTATTATTGACGTTTTCGCCACGACCACGACGGCCGCGGTCGCCTTGTGAAACGGCTATCGGAGCATTTTGGGCGTGTGAGCTACTAATGGAACGTGCTGATTATCATATATGTTGTACCACCATGTACACCAAATATAACCCCATTTTTTTGCACTGATATAACCTCTGTGCTAGTAGTACGCATAACTCGCGTGTCGTCTGTTTGTATTACTTCATTGTTATACACAAAGAGTAGAATTTCCACTTTCTTAAACTTATTTGAGAAATTACGTCACACGTTAAGGGGGGATAGGATGATTGTCAAAGTCCCATGAGAACGAATTTTTTATTGCATGAGTTCAGCAGACAGGCAGACGACCCACCTGATAGAAAGCGGTTACCATCTTTATGGATATTTGCAACACCAAAGATGCTACAAATGTGGTGTCGCTCTTTTAAGAGAGTCTGGCGACTAATGCCGGAGCACAACTCAAGGCTGTTATGGCGGCATACTCTAGACCAGCGGTTGTAGCCATTCAGATGGGAAAACACCCTGGCTGTGGGTTGTTTAGTCTCCTCTTAGGACAGGCCGCCGCCGGAAGTTGTATTCTTTCTTCGCTCCTGCACGGATAAAAAGTGGGGGTCATAGCTCCTGTAAAGATGTAATATTCAATTTGTTTTTCAGAATCTCCAAAAGAAGACTACGTGGATCTGTGAATTTGTCCAACTATAGTACTGTTATTAAGATTTGACAAGTATTAAAATTGAGACGACGTGTTTGTACATTGATGTATGTATTTGAATTGTAACTTGTTGTGGATTGTTGTTGAATCTACTTTTTATCGTCCTCTTGGCTTTGTTTTTAAATAAATTTAATATTTTTTTATGCAAGTCTTTTAGTGGTAACACCTTAGTACTTCAATTCACATCGAAACTCACTTGCTAATACAGTCGTATCGGAATGGATGATACTGGTGACATAATGAAAGAAAGAATCATAGAAAAGTTATTTATTTAGAACTACACGCAATACAAGAATACTAAATAACAATAGTAAAAACCATGAAGCTCTTAATTGTTTCTAGCTCAGCAAATTGCTGGCGGTTAACCAGGGCTGATCTGCTAGGGCCATAATGGATGGGTTTTTTTTATATAAAAGCAATTATTATGGTCGCGTTAAAACTATTGTAATAGCAGAATTACTATTCCGGCCGGCCGGTTACTATTTACTATATCTTATCCTTGTGGAGGTTAAAAGTAAGGAGAACTGTCTTTTATGGGGAATAAGTTAAAAAGGCAAATGTAAACTTTAAAAAATATTGTTCGAAGAGTCACCGAATTAGCGCTTCTGTAGCAAATGGAAATGATATAAATTTAGAGAATTATAAACAGAGTGAAGTGTGCAGAGTTGAAAAATTTGATATCTGATGACTTTCTGTAAAATTTTATTGTCTTTTATATTATTTACTTTTTATAAATAATTGCTTGAAAATCATAGATAGTTGACATTTTATTGTAGGCACCAATACAAAAAAAATAACTTACAGACGGTATAATTTTTATACCTAATTATGAACAAAGGCCGGTATTATGGCTAAAAAGCGATCTCATCCAAGTAAACCCAGAAATGAATATCATATATAATTATATTCCATATCAATGTATGTCTATGTTATAATAATTTAAAAAATGCGCTATAACAAAGTAATAATATTTTTTGACGTTGTATTTAAAATCTTTCCACTTGCTAACTTGGTGCCACCTAAACTGGCCTTTTTTCAATACTTTTTAATAAATAAAAAAAACAAAGTAATTGATTCGTCTTTCGCTTAAATATTGCTTTCCGCATATAGCCACTATGAAATATCCATGATATAGTATCCATATTCAAGTTTTGAATAACATTCAAACAAAAGCCGAAGCCAAACTATAGTTCGGTTAATCTAGACCAAAAGATGAGAGTGTATAATCTCATAAACGATGGCCAATAGTAAAAAAGTATTGATACATTTTTATAGATAATTTTATGATCTACAATTTTTGTATGAGGTACTTTTATGATAAAACTTACCGTTTTATTGAAAATCGCGAAAACTCATTTTTTGACCTTTGACCTCGAGTAAAAAAAAATCCATACACGGGAATGATGGGAAACTTATTTTCTTTATTTATAATTATGTTTTGAACAATTTTACTAATTTTCAGCTTACTAATTTTATGCACCTTCGAATGTCTAGATTGACCGGACTATTATAACAGGTTATTGACTGACGTCAAACTATAATAGGAAGTAGAACTCAAAAAATCACGCTTTACTGAACGCTTCAACACAAACGCCCAATTCTCGTTTAAAAACTATCAAATATTCTACAATAAATTATGAAATAAAAAATTCAATAATTGAATTCGATTATCTACATAACGTTTCTTGAATTTTAAATAATTAAAACTGCGATTTTTGCAGGAATTCCCTATACTGTATACCGTTAAAATTATTAATAGGCAAAATAATTATTCAAGTCTCATATCGGCGATGATTTGTTTAAGTTTTCTTCTATCAATCTTTGTAGATGCAGTGGTGGGTAATTCATTTAGAAATACTACTCCTCCTCTGAGCTGCTTTGAATCCGTTAATGATTCTGTAAAAAAGTACAAATAATGGTTACATGCCGACAAAAGCAAATGCACACCTGCCTGCCATATAACAGTTTATTACCTTCCCGCATTTGGACTTCTTTTGTTTACGCTGGGTTTAAAATTTGTTATTAAGAAAAACAGTATTGTGTATTTTAGTCTTTTATGGCGATCATAGACAGGTGTGTCGAAAATACATAAATAAATAACTTCACGCCAGGTACCTTGCGGGGTAGGCACGAACAACAGAGCGCCATTTAGGCTTATTCTTACACACCTCACTTGCTTCTTTGTGTCGAACGAATTTTTAGAAATTATTGTTCTGCGTCGAGGCATATTGTATTTGTACAAGATAAAAGGAATGCCCGAACAGAGGGGAGAGGCAGTCAAGCGAGGATTACGATACGAGCAAGACGTATATTCGATAAGCTATATAGTGACGGGTTTTGCGCGTGTTATTGAATTGTGCAGTTTGTACTGGTTGCGTCCAGTTATATTTGTACCTGTGTTATACGTGTTTGTATAGTTCTAATAAATTCTATAGTAATTCCAACGGCACGTTAATTCGAGTCCTGTAGCTCGTAAAAAGATTATTGATTACAATCACTGTGTTAAGAGTTTTATATGTAGAGAAAATCAATTAAATCAGCATATCCAGAATCGATCAAGGTAACGGGTATAGCATAGCATTTATTGTCCTAAATTGGGGAGGTTGGAGCCTAGCAGTAGGAGCTAATATTAAATGGCTTGTGTTTAAACGCCTACCAGAAATGCACCTATTTTACTACCAATAAATTCGAAATACCTGCCATAAATGCTCACCAAATTGTGTTTCATGAAGTATTGTAGAAATGAACATATTTTCCTTTTTATGCTATGCCATAAAAATATATAAACGCCTTTAAAGCTAATTTCAGACAATATTTTACATTATCGCTAAATAGATATTACCAATATTTTGTTTCTCCACTTCCAATTTAGTAATTTTTGCTGAGGCAAAAAAGCAAACGTTCGAACGTACAATTATTTTTAATACCAAATATAATATTGCGTATTCCAAACATGATAATATATGTTGCTTGTTTATTGTTTTATGAATTTGATTAAAACATGATAATATAGCCAAATAAATACTTCACTCTCAATATTACTGCAACACAAATGATTGAAGTAGGTAAGAAATGAATCACTAGTGGTAAAAAAAAAACAAAAGTAAAACGAAGTTATGTTTCATTATATTTATAGGTACTTATAAGATTAATTTGTACTTAAGATTTATCAATGGCACTTTAAGGAACACAATAGTTAAAAGCAGTCAATCACATAAACTTTTTAAAAAACTAACAAAAGAAAATAATTATTGAATCAACAGAGGTTTTTTAGATTTAGCTGGGCGCACTCTCTTTCTCTTCTCACCAATAGGGATATTCCTAGCTTCAAGAGGTGATTCTACGTACTTCAGCGTGACAATGTGTGACGCTTGCGTGACGGGATTGCGTCCTGCGGTCTGTGCGTCACATGCCGGTTTCGGCTGTGCTGGTTGCAGAGTAAATATGTAAAGGGAAACGACTGTAATCTTGTTTAACAATAATATATTTTAGATTCAGGTTGGATAATTTGATTACACTTAAACTATTTAGAACTGTAATTTTCAGTTTGAATGTTAGTGTTTTAGTAAAACAATATTTGGTGAGCATTTATCCATTTTGATAAACAAAAAGAATTTAAATACAAAACGTACAATTATTCTGATGAGTGTATATTTATTTTGGAACGTAAAACGTTGTTTTTTAGGCAGCTCGGTATAGAGTGGATTAAATTTATATGAAGTAATATATTTTATTTAGTGCTAAGTCTAAGGGACAAAAAATATTTTTGGTGAGCATTTAAATTGTACCCATATTAAATGTCCCGGTAGTAGGCCAGTGCTTAAAATTAGAGATACCACGAATAATCGCTTGGTATTCGGGTCATTCAGCCACTTTTTTAACTATTCAATGTTCGGCCGAATGCCGAATACCAAATCGTGAAAAGACAAACTCATAAATTGTTCAAAATTGTACATATTTCCATCAAAAATCTAACTAGATTTTAACAGTGTTAAATGTGGTTCTAGTTAATTTTTAGTTTATTATTACGTTTCGGCCAGTTTTTAGAATGTCAGACTCAAATAAAAATCATTTGTGTCGGATATTATGCCGGCACAGCAACAAGCTGAGTGCAAACCTGGTTTGGGGAAAATGCGGGGTACAAATTCTCAAAATATGTTATTTTTAATACATGTTAGCAATGTAAGTACTTCGCTATTTCTTCAAATAAATTTATTCTTTCTTTTCTTTTCTTAAAATTTAATATTGACCAAACCATGCGTGGCATCATAAGGGCGCCTCGCATTAGTGATAGCACGAGCTCACCAGCTCAAAATGCAAATTAATATAATATCAAAATGATTAGATTACTTATTCAAAGATATAAGAAGTCAACCAAGTTTTCAAGTAAATATTTTCATTTTCTATGCTTTATTAATGTAATTTAACGACGCGTGTAAAGCATTTCTGGGTAACGACTTAATTCGATTTTCTAACCTTTGACCAAATCCTTGATCTCTTGAGCATTGACAGTGTGATCTACACGAGGTACCACACAAGCGACAGGTAAATCCCCGCACTCAAAATCTGGCAACCCAGTGACAGCTACATCAAGAACTCCTGAGTGTTGACGGATTACGTTTTCCAATTCTACTGGTGATATCTAAAAATCATCACTTTTATTTCACTTATAACCTATTATGTGTTATAATCAATCAATTCGTGATAGCTTATAGTATGTTTCAAATAGAGAAATAAACTTCGTGATATTAATTATAAGATTCTTATTAAATAGTAACAGGATTAAATATATTTTTATATAGTATTTAAACTTTAATATTTATGACAAGGTAAAGTTAACCAAATTACGTTTTATGGGTGGGTCCTTTACTGCTATCATAATTAAATTAAATTTGAAATAATAATTACCTAATAGACTATTAGATCGTAAGTTGCTACGCTCGTACAAAATCTAGATTGCTTTGACGATTTGTAAAATGATAAAAAATATCTCAGTTAATTGGACTGTCAAATAAGTACTCTATTGTAACAAATAGGTCTTTTAATCCCCGTCTTTTTGCAAAAGAGACGTGTGCTTTAGCTACTAATTTACCATGACTATATATTGTTAGATGTTTGGAATTCTCGAAATTAAATGTCGAATGAATCTACACAAGTACACACACGTCGGGGTCACCATTAAAGGGATGGTGTGTGTATGGTTATCCCTTGAGCGGTGTACGGGGAATGAAAGAAAACTTATCGTACACTTTTAATATACACACAATCTATATGTTATTTACAAATCAAAATGATTTTTGTTTTCGCGGGCAGAAGCTAGTAATATTATATATAAATGTGAATGTAAGTTTGTTTGTTACGTTTTCACGCGAAAACTACTCAACCGATCATCATGAATAGAACTGCGCGCTGTTTTGCACGCTACACACATTAGTATTGAATACGCGCTTGCGTGCTTGCTTTTAATGTTGGCATTAATGTCGCCACAGAATTATTCAAACGTAATTTACAGTTCTTACAAACACAAACAAATACAACAATTCCAAACGGTAAAACAACCATAAAAGGATTACAGATAATTTAAATACCAAGGGTAATAAAACACTTGGTTGGTTTTTGGCTTTTCAGAATACTTAATTGTAGCAATATAATTATTTACCTGATGATTCCTATATTTGAGCAATAACTTTATACGATCAACGAAGTAGTAGTTCCAGTGTTCGTCCCTATAGAACATATCACCAGTTTTGAACCAGCCATCTTCTGAGAAGGCGTCTTTAGTCGCATCAGGATTATTGTAGTATCCCTGAAATATTTGAAATGCAATAAACTTTTTGCCCATGCCGTTAAATTATTGTAATTACTTGTTCTGTAATTGTTTATTTTGGTGAACAATAAAGTGTTTTCTATTTTAATCTATTCTAATGTATAATAATAGTGTAGCATAATAACGTTATGGTGTTAAGTTCTTGTAGCAGCTCAAAAAATCACATTTGAAATACTCAACACTGAAGAATATTCATTGTTCCTGAAGAACAATGAATATTCGAGAACTCTATTTTTATTGTTGTTGTATTGTTTTAATTTTTTTATTATTAATTTTTGAATATTTTTATTTCATTTATGTGCAACGCCACCTCTTTAACGTATTTTGGGTTAAAACGTTTTAAGGCAAAGTGGAAATATTTTCACTATAACCATCAAATAACCATAATATAATAAGTTTGAAACTTTACCTTGAAGACCCCTGCTCCTTTCATCCAAAGTTCACCAGGAATATTTGGGTCTGTTATTTCATCATTTGTGTCAATGTTCACCAACTGGAATGAACGTGGTAGTCCTATAGGATGTAGAAAGTCTTGACGACCGTTTAGGATCGTTGACATTCTATGGAGAATCTTGCAAGACTGAAGTGAAGGACAGTAGAATGCGAGAAAAGCGTGAGAAATGATAATGTGTAGACTAAACTAACTAAAACTCTAATTTCATAAAAATAATACATTATACTATTATATTTTATTTTTATGGCGAGCTATGGTGGAGCGATCTAGTTGATTTAAGGAGTTTCAGAAAAATATAGAAAATTCTAGAAGAAAAAGTCAAGGACAGCTACATTTAAGAAAGGGATAGATGATTAACAAAAGAAAAACGAAATGAAGATCGAAATTCTGGAATAGAAGGATCAGGAAGGAAAAGAAAGAGATAGATAGATGTTTAGAAAGAGACAGACAGTAAATAAAAGAATAATGAAAAGAAGATCGAAATTATGGGTTTCAGAAGCTTCTTCCGGGTATATTTTAAGCAGCGTACGGCGCCCCTACGCGGTAGTTCAGTTGAGGACGAGTCGGAAGAGAAGTTAAATAGAAGATAGTGACGAGTTCAGAGAGTTGGAAAGAGTTTAGTCGAGGACAGTGACGAGCTTAGTGGAAAGTTAAGTGGTGAATTTAGTGAAAATTTTAGTGGAGTGTTTAGTGAAAGAGCAATTTAGAGTAATTTACTCGCGGTAAATTCGGAGGTGAGGACCGCAGCATCAGGATGTGGTGTATAGTATTGTGAGTGAGACATCTTATCTTAAGAATCACGTGTAGTTGTGTAAGTTAATACAAGCATTTAGTTCAAAAAAATAAAAAGTTCGTTTAAAAAAACCGACTTCAAAAACTAAAAACTAAAATGTATAAAATAACTTATTTCTAAAGCTATTATTATTAATACATATTATCAGAAATAAGTTATTATATACATTTTAGTTTTTTAGTTTTTGAAGACGGTTTTTTTAAACGAACTTTTTATTTGTTACTTTTTAGTGTCTAGCTATGTATGGGTGGAACAACGAATGGTGCCGCGCTTCTTAAAAATTATTGGTCCCAAGAAACGGGAACAAAAAATTGTTCGTAAAATGAAAACTAGTGGGCCAAACTATGTCAAATTTTTAGCGGACTACATGGCAGATATTCCGCGTCGAAAAAAAAATCACGTAAATCGAATTATAAATCTCAGAGTAATCGGTGTACATATGGAACGAAAAGGAATTTTTTTCATAAAAAATGTTCATAAAATGAAAACTACTGGGCCAAACTATGTAAAATTTTTAGGGGACCAATTGGAAGCTATTCCGCATCGAACAAAAAAAGAATCACGTAAATCGGATCATAAATCACGGAGTAATCGGCGAACATACATAAAAAAAGCAACAACAAAAAAAAAGATCCCGACGAATTGAGAACCTCCTCCTTTTTTCGAAGTCGGTTCAAAAAAAGAGTCTTTCCTACCAATCATAACAATCCCTGCTCGCACGTAATAAACAATAGTAAATGATCATTAAAAAAATTAAAAACTCATTTAAAGTGTTTTAGTTGGGTAATAATAGCGCAATAATTTGCTCGTTATGATTTGGTGATAATTTACTATATTTGGTCTTTGAATACAATTTTGAGTGCAGTAAAGATTAAAACAACTAGAACCATTGTAATTTTTGACTTTCTTTTTTTTGGTAGATACATGTTTCATTTTCTTGGTGTTTAATATATTTTTTTGGTAAGAGAGCTTAGGGTCTTAAAGTATTTTTTGCATATTTGTTGCCTATATATTTTTATTTTATTAAGTACTTAAACGAACTTTATATAGGAACGCTCCAATTCTTTTTCCACACGAACCAGCGGGTGGAGAACCATCTCTGAACACTATTGTGCAAACTTCGCTCAATCCGTAAGCAACAACAACGTCTGCGTTCGGTGATATTTTCTGGAATTACAATAGAAATGGCATTTTAAAAATCTCGCCTCTGCGAGAAAAAGTTTAAATGTTAACGGGTTATAAACAATAAAAACTTAGTTTAAAAAAACCGACTTCAAAAACTAAAATGTATAAAATAACTTATTTCTAAAGCTATTAAATATTAATATATATTATCTAAAACATCTTAAAGTCGGTGCTTAGTAATTTTCAAAATATAGTAATTTTTATGTTTTGCTTTGCACCGACTTCAAGATGTTTTAGATAATATATATTAATATTTAATAGCTTTAGAAATAAGTTATTTTATACTTTTTAGTTTTTTAGTTTTTGAAGTCGATTTTTTTAAACGAAGTTTTTATTTTTTATTTGTTACTTTTTATAGTCTAGCTATGTATGGGTGGACATACGAATGGTGCCGCGCTTCTTAAAAAATATAGGTCCCAAGAACCGGGAACAAAAAAATGATCGTAAAATGAAAACTACTGGGCCAAACTATGTCAAATTTTTAGGGGACCACATGGCAGCTATTCCGGGTCGAACAAAAAAAGAATCACGTAAATCAAATCATAAATCTCAGAGTAATCGGTGTACATATGGAACGGAGTGAAAATTATTTTCATGAAAAATGTTCATAAAATGAAAACTACTGGGCCAAACTATGTAAAATTTTTAGGGGACCAATTGGAAGCTATTCCGCGTCGAAAAAAAAGAATCACGTAAATCGGAGCATAAATGACGGAGTAATCGGCGAACATACATAAAAAAAAGCAACAAAAAAAAGATCCCGACGAATTGAGAACCTCCTCCTTTTTTCAAAGTCGGTTAAAAATGATATATAAGCTTCATACTGGTGATGTCAAATTTCTACTAATGGTAAGGACAAGTGAATGAATAGTAAGATGTAGGAATTATATTATATATTTATTGCGGCAAGTATCGGATAAATATTGACTTTATAATAAAATTATACAAGATAAACCACATATTTTGAATCTAATCAGAATTTTATTTGTTTTCTAACATTCCAAGATATTTAATTTTCTTACTCAAGTCAATTTTATCCAAGCACTGTTATTAATTCATATACTTTGGTATATACCTTTATATCTTCGGCGAGATCTTTTGATACAGCACTTCCACCAATTTCAATGTGTTTGAAGCAAGTGAAATCACACCGTTCATGCGACTTTATAAGGGTTGCTAGCATCGTTGGGCTCATTATAGTGTAATCTGGCTAGAATATGTACACGTAGAATATATATAATTATATAGTTTTAATACACCTGTAGAAGAATATTCAAAATAGATGTTGTTTAGGTAATACTTTTTATATAATACTAGGATATTGTTACGAGCAACAGGATTCGAATTAAAATAAATGCCGTTGGGATTATTATAGAGTTTATTAGAACTGTACAAACATGTATAAAAAATGTACAAAATAAAACTGGATGCAACCAGTTCACACCACACGATTCAATGCAATTCAACAGGCGCAAAGTCCGTCACTATGTCGCTAATCGAAAGTACTACACGTCTTAATCGTATTTTAGTCATCGAATGACTGCCTCGCCCCTCCGTTCGGGCATTGTTTTATTGACTAACCAATTAGAGATGTGTATAAAACTCGCTCTCATTGGTGGGAATTCAAAAATGCAAAAAGAGACGCGGTTTTTGAATTGAGTTAAGAGGAGACCATTTTTGTACGACTGAAAGATACTTACTAAAGTGAAAATAAAAAGTCAGTTTTATATATATTATAGATAGACACTTCTGCTAAAATTCATGGCCGATTCCTATATCTTACTTCATTCACTTGCCCTACTATTGGTAGAAAGATATTACTTGTATGGAGTTTGTAATAAACAGTGATTAGTGAGGTAAATGAATGTTTAGAAGATATAGGGAACCGGCCATGAATAAACATTACAATAAAAATGTATTACTTAAATGATACTACTACACTTACCCTATGTTTATTTATAATATAATACGCTTGTTCTTGGACCATGGGCAAGGAAGATTGTAAACGAGTGAACTTTATAATAGGCCCAAAAATGTAACAAACGAGAGCAGTAAGCCACTGAAGGGGCGACACTAATAAAAAGTTTTTAATTGGTGAAGGGAAATTTGTGTATTTGCTCCTGAAACATAAACATCAGAAATGTTATAAAATTATCTGTGGCTACTCATTACGTTCAGTTATCCAAGCCACGTTCCACGATTCTTTTGGTTGCGCGAACTATCGTGATGCGATAGACCGTGGATTCCTTTTTGGCACTGCCCTTTGATAAATCCCCTCAGTTACAAGAATAGTAAACGACCATGTTTAGCTAGAGCGTTATTTCACGTGAGACAAACCTTTAAATTGCCATGTAGTACAAAAAAGCTAAGTTGATGGTCAAAACGATAAACGAGTTCTACTTATTTGAGTAAATTGAACCTTATTCCTTGAAGCGTTGGCATTCATTTGCTTAAGTAATCTATAATGCTGCGAAGTAAGGTTGAGAGAGTAACGTTTATTTAATTTCACACTTCCAAGAATCACTATAGCTCTAGTTGTCATCGTGACACTTCGTACTATTATTTTATCGTCACTTCTAAAATATCGCGTGGTGATTTTTAACCGTTGAAATAGCAGTGACAAAATGAAATGACTTCACGGCAGTGATCAGTATATTAAAGTTCCCGTAATTCCCATCACTACCCCACAGAGTTTCGTACACACAGATTTTCTCTCGAGGCCCGCCCTCTATTGACGTACCGTCGTACGCTTACGCTACAATCACGTTGCCTCAGAGAACTCTTGCTATAGTTGTGTTACTATCAGACTGCGAGTGTGTCATGTATACATTAAAAGCCAGTTCACACGATACCGAGTATTTATTTCATGATTTTGGTGTCGGCCGTCATCACCGTTGCCCTCCACGGCCAAAAGAACACGGAAGCCCATTATGAAAATTAGCGGGATAAGTAGTGCAGCGTCTTCGATATGATTGGCACCTATATAGATGCACTAGAGTTTACCCCGCGGCTGGGCCGCGGGTTAACCTCTAGTGCGTGTCTCTTGTTTATAGAGCAAGTGCTACAGGTTATATTATATTACATTTTTATGTATTTGCCCACGGGAGATTCACTTCATTTTATATCGCTAATTATATATACCATCCCCCGTCTATCTGTCAACAAAATAAATTACAAAACTTGACCAAAAAGGCCAAAATGGTCTAAATGACCAAATAGGTCAAAATGACCAAATAGGCCAAAATGACCAAAAAGGTCAAAATGATCAAAAAGGCTAAAATGACTAAAATAGGCCAAAATGACCAAAAAGGAAAAAATACCAAATAGGCCAAAATGACCAAATAGGCCAAAATTACCAAAAAGGCTAAAATGAAAATTATCCCTCATCCTCAGTATTTAATTTACATACGTACCGAATTTCAGCCAAATCGGTCCAGTAGTTTTTCCGTAAAAGCATAACAAACAAACAGACAAATATCATTTTATCCCGGAAACTATCCCATTTTTCGGGATAAAAAGTATCCTATGTTCATCCTCGGTATCGAAAATATATATATACTGAGTTTTAGCCAAATCGGTCCAGTAGTTTTTACGTGAAAACGGAACAGACAGACAGACAGACAGAGTTACTTTCGCATTTATAATATTAATAGGGAAATGGGGATAGGGATTAATAGGGATGTGGTAAAATCAATAGACTCTCTACTCAAGATAAAGCGAAATAACAAACAAGGCATTTTCTTACCAAACATATGGGCTCGCAACAAGAAAGTTCTTATGAGTTACAGCGGAGGCTTTTGGAGTTCCTGTAGTTCCACTCGTTGGTATAAGGACAGCGATTGTATCTTCGGGATCAAAGTCTGTTGCTCTGATATTATAATAAATTATACGTTTGATATTGATATGGAATTAACTTTATTTAATAGCACTCATATATTTTTCAATTTTATAGATAATGAACAGTAGAGTTATAGTGTTTTATCAGTCTTATTGAATCCAATTATATAGTATTTGTAATGTACTACAAATAAAACAATGGCGGCGGTACCTAACGAGACTGATTTATTCGTCATTGGATAAAATACAAACTACCCGCAATTTACATACATGACATACATTACATTACAGTATTAAGGTAAAGTCATAATTTTCTCTTACTTACCTAAAATCATTCAAATGGATTGTGTCCTTAGTGTCAATTTTAAGGAAATCGTTAAAACTTTCTATATCTTCGCATTCACCGAAGCTTATAATTTTTGTGTCAATTCCCAATTCTTTAACTGCATTTTGATTGTCCTTTACTTTCTCGCTTTCACAAAATATGATCTTTGGTCTAGTGTCTTTATAAATGTCATACAGTTCATCTGAAATAGATAGATAGATAAATAGATAACACTTTATTGGTCACTAAATATACAATTCAATTTGAAAAAAGTGTATTTTTTAAATAGTTCATTGAAATGTTACATGAGCTTTGCATTTTTTAGAGGACGCAATTTTATTTTTAGGACATGTATTGGGGGTCAATAGAAGCTTAACCTCAAGTTTGTGGGGTCGCCACGCTTGTCCCTCGGCCGCCATCTTGGAAAAAGGGGTGAAAACACTATTTTCGCGTCGCCACACATGTTCCAAAAATAAAATTGCGTCCTCTAAAAAATGCAATATTCGTTCCTTAAATTGTAAGATTTCAATGAACTATAAATTTTGATTAAAATATTGCCATGGTAGAAACAAAAGGTGGCCTTATCGCTGAAAGCAATCTCTTCCAGGCAACTAACTTAAGGAATAATTTAATCTAATCTGGCGATGAAGGTCGTGCAGATCATTAAATATATTATAAATAAACATAGGTACTTAAATTACATAATATATAAACTAAGTACACATACTTAAAATACTTCATAAATTAAATACATATATACATATAATCATATTAAATAGTCTATAATATAAGTATTAGGCATAATTATTTAAGGAAAAGTAGTGTTTTCTGAGTGCGTTCTTAAATATAGGCGATGTTTTGGACTCTCTGACAGTAAGAGGCAGAGCATTCCAAAGTTTGACAGCCTGCACTGTAAAAGAGTTATCATTAAAGGATGAAGTGTGTGCAGATGTAGTGAGTTATGTTAAATACAAATTCAGTTTTCAAATAAAACAAAAGCAACTTTAGCATAAATTAAATTACAAATTAAATACTTACTGACACCTAAAAATTTGTCAACAGGAGATATGATCACCCCAAGGTATAAAGCTGCGTAAAAAGGTACAGCCTGATCCAAATGATTTGACGATGCCAGTACCATGACGTCACCATGTTTAAGACCGAGATTTTTGAAAGCTATAGCGCATTGTACACTTCTTAATAATATTGAACCATTAGTTTCGGTTTGGCCAGTTGCTCCATCCATCTGTCAAATCATGTTTATCATTCACTAATTTGCATAATTATGCATTAAATTTTACTTACATAATAGTAAAACAAGAAAAGATAGTTGTTTAAGTTGTGGAAAATAATGCAAAGTAGGTAGATTTTTCATTTACCGGTCACTCTAGGTATGATAGTCTAAAGTCTATAAAAAACGTTTTGCTTACATATCTACCTATCAAAAAATAGGAGGCCCTGTTATTCTAAAATCATTAAATCCTTGTATATACTCGATGAAATTGCCAGTTATTTGAAACTGCTTTTTTTTAACTTCAATCTGTAAAGTGGAATTGCTCGTCTTATCGCATACAAACTAATTCAGTTGGCTCGTAGTGTAGCTATATCTAGTAGGTAGATTTTTTTAAACTAAAATATATTTTAATGATCATTTATATATTTTAGCATGTAAAATATCTTCCCATCTCTGTCACAAGATATTTCTTTTAATAAAATGCATGCTCAAATAGACACGATCTAATCTGTCGACACCCAAAATGAACTGTTTGAACACACAGACATATTTGCCAACTCACCTTCCAAATTCAAATTCATGCTTCACAAAACTCTAACCTATCAGGGATGTACATAATTCTAATCCTATTTTCTCCTTGCTCTTATCCCTTTTTTACTAACTTTCTATCCCTTCCTTCTATTTATAGTAATATATATTTAATATTTAGCGATTACACGTAGTCACAAAATCCCTATAGTACCTAATAAATTACTATTTTAACCTGTGGACAGCGCTGTGGGCTGCGTTATTACTTAATATATTAAGTTGTAACTTTGTATTCAATTTTATTAATGTAGCTGTTTGTTGTTCTAATAAAATAAAATAAAATATTCATATTGAGTTAGAGTAAGTTTGTTGGCTTCTTTACGGTTCTTAAAGATGCCTCCAAGCTTACTCTAACTCAAAATGTTTAAGACTGTTATAATATAGAAACTTATTCTCTAAACTGTACCTGATTAATGAAGTCTTTATCATCTTTAAAGCATTGCAGTATCAACTTCCCAAGATGAAATCTATCTGTTGTGATAGCAGATTCAGCCACTATTCTTGAAGTCAGATCCCCGATATACCAGTGAATTGAATCGTTTATATGGTTTGTGTTTACCATGCTTAAAGAAGTGTATATACTAGTTTACATAAGTCCATAGAAACATTTGCTTCTTTAATTATGCATAAGATGATTCACATTCGTACCATGTTGCACGAAGTTGTAAAAAAAACACCATACTTTTAACTGAAGTTTAAAAAAATCTACTTTAAAATAATTCAAATAAACAAAAATACTTACTCTTTTTACACGCAAATTATTTGCTTAATTTTTGCTTTAACTACTCTTCGGTAATTGTAAAGATTTCAAGCAGTTATATTTTATTAACTTCGGTAAATGTATAACTTTCCGGTACACGAATTTTAAGTAGCGGGGAGGTGAAATGGGGAGGGGGAGAGGCATACTTACCTTTACTATAACCCCCGAGGTCCGGAGACCTTTTTTTATTTTTATTTTTAATAAACATAACCTCACTTATTTTTTCGCTAATATTGCACTTCTATCATAAGTCCAAAGTTGAAAAATCTTTTCAAACTCCAAAAAAAAGCCAGTAAACAACATAAAAAGAACTAAAAACCAGTTTAATTGGATAAAAGTGAAGAAAAACACAATAGAGCACATTCACATATACCACAAGAGTAACCATTCAAAATGGCGACCAATAAAGACGATTTTTCAAGTAATCCCATTTATTTATATTTAACCAATATTAAAGAAAAAATGTTCTGCAATGTACTTAAAAATTTATGTAATTAATATATTGATTTATTGTGATATTAAAAAGCAAAGTGCTAATCGTCGTAAATTGATAAATAAAACAAATGTTTCATATGAGACAAAGCTTCGTACTGTTTGTGTGTATAAAATAAATAGTAAATGGTAACCAGTTGGTTCTGGCATGTCGCTGGCGCGGCACAGCGGCCGGCGTATCATTTCTACATTAAAAACAGTTTTAATTTTACAAAAATTTCTAGTGGTTATATGTAATTCGTGAGTACATTCAGAAACTCAAATCACGCTTTGTTATTATCAAAAGTGACACAATTTTACAACAAAAATACTTTGTCTTAGGGTGAAGTTCATAGACTGGAGAAAAACGTTGAATTATTTGAACAAGTGATTAGAACTTAACGGTCGACATAATTGAGGAGCGTTTTTTTAGTGTTCACCAACATCTTCTGTTTTTCGGTTAGGTAAACGGTATTAGGCGTTTTTGAATGAATGGCGAATGAATAGAGTGAAGATATAACTAGACTAAACAAAAAAGTCAATTGAAGTCTGCAAAATCCGTCAAAGCTGAATGACATTACGAATTTGTTGCTTAAAAAGTAATAATACAAAGTTCAGAAGTTACTGCGTTAGTATGGTATTTATGACAGAGGCGTCTTATTTAATTTGACGAGTTATGTGCAATATTTTATGTCAATTTACATATGTCATTTGCTTCGTAGTACTTACGTAACCTGGTAGATGTCGGTTAACGTATCAAATTTTAAACAAATTAAACAACATAGTATTACAAACTTTGATTATAAAGATTAAAAACATGGAAGAAAAGATAAAGGGCAAATTTCTATAATAGTGAAAAGCAGATTTTGATTGATCTGTTTATGAAATATAAATGAGTCATTGAAAAAAAATGGACAGGTGCATACATGCATGCATGCATGCATGCATGCATGCAAATCTAGTTACGAACAATACTTTTTCATATTCTTCAAAGAAATTCAGACGCTCTTGAATAATAATATAATAATATAATAATAATCGAGGCCTCCTTGTAACTATGTATATATTATGTACATATTCTAGCGAATTTATAATGTCATCTTCCATCATGAAATGTAAAGCAGGAAGCATTTTACTCAATGCTAAAATTATTAAACAAACAAATTTTTGTTTAAAATAACAGTGAAATATAAGTAAAAATCGGTACCAGTAGCTAGACTATTACGAAAATTGCATAAAAAAGTTCCTTCAAAAGTCCAATTAAAGTTTCCTGTGTTTAAACGGCTCAGATTTGCTCGTTTAAGTTAACCAATTCATTTTCGTCGATAACCATGGAATATTTTGTGGTGAACACTAGAAGTTGCCTAAACGGTGGTTATTTTATTTTAACAGTCGGTCAAATGTTTATGCACACCACCCTTAGAGGCATAGGATTTGACCTGTGGCGCAGCCGTGGGGAAAGCTTTAGTATGCTATAAAAGCTTGTCTAGAGATTTTCCGGCAAAAGAGATTTTCCTATATAAAAAAGATCCAATCTTTTTTTAGTATATAAAATTGTATAATTTAACAAAACGATGGGCTTGATATGTCTACTTCAAATTAATTTTTTAACCATTTCAACAAAAGGTTGTTTAAAATATATTTATTTACCTGCAGAACAAATTCAGGGTATTCCTTCAGCCCTTCTAGTATTAATTTTCCAAAGTGAAACCTGTCGCTCGGTATTCCAGTTTTTGCAACAATTTTAGAAGTGAATTCATTCATGTAAAAATGTGTACTATCAAATGCAGTTGCTATGGGTGCCATGTTTGTAAATTTGAGTGAAAATGCTTTGGAAATCGGTTTAAAAAGTGCATCGTTTTATCTTATCGTTACTAGTAGACCTTGTTATCGTAATTTTTTAGGGTTCCAAAGCCTGTCTGGCAAAAAGAAGATCGATACATACAACTACTGTACAGGTAGACCAAAAAGAGATGGATGGATTGTGTGAAGAATAACATGATGATAGGTGGTATTACAAAGGAATTATGACAGATTAATTAATTAGAACAAGGTGACGGAAAGGAGAAAAAAGAGGGACAGAAAGAAAAGAGAGAAATTTAGCAAAAACTGAACCCTTACGAAATATGAAAATTCGCTTTTTATTCTACATAGTCAAGTGGGATATCGTTAATCACCTTAGAAACTGTGTCCCCCGCTAACGTTTAAAAGTAATTAGAAATTACAAGTCTGGGAGGATGTTTGGCTCGTCAGATTTGTCTGGCTTATTGGAAAATATTATGCTTGTTAATATATATAAAATTAAGCCTCCCTAAAATGACGTGTCTGGCAACTGTATATCTTTGTTTATAACAATATCATATACGACACATGTAAAAACTAGCCTTGCTGCTTCGAATTTTTAAGTTTATGTTAAACTACCGATCCTAAAAATGTCATCATTTCTGAAATCACGTAAGTCTGGGGTGACTAGGATCTTACGACCTTACTTATAATAATCTCGTTAGGAAACGATTAGGCATCTCTTAAGTAAGGGAAACAGAATCAGTCTCTAATCAACGAATATCTTTTTCTCTCTCTTATAAACGTGCATTACCAGTTGTGTACCTATGAGGAGCACAGATAAACGAAATCTGAATGATTAATGTAGGTTGTACCCAAAATATTCGAATAAAGAGGAGTTTATGGGTGAGCAGTTTCTTTAAATTTAAGAAACGATTATAAATAAGGCCCTTGGAGTATAAGCAGTGGATATTTGTTTCTTTCACGGAACTGCAATGTACATGTTCGAGGTCGCACATTTATATATAACAAATTAGATAAGAGACATAGACGAAGATAATGACTGCTATAAATTTCAAAGTTGATAAAACTGTAACAATGTCTTAAGTACTTAAACATTTTAACAGATAAGTTGTTAGCGATGATCCGATAAAATTAATGTTTACTAGGGTTTTACATGTGACTTCGCTTACTTAAACTTTAGCTCCGTACATATATACAGCGTGTTTCAGACCTTATAATAATAAATCAGACCTCGTTTTCTTCATGACGTACTCTGCCCAAATACAAAAACGAATCAAGGTAGCTTCTTTGGTTTAACCACAGGACCTCATTTTTCATTTCAGAATTTTACAACAACATGTGTCAGTTATTGTGACTAAACCGGTAGGTTAGTGACCAATGTATCATGTTGCCAGCTCGTCTCTTCATTGAAGCGGTTAAATTATGATTTATTGTCATTTGAAATGGAACACGCACACAATTCCGCAAAATCTCCTGTGTCGCTCTGCCAGCTTTTCTGTCATCGGCTTACAGTACTAGTGATTTAGTAATCAAAATTTTACAAAAGACCAATTTGCAGTTCGAAATTCCCTATTTATCCGATGCCAAAAGAGTATGGTCAATGGCTTGCCCTAACGTCAACGTACCTACTGCCCTTACTTCACAGCATGCTTGGGATGGGCCGCTCTGCGAACTTACGTGGGATAATCTTCTACAAACGTGTACCAGTTCAGCAGAGCGCGCCCGCCTCTTAGCCGTCGCTAACTGGGAGTCTGGACAGTGGTTACAAGCACACCCATCATTTTATAATAACACACTTCTGGACAACACCACATTCCGATTAGCCGCAAATTTACGCCTGGGGGCACCATGTTGCGTACCACATTACTGTCAATGTGGAGTTATGGTAGACCGATTAGGACACCACGGGTTGTCATGTTTAAAAATCGCAGGAAGAAGATCTCGTCATGCTAGCCTCAACGACATCATCCGCCGAGCTCTTGTCAGCGTCGGCGTACCGGCCATTCTAGAACCGAATGGCCTGATGCGTGACGATGGCAAGAGACCGGAAGGAATGTCACTCGTCCCTTGGAAGATGGGGCGGCCGGTAGTGTGGGATGCGACCTGTGTTGACACACTGGCCCCGTCACATCTTCCAATGACCGAGTCAGGGGCTAGCAACGCTGCCGCTTCAGCCGAAGACGTCAAA
This sequence comes from Dendrolimus pini, assembly GCA_949752895.1. Classification (NCBI taxonomy): domain Eukaryota; kingdom Metazoa; phylum Arthropoda; class Insecta; order Lepidoptera; family Lasiocampidae; genus Dendrolimus; species Dendrolimus pini. Next base: position 7,872,858 of record OX457143.1, read on the forward strand.
CGGCGCAAATATGGAGCCTTAGGAAGGGGTTACATATTTGTGCCGTTTGGGGTTGAAACATTAGGCCCGTGGGGTTCGTCGGCAAAGAGTTTGTTTAAAGACATATGTAAGAAACTCTTTGACACTACCCGTGATCAGAAGGCTGGCTCATATTTTGTACAACAAATAAGTATTGCCATACAGCGTGGTAATGCAGCCAGCCTTCTGGGCACGCTCCCCGTTGGCAGTGATCTGCTACATAATATATTTTAGTTTCAATGTCTTATATATAATACATATATATATATGTCGGAGGGAAGCTTTAATTGGACGTATCGTTGACTGGATGTATAACGCACAATGTCATTTGTTTACATTTTATTTACTTCTAAAATTCTTAATGTAATTTAATTTGATTTGTTGAATGTTTCTATAACTTAAAGATCGTTCTAACCTAATAAAAGTTATGAATATTGTAATTTAATAAACGACCAATCAGAGCAGAGCATATGGCGGAGCGGGGTCAGCACCCTCTATACTTTAAGTAATATCTACTTGGGTAGACTGAGGAGTTTTTGTGACACATTTGGTTGGTGGCTACAGGTCGAGTTGGACCTTTGAGAGTTTTAAAGAAAGTATTGAAGCTGAAAGTATGAGCGGGTGCCCTGAACCCGCTGCTCGGTCTAAACTATGTCATAATGTTGATCAAATCTAAATTAAAAGTGTATAAACCGTGGCTATTGTGTTTTATGCTCGCATTTTGTCCTGATGACGCCCACTAAAGGTTTAGTGGGCGTCATCAGGACAAAATGCGATATGCAATATGCAATAACTAAAGATGATGTCGTGAGAACGAGGCCGTTCTGCGACATATATATATATAAGGATGATCAAAAAAATTTTTTTTTCCAAACAGGCTCAAAAGTTTCTTTTGGGTGTAAAAAAAAATCTGTGAAAAGATGAGCCCTTAATATTAATATTAAGATTGTCCTCATCGCATTTTTTTAATTCCCATAAGAATAACACAGGAACATTTTTTTGCTTCTTCTGATTTTTGTACCGTTCAAACGACTGGTTGACTGATAAATCGCTGTTCCAATCTTTATAGAGAATTGAACTTTCTACAAAAAAGGTCTGATAACATTTTTGGATCACCCTAATATATATCGTCCGTGTAGAAAACACTTTATAAATACAAAAACAAAATTCATAATTACAATACTTCTTCGTAAAACAACAGATCTTTAAAAACGTTACTACCAGGCAACTTAGGTTTAAAGAAATAATCTAAATACATATATTTATTATCATAACAAATATGACAATCATTTTATATTAACAAAAGAAAAATAAGTAAATGTTTGATATATTATACATATTTATTTAAAAACAGATAGTATTTTTTAAGTGAGTTCCAAAATGTAGGTAATGTTTTGGCCTCTGTGACATTAAGACTCACGCATTCCAGAGTCTGCCAACCTGCACTGTAAAAGAGTTATCATAAAGGATAAAGTGTGTGCAGGTGTCAGGAGTCTACGGTATTTATCTGAGTGCGAATAGTGAGAAGTGGAGAGGCGAAGGAATTCAAAACGTTCTTTAAGGTAAGGAGGTAAGGATTAAACTGGAACAGGAAATACTGGTCTGATTTGAAAAATTCTTTTAGTGGTCGATAGCCCCATTTATTGAGGATGGCTATACACTATACATCATCACACTGAGACCAATAGGAGTGGACTATGTTTGAACCAACGAAGTATGTTTGAAAAACGGGACGAAATTCCACGCGGACGACGTTGTGGGTACAGCTAGTATACTATATGTTAATTTTCGGTATTAAAAGTACAGTTGAACAAAATTACAGCAAAACTGAACCGGTGCGACGTAGGTTTGGCGTGGAAGCTTAACAGACAGATCAAGTTACTATAGCATTTATTATATTAATAGGGATTATAAATATGTATAATATTGTGGCGAATGATGGTAGAACTATCTAGTTAGTTTTAGAACTTTTAGAAATAACCAGAACAATCTAGAAGTAAAAGACAAGGACAGATATATTTAGAAAGAGATAGACGATAAACGAAAGAAAGAGATAGACGACGAAAGAAAGAAAGAGATAGATAGATGTTAGAAAGGGATAGATGTATAAACGAAAGTTCCCGAACAGAAGGTTCGGGAAAGAAAAGACAGAGATAGATAGATGGTGATGATCTGCATCCATCCACTTTTGCGTTATATATCTGTTTAGTTATTTTTTCATCATACATTCTTTCCACTTCCCGAACCACCGGAGCATTCCTTTCCTTACCTTTACCCCGACCCTCTCTAGATTATATTAGCTTACATAAATAGACTATTCTTATTGCATTGAAATAAATTACAGTATTCATTATAAGAGCAATTTATTTATATAATAAAAGAGTTATTCTCTAGTCATGTCGCGAACAAGTTGCTTTAGTAGTGTTCTATTGGTTTTTGTGCTCGCTGTCATTGGGAATTCATTCATGAAGATCACGCCGCCACGAAGTTGTTTCGCATCCGACAGGTTTTCTGAAAATTAGATTTCCACAGATGTTTAAAGAAAAGAAAATCTATTTAAAAAGCCATGTCCATACATGTATTACAAGCTTTTATTTAATTTGCAATGTATGTAAGTTTGGGTGGAATCTTGCAAGTTAAATTTGACCAACTTTCCGCTTTCCGATTGAGCTCAAATTTTGCACACATATGTGTATCACGTGACAATGCGATAATATGGAGCTGATCTGATAATGGAGTCGGAAGGTGGCCATAGGAACTCCTGTGCTAAACAAGATAGACCCGTCGTGTTTGGGCTCGTTTTACTTGTCTTGGCTAGCACTCTGCTACATGATATCCAGGATCTCAAAAATTTCTATTTAAAAACCTTTTTAAAAAAGCTTATATGTATGTCGTTCACTACTGGAACTACATTGATAAAATTAGGAAGATTAGATTGATTTATTTACCAACGAATGATACTCTGAAGTCACAAAAACACTATAAATTAATAGTTGTCACCTGTTTTCCTGAGGATTTTTAAAAACCTGTGTACACGCTTATAGGTTCTCACTAAACAGGTTTTAAATGTCATAAAGTTGTTCCTTCCTAAATCATTAAAGACTTTTTAATTCAATTAGTAGGTAGATTGATCCCATTGTAGGTGGATAGGTCTAAAAAAATTAGGGTGCTAGTCATAAGTATAATTCATATCATTCATCCGGCCCGAAGGATCATAATAAAAATGAAGTAAATTGTATATGACTATCCGTGCAGGAAAGGAGAAAGAATACAATTTCCTGCGTCCGGGCGGAGGCGACAAAACGACTCACAGCCAGGCGGTAGGATATTTGCCCGTCTGGGTGGCTACTACCCCTGGTCTAAAGTATGCCGCCATAAGAACCTTGAGTTGTGTTCCGGCATTAGTAGCCTGGTTCCAGTTCTCTTTAAAGAGCAGCAACGGATTTATAGCACCTTTGGTATTGTAATAAAAAAAATATGGTTTGAGTGTACGTGGTTCCAATAAATGACAAATAGGTAATTGAATTATTCATTTTAATATTTATGAACGGTTCTATGGTATCTGTTCAGTCAATCAAAACTAATATCTAAAATATTACTATTTAACGCGGTTTTAGTATTGACAGTATTCGTGTCCACTTTCGACAAAAATACTTTTAACAAATATATTATAGGAGCTAAGATCTTACCCTTCTCGAAACATCAAGATATTGGAATAATATCCATCCAGCAATTACGAATGTACCTTTAATTTCATTATTTAGGACCAAACTTAAGAAATTTCTTTATGCTCATCAAAACGCACAATGCGATCTTAGGTATGACATAAGTGCTATGTGAATATAGGAATTTATTTATTTAAATTTATTGTAATTTGGTTAACTTATAGAGATTTGGTTAACTTATATATGTAATAATTTCCTTGGTTGTGTGTGTTGGTGTACAATGATTTTATATATGTACGTGTTATTTAAAATATTGCTTTATTATATTGTTTTTAGTTTGCAATTCCTTTTGCTTTTATTAAACTGCATTATACTGGTTATATTGTTGTTGTTATGTGTTGTATTGATTATGGTCCCAGACAGAAGAACAGCGCTAGTCCTTGTTGGCTAGCACTATGCTGAGACTGGGTCCAGTTTAGGACTCATTTTGTTTCTATTGTCTCTTTGTTCTATCACTCGTAACACATCAATCGTAAATAAGCTAGAGATTACCTTTGACTAAATCCTTTATCTCCTGTGCGTTTACTTTATACCCTGGCTTGGGAACAACGCAGGCAACAGCCAAGTCACCACATTCCTGATCCGGTATACCGGTCACAGCCACGTCCGATACACCAGGATGCTGACGGATTACGTTCTCTACTTCCGTCGGTGAAATCTGAAAGACGTGGCTACTTTATCTCTGTTGTAATACTGGACTCTTCTGAGTAGTGGTAAAATCATGCTGGTATCATTCTATTTATTTATCTTAGGGATTGGCTAGATCGGTGAGAGTTTGTGTAAAAGTTTCGGTGGCCCACTTTCCCCTCTTCTACTTTCTATCACGTCCATCTAATCCAATCAAATATCCCATCTTTTCTATCCCATTACTCTTGTCTGATCGCTCCTTTTAATACCATCCTAAAAGCTGGCAACGCGTTAAATTCGCTTATGGTGTTTTAAAAATATTGTTACGGCCTAGGCGCTGACAAAAACAAATTCACACCTGCACATCTGTAAAAGCACATTTTATTACCTTTCGGAATTTGGAGTTTTTTTGTTTACTTATTTATTGACACGAGTTTACTTATTATTCTAGAGAACAATCCATTGTTGTATGATTCTAGGAAATTTAGTCCATGCGGCCGGATAGACATAATGTATCTGTGCAATATAAAGCAATGCCCCGAGTGAGGCACGAGGCAGTCAAGCGAGAACCACGATCAAGGCGAGACTTGTGTACATTCGGTAATGTATTTAGTGACAGACTTTGCGAGTGAACTACGACTTTTTGCATTACGTTTGGACTTGTTGTGTACGGTTATATTTGTACCTGTGTTATACGAGTTTGTATAGTTCTAATAAGCTCTATAATAATTCCAACGGCATTATAATTCGTTATAAGTTCCACGACTTATAGCGTAATGGTTAGCGCACGCGTCCCAAACCCAAAGGGCACGGGTTCGATCCTGGCCGGAACGCATGCAACACTTAGGCATTTTTCTGACCTCATGTGCATATTGTTACAATTACCACGTGCTAACAACGGTGAAGGAAAACATCGTGATGCAACCTGCACATCGAGATACCCGATGTGTCTAACCTGCCAAGCCGCCTTGGACAAGCGTGGCGGGTATACTGTCCATTCCCCTCCCCTCCTCCCCCCTTTAGTGGGAGGCCTGAGCCCAGCAGTGGGACGTTTATGGGCTGTTAATATATATAATTCGAGTCTCGCGACTCGTAACAATATTATACATTGGCGACGGTAACCGCTTTCCGACGGCTGGGCCGACTGCCTGTTTGTTAGCTTTGCAATAAAAAAAACCGTGCATGACTTCTAATTACTTGACCTAGTTGTATCGAATGCAGACGAAGAATCCTGTGCCGGGTAGATATAGATGACCTCTGGCGCCGTGAGCCAACAGACGTGGGCAAGACCCAGGGGAGGGTTCTCCCTGACTTAGAGCCGCTGGATGAATGAGTGGGAGTTGTTCCGCGCTTCGTATTTTATCGCCGTGGGGTGCTTTGCACCCTGCTAGGTGTCCTAATTTGATTAAATATATGAAAAAGCTAGTCCATAGTTGGGGTTCTTGGCGTTGTTCTGTGATTGTGAAACGTGACTAATGTACAACTAACCTTAAGATCAGTAAGGCAGATAGTAAATACCTGATAGCTCCTGTACTTCAGAAGTAGTTTGAGTCTGTCAACAAAGTAGAAAAGCCCGTTTTTGTCCATGTATAAAATATCTCCAGACCTTAACCAGCCATCCGAAAACGCGGCCTTCGTTTCTTCTTCGTTTTTATAGTAACCCTAAAACATTGTAATAATTTTGAAACTTTTCAGTATTTATTCATACTTTTCATACTCGTACATCCTTACAAACTTTAATATCTATCATATTATAAAGTTCTAAACATATGCCGTGTGTGTATTAAAGCTATTAAAAAACATGATGCCATTTTTTTATACTTCTTGTTTGTTTGTTCGGGATTCACGTAAAAACTACTGGGCCGATTACGATGCGGTTCTAACTTATCGACAGCAAATTCTTAGTCTTAATCTGCACTACTTTTATCCTGGGAATCCCGCGAGATTTTATTCTAGGAATGATATACAATGGCCAGATTGAAAAAAAAATCGAATTCCAATGCAATTTTTTCACTAATAGATAGCAAATTTTATTTAATAAAAGTATGATATTTTTTACCTCGGGAATCCCGCGAGATTTTATTCTAGGAATGATATACAATGGCCAGATTAAAAAAAAAATCGAATTCCAATGCAATTTTTTCACTAATTGATAGCAAATTTTATTTAATAAAAGTATGATATTTTTTACCTCGGGAATCCCGCGAGATTTTTCCCGTGTATAGCATAATTTAGTTAGATTGCATATATAAATATTAGCTGATTTGGACACGATATCAATTAAACGATAGCTTAAGTCTTTTTAATTTAAATAAAGCGATACTTTAGATTTCGGAAAACCCGCGGGAATTTTCCCGGCAGTGTTATTCATTATATAACTTCAAATCAGGTTGGATTCGACTCATCTCTGTTTTGCTGGGCAATTGTCTAGATTATATGTACTTAGTTTCTTCGTTATTATTATTTGTTAAAACCGAATTAAGTTTTTATGTAAGAAAAATAAAGCTATTGTCTAGGGTTTGACTCGCGGCGCAGCCACGGGGCAAACTGTAGTTCATAATTGTTGTAAATTATGGTATAAAAGGTCGCTAAATTTATGTAGCAAGACTGTCACTAGTCACCTACTAACTTAATTAAATTAATAAAAAAATTAAGATCAGTTTTGTGACACACAGATACTTCTACACCCGATCAACCGTAATTATCTTATTGCAAATTTATTACATGAGTGGTACACAATGTGGACATTGACAGTGGGATTGGTTCACAAACTGAAGCTATGCTCAGCGGGCTATGGAGCGAGCTATGTTGAGATTCTCTTATGGATAAAATCTGAAATGAGGATATCCGTAAGAGACCCAAGGTAACCGGCATGGCTTGCAAAATTAAAAAGCTGACGTGGCAGCGGGGTGGCCGCATTCGTCGCAGGACCGATGGCCGATAGAGCAGACGAATCTCAGAGTGGAGACCGCGTTTCGGCAAATGTAGTGTAGGACGCCCTCCAGCCCGATGGACCGACGATCTGCGCAAGGTCGCCGGTGGAGGCTGGATGAGAACCAGGATAGCTTGCGCTAACTTGGGGAGGCCTACGTCCAGCAGTGGATAACAGTTGGCTGATGCCAAAAAACAACTTTTAAGAACATAAATAAATCACCATACAAACAGATGGACCTCTAAACCACAACTCGCCATTTACGTTTGGTTCCTCAATATCTTCCAGAGTATCGACGTCAACCAACTGTAACATATTAAAATGAAAAGTTTTTTAAATGTTTGTGAAACAAATATAATAGATAGGGAGCAGATACTTACTCTATAATCAAAACAGCCCATGGGCCTGCCAACAGATCCAGAGGATTGTGTTCCTTCTAAAAAAGAAAACCCTCCCCCCTCACTCATTCCATACACAGGCGCCGCGTATGTTCTAGGAGTTACTTTCTGAAATTCATAATTGGACGGTTCAATCAGTCGAGCAGTGTACTATAATACCTTTATATGCCGTACTCATTGTTCTCAGAAAGTACTGGGGCTTCGTCATATCTGGACAATGCCCCGTCAGGTTAACTATACCTACGGGGTCTATATAATATGAAATTAAACGGAAAGGTGTAATATACGCCGTCATGTGGAGTATAGTTAGTCTTAGGTTGCGCGCAAACGGGCCACTGTACACAGACACCGATGGCGGCCACGCGCCACCGGCTACACCTGTGCTGCGAGTCCTGAGTGCTACAAAATACATGAAAAAGCGTGTGAACTGCTTGTCGCTGGCCACCGGTGGACGTGGTCGGTGGACCGTTTTTGCCCAACCTTAAGTTCTTGAATAAGCTTATTTTAAAAAGGTTTTTAAATACAAGCTTTTGAGATCCTGGATATCATGTAGCAGCAGAGTGCTAGCCAAGACAAGTAAAACGAGCTCAAACGACGGGTCTATCTTGTTTAGTACAGGAGTTCTTATGGCCACCCTCCGATGCCATCATTAGATCATTTCCATGGTACCATTATTATTGCATTGTCACATGACATACATATGCGTGCAAAATTTCAGCTCAATCGGGAACCGGGAAGTTAGTCAAATTTAACTTGCAAGATTCCACCCGAACTTAACATAACATACATACATACATCCATTGCAAGTTAAATAAAAGCTTGTAAAAATCATGTTCTTTAAGAACTTTTTTAATAAGTTAATAGGTGGGAAATATCATCAAAAGAAGCATGCAAAGTCGTAAGATCCCTGTAACGTTTGAACTAAGGAGTAGAAAATTTCCAAAAAAGAATTGAGATTTGATAGGGCATCAAAAATATTTGTACCGAAAATTCGTTTGAACAATATCCGTTTGGAATTTTTTGAGTACTAGTGTAGATTCAATTCAAATATTATCTTCTGTTACACAATCAATTGTGAACTGATGTCCACTTGCTTTTAATTCAAAAGAGTACTCTTGATGTGAGCCCATTATTACCATATCAGGATCTGAAGGGATGGGAAATCGAGATCAATCCTAGAATATGATAGGCACGAACAACGTACTTAATTTTTTTCTAAAGCTATTCAAGTATTTGCGTCACTAAAAATTAGAATATACAAAAAAAACTAACTAAAAGTAATTAAAAAGCAAAAATAAATATTTACTACAACATGTGAAGTTGATGCACTTTGAAAAATATGGTAATTTTTATGTTTTACTACGGTTTTGCTTCCTGTTTGAAAAAAAAACCGATTAAATTCTTATTTATGGTAATAAGATATATAGATAGATCAATAGATAACACTACATTATACACCAATACAAACATGAACTTAAAGACTACAATTATATCTATTCTATTATCTTATCTCTTCCAGACAACCCCAGGAATAATTTGAGATGATAATGGCGATGGTGGTATATGTAACATATAGTACGAACTACTTACATTTTAATAATAAATACATAAATGATATATATATGAAGAAATTTTATATATTACATAGATATATACTTAATATATGTACGGTGTAACCGCACAGGTTAGTTGCGACTTCCGCGGACGAGTCGAGTCAGTTCACGACCATCACGCGCCGATGACACTCATGTCATTTTTAATTCGATTAAACTCGTTTAATATCAAGTTATCTTTCATTTATTACGGTGTTGGGACTCACCCAACATCTTATGGTCCTTCGAGCCTAGCCCGCTGGCCTATCAAGGACAATTTCAATTAATTGTGGCTTAGTAATAGTGGTGTAAACGGACTCATTCGTCATATAATCAAGTGTGCCAACGCAGGAGAAAAGATCTTCCAGACTTTGTGCGGAGCTCCAGGTCTACACTCAAGTAAGATCTTTCCGATTTTATTTTTTCATCTTAAATATGGCATCAATGGAAGACTTACTAGCAACTCAAGAACAGTTGTATGGAGCTATAGAAAATCTGTATTCAAACTTCAAAAAAGACGGGTCTGAAAGAAAGACTGCGGAATACATAAAACGTAGAACTGATACGTTGGATTCATATTGGGCCGAATATAATTCAAACCATAATAAACTCTGTGGGTTTGGAATTAAGTCTCATTCTTATTTTACATCTAATCAATTCGAATCTGTCAGGGAATATTACTCAAAAATCAGGGCTATAATTCAAAATTATTTAATCAGGGAGGAATCAAGACCTCCAACGCTGCTTCTCAAACCTGCAACGCCATTAGGTGTATCAAGGGCAGTCACCAGTAGAGTGGAAGAAATGCTCAGAAAACAGCAGAGCAATTTCAAGGCATTCAGGCGCACACTCAGTGCAATTGACCTTGACTCCCTATCAGAGAAATGGGAGTTTGAAGACATTCAGAAGTCAGTCCAATCAAGGTGGACGGCTATCGATGTCCTACACTGGGAAATCGATAGCGAACTTCTCGAAGAAAACGAGGAGTACGAAAAAACATTCAGCATGTACGAGAAGAAGTACAACGAAGTAAAAAAGAGCATCAGCTCTAAGATATGGTCACAGGACTATAGAGAAAAGTCTACACCAGTCATAGATATTCCCACATTCAGTGGAAATTATCATCACTGGATATCATTTAAAGACTTGTTCTCGGAGGCCATACACAATAATCAATCATTATCAAATGCTCAGAAATTACAATTTCTAAAGAGCAAACTTAAAGGCGAAGCTGAAAAATTAATTCAACATCTCCATATCTCATCAGAAAACTATCAAATAAGTTGGGATATTCTAAATCATAGATATAACAACGTTAAGTTAATATTAAATGCTCATCTTCACATATTCATGAACCTGCCTACACTGCAGCAGCAGTCGTTTTCAGCTATTAAAAAGATACATGACACCAGTAATGAGTGCCTAAATGCGATTAAAAACTTAGAAGTCGATATATCAACGTGGGACCACATTTACACAACTTACCCAGTATGGGAATAATGAGCACTTATTTTAAAAATAAATTAAGTATTATTTAGTTTGGCTTGTATTAATACTAAGATATTAGAATAAAATAAAATAGAACAGTTTTCAAAATATGTAACAATTAGAATACGCAATCTCATCTATGAGCCAATCCAAAATGTCTTTTTTTCTCTCCACCGTCATTCAGTCGTCTTTTTTTTGTTCACGTTGCGACGTTCCTTTACGTGTATCGAATTACAGTAAAACATTATGGTAGGTGACTTTTAAATTATTTTGTATATTATATTTAATTGATATTTATAGTAGTGGAGAAAAAGGGCAAGGGCAAGAAAAAGGCGACAAAGGGCGGCCCCAAACGGACCACCCAACCAACCCAGAGAGGGGCAAAGGGTAAACCTGCCACCACCCAGCCCAAACTAAAGCAGCCTCACTCACAAGTTGTGGTCATCAAGCTTCAGCCGGAGGCGGAAAAACGTGGTATCACCTACGCCAGTGTGATAGCCGAGGCCAAGCAAAGGATTAACCTTCTGGACCTCGGCATCACATCTATCCGTTTCCGGCGCGCAGCGACGGGCGCGCGCATTTTAGAGATCCCAGGCGCAACAAGCGGTGGGAAGGCGGATTCCCTGGCCCAAAAAATCAGAGAGTCCCTCAAAACAGAGGACGTTTGCGTCTCCAGGCCGACAAAGTGCGCGCGGCTTCGTGTCTCGAAGCTTGATGACTCCGTCACCACCGAAGAGTTGGCGGCTGCTGTTGCCCGTGTCGGAGAATGCCCGGTCGAGCAGGTGAAATGCACACCAATCCGGCTGGGATTCGACGGCATGAGATCAACCGTTGTGACCTGCCCTGTGGCAGGCGTTAACAAACTACTGGGGCACAGGCTGCTGGTCGGATGGACCTCGGCCCACATTAAGCTCCTCCCCGAGATCACAAAAAGATGTTTCCGGTGCTTCGGGGACGGCCACGTCGCAGCAAATTGCAAGACCGAGGCCGATCGGTCCAGTCTGTGTTTCCGATGCGGACAAGAAGGCCACAGGGCGGGCGACTGCTCTGCCAAACCGCATTGCGTGCGGTGCGAAGCGGCTGGCAAGAAGCACAACCACCAGCTTGGTGGCAGGGCTTGTGCCATCCGAAACAAGAAGGGGCAGAGGAGAGGGGCAGTAAAGAATACTCCCTCGCAGCCACAAACAACGGAGGAGACGAATGAACCCCATAATTAATGGCCATCATTCGTGTCCTCCAGACAAATATAAGTTTTACATGCAACGTCGCATCGCTGCGACAGACACAGCGTATGCTGGCCGTCAGAGCCGTCCGAGGATATCGCACGATATCCTTCGAAGCGGCCTCCCTTCTCGCGGGTGCTCTGCCGTGGGACCTGGAGGCCAGTACACTGGCCTCCTTGTACGTGTGGCGCAAGGAAAAGGAAGCCAGTGTTGGCCGACCTGCCCCCCGCGAGATTTAGGGGCGCAGATATGAGCTGCGCCAGTTCCAGGTGGCAGAGTGGGCGGACCGCCTTCTGAACCCCAGCGCAGGCCTCGCCGTTATCCAAGCGGTGAGGCCAATCATGCCGGAATGGCTGCAGAGGCACCATGGCACCCTGACGTTTCGCCTGACGCAGGTCATCTCGGGGCATGGTTGCTTCGGGAGGTACCTGTGTCAAGGCTATGGTTGGGAGCGCCGACGCGTGGGACGCAGCCGCCTCCTTCTGCGAGACCGTCATGTCCGCGAAGGAGATAGCGGAGCGGGAGAGGGAGCAATCCACCACGCTCCCCTCCCGTCAGAGTCAGCGACGGCGTCTGAGAGTCGTCCATGACGACCTCCAGCCGCCGTAAGCTACGGCCGTGCGAGCGACCGGCGGGGAAACCGGACCCGCCCGCACATAAAGGCCGGAGAGAAGGGACGCGCGCCGACCCGCGCGCCCTCTCTCACCTCACGGTGAGGTAGAGAAGCCGGAGAGACCCAAATCTCCGGCTACCAAATGGAGAGGCCAGCCCGCAAGGGGCCGGCCACCGTCCATCCAGGCTGGTGGTGAATGCGCGAGCGAGCCCACAGCCTGGACAAAGGACACTCGTGATCGCAGAGGGGTTTTAGTGGGTATCCCTAACCGCGGCGTGGCAATAGTTCCCTACATCTCAACGTGGGGTGCTAGTGCCACCCCAACCTGGCGAATCCCACACACGGGCCACAACCTTTCCCTCTCGCGCGGCCTACGGTCCTCAAACGGATATCCCCCCTGTAAAAAAAAGGAGTGTTCAATTTAAGTTTATTAGAAGGGCGTAAATTATGAAAGCATGAAAGAAATTCAAAATTTTGTTTAAGAAAAATTTAAAAACTTCGTTTAAAAAACCGACTTCAAAAACTAAAAAACTAAAATGTATAAAATAACTTATTTCTTAAGCTATTATTATTAATATATATTATCTAAAACATCTTAAAGTCGGTGCTTAGTAATTTTCAAAATATAATATGTTTTTAGTGTTGTATGTTGTATAGTGTATTTTTATGTTTTACTTTGCACCGACTTCAAGATGTTTTAGATAATATATATTAATAATAATAGCTTAAGAAATAAGTTATTTTATACATTTTAGTTTTTTAGTTTTTGAAGTCGGTTTTTTTAAACGAAGTTTTTAAATTTTATTTGTTACTTTTTAGTGTCTAGCTATGTATGGGTGGACCCACGAATGGTGCCGCGCTTCTTAAAAAATATAGGTCCCAAGAACCGGGAACAAAAAAATGTTCTTAAAATGAAAACTACTGGGCCAAACTATGTCAAATTTTTAGGGGACCACATGGCAGCTATTCCGCGTCGAACAAAAAAAGAATCACGTAAATCGGATCATAAATCACGGAGTTATTGGCGAACATATGGAACGGAGTGAAAATTATTTCCATGAAAAATGTTCATAAAATGAAAACTACTGGGCCAAACTATGTAAAATTTTTAGGGGACCAATTGGAAGCTATTCCGCGTCGAACAAAAAAAGAATCACGTAAATCGGATCATAAATCACGGAGTTATCGGCGAACATACATAAAAAAAGCAACAAAAAAAACCGACGAATTGAGAACCTCCTCCTTTTTTCGAAGTCGGTTAATAATCAGGAGTACTAGGGACAAATAAAATACTATAGAGAAAAGCAAGGATGTGAGTATTCCGGCGAAATCGAATTGGCAACCACTTGAGTTTTTTTTGGAATTCAGAGACTTGGTCATATTTGCGTAGTCCAAATATGAACCTTATGCAAAAATTTGGAGGCGCTCAAGTTTATTCAGTTGTTCTTGGGTTACATTTAGATAGCTGGCGTCAGCATAATCAAGGATAGGAAGTAATAAGGATTCTGCTAGCTTAATTTTGGTGGTAGTGGGTAAGAAATTCCTCAACCTTCTAAGGGATTTGGATGAGAGGTAAAGCCATCGGCTTAGTTCGGTGATATGAAGTCGCCAAGACAGCTCACTGTCAAATATAATGCCAAGGTTTTTTACCTTATCACTAAAAGGAATTATTGTCCCGTCAAACATCACACTAGGTATGGTATTCCAGTCGACCTTGTTAAGCATCCGTGAGCCTATATCTCTACAAAAGACTTCATGTTGCGTGGAATACAAAGTTGTTATAAAATTTCTTAATTCAATGATCATAGAATACCTTTATATCATCTAGCAATTCTTTTGACACGTAACTTCCTCCAAGTATAATGTGTTCGAAGCTAGTCAAATCACATTTTGCACTGTTCCCAGGTTTTATTATTGTTGACATAAACGTGGGACTGACTATTGCATAAGTAGGCTGAAAATAATAAAAAATAGGTTAATATTATATATTAGACAGCGTGGAATTTTATTGGTTGTGTTTATTAAGTTATTAGAACAACTGACGGCTGCTTGAGCTTCATACTAGTAATGACAATTTTTTTTTTGAGGCTAGGGAAAATGCTACCGATTTACGCACAGACTGGGTCGTTGCAATGGGACGGACCTACGTCAGTCGGGGGCGGCATCACTGCAGCAATAGTATGCTTTTAGCAGTAATCTACCCGCGATCGACTCAGCTAGTGTGGAAAGACTCAATGGAAACTGCACGGGCAGCAACCTCAATACCCACTAAAAACCCCCTCCTCCCTGTCGTCCCCGCGCTTTGTTGTGTAGGAAAGGCTGAGACTTAGAACAGAGTTACGCTCAGCCGATCCAGCGAAAAAAGTGCCTGAGTGTGCCCTGGGAGAACACACCCACTTCGTCATACGGGGGTCGTGATCCTTTGCTCCCTAGCTAGCTAAAGGCCCCCTGTAGCGGAACCTACTTCAGGGTGGAAAGTCATGCGCGTACCTGCGTCTCCGGGCGCCGGCTGAAGGCCGGCGGCCTCGTAAAGACGCATTCGCATGCGCAGTAGGTCTTTCCTCCCTGTTTCTTTCGGCAGCCTCTTTGAGAGACATGACTGTCTCACAAAAAGTAACCGCGGCCCCCCAGGTGTCGCTGCTCTGCAACATGGCTTTCACCAAGTTGCAGAGCGAGTCGACCGCTCCTACATGTGTCTCGAGTTCGAAACGCTGCGGCGCCCATGCGGCGCACTCGACTAGCGTATGAAGCGCCGTGTCCGGCGCGCCGCATTGGCGACAGTCCGGGGAAGGCAAGCAGCCCACAATGCGATACAGATACTTATCGAAACATCCGTGTCCGGTAAGTATCTGCGTCGTCCTGAAGGTCAGGGTACCGCTGGTGCGGTTGACCCATTCCGTCAGCTGTGGCCTGATTGCACCCACCGTGTAGCCGCCGGCCGCAGGGTTTTCGAGCTCTTGAGACCAAGTGGCGATCATGGATGCGGTTTCCCGCTTCCTGATCGCCTCGATTTCGACCTGACAGAAGGTCAGGCCTCTAGCTAGGGCATAGGGCTGTTTACGCACAATACTGGGTCCTTTTCAAGGGATTAGACCGTTATTTCCTATGGAGGCATTCCATTAAGGCCATCCAAACATAATCGATCAGCTTGTGTGGAGACTCCGAGAAGTTGCACGGGTAACAACCAATACCCACTAAAACCACCCTCCTCCCATGTGCCCCGCGCTTTTATGTGTAGGAAAGGCCTGAGGCTTAGAACGTAGTTAGACCCAGTCCGATACTAGTAATGACTAATACCAACCGATGGCAAGGCAAGTGAATGAATAGTATAGATATAGGAACTGGCTATAAGCAATTACAGGTAAATTAGCATCGAGACGTTTTGCGTTTGTAGTAGTGTACGGTTAGCACATACTCGTAAATAAAGAAACAAATACATACTTTGTACATATTTTTAATTTTTAATTTCAATATAAACCTAATAATATCAAACGATTTAATGTTAAATTTTTTCTACTAAAGACTTTTGTAATTATCCTCATTCTCAATTTCATCCAATGAATCATTTGTGTTAATTCTAATTCCTTTTGATATTATACCTAAAGCCTTCTTAAAAGGCTCTGGTGTAAATAGGCCTACAGGGGTTCAGCGTACGTTACATTCTGCCACTTTCTTATAACCCATACGCCAAATATGATAAAATTTAAATATTTTGCGTATTTTTAATCAACCTATCTAGTTATAAGACCTTGGTCTTAAGGCCATAAGTCCACAAAAAGCTCTCAAAATGCCTCCTAGACTCTTCAGTTGATCACAGAGCTAGTTCCTACTGTGGACAATGGACCAGTATGGTGATCCAGCAACAAGACGACATAATGACCTAGATTCAATATTCTACGAATATGCCCGTGACTTCGTCCACGCTTGACTTGAAATTCCCGCGGGATTCCCGGGACACAAAGTAACGCAGCATTTAAAAAAGAATTGTAACCTATCGTTTTAGTGAAAACTGTGTCGGGAAAAGCTAATGTTTATGCTAACTACAAACCGCTCCCGGGAAAGTTGCCGCAGGATTCCCAGGATAAAAAGTAGCTCAGATTTAAAGTCTAAGAATCAGCTGCCGATCAGCGAAAAATGCACCGAAATCGGTCCAGTAGTTTTTACGTGTACTTCGTCTAGTGTAAATTTGTCAGTTCGCTCCCCTGTTTAATATAATACCACTTCAATGGCTAAACTTACCCTGTATTTATTGACGAGATGAACGAAATGCTCTTGCACCATCGGTTTTGATGACTGAAGTCTTGTAAATTTCAATATTGGATTGAATAGAAAATGAAAAGTCGCACTTAACCATATTAGTGGTGAAACCACTATTGCCATCTTTGTTGGTGTGGGGAATGTAGTGAAATTGGACCTGTGTAAAGAGTTGTATATATAGTCGGGAATAAAGCTCAGACCTAGAAAATCCCACACACGGGGCACAACATTTCCCCCTCGCGCGTTCTATGGTCCTCAAACGAATTACTCCTGCTTAAAAAAAATGGCGACGCCTATAAAAAGAAGATACCAACCTATGTCCAGCTTCTATGATGAGATATTCTGTAGCCAAATGATAATATGAAATACCGTGTCGAAAGTAACGCGAGCCAAGCCGCATGGAAAGCTCTATATGTATGGACTATATAATCTGACTGATTTGCTCAAAAATATAAAGAACAAAATAATTTAAAAGTACCAAACATAGGAGACAGAAGTTGTCAAATTTTTATGACTAAGTGCAACGGCCTTGGGCATGCCAGTGGTTCCACTTGTCGGCGTGAGAAAGGCCACAGTATTCTCAGTATCGAAGTCTGTTGATCTGAAAACAAAAAAAATAAGTACCTAATGTAAGTGGGGGATTTATACATATAGGAAATGTACGGTGTAACCGTACACCATACAGTTCCGCGGGCGCGAGTTCAGTTCTCCAATCATATGCGCATGATACTCATGTCATAGAACTCAAATAAACATTCAGTTTAGCCAAATCACCCTACAAGAAAACATACAGAATTTGGAGAGCTGTATACAACTCGCCCTCCGAACGAGGAATACCCGATTTACAGCGGGTTTGCACTATTTATATAAAGTACCTTCCTTATTTTTAAATATAAAACACTCATACAATTTATTCTGATTAGTTATTACACAAATCATCGAACATTCATAAAGCAAATACTAACGGTCTTATTCATATTGAGTACGTTTGTAGGTTTCTTTAATAACTTATAAACTTACTCTAATCAATATGAATAAGACATTATCCCTGAAGGGACGGAGAAAGAATACAATTTCCTGCAGCCGGGCCTGTCGTAAGAGGCGACAAAGCAACCCACAGCCAGGTGGTAGGGTATTTGCCCGTGTGGATGGCTGCCACCCCTGGTTTAGAGTAAAAGTTGTTAAAGTTGTTTTTTATTGCATGAGTTCAGCAGACAGGCAGACAGCCCACTTGATAAAAAACGGTTACCATCGCCTATGGACATTTGTAACACTAAAGTTGCTACAAATGCGCTGCTGCTCTCTTAAAAGAGACTGGAACCTTGTCAATAATGCCGAAACACAACTCAAGGGTATTATGGCGGCATACTCTAGACCAGGGGTGGGAGTTATACAGACTTGAAGAATATTATTAAAATATACAATTCTTTCGCTTTTTATGACAGTAAAAACTAATATCAAAATTTCAACAGAAAGTACTTGTGATATTTGGTACTTAAAATTAACTCTTTTTTTTTTAATGTGGGTATGCAACTGCTGTTCATTTTTACACGTTATCTAAAGTGATTACTTACTGAAAATCTTTTACTTCATTATCACTGCTATATTTAATCATGAACTCTGAGAAATTATTGAATTCAACTCCTTTGTCAAATGTTACTATCGTGGTGTGCAAATTAATATTCTCCAAGGCCTTCTTTATTGTTTCGGTCTTATCACTTTGACAGAATGTTAACTTCGGTTCCATATTTGCAAAATACCCTTCTAATTCCTCTGTAATAAATAAAGGAAAATTTAGTGAATAAACATTATTCATGTTGAGTTAGAGTAAGTTTGTAAGCTTCTTCAAACTCCTATAAACGTTTTCAATCGCTGTATTTCCCCATATTTAGAGGAACTTTTTAGTTTCCTCTATCAATCTCGTTCCCGTAATTTGCGCTCAACTGAAAATCTTCTGCTAACAATACCTAAACACACTTCGTCTTTTGTTGGAAACTCTTTTGCCGTCCAGGCTGTTCGCCTGTGGAACTCCCTCCCCTTGAAAATCAGACAAGCTACATCCATTTGTACATTCAAACACTTGATCACTGACAATTATTTGTCCATGCAATAAAATTTGTTGCAGTATATGGTATTCTATTATTGTTTCGCATGTAAGTATATGTAATTTATATTATTATTATTTATTTAATTATGTATATTTATATTAGTTGATTATTGTGTTTTTATTTTTATTACGATTCAATAAGTTCAATTGAGTTAAACCACCAAATATTATTAAAAAAATAATATGTAATGTCTCTTTAGACACCGGGTTGCCTGGAAGAGATCGCTATAAGCGATAAGGCCGCCCATTGTTCTAATGCAAATGTATTTATATTAAATGTCTAGGTTTAAGTTATAATGAACAATAGAGAGTTGTCATTCATTCATAAACTTACTCTAACTTAATATGAATAAAACCGTTAAACTTTAAACTCGTCAGGACATGTTCTTGATATAAATAATTATATCTAGTACAAGCTGTCCCGGCAGACGTCGCCCTGCCCGGAAAAGCATCATTCGATATGCCGACAGCAGCGTCACCTGCCAGGTCCAATTGTGAACCAACTCAGAAACCTTCTCTGGCTCATGCACAACAACTTTGTTAAGTATCATCTCATGATCAAATGTATAGTTTACGATTCTATAAAGGACATACAGACAAATATTTATTTTTATATATAAGACTAGGATATGCCTGTAACCTCATCCACGCTCGACTTGAAATTCCCACGGGATTCCCGAGACACAAAGTACAGCAGCTATCGTTTTAGTGTAAGCTGTGTCGGAAAAAAAAAATACTCCCGGATAAGTACAAACCGCTCCTGCGAATCATACTCATCACACATTTTATTACATAAAATTTGCTATTTTTTTTAATCTGGCCATTTTAAATCATTCCCAGAAAAACTCCCGCGGTATTACCAGCATAAAAAATAGCACAGATTTCAAATCTATGAATTTGTTGTTTATCAGCAAAAACCGCGTCGAAATCGGCCAGTAGTTTTTACGTGAATCCAGAACAAACAGACAAGAAATCTAATAAATAAAAACTGAATTGTGTTCTCCATCGCTTATATCGTAGACAGAGATGTCTACGGCTTATATAGTGTATTCCAGTTATTTTTTAATGGCTTCAATGTACAGACAGGCATGTTCATAATTTTATAATATTTTAGATATTTGAATTATGTACATCCCTATTGATAGATTTATTATATATGCATTGGAAAGCTCTGAAGTTTCTATTATATTCTCCATTTCTATTCTAGTCTATTTCTACTATGGTGGTCAGATTCCAAATCATTTGATAATATGGAATTAATTAAGATTTACAAAGTAGACTTTAATTTTTTTTAATTTTCCTAAAATCAAGAGATAAATCCCTATTAATATTATAAATGCGAAAGTAACTCTGTCTGTCTGTCTGTTCCGTTTTCACGTAAAAACTACTGGACCGATTTGGGTGAAACTCAGTATATATATATATTTTCGACGCCGAGAATGAACATAGGATACTTTTTATCCCGAAAAACGGGATAGTTTCCGGGATAAAAATATATTTGTCTTTCTGATTGTTATGCTTTTACGGAAAAACGATCGGACCGATTTATTTGAAATTAGGTATACATGTAATTTTAATACCGAGGGTGGACAAGGGATATTTTTCATCCCGGATAATGGGATAGATTTTGGGACAAATTAATGTAAAGGTTATCCCAAAAAGTGGGATAGGTTTTTTTGTGATTTCCATTTTCCTCATTTTGGTCATCTTTGTCCGATTTCTCCTTATTGACCTTTTGCCATTTTTGACCTATTTGCTCTTTTAGCCTTTTTTTTTGTTTTTGTCCTTTTCGTCCTTTTTGCCCTTTGCGTTCTTTTTGTGCCTTTTTTTCCTTTTTGTCCTTTTTGTACTTTTGCTATTTGTGTCTTTTTGCCCTTTTTGTCATTGTAGCCTTTTTTGTATTTTTGCCCTTTTTGTCCTTTTTGTCCTTTTGCCCTTTTTGTCCTTTTTGCGCTTTGTATTCTTTTTGTCTCTTTTTGCCCTTTTTGTCCTTTTTGTCCTTTGTGTTCTTTTTGTTTCTTTTTGCCGTTTTTGTCCTTTTTGCCTTTTTGCCCTTTTTGTAATTTTTGCCCTTTTTGTCCTTTTGTCCTTTTTGCCCTTTTTGTACAATTGTCATTTTGACCTTTTTGACTTTTTTGTCATTTTTGCCCTTATTATCCTTTATTCTTTATTCTTTATTGTACACAAAAAGTTACATACACAATTATAAAAAGTGGTGATGTACAAAGGCGAGCTTAACCCTAAAAGAGTTTTCTTCCAGCAAACCTATGAGTCTAGCGAGAAGGGGAGAAGCAAAAGGCAGGGTTGTGTACGCGAAAGATATTTTACGTTATAACATATAATATAAATAAATTAACAAAACTAAATTATATACAAGATACTCATAAGATATATACATACATACATACATATATAATGTAAAATATAGACATATAAGGATAATTTAACATAGATAGTGTTCTTTGACTTTTTTTTTGAAACTGCTCTCCGATGAGCTATCTCGGATCGTATGTATTATCCTTTTTGCCCTTTTTGTCCTTTTTGTCCTTTGTATTCTTTTTGTCTCTTTTTGCCCTTTTTGTATTTTTGCCCTTTTTGTCCTTTTCTCTCTTTTTGTCTTTTTGTCCTTTTGCCCTTTGTGGTCTTTTTCTTTTTTGTCCTTTTTGTCCTTTGTGTTCTTTTTGTCTCTTTTTGCCCTTTTGAATTTTTCCCTTTTTGTCCTTTTTGCCCTTTTTGTCCTTTTGCCCTTTTTGCCCTTTTTGTACTTTTGGCCTTATTGTCCTTTTGCCCTTTTTGTCCTATTTGTCCTTTTTGTATTTTTGCCCTGTTTGCCCTATTTGTACTTTTTGTATTTTTGCCCTTTTTGTCATTTTTGCACTTTTTATCCTTTTCGTCTTTTTTGTCCTTTTTACCCGTTGTGTTCTTATTGTGTCTTTTTGCCCTTTTTGTTCTTTTTGCCCTTTGTGTTCTTTTTGTCTCTTTTTGCCCTTTTTATATTTTTGCCCTTTTTGTCCTTTTTATCCTTTTCGTCTTTTTTGTCCTTTTAGTCATTATTGTCATGTTTGTCTATTATGTAGTTTACATAGAAGGGGATAGATAAGTATAACTAGGACGGTTTGAATTAAAGAATGAAAGTTGGGGTTAGACCAATCATTTCTCAAGTTTATAGACGATTTATTCGTCGTCTATAAAAAATGCGATAGGTAGTAACTCGATATGTCTTTCCGTTAAGCATTCACGGAAAACTACTAGGAATACTGGATCGGTTTTGCTGTAATTTTGCGATATAAAATCAAATTAATCTTCCTAGTGCAAATAGTACTAACATGAAAATTAAGTAAAATGTAATCTGTATTAACGCCTGCTCTTTAAACAAGAAGCACGCACTAGTTTAACTCGCGGCCTAGCCGCGGGTTAAACTCTAGTTATTCAATAAGCGCAGAATTATAAGCAGTTGTGCACTTGCCGTATGTGTTAATATCTAATGTTTTACAATTTTGCCGGATGTCTATTATCATTCTACTTACTCACTCCTAGGGTAATATCAAGTGGTGCTACTATTACCCCTAGATTTAATGCCGCATATATGGGAATGCATTCGTGAATATGATTAGGTGCCATTATGACAATCACATCTCCTTTCTTAAGCCCCATCTTCTGCATGCTGATGGCGCATTTTATTGTTCTATCTAACACTGAGCCATTGGTTTCCGACTCGTCTGTGGCTCCATCAATCTGGAAGAAGCGATATCATCCATATTAATATTGTAACACATATTTTGTCAGTGATTGTTCGGCGCCTACCGAGTACGGCCGCATTGCACTTGCTCTAGTTCGCGCTCGGGCAAAACGCATGTGCAGCAAAATCACTATCGCGCGTAGCCTAAGTCGGTCACCGCGATGACCCAGTTATTAATTATTATGTAGTGAAACACGTGTTTTGTATAAACATTGTTAAGGCGAAGTTATATTTTTAATTAAATATGGCTTCAAGTCAAGTTAAAATAAAAACAGACACGGAACGTCTGTTGTACCAGCGTTTTACTGAAGAAGCAGCAGAACGCAAACATCTTGAAAGCTTAGTTTTGGAGCTTAAAAAACATATTCAAGAACTGCAACAAGAGCTAAAAGATATCAAAGAGCAGAATACAGTTCAAGTCAAAAATGCATCCGATCGAAAGAGAGAACCAGATAGAGTCCAGTATGAAACGGACGAAAAAGATCTAGTTAGAGAAACCGAGTGGGTACGTCAAAAGAGTAAAAAGAAGCGGAAGCTGAATCTGTCACTCACCCCTCCTGAAACGCAAGATCAGAAATTAAATAAAAAAGAAACTGTTAAAAAAGATCCTCAACCACCACCGGTTATCGTGGAAAATATCGGAGACTATCAAAAGTTCTATGACTTTCTCTTGACTAGTCTAGCAAGTGACTCATTTCTTATACGAATGAGAAATGGAGATAGTGTTAAAATAAATGCAAATAGTGATGTATCCTACAGAGCTCTCACAAGCCTACTATTGCAAAATAACTACTGCTGGTATTCCTATGAGAACAAGCAAGATAGACCGATCAGGGTGATGGCAATTAATTTGCCCTCCTCATGCATGCCTACCAGGATAGTTGATGAGCTATCTGCTAAAGGATATAAAATACAGGACGCAGTCAACAAACTACGCTGGAGGAATAAAGAACCACTAAATATGTTTATGCTCTCTTTTGCTAAAGATGAAGAAATTAATAGAATTTACTCCATTAAATCTATACTTGGGTGTAAAGTGGATGTAAAACCAATAAAAACCTCTAAATTGGTTCCTCAGTGTAAAAGGTGTCAAGCATATGGACACACCCAGAAATACTGCTGTAAAGAACCCAGATGTGTGAAATGCACAGGAAAACATCTCACTAAAGACTGCACCAAGCCTGCAGAAGTCAAACCACAGTGTGTGCACTGTGGCGAACCACACCCTGCTAGCTACAGAGGCTGCATAGTTGCTAAAGAGCTACAACTAATAAAGAATAAGAAGTTAAAGGGGACAACAAACGGTAATATACTGTGGCGAACGATGGTGGAACCATCTAGTTAGTTTTAGAACTTTTGGAAAAATCTAGAAAAATCTAGAACAAAAAGACAAGGATGGATATATTTAGAAAAGGATAGACGATAAATGAAAGAAAGAGATAGATAGATGTTAGACAGAGATAGACGACGAAAGAAGGAAAGAGATAGATAGATGTTAGAAAGGGATAGATGTATAAACGAAAGTTCCCGAACAGAATGTTCGGGAAAGAAAAGACAGAGATAGATAGATGGATTCTAGAAAATTCTTCCAGGTATATAAACAGCGTAAGGCGCGCCTACCGGGCAGTTTTAAAGTTGAGTTCAGTTCAAGACGGTGAAACGACAAGTGCGATACTAAAGGGTTATCAGAGAAGGTTAATAGAGTACAGAGACGGATTAAGTGGTGAATTTAGTGACAAGTTTGGTGGACAGATACGCGAAGGAGGTGTTTAGCGTAGTTCGAAGGAGGAACCAGAAGCGAGCTACCCGCGATAATATTGGAGGTGGTCCGCGCAATATCGGCGACGGTATTGAGGGTGTGACAACTTATCGTCGGGACTGTGCATCGTTGGTCGTGCGTATAGGGGCAACCCTACAGAGAGGTACTACGTGCGGCTGTGTAAGTCAATAAAAGCTTTTAAATTAAAAACTGGTGTTTTCTTCCAATCCATAAGTGCGTAACCCCGCTCGCACGTAACAATACTTTTAAATAAAAATGTAACTTAAAACGCTCCTACAAGTCAACCCGTAACAAAGAGCATATCATTTGCTCAAGTAACTAAAGGCACAAAGTCGCAGTTGAACTTATCACAGCAACCATCCCTAAGTAAGACATAATCTAATTTAGAAGAGAAAATAAACACTATATTAAACTTCATGACTTCATTTGATGAAAGACTGAAGAAATTAGAGCAAACAACGAGAGCCGTAATAAAACATTAATGATGCCACCTTAAATTAAAATTATGACATGGAATGCTAATGGACTTCTGCGCCATCAGAAGGAGTTACAAGTGGTCCTAAATACGGAAAATATTGACGTATGTCTCATTTCTGAGTCACATTTTAATAAAGAAAGTTTTATTTCAATCAAAGGCTACCAAGCATATCATGCGCGCCACCCAGACAACACAGCTCGGGGAGGGAGTACTATTCTGATTAAGAATAATATCAATCATTTTGAAGTATTGAAGCATGAAGAACAAGAAATACAAGCTATTGCTGTATCAATCAAAACTAAACGCTACCCGGTAACTGTATCAGCGATATACTGCCCACCAAGGTATGCTTTAAAATGTTTATATTATACAAATTTTCTAAATAAGGTTTATTCTGGGGGCGACTTTAAAGCAAAGAATACTTACTGGGGCTCCAGGTTAACTACAACGAAAGGCAGAGAACTTTTGAATGCAATTAAAGAAAATAGATGTGATGTTATTTCGACAGGAAAGCCCACCTATTGGCCGACTGATCCGAATAAACTTCCTGATTTAATAGATTTTTTTATTTATAAACATATCATCTGAACTTCTTCATATTGAAGAAGGTTACGATATGAATTCTGATCATTCTCCCATACTTTTAAGTCTAAATGAGTACATCGTGTCGAGAAAAAAAACCTTGTTTGACTAATAAGAATACAGACTGGGAAAGCTTTAGATATGACTTAGACTGTGTTATAGATTTGAAAGTGCCATTAAAAAAACCAGAGGAACTTGATATGGATGTAAAAACATTTGTTACATATATTCAACAGTGTGCTTGGAAAAATACACCTGATTCGAAAATAAAATCTAGACGAGCGAAATTATTAACTTAATTAAACATAAAAGAAAACAGAAACAAAAATGGCAAAGATCGCGATATCCGCCAGATAAAACTCTTTTGAACAATCTCACAAAAAGACTAAGTAGAGAAATACAAAAATTCAACGATGAATCTATGCAGTCTAACCTTAGTCAACTCTCGAGTGATCGTAATTCAGATTATTCATTATGGAAAGTAACAAAATCTCTGAAAAAACCAATAAATCAAATTCCTCCCATTCGAGAAGAGAACGGAGCTTGGGCCATAAATAACAATCAGAAAGCCAACAGATTTGCTCAACATTTAGAGAAAATTTTCCAACCAAACAAAGGTAATGATAATGAAGATATGTTTGAGTATCTATCACCTGAAGAATTGGAAATTACACTTGTAACTCCTAAAGAAGTCCATAAAGAAATTCAACTACTAGGTCAAAAGAAAGCTCCAGGTTATGATATCATTACCGGGGAAGTGCTACGCAACCTACCAAGAAAGGGTATAGTTAAACTCACTACACTTATCAATGCTAGTTTTAGATTAAAACATGTTCCTAGTCTCTGGAAAGTTGCAGAAGTAATCATGATACAAAAACCTGGTAAACCTCCACATGAGACGACATCTTACAGACCAATTTCTCTATTACCAATAATGTCTAAACTGTTTGAAAAACTATTATTGCGCCGTCTAAAACCAATAATTCAAGATAAAAAATTGATTCCCGATTATCAATTTGGATTTAGAGAAAAACATTCAACTATAGACCAAGTGCACAGAATCAGGAACATCATTGAGAGAACATTAGAAGAGAAGAAAGTTTGTTCTACCGTCTTTCTTGACGTGGCGCAAGCATTTGATAAAGTCTGGCATGATGGACTTAATTATAAGTTAAGGAAAATGCTACCCAAACAGTATTCAGATTTGTTAGCATCATATATCTCAAATAGAATGTTCAGGGTCCGACAAGAAGATTGCTTTTCAGACCTTAAAGAAATTAAAGCTGGAGTGCCACAGGGTAGTGTATTAGGACCGGTCTTGTACCTAATATACACGAGTGATATCCCAGAACTAGAAAATAACACCATAGCTACTTTTGCGGATGACACAGCCATCATGGCTACAGGAGTAACCAACGAAGAAGCCGTGGAAAAAGTTGAAAAGGCAGTTAATACCATCCATAACTGGACAATAAAATGACGTATTAAGCTAAATGAAGCCAAGTTAATCCACATTGACTTCACTAACAAAATGCCTAATTATCATCCGGTATACATGAACAACACCGTAGTACCGTATGAAAATACCGCAAAGTACCTAGGTATGTCTCTAGATGCCAAACTACGCTGAAAGGCTCACGTTAAGAAGAAACGCGATGAACTGGAAGCGCGTTATAGAAATATATACTGGCTACTTGGAAAATAACAAACTGCTCCTCTATAAACAAGTCCTGATACCGGTATGGCGTACAGTTGTGGGGCTGTACCAAACCAAGCAATATAATATCTATACAACGATTCCAAAACAAAGTACTAAAAGGCATTGTAAACGCGCCATGGTACATTAGATCGAGCGACCTCCACCGGGATCTGAAAGTGGAGTTTGTTACTAATATTATCAGAAAGTACGCGGAAGCCCACGAGCATCGGCTTCACCATCACGTGAATGTTGAGGCGATCCAGCTCCTCGATAACACGGATATAACGAGAAGGCTCAAAAGGACAAAACCGTTTGAACTAGTGCTTTAAACAAAACTAAAGTGTGGTTTACTGTGCTAAAGAACACATCAACAAAGTGTCTTCCCCTTAATAGAGACAATAAGAAAAGTGCTAATGGACACTTTCTTAGTTAAATACTTTTAGTCAATTTAGGTTATATTGAAATTACTTATTAGTCTTTTTAGATTAGATTGTAATATTCATGTGGTATTTATAAATACAACATTTAAGAAAAAAAAACATATTTTGTAAAAGAGTTTGTTAACCGAGTTCAAAAAAGGAGGAGGTTCTCAATTCGTCGGAATCATTTTTTTTTAATGTATGTTCACCGATTACTCCGAGATTTATGATCCGATTTACGTGATTCTTTTTTCGTTCGACGCGGAATAGCTGCCATTTAGTCCCCTAAAAACTTGACATAGTTTGGCCACGTAGTTTTCATTTTATGATCATTTTTTATGAAAAAATTTCCATTCCGCGCGGCACCTTTCGTAGGCGTACCCATAGCTAGACACTAAAAAGTAACAAATAAATAAAAAAAACTTCGTTTAAAAAACCGACTTCAAAAACTAAAAAGTATAAAATAACTTATTTCTAAAGCTATTATTATTAATATATATTATCTAAAAGCTCTTGAAGTCGGTTCAAAGTAAAACATAAAAATTACTATATTTTGAAAATTACTAAGCACTGCCTTTAAGACATCTGTCTTAGATAATATATATTAATAATAATAGCTTTAGAAATAAGTTATTTTATACTATTTAGTTTTTGAAGTCGGTTTTTTTTAAACGAAGATTTTTATTTTTCTTTATTCGATTTCATAAATGTCCAAAATTGCTTTGAATATATCTGGCTTAAAGGACCATTAAAGTAAAGACAAAGTTTGTCCACTCACACACACACCTCTTTAAAACAAATTTCATCACTAAGTTTCAGTGTTATCTAGGTCTCACTCTATATAACAAACTTAATAAAATTCTTACACTTTACCCTCTCAACAAATATCAATGTAAAGAAGTTGTAATAGATTGGCTAAAACAACGCAGTTATGATGATATTGAAAATTTGTTTGTACTGTTAATTTAAATAGTTTATTAATAAATAAATATTAATCAATCTAGTTAGTTACGAAAGCAATTCTTAGTCTTAATCTTGTTTTTACAAATTATAACATTTAAAATTAACAATTTTCTTTGGCGTTAAACATTCTCTTTAAAACGCTGGAAGAGACTAAAGCCTTAAAAACAGGCTCGGACTAGTTTAGGTGTTAGTAAATGATATAACTTTATTATTAATGAAAGATCTATACTTTGTATTTGTGAGTTTTATATTATTATGTGATTTTGGCCTCAATAGATATATTAGTATTATCATAAAAAAATGGGCGGACTAATTATTACTGGCAGTGATAGCTGCATTGCATTCTGAATAAGATTATACAATATACTTTTAACAAGCCTATAAACGTCGTATATTGATTATGAATAAGATTAGTCTTCAATTTAAGAACTTCGTGATTTTCGTATTACATGACAGTTTTAAATATTTCAAAAGAATTTAAGTATAAATGGTTGTTGCTGAAGTGTATATATGATCAGCTGTATTATTTCTGGTAGTAACTGTAATAAAATTTGCTTACTGCGTTTTCCATATTTATACCGGATACGGGAATCGCTTCTTTATCATTATGTGGTCGGTGTGGTTGATGTGGTCGGTGTAGTCGGTGTGGTCGATTTAGTCATTTTGGTATACATAATTCGAGGGCTTCATAACAAAGGGGGCGTACAGACAAAAGTGCAGTTTTACACAAGGGACAAAATTGTGAATAAAACAAAAGTAGTTGATTGTATAAGGCTGAAATTCGGAATACCCTTGTTTTTAGGTACACTTGCATAATAATGGCAAGACTTTCTAAATTGTAACATGCATAGTTTTTAGTAGACAACAAAAAATGACATTTTTGCGAATACGCCGATTTGTGAAGCTCTCGATATGTAGTTTTAATACCGAAAATGGGCATAGGAGCTTCTCATCCGGGAGATGGGATAGTTTTCGATATAAAATGAAGTGAATCTTCCGGGGCAAATGCCAGTATCATAAAAAAAATGATACAATGAAACCTAATTTGTAACCTCTTTAGAGGTTGCCCCGCCGCCCAGCCGCGGGTAAACTCTTGCGATTCCCATAAAGAGTATTAACTCATTATAATATGCATTGGGCTAAGCATGTGTGCATGGTGCTTCTATCATCATCTATATAATAGTATAATATAAACCTTATGCTATTTGGTTCGAAATTTAATTAAACATGTAACATATGTAGGTATTATATTTCCAATTTATAAAATATTAAATTTCTTTGATAAACCATTAGCGCGGAGCACAGTCCCGTTAAACAGTACCGTTAGTCGGCCTCGCCTTCGCTACCTGCAAAGGGTTAACAAAGGCGAGGTAAGCCCAGTTGTCACGTATCGCAGGGTTTGTGCAAAACATGTCAAACTAGCCTTGCTACTTTGACGTAAGTTAGCATGGTTTTTTCCACTTTTGATATCTGCAACCTGAAAAACGGCCTTCCTAAAATCACGTAAGTCTGGGGTGACTGGGATCTCACTCTAGTGTATTACTACGTTTGAGATATCTAAAACCTTAATCGTAGATAAAGTAAACGAACTGTCCGTCTTTATAATGAGTGTGAGCATACGTATAAAATTGATATAATATGATAACAAAATAATCTATAGAAATAATAATAATGATAATCGGTAGACAAACACATACATTGTAAATCCGTAAGTTAAGCAAATTCGCTCGTGTTATGGGTAAGGACCACTCTGGAGCTGATCCCAGACATCGAGACCATAGTAAATAACAAAGTTCGTTTCTAAAATTTACCACGCCAGAAATCGAACCCGGGGGGGGGGGCTCTGGGTTCCAGCGAGTTAGCCCGCTCAACCACAGAAGCCGTCAAATCAAATCAAATTGTCAATTTTTAATCCCTATGTGTTTGGTAGTACATATAATAAATAAATATACTTGGAATATAATAACATGTGTGAGTTATTTATGGAGAGAGACACCACAGACATAAAACTACATTTAAAAAACCGACTTCAAAAACTAAAAAGTATAAAATAACTTATTTCTATTAATATATATTATCTTAAACATCTTAAAGTCGGTGCTTAGTAATTTTCAAAATATACCTAGTAATTTTTATGTTTTACTTTGCACAGACTTCAAGATGTTTTAGATAATATATATTAATAATAATAGCTTTACAAATAAGTTATTTTACTTTACTTTTTAGTTTTTGAAGTCGGTTTATTAAAGGATTTTTTTTTATTTGTTACTCTTTAGTGTCTAGCTATGTATGGGTAGACCTACGAAAGGTGCCGCGGTTCTTAAAAAATATAGGTCTAAGAAATGGGACAAAAAAATGTTCGTAAAATGAAAACTACTGGGTCAAACTATGTTAAATTTTTAGGGGACCAAATGGCAACTAACCCGCGTCGAACTAAAAAAGAATCACGTAAATCGGATCATCAATCTCAGAGTAATCGGTGTACATACGGAACGGCACGGAAAATTTTTCATAAGAAATGTTCATAAAATGAAAACTACTGGACCAAACTATGTTACATTTTCAGGGGACTAAATAGCAGCTATTTTACATCAAACTAAAAAAATAATCATGTAAATCGGATAATAAATCTCAGAGTAATTGGTGTACATATGGAACGGAATGTATTTTTTTTTCATAAAAAATGTTCATAAAATAAAAACTACGGGGCTAAAGTATATTATATTTTTAGGGGACTAAATGGCAACTATTCCGCATCGAACTAAAAAAGAATCACGTAAATCGGATCATAAATCTCGGAGTAATCGGTGTACATACATAAAAAAAAACATACCGATCAAATTGAGAACCTCCTCCTTTTTGAAGTCGGTTAAAAAGTGGCAGCTTATAGCGTGGATACCGCCATTTTATAATGTTTAGTTTGCAAGTCAGAATTCAGTTGTTAGCTAGTTAGTATATAATTAAGGTAGACAATCAAAAGAGATATAGGTTTACCTGTAACACAAAATCCGGGTCGTCTCTCAAACCTTGCAGTATAAGTTTTCCAAGATGGTACCTGTCACTTGGTATACCAGATTTTGCGACTACCCTCGAGGTGAAACCACTCATGTAGAAATGCACCGAATCATACGCTTTTGCTATCGGCGCCATATTTTTCTAAGATCAAAACAAGTAAAATTCTGATTCAGTAAAATATGGAAGTGCGTGTTAGTCCACATATAAATAAACCGGTTGACAAACATACACTATTTCCATATTTGGCACATTTTTTATGTTGCCATGTTCTGTACATGGCAACATAAAATAAAAATATTTTCTTGTACCTCTTTTTGTGTCTTGTCCCAAATAATATTTTTTTTTCTTTCTTTAATCGAAAATACCTCATAATTAGTATATTATAAACTATCCAAGAAATATTTATCAAACTAATTTACTGTAAAAATATGTTTTAATCTATCATATTATGAATTATGTTTTACCCATCAAACAATTTTATTATTTACAAGCGGTTTCGGTAGACG
Source organism: Dendrolimus pini (assembly GCA_949752895.1). Lineage (NCBI taxonomy): Eukaryota > Metazoa > Arthropoda > Insecta > Lepidoptera > Lasiocampidae > Dendrolimus > Dendrolimus pini. The sequence continues at coordinate 7,905,019 of OX457143.1, forward strand.
ATGTCCTGTCCTGGAATAATAAAAATCTAGGGCCCAATTCCACCGCCACCTACCAGGTCTAGTTGTAAATCTAAACTATCCCCGGGCCCACTCAAACACTAATTTTTTACACCTTGGGTTATATTATTGAAGTTTTAGTTGGGATCCTTAAGTTTTTCTATTAATAAATCTGTTGTTTTTCTTTTCTGTTCATTACTGGCTTCCTTTTGGCCTTTGAAAGGATTGTTCAACTTTAGACCTATTATATAAGTACAAAATAATAGTAGGGTTAAGTCCCGGTAAGTATGCCCCATCCCTCGCCACTCCACCACCGCGCTACTTAATTAAAATTCGTGTATAAACATCTATAGATTTACAAAAACGGGTTATACTTACATAAGTAGTAAGACGTAATATTATGTCAACTCCAATCGAATTTTAAAAACCAAGGAGAACAATATACGCACAGCTTAAGCAAATTCCTCAAAGTTCTGGTCTCTTACGTGACTGTACGTTTTTCTCAAGATCACTTGAGAATTGTTGGTACTTGAGTTACTTGAATTATGAAAGACCTGTTATATATATACACACGAACGTAATGCTTTTATATTTAATGTGATTGATATCGATTTATTATAATAACCCAAAGATAAAGTAAGCAATAATGCATTTATCTAGCTTAGGACTTAATCGCGGTTTTGCTTCAGTCGTAACTAGGAATCCACTCAACAGACATTTTTGAGTCTTTAAAATATAATATCTTGTATATGTATATAATTCATGTGTATATTTCTATATATAGTATAGTTATATATTTATTATTAAAATGTATGTAAGTAATCGTACAATAATTATGTATACCACCATCGCCACTCCTAATCAGAATATTCTTGCCACGGGTTATATGGAAGAGATCGCTTTTTAGCGATAAGACCGCCCTTTGTACCCAATTAGAATAATACTAGTTCGTAAGTTTTCTGTAATGGTGTACTCGTACAATAAAGTGTAATCTGTCTAAATTATGCTACGAAACTGTCGTATTCTGAGAAACTATAATCCGTACCTTACCGCATGTTTTATTGCCATTACTATTTTGATTATCTCTAATTTTAGGAAAGGATTTTAGAAAAGCAGATGACAGTATATATTCCCAGAAAAATTCCCGCGGGATTCCCAGAGTAAAAAGTATGTCTAAGAATTTGCTGTCGAAACCGCATCGAAATCGGCCTAGTAGTTTTTAAATGAATCCCGAACTAACTGACCAACCGACAAACAGACAAGTAATATAAAAAATGTATCGTGTTCTCCTTTGTTTATATAGTGTATGGCAGTTGTTTTTTTTAACCGACTTCGAAAAAAGGAGGAGGTTCTCAATTCGTCGGGATCTTTTTTTTTTGTTGCTTTTTTTTATGTATGTTCGCCGATAACTCCGTGATTTATGATCCGATTTACGTGATTCTTTTTTTGTTCGACGCGGAATAGCTTCCAATTGGTCCCCTATAAATTTGACATAGTTTGGCTCGGTAGTTTTCATTTTACGATCATTTTTTGTTCCCGGTTCTTGGGACCTATATTTTTTAAGAAGCGCGGCACCATTCGTAGGTCCACCCATACATAGCTAGGCACTAAAAAGTAACAAATAAAATTTAAAAACTTCGTTTAAAAAAACCGACTTCAAAAACGAAAAAACTAAAATGTATAAAATAACTTATTTCTTAAGCTATTATTATTAATATATCTAAAACATCTTGAAGTCGGTGCAAAGTAAAACATAAAAATTACTATATTTTGAAAATTACTAAGCACCGACTTTGCATTGCATTGCATAAGTTGTATATAAGCTGTTTAAGTAATTAAAGTTTTTTAACTATCCCACGGGAACTCTTTAATTTTTCGGGATCAAAAGTATGCTATATATTGACCAGGGATATAAGCTACCACCATACAAAATTTCATTTAAATAGATCCAGTCGTTTCGGATTAGCCTGTACAAACAGAGAAATAAAAAAACAAAAAAAAGATATTAGTAATATTTCACTTCTTACATTCTCCTGACTCGGTTTTTAGCATTTTTTTCATTGTACAGCATTTCGACCTCTACAGTTTTATTATATGTATGTATGTATATAGATAGATAACATAATCGGTCCCACCTCGCTAAGCGCTGAATATAAATGCAGCATAAAAGATAAATAAATATGTCATATCATATAAACCACGACAATCACAAAGAACCAAATATATCCATACATAATTGTTATTAAATATATAAAAATGAACGTTTTTCTGTATGTCCTTTATAGAATCGTAAACTATACATTTGATCATGTGATGATCTTTAGCAAAGTTGCTGTGCATGAGCCAAAGAAGGTTTCTGAGTTGATTCACAATTGGACCCGGTATCTGGCGCTGCTGTCGGCATAACGATTGAAGCTTTTCCGGGCAGGACGACGTCTGACGGGACAGCTAGTGATATATAAAAATGAATGTTTGTCTGTATGTCCTTTATAGAATCGAAAACCATACATGTGATGATCTTTAGCAAAGCTGTTGTGCATAAGCGAGAGAAGTTTTCTGAGTTGGTTCACCATTGGATCCGGTAGGTGGCGCTGCTGTCGGCATATCGATTGAAGCTTTTCCGGGCAGGACAACGTCTGCCGGGACAACTAGTTGTTAAATAATTCTGTAATCATTTAACAAACTTTATGCATGGAAACAATGATATCTGTAATTTTGTCAGCATGATTTTACAAATTTAAAATACCTAACGATGATCAGACTAAAAAAATTAAGGTCAGTACGAATAAATGAGCCTTAAGACGTTTTGCGTTTATATTCATAATACTGTCATACAATCACAAAACAAGCATGTATGCATGACAGTATTGTGAATGATAGAGTTGGTATTGGTAGACCACGACGTTACACATCATGATCAAATAACAGAAATGTTAAAACGTGGTCAGGTAAAAAGCATATCAAATAAACGTGCATGTATGAAGAGGTTAATGAAAGTAGATGAAGCGAAAGTTGTTTGTCAGGATCGTCGCAAGTGGAGATCTAAAGTCTCTGGCTACGCTTTGGGGAAACATCAATACGTGATAATATGTTTATAAGAGTACTAATTATATTTACACGACTGCTAAATTTGAAGTTTAAATTTCCTTAAAAATTATGTTTTACTAGTTGTACCCGGCAGATGATGTCATGCCTTAAAAAAATAAAAATCTGGTAACCGATTTCAGCGCCATCAACCGGGACCAATTGTTAATCTAAACCATTCTCGAATCTACTTCAAAAAACACAAAAAAATCATCAAAATCGGTATCAGCGGGGTCCATTCGTGAATCTAAACCATTCCGGGATCGACTTGAACACACGCAACAATAATTTCACCTAAATACTGGTTTCCAATTGCACTGCCATCTACCTGATCCAAATTTGAATCTAAATCATCCCGGGACCCACTTGGACACACAAAATTAAATCACCTAAATGAGACAAATGAAAATGAGTATAATGCAGTCACCATTGCCGAAATCGGCCGGGAAAGATCTTCATATTTTGCTAACCCGTCTATTCTAAGGATACAACGTTGTTCATCGGGATAAAAGCATCATGAGTTATGCCCTGCGATAAAAGCTCGCGCTATGTTGAGATTTCTTTAAGTTTTCAGTAGTCAGTTTTTAGTTTTGTTTTCACATGATGCTCTAACAGACAGAGAAAGTTCTAAAAATTATATTTTCGGAATCTGCTGGTCCAAATCAGCCCCCCTAATTTTTTCACATTTTAAACGCATTGTACAAACTCAAACCATTTACAGACTTATTAGTTTAGATTGCAATCCAGATTTTTGTTTATATTTAAATTGTATAGATTTGTAATTATTGTATTTTTTGTGGATCAAAAAAGACACAATACAAAGTATAAGTAGCATTATTTCACTATTTCAGAGCACATTATGACTAGTAATGTTCATTATGTTCAAATGATGGTGTAGATTTAGCAAATCTGGTGATAAACGGCAGTGGATTTCATAAGTAGATAGACTGTACCGTGAAGCAGTTGTGAGTAAAGGCTAAAATGTGTATAGTCAACACTCTAGAGCGCAAATCATGGATGTGAGAAAGAAGGAAGTAAGCAAACTTCATAATTTATTGTTACGAGCTACAGGACTCGAATTAAAATAAATGCCGTTGGAATTACTATAGAGATTATTAGAACTGTACAAACACGTATAAAACAAGTACAAAATAAAACTGGATGCAACCAGTTCACACCGCACGATTCAATGCAATTTAACACACGCAAAGTCCGTCACTATGTCGCTAATTGAAAAAAAAACCGACTTCAAAAACTAAAAAACTAAACTGTATAAAATAACTTATTTCTAAAGCTATTATTATTAATATATATTATCTAAAACATCTTAAAGTCGGTGCTTAGTAATTTTCAAAATATAGTAATTTTTATGTTTTGCTTTGCACCGACTTCAAGATGTTTTAGATAATATATATTAATAATAATAGCTTTAGAAATAAGTTATTTTATACATTTTAGTTTTTTATTTTTTGAAGTTGGTTTTTTTAAACGAAGTTTTTATTTTTTATTTGTTACTTTTTAGTGTCTAGCTATGTATGCGTGGACATACGAATGGTGCCGCGCTTCTTAAAAAAATATAGGTCCCAAGAACCGGGAACAAAAAAATGTTCGTAAAATGAAAACTACTGAACCAAACTATGTAAAATTTTTAGGGGACCGCATGGCAGCTATTCCGCGTCGAACAAAAAAATAATCACGTAAATCGGATCATAAATGACGGAGTAATCGGCGAACATACATTAAAAAAAAGGAAAAAAAAAGATCCCGACGAATTGAGAACCTCCTCCTTTTTCGAAGTCGGTTAAAATAGGGTATTTTAAGACACTAATTTGAATGTTTTTGTATTTTAAGCGTTAGTTTTTTTATAATTCGATTTTAAAGTTATTTCTCCGATGACGTCATAAGGGACAAGTTTAAATTGATTTCTTTGCCTAGAAAACAAAAATAATAAAAGTAAGTTTTATCTATATATAATCATAGTAATCTGTGCTACTATTTAAATGTCACTGTCATTAATCATTATGTATCGTGATCATTTTAGTGTTTTTTGTTGCTAGGCTTATAATTTTTCGTTTTCAACCATTATTATTTTCTATAGTTATCGTTAAATTTTTTAAAGTGGTCTTTAGGGAAAATCCATGTTACAGAACTTAAATCAAATAATGTAGCTAGAAATTTTTTACACCTGAAGCAGGCAAACAGGCAGACGGCCCACCTGATTGGATTTTAGTAAGGTCAAAAGTATTTCTTACAAAATACAAAAAGACGTACGTTTTTTGGAATTTTAACTAGACAGAAATGATTAGGGACACTATTCCTCGAAATGGTTTTTCAAATAGTTAGGTTGAAAAAAAGTGAACAATCCCAAAATAATTTTATAACATTTTCGTGATAGTAATTTTCAAGTAAAAACTTAATTAGGAATAAGGGAAAAGTCAGATATCGCGTTAGAAAGCCTGCATACGGCAGACACATTTTTCCAGCAAATTTTAACACCCGTTCTATGTTAGTGGGTCTATTGGCTGCCGCAGGCAGAAAGTCTCGGTACCAGTGCGTGAGCGACCATACATCGAAATGGCAGCTAGGCTGCTTAGTGCGTGAACGGTCTACGACTGTTTTTTGCAAGAAAGATAAGGTAGACAAAGTTGCGAAAAGTTTTATACCTATTAAATTTTTATCACTGTGTCAAAAAAGATTATATTATCTTTTTAGCCTCTTAACTGTTATCTAACCTGTATCTAAATATTTTTTATACTAATAAGTTATCCAATTTTATCTAATCTGTCTATATTTTATACATATACCAAAATTTATTTTAGGGCGGGTACCTTAACCAATTTGGCAAAAACGAATCCTTAATATTTGGATCATGCCCGTCCATCTGTCTTTGGATATCACAATAGTCTGTCTCAGAAGCTACAGAGTACAGCTATATCGGATAGTGATAAATTTGCCTGTACATATACCTAAACCAGTGATCTTCCAGTCACGAGTGCATAGGAATCTGCAAGGTCACTTAACATCAGCCGAGATAGCTATCAAAGGTAAACCTATACATACCATGATAAAAAAAATATGAATGAACATATCTTAACAATAGTCTGACAAAAGATAACAAAGGATGGGAATATAGTACCGGAGGCTGATTGTGCTCGTGAATTTGCTCGTTTTTTTCATTCGGTCTATAGCACTCAAAAAGCAAAACTCAATATTGACGATGCAATTGCAGCAGGGGGTAGTAGCAGTATGAGAGTGCATGTAGACCGGTTGAAATTATCACAGGTGTCCAAAGCACTTGCACGACTCAAACCTAAGCATTCCGCTGGACCGGATGGAATACCTGCATTTATTATGAAGGATTGTCAGGCAATCCTAACTGAACCTCTACTACATTTATTTAACCTCTTTATTGATTTCTCTTTCTTTCCTGAATGTTGGAAAGTTACTAGAGTGGTGCCAGTGCCCAAGGGAGCTGGCGGATCGGATATTACTAATTTCAGGCCTGTGGCGATATTATCAGCACCCGCAAAAATATTTGAATCCATAATCCACAAGTGTATCTTAGATCAAGTAACTTGTCAGTTATCGGAAGCTCAACATGGTTTTAGACCGGGTCGTAGTACAAACAGTAATCTTCTTAACTTTATGGCATATGTTGTTCCCTTGGTGGATGCTGGGGTCCAGGTCGATGCTGCCTATTTTGATTTCAAAAAGGCCTTCGATTTGGTAGACAATGACATATTGTTGTCAAAATTGGCAGCAGTAGGATGTACTCCCAAGCTATTAAACTTTTTTGCTAATTACATGAGAGATCGTCAACAGTTTGTCGATTATGCTGGTTGTAAATCAGAGCCATACTATACCCGATCAGGAATTAGTCAGGGAAGTAACCTGGGACCACTCCAGTTTATTATCATGATTAATGATTTGCCTGAGTTAGTGAAAAATTCCAAATGCCTTTTATTTGCGGATGATTTAAAGTTGCTGCTTGCGATCAAAGATAAATCGGACTATGAGATGCTCCAGAATGACGTAGCTAAAGTAGCAGACTGGGGTGAAAAAAATAATTACCAGATTTCTATACCTAAGACTTTATGGTGTTTACCCATTTTATCCTTTGTTGTACCCAACCTTGTTTGTCTTAGGCATGGTTGGGTACAATAATTTGGCATCTAGACGAAAGTTTACACTCGTCTCATACTTATTTAAATTGTTAAGAGGTAAATTATTTAACCCAGGAGTATTAGTTGAAATCAAACTTAATGTTCCAGCAAATTTTGTGATGAGACGTAGGCAGCCACCAATGTTCGTAGTGCCATACGGCAGGACTAACCTACTTAATAAGGCGCCGATGACACAGGCCTTGCGAACATTGAACAAGACATGTCAACAAATTGACATTTTTATCTGTACTGTGACTGAATTCACAAGAACTGCGTATTATATTATATGTTATGACGACTGAATGTATATTCATATCTATAATGAATAGTATGTGTACCACGCTATCGTATTGGTGGCAACTGTAATGATAGCGATGTTTGTATGATAATAAATAAATAAATAAATAAATAAATCTTGAAGTTTTAATCTGTATGGCCCTACATAATGTAGTAAAGCAGCAAACAAATTTTAAGACGCTCAAAACAACAAGAATACTTTGTGGTATGGAACGCGCGATTAAAAATTGACAGCCTCGACCCTTACTAGGACTTCCACTGTTTTCAAAAATTCTTAGTGTTAAACTGAATATACGTAATTAGCTTTTATCAAGTTTTTAAATTCTATTTTATCTAAAGGAGTATCTCCATCACATTCACTAACAGATAAACATTCTAAAGTCACTAATTTTTCAGTTTAGCGTACAAATAGTTTTCAGTAAATTAATTTACATTTTTTTTTAATGGCTGCAATATATTTAAATACTTAACTTAAGGAGCCTTGTTAATGTGCTTTAGCTAAATTATATCCAAATGTAAATTTTATAAGGTTTATTCAGTTGGAAAGCTTGGAATTGGTAGTAACGTGAACAAAAATAAGGGTATATCACTATTAGTTTTTTGTAGGCACTAGGCATGTATGGTATTTTTTTTAATTACATTAAATAATTATTCATTCAATCTTAATAATTTTAAATATTATTAAGATTGAATGAATAATGAGAAAAACATTGCAAATAGTTTTCAGTTTAACGTTCGTAACGACTTTTTTTAAATAAAATGAATTATTCTCTTTTCATGCCAAGTACAATCTGCTTTAGCAGCCTTCTATTCGTTTTCGTGGTTGATGTCATTGGAAGTTCATTCATGAAGATCACGCCGCCACGAAGTTGTTTCGTTTCCGACAGGTTTTCTGAAAATTTAAAGTTACCTGTTCTTTAGAGTTCCATAGCAGTTTGGGTAGAACACGACCATTATAAAATAGCCATGTCTATATATGAAAGTTATTCGCCTTAGAAACTACTGGATCGATGTGAATAAATTTTCAGGAATATGCACCTATTCTATTTGCTACTTCATACTGGTGTTGTACATCACAAAAACCAAAGACTGCGTTGACTGAGGTTTCTGAGAAAACGTAATTTGCACACCTGGTTGATTATTCCTGCGAACGGCCAACAAAGTCGAAAACAAAATGCTATTGTCTAATTGCAAATTTTAAAACCAAAGTAAACAAAAGAATTCCAAATGCGGAAGGGTAATAAACCACATTTCTTGTCGGTATGTAAAAATATAAATAAGTAGTGGTCATCTTATATCATATATGTCCCTGTAGAAAGAATTGTTTAAACCTATATATCTACAGGGTATAGGATATCATTAAGCAGGTCTTAAGTTATGATGATGTTTCTTTTTGAATCCTTGATAACTTTTTATGTCAAATAGATGGAGAAGAAGGTGAATAATTCACAATATTAGTACGGTAGAATCGTAAGTTCATATCCGACTCGAAGGATCATAATAAAAGCTAACAATTTTTATATGGCTGGATTGTTAGTTTCCAATAAACAACAAATATAATTATAGTGTTCACTTATATACATTTATTTGACGGTTCTAAGGCAACTGTCAATTCAATTAAAACTAAAACTGAAAAATATTTCAATTTTACACGGTTTTAGTACAGCCAGTGTTAGTGTAAAACTCCTATAAGAACACTCAATTAATCATACTCAATCTTAAATAAGTTAGAGATTACCTTTGACTAAATCCTTTATCTCCTGTGCGTTTACTTTATACCCTGGTTTGGGAACAACGCAGGCAACAACCAAATCACCACATTCTTGGTCCTCTATACCGGTCACAGCCACGTCCAAAACACTAGGGTGCTGACGGATTACATTCTCTACTTCCGTCGGTGAAATCTGAAAACAGTTACCACTTTAACTCTGTTGTAATACTGGTCTCGACTGGGTGGTAGCAACAGTGTTTCGATGATTTATGGTTACTTGACCCAGGTATTGTATTGCAAATCCCACCGGTAGACGACAGAGAGGCGGCGTAGGCGCCGGTACGCGAATCTCCGCCCTTTGAGACCACTACAGGACGAGCTATGGAGATCGCGGCAGCGGCACGTCCGCGGCGCATATCCTTTATATGTAAAGGGGCTGGGTGCCTTCCCCAACGATACCCTAAGAATCGGTACGTAGAGGCGTCACGGTCGAGTTCCTATGATCATCGTAAGTTTAGTGGGCTGTCTGGTGGTTGATTTCTCGCACTCTGCCTCTAGGAGTTCCTCATATTCTCTAGTGACCTGCCCTCAGCCCCGGAGATAATGCGTAGATGCATTCCCCAACGTTAAAAAAAGGAGTTGAATGAATGAATGAAATGACATTTATGGAAAAAATGAGATGAATGAAATGTTTATTCTTGCATTAATGTAGTTAGTTACAGATGTTATTCTTCTTAAAAAATAGTCCAGTACATTGTACCATAGTTCATGGTTTACAAGCTATCTTTTGAACAGTCTTAATTAATTGATGTACAGTACATATTGCATAATGTGAATATGTTTAATAGGTAGGTTAAAAAATTTAATAATTAGAAAAAGAAAATAAGTCACCTTTGAACGTAACTGTTTTTGGTACTTCGGTATAGATTAATACGACATAACAGAATTTAACTATTTGGCGGAAAACAATAACTGAAATATGTTTTATAAAATTATATAATGCACCAGTAAAAAAATATGTAAGTATCAACTAAATAAATAAATTGTTATTGGCTTTCAGTTTTGTTGATTTCATTTAAAATTACGTTCCATAGACATTTTTAAGTGTTAAATTGGGCTTTTTTGTGATTATTATAGTCACTTATATTTGAAGCACTTATGATTCTAGTGGCGCAGATTCAAAATTATAACTGGAAAGCACGCGCTATTCAAGTAATTTTTCTGACCTAGAGAGCATATTAAATTTACATTTTACTGACTGAAAATAAAAACTACAAGGAAACATGGAGATAACCGATGTGTGCAACTCGCCATTTATCTTGATAATGTTATAAAGTATGTAGTATAAGGACCGATAATAGCAGTGACATGTTTATAATTTCAATTCCCTTATAGTTCACATTATGTAGGAAATATTCGAAAGTTTTTTTTTTTTACATGTACCTACGTAAATACAGCCGTAAAGCAGCATGTTGGCATTGAAGGTATTTTGTGATTGTGAGACGTGGCTCGAATATGTCGAGCCATAAATTCTTTGAGATGCCCGAAAATACCTGATAGCTCCGGTACTTCAAAAGTAGTTTAAGCCTTTCAACGAAGTAGAAATGTCCTTTTTCGTCTGTGTAGAAAATATCTCCAGACCTTAGCCAGCCGTCCACAAATGTGATCTTTGTTTCTTCTTCGTTCTTATAGTAACCCTAAAACATTGGAATGTAATATGTATTTCATGTCTCCACTACATACACATTGTCACGGCTATTACCCATTGGGGTTAGCAGACACGATAGATCTCCACCTGTTACGATCCTGACAAATACTTTTCGCTTCATCAACTTTCATTAATTTATTCATACAGACACGTTCATTTAAATTCAAATTTATTTACTTGCATAAAACATGGTTTAAAAGGTGGTACAGTAGTTATATTTAAGTACACATGTTTTTGCCAGATTGTCGTACAGATTTAGCTCGTACAATTAATTATTATTACAATATTACATTATTTATATAATAAATTATAATATATCAAAATTTCAATTAAAAATAAATAAATAGCGTCCACAGTCCCATAGTCAGATAATTATAACAGTCAATATAAATAATTTAGTAATTGGTAATATGATTATCATTGTTAGTTTGAATTATAGTTTATCATTTATGTATTCATTTATAGTGTGACTATCTGTCCCGGAAGAAATTGTCCTGCCCGGAAAAGCTTCAATCGATATGCCGACAGCAGCGCCACCTACCGGGTCCAATTGTGAACCAACTCGGAAACCTTCTCTGGCTCTGGCACAACAACTTTGCTAAAGATCATCACATGATCAAATGTATAGTTTACAATTCTATAAAGGACATACAGTCAAACATTCATTTTTATAAGTATATAAGAAGATATCATTTATTCCTATTTAGCTTGCAATTTTTTTAGATAGAATTTAAATGAATTTGTGTTTAAATTTTAATGATTATATATTTTGTGGAATCTTTTATAAACTTTTGATGCCAAAGGCAAACTTTGTGTGGTAAAACTATTTCTAGGATTTGGTAGCCATTTTATAGAAGCCTTATGAAATCTTCATTCATCCGACTTTCTAAGACACATGGATGGACTTTGTAGGTATGTCTGTCATTTTCTTGCGGACTCCATATTAATGAAAAATTGTATTTGGTTACCATACAAACAGCGGGACCTCTGAGCCACAACTCGCCATTGACGTTTGGTTCCAAAATATCTTCAAGAGTATCGACATTAACCAACTGAAAAATAGTAAAATATATCTATTGTGTATAGTAATTCCTAATCTGTTATAAAAATCTTTTATCCGTGCAGGAACGGAGAAAGAATACAATTTCCTGCGGCTGGGCGGCCTGTCGTAAGAGGCGACAAAACAACACACAGCCAGATGGTAGGGCATTTGCCCGACTGGATGACTACCACTCCTGTAGACCATCCTCTAGACCAGGGTCTAGAGTATGCCGCCATAACAACCTTGGGTTGTGTTCCGGCATGAGTGGCCGGGTTCCAGTCATCCTATAGAGAGGAGCAGTGCATTTGTAGAACCTTTGGCGTTGCGAATGTCCATAGATGATGGTAACCGCTTTCCGCCAGTGGGCCGCCTGCCTGTCTGCTGAACTGAAAAAAAGCAAAAAGTAAACATTCAACTGACTTCTTTCTACAACATCTTGAAGCCTATGCGATGTACAACATAAAAATTATTATGTCTTCCAGATTTGTTGTGGTTTTTTATGTTTAACTTGGCACTGACTTCAAGATATTGTAGAAAGAATATTAAACAGATTAAATATTTATTTTTGCTTTTTAGTTTCAAGTCGGTTTTCCGATCGATATTGTTAATATCTGCGCTTTTCTGGGTCCAGAAAATTGAAACCATATTAGTTATGGAACACATTTTCAGCAAATGGAACCACTTTCCATGGTACAAATTACTTTTTGGCAGCTCTCCATGAAAAACATTTTCAGACATCCTTAAGCATTTATTATATGTGCTTATTTGGGAGTAGATACTTACTCTATAATCAAAACAGCCCATGGGTCTGCCCAGAGATCCAGGGGACTGAGTTCCTTCTAGGAAAGCAAACCCCCCTATCTCGCTCATTCCGTATACAGCTCCCACATATGTTCTAGGTGTTACTTCCTGAAATTCATAATTTTAGGATTCCGTACTTATTTTGGCGAAAACAGAAACCTTCTGCTTTTGTCATGTCAGTCAATCCGTTCTTAATAGCTTTGTAATTCATTAATTTTGCAAAGTAATTTTTCTCAGAATCTACTAAGTCTATATAGATGAAAATTGTATTCTTTTCGCCTACTCCTCCGTCATATGAGAAGACAGAGTCTTTTCTTTTTCTATTCTTGCTATAACTACCTATATCTAATTTACTAGGGATAAAATATAAGATAGGTGGGGGTAATCTCTTTATATTTTCTTTTCCTTTCTCAATTCTTATTTTCTAATAAATTCACTTATTTGCTATAACGATTGTATATCTTTCTAGTTAATTAATTCTATTTATTACATGTTTGTTTATTTTATCTATATATCTATATCATGTTATCTTTTACTCTATTTATTTATTACTTAATTATTACATTTCTATTATTTGCAGGTTCGTATTTTATTCTTAATACTTTAATTATTTTTTCACACTGTGTAAGTATATACAATTATACCTATATATTGTGTGTTATTGGTTGACCTATTGCGTTTAATAACCAATTTTGCGATTTTAATTGCTTACTTAATAAAGGTATAGTTTATATGGGGCTATACAATGGTGTAGTAAAAGTAATAAAACCAAAAATAAAATTAGGAGCCTTTTTAACATCTGAAAAAGGTTGACTTTTCCAGTGTATGAAGTTATGTGAGGTAGAATGGAGAGTTTTTAAGAGTAAATCTTGAAACAACATGTTCTTTAAATACTTATAATAAGTCAATAAATGAGAAGATATCATCAAGTATCTAAAATAATACAAATTGGGATTGAAGAGCATCAAAAATATTTCTAAACATTTGTTATACCATACATCCTTTAAGCTATTTTTAAGATATTGTTATATACCAACAAAGTACGTACACCTGCATATCGTAAAACGCCGTTTATTGCCTTTCCTGCATTCGGATTTCTTTTGTTTACTTCGTGTTTAAACTTTAAAAACATCTATTCCTATCGAACTTATTTTATGGCTGTAATTAGAGTCGAACTAATCCTTTTATTTTTTTTTCATTGGGTCGAAGCTTGCCAGATGGTGTATTAACTCATAACGTGGCCCCTTTGTTCGGTATTATACAGTTTAGTATAAAACAATGCTCAAACGGAAGGTGGGGCAGTTAAGCGACGACTACGATACGAGTAAGACGTGCGTAGTACTTTTGATTAGCAATATAGTGACGGACTTTGCGCGGGTTGAATTGCATTGAATCGTGCAGTGTGAACTGGTTGCATCCAGTTTTATTTCTACTTGTTTTATACGTGTTTGTACAGTTCTAATAAACTCTATAGTAATTCCAACGGCATTTATTTTAATTCGAGTTCTGTAGCTCGTAACGATATGGTATACTTTTGATTAAATGCTTTTTTATGGTTTGATAGCCAAATGATGTAAGCAATGAGAGTTTGTCGCCTCTAGGTAAATGTTTTGCAGCCCACAAAAAAGGGTGCCACTTTTTTGTGGGCTGCAAAACATTTACCTAATTTATTAAATTCAATTATTAAAGATTACCTTTATATCATTTAGCAATTCTTTGGAGACAGCACTTCCTCCAAGCAAAATGTTTTCAAAGCAAGTAAAATCGCACATTTCACGGTTGCCAGGTTTTAACATTGTTGTCATTAACGTAGGGCTGATTCCTGTATAAGTAGGCTGCACAAATTAGAAGAACATTAATACTAAGATAAGGACATAACATGTAGTTGTTGTGACTTTGGACTGTTGAATGGCCTAATAGTTATGCGAACACATCGCATGCTTAGAATGATAGAGACCTATTTCAAAATGTTAATTTATACAATTTTGTACACTATTTTTATATAATAGATATTTAAATCCAATGACTCAAAATGTTGATTTAAGTCTCTATAATTTTAAGAGTGTGACATGTTACAATAAATTCTAACATTCTTTACATAATGTTACATACCAACAAACACCGCACAGCTGCATGTTGTAAAAACGATTTTTTTTTATTTACTTCGTGTTTAAACTTTAAAAACATCTATTTTTATCGTACTTATTTTATGGCTGTAATTAGTTTCGAACGATTTAATCCTTGTTTTTATTGCAGTGCGCCGAAGCTTGCCAGATGTGCAAATTACTATTTCTCGGAAATTCACTGGTGTTTCCGAGTGGAGAGCGGTGCACTGGCACGCGGTCGATTTTTTTGTACTGTATAGTTAATATAAAATAATGCCCGAACGGAGTGGTAGGGTAGTCAATCGACGACTACGACACGATCAAGACGTGTAGAATTTCAATTAGCGACATAGTGACGGACTTTGTGCGTTTGCATTGAATCGTGCAGTGTGAACTGGTTACATCCAGTTTTATTTTGTACTTACTTATTTTATACGTGTTTGTACAGTTCTAATAAACTCTATAGTAATTCCAATGGAATTTATTTTAATTCGAGTCCTGTAGCTCGTAACAAGATTAAAAGAACAAGCCTTAAAATAACATCTTGCTTTTGAAATATAATTGTATAATTTTTTTAATACTTTTTTAAAAACAACTTTTGAGCCATTATAGTTCTTTTGTTCATATCAATCACGTCATAAGTATGAACCATGAACACTCGAACCAAATGTATGAGGCTTTGATGTTTGTGAGTTAATAAAAAGTATTTCAGAGTGTCTAGAGTATTTCAGAGAGTAAGTGTCCCATTCCTATTTAAGAAATCAATCACTAAAATAAGTCCACTTTTTACACGCTTTATATTAGCTTCACTTGTATGTCAGTATGTCTGTAACCGACCCCTTTGAGCTCGATTTTGTCCTACTTTGAACGATCAGATTTAATTCATACTTTGCACACCTGTCAAAGGTCGATGACAATGCAATAATATAGTATCATGGAGCTGATCTGATGATGGAGTGGGAAGGTGGCCATAGGAACTCCTGTACTAAACAAGATAGACCCTTCGTGTTTGGGCCCGTATGTTTATATCGCGTGACAATGCAATAATATGGTACCATGGAGCTGATCTGATGATGGAGACGGAAGGTGGCCATAGGAACTCCTGTACTAAACAAGATAGACCCTTCGTGTTTGGGCCCGTATGTTTATATCGCGTGACAATGCAATAATATGGTACCATGGAGCTGATCTGATGATGGAGTCGGAAGGTGGCCATAGGAACTCCTGTACTAAACAAGATAGACCCTTCGTGTTTGGGCCCGTATGTTTATATCGCGTGACAATGCAATAATATGGTACCATGGAGCTGATCTGATGATGGAGTCGGAAGGTGGCCATAGGAACTCCTGTACTAAACAAGATAGACCCTTCGTGTTTAGGCCCGTATGTTTATATCGCGTGACAATGCAATAATATGGTACCATGGAGCTGATCTGATGATGGAGTCGGAAGGTGGCCATAGGAACTCCTGTACTAAACAAGATAGACCCTTCGTGTTTGAGCCCGTATGTTTATATCGCGTGACAATGCAATAATATGGTACCATGGACCTGATCTGATGATGGAGTCGGAAGGTGGCCATAGGAACTCCTGTACTAAACAAGATAGACCCGTCGTGTTTGGGCTCGTATGTTTATATCGCGTCAAAATGCAATAATATGGTACAATGGAGCTGATCTGATGATGGAGTCGGAAGGTGGCCATAGGAACTCCTGTACTAAACAAGATAGACCCTTCGTGTTTGGGCTCGTATGTTTATATCGCGTGACAATGCAATAATATGGTACCATGGAGCTGATCTGATGATGGAGTCGGAAGGTGGCCATAGAAACTCCTGTACTAAACAAGATAGACCCGTCGTGTTTGGGCTCGTTTTACTTGTCTTGGCTAGCACTCTGCTGCTACATGATATGCAGGATCTCAAAAGCTTGTATTTAAAAACATTTAAACAAAAATCAACTAAAAAATGAAAAATAAATAATAGTTTAAAAAAACTAAAAAAAACACGCTTTTATAAAAAATCCAACTAAAAAAACAAAAAATAAAATTTAATATAATATAAAAAAGCGTGGGGTGTATTCAAAGCGCTTTTTAAGATATTATATTATTAATTGAATACACCCCACGCTTTTTTATATTATATTAAATTTTATTTTTTGTTTTTTTAGTTGGATTTTTTATAAAAGCGTGTTTTTTTTAGTTTTTTTAAACTATTATTTTTTACTTTACAGAATGTCCCTGAACAAGTTAAAACTAACCAGTTAATTTTTTTACTGTTGAAGTACAGAGAGACCAACGGATCATTGATGGAACTTGCTAATCGTCGCCAATGGAAACTTGTACTAAAGGCTACCAATGTGCTGCCGTCCTTCAAGGGGTTTGGAACCTGGCCACTAATAACCAACTCAGGGTGTTTATAGCGACTTACTCTAGAGTGTCTAGAGCAAAGGTGGTAGCCATCTATATGAGTGAATGTCCTACCACCTGGCTCTGGTTTGCTTAGATTACATATATTAATTTTTATTAAATTACATCAAATCGTAGTAGTAATTAAGTACATACAAAGACACATGAATGCTTTGTTCCCAGAGCGCTCAATTCTTTTGTTTCAAACAGATAAGAATCTCATACATTTTTTCACACAAGTTTTTTTTTTTTTTTGGGATACATACCTACTATAAAATATTCTTAAATATAAAACACAAAATGAATACATATATTAATCAAGTTTCCACTATAAAATAATTTATATAATAAAAATAAAAATGGGCTCAAACAGTTAATTAATATTAGAAATAAATTAAAAAATAATATTTTTATATCCCCAGGTACTTAAAAGGAAACTGTCTGGAAAGTCTGTGATTATTCATAAAGTAATCAAACCAATGTCCAAATCAGTTCCGAAAGTACCTACTCTTTTTTATATAGGAGTTCAGCAGACAGGCAGACGGCCCACTTGACGGAAAGCGGTTACCATCGCCTATGAACATTTGTAACACCAAGGTGCTACAAATGCGCTGCTGTTCTCTTAAGGGAGACTGGAACCTGGTCACTAATGCCGGAACACAACTCAAGGCTGTTATGGTGACATACTCTAGACTAGGGGTGGTAGTCATCCAGTTGGGCAAATGCCCTACCACCTGGCTGTGGGTTGTTTTGTCGCCTCTTACGACAGGCCGCCTGGCCGCAGGAAATTGTATTCTTTCTCCGTTCCTGCACGGATAAAACTCACTCAACGTAAAATTAGTAAATCAATCCTTACCCTAAATTTGTTGACGAGATGAATGAAAAGCTCTTGCACCATCGGTTTTGACGACTGCAGTCTTGTAAATTTTAATATTGGAGCAAATAGAAAATAAAAGCTGGCAGTTAACCATTGTAATGGTGCAACTACCATCACCATTTGGTTGGTGTGGGAAATGTGGTGAAATTTGACCTGTGGAAAGAGCTGTATATAATACTAGCTTCTGCTCACGTGGAATAGTTACTTTGGGCTAACGCTAACTGTAACCCGCGACTTTGTTTACGTAGAAGGTGAAACGCACGCAGCGGAAGCTCTCAAAAAGAAAAAAAAACCCGATTTTGAAACATTCTTCATTGGTGCTCCGCTCCTATTGGTCTTAGCGTGATGATATATAGCCTATAGTCTTCCCCGATAAATGGGCTATCTAACACTGAAATAATTTTTCAATTCAGATTAGAAATTCCTGAGATTAGCGCCTTCAAGCAAACAAACTCTTCAGATTTATATATTGGTACAAGAAAATTATGAGACTTTAATAATAATGTAATACAGAATACTGATTTAGAGGCCTAGTACCGAAGGTGCGTGTGGCCTTGATAAAGATTCCGATTCTCTGTTACTTTTTACATCATCCTGATTTAGAGACAGGATTCCTAAATAAGCGTAGTGCAGTGACGTATTCACCAGCAGACTGGAGCGTAAGGCGGCAAATTTGTGATTAAGTTTTGTTTTCTTACGGAAATAAAAAAAATATTATAATATACCTACGTATAAATAGTGTACAAAATCCGTATAGATTTTGTACATTCGTAATTATATTCGTAACATTTGTGGAATATGCATAAATGTTAGTAAGTCTACATAAACAATTCAACATGTACGTAATATGCTATACCACTTAGGTAATTTTTTCTACAAATTGCATAGGTAGTCGCGCCAATTATACTAATTAGACGAAAAACATGGACGACAGCCACACATCATATAGTTAGAATTTCATCTCATAATATTGAGAACTAAGTCATCAAAATGTAAAAAGCGGTCGGAGTGCCTAAACTTGAATAGTGTAGTAGCGGGAAATTTGAATATAATAACTTAAAAGTACCAAATATATGAGAGTGATATGGCAAAATTTTTATGACTTATTGCAACAGCTTTGGGCACGCCAGTGGTACCACTTGTCGTCGTGAGCCATGCCATGGTAGTCTCAGCATCGAAGTCTGTTGATCTGAAATGAAAAGAAATATAAGTAGGTATAACCATCCTATTAACTAAAGATGAAAAAAACATCCGGTAACTGTCGGTATTCGGCATATCTGCCTTGACTTCGTTACCCGATACGGGATAGTAACGCAAATTACATCCGGATGACGAATACTTAAAAACTAAGAATTAGGTTCATTTTCAGAGTTATTTTCAGGTTCGCCTTCAATTTAAGTTTAGTTCTTCCCTTACTTTACCGACAAGTTAAGTCGATTAAACATCGATCGATTATTGAAGATTATTGCCACAACACTTTGCTCACCAAATCAATAATTACAAAAATGCACAATAGTGCATTTTTGTATAAATATTAATAAATATACTGTATTGGTATTTTTTATTAAATTGATAATATAATAATTTTTTATGTCTTTCAAGATCAAGAGCCATAAAAATTGTCCGGAGTTTTGGAGAGCTTGCGTGGGGCCATGGGACCAACACGTAGAGGCCCCTTGACAAATTTAATGTAAATGCGGCGTGACACTGACCGGCGATTATCCCTGTCTACACCATATAATAATGCACCCAAGGACAAGCCCCGGCCAGTGTAGGACTATTGTGGTAAGTGAGAACAAAAAGTACCGGGCTATTGGGGTGAATTGTTAATGGTCTGTCCTAGGGGTCTGAGAATGTGGGGACTATGAGTACTACTACTAATATGTCTATTGAAATTTTTATTATTATTATAGATTTATTATTGCACGCATCAAAAGTGATTACTTACTGAAAATCTTTTATTTCACTATCACCGCCATATTTAATCATGAACTCTGCGAGATTAATGAATTCATCTCCTTTGTCAAACGTTACTATTGTCGTGTGTACATTAATATTCTTCAAGGCCTTCTTTAATGTTTCTGTTTTATCACATTGACAAAATATTAACTTCGGTTCCATATAAGCTAAATATGGTTCTAGTTCCTCTGTAATAGTAACGAAGTAAATAATGAAATAATCATTACTATAGTTTATTGAGAGGTTTATTTCTAAAATAAAATAATTGACACTTAAATTAATTATAAATAAATAACATACATACATACATACATAACTTCACGCCAGGTCCCTCGCGGGTTAGGTACGAACAACAGAGCGCCATTTAGGCTTATTCTTACACACCTCACTTGCTTCGTTGACATTCATAGCTCTTGTCATGCACGCTCGACTGTTCTTAAGGCTCCTGACATCACCTTCTGCTAGTACACGATCAATTTCTTCATGGAAGGTGTGTCGTGGCCTTCCGCGACTTCTGCTTCCATCCACTTTTCCATTGTATATCTGTTTTGTCATTCTTTCGTCATACATTCTTTCCACATGCCCGAACCACCGGAGCATTCCTTTCCTTACCTTCACCCCGACACTCTCTTTCAGACCAACTCTCTTTCTTACTTCGGTATTACGAACGCGGTCCGCGAGCGTCACTCCGCAAATTTTCCGCAGTTCTCGCATCTCGACCGCGTTTACACTAACTACAAATAAATAAAATATCGCAAATACGTATATTGGGGCCCTGAAGAAGCGAGACTTATCAACTGTATCGAGACCTGACAATACGATTGAAAGAAGTTTCGCGTAACCAAAATGCTGGCCTGTATTTTGGACAAATCATTAGCATGCGTCCAACATTTTGGGAACGCTCACCACAGACAGTGACCTGGAATCATTGTTTTGTAAAAATGTATGTAGTAGTTTTATTTTTAAAATGTGGATAATGGTGGAAATATGATGTAAATAAAGTTGTTAAAAACATTTATAATTTTGTAAAATTTACTTAAGTTCTTATAGCTCCACCAGACCACTATCACTGAGTCGTGTGCTGAGCATTTCCTCGCTGGAAACAAAAGCTAATTTTTTTATGAGAGGTAAGCTCCAGTCTTCACATCTTTTTGCTGATCGATAAAATCTTGAGTGAAAATTTGTAGTTTTGTATTAAAGGCATACAATAAGGAATATTAAGTCATAACTCAGAGATCATCGTCAAACAAGGCGATGTAAACCGAAAAATCAGCTAAGCCTGTATCAGTCTGCGCAAAGCAACGACATTAGGCAGTGTTGCCAAATTAGCGTCATTCATTCGTTTTGACATCCAATGAAACATTCGCCGTGCTCTTTAAAAAATTATTTTGTAATCTATAGGTACATATTAATAAAACTGTAGAGGTCGAATTTCTGTACAATGAAAAAATTGCTAAAAACCGAGTCAGGGGGATGTAAGAAGTGAAATAGAACTAATTTAGATTTTTTTTAATTTTTTGTTTCTCTGTTTGTCTGTCTGTTTGTACCGGCTAATCTCCGAAATGACTGGACCGATTTAAATTAAATTTTGTATGGTGGTAGCTTGTATCCCTGGTCAACATATAGGATACTGTTCATTCCGAAAAATTAAAGAGTTTCCGTGGGAGAGTTAAAAAAACTACACCACGCGGAATATAATAATAATTTAATAATTTTAGAATAGTATCGAACGCTTTAGTGAATTTTAATGTAAGAAACCCATAACAAATACGGGTTACGGGTGGCAAAATAAATAATAACTGATAGTTAGAATGACATTGATGATAAAAACGACATTGATAACAATAATAAACATGCGGTGAATATTTTCATAATAAACCAGTTTTCAGTTGTTTCTTAGCCAGTAATAGGCTAACGACATCGGCAGAAGCTGGATGACGAAGGCGCGAGGCCAGGATATATGACGAATACTTGAGGAGGTCTACGACCAGCTGTGGGCATTGATGTGTTGAAAAAAGTTTGAAGCCTCTTGGGAAATTTCATTAAATGAATTAACGTAATAACATAAAAAGTGCAAAGACTATCGATGTGAGATTCTCGTTTCTAATGTACACTTAGTATAAACATCTCGATCGCATTTGAAACCCAACTAACTGTGTCTCCCCGGGCTAACTTTATATATTCACTAAACAGACACCTCAATCCCTCAATGAACATGCATAGATCATTCATTGGAATTCTCAACATAAGCTTGGTTTCAAGCTTTGCTTAGAATATTATCACAAACGAATGGCAGTGAACAATTAAGACAATCATTAAAAGAATTACAGATATTTTAAACACCAATGGTAATTAAACACCTGGGCGCTTACAGATTAAAGCTTCTAAGAATATGTCATTCGTAACAATAATGACCAGGGTTTTTGAAAGGCTTTCAAAGGCCGTGGGAAGATATTTTTGAAAAATTATTTTAAATATGCTTTATACTCACTAACTCCCAGAGTAATATCGAGTGGTGCTACTATTATTCCTAGGTTCAATGCCGCATACATGGGAATGCATAGGTGAATGTGATTAGGTGCCATTAGGACAATCACATCTCCTTTCTTAAGCCCCATCTTCTGCATGCTGATGGCGCATCTTATTGTTCTATCTAGCACTGATCCATTGCTTTCAATCTCCTCTGTGGCACCATCAATCTTGAATGATCCATATCAATATTGTTATGAATTTTCCTGGATTACTATTTAAAATATCGGTGGAATTGTCACAAATTTTATTAGAAACACACACGACCAAGTCGTAAGTATTGTAGCGTATCAAGTGCCTGTAGAAATTGTACTATTGGCACGCGAGTACAAGTTTGCTTTTCCATGAGTGTAGGAGCCCGACGCTCTTCAGCAAAGGATGCTCTCGATTTCTCTCGGATCCAATCATCAGATCCTGACTCGGTGAAAATAGGACCACCTCAGGAGTATGCTCTTTCGAGTAAATGAAATTGAAAATCAATCCACAATTGATGAAGAATTCAACAAACATACAAAAAAAAACACAGTCGAATTAAGAAACTCTTTTTGAAAGTTGCTTAAAAGGAGATATTTAAAATTACCTGTAACACGAAGTCCGGGTCGTCTCTCAAACCCTGCACTATAAGTTTTCCAAGATGGTACCTGTCACTCGGTATTCCAGATTTCGCGACCACTCTCGAAGAGAAATCACTCATGTAGAAATGCACTGAATCAAATGCTTTTGCAATCGCCATGTTTATCTGAGAGCAAAACAATTATAATTCCGATTTCATATACTGGGCAAGTACCGCATAAAATACGGGTTCCGTAAAGATAACAAACATTCACTATTTTCGGTATTTGGCAACGGAACCATAAAAAAATAATTGAATTGAAAATACCTTATCTATTTATTTCTCTGAAAATATATTTTTGCAGTTTACACATGGGAAACCATGTTTACGATTTTATTGACTTAAATAAAAAAGTTTAAAAAAATATCGTTATGACTTTAGAATCTGACTAATGACAACTCCACAACCATGTATGTACACTAAATTGGTAAACACGACATATGTACAAAATATACTACTGCTACCAGTATTATATGTAGCGGCATGTATTTATGTAGATAACCTGCGCACTTCTTAATTCGTTGATAACTCTACTATTACATAATAATCTATCTATCTTTATTTTCATTTCAATTTAACTAAATTAGCTGTTTCTCTTAGATTTTATGTTACTTTTATTACTAAACAATAATTCATATACATATTTAGATCTTGCTCCGATGTAAAGTATCAGATTTGATCTATTTAAATAGATTTTTTGGTCATCTTTAATAAATAGTGCTGGACCGGCACTCAATTGGAACTAACAAAAGCAATAAATATTGTACTTACCACACTTGCTTTATGAAATTCTGATTATATTAAAAAAAGTAATAAATATTTTTCAATGTATAATTTTATAACCACGTCGTCACTTCATGCGTTACTAATTGTTACTGAACATTTAGAATAAATAGTAGCATATCAGTAGACTTTTTTTTTTTTTTCTTTTTGAGGCGAGGGAAAATGCTAACCGATTTACGCACTCTCAGGGCCGTCACTAGGAAACGACGCGCATCCACCGGGGGCGAAAGCGCTAGCAATAGTATGCTTTGTTTGCGCTCCGTCCGCGATGGCTTGACACTGAGGAGTGTGGAAGACTCAGAGCGATGCCGCACGGGCGAGCAACCTCAATACCCACTAAAAACCCCCTCCTCCCTGTCGACCCTGCGCTTTTGTTGTGAAGGAAAGACTGAGATATAGAAAATAGTTACGCAACAGTCGATCCAGCGCAATAAAGTGCCTGGAGTGTGCCCTGGGAGAACACACCCCACTTCGAAACGGGGGCAGATGAATCCCTTGCGTTGCCTAGTAGCAAGGGGCCCCTCGTACCGGAACCTAACTCAGGGAGGGAAGTAATGCGCGTACCTGCCTCTCCGGGTGCCAGCTGAAGGCCGGCGACCTCGGGTGGAGGCATTAGCACGCGCTGCAGGACTTCGCTCCCTGTCCCTTTCTGCGGCCACTTTGAGAGACATTACTGCCTCACAGAAAGTAACCGCAGACTCCCAGCGGTCGTCGCTGTGCAACATGGCCGTTACCAAGTGGCCAAGCGATCGGACGGCTCCTACGTGTGTCTCGAGCTCGAAACGCTGAGGCGTCCATGCAGCGCACTCAACAAGCGTGTGGAACGCCGTATCGGGTGCGCCGCATTGGCGGCAGTCCGGGGAAGGCAAGCAGTCCACAATGCGAAACAGATACTGATCGAAACAACCGTGTCCGGTCAGTATCTGAGTCGTCCTGAAGGTCAGGGTTCCGCTGGTGCGGGTCACCCATCTCTCCAGCTGCGGCCTGATTGAATCCACCGTATAGCCGCCGGCCACAGGGTGTTCGAGGTCACGAGACCATTCGACGAGGCAGCAAGCGGTTTCCCGTTTCCTGACCGTCTCTAATTCGACTTGACAGAAGGTCAGTCCTCTAGCTAGGGCATCCTGCCGGGTGCGACGAACCCTGGACAGGACGTCTGCCTGGAGATGCCAGGGCAGCTCGCCTGCCAAGAGAGTCGCCGCCGACCACGACACTGTGCGGTACCCCCGTATGGTCCTCACGGCCAGAACCCGCTGCGCGCGGTGCAGCAGGGTTCGGTTGTGGCGGTGAAGCGAATCGAACCAGACGGGCAAAGTGCGCTTTGAACAGCCATTTCCCGTCTAGAACTAGCCCCAGATATTTCATCTTGGGCCCTACTCTAATCGCCACCCCCTGAACTGTAACGGACAAGTCCGGGGGAGGATTCCGGAATTTCCTATGGAACATGACGGCCTCTGTTTTCGCGGGGGAGACCTTCAAGCCCAGCCTAGCTATTCGATCTACGACGATCGCCAACCCGTCGTTGGCAACGTCCACGGATTCCGCAAAGGACGCAGCGCGTGCCGTGAGTAGGGTGTCGTCCGCAAAGCAGATCAGCCCTACCCCGGGCCGGACCGTCACCCGAAGGATTCAGTCATAGCCTACGTTCCAAAGGATCGGCCCGAGGACCGACCCCTGTGGAACGCCGCACGCGACACGTCGCCGACCTAACACGTGATTGGCGGACTCACCGCCCTCCCAAAGGATATGCCGATCTCGCAGGTACTCGCCCAACAGCCTCGTGAGGTACGGGGGGACTCCGTGCGCGCGGAGCCCTTCCCTGATCGTCTCATGAGGGAGGCTGTTAAAGGCGTTCGCTATGTCTAGCGACACTGCAAGAACGACGTCCTTCGCTTGGACGGCTTCGTCCGTCAACGTTCGCAGCGTCTCGAAGGCGTCCATCGTGGAGCGCCTCCGCCGAAACCCGAACTGCGTATCTGATAGCCCCGGCTCCACAGCGTCTAGATGCTTCACAAGCCGCTCCGCCAAGATCTTCTCGAAGACCTTGGCGACCTCGTTCAGCAGCACTATGGGCCTGAAGGCGGACGGATCGTTGGGAGGCCGACCTCCCTTGGGAATTAGGCACAAACGCCCCTCTTTCCATTGCGACGGGAACCTACCTGCGGCATATCAGTAGACTACATTAACAATAGGTACTTTTAGACTTCTGAGACTTAGAACGAGGAAAAATCTTTGAGGTCAAAATAGGGTTGGCAGATCATCAAAATATATTTCTCCCGGGTATAACGTATATTGGACACTCCAACGGCAAATATTGCGTAGTCCATATAATTTAATCGCCGGTTCCTATCTTAATTTTAATTTTATATATTTTAATATTTATTCATTTGCCTTACCGTCGGTTGAATTTTGACTTTTTTTTTTGCTGTTTCATTTTTATTTATTGTAAATTAATTAATATTTTTAGATTTTGTTTCTTTATATTTTTACTCTACTCCCTGGAAAGAGTTGGGATGCTTTTTTTTTTTTTTTATAAAACTCTTACTTTCTACTACAGTTATTCTTATTATTACTATTGCATCTGTTGCCTTATTTAATGCTCTACTATTTATCTATTTTACTACCTACTATTTAATATGTCACTATTAATTTATTACTATCTATCTACTATAAATATATTTATTTAGATTATTTTGCATTCACACACACACACACACACACACACACACACACACACACACACACGCACGCACGCACGCACGCACGCACGCACGCACGCACGCACGCACGCACACACGCACGCACGCACACACACAGACACACACACACACATAATATATATGTCGGAGAATGGCCTCGTTCTCGTGGCATCTTCTTTAGTTATTGCAGGTTTAGTGGGCGTCATCAGGATAAAATGCGAGCATAAAACACAATAGCCACGGTTTATACACTTTCAATTTAGATTTGATCAACATTATGACATAGTTTAGACCGAGCAGCGGGTTCAGGGCACCCGCTCATACTTCCAGCTTCAATACTTGCTTTAAAATACTCCATGGTCCAACTCGACCTGTTGCCACCAACCAAATGTGCCACAAAAACTCCTCAGTCTACCCAAGTAGATATTACTCAAAGTATAGAGGGCGCTGACCCCGCTCTAGACATGCTCTGCTCTCATTAGTCGTTTATTAAATTACAATATTCATAACTTTTATTAGGTTAGAACGATCTTTAAGTTATAGAAACATTTAACAAATCAAATTAAATTAAATTAAGAATTTTAGAAGTAATTAAAATGTTAACAAATGATATTGTGCGTTATACATCCAGTCAATAATACATCCAATTATAACTTCCCTCCGACATATATATATATTAGGGCGGGTTTTTTTTTTTTTTATAAAGCTTATAGCAAAAACGTAATCTATAGGTGATTCTGAGAAATTTTTCTCAAGAGACCATAGCTCTAAGTCGGATTTGGAGCCCCCCAAAATTTCAAAATAGATATTTTTCCATATATACATAGAATAATTTAATTAAATTCGTCATAAAATCGGATAGAATTATAGTAGATTTCTCAATCTGGGCTTGTTTGAAAGGTATTTTTATTACCTTTCAGAATCTGTATTGATACCAATAATAATTTTTTTTGAGTAGAGATATAGGAATTTTTTTTCGAAAATTTTTTGTTTTCAAATTTAGCACGATCACTTGAAAAAAATATATTTTAAAATGTAATTTTTAGTAGGCAAACTAAGATCATTTACATCACTTTATAAACCAAAAACAACAATATCTTGATGAGGCATGTTAGTCAATCTAGAATCAAAACTTGTTGATGTTGTTGCTTCCATTTGCGAAGACACCGCAGACGATGTTGATAGTTCTTGATTATCCATAATAACTTTGATATTATCACTGTACTCTTTGATTCTGTCACACTAAATTAAAATATATATAAAATATTGTTATTGTGATAACCGAGTTTTTATTTAAGTATTTTGGCAAACTGCGTGCGCATTGCACGATGAACGATTAAGGAACAAGGAAAAGCAAGCTTGGCAACGTTTAGTGTTAGTAAACGTCATTATTTTGTAACGTCATTATTCAGTGTTACAAAGTTGTTCAATTGAACAATGCTGCCATTGACGACTTATTCTACACGTATCAATACAGATTCTGAAAGGTGATAAAAATACCTTTCAAACAAGCCCAGATTGAGAAATCCCTATTAATATTATAAATGCGAAAGTAACTCTGTCTGTCTGTCTGGCTGTCTGTCTGTCTGTCTGTCTGTCTGTCTGTCTGTCTGTCTGTTCCGTTTTCACGGAAAAACTACTGGACCGATTTGGCTGAAACTCAATATATATATATATATTTTCGATACCGAGGATGAACATAGGATACTTTTTATCCCGAAAAATGGGATAGTTTACGGGATAAAAATATATTTGTCTGTTTGTTTGTTATGCTTTTACGGAAAAACTACTGGACCGATTTATCTGAAAATCGGTATATATGTAATTTTCATACCAAGGGATTTTTATTTTTCATCCCGGATAATGGGATAGATTTTGGGATAGATTTATGTAAAGGTTATCCCAAAAGTGGGATAGGTTTTGATTGGTTTTGTGATTTGCCATTTTCATCATTTTGGTTATTTTGTCCTTTTTGTATGATTTGCTCTTTTTGTCCTTTTTGTTGTTTTTGACTTTTTTGCTCTTCTGTCCTTTCTGCTCTTTTTGACCATTTTGTTGTTTTTCTCTTTTTTGCTCTTTTTTGTCCTTTTTGTTAACTTTGATCTTTTTGCTATTTTGCTCTTTTGACTCTTTTGTTCTTTTTGTCCATTTGATCTTTTGGCCATTTTGCTCTTTATGCTCTTTTACTCTTATTGCTCTTTTTGTCTATTTTGCTCTTTATGCTCTTTTTTTCCTTTTTGCTTTTTTGACCTTTTTGCTCTTTTTGTCCTTTTTGATATTTTTGACCTTTTTATCCATTTGGCCCTTTCTCTTTTTGTCCTTATTGATCTTTTTGTCCTTATTGACCTTTTTGTTCATTTTGCTCTTTTGCTCTTTTTGCTATTTTTTTGTTCTTTTCGCCATTTTGATCTTTTGGCCATTTTGCTCTTGCTCTTTTTGTCCATTTTGATCTTTTTGCTCTTTTTCTGTTTTTGCTCTTTTGTCCTTTTTTTTAATTTTGCTCTTTTGCTCTTTTTGCTCCTTTTTGTCAATTTTGCTGTTTTTGCTCTTTTTGCTATTTTTTGTTCTTTTTGTCCATTTTGCTGTTTTTGCTCTTTTTGTCCATTTTGCTCTTTATGCTCTTTTGGTCTTATTGCTCTTTTTGTCCATTTTGATCTTTTTGTCCTTTTTGACAATTTCGTTTTTTTGCCCTTTTTGTCCATTTCGATCTTTTTTCTCCTTTGCTCCTTTTACTCTTTTTCCCCTTTTTGTCCTTTTAGCTCTTTTTGTCATTTTTGTTTTTTTGTCCTTTTTGTCATTTTTATAGTTTTCATATATAAATAAAACTAGGACGGCATGAAATAGAGGTTGAGAGTATGAATGAGACCAATCATTTCTCAAGTTCATAGATATAAAAATTCATCGTCTATAAAAGTGCGATAGTAACTCGATATGTCTTTCTGATAAGTTTTCGAAAAAACACTGGGAACACTGGATTGTTTTTATTGTAATTTTGTTTAATTGTAGTTTTAATGCCGAAAATGGACATATATACTCAAGGCAGGAGATCGGATAGTTTGCGATATAAAATGACTTTTGGGTTGCAAATGGCACTAACATAAAAATGTTGTACAATGTAACCTGTATTTAACGCCTGCTCTTTAAACAAGAAGCAGGAATCTAGTTAGATTAACCCGCGGCACAGCCGCGGGGTAAACTCTAGTCAACTATAATTCTATCCGATTTTATAACGAATTTAATTAAATTGTTCTTTGTATATATGGAAAAATTTCCATTTTGAAATTTTGGGAGGCTCCAAATCCGACTTAGAGCTATTGTCTCTTGAGCAAAGTTTCTCAGAATCACCTATAGATTACGTTTTTGCTATACGCTTCATCAAAAAAATCGTTCCATACCATTTGACCCGCCCTAATATATATATATATATATATATATATATATATATATATATATATATATATAAAATTATTGAAATTTATAAATTAGTGTAAGTATGTATATTTAAATTGTACAGACCTATCATTTTTCTGCTACACCTACATCGCCAGATTAGTTAAGAATTACTTTTAAGCTAGGTTGCCTGGAAGAGATCGCTTTTACGATAAGGCCGCCTGTTGTTTGACAAGAAGTATTGTGATTGTTGTTTTTGTATCTGTTTGTTTTGGTGAGCAATAAAATGTTATCTATCTATCTACTTTGTTCTTACATTGTAATTATTACTATTGTTATTTTAATATTTGTGCAGTTTGACATTACTAGTATGGAGTTTATATGAAATTTTAACCGATAATGAAGCAAATTGAATTATTTGTTTATTTTGTATTGTCCTCCGTGGCTCCACCTGCTGGTCCCGGACGGAAGAATTGCGCCGATCTTAGTGGCCAGCATTACGCTGTCTAGGTCCAATTTTAGGAACAAAATTGTTTACTTTAGATTATATTTTTCAGTTTCGTTAAATAGTGTACTTTTTCTAAATAAAAGAATTCTTTGTTTTTAATGAAAGATACGATGACAGACAAAATCGGCGTTAACATAATACTATGGTATATATCGAGTTATAAGGAACAGCCCTTAATATCTTCAAGAATCTCTTTATTGAAATTTACCTGCTTAAACAACCCACAAAAGCATTTCAAACATGATAAACGTTCGAAAAAATATCTCATTCTGCAGAATGACCACGTAGGTAATCTATATCTAAACAACAACTAATAGAATATACAGCTAATAAACTAATAGATATGTGCTTACCTACCTAGTTTTGTTTTTTCTTTATTGTTTTTGTCGTCAAAATCCGAAAAAACGTTTCAGCAAACATCCTTCCATCCATTCCATTCCATCCAGCCTTCTATTTTTAAGTTTTAGTCCTTGAAATCATCTATTGTCCCAAAGCACTGGACGTTCTTCAACAAGTGGAATCAATAAATCACAATCTATTAACATTAAATGAGCGAGCACATGGGCCACGCGACGTCAACGCGCCGCTCCACAGCGGTGCTTTACAGAATGCAAATAAGACTGCATATGCTATTGCTCATAATTGTAAAGCAGGCGCGCTGCAAGGCTTATTAGTTCTCGACGATGTTATAGACAACAGAGAGTTAAAATAAATAGACTTTGCGTTTGAAGAAACTTCGATATAAAACGTAAAAAATACTATACAGGCACGGAGAGTAAAATTTTTCAAGTGGCCCTACAGGTGAAATCCTAAATTATAAGAAATAGTGAAAAACATTCAAAGGTCTCGAGGCCGATTTTGACGAAATCAAAAGTGGTATCTACCACTAGTTAAATTGTTATATAATTGTATGTATTATCCCCGCAAATTGCTATTGCGCCTGGCCGCCATTTTGGTGACGTAACCGTAGCCGAACACTCAGTACTGTTAGCATCACTGGCCGGCGAGTACGCGTACGTATCGAGTTGCGGATGATAATATAGTATTGTTGCTGTTTATTATGGTGTACTAATGCTGCTTTATATAGGTTATATCAGAAATCACAATTGGAAGTAGGCTGGACATAGCGCGCGATACTTGGATCAGAGATGGACAAAGATAGCGACTGAATGGCGTGGTCCTGCATAAGGCAAACGTCGTGTGGGGCGCCGTTGGGATGACGACATCCATGCCGTCGCGGGCTCAAGGTGGCTCGCACTGCAGTGGCGGGTGCACAAGGAAGCACTGGGCGCAAGTGGAGGAAGCCTTTACCCGAACGGGGGGGGGGGGGGGTCCCAAATATTGAATAGTTCGTGAAACAATAAATCAACAAAATATTATATTATAAAATATATTGACCTTTTAAAATATTATTTTATAACAATTTTCGTTATGTATCAAATAAAAAGGTTATTTTTGGTAAAAAAAAAATGCAAAAATTTAAAAACATATTTTTTCTACATAATCTCTCTCCAATACAATGCATTTAGAATAACCCGTTTATAATGCTAATCTATTCCTTGCGAAAAAAATGTTTTTCTTGAGTATCGAAAACTACCTCTACGGCTTTATGGCTGCCGCATCATTATCGTGAAATTTACGTTCTACAAATTTCCTCTTTTAATTTTGGGAATAAGTGAAAATCACTATGGGCTAAGTCCGGAAAATATGGTGGGTGGTCAACGAGATTGAAGCCAGCACAGCGGGTTGTGTTGAGCACAACTAGCGATCGATGAGTCAGTCCTATGACTGTACAAACAGCAATTATTATAGATAGATAACACTTTATAGCACCAAATATGCAAAATTACATTATTGTCATTGTAGAAACAATAGGCGGCCTCATCGCTTAAAGCAGTCTCTTCCAGGCAACTTAGCTTAAGGAATAATTTAATCTAATCTGGCGATGTAGCTGGTGCAGATTATTAGGTAGATCTTTTATAAATTAAGTACACATACTTAAATTACTTTATAAATTAAATACATAAAAACATATTTATAAGGTATATATATTAATAAGTCTATTAAAGTAAAAGTAGTGTTTTCTGAGTGCGCGTAGGCGTTCTTTTGGCCTCTGACAGTAAGAGGCCGCGTCTTCCAAAGTTTGACAGCCTTTACTGTAAAAGAGTTATCATAAAAGGATGAAGTGTGTGCAGGTGTAGTTCGTGTAGTGAGTTTACGATACACATGAGTGCGCAAATTGTGGGAAGTAGAAAGGTGAAGGAATTCAAAAGGTTCCTTAAAGTAAGGAGGGGACTACTAGGAATAAATAATATGTTATAAAGTAGTGTGAAAATAGGGAGCCACTTGAGTTTTTCACGAAATTCAGAAACATGGTCATATTTTTGCAACCCAAATATGATAAATGCAAAGATTCTGAAGTCACTCAAGTTTATTTAGCTATTATATGGTTAAGATAGCAGGCGTCAGAATAATTTAAAATGTGTAGCAAAAGAGACTGCGCAAGCATAATTTTGGTGGCAGTAGGTCGAAAATTTCTCAGCCTTCTCAGGGATGCAGAAGACAGAAAAACTCTCCGACTTAATTCGGAGAGGTGAGACTTCCAAGACAGATAGATCACTATCAATGACTTTGCCCAAATTTGTGACGGTGTCACTCAATGGGATACAAGTGCCGTCAAAAACAATGTTCGGTAAAGTTGCGAAATCTAGTTTTGCACGTATTCTAGAGCTGCTATCACTTGAGTCTTGCGAGGATTATTCTTATGGAAGAATACTTTTTTGCATATTATTATTTATATCACAAAATGTATTATATCACTACTTAACCTTTAACAGCTGTGTTCGCAGTGACAAAGTAGGCATATGAATAATAAATTCTTAAACTACCATAATTACATGTCCTTGGAGTTGGGTATTCACTGGAAATGACATATAATTTAAAACAAATCGTGAATGATGTCTCATTACGTTATAAAAAATGTAAACCACTATCTATTCCAAGACATACTTCACAAAATACAATTTGGTCAATATTAAGGCCATGGTATAGAAGTTTTTTACATGTACAGGGTTTTATTTATAACTAAGACATTCCCGTGACTTCGTCCAACATGGACTCAAAATTCCTGCGGGATTCCAGGGACACAATATACCGCAGCACTGGAAAAAGCCGTAATTTTAATGAAAACTGTTTCGGAATAAGTTCCTTTATAATCGGCTTTCAAAATGAGGAGGTTCTTCTTGAATTCTCCGTCAGTTGTAAACCGATTTTCAATTTTTTTTAAATCGAAAGATTGGTCTCTCATCACATTAACTAGCAATTTTATATAATATCTTCGAAGACTTGGATAATGTAATAAAACAAGTAGGTATAGGTAAAGATATAGATATATAGATAAAACTGTATTTAAATTTGCCTAAAAATTAAAATAGCATTATCATAGATAATAATTCTACGTTAATTATTATCATTGTTATAAAGTTATATAACTTTAATTTATAAAGTAATTTTCATCTGCCATCATCAGACACTTAAAAAAAACCGCGTCGTAAAAACTCGCGGAAATTGCGGCACACAACGACAATGAACACTATTACGTCAGCCATGAGATCGAGGTGATCACGCCACGCTGCAGCCGGAGGGGTAGCAAGTCAGTTAGACCGTATTTTTGGCTAACTTTGACCCGCTATTATGAATAATATCCGGATAAAGTGATTAATTTATCACATTATCCAGTCAATTTTGCTATTATATATAATGACCAGTCATTATGTATAATAGCTATTTAATCACTATGACTGTAACATATACACCGAAGAGTGAGCTGGCAAAATTGTATCTAAAGCTATTAAAGTATTTGGTATTACTTAGCACCGACATCAAAATGTTGTGAAAAGAAGTCGGTCAAATATTTATTTTTATAGTTTGTAAATTGAAGTCTTTGTTTTTATCTTTGTTAATAAAAAAAATTGTTAATATAAATCTGTAAATGGTTTGAGTTTGTACATTGCGTTTAAAAATGTGAAAAAAACAGGCGATATTTTAGAATTCTTGTCTGTCTGTCTGTGATAAAGTGAAAAGTACTGAACGGATTTAAGTGAAACTCGATTTAGAGCTAGTTCATATCCCGGGGCGTAACATAGGATACTTTATCCAGATAAATGATGTTGCCGCGACAAATATAAAATACTTTATTTAACCGAACGCAACGTCTGATATTCCCTTACGCAATATTGAATATCGATCGATTATTCAATATTGCGGGTAGGTAATTTAGAATTGTCAAAGTCAAATGCGTTTACTGTCTTCTGTAATGACTTAAGACAATTAGGTAGTCAATACAATATTTACCTACATTATGTGTTTATACTATTTGCAATTAATTTTTATGGTAATGTGGTATTATAATAGTGTGAAGAAAAATCATATTAGTACACGGTGTAACAATGATGTCGTTTCCGTGGGATAGACGAAAATAGCGAATTGCGCTGCGACCCCATCTGTTTTGTAATCTCACCTGTGCTACAAATGTCGATAGGTGATGGTAACCCTTTTCCATGAGCTGGGCCATCTACCTGTTTGCCAGCTTCGCAATAAAAAGTATGACATTACATTTTTTTATTGTAAAGTTCAGCAGGCAGGCAGAGGGCGCACCTGATGTAAAGTGATTACCATCACCTATCGACGTTTGTAGCACAGGTAACCTGGCCACTAATACCGGAACACAACTCAAGGCTGTTATGGCAGCATACTGTAGACCAGGGGTGCTAGCCATCAAAACGGGCAAATACTCTACTATCGGGCTATTGATTATTTTGTCACCTCTTACGAAAGGCCTCTTGGCTGCAGTAAATTGAATTCTTTCTTCGTTCCTGCACGGAATTTTTGACGTACAAGCCACTTCTATATTCTTTAAGATTTAGTAGTTCCTCAAATAATCAGTCTAGACAAAGACGACCTGAATGAACCCTGCGGTTTCGTTTTTCCCTTTATAGGAACCCTAAAAAATGTATGCCGCCGCACTAATTAAACTTCGTTAACTTTTATTCGCTATTGGAACAAGTTCAAATTGAATACGATCATTCATAGTGATCTAGATAGATAGAATATTATAAAACTAAGAGCAATGTTACACTAGCAGTTGTATTTTAAGAGCACGAATACTGGCAACGTGACAGATTTTGCAAAAAAACTACTTGAAAAATTGAAATTAAATTAAATTTAGATAAATTTTACATTAAAACCAAACCATTGTATCATTATATTTTGTATAGCTATTCCTGCAGGAATGGCGGAAAGATGCTAATTCCTGCAGTTAGGAGGTGACAAAACAATATACAGCGAGATGATAGGCCATTTGTTGTCTGGATGGCTACCACCCCTGACCTAGATAGAGCCCTAGAACATGCCGTCATAACAACAATGATTTGTCTTCCGCTAGTTTTCCAGCGTTTATGGTGTTGGAAATATTTTAGCCCACGATAACCACAATCCAAATCCAATCAAAAGTATCCATAGTATTAATATACTGTTTAATAACATTAGCTTTGATTATATAATATAATCATAGAACATTCGTTCGAAGTAGTGAAGATATTCTTACTTCGACTTTGGTCGGATGCACATGTCATAGTAACTCTCTAGGTTAGCTAGTTATTGTGCGAGAATCATAACTTATAATTAATTGTACTTTAGATCGGCGTTCTTAGTTCGAAAGTGAAACAAAACGGTTGTCAAAGTTCTTCGTCTCTCGTTATATTAATTCCGCACTAACAATACTTAATGGTGTGAGAAACAGAATATTTTCTGCAGAATATATGGACTTGGACGTCTCTTGGCTGGGTGACGGGTGAAGGTAGGTGAAAAGCTTTCGTTTACTTTATTATTATAATTATTTTATTATTATTATAAGTATTTGAAGGCTGATAATTTGCTGTGCAATTTTATTTTGTATAAAATCGAATGCAAATACACAATAATCGTTATCTGGTATTAATTGATTTAAAGTAACAAGTGTGTAATTCAATTAAATAGCTGATGATTCTTTAGAAAAATGTGTCATTTCGTGCGGTCGTCACAAGAACTTTCTTGGCTGAGACTTTTATTACATGGGTTCAGATTTCACCTTTTTTGTATTGAATAGGTTCGGTTTAGACCTGCCACCCATTTGCTTCAAATAATTTCAAAGCTGGAATATTCATGAACATTTGACCCATCAATTTTAATACTATTATACAACACCAAACCATATAAGAATATCCTTTAATTAGGTTGCCTGAAAGAAATCGTTTTAAGGCGCCTTTTGGTTTTTCTAAAAATATAATAATAAGTAGGTAATAAATAAATGCTACCGATGACAGAAAATATTATAACTGGTAGTTAAACGATCATTAATAAATACTTAATTTATCTCACTAGGGTCATGATACATATCGTTATAATAAATAAAAAAACATGCTAAAATACTATACTATTATTATCTTTTAAAATGTCACAATGATATAATTTTGATTCCTGTTTATACAATAATACACTATTTATGACGTCACGAGCTTGTACTCTTGTTCAAAATCTAGGAGGTTGCGAATATCGTACTATTTATTTGTTTGCTGTTACTATTGGTTAATTAATTGGACGTGATTCCTACGTATATGTAACTATACAATGTCATTTCGGTTGCTCTGACTATCATCTACAGCCGATATTATATCCTTTCCATCTTCGTTTTGATGAATCGATTTAACTGATCGATCTATACATAAACACATCATTAAATATCATTGAACAATGTCATGTTCTATTCTATGTCTATCAACCAAAGTGGTTCAATTTGGTTAATTCGTCTAATATCAGCATGCCCTACCTTGACGTCATAATATGTCATTGTATGATTATTACATACAAAGTCGAAGAGGTCCTAACGTTTCTATTAAGTGTGCTTGTGTATTCTGTGGTTGAGTGGGCGAAGCCTAAAGCCGACCTACCTCACTGCAACGCAAGAGGCTTCCGATTTCATTTCTGCTATGGTAAATTTATGAAATGAACTTTCCCTTACTCATTGTCTGAGATCGGCCTCAAAGTAGTCTTAACTCTAACTTGCTTAATTTAGGGATATACAATACGTGTTTTTGTCAGCCAATTATTATTACCATTAAGAAGTATCTCAGTTGAGTCGGCAGTCAGCTATATTATAACATTGGTAACCAATGTGCAAGCTCCCTTATACCACGCTCTCGTATAAATAGCTATTTACAGCGTATATTTATCGTACATAAATGAGTGTACCTTTATTCAGATAGCACAACTGCTAAGGGTAATAACTCTAAAGTACACGATTAATACTCATAAGAGAAAAGTTGTGGACTGAGGGATTGTGAATTAATTTACAGAATTTTATTTACAAATAGATAGCATTTGTGTGAATGGTCATAAAGAATAAATCATTTGGATAAAGGTAAGTCCAAGTAATGTAGATATAAAATCCTTAGTTCATCTTCAACAGATAAATTTCGATTAATTCTCCCATATAAGAGCTTCAGGATTTTTTCTTCAAAGAAACGGTTCCAATGTAATCAACGTTGATTTTGTTAAATCATATGACATGATGAGATGCCTCTTATCATGCTCCTGCTGCTGTAGGTGGTAAAAATAGAAGACACCATGTATGAGTAGAACTCGCACTAGTAGTTTATTAGTAGATATGGTGATGAAGTGTTATAAAATCATGTTTAAAAAATGAAATATTTGATTTTGCATTACATTTTAAGTGTTATTTATCAGAACACTCGTAAGTAGTTGATTTCCTCCCAATCTGATCAGACTTTTCATCTCAATTTTGCTGAATGAGGTCGAACAGTCTGGACTTGATGTTAGTGCCCCGCCCCACATTTGAAGATTTCTGGAGGGATACTGTTCGAGGTGTTTTGCCATTATTTAAACGGCTAGTTGCTGCAATAAATTCTACATAAGGTGGGGCATTTTCCAGATCAATAGTATTCAGCAGATCTTCAAGTGAGGTGATGCAAAATAGACCAGCTCCTTCACAACTGGAATTTACTACTTCACTGAAGCGTTCTGCCCAGCGAAGAAGAACATTTTTATAATTTTGAAAGCTTGGCTGGTATCAGCTAATATTTGTAGTTCAGTGCTTTAGAAAGCCATAGTCTATCCTTTGGTTGTCGTATTTTAGGTTTGAGGAAGTGCTGAATTGATTTTTTTGACCTGTGACAGCAGCTTTGCCCAGACTCGTACGGGTATCTTGAATAAGTTTCCGTATTTTTATATCTGCATCATTAAACCAGTCTTGGTCACGCTTTTTTGCTGTTCCATGATCGGCTGCCTTTAGCCGGCTTCGCTTTGAGAGCTTATCGACTCGAGGCTCAGTCTATATAATTATTTTGTTTGTCTGAGGTTTCAATCCGCAAAATTTCATTGTATGTTAAACTATTTCGGAGCCATTACGTGATAATCTTATTTAGAGAAACTGAGAAGCGAAAACTCTTAAACAATGTTGCTTATGTTTAGATTTCATACCTTCAAATCGCAGACAGATACTTTACTCTTATTTATTTGGTATGGATGAAGAGTTTCTTTCCAGTGGTCTTCTTCCTCTTGGCCATTAGAGGGGGCAAGGAGGTTGGGGCCTCGAGGCAAACCTCTTTGCCCCGGTTTCTACTCGACGGACAACTACCCGTCGGTGGCGGGGTTTGGAGGCATTGGAGCCTTCCTAACGGTGGTCTCTCGAGCTATCGTTGCGTCATTCGCGGGCTTTGTGTTGGCTTCGTCTGCGGCTTAGTTGGTCATTCGATGGCCATCTCGGGCTTTGGGTGGCCACATGTGGCTTCTGGTGGCCTGTCAGCGGCCTTTGTTATATTCGCGACCTCGTAGCATCACCCTGATCAAGCGAGCGTATGAGATCTCGGGATGGTCGGTAGGCAAGTGTGTTGATGGTCCAGTGTTCGCGAAGAGTTCTTATTGATTCATTCATAGACTCATGAACAGGCGGACGGACAGACATTACGATATCTAATGGTGCTGCTATTTTTTCCAAAATGGCTAGGGTGCTTTGAAAATGTGATAATGAAAGAAAGACAGATATTATGAAAAAATGACATATCTTATAAGTTTATATTTTTTAAGGTTTATTTATTTGTTATTAACAAAGCATTTGTAATTAAAATATTTACAATAATAAAGATAACATAACCATTTTTATCGTCATAATGAAATGATATGTAAACTCATAAACCTTTGTATTTAGAAACTTTTTGATCCAGAGTCTGATAAAACATTAATGTAAAAAGTGTTTTTTATCAAATACATTTTGTAGCTAATATTGTACAGTACTAATATACAGCAACCAACCATGAATGACTGTTAATAAAAATTAATGATCATTTAATAGTTTACATAATTGCGTTTCAAATATCCTGGGTCCGAATTCTAGCCCAGAAGCATGTGCATGCACCGCTTATGCAGTTTTCTGGTGGTGAAAGAAATATCTTTTTTCATTTTTTTTTATTGCAGGAGTTCAGCAGACAGGCAGACGGCCCACTTGATGGAAAGCGGTTACCATCGCCTATGGACATTTGCAACACCAAAGGTGCTACAAATGCGCTGCGGCTCTCTTAAGGGAGACTGGAACCTGTTCATTAATGCCGGAACACAACTCAAAGTGGTTATGGCGACATACTTTAGACCAGGGCCTGTAGCGATCCAGACGGGCAAATACCCTACTACTTGGCTGTAGGTTGTTTTGTCGCTTCCTACGACAGGCTGTCTGGCTGCAGGAAATTGTATTTTCTCCGTTCCTGCACTGATAGAAAGATATCGCGATAAAACTTACACATCGCGATAAGCGCTGTGTGAAAGTCACCACAAGCGTGGCGGGTATATTGGTCGTTCCTCTAAAACCTTTACAGCCGAACTCAGCAGTTGAATATCTATGAGCTAATATTATAACTAATCCCGATCTCCCAATGTGGAAAGGTCTTATTACTATCTACCGTCATTATGATGGCAATTACAATTATATTTAAGTATACATATTATTCATAATTATGTGTTTTTCTATGTGATTTTGTAATCAGTATAATGAATGACAAAATAATCGGATGTCAATTATCTATTATTATTCTTCACATAAGTACAAGGTCTAAAGCGGTGGTTTGCTACAACCGCCATAGTCTCAGTCTAATGAGCGTAGACGGACGAGATAAAGTAATATTATATAGTTATATAGTTAGTGATTGTCAAACAGTACACGATTGGATTTCTACTCTAATTCAAATGGCAAACATTCAAATTATTCTAGCAGTTTAAATTTCTAAAGTAACACCAAAAAATTTAATTGTTAACAATTTACCTACAATTGAAGGTAGTTCTTAGTAAACTATAATTTTTTTTAAAGATATTTTGATAAAACAAATATAATTCTAAAATTTAAGCAAGTCAGTCGTTCTACAATACACATGATACGTGTAATCTGGTAAGTTATACATATCGAGGGCTTCATAGGTAACAAATGGGCGTCCAGACAAAAGTGCAGTTTTACACAAGAGACAAAATTGTGAATAAAACAACACTAGTTGATTGTGTAAGGCTGAAATTTGGAAAACCCTTCTTTTTAGCTACAATTTCCATACTGGTAAGACTTTCTAAAATGTAACATGCATAACTCTTAGTAAACAACAAAAAATGACATTTTTTCCTATATGTTATGAAGCCCTCGATATGTAACATATATGTATGCATGTTTAAATTACTTGTAAATAATTATACCGAAGACTGTTTTAGGATTATAATATTTAAAAGAAAAAAAATCTAGGCCGAAACTTGTATGGCCTTTTATGGCCGGTTCCGGTATCTCACAATCATTCTCTTACCTTACCATAAGTTGAATTTTGACATTACCTGTATGGATAAGAACCCTCTATTCCAACCATATCTACCTTTTTTTATTGGGGTCATATGGATGTCAGTCCATGTCATAGATGAAGTGCCCATGGACCGCATTATTATTTAAGTGCGGTGTTTTCTTACTGCCAGAACATACAGCAGACAGGCTAATGGTTCGCCTGATGGAAAGAAGTTACGTTGTCTATAGATAAGTGCAACACCAGAGGTGTAACCAATATAAATCCATTTTCTTCTTCTTCTATATATATAAAAATGAATCATAGAAATGTATGTACGCGTATAACTTGAGAACGACTTTACCGATTTTAATGAATTTTTGGTGTATTTGAGTGGGTCCTCGGATTATTTCGATTCATAATTGGCACCGGTAAGTGGCCCTCGGATCGGGTCCTAGATTTATATTTCTTCAGGACAGGACAACGTCTGTCGGGACCTCTATTATTATATAACTATGTATGTAGTATGCCACTCACAAAAAAGCTCGGACTGCAGACGATGTTTTTGTTATTGCAGGAGTTTAGCAGACAGGCAGACGGGCCACTTGATGGAAAGTGGTTACCACCGCCTATGGACATTTGCAACACCAACACTAAACACATATGCGCTGCTGCTCTCTTGAGGGAGACTGGACCCCGGTCACTAATGCCGGAACACAACTCAAGGTTGCTATGGGGACATACTTTAGACCAGGGGTGGTAGCCATCCAGTTGGGTAAATGCCCTACCATCTGCCTGTGGGTTGTTTTGTCGCCTCTTACGACAGGCCGCCCGGCCGCAGGAAATTGTATTATTTTTCCGTTCCTGCACGGATTATACAAAAGATACATTAATCACTTTAAAGGCCGACCTATACTCAACCTATATTGTATATAGATTGTAAGAACTTAATTGTTAAATAATAGTAAACAATAAACTTTGATTCATTAATTATTACAGAAAAATGGAAAATCAAAAACGGGCAAATGACTCCGTACACTGGTACATGAATGAATTGACGTCTCGGATCGTAGCCGAATCTAGAATACCAACTGACAGGTTCCATCTTGGAAAAATCATACTGCAGAGTTTTAAAGACAATCCCAAGTTTTTAATGCAGGTAATTAATTGTCTATTCTAATTTATCATATTACTGCTCTATGATGATGTTACTAATAGTGACTGTATTACGCAGATGTATTGATGGATTTAATGCGTTATTTGCGATGCGACATTGTTGATAACGTTAAACATTGACATATAATAAGATCGCTTTTCAACTGGTGGATGTGCGTGAACAGATACCTAAAGTCTTAACGAGATAGGCAACGCATCGTTTCCCTTAGTGTTGTAGATGTCCATGGGCGACGGTAGCCACCTATCACTAGGTGTTCCGCTTGCCAGTTTACCTACTAGCAAACATAAAAAAAGATGGGCCGTCTGCCTGTCTGCTGTACTCCAGCTATAAAAAATGTATATAAACTATAACTAGCTATTCATTAACGGCGTTACTTTTAACGCACTAGAAACATGACGCACTTAGCCCCAGTCACTAAAATTATTTCAGATGGAACCCGAGCATTATAGAAAATAATATGGCCCAGTATGTGGCATGTGTATTAAATGAAGTTAATATGTACTGAATTACGTAGTTTTAACACATTTCAAACATTTTCTACTTTTTGGTTCAAATTAGAGGAGGATTGTCCGTGACTTCGTACACCCTTGACTTGAAATTCCCGTGGGATTCTCATTCTCGTGGAACACATGTACCGCAGCATGTTAAAAATATCACACATTTTATTACATAAAATTTGGTATCCATCAGTGAAAAAATCGCATTGGAATTTGACATTTGTTAATCTAGCTATTTTAAATCATTCCCAAAAAAGTCTCGCGGTAGTCCCAAGATAAAGCAGAGCAAATTCTAAGTTTAAGAATTTACTGTCGATCAGCGAAAACCGCATTGAAATTGGCCCAGTAGTTTTTACGTGAAACCCGAACAAAGAGACAAGCAGACAAGAAATGAATAAAAATCTATCGTGTTCTCCGTCGTTTATGTAGTGTCTTCCAGTTCTTTTACAAATAGCTTCAATATACAGACACGGCAGTTTTTTTTAACAATACAGATGATAATTATGTACTTTAATAAAACGTTCGTTGTAGATCGATGGCGCTACAGACAAACAGGAAACAAGCAAATCAGCACTAGAGAGAACAGTACGGTGTGCTATATCTATGAGGAATTTAGGTCTTGAGAAAGGTGACGTTATGGTGTTGATGGCTCCAAATCACATTGACCTTGCTATCCCCTTCTATGCAGCCTTATACCTCGGAGTCATTATTTCCCCTGTGGATAGAACATTGGCATTTCGTAAGTAACTGTGTTTATGGAAGTTTCTAGTTGAGATTTGAAAGATGACGTTTTTGAAGTGTATATCATATTGGTTATTTAACGAAGACAAGACATGGTGGATATTGTAATTGCGTGTAGTTGCATATTTTATACATACATTACATATGTATGTTAATAATATCGTAAACTTGTTTTTTTAACTCGTGTAAAAAATTATCTTAATTTTGTTTTTTTTCTATTTACTTTTATTTTGATGTAATAAATAGGGGGGAAATGTAATGTATATAAATTGCGGGTAGTTGTAATTTTATACATACGTAATCAACAGTCTCAATACCGCTGTCATATTGTTTTATTAGAGTCATCCATTGATATATAAAAAATCTATTAATATTTTTTTTTAATATATATCTAATAATATATATCTAATATATTTTTTATAATCAATGGAGTCATCTCAGATATTAGCTTCTAGAGTCGTGAAAATTGTTTCCCCTTGCCCCTCTAACTTTTAAACTATAGGTACTTAATTACTTTGACATAAAAACACTATCAAGTAAAATTAGTTTGAAGAATATCACTT
Source organism: Dendrolimus pini (assembly GCA_949752895.1). Lineage (NCBI taxonomy): Eukaryota > Metazoa > Arthropoda > Insecta > Lepidoptera > Lasiocampidae > Dendrolimus > Dendrolimus pini. The sequence goes on from OX457143.1 coordinate 7,949,525, forward strand.
GAGTATTTTTGGAATAATAGACAGATAAATATATAGATAATTTTTTAATGTCTCCTTAGACCTAATTATTATTAATTTTTCTTTTAAGGCCGCCCATTGTTCTAAAAGAAATGTATTCATACTAAATTATCGTGTTAGTTATAATGAACAATAGAGTTTTCATTCATATCGCACTCCAATATAAATACATGCTTACAGACTAAAACTAGATATATTTAACAATACACAAAGTGGGGTCTTATTGCTAAAAAGGGATCTCTTTCAGACAGCCGGAGGAATTAATTATAATCATAATGAGGAAAGTGGCGATATATTTTAAAATGAATGCTTTTTTATGATTCCGTACGCAAACGATTAAGACAATGTATTGTTACGAGTTGCGGGACTCTAATTAAAATGCCGTTGGAATTATTATAGAGCTTATTCATAGAACTATACAAACAACACAAGTACAAATATAGCCGAACACAATAAATCCAAACGTAATGCAGAAGTTGTAATTCTACAAAACGCGCAAAGTCCGTCACTAATAGATTAGCTAATGTAGACACGTGTCGCCTTGATCGTGGTTCTCGCTCGACTGCCTCCTCTCTCCATTGGGTCATTGTTTTATACTGCACAATTGCAATATGTCCACCCGGCAACGTAGACCGAATTACCTAGAATCAGCTTGTACTTTAAAATCCGTAACACCTGGCTAATGATTACAGTACAACAATAGGCCGTATGCCAAATAGTAAACAAAATAAAACGATCATAAAAGGATTACAATACTTCAAATGCCGACGGGTAATAAATGTGTTTTGTTTATGCAAGTGGATTTTGTTTTTGTCGGGATCTGAGTTGAAACAGTATGTTTGTCATATTTACACCCTTCATTATGTGCGGCCTGTCAAACATTTACCCGGATTGCACATTTATTGCAGAGGAACTCAAAGCGACCTTCAAAGTATCCAGCCCCAGATTAATATTCTGTCAAAGTGAAAAAGCTCCAGAAATACAACTTTTACTGAACGATTTGGATATGAATGCTGAAATAATAACGTTTGACAAAGGAGATTATTTGTGTGATTTCGATGATTTTATAGAGAAATACAACGACGATACATCTACTGAAGATTTTAAGTGAGATTGCTATGTTAATTACTACTAGCTTTTAACAACGACTCGCAAGACTCGAATTAAAATGCCGTTAGAATTACTATAGAGTTTATTAGAACTTTACAAACACGAACACAACAAGTCCAAACGTAATGCAGAAGGTCGTAATTCAATAAAACGCGCAAAGTCCATATCCAAATAGGTTACTGAATGTACACAAGTCTTGCTTCGCTCGTGGTCATCGTTCGACTGCCGCCTCCCTCAATCGGGGCATTGCTTTATACTGCACAGATGCAATATGTCTGCCCGCCACGTGGACCGAATTTCATAGAATCAATTTGTACCAATCCAACACACCTGGCTAATGACTGCCATAAAAGATTACAATACACAATGGGCTGTTTTCTAATCATATGTTTTTAACACAAAGTAAAAAAAAGAAGTCCAAATGCCAATACGTAATAAAATGTGTTTCTACAGGTATGCAGGTGTTTTTTTTGTCGGCGTCTAGGTCTAATAATATTGAAATTAAAACTTTTTATGATTTTGAAGAAACAGATACTATATTATCTTGATCGATCAACAATATCCATACTAACCTAATATAAAACGTTAAAAGAACTTAGAAATATTTGCTAAACATAGTGAGAATTGCTAATAGGGCTTTAATATGCCGGAATTAAAATGCCGTTAGAATTACTATAGAATTTATTAGAACTATACAAACACGTATAAACACAGGTTTTTTTTTTAATTATTGCAGGAGTTCAGCAGACAGGCAGATGGCCCACTTGATGGAAAGCGGTTATCATCGCCAATGAACATTTCCAACACCAAAGGTGCTACAAATGCGCTGCTGCACTCTTATGAGAGACTGAAACCTAGTCACTAATGCCGAAACACAACTCAAGGTTGCTATGGCGACATACTTTAGACCAGGGGTGGTAGCCATCCAGTCGGGCAAATGCCCTGCCACCTGGCTGTGGGTTGTTTTGTTGCCTCTTACGACAGGCCGTCCGGCCACAGGAAATTGTATTCTTTCTCCGTTCCTGCACGAATAGAGACAGGTACAAATATAACTGAACACAATCAGTGCAAACGCAATGCTCGATTCAATAACACGCGCAAAGTGCGTCACTAACATCTTGCTTCGCTTGTGACTATTGCTAGACTGTCTCACCTCTCCGTTGGGACATTGCTCTATACTGCACAAATACAATATGTCGATTACACCTGGCTAATGACTACCATAAAGATTACAATACACAATGGGCTGTTTTTCCAGTCACAACTTTTAAATAGGAAGTAAAAAAAAGAAGACGGTCATAAAAGCGTTTCAATTATTAATAATTGAAACACCAAAGGTTAATAAATGTTCTTTGTTTAAAGATATGCAGGTGGCCCAAATGGTCACAGTATAAAGATTGTGGTTTGTTTTTTTCAGACCTGCAGACTTCGACCCTGAAGACACAATCGCCTTACTAGTACCAACCAGTGGAACAACAGGTCTACCCAAGGCTGCAGCTGTCACTCATAAAAATATGGCAATTACTACCCCGTATGTTTGGTAAGGGTACCTACCTATAAAGTAGCATATCTAATATATATTTCAAACGCCAAGTGACTGACACCTTTAATAGGCAGTTCTAAGTTCCATTATCTTAATTTGTAAACTGCATGTTTATTTTATTTCATGTTCCTTTTGTATATGTGTATACACTATTCATTAATTTATATTATCTAGTAGCTGTGCCCGCTGCTTCGTCCACGTGGATTTTTTTCGCGGTAACCTAAAAAAAATGCCTAAGTTATTACTTCTAACATCAGCTATCTGCCAGTGAAAGTCCCTTCAAAATCGGTCCAGCCGTTTCAGATATTAGCCGAAACAGCCAGACAAAAAATTGAAAAAAAAGTTTAAACCCGTAATATACATACTTTGATATGCTTTGATTAAAAATTGTGACATTACAAACGGAAAATTTAATTTAATTTATCTGTACAGAATAAAGTTCACTTATGTATGTAAATTAGAAATTTATTAATTTAGTACCATATTTTATTATCAATATTTAGAGGCGCACTAGTTACTATCTCTCTATCTATTATCTACTTCTATTTCTAGATTATTGACTAAAACCGCTGTAAGCGCTAAGACCGCTGATTTTACTACTTACTCATGTAAACTACTGTGTACAATAAAGAATATTCTATTCTATTTTATTATACTCTACTCTACCCTAATCTACTTTACTCTTCTCTACTCTAATTTTACTTTACTAATTTAAAACAGGGGTATTACAAGGGTTCATGAGACAAAGACAAGACGGATGGACCTGACAAAAACAACAGTTTGGCTATTGCCAAAATCGATAAAAATAATAATAATAAAGTAGGCGAAACAGCGGGTATGCATCACGATATGGTGTCAGTAGACAAAGGGTTCACCCCGCTATTCCTAGCAAAACAGAACTGGCAGAAACCGTTGGTAATGAGTGCTTCTGACCGTATGGAAGAGCAAGGAGCTGCATGGCAGGTTCTATCAGGCTTTAACAGGGTCTGATGTGGACCTACCAGCCTCGGTGAACTGGCTACGTTTCGGTGACCTATTTGGGGAAACCGAAGGGTTTGTCTGTGTAATTATGGACGAGGTTATCAAGACGAACAACTACCGAAGGTACATTCTGAAGGACGACACGCTTGACATATGTCGAGCGTGTCACCACCCTGGTGAGTCTCTCAGACATGTCACCTCCGGTTGTTCTCGTCTTGCTAACAGCGAGTACTTGCACAGGCACAACCTAGTAGCCAGGATCATCAATCAGCAACTTGCTCTTAAATACGGACTTGTCTCGTTGGAAGTACCTTATTACCAATACAAGCTCGAGCCAGTTCTAGACAATGGTCAATATCTGCTCTACTGGGACCGATCAATTATTACAGATAGGACTATTGTCGCCAATAAGCCTGATATTGTGATAGTTGATCGGTCTGCGAGACGTGCTATAATTGTAGATGTCGCGATTCCCCATGATGGTAATCTCGTGAAAGTCGAGAAAGAAAAACAAATAAAGTATATTGATCTCGCTCACGAGGTTACTGCCATGTGGAACTTGGACTCTACAATCATAGTACCGATAGTTGTGTCAGTGAATGGATTAATAGCGAAGAGCCGACATCTTGAAAGGCTCTCGCTTGGTACCTGGGTGAATGGTCGGATGCAGAAGGCAGCCCTGCTGGACACGACCCGTATCGTGAGGAGGTTCCTGTCTCTGGAACCTTAACCACCGGTAGCTTAGACCCTAGGCTCTGCTGCCGGCGGACATCGGATTTTTTCATTTTTTTTTAAATACATGTTTTTTTATGTATGTATAAAGAAAAATGTAAATAATTTGAAAACAAATAAATATATGATAATAATAATAATAATGCTTGTAGATTTCACCTTCAGAGAGGGTCTTGAGGGACATATTTTCAGAAAGTTGTAAATTTTCTAAATTTAAACTCGTTACATGTATGACGGCACGCTATCTACACCGTAGTCCATATTAACGGAGTTGCTAAAGCTTTCAGTAATCTTTAGCAACTGCAAAAGATCTGGCTTTTTCGATGCAAATAGTTTCACGTCATCCATGTACATTAGGTGTGATATAATCTCACTCCCTCTCCGAAGTTGAAAGCCTAACTTTGACTCCCTAAGTAGCGTACTTAGTGGCTTCATTCAAAGCATTCAAAGCTAGACAGAACCACAGTGGACTCAAACTGCCACCCTGGAAAATGCTCCGCTTGATACTTATTTGGTAATTTAATACAATATTTTTTGTACTGAACAAATATTCACTTTATTGCACTTTAAATTTTACAAATAACATTTCAACAGGATCCGTGACACGAAGTTTCCAGCTCCAACCCGTATGGCACTGGTTATGTCTCCACTGCAATGGCTGACGGCAATAATCACCTTCATACTTTCACCTATAATGAGGTACACTCGCTTACAGACTTCGGAACAATGTACCCAAGAACACGCTTACCATCTAATAAACACATATAAGGTAAATCTATCTATATAATAATAATTATTATAATGCCTTGGCCTTTTTGACAGTAACAGTGTCAGAGAGGCCAAAACATCGGCTATATTTAAGAACGCACTCAGAAAAAACTACTTCTCCTTAAATAATTATGCCTCATAATTATAATATTATACTATAGACTATTTAATATATATATATATATATATATATATATATATATATATATATATATAGATATATATATATATATGTCGCAGAACGGCCTCGTTCTCACGACATCTTTAGTTATTGCAGGTTTAGTGGGCGTCATCAGGATAAAATGCGAGCATAAAACACAATAGCCACGGTTTATACACTTTTAATTTAGATTTGATCAACATTATGACATAGTTTAGACCGAGCAGCGGGTTCAGGGCACCCGCGCATACTTTCAACTTCAATACTTTCTTTAAAACTCTCAAAGGTCCAACTCGACCTGTAGCCACCAACCAAATGCGCCACAAAAACTCCTCAGTCTACCCAAGTAGATATTACTCAAAGTATAGAGGGCGCTGACCCCGCTCTAGACATGCTCTGCTCTCATTGGTCGTTTATTAAATTACAATATTCATAACTTTTATTAGGTTAGAACGATCTTTAAGTTATAGAAATATTTAACAAATCAAATTAAATTAAATTAAGAATTTTAGAAGTAATTAAAATGTAAGCAAATGATATTGTGCGTTATACATCCAGTCAACAATACATCCAATTATAGCTTCCCTCCGACACATATATATATATATATATATATATATATATATATATATATATATATATATATATATATATTTGTATGTATTTAATTTTTAAAGTAATTTAAGTATGTTTATTTATAATATACCTAATCTGCACCACCTACATCGCCAGATTAGGTCAAGCTATTCCTTAAGTTAGGTTGCCTGGAAGAGATTGCTTTAAGCGATAAGGCCGCCTATTGTTTCTACCTTGACAGTATTGTAATTGTGTATTTTTGAAATTATATATTTGGTGAGCAATAAAGCGTTATCTATCTATCTATTATTAATTTATTTCAAGACAACACAGTCCAATACATACTCACAAAGCACACGCAATAATGTTATTAGTAATATTTTTTATCTATCTATAATACTATAAAAGTGTAGTCTTTTTTATTTTATTTTTATTTGTCTATTTGTTCGGGATTCACCCAAAAGATATTCGACCGATTTCGATGCGAGTTTATTTGAATGACGGCCTCTGTGGTAGAGCGGGCTAAACTATTTCCAGCCTACCTCACTGCAACTCCCTCTGAGTTGCTCTGGGTTCGATATGGTAAATTTCGGAAACGAATTTTCTCCGATCTGCGTGTCTGGGATCGGCCCTAGAGTAGTCCTTTGTATATTACCCGTAACAGAAGCGTAACATGGTTAATATTTGGGTGAATATACAATATGTGTGTTTGTCTGCCGATTATTATATTATTTATATCGACAGCGAATTCCCTGAATTAAAATCTACTGTATTTTTGATCCCGGGAATCCTACAGGAATTTTCTTGGGAGCGGTTTAAAATAGCGAGGTCGAATTCTGATTCCGATGCAATATTTTGGCTGATTCAAATTCTCTGTGTAAAACAACTGTGATCTTTACTAGCAGCCAAAGTGGACAAAGTCGCGGACAGACCCTAGTTGAAACCTAAACTTTCCCTACTTAGATACCTATCTTAAATTAAAGAAGAAGTTTATCGAGAAATGATAATCGTTCAGTAAGAAGGAACTCCTATCCTAAGAGCGGGGGCACACGATGCGTTGCGGCGGCGGTGCGGCACCGGAGCTGTGTCGATGCGTCATTTTACATAGAAATATCTGTGGCATGCACACGATGCGCTGCGGCGCCGCACCGGATTCGCAACCACCGAGACGAGGCAGGGAGGGGTAAATGCGTTGCGACGTCGGAGCGGCACCGCTCAGTTGTTTATGCGTCACACGCACGGGGACATAGTAGGGTCAACAACAGACGTCTTTTACGATCCACGGCGCCGCTGCGACATGACAACGTTGCGGCGTCGCACCGATCGTGTGCCCGCCGATACGGCGAAATCTTTGCGGTGCGGCGCCGCAACGCATCGTGTGCCTCCGCTCTAGCACACTCTGCAGTCATCACTCACTCGGCCTGTGCTTGTTTGTAAAGAAGATAACATTAAAAGAGTGTAACATAATTATTAATTCAAACATGTTTTTATACTTAAATTAGTAGTACTCCCTAAGTCCTTATACTAGTAGTAATTCCCATTAGCTCCTTTTTACTTTCATATAAAAATTATTTCAAATTATGTTTCTTATGTCGAATTTACCATTATGTAAATCAAAAATATTTCCAGCATACCATCAGAATAAAATTTATAACTTTTACAGGCGTTACCTCCACAAAATAAATTTTAATCGATACATACAACATGTAGAGAACATTACTGACTTTTTTTATTGTAAAAGTTCAGCAGATAGGCAGACGGCCCACTTGATGGAAAGCGGTTACCATCGCGTATGGTCATTTGCAACTCTAAAGGCTACAAATTCCCTGCTGCTGTCTTAAGGGAGACTGAAACCTGGTCACTAATGCCGGAACACAACTCAAGGTTGTTATGCCGGCATACTCTCGACCAGGGGTGGTAGCCGTCCAGTCGGGCAAATACCCTACCACCTGGCTGTTCCTGCACGGATAAAACGTTATTAATTCCTAGTATTTTATTGATTTAGAGCAGGCTAAGTCATTGCCGACATTGCTGTCATGGCAAATTTCGTAAACGAAACTTTCGTTAGTTACTATGGTCCGAGCTCGGCCCCAGAGTATTCCGTTGTATATTACACAAGGGCAACTTACTTAAATTGGAGATATACAATGTGTGTGTTTGGCTGTGTGTGTGTCTGCCGATATACAAGTACCAATTGATTTCTAAACCATAATTAGCTTAAATAGTACAAAAATATGTTTGACTTATTTTTGTTCAGAAATAAATATGTTCTTTCTTACTCTTCTTTTACAATAGTATTACCTTATTTTAAGTTATTTTCTAACTAATAGTTTCTTAAGTTTTCGCGACTTGTATACATAATAAAACTACGTTTTTTATGTATACGTCGTCCGCGACCACGGCCACTGAAAAGCGGCCGAAACATCGGATAAACCAAAATCAAATAAATTACCGCCCTTAAAACCGTTAAAACGTAGTTTTATTATATTTTCTAACTAGTTTTATTTTACAATTTATGAATTTTGAATTTGTGATATAACAGATTTTAATATTTCTACATCAATCGCATTTTTAGCCATCCTTTATGATAAGCAGTCCAACAATGATGAACACGCTTATAAAGCCTGATGACCGGGAGCGTTGCGACTTTTCCTGCTTCGAACTCATTATGCTGGGAGGAAGTGCAGTATCTCAAGTTCTCATAGAAGAAATTAAGGTTTTTATCTCTATAAATATTGTCTCTTAATAAATATTATAAACGCGAAAGTTTGTAAGAATGTATGTTTGTTACTGTTTCACGCAATAAACTACTGAATGGATTTTGATGAAACTTTACAATAACATAGTTTACACATCAGAATAACCCATAGGCTACAATTTAAAAAGATATAGTGTGAATTATCCAAAATATAAAGATTTTCCATCACCACGCGAGTGAAACCGCGGGCGCAATATAATTTATTCCTATCGATAACTTGAAATATGAATGGATTAAGAGGTTATGTTATATTTCATTTTTGGCTACGCCATGGTGCTCAATCTCTACATCACATATTTTTAAAAACAAACTTAAATATATTTATTATCTTATTATAAAATCAGACCTATATCCATACCTATAGAACATTATTGTTATACAACGGCAAGTTTCAGTTAACAATATTTATACTATAAAATGAATAAAAAAATTAGTTAATGCCCTAGTTATGAACACAAAATATTTTTTCAAGTGATAACTTGAATGAATGAATGAAAACTCTTTATTGTTCACCATAAACTTAAGTCTAGACAATTATTGATATGAATACATTTGCATTAGAACAATGGGCGGCCTTATCGCTTATAGCGATAACTTCTTATGGGATCGTAAACCGCTTCGTTACGTAACGCGTTACGGCGCCAGTCTTTTTAATAAATAGTACATATAATATTTTTACTATAAGAACTGATGAGGACCACATTTTAAGACCACACGTAAATATGAAATATCTCCGGATTTCGTAATAGGCTTAAATAGTTGTCTATTCGCCTTCGCCGGAATGTTCACTTATTCTCTCACTTCTGCATAATATCCTTTTTAATCCCTGTATTCCCCTATATTTATAGGAACTTTTTAGTTTCCTCTAGCAATCATATTCCAGTAATATCGCACTCAAATGAAAATCTACTGCTAGCGATATCTAAGCACACTTCGTCCTTTGTAGGAAATTTCTTATTCGCCTGTGGAACTCTTTCCTCTACACATCCCTTTCTATATCTAAACACTGAATCATTGACCATTATCGGTCTATTAAATACAATTTATTGCAGAAAATAGAATTACATTATTGTTTGCATCGAGATATACGGTATATATATTATATATATATATATATATATATATATATATATTATAGGTAATAATATATATTATTGTATTATTATAATCCATTTCATCATGTATGTCTATAGTAGTTTTATTATTTTTTGTTTCTTCTTTAATTTTCTTTTAGTCTCCAGGTTGACTGGAATAGGTCGCTAAAAGCGATAATGTCGCCCATTGCTCTAATGGAAATATATTCATATTAAATTGTCTAGGTTTAAGTTATGGTGAACAATAAAGAGTTTTCATTCATTCATTCACTACTTCTGGTCAATGTGTCCAGCTTAAACAAACATAAAATGAAAAAAAAACACTAAAAAATTAGTTATAGATTACTATTATAATAATTAATATGACTATTTACAGCAAGCTATCTTTGGTTTGTAATTGTTTACAATGACGTGGAACAATGTCATTGACAATAATTTCTTTTTTTTATCAATGTCAAGTTTAAGTGCAATGTACTTTTAATATATTTTATTGTAGAGATAAACAAATAATTTGACTGTTGCTTGCTCCCTCTTAAATCTATTTTACAAACATATTAGCAGCAGGTGATGTCAGGAGCCTTAAGAACAGACGAGCGTGCATGACAAGAGCTCTGAATGTCAAAGAAGCAAGTGAGGTGTGTAAGAATAAGCCTGAATGGCGCTCTGTTGTTCGTGCCTAATCCGCAAGGGACCTGGCGTGAAGTTATGTATGTATGTATATATTATCACGCCTTACTTTAATCACACGGATTCCCATAGGGGTATGCAGAGGCGATGAATATCCACTTGCTACAATTTTGAAGTACCTCATATGCTTCATCTACTTTCATTGATCTCTTCATACATACGCATTTGTTTTTTAAACTGGTCATTCTATAAGACATCTGCGATTTGGTGGTGCAAAGTACATTATGGTCTACCATCCACATAATATCTTAAGTATTTTTAATTAAAAAATTTAATTTCAAATTCAAATTAATTAGTTAAATTTATAAAACTAATGCCTGTACATTTGGGTAAAGGTAGAAAACCAATAAACGCTGCTGGTTACCTCTGCGAAACTCTTCTTTGTGTTTGGACTGATACGAATTTGGCCGATTTACGTATGATATTTTTCAGTGTGGACAAACTCTCTATGTTACACAGAGGTCCCAAGTTGGATTCCTGGCAGTTTAAATGTTGTATACTAACTTTTCGTAATTTACCATGGTCTGTGTGTCTGGGATAAGCCCCAAAGTTGTCCGTTTATATATAATCCATAACATATACTTATATACTTATACAGCATCCATAACATATTGTCAGCAATACAATGCACTATTTACAAGTATTTATCCTTTCATAGGTAACCTACGTAAGTTTAAAATCCAAATTAAAAAAAAATGTAATTTAGAATCACAGAGTACATTGAATATATGGAGATTTAGAATGATCCAATGACTTAGAATAATGACATAAACTTTTTTATATATATACTTTCCTTTTTTTGACGTTTTCTTTTTATTTTATTCAATTTTGACCTAATGTAAATTAAATTTTATGTAATTTTCGTATTCGTATTTCTTTTTTTGTTTCTTTATTGTGATTAACTGTTTGAGCCAATTTTTATTTTTATTATATAAATTATTTTATAGTGGAAACTTGGTTGATATACGTATTCATTTTGTGTTTTATATTTAAGAATATTAATTATTGTACGTTTCCCAAACAAATTAAATAAATAAATAAACACAAGCGTAACTTGCTTAGCTTGAGGTTATAAAATTTATGTTTGTCTATTGATTTATATGACTACAAAGAACTTCCACAGAGTTTTACACCAAACACTGAAGTCCTGAATGCTTATGGAATGAGTGAGTTGACTTCTATTGGGTTCCATGGAGCTAATCTTCCACCCGGTTCTTGTGGGCAACCTCTCGGCTGTTTTCAATACAGGGCAAGTAATCTTTGCTTTTCTTTATCCCACTTATGACCGGTTCTATACATTGCCAACCGTTCATTTGCCTTACCATCGGTTACTTCAATGAAGTAATGTAAAAATTCGACCAATGTTAAGGCAAGTGAATGAATAATAAGATATAGAAACCAGCTATGGGGTCAGGACCCCTTTTTTGGCTGAAGAATTAGTTTAGCTATACAACGTGGTAAATCTGCCAGTCTTTTGGCAACGTTCACAACAAGTATCAGTATTAGTATAGACTATTAATAGCATAGTATTATTATTTATTTATACTATGTTAGTTTGGTGATTATTTCTAAATAAAAGTAGCGGTATATCATTGTAAGGGACAAACAAACCAGTATTTCTCAAACTGACCAAGAAAACAAAATTCATTTTTTTTCTAAAATAAGTTCAACTCGAGAATGCTTTTTGAAGGTCATACTTAAGGTATTTCTTATGCATGCGAAAAACTTCGGACCACTCCTGGGAAAATTCCCGCGGGATTCCCGTTATAAAAGGTTGCGTAGATTTTAAGTCTAGACAGTTGCTGTCCATTAGCGAAAACCGCATTGAAATCGCCCCAATAGTCATTACGTGAATCCTGAACAAATAGACAAAAACCCATGAAAACTTAAAAAACTGCATCTCGTTCTCCATCGTCTATATAGTGTATTCCAGTTGTTTTTTTAATACCTAGCTTTAATGTACAGACACTGCATGTTAAGAATTTTATAATATTATAGATTATCGAATTGTAAATAAAAATAGAAATATAGATTATAGAATTGACGAATGATTTTGTAAAATTTCAGTTAGTAGACCTAGAAACACAAAAAGATATCACCGAGCCAAATGTTCCAGGAGAACTATGGGTGAAAGGTCCTGGAATTTTCAAGGTAAGTTACTAAAATGGCGCATATTCAATAATCAATGAGATTGTCTCATTCATGCCGTTTGCTGTTGAGGTGCTTGGAGTGTGAGATTCTGAGGCCATGAGCTTCTACAAAGAGCTCTCAAAAGATATTCGACTCTTTAGTAGATCAGAGGGCTAGTTTACCTCGAAGAACGAGTCGGGTGATCCAGCAAGGTAACGTAGCTAGCTTTCTGGACACTACCATGGATGATGATGAACTGGGCTCAGTATTCTATTTATAATCTAAGGGGTTGTGGAATTCAACATAACTAATATTAATTAACTGGAATTGCCCACGACGTCGTCCGCGTGGAATAGTAAAAACAAAACCCCGATTTTGAAACATTTTTCATTACTCCTCCGCTCCTATTGATCTTAGCGTGATTATATATAGCCTATAACCTCCCTCGATAAATGGGCTATCTAACACTGAAAGAATTTTTCAAATTCGACCAGCAGTTCCTAAGACTAGCGCGTTCAATCAAACAAACAAACTCTTCAGCTTTATAATTATATTAGTAGGTATAAGATATAAGATTAGGATAAATTTTCTTCTTTGTATTACTTGTATTAACTGTGAAAGGTAAGAAAATGCAACAAAGGGTCAGTTCCTATATCTTACTATTCTTTCCCTACCATCAGCATCGGTTAAATTTTGACATTAGATGGATGGAGCTTATACAACAGAATAGAATATTTAATTGCACAAGAAAATAATACACATGAGTTAACAATCCTTAAACTAGTACAATCTGGGTCGGACTGGGCGTAACTCTGTTCTAAGTCTCAGCCTTACCTACACAACAAAGCGCGGGGCACATGGGAGGAGGGTGGTTTTAGTGGGCATTAGGTGCTGCCCGTGCAGCGTATCCTTGAGTCTCCACACATGCTGAGTCGATCGCGAGTGGGTTACATAGCATGCAGTAACCTCGTTCGCCATCGATGTTGGTCTGATCCCTTGCCAGAACCCAGTACTGTGCGTAAATAGAATTTCCCTCGCCTCAAAAAAAAAAGTACAATCTGGGTTTTGGGCGTAACTGCGTTCTAAGTCTCAGACCTTTCCTACTCAAAAGCGCGGGGCACATGGGAGGAGGTTTAAGTGGGTATTGGTCATTGGCCGTCCAATCATTCTGAGTCACCACACAAGCTGGTCAAGTGTGGGGGGATTACCAAGGTAATCCCCTCATATGCGACATCGGTCTAATCCCTTGCAAAGGACCCAGTATAGTGCGTAAACAGCATTTCCCCGCCTTAAAAAAATACAATTAGGGTCTTAATGCTAACAGTGATTTCTTCCAGTGAACCGTCTGGAGATAATTTAACATTTCTAGTAGTGGCTCGGTATTTAGTGCGCACAGTTTAAAATATTGTTACATACCGACAAAGGTAAACGCACAGCTACTTGTCATAAAGCGCAGTTTATTGCCTTCCCAGATTTAGGTATTCTTTTGTTTACTTTGTGTTTAGAATTTGTAATAGAAAAATATGCTCTTGTTTTTGTACTTATTTTATGGCCCTGTGTGTAATTAATCCTTGACCGAACTAATCCTTGTTGTTATTGTATTGCGTCGAAGCTTGCCAGGTATGGATCGGTGCATTATAAAGCAATGTCCCAATGCGGAGGGGCAGTCAAGCGAGGACTACGATACGAGCAATACGTAGATTCGATGAACGACAAAGTGACGGACTTTGCGCGTGTTATTGAATCGTGCAGTGTGTACTGGTTGTATCCAGTTTTATTTGTACCTGTTTTATACGTGTTTGTACAGTTCTAATAAACTCTATAGTCATTTCAATGGCATTTTAATTCGAGTCCTACATAACTCGTAACAATATATACTTACATGATTGACTAGACATGACTGATTTATGCGAATCACTTTTGGGGAAAGCGGGAGGCCCCTGCACATACGTAGTATCCATAGTAGTCTGTGCCCTGGATTCTAGGCTGGAACGGCAAAAGACGTTTTAATTGTAGACAGTAGTTTCCGCGAAAGGACAGGCCGACAGAGACATACGTTCGGACATCACGATTTTATAAGGGATTGATTAACAACAAATATTACCATATTTGAAAATTTTTGCTCTAAACTTTTTTGCAGGAGTATTACAAAAATCCAGAAGCAACAGAGGAAACTTTCGCAGAAGACCGCTGGTTCAAAACCGGAGATACGTTTTACAGAGATGAAAACTGGTATTTTTATTTCGTAGAAAGAATTAAATTGCTGCTGAAGTATAAAAGTTATCAGGTAATGTTTAATTTTCTGTTTCAATTCTATCTAAGGTTACGCGGGCAGTGCCTACGAGTTTTTATCAAGTGATATACAGTGTAACCTGATTAGGTGAGATATCAAGGGACCTGCAATGTGATTTCACTCAAAGAGGTATTCCACTTACACAGTGTCTCAGATATCAAGGTAAATATTGCATCGGAACTAGAATATTTTCGGACTGGCCACTTCAAACCGCTCCCGAGAAAATTCCACGGGTTTCCCGGGATTAAAAGTACCTACTGCAGGTTTTAAGTCTGAGAATTTGCTATCGGTCAACGAAAACCATAGCGAAATCGGCCCAATAGTTTTTACGTGAATCTCGCACAAACAAAACAAAATACTACACTTTTATAATATTATTATAGATAGAAGTTATTTAGACACACTCCTTATCCTTAAATAACTAACTAACTTTTCCTCCAGCACATCGATGTATCTAGTGAAAGATTTATAACAAGAGGTTGTTCATTCTTATTTCCTGCCTTACCATTTTTCTACCTTCAGTTTAGGTAAAGTGATAAACCTAATTACCTACATTGGTAGATTTGGTAAGATTTTATCCTTTAAGTTAGGTTCCCTGGACGAGAGTACTAGAAAGTATTGTAACCCACTTTTGTACCTAAATGCTTACTAAAGTAGTGACCAATAAAGTGATGATCTATCTATTATTTCAGATATCGCCAGTGGAATTAGAATTAGTAATACTTCAGCATCCTGGTGTACTAGATGTAGCTGTGACAGGTGTATCAGACCCCGAGTGTGGAGACTTGCCAGTTGCTTGTGTAGTCAAGCAACCTGGATATAACGTCACTGCTGAAGAAATTAAAGATCTCATTAAAAGTACGCTCAAAGAAATTTATTATTGTTTTAAGTTGTATAAAACCGAAGAGCAAAATTCTATTGATAGTTTCTTTATTGCTCGATTAAGCAAACATGTTAACGGTCCATTTGATGGAAAATAGGATATATACAACAATAGACGTGTTATTTTAAAGTATTACCAACTTCGTAAAAAGTTATATCTTTTTTAAATAATTAACATTCTAACGTAGCACTCAGGCAAACCTAAGCTGAGAGCTTACCCAAAGGAAATTAATGCAGTGTGAGCATAAATTAATCCGAAATCTTGAAATTGCAATCAATAATGAATTTCATTATAAAAATGATTTTCTTATATGAAGTATATCGAACTTTAACGGCCTTCTTCATATTGTGTTAGAATAATTTTGAAAAAAAGAAAAAGTATTTATTTAGGACAAGATACAGAAAGTCTTACATGATAATATAATTATATTACAATTAATTGTAATGTCCTAAAAAGGCTTTTGCTCAGCATAATGCTAGTTTCACAACTAGCGCTGATCTTCCGCAAGTACCTCCCAGTGATGCCACGGCTTGACTTCACAAAGCAAATTAAAACAATAAACATTCGTTATAAAATTATTTTGTAGCCTTCTATCACTCTACAAGAAGCCTACAAACTTACTCAATATGACTGAGACCGTAAGTGACTAGTAACTAAGAAGTAACTAAAAACAACCTACATTTTAATCTATACATATACAGATCTATACATAGATAAAGTCAATGGTTTCAGTGTTGTAATAGCCTAAAAGGCTGTACGATCTCCTAATGATTCTCTAATTACCTTTGATGTCAATCACGCAATAGGCTAGTCTGCTTTTTTATATTAAACAAACACAAACCTAGTGTTTGACCACGATCACGTCCAACCCCGGAAGATGATGCGGTCGAAGATATAACACGCTTATTTAGATAAAACCTATTCACACGAGACTGGAAGATACCCGAAGTATTTTTCGGGAAAGACGGACTCTGGTAGTGCATTCCACAATTCTGCCATACGTAGAAGGAACGTGGGGGTGAAACGTTTAGCTCGCACTGGTAGTATTTGAAAACTGAAAACTCATTTCTTATTTCAATTTACACCATTTGATAAACTCCCAATTAATTTTTATATTTTATATCTTACAGATAACTTGTCAGATGCAAAGCAGTTACGAGGAGGCGTTATATTTGTGGAACAGATTCCTATGACTGCGTCGACGAAAGTTCACAGGAGACGGTTAAAAGAATTAGCACTCGAAATGGATAGAGCATGAGCACTCACTTTTAAGAATAATCTTTACACATAATGCACACGTGGTAGATGATCTTATAAATGCAAGCATTATTATTAAACCTAAATGTTGTTTTGACGAAGACTTTTCACTGCGTTGTACACCACCGCAAAACATTATAATACGAGTATAATAATAGTAATTGTCTCCGTGTATAAGATACTTTAAAATCAATCACTCAATTTTATTTTATTTACTATAGATTTAAATACAGTATTAAAATTGTCGATGTAATAAATAATTCAGTTATTAAAGAACACTGTTCTTATTTTATTCTTTATTATACACTAAAAAGTACATATCTTGATTCACAGAGTGATTTTTCAAGTGGGCTTTCAGGTTCAAATCTCAAACTATGCGTAATAGCGAAAATCACTCAAAGGAGTTTCGAAACCGATTTTGATGAAAATTAGCCTGCGTTCCATTAGGGACTCACAGCGACCACGTTCACGACTGCGATTTTTTCCATTCCAGTTGCTTGCCGGCGTTACCCAAGTGGAAAGGTTATTCGACCCCCCCTGTTGACATGGGTCGTTGTGCGCGTTGTGTGATCGATAATGATGACGTCATTAGTGACGTTTTTATTATATATATAATTATCCGTGCAGGAACGAAGAAAGAATACAATTCCCGGCGGCCTGTCGTAAGAGGCGACAAAACAACCCACAGCCAGGTGGTAGGGCATTTGCCCGTCTGGATTGCGACCACCCCTGGTCTAGAGTATGCCGCCATAACAACCTAGTGCTGTGTTCCGGCATTAGTGACCAGGTTCCAGGCTCCCTAAAGAGAGTAGCAGTGCATTTGTAGCACCTTTGGTGTTGCAAATGTCCATAGGCGATGGTAACCGCTGTCCATCAAGTGGGCCGTCTGCCTGTCTGCTGAACTCCTGCAATAAAAAAATAAAAAATTTTTCGCCACGACTGTCGCCGTGTGGAACGGCTAACGGAGCATTTTGGGCGTTGTGAGCTACTAATCTTACTAATGGAACGCCCGCTAGTGGTGTCATTAAATTGTTGAAAAATCAATTACCATCTTTAGGAATCGAATCCGCTGATTTTGATAATAATAAAAAATATGCGTGCATGACAAGAGCTATGAATGTCAAAGAAGCAAGTGAGGTGTGTAAAAGTATGGCGCTCTGTTGTTCGTGCCTACCCCGCAAGGGACCTGGCGTGAAGTTATGTATGTATGTATGTATGTATTATTATACTAACTAAATTATAGTGGTTAATATTTCCGTTGTGTGATATGTTAGAGCAAGGAAGGAAAAGGGACTAACCCGACCTTTGATCCTCCAACCTGGACCTCGCGCAGATTTGATAATCTTTGTATATAAAAATGAATGTTTGTCTGTATGTCCTTTATAGATTCGTAAACTATACATTTGATCATGTGATGATCTTTAGCAAAGTTGTTGTGCATGAGCCAGAGAAGGTTTTTGAGTTGGTTCACAATTGGACCCGGTAGGTGGTGCTGCTGTCGGCATATCGATTCAAGTTTTTCCGCGCAGAACGACGTCTGCCGGGACAGCTAGTATTGAGTATAATGATGTGAGGTTTAATTGATATATGAAAATTAGAACATTTTGTTCAAAAACAATATTTTCCCTTGGTTTGCCATTTTTATTTCTTTACAGAAATTGATCCTAACAAGCTACATTATGATGCGGTATAATAATACAGCAAGTGTTTATTTTTCCTCAGTAAAAGTTATATGTTTGTACCGTTAGCTGTTGAAACGCTTAGATCTTGGGGTCCTGAAGCCATATGCCGCTTCCATAAAACGACTTATTAACTGAAGAGTTACTAACTACCAGAGTGAACTACCAGAGGGCTGGTGCCTACCTCGTACAAGGATCTATATGGCGATCTAGCGAGGAAGTGTAGCCAGCTCTCTAGGCCACCTTACCCATAGAAGACGGTGATGTAGGCTCAGTATTCTACTTATAGTCTTGAGGGACTTAGTAGAATACAATATAAATTAGGTAAGTGTTCTTTTGTTGTATTAGTTTATAAAGTCATTTGTCTCTTTCATTATTTTGGATATCTTATATTAATATATAAAGTTGAAGAGTTTGTTTGTATGTATATTTGTTTAAACGCGCTGATCTCAGGAACTGCTGGTATGATTTGTTGGAAAATTGTTCCAGTGTTAGATAGTCCATTTATCGAGGAAAGCTATAGGCTAGATATATCATCACGCTAAGACTAATAGGAGCGGAGTACCAATGAAGAATGTTTCAAAATCGAGGGGTTTTGAAAACAAATTCCACGCGGACGATGTCGCGAGCACAGCTAGTCTACTATATGAATCGAGGATATGTACAGGTACTCCAATATAAGTGAACTCTGATACGAATCTATTTGACTCACAATCAGTTTGTTTCCCATTTAACCCCATTATAGAAACATAACGAAAAATGATATTCACAATTTTGATTCGCCATGTATAATTATAATATAATCACTTCGCAATCCATGGTACTAAGTCCGTAATAACATAAAAACTGTTTGCCCTTTTACGGACACTACATAAAACTAGCCAAGCATGCACATGTACTACATCAGTGAACCAGCTATGTATCTAACAAACATTACAAAGGTGAATGTTAGTTAGTTTCTTGTTACGCCTTCGACCTTAGCAAGATCTGGTTCAAAGCCAATATGTTGCCTGCTTTTAGAATTAAGTAGGGATGCAGGGGATGAGATTAGGAGGATGGATAGGGTAGAGAAATCGAATAAGAGGATGGGGAATAGTCGATTTTTGATTGCATAATGTCAGCAGATAGACAGACAGCCCACCTGATGGAAAACGATTACCATAGGCTATGAACATTTGTAAACACTAAAGGTTCTACCAATGTACTGCTGCTGTCTAAAGGAAGAATGGAACCTGGCCAGTAATGCCGAAAAACAACTCAAGGTTGTTATGGTGGCATACTCTAGACCTAAGCAGTCAAGAGTATGCCACCAGTCCTGGTAGCAATCCAGATGGGTAAATACCAACCACATGGCTGTGGTTTATTTTGTCGCCTCTTAAGACAGGCCGCCCGGCCGCAGAAAATTGTATTCTTTCTCCGTCCTTGCGTGGATAGAAAGCGTGGCCTTCAAAATTTATTTCAATGATATTCATGAAATTTTGCATACAGCAAGAGCATCATCCACTTTAATCTATCACCACTTATATACTTTAATTATTGGTCAGTTTGAAAAACATGAAAATTTCAAATAGTTTCGTAATTATTCACGTTTAATTTTGTGCCGCGTAAGTATATTGTAATACTATGTATGACCCGGGTTTAACCCGGACCTTCGGTAGGTACTTTTGTCACCATACAGTATCGCTTCACGTTCTTGCGGGTAAGTCTGCCCGATTTGTCGAGGTTTATTATTACTCTGCTCTTTTCAGTTATAGCGTAACTTTTTTTTTATTCTTCTTAAAGGCTTAGCCACAACTTGGCTATGTCGCTTTAATAATTAACAATCAACATATATTTAAATTAGTTGGCGTGTGCATATGCAAGATATATTTTTTTTTGGCATAGTCTTTGTAGCGTAACTTTATAGAATCTATAAAAATCATTCGCGATAAACAGACTCCTGGACGCCAAAACCATATTTACAGCCTAGTACCTATTATATTACCGTTAAGAATAAAGTCTTATATTTTTATTTTATTGCTATTAAACATACTTACTTTTATTGCTATTATATACGTTTTAATATTATACATGTATTTATTCGTATTCAAAATGTTTCACGTTTTTATATATATAATAAAAGCATATTATTTATAAAAAACATTATTATATTAACGGAAGTTTACCAAGTAAGTAAGTTTAGTAAACCTCCGCGAGGGAAGCGCTGTGGGGCGTCGCCCCGCCTCGTTCATTTCATTCGCCTCGTTGAGGTGGCACTACTCCTGCGGGAATGTTATTGCCACACCTCGGTTGGGTACCCACTAAAACGCCTGGCTGATCCTCGCTGCGTCCCATGTCCGGGCTGTAGGCTCGCTCACGCATTCACCGCTAACCAGGACGAAGACGGAAGCTTACTTAAACATACATACATATATTACACACAATTATATGTATATTTTTCCCTCATAATCTACTCTACCAGATAGCCGTCGTTTCATATATTTCCTATTCTACCATTAAACTAATATACTATAAGTGACATTTTGTAAAGTGTTAAAAAAATTCATTTCACATCGTATTAGAATCTTATTATATATACTTTTGCAGTGCAACGAACTGTTCTGTTATTATGTAAACATTTGTGTTATTTCAAATAAAATATTAAAAAAAAATATTACATGTTGTAATTTTCCATTTGGCGTCTTACGTCCATTAAAGTAAGTG
This sequence comes from Dendrolimus pini, assembly GCA_949752895.1. Lineage (NCBI taxonomy): Eukaryota > Metazoa > Arthropoda > Insecta > Lepidoptera > Lasiocampidae > Dendrolimus > Dendrolimus pini. The sequence continues at coordinate 7,970,897 of OX457143.1, forward strand.
TAAACATAGCCGCGTATCTATAATATCTATATATTTTGATTAAGTTACGTTTAGGGTGTTAGAAGGAACGCTACGGAGATTTAAGATAGTATCTGGTATCCACCATGAGTTTCACACTACTTACCGCTCGCAGTCAATATTGATGACAGTAAGTCATGGAGATCTCATGTAGATCAAGTCTGCAGCAAATTAAACAAAGCATAAAAGGTAGCTAGCTTACATGTCCTACTTAGTTAGTTAGTTTCCTTTATTGCGGGCTACAACAAACAGATTCATGTAAGCCTCCCTTTCTAGATGTGAAAACTGTTAACAATTCCTACTTCATACATCTGTGAAGCAAGCATTTTGATCAGAAGAGACTTAAAAATATACGAAACGTTCATTGCTGTACGCCATAATACCACATTATGTATTCCTAGCTGTAAAACATTTGTGTATAGTAGCAGTATGTTTTGTTATGAGTAGTGATGGACATTCGGAATTAAAAACGGAAAATTCTGGAAATTCGGTTTAAATGCCGAACATTCGGTGCAAGGTTATACTAAAATACCTACTACTAATGACTGAAGTTAATAGAAATCATAACAGAAATATAAAAATTGTCAGCTACACACTCATGGTGATTTATTTTAGTTAGGAACATGTAACCCTTAACGTGCAATGCGATAAATAAAATTACTTCTTGATTGAGTCTTTGCCTAATTAAATAGACATCAAATTAAAACAAAATAAAATAAACTTGAATAATAAGTTTACTCTAAGAAACCACAGTAAGTAGTGCAACTGCTTTATTTTGATGCGTAACTTGAATAATAAAATAAAAACACGCCTAAGGGACATCAGCAATTACAACTTTAATTTTGATTGAAATCACTTTTTACGAATTAAACATTATAAATTTAGAATTATGAAATGAGAAAAAGCAACAGGGGGGTCGCGAGATATTTCTTCATACTAAAGGGGCCGTGTCATGAAAAAGGTTGAAAAACACTGATCTTTACTAATGTAATAATAATGATAAGTGTAAATTTACAATACCATGCTATACCCTCAAAGGGTAAAGGTAGGTATAGTCATATCTATGTATCTACGTTAAGCATTGAATAAATTAATTTAATTTAATTATTGCTCCAGGGCATAAATCATACCCATTACATTTCTACAAAAAGAACCCTTAGACAGTACAAGCAAAATGTTAGGCGTCGGTTACCATCAGATGCAGCAACAGACAAGGTGCCCAGAAATCTGACAATGTCACCTCAAATTCAAAAGTTTTTATTAAAAATAAGTTCCACTGGAAAACACTTTTTGAAGGTTAGGTTTAAATTTAAGTTTACTTCCTATTCTATTCTTCCTATTCACCGCTTGGAACGTGTCATTGCTGTTAAGGAGAAGAAGCGGTAACATACTCCCCAGAAACACGTCTAGCTAAATATTGTTTGTCTCTATATTTCTTATTCTATTTATATCTCAAGTTCTCTTTTTTATAAGTTTTATACAGAAGTATGTGATATAATTACTTTTTAAGAATTAATGGAGTTGTAGCAGAGTGCATGCTCAATAAGACCAATACACAATAGAAGGAAAGGAAAATATTTATTATAGTTATGATAATGTCATGACATACTAAAATGTTATGCTGCAATTAATCTCGTTGGATCATTAACTGATTCATTATTCGAAGTGCTTTAAATAATATATAACACAAAATAAAGGCAAACTGTGACATTTGCCACCGAATCATAAAAACAATATTTTAAAATGTTAATAGTTGTACATAATTATGTGTACAACTATTAACATTTTAATAAGTTTTATATATATATAAAATAATATCTATAATATGTTAACCAAATCGCAACTCTCACGCAAGTTGTTAAAACATGTAACAGTACTACACGAGTGGATACAATATACAGATTCTATCCGTGCAGGAACGGAGAAAGAATACAATTTCCTGCAGCCGGGCTGCTTGTCGTAAGAGGCGTCAAAAAACCCACAGCCAGGTGGTAGCGCATTTGCCCGACTGGATGACTACCACCCCTGGTCTAAACTATGTCGCCATAACAACCTTCAGTTGTGTTCCGGCATTAGTGACCAGGTTTCAGTCTACCTTAAGAGAGCAGCGGCGCATTTGTAGCACCTTTGGTGTTGCAGATGTCCATAGGCGATGGTAACCGCCTTCTATCAAGTGGCCCGTCTGCCTGTCTGCTGAACTCCTGCAATAAAAAAAACATACAACTCGGAAAAATAATCTATGTATTAAATATACTCGTAAGATAGATATAAGAATTAGCTACTAAGTAATGAGTAATAGAAAATAAGAGTTCATTCATACCCGCAATTTTTTCCCAGGATATGATAAAAAGATAAAAGATCTTTACCCGACAAGAGACAGAGGAAAGCGAATTATATTTTTTTTAATATTCATGAAATCTGGGATACAATACGTTGAGGAAATTAAGAGTTTTAGAAGCCTATTCTGAAATGAAATACAAATATTTGTTAAGCCATTAGAGCCAATAAATATAGATATTAAATAATCAAACATATATATGAATCAAATCACAAACATGTCTACTCTAGAAAATTTTAGGACTAAGTATATATGATCGCAATGAGAGAACGTTGCAATTTGAATACATCAAATTTAAACAAAATAATTAAAATATCAAATTTGTTTCTAAATTTAAAATATAAAAAATTTAAAATATCAAAACGACTCATCGACTCTTCAGGTGATCAGAGGGCTGGTGCCTACCTCGGCCAACGGATCAGTATGGCGATCCAGCGAGGAAACGTAGCCAGCCTTCTGGGCACCTTACCCATAGAAGACGGTGATCTGGGCTCAGTATTCTACTTATAGTCTTGAGGGACTATGGGTAGAATACAATACAAATAAGTTAAGTTTTCTTACATTGTATTCAATAGTATGTAATTTATATTATAGAAATAACAAACAATTGACGTGTAGCAATGTTGCCAATAAAATGATTTATGATAAAAAAAAAACATTGAATTTAATATTTGTGCGCGGCGACAGTGGCCGAATAAGTGCGGTCACAATAAATAAATCTATAGACAGACAGATAACAATTTATCCAGTAAAAAAATACACGCATAAACACAAAACACGCTAATTAAAATCGTATAAGTAATATAAAAGCGCCGAACTGAAATATAAATATAACACGACATACAGATTAACACCTAAATTACATAAATTAACAAAAACGGATTGACCACTTTAAATTTATTTTGTTTCGTTTTGTACGCTCCAATACAAGGGTAGTATAAAAGTAACAACAATGGTTTTTTAAAAAGGTTTTTAAACACAAGCTTTTGAGATCCTGGATATCATGTAGAAGCAAAGTGCTAGCCAAGAGATGTAAAACGAGCCTAAACACAATGGGTCAGTACAGGAGTTCATATGGCCACCTTCCGTCTATCATCAGGTCAGCTTCATGGTACCATATTATTGCATTGTCACGCGATATACATATGTGTGCAAAATTTCAGCTTAATCGGAAACCGGGAAGTTGGTCAAATTTAACTTGCAAGATTCCACCCGAACTTACATACGTACATACATTACATCCATTGCAAGTTAAATAAAAGCTTCTAAAAAAGCCATAATGTTTGGAGTTATAATTGTATTATTTCACTGCTCATAAAACATCTTTGTATGAAAACCGATTAATGATGATGATCGATTAATGAACTCGAAAAAATCACCACGTAATATTGACTGCGATATGTGCCGAATACTTCCGTACTTGTATAGAACTGCCTTAATATACCTAACAGTAAACCTTAAGTTGCGTTACTAGTCACCAATCCGCCTTGAACCGCAGTCCACGCCACGCCAACTTCACGCTTATTATTCAAGCATGGATAAATATCTAGGAGTGAAATATAAATTAAAATCATCGGATAATTTTGAAAATTATTTAAAATTTATTGGTAAGTACTATTTTATATTAAAGCTATTTGTAAAGAGATTTATTCATCGTTAAGGGTATAATTTTGATTAAGCTGATCACAGTTCCTTGGCGTGATTGCAGTAATTATAGATAAATACCAAAATTACCTGTTCATTTGAAGTTACGTAAATTTTATCTATATTTCTATACTATAATATTATAAAGAGAAGTGATTTGTATGTTTGTAACGAATAAAGTCGAAAACTACTGGACCGATTTAAAAAATTCTTACACCATTACAATACCACCTTATCTCTAAGTAACATAGGCTATATTTATTACTAGAAAATAATAGGAATCCCTACTAAAACTTCAATAATGTAGCCCAAGGTGTAAAAAAATCAGCCATAAACCCGTGCGAAGCCGGGATGGGCCGCTTGTTTCTAATAAAGTTCCGTTAAGTATAATTTTATTATATAAATAAAATAAAAGAATTTTATTGTCATCAAAAGCATGTATAAATTTCGCCTTCTTCTTTCTTCCTTATGTACGCTTCGTAACATTTTATCACTATTGTGTGGAGAAGAAGCGGTAAGCAATTCTACAGCAACATGTCTATTTATGATACTTTCATTTCATTATTGTAGCGGTACATCTATATACCGTAAGAAACGGAACCCCTTTTAAAATATATATGTACGTCCATTTATTTATTTCTCAGCCTGTCTTTGCATGTCACGGTCACAATTCTCCGAAAGCACCTGGCCTATATAAATGAAATTTCATTTAATTAAATTTTAGAAAGATGGTGTATTAGAATACACCATGTAATAGAATACACATCTTTCTAAATTTAATTTCATTCAATTTTAGATAGATGGTGTACTAAAAACAGCATGTGTTAGAAATACACGATTATTCTAAATTTCATCCATATAGGCCCCGTACTTTCCAAGAATTATGACTGTGACATGCAAAGACAGACTGACTGACGGATAAACGGATAAACATAGTTACATTATGATAAAACTACGTTTTAATGGTTTTAATCGCGGTATTGTACTTGATTTTTATTCTGACGTTTCGGCCACTTTTCAGTAGCCGTGATGACGGAAGACAAGTGTCAACGAGTTAGTAATGTTAAAGTTTTTATTTAGCTTATTGCCAACATGTTCTTTTTACTAATTTAATTTAAATTAATGTTTATTGTTATTATTCATTATATTCTTAATTTACAGTAAATGATTCAAAAACTTGTAGTCGTTAGATATTTTATTTAAAAGACACATTTCCTGTTGTTTTTATTCCCATTTCAAATTACATTAAATTAATTACTGTCTGTGGACATGACTTCTTTGGTGCGGAACTTGACGTAATTACTGTTTATTTTAAAGCAAGACCGAGAAACGAACCGCTGTTTTTTATAGTAGTAGGTATAGGTTTGCGTTTGAATGTGAAACGCTATTAATAATTCCTGTTAGAACCACATTATCGAATGTTTTCGTTTCACGTTCCATGAGATTGCAAATCGAATAGTTCGGGAGCTAACCTTACCTAACCTAACCCTAGAGATCTCAGTTCCGGATCGGCATTCATGCGAGTCAGTCGCTAATGCCCGTGCTCCCGTCAAAATCTGCAATTTTTTCGCGCTTTTCATTCCTGAATAGCGATAAGTTGCATTAATTAATAAATAGAGTGCGGGTATGCGTAATAGCAGCATAGTTAACTGTCTCCGTAAATATTATGATTAAAAGTGGTTTTAAGTGAAGTAAATCAAGTGAAACTTATATATGTGTAAAGTTAAATTAAAAACGCGTATACTATAGTTAAATAGGTGCAATACTATCCAGATACGGCGCAGATACTATAAAATTAAAGTATATATTTTATAATGATCGTCGGGCGGTCAAATGGATGCGCGTGAGTCATCGCGCAATGAATCGCACGGGCCGTTCTATTGAGCTAATGGGTGCGCAACCTACCCAACAACTTATTCCGAATAATGGCTCAAAAAATCATAATAAATGAAGTTCTCTGTTACATTACAAATCGAATTGACGTAATTGACGAACCGACTGTAAACCGCATATGCACCTCTAATTTTAGCGAAAATGAAATCGAGGCAGCGAAGACATTATTATGTGATATTCTGTCTATAAGAATGGTGGCCAGAAAAGGTGAAGGCAAATCCACCAAATACGTTCAAGATGTAATTAAAATGATGAAAGACGCTGAACCAGAAAATTTACCCACGTTTGTTGCTAAAGATCTGCATAAGATACCACCGATAACGTTTGATCACCTTGACGTTACACGAATCCTAAAAGAGTTGGCGTCATTAAAGGCTGAAATTTCATGCTTGAGAACTGATCACATAACAAGAAATGAGCTTGAAGAATTGAAAACAGAAATAAATTGCTTGAAAATTAATAAGGTACAGCAAACTTCTTTTTTGGGTGAAGATTTGGAAATAGAAACGATCGAGAATAAGATCGATAATGGTGAACGTCTTCCCAAACATCATGTAAATCATAGTCCGTTTCAAAGAGAAATACGTACACTGGGTAATGAATGTCGCAATATCATTGACATTGCTGACCATTTACTGCCAACAAGCAGTAACGTATTAACACAAAATAAAAACTATCGTGATGTTGTAGCGACAAAGCATAAAACAAATGAAAATAGACAGGCAAAGAAGGAAGAGTTCACAACTGTTACGTATAGGAAAAATAAGCCTGTGATAAAGAACCGACGAGGAATCGGTGGAAACGATGATATTCTAAGGGCTGTGCCTAGTACTACTACGCTATATATATCACGCATTATGAAAAATATTAAAGAAGATCAAATTATTGATTATATTTCCAAAAAAGGGGAGTCAGTTTTTAGTGTTGAATATGTGAAACCTTTTAAGGAAACCTCGTTCAATACGTTCTTAGTGCAAATCGACAGTCAAAAAATTGATGTCTTTTTAAGTGATGATTTCTGGCCGACAGGAATAGTTTACAGGAAATATATATACAAGCGAAATAATAAAGGATATATACCGAAAAAACCTATAATAAATAATAATAATGGCTAGCAAACCACTTAAAATAGCAAGTATCAATAGCCGAGGTATGAAAAGAAATATTAAATTTCTTCATGATATATGTGAAACAGTGGACATCTTATGTATTCAAGAAACTTGGGCTTTAACTAATAATTTACATATACTATCAAAAATTCATCCCGAATTTCAAGCATGGGGTAATTCAGCTGTTGATTTAGAAAGTGGTCCCTTAGTGGGAAGACCTTATGGTGGTTTAGCAATTCTGACCAGGAAAAATATACGCGTAAGGCATGTGGCGTGTAGTATACCGAGATTAGGAGCTGTCGAACTAATGATTACTGATGAAATTTCAATATTTCTATTTACTGTGTATATGCCGGTTGAAAATAACGACAATTTGAATGAGTTTTCAGAATGCCTCGGACGAATTCTAAGTATAACCGAAGACCATAATATACAAAACAGTATAGTAATAGGAGATTTTAATGCGCATCCTAATTCTTTCTTTGGAAAAGAATTGTTGAGATTTTGCGAAGAATATAACTTTGTCTGTATTGATATAGAAAAATTGTCTGAAGAAAATTATACATACATTAGTGACGCACATAATACTACTTCATGGATTGATCATTGTCTTGTGACCGAATCCATGGCTAAAAACGTAACAAAAATCCACATAGACTACACGGTAGATTGGAGTGACCACCGGCCATTATATATTGAACTACAGCTAGATAAAATAGTCAACGTACACCTGCAAACCCAAAATCATCATGATCCTGCTATGTGGAAGCCTAAAAGTAACAGAGATATAGAACGATACAGAGAATTGGCACAAAAACTATGTACAAATATAAGACCAATCGACACAGGGACACAGATAAATGAAACAGCATACAAAAAAGATATCGAAAAATTATACAATGAAATCATACATGCATTAAGAAAATCAGCTATCGACACATTTCATCAAAAAATAAAATACAAAAAGAAACATATAATACCAGGATGGAATGAAAGAGTTAAACAGAGCTATGAAGAAGCAAGACAGACATTCTTACGTTGGGTGGATGCAGGGCGACCTACTAATGGCAATATAGCTGAGGAAAGAAAATCTAAAAAGCAGATATTTAAGAAAAAACTTAAAGAATGTCAGAATGCGGAGGAACAAATTATAATGGATAATATAGCACGTGATCTCAATAACAAAGATTTTGTTTCATTCTGGAAAAAAACTGGAGTGGCAATGCAGAAGTGCAATCTTGTACCATCACACGTGGATGGCATTACTAAAGATATTGACATTGCCAATCACTTCAGTATTTTATTTAGTAATATTAAGCAACCTTCACAGGCAATTGAGAACATCAAGGAGGCAAACGAACAAATTGACCCTGATTATATTACTGAAAAAGAAGTAAAATTAGTGTTCAGAAAGATGAAATTAAACAAATCCCCTGGGCATGATGCTCTTAGTTTTGAACATTTAAATTACGCTGGACCAAAAATACCAATGCTTTTGGCAAATCTATTTACAGCCATGATTAACTGTAGTTACCTACCTCCTGACTTTACTAAAACGCTGGTTCTACCTATTTCAAAGGGTCGACAATTAGATTCAAGTCTTAGTTCTAATTATAGACCGATATCACTATCGACAGTGTGCGCCAGAGTCCTTGAAAAAGTTCTATTAGAAAAATACAATGATAAGATGGCCGTATCCGATTCACAAGTAGGGTTTAAAACAGGAGGATCAACTGACATAGGTATATTTGCTCTCAAACATACAGTTAGTCATTATTTAAGTCGCGGTACGAATGTTTATGCGTGCTTTCTTGATTTGTCAAAAGCATTCGATAGAGTCATACATAATCGACTATGGCAGAAACTCCAGGATCGACAATTACCTTCTGCAATCATAAATCTCCTAAAAAAATGGCACGAGAAGCAACAAAATCTGGTGAAGTGGAATGATGCTTATTCTAAACCAGTGCCTCTTCCATGTGGAGTCAGACAAGGGGGATCATTGTCGCCAGTTCTTTTTAATATATACATGGATGAATTGAATACGCTTCTTAATGATACTAAAATTGGATGCCACATTGCAGGTACCTGCGTCAATCATATTGCTTACGCAGATGATATGGTTCTTCTGGCACCAACGGTGTCAGCACTGCGTCGACTTTTGGATGTATGTGGAACCTATGCTGCTACTCACGGTCTTACATACAATGTTAAAAAGACAAAGGTCATGTATTTTCGAAAAGGCAAGAGGCCTGTTTCGACATTGCCTATCAAATTAAATGGTCAGGACCTAGAATACGTAGACAGCTTTAAGTATTTGGGACATGTAGTGACAAGCAATTTAACGGACGGTATGGACCTAGATAGACAACGCCGTGCTTTAAGCGTGCGATCCAACATGTTGGCTAGGAGGTTTGCAAGATGTAGTGACAATGTGAAAATGTTACTGTTCAAAACATACTGCACCACTATTTATACATGTGAACTTTGGTGCAAGTACACGAAAGCGGAATATAATGCATTGAGAGTGCAATATAATAATGCCCTACGCATAATATTACGGTTACCAAAATTCTGTAGCGCTTCAGAGATGTTCACAGAAACAAGACTCCCCGGTTTTGCGGCACTAATTAGACAAAGAGTAGCGAACACAAGAGAAAGATTTTATAACTCCCAAAATAAAATAGTCGCTGCTCTGCTTGAAGTAAATGGACCATTGATGAAACATTGGATGAAAATACATAGTGACATAATCATATTTTAATATTATAATAGCAATGTAATTTTTATGGACCTAGTCTGGATTAAATGAATATTATTATTATTATTATTATTATTATTATTATTAATAGTTGTGTAGTTATAGTGTAAAGTGATATTTAGTTCGATTCCGGCGCGAATCGCAGTTTTTTGGCTTGGGTGAGTCGATTTACTCTTTGCTTGCTTTTCGCGCGATTTGGCGCATTGCGCAACATTTAACGGTTTATTTTGTACATTAAGTACACCGGCGCGCGTCGCTGGTTTCGCACAGGGAACGGGCATCCAGTAATGGATGCCCAGGACCCAAAATCGGGTGCGCCCTGCAAGAGGGGCCACCTAGAGGCCAAGGACGGCTGGCAGGCTGCGGAACTCGGCGAGACGCGCAGGAAAAAGGTCCCGTCAGTGTCCATCGCCCGGCGCAGCAAATCTGCCGCCGGGCCACGTCCAGGCTGCCCGGCTGCTGCCGTTATCACGGCGGCACCTGAGGCGCCTGTCTCGGTAGGAAGGGCGGCGTCCGTGGTGGACCTCACCGCGGATGCCCCCGCTCGTAGGACTAACGTTATGGGGCCACCGGAAGGTCCCGTGACGCGTAGGCCCCCATCCAGCCGTGCGGCAAATAATGCCGCACACCTGGATATAGTTAGGAGCACGTTGCTCGGGTCGCACTCGGCTATTTGCCTGGCCGTGAGCGACGCGAGCAATATAGATATAGGTACCTTCGGGACGCCGTCGACCTCTGCATGGGCCTCACCTGTGCAGGGGAGCGACGGGTACGAAGATGGCTATTGTACGCCGCTGTCAGGTAGCATTCCAGAGTCTCTGGATAGTGCGCTTGACGGTGTCGTTCGCGCGTTTAATTATTCCCGCTCTGCTTCGCCTGCCTGTGGACAAATCGTCTACACGGCGGCCGGAACAGCGGCGGCTGGGGGCGGTCGCCCCACGACGACGGTGGCAAGCAGCGCGCAGGCCTCACCTGCGCCCATGCCACTGGCTTGCGAACTAACGGTGCGCAACGTTGGGGACGGCCGTTCCACGACCCCGGTTGTCGCGCGAGCTTCACTTGCGCTATCGACCGGGCTCGTAGATAGGGAATTTGTAGGCGCGACAGCGACGACCCCTTCGTCTTCCTTCCCTACTGGGATGGGAGTCGCTGTCGCGGCGTCGGCGCCTGCGTGTGCAGCGGCTGCAGCGACGGCGGCGACGTCCACGTCCACGTCTTCGTCTTCGGCGGCGGCAACAACTTCGTACGCGTCCACAGGTTCGTCGTCTTCTGCGGCGGGCTCGGCGACGCGGGCTACGTCTTCGGGGACATTTGTGCCCCCTGTTTCGTGTGCTCCGGTATTTGCGGCCGGATCGAGGTCACGGTTCTGGGACCGGTCCCAGAGCAGCGGCGCCGATTCGGCCCCTACGTCGGGTGCGTCCACCCCAGCGCGCGCGCGCTCGCCTTTGCGCCCCACGTGGGGCGCAACCGAATCGGCCGCGTCGGCCGCGTCGGTCCTCGCGGGTGCGGAGGCCTTCCTCCGCACAGAGGGGGGGGAAAAGGGGCGCAAGGCGCGCAAGGCAACCAACGCCAAATTGGTCGCGGCTAGCCAGTGCGCCGCCCTCGTAGGGGACATCACTGCCCTCGGCCCCGGGGAGCTGCGCCTCGCGGCGAGCGCCCAGGTGGCCGAAATCCTCCAGGTCGCCCAGACGTCGGGCAATCTGAAGGGGGGCTACGTGCGTCGGCTGAAGGATGCCGCGAACAGAGTGTCGGATATTGTCGACACTCTGGTCACGCGGGATCCGGATGCCGAGGCATGGAAGCTCGGCAACGAGAATGCGCGTTTGCGCATGGAAGTAAACTCTTTGCGGGAGGAAAATCTCTCCTACCGTAAAGAGTTTGAAGAAATGCGCAAGGCCCTTAAGGCCTCTGCTCCGGCCGTGGAGCCGGCGCCCGCCGTCGTGGCGGCGCCGCCCCCCGTGCCCATCAAGCGGAAGGCACGGGCGGTCGCGGTGGAGGTGGCGGCGATTTCGGAATCGCCCGCCGCGCCCGTCGCGACTAAAAAATCGCGTCCGACCCCCGCCGCGGTGGCGAGGTCGGAACCGGCTCCCGCCAGCGGGGCGGAGCCGGCCGCGGCGCCCGCCGAAGGCGCGGCGCCGCCGTCCGTCCCACTCGGGCGCGGCAGCGCTGAGTACGATGCGCTCGTGCGCGTCGTGCTCGATGCCGTCGCGCCACTCTTAGACGCAAGGTTCGCCGCCATAGAGGACAGGCTGGGACCCGCGCCGATCCTCCGTCCACCGCTTGCGGCCGACCGAGGCAAGGTGCCGGCACCCAGACCGACTCCTCGTGCGTCCTTGCCGAAGGCCACCGGGGGGCCTAAACCGGCCTCGGCTGCCGCTGCAGTCCGTCGGGGTCTGGGGGAAGCAAGTACCCCGGTCCCGATGGAAGTGGTGGCGGCCCCGGCCGCCGGGGTGGCAGACTCCCCACTGCCACCGACCCCCCCCCGCGAGGAAAAAACACAGGGGGGGCGTGAAGCGAACGCTCCGAAAGCGGAGAAAGGCGGCCCGCGCCGCCGCCGCTGCCTCGGCGGCCTTCGCTTCGGCGCCCGCCCCAATAGTTTCGGCCTCTGGGCGACAAATGGCCCCCGCGTCCGCGCCATCAGTGGCGCCCGTCCCGCGCGCCCGTCGTGCCACCCCGTGTGTGGCACCGTCGCCGGCGCCCGTGGCGCGCGCCCGTCACGTCGCCCCGTACGTCGCGCCGCCGCCGGCGCCCGTGGCCCCCGCCCCCGCCCCCGTTCACGAGGGGGGGGCGTGGTCCACGGTCGTAGGGCGGAAAAAGGGTAAGGGGGCGAGGGCAAACGAGCCCCCTCCCCCCCCCCAGGCGCAAGCTGCTGCCCCACCGACGGGGTGGAGGCAGCAACCGCGGAAGCAGGCCGCGAGGCCTGCCGTCGTTCTCCGTGAACCGAAGTCGGCCGCAGTCATCATTAGACTGCTGCCGGCAGCGGCCGCGAAGGGTGTCGGCTATCGCGAGGTCTTCGCAAAGGCCTCGACGGTGGTCGACATCACCGCCATGGGCCTCCGCGAGGGGCTGAAGGTGGTGCGGACCGCCAGGGACGCGCGTCTCCTCGAGTTCCAGCCGGGACCCGAGAGCGCGGCCAAGGCGGACCGCGTCGCCGAAGCCCTGCGCGGGGCCCTAGAAGGGATGGCTGAGGTCGTCCGCCCCGTAAAGCGTGGGGAGCTTTACGTCTCAGGGCTGGACGACTCAGTCACGGTCGATGGGCTTCGTGACGCGATCGCGCGCGCAGGCAACTGCCGGCGCGACGACGTGCTCACGAAGCACATCGGTGCAGGACCGGGCGGATTGGGCGCATCATACGTGCTGTGCCCCGTCGCTGCTGCCAAGACCATCGTCGGGTTGGGCTACCTTCTGGTTGGCTTCACCTCGGCGAAGGTCGAGGCACTGGAAGCCAGACCGATACGTTGTTACAGATGTTTCAACGTCGGTCATGGCACCCAAACTTGTCCGGACACGTGCCCGGACCGGACTAACTTGTGCCTCCGCTGCGGTAAAAGCGGACACAAGATGCCGGACTGCACGGCACGGAAACCCCACTGCGCGGCGTGCGCGGCGGGGGGACTGAACGCGGCCCACCCCACGTTGGCGAGGTTCTGCCAACCTCCCTACGTGAGGGGCCAATTCGTCCACTCGCGGGCGAGACCACGTACCGGCAAATCGGGAGTACAGACAATGGACACATCCAATGCCTAGTACGCCCGTAACAACGTTCTTCCAAGCTAACGTAAACCACTCCCCCACCGCTCAGGACTTGTGCCTGCAGGCGATGGCGGAGTGGCAAGCGAATTTAGCCGTAATAAGTGAACCTTATTACGTCCCTCCTTCTGGGAACTGGGTGGGCGATCTCGATGACATGGTACCTAGCGGTGGTGGCCAGAGCCGGGTCCGGCACACCGCTTACATGTCTCGAAAGAGGAAAGGGCTATGCTGTGGCGGAGAGCGGGAGTATCGTCGTCATAGGCGTTTACTTTTCGCGCAACCGCCCCCTGGCGGAGTTCGAGCTTCACTTGGACGCCGTCGGGGCTGCCGTACGCAGACTGTCGCCCAAAACGATCTTCGTGATGGGCGACTTTAATGCAAAGCACCTCTCCTGGGGAAACGTACTCACGGACGCTAGGGGTCGGGCGGTCGAGGATTGGGCTCTTCAAGCCGGCCTGACCATACTGAACCAGGGGTCGGTCCAGACCTGCGTGCGCGCGCGGGGTGGATCGATCATCGACCTGTCATTCGTCACTCATGCGGCCGCCCGCAGAGTGACCGGATGGAGGGTGCTGGAGGAGGTGGAGTCGCTCTCTGATCATCGGTACATCAGATTTGAGCTCACGACCCCCTCCTCCGGTCCGAGCCCTGTTCACCGTCGCCCCCCTCTCCTCCCGCGTTGGGCCCTTACCAAGCTCGATCCGGAGCAGGCCGAGGAGCGGGCACTCTCGGAAAGCTGGGCCTACCCAGCCGACTTCGCGAATCTGGATACGCAGGCAGAGCACATGCGCAAGACCCTGACGAGGGTTTGCGACGCTGCGATGCCACGCGTCTCCAAGCGGCAGCCTCCGTGCAAGCAATCGGTCCACTGGTGGACCGAGGAGCTGGGCGAGATGCGAAAGGCAGTTCGCATCATCAGCCACAGGCTCAAACGCTGCAGGGCGCGCCGTCCTCCGGACTTCGTCGCGGAAAATGGACTCGTGGGCGAGTTTAGGGAGGCCAGAAAGGCCCTTTCGATTGCAATATTGCGATCGAAAGCCCGGGTTCGGGCCGAGCTCCTCGAGACGCTCGATCGGGACCCTTGGGGGCGCCCGTACCGTGGGGCCCGCAACAAGTTGCGGCCTTGCACATCCACGGTCACGGAAACGCTCGAACCCGAGGTGCTCCGGTCGGTTATCGATGAGCTCTTCCCGGATCCGGGGAACTTCACTCCCCCCAGTATGGGTCCACCCATTCCCGACACCCCCACGGACGAGGAGCCTCACTCCATCTCCGAGGGGGAGCTAGACGTCGCCCTGGACCGGCTCCGGGGCAGGAAGACGGCACCGGGACCCGACGGGGTTCCAGGTCGACTCCTCTTCCTGGCTGCAAAACACCTACGCAGCCAGCTGCGGGACCTCTTCGAAGCCTGTATTCGCGCAGGTAGGTTCCCGTCGCAATGGAAAGAGGGGCGTTTGTGCCTACTTCCCAAGGGAGGTCGGCCTCCCAACGATCCGTCCGCCTACAGGCCCATAGTGCTGCTGAACGAGGTCGCCAAGGTCTTCGAGAAGATCTTGGCGGAGCGGCTTGTGAAGCATCTAGACACTGTGGAGCCGGGGCTATCAGATACGCAGTTCGGGTTTCGGCGGAGGCGCTCCACGATGGACGCCTTCGAGACGCTGCGAACATTGACGGACGAAGCCGTCCAAGCAAAGGACGTCGTTCTTGCAGTGTCGCTAGACATAGCGAACGCCTTTAACAGCCTCCCTCATGAGACGATCAGGGAAGGGCTCCGCGCGCACGGAGTCCCCCCGTACCTCACGAGGCTGTTGGGCGAGTACCTGCGAGATCGGCACATCCTTTGGGAGGGTGGTGAGTCCGCCAACCACGTGCTAGGTCGGCGACGTGTCGCGTGCGGCGTTCCACAGGGATCGGTCCTCGGGCCTATCCTTTGCAACGTAGGCTATGACTGGATCCTTCGGGTGACGGTCCGGCCCGGAGTAGGGCTGATCTGCTTTGCGGACGACACCCTACTCACGGCACGCGCCGCGTCTTTTGCGGAATCCGTGGACGTCGCCAACGACGGGCTGGCGATCGTCGTAGATCGAATAGCTAGGCTGGGCTTGAAGGTCTCCCCCGCGAAAACGGAGGCCGTCATGTTCCATAAGAAATTCCGGAATCCTCCCCCGGACTTGTCCGTTACAATTCAGGGGGTGGCGATTAGAGTAGGGCCCACGATGAAATATCTTGGGCTAGTCCTAGACGGGAAATGGCTGTTCAAAGCGCACTTTGAGCAGCTAGTTCCCAAACTTCTGAATTCCGCGGGCGCACTCTCCAGGCTTCTTCCTAACGTGGGGGGGCCGGGGGGTGCGACGCGGAAGCTTTATTCCGGCATCCTGAGGAGTATGGCACTCTACGGTGCGCCCGTCTGGTCCGATGCGCTTCACCGCCACAACCGAACCCTGCTGCACCGCGCGCAGCGGGTTCTGGCCGTGAGGACCATACGGGGGTACCGCACAGTGTCGTGGTCGGCGGCGACTCTCTTGGCAGGCGAGCTGCCCTGGCCTCTCCAGGCAGACGTCCTGTCCAGAGTTCGTCGCGCCCAGCAGGATGCCCTAGCTAGAGGACTGACCTTCTGTCAAGTCGAAATAGAGACGGTCAGGAAGCGGGAAACCGCCTCCTGCCTCGTCGCCTGGTCTCGTGACCTCGAACACCCTGTGGCCGGCGGCTATACGGTGGATGCAATCAGGCCGCAGCTGGAGAGATGGGTGACCCGCACCAGCGGAACCCTGACCTTCAGGACGACTCAGATACTGACCGGACACGGTTGTTTCGACCAGTATCTGTTTCGCATTGTGGGCTGCTTGCCTTCCCCGGACTGCCGCCAATGCGGCGCACCCGATACGGCGTTCCACACGCTTGTTGAGTGCGCTGCATGGACGCCTCAGCGTTTCGAGCTCGAGACACACGTAGGAGCCGTCCGATCGCTTGGCGACTTGGTAACGGCCATGTTGCACAGCGACGACCGCTGGGAGTCTGCGGTCTCTTTCTGTGAGGCGGTTATGTCTCTAAAAGAGGCCGCAGAAAGGGATAGGGAGCGAAGTCCTGCAGCGCGTGCTAATGTCTCCACCCGAGGTCGCCGGCCTTCAGCTAGCACCCGGAGAGGCAGGTACGCGCATTACTTCCCTCCCTGAGTTAGGTTCCGGTACGAGGGGCCCCTTGCTACTAGGCAACGCAAGGGATTCAGCCCCCGTTTCGAAGTGGGGTGTGTTCTCCCAGGGCACACTCCAGGCACTTTATTGCGCTGGATCGACTGTTGCGTAACTATGTTCTATATCTCAGTCTTTCCTTCACAACAAAGCGCAGGGTCGACGGGAGGAGAGGTTTTTTAGTGGGTATTGAGGTTGCTCGCCCGTGCGGCATCGCTCTGAGTCTTCCACACTCCTCAGTGTCAAGCCATCGCGGACGAAGCGCAAAAAAGCATACTATTGCTAGCGTTATCGCCCCCGATGGATGCGCGCCGTTTCCTAGTGACGGCCCTGAGAGTGCGTAAATCGGTCAGCATTTTTCCTCGCCTCAAACAAAAAAAAAAAAAAAAAACCCTAGAGATCTCCGGTCTACATAGGGAGAGATCATGCTCAAACGCGAACCTATACTAATAAAACAAAACTACTGTTTAACTGTAATTCTTAAAATATGCTCAATGTATGATGGTCTAAGATCGAGCACGATTACCTATTCACACGGGGCTTGAAGCCGCGTCCGATAACAAGCCTCGGCGAAAGGCTCTCGTACGACGACCGCGTAATGTCCTCACGGACAAGATCGACGTTATTACAAAACTGCTGGCCCGGATCAGCCCGCCCGCGGTTAGGACGGCAGACAACGACAGACAGACACAGACGGCGGCGTCTCAGACAACGCCAATTACGATCTCTCCACGTCCTCGTGAGGGACGCCAGGAGATATAGCCCCCCCCGCCTCCCACAGGATAGACTAGGCGTGTTGCTGGATAGTTTTTTTCGCCGTTTCTTCTCTCCCAGCCATAACACGTTGCAAACAGGCAATAAGATAACGTAGGCCGCCGCGAACCGCCGATCCCGGTCCGCCGTGATCCTTCCCCTCGGGCTTTATAATACCCGTCGCCCGTTCTCAATTAGTTCATTGTGTCGCCATATGGTTGGCATCATCAGATTCATCCCCCTCTCATGGCAACAGTCCAGCCGAGATAAAACTCCCTAGGGAGCTCCCGCGAGCAAGTTGCCCCCGGCTCGCCCCGAAGTTGTGAGGTCTTCGGACCAACAACATAAAGTCAAGTCATATAAAAAAGGGGCTTCAAGACATCCGGGTTGTAAGTATCGCCGGGTGGGGAAAAACCGTCCTCCGGACCAAGGACAGGCTTGCTCGCAGACGGGAGTAAGCAAGGGCTGCGGCGTAAGCTACAGTTGGTTCCTGTATCCCGCTATATAACGGGATTCTTCCCATTATATATACACTGGGGTGTTTAGTGGGTATGTCGGCGGAGTAGCTGGCGAATGCCACATTGTCCCATTGTCATGACCCCGAGCAGCAGGGTGCCCGTAAAGGGATTAATCTCGACAAAAAAGGTTGTATCCGAAAAAACAAGTTCAAATACCTGGGATGAACGATCACAGACACGAACTCCCGAGAGGAAGAAATACACATCCGTGTCCAAAATGCCCTCAGGTGCAGTGCTGCCCTACACAAGGTGTTAGTGTCCAGGCTCTTAAGCAGGAAAACCAAAATTCGCGTCTAAAAAACTGTCATTGGACCAATTTTGATGAACGGCTGTGAGGCCTGAACACTGACAACCCTGCGTCGATATTCGAGATATGAAGAAACATAAAGGTTCCGTTTTTGCCAAAATGACTACAAAAATCTAAAATATGACGTATTTTTACGCTTTATGCAATTCAAATGATATTAATTATAAAATGCCTATTTCATTCTGAATCATAATTAATCGACATCAACAAATGTATTTCAAAGTTTCATAATGATAAACAAGTAATATATGAATTATTTATTAGTTTTTCTAGAATATTACTAAACAATGACATTCTAGTCTATTCTTTTATATTTAAAATACACATATAGTAGGTACTGGCATTGAAATTTAAAGAAGCATTAACCTATTCACCTGCAGTAATTATTTTACCCTCTGTGTTTATATTTCGTTGGTCTGTATAAGAAAATATAGTCGTAGTTTCATATGATAACAACAAAAATTTTGTTTATCGAGCGAAAAGATGTCACTTAGTGTCAGGCTATGCACAGTGAGTGCACTGGCGAGTATAGTAATATTCGTAAAAAAATAGTTATACTTCAAAAATTTTAAATTAAATTAATAATATTAAATTTTAAAAAGTGGCACATTTCGAAAATTTGGAAGCGAGTATCTGACCACCATATATTACCCACCAATTGAAACAATATTACAAATCATCCATTTTTAAATCACATTTTCGTCGGCATCGATTCAGTGCAATTCAACACGCGCAAAGTCCGTGACTATGTCACTAATCGAAACTACTACACGTCTTAAACGTATCGTAGTCGTCGTTTGACTGCCCCACCCCTCCGTTCGGGCATTGTTTTATACTAAACTGTATAATACCGATAAAGGGCCGCACATCTGGCAAGCTTCGACGCAATGCAATAAAAACAAGGATTAAGTCGTTCGACACTAATTACATCCATAAAATAAGTACAATAACAATAGAATGTTTTTCAAGTTTAAACACGAAGTAAATAAAAGAATTCGTTTTTACAACATGCAGCTGTGCGGTCTTTGTCGGTATGTAACTATATTTTTTTTTTATTGCAGGAGTTCAGCAGACAGGCAGACAGTCTAGTAGATGGAAAGCGGTTACAATCGCCTATGAACCTTAGCAACACCAAAGGTGCTTAAAATGCGCTGCTGCTCTTTTAAGGGAGACTGGAACCTGGTCACTAATGTCGGAACACAACTCAAGGTTGTTATAGCGGCATACTCCAGACCAGGGGTGATTATCATCCTCATATAACCTACCACCTGGCTGTGGGTTGTTTTGTCGCCTCTAACGACAGGCCGCCGGCCGCAGGAAATTTTATTCTTTCTCCGTTACTGCACGAATAAAAATATCCCGGAAATCTCGCAGGATTTTAGTCAATAGTTGTTTATAGTGGTTAGGATATATAAACATTTGCTGACTAGGATACTCTTTTCACTAAAACAATAGTTTACAATCTTTTTCGAATGCCGCGCTTTATTAAATCCTGTAAATCCGGTTTTTTTTTTAATCGATCACTTAGTCGTAAAAAGTATAAAAATTAGCCGTTGTTACTCTTATTATGACATAGTTTGGTACTACACATCAATTTTTACACCTATTTCGGAAATTTTATATTTCCTGGAATTTTCTAAATTCATTTTAGTACTTGCTGCAGCAGTTGCTATATTTATTAGACATCTTTAGTAGAACAGTTGTAGTTGTGAATGACTTTAGTAACATTATTTATCCTGGGTCTTTACATAACTTTTTATACTAAAAACCCATTGCCGTGCTGCAAATGCCCTTTTAATTTTAAATATTGGAAAACAACTGTAATCTGTTACCTCTTAAACGTGGACGAAGTCGCGAGCTAATTCTAGTGTAAAATATTATTAAAGTACACGAAATAAAGTAATACATGCGTATTCCGTAACTGAACTTTATTGGCCTTACTTATAATAATCTCGTTAAGAAACGATTAGGCATCTCTTAAGTAAGAGAATCAGAATCAGACCCTAATCCATTAATATCTTTTTTTTCACTTACAAACGTGTATTGCCTGTTGTTTACCTAAGAGGAGCACATATAAACGATATTTGAATGATTAACGTTATTCCATTGAAATGTTACATGAGCTTTGCATTTGTTAGAGGACGCAATTTTATTTTTGGGACATGTGTGGGGGATCAATAGAAGCTTAACCTCAAGTTTGTGGGGTCGCCACCCTTGTCCCCCGACCGCCATCTTGGAAAAAGGGGTTAAAACACTTTTCGCGATATCTCGGAAACTGTGCGTCTTACAAAAAATTTGTAAAGTCATAATTTGTAGCAAATTGTTTTGCCTACAAATATGTTTTTATAACTTTTTGCCCTAAATTAAAAATTAAAGAAGTTATAAACAAAAAAGAGAGAAATTTTTTATTCATTCCTAACTCTTTTCTTTACCATAGAACTTACCAAATTTAACTTATCGAATGTTAGGCAGGTAGAAAAGGTCCCACGTTTTCTCCGCCACCTATGAGGTAGACTCCGTAGGCGCGTTTTTTTATGTATGTAGTACGTAGGTTTTAGCCAAAATATTCGGCTAAAGAGGAGTTTATGGGTAAGATTTTCACTAATCAGCTGCTGAGCAGTTTCTGTTAAATTTAAGAATATAATGTTATCGAACTAAGTACTTACTCCTTTTCATTTTCAGACGTTGGCATATTCTCCCGCAAGACAGCAATAGCAGTTTCTCCGGTGGCTGTCTTAACGAGGGATGATGATGGAGTATATACCTTTACAATGACCACAACTTTTAAGACGCTCACTGTTAATTTCAAATTTAACGAAGAGTTTATCGAGGAGAGAGCTGATGGTGTTAAGGTATAAAAGAAATTAAACATACTTTACGCACGAAAAAAATATTAAAATAATGTAAGCCCAGCATAATGCGTATAGTAACGTGAAAAACTTAAATGCGTCCTTGAAGTTCGTACGATTACGCAGGAGACAGTTCTAAAGGTCACAGAAAGAGATGCTCTCAGCAACACAACACTTCCCTGTGGCAGAGCGTTGTGTTCTCGCTCGGCCGCTATCTAGATTCGCATTCCATCTCTTTTAAACAATATACCGTAAAGAATAATAAATGTTGATATTTGAGTGGACCTGCTCAAACTAAGAGAACTAACTTCACACAGATGCTCATGTAAGTTTTGCGCGCATTGTAAATCTAAAAACATTTTAAATTCTATAAAAGTATAGATAGCATCACAAGTCGTTATTTTCTCATTTCTAAGCGACTTCAAAACAGGAGGAGGTTCTCAATTCGTCGGAATCTTTTTTTTTATGTATGTTCACCGATTACTTCGTGATTTATTATCCGATTTACGTTATTCTTTTTTTATAGCTGCCAAATAGTTGCCATTTGGTCCCCTAAAAATTTGACATAGTTTGGCCCAGTAGTTTTCATTTTATGAACATTTTTTATGAACAAATTTCCATTCCGAGCGGCACCTTTCTTAGGCGTGCCCATAGCTAGCATAGCTAGACACTAAAAAGTAACAAATAAATAAAAAAACTTCGTTTAAAACCTACCTACTTCAAAAACTAAAAAGTATAAAATAACTTATTTCTAAAAGCTATTATTATTAATATATATTATCGAAAACATCTTGAAGTCGGTGCAAAGTAAAACATAAAAATTACTATATTTCGAAAATGACTAAGCATTTTATTTTTAATGTTTTGTACTGTAAAATATTTGTGCACCACATCTATTCACAATTAAAAATACATTATATAGACTCCTGTTTGTACCCGAATTGCTTCCTTTTACATAAGAATAATAAGTCAATATATTTTTTAATAATCTGCAGATAAACAAACCCATTGTATATCCCCAAGCTAAGCAAGTTACGTTTGTATTATGGGTACCTAATAATATACAACGAACTAGTCTAGGGCCGACCTCAGACACCTAGACCATCGTAAATACCAGAAAGTCTGTCGGTGTACGGTATTTCCCCATCTGGATGGCTAACACCTCTGGTATAAAATATGTCTACATAACAGCTTTGAATTATGTTCCGGCATTAGTGGCCAGACTACAGTCTCCTTTTAGAGATCGGCAGCGCATTCATAGCACCTTAATTGTGACAAATGTCCATTAGCGATGGTAACCGCTTACCATCAGGTCTGTTTGCTGAACTCATGCAATAAAATAGAATTAAAATAACGGTTATTTTATTTTATAATTTTATTTATTGAATACGTACTTATTATCTTTCATCTTTGTAAATCACTGTGTTTGTTATTTAAAATAAAAACTGTTCTTATTATCAATAGACAGATGGATTGATATACGAAAACAAACAAGCGGATCGTTCAAGAGATGTGACGATTTTATAACATAAAAAACGTAACAAAATAACATAGTACATCTTTATCAAAATCTTTCTAAACCCTTGCGCAAAGTCAGTTGCTGCGTATTGCATAAGATCAAATATAATGCGCCCGCTCCTTGCTTCTATATTAGTTAACTTTTATAGAGGTTTGCCAAATATGAAACGTGTTATGTCGTGTTTCTTCATACTTAATAGCAATAAGCCTAATAAATCATTGCGAAAACTGTATGTTTCACACCCAAATAACATTCGTAATTCGTTCGATACGTCGTAACGCGGTACTTGATATTTTGCTGTGGTGTCCCTTTTGAAAAAAAACCTGTGCGTCTCAGGACGCCCGACAGACATGATAACTTAAACTAATCTAAGTTGAACTATTTAATATTTAAATTGTTTAATTTGAGAAAAGTTTAGGTTATTATTTACATTTTATGTTTGTTGTATTAATATGATAATATAAGGAAATGTTATTTTTAATAAAATCGTGTATTGATTATAAAATATATTTTATTCTTAGTTCCAATTCTTGAATATGTATATTAATGCGTGTATATACATTATTTAATCTAATTACTGACATTCCGCTAGCGCTGTGGGTTAGAGTGAGAGAGGAGGAGCCTGCCTACCGCTGCAGTATCCGTGAGAGAAAGGGAAGCCAGACAGACGTAACGCGTTACGTAACGAAGTGGTTTACTCTCCCATTAGAAGTTATCACTTCAAAAGATGGAATACTAGATAGATTTCAATGCAGTTATTACAACACAGCAAATATAATTTATTAATATAATCTGCGTAGCCGTGTTAGTCCTTAAAAAAACAACGATATTCTTCAATATTTTTTTGTTAAAATTAATGAATTCGAAGATATTATAGCTTTCAAAAATATTAAATTATGTTAAATTGTCTCCCCTTTAAATTTTTGAACTAAGAAATGGAAAATTATAAATGAGAATTAAAGTTGAAGAACTACAAAAATCTTTCAAGGAAAATTGATCCGAACAATATCTGTTGACTAGTTTTTGAAATATCGTCGGCGTCAGTGCAGGTCCGTGTAACAAAATTTTTTTGAGACATTATTTATTTTCGTAAAAAATGTAGTCACAAGGTCCGCGCTACAATGAGGCCGACGATATAAGATATTTTTGATGAAATGATTTTTTCCTTTTTTACAGGTGAAATCTGTGATAGTTGCAGACGGCGATAACTTTATTCAAACCCAGATCGAAGACAATGGTCGGAAGTCGACCCACGTGCGACATTTCACACCAGATGTATTAACAGTGGTAAGACTACTGAAAGCATGGAAGAAGAATGTTGGTGTAGGAACGGAGAAAGAATACTCATTCCTATGACCGGGCAACCTGTCGTAAAAGGCGACAAAATCACCCACAGCCAGGTGGTAAGGCATTTGCTCGTCTGGAAGGCTACGGCTATTGTCTTAAGTTCTAGAGCAGTGGTGGCGAACCTTTGCGTATCAACGTGCCATTTTTTCTAACGAAGGTCATATTACTCCAAAACTCTTTATTTACTACTGAAAGAAATACATTTTATAATGCAATATAATAATAAATATCTCAATTATACGCGTAAGTAAAATAACACATTAGTGTGACTTCTGTTGTTACAGATTACATTAATAGCAGAATACATGCTGGACTGGAATCATCAGTCACACGGTTCTTCGGTGTTCGTGTGTAATACTTTGTGATCACTGGCGTACCTAAAATATTGTGTCGGGTGCACTCAATGGCACGAGTGCCGTTGGTTCACGATCCCTGGTAGAATACCACTCTAGAGTACTCTCTAGAGTACCACCATAATAACCTTGAGTTATGTTCCAGTTTCAGTGGCCAGGTTCTAGTCCCCCCTTCGAGGCCGACAGCACTGTTGTTTTATTACACAGCTGGCAAATATGCAGACGGCCCAGCTCATGGAAAGTGGTTACTGTCTTCTATAGGCGATGTCACAACACCACTTGCGAAGCCATTGTTTTATTGCTTAAGTGTGGAAGCGTATCTATATAAAATGTAATTTTAAATATTTCTCACCTTATCCATTCGTGTAACACCACACATCCATCTCAATTCAATAAATCCTACACGACTATGAAAGTCTATTTAGTTGTCTATCTTGTTATCTAGTTTGAACTATTTGACCAGAGGACTAAAAGCCTTAGCAGATTCGTGTAGCGAACATGAAAAGTATCAAATTAAAGTTAAGCTTCCGATACCTTACACCTACCATTATATCTAGAGACGTGATAGTTTCACAAAGCGATTCTACAAAACCGACCGCCCTGTACCCTCGGGCATCTCAAAACGGCCAATTTTGGAGAACTATTGTGATGGGTCTAGATACTAGATAGTTGAGAGTCATTCCACATGGTTTTACGATATTTTGACACATCGTATTTGTATGACGTATTTGCGAAAGCTGCTTTAAGTCTTCTGAAAATCGTGAAAATCATATACACGTCTCTAACTTTTAAAGTATGAGGTGGATATATAAAAAAAATCACGTCGGAGTTTCAACTATAGTTACAATAGTTTATGAGATTGTATTTTATATTAAATGCATTTGTATGATTTCGTAGCCAAATGAAGAAGTAAAGTCTATGATATCCTTCCTTATGCGAGGACTACCAAACACTGACCCAATTTATTTATTTTTCAGACTACCACAGCTGAAGGCTGGCCGGAAACATGTATCCGAATTTACGAGAGAGTCCAATAGATTGATTATTTTTAAATTAAGTAAGCGCTCGTATTAACGGTACTGCCACCACGTTGCCGATGCGCCACCACTATCCGTTGCTAATCTGTGAATTTCTGGGTATACGCGGAACGTTGTCCGGACCCGTATCGACGTGCACCACTAACGGCGAAAATACAGCAGCGGTGGCGCAGAGGCGGCGCGGTAGCAGTGCCGTGAAATGCTAGAAATGTGGGTAGAAGAAATGTGTGATTATATTATTATTATCAAATCAGAAGTACAATTTGAATGAGATAACAATTCCTTGGAGGAGCAGAGGGCTCTTATTTTTGATGTAACTACTTATAGTCTTGAGGGACTATGGGTAGAATACAATACAAATAAGTTAAGTTTTCTTACATTGCATACAATAGTATGTAATTTTATGATGTAACATTAATTATTGAGTAAATACATATTTCAAATGTCACTATGTATCAAACTTAATGTATTTTACACGACTCTCTGCGGCAGTAATAAACCATGAGGTTTCTGTGCCACGGTTGAACACGTTTTCATGTATCGATATGAATGTAAGCATTTTATAAGATAAAATTTAAAAAATATATCAAAAGACAGATATTTTCAGAAACAAGGTTTTATAAGCAAACGACAATAGATTGTTTTAAATGTATTTTTCGTATAGCTTTCTAGGGCTCCGTAAGTATTTTGGTAAAAACTCTTGTAAGGTGATCATACCCGTCCAACTGTCTGGATATTATGTACCTACATCACAGCCGTTTTTTGGGTAAACTACTGGATTTATAAGAATAAAACTAGGGTATGCGTGCGACTTCGTCCACGCTTGACTTGAAATTCCTGCGGAATTTCCGGAACACAAAGTACCACGCCATTTAAAAAACAGTGTAAACTATCATTTTAGTGAAAACTGTGTTGGAAAAGGTAATTTTTATGCACCCAAAATTTAAAAAAAGCCGCAGGATTCTCGTGGATAAAAATTTTATTACATAAAATTTACTATTGTTCGGTGACATCATCTCATTGATCCGAATGAGAATTTTTTTTTCAATCTGGCATTTTAAACATTTCCAGAAAATCCCGCGTGATTATCAAGATGTAAGATGTATCAGATTTTAAGTCTAATAATTTGCTGTTTATCACCGAAAACCGCATCGAAATCGGCCTAATAGTTTTTACGTGAATCTCGAACAAACAGACAAGAAATCTAAAAAGTTTAAGTGTCTCATAGTTGTATTACCGTTATCCCATTTGCTATCTATTTATGATTTATAGTTGTTAAGTATAAAACGAGTTCTTGCCAATATTTCTTTGTTTTTTACATAAATCTTGAATTAATATTAATAAATAAATGGAAAAATTCAGAGTGTTTCATTAATGTTTCTCTGCTTATGACATTTTTTTTCATAAGCCTCCAAACATGTAAAACAATAATCAAATTTGATAAAAGATAAAATTTTAAATGGGCTCAATGGGTTTTGAGAGAATTCTGTGGAGAATCCATGTGGCCTATTAATCGAATAGGTATACCCGATAAAAGTAGGAAATAAACGTGTTAATTACGCTTACACACAATATTTCACATTTGCTTAATCCTTAAATTCAATGAAATTTAAAAAAAAATCTCATGCATGTTATTCGAAAATCAGGTCGATTTCAAATATTGAAGACTTCATTCACCAAGTATTAATTCAATAATCCGTATTTACGCCAAACAAGACAAAAACATATGAGACATCTCTTTCAAATTAATGACAACATTATATACATCATGCTGGGGCTACACCTACTATAACTATAGATAGATAGATAAAACTTTATTATACATCAACACAAAAATGAAATTAAATCCTAGAATTATATCTAATTATGTACAAAGGGCGGTTATCGTTAAAAAGCAATATCTTCCAAACAACCCCAGGAATGAATTGAGATGATAATGGCGATGTCGGTATACGTAACATATAGTACGAACTACTTACATTTTACAAGCATTTATTTAACTTGCAATGGATGTACCTTGTATGTATGTAAAGCTCTGTGAAGTTGGCACCTCGAGTTGCGAATTTTTAAAAGAACAATATCTCATTCGTTTGTCCATCGTTAGTCCACGTTTGCCCAGGAAAAATTTTCGTTTGCCCACCCTTGGTTCAAAAGTTATTGAACAAAAACTTTTTTTGAAAAAAGAAATTCCGGTTCTTCCCATATTTTCGCAAGGTTTAATGTTTTTTGCACTTGAATGGACTTTATCGTTAGCTGATCCAATGAACTCGATTGTCCAGGCAAAATTTTCGTTTGTCCACCCCCAGATCAAAAGTTATTGAACAAAAACTTTGTTCTGGAAAAAGTAATTTCGGTTCTTTCCATATTTTCGCGAGGTTTATTGTTTATTACACTCGAATGGACTCTATCGATAGCTGATCCAGTGAACTCGATTGTCCAGGCTAAAGTTTCGTTTGTCCACCCTCAGATCGAAAGTTATTGAACAAAAACTTTGTTCTGGAAAAAGTAATTTTGGTTCTTTCCATATTTTCGCGAGGTTTTTATGTTTATGACACATGAATGGACTTTTTGTTAGCTGATCCAATAAACTCGATTGTCCAGGCAAAAGTTTCGTTTGTCCACCCCCAGATCAAAAGTTATTGAACAAAATCGAAATGTGTGCTGGGACACACATTAGAAGTGAAACTTCAACGGACAAGTGGAAAAACGAAGCGCAATGGACAAGTGGAAAAACGAATGGCAACGGATAAGTGGAAAAATTAATCGCAACGGACAAGTGGAAAAACGAATCGCAACGTACAAGTGGATAAACTTCAACTGACAAGTGACAAAATGAATCGCATCAAAATTTTAACTTGAAGTTTTACGGGCAGGTTTTCAAATTGGACACATACATTTACAATCTACCCGTACAACTTCAAGTTAAAATTTTGTTGCGATTTATTTTGTCACTTGTCAGTTGAAGTTTTTCCACTTGTACGTTGCGATTCGTTTTTCCACTTGTCCGTTGCGATTAATTTTTCCACTTATCCGTTGCCATTCGTTTTTCCACTTGTCCATTGCGCTTCGTTTTTCCACTTGTCCGTTGAAGTTTCACTTCTAATGTGTGTCCCAGCACACATTTCGATTTTTCGCAGGTTTACTGCAAATTATGATTTGGTTAGAACTATTGATGATAGAATAAAATAACGTACTACGACTTTGCAAAACACATCATTATTTACAAAAAGTGTCGCGACACTATATATCTAACTATTACAGTTATGCCACAAGAAGCGTTCTTTTATTTTAAAATTTTAATTAGAATACCACCGCTAGAAAAGCTCTTTATTTGTATCTTGGTATTAATCCTTATCAAAATAAATTATTTCATATTCAAGACTGCTTCAATACCTTTATATAACTTTTTGAATTATTCAGTTTGAACATTCCATTCGAAAGATATCATGACTTTAAAAATGTAAGAATTTAGACCACGTGACCGTGACACCTTTTCGTGAGCGAAACATCGTAAGACCCCCTCTATATAGAAGTTTCACTTCAAAAACTTTGTTCTGGAAAAAGTAATTTTGGTTCTTTCCATATTTTCGCGAGGTTTGATGTTTATGACACATGAATGGAATTTTTCGTTAGCTGATCCAATAAACTCGATTGTCCAGGCAAAAGTTTCGTTTGTCCACCCCCAGATCAAAAGTTATTAAACAAAAACTTTGTTTTGGAAAAAGTAATTTTGGTTCTTTCCATATTTTCGCGAGGTTTAATGTTATTGACACAAGAATGGACTTTATCGTTAGCTGATTCAGTGAACTCGATTGTTCAGGCAAAAGTTTCGTTTGTCCACCCCCAGATCAAAAGTTTTTGAACAAACACTTTGTTTTGGAAAAAGTAATTTTTGCTCTTTCCATATTTTCGCGAGGTTTAATGTTAATGACACATAGATGGACTTTATCGTTAGCTGATCCAATGCACTCGAATGTCCATGCAAAAGTTTAGTTTGTCCACCCTCAGATCAAAAGTTATTATTGAACAAACACTTTGTTTTGGAAAAATAAATTTTTGTTCTTTCCATATTTTCACGAGGTTTAATGTTCATGAAACTCGAATGGACTTTTTCGTTAGCTGATCCCATATACCCGATTGTCCAGGCAAAAGTTTCGTTTGTCCTCCCCCAGATCAAAAGTTTTTGAACAAACACTTTGTTTTGGAAAAAGTAATTTTTGCTATTTCCATATTTTCGCGAGGTTTAATGTTTATGACACATGAATGGACTTTATAGTTAGCTGATCCAATGAACTCGATTGTCCATCCAAAAGTTTCGTTTGTCCACCCCCAGATCAAAAGTTTTTGAACAAACACTTTGTTTTGGAAAAAGTAATTTTTGTTCTTCCCATATTTTCGCGAGGTTTAATGTATATGACACATTAATGGACTTTATCATTAGCTGATCCAGTGAACTCGATTGTCCAGGCAAAAGTTTCGTTTGTCCACCCCCAGATCAAAAGTTTTTGAACAAACACTTTGTTTTGGAAAAAGTAATTTTTGCTCTTTCCATATTATGGCGAGGTTTAATGTTTATGACACATGAATGGACTTTATCGTTAGCTAATTCAATGAACTCGATTGTCCAGGCAAAAGTTTCGTTTGTCCGCCCTCAGATCAAAAGTTATTATTGAACAAACACTTTGTTTTGGAAAAAGTAATTTTTGTTCTTTCCATATTTTCGCGAGGTTTAATGTTTATGACACATGAATGGACTTTATCGTTAGCTGATCCCGTGAACTCGATTGTCCAGGCAAAAGTTTCGTTTGTCCACCCCCAGATCAAAAGTTTTTGAACAAACACTTTGTTTTGGAAAAATTAATTTTTGTTCTTCCCATATTTTCGCGAGGTTTAATGTATATGACACATTAATGGACTTTATCGTTAGCTGATCCAGTGAACGCTTAGCAAGTATCCATGGAAAGATAACCATATCAGAAATGTTATCATCGTGATTTTACGAATTTGAAGTTACGATAAAAACACAAAAAATAATAGGCGGTAATGTAATTTTTGTTGAATATTTAATAAAGAAGAATTAAGCTATTTATTAACACAATTTATGAAATTTTCTTGCTTCGCCACCTTACCAGTTAGGTACTGGGAAGGAAAACAAATTAACTTTTATTTTTCAATGTGATACATGAAGTAAGAAAAAGACATAATACCGCCTATTCAAAAGTAAATATCAAGTGACAATTCTGCTTTCAATTCAGTAATAGAATATATAATTATGTTAACGGACGGACGGACGAAGGACAGATGATGGACAGACAAAGACTCTAAAAATTGTATTTTCGGAATTTGCTGCTCAGATTTAGCATTGGATGGGTACAGATGTAAAGGTAGACCAAAAAAAGATGGATGGACTGCGTGAAGGATGATAATTATGATGATTTGTGGTGTGACAGAAGATGTATGTCAGAATAGAAGAGTGTGGAAGGAAAAGACATATTGTGCCGACACCAATTAATTGGGATATGAAAAGAGAGATTTAGCATTCCTGATTTTTTAAATTTTTAAACGCATTGTACAAATGCGAACCATTTACAACAGATTTAATGTAGTTTATATAGATAGACAATGCAGGTCGGGACTAATAGGGATGGCTGACTAAATCTAGTGTGACCGCATACCTACATATTTATGTCTTTCAATTAATATATTTTATTACAAACTTTATCGAGACATAGCCAAACGTCTGGTGGATGTCTCACGTGACCAAAAGACTGGTTTATACCTCGGGCAACGCATCAGCATTGCCATTCAGCGAGGCAATGTGGCCAGTCTTTTGGGCACGTTTCCGACTGACAGCGGTCTGGAACTAGATTTCATGGTTTAATTTTAGTTTGTACATATAGTTTATTTTAAGTTTAATTTATTTATAATTTAGTTTATTTTTAATTAGGAATATTTTAAATTTTTATTTTGATATTATATTGAATATAAAATTATGCCAAACATATATTTTATAGTTTACGTTAGAGAAATTGCAGAAATACATACATACATAATTTCACGTCAGGTCCCTTGCGGGGTAGGCACGAACAACAGAGCGCCATTCAGGCTTATTCTTACACACCTCATAGAAATAAGCTACATAAATATACAAACATATTATTAAGTTTGTATAAGTGGGTATTGTATGTGATTTCACGGCGCAGGCAGCTTCGGCAGTGGAATATAAACAAGTTTATAAACTCATACAGGCATGGATTTTCAACATTACTATAATCGGCAAAATTATAACTTGTTGTTTCGATTTGTCGTCGAACAAGACATAAGGTGGCACCTCTAATAACCTTGATTTTATTGATAGTCTACTGATTTTGTGCCATTTACAACATACCATTAGCACCATCTAGTGAAATATAATTTTAACAAGTTTAGTCGTCTTACTAACTGATACTAGGTGGCGCCACCAATAAAACTGATATCGATAAACCAATAAGTATAATATGAAAAAGCAATAGCGGCGCCTTTCGTCAGCCATTCAATATTCATTAATTTCCTTGAAACTTCATCTAGCATATAATTTTATTTGTAACTCTAATAAAACAACATTTATAAGTTGTCTCTAGATTTTTACGGTGAGCGCGTTCAATAACATCCAATAAACAAATTCAAAATATCTTTTCCATCGCCTATGGACATTTGCAAGGCCCTAGGCAATGCCAGAATGTTTCCAGTCTTTATGGTAGGATAGAGGAGATGATATAAGGGATGAGGTAGGAGTGGTGGGATAAGGAAGATAGGATGATGGGATAGTTTGTTTTAAATATGCTCCGAAATGGGTCAAAGGGGTTTAACAAAAATTATACGAATTCAAACAACAATTTTATCTTTTATTTTCGTTTTATCATCAATTCGATATATTTCAAAGTTCATAAGATATTATTTTATGTATATAATAATCATAAAAAGTAATAAATTAATAAAACAATTAATTTACAAAATATTATCTTCATGCTTTGTAATATCTTTTGGCCACGCCATCCCATCTATCGTTGGTTATCGTCTGTGAACAATAAAATTATACATAATCATATCAAATAATCATTACCTGACACGTAATTGCAAGGATCAGAATAAACTGCCTAGTAGTCCGAAAAACAGAGCTTATAAAAAAAAGAAAGAAACAAAGATAGAAAAAAATATTTATTTGATTATTAAAACACATAGCAACACAATAAAAAAATAAAAAATGGTTATTACATTAAATATAAAGGAAAACAATATGTCTTGTGATGGTACCAAATCAGCAAATGCCAGGCAACGGATGCCTTTCAACGGTTTTCAACTGCACTCTGGGGTGGATGGGTGTCGTACTATTCTTTGTTTGATATAGATAGATAACCCTTTATTGTACAACAAAACACAACGTAGTACTATGTGCGGAAATATCGCCACTTCCAGGCAACCCTAATATCATTTAAATATACACAGTGAAATTTCTAGTGGGCCGTCAGGGCCCAATTCTAAACTAAATACTAAATAGTGAAAAATTGGCCGATTTGGACGAAAACTAAAATGGCATCATTAGATTTTTTTTAAATCAAATATCTACCCTTGTCAAGAGTCTTATCGGCTAATTTTAAAAATGTAAGCCAAAACGTAGTGTACCTTGTAAGGATGAATTTCTGTAAAGGAACGTCAAACGACTAACCAAGGAAAAGGGTCGTTTCTGAACAAAATGTTCGATTTTCCTTGCATTAATTAAACCTCGTCACATTTTATTCAAGAAGAAAATGATAAAAATTATTCTATATTTTATGGGCATCTATAAATTAATATTCGAAACGCACTTTTTACTCTTTTTAACCGACTTGGAAAAAAGGAGGAGGTTCTCAATTCGTCGGAATCTTTTTTTTTTTTTGCTTTTTTTTTAATGTATGTTCGCCGATTACTCCGTGATTTATGATCCGATTTACGTGATTTTATTTTGTTCGACGCGGAATAGCTTCCAATTAGTCCCCTAAAAATTTTACATAGTTTGGTCCAGTAGTTTTCATTTTATGAACATTTTTCATGGAAATAATTTTCACTCCGTTCCATATGCAACGATTACTCTGAGATTTATGATTCGATTTACGTGATTCTTGTTGTTTGATTGTTTGACGCGGAATAGCTGCCATGTGGTCCCCTAAAAATTTGACATAGTTTGGCCCAGTACTTTTCATTTTACGAACATTTTTTTGTTCCCGGTTCTTGGGACCTATATTTTTTAAGAAGCGCGGCACCATTCGTAGGTCCACCCATACATAGCTAGACACTAAAAAGTAACAAATAAAAAATAAAAACTTCGTTTAAAAAAACCGACTTCACAAACTAAAAAACTAAAATGTATAAAATAACTTATTTCTAAAGCTATTATTATTAATATATATTATCTAAAACATCTTGAAGTCGGTGCAAAGTAAAACATAAAAATTACTAAGCACCGACTATAAGATGTTTTAGATAATACATATTAATAATAATAGCTTAATAAAAATATATAATAATAGCTTTAGAAATAAGTTATTTTATACATTTTAGTTTTTTAGTTTTTGAAGTCGGTTTTTTTAAACGAAGTTTTTATCTTTTTAATTAATTTAGCTCAATAGAAGTACAAAGTAGAAATTGAAACAACGGCTCTCGGTCTTTCAAGAGCCGAAAGAGCTAGGGCGAGCCTTGTTGTAATGGGCATGGTAAAATTTTATTTCATATTTACACTGTGTTAAGTAATAATTTTTTGATATTACTTCAAAGGTATTATAGAAATATAAAAGTATATAATATATTAATATCTATAATATATATCAATTCTCAACTTAATTTTTACACTAACAAAAATCTATTTGCACTGAACGTATTGAGGATATTATGCTGTGTTGGCAACTGAACTGATTTAGCTGGTGAGCCGATTGAGCCGTTTAGCTATTTATGTTTACTAACTAAGCGAATGAGATATTAGTTTTAAAATGGGATATAGTTCATTTTTATCTCTCTTTTGGAAGCTACTCAAGTCATTCACAGGCTTGCCTTAGGGCGAGGCCACAACACTTCAGTGCGACGACTCTGCAAATATACCCAGTAATGGAACGTTCACGGGCATATAAACAGTTAACTTAAAGAAATTGTTCTAAAATACTGACCACAACAAGATCGTCACCATTGTACTCCCTTTTAAAGGTGGCTGTACCATTTTTATTTTTTGCTATTTGAGTGACTGTGTTACCGTCGATTGTGTAAGTACTCTTTACCTGTAAATAAAGATAAGAATTAATTTTAACCGACTTTCAAAAAAGGAGGTTCTGACTTCGATTGAACTTTTTTATGTTTATTACGCGATGTCTCCGTCAATTATAGAGCGATCCTTAAAACTTTTCTTATTTCGAAAGAGTGTTTCATTCTGTATATATACATTAATCGCAAAGCACTTCATTTATAACAACTAAGAACTGATATAGGTCAACATTCTCCCCCCTACAGATTGATGAACTATATAATATTTCCGTACGTAAAGGTTGACATATTCGTCGACTCTGCGCCGTCTGTTAAGAAACGATTTAAGACATTGTTCAAATCCTCTTAACCTTGTGACACCTTAGTTATATTTTGTTTTTACCACTCTAAGATAAAACATACAAAGTTCTAAGACAATTAATTATATTATGCTTGCAGTCTTTGCATAAACAGAATATAGTGATAGTGTTTACATAAAAACTACCCAAATCTATTAGGGATAATAACATAAATTTGTTTAAAAAGAGGCTACAAAATATATTATCCGAAAAGTGCTATTACGACGTTAAATTTTTTCTTAGTGACCAATTTTAAATTAAGTTTGACATAACATAATATATACCTTGACAATTTTTATTATTCTAATATAAAATTTTAACATTTTTGACATTGTATTTATTTTATATGAATAACTCTGCACTTGACATATTATCTACAATTACTGTATAATTCTAGAAAAAAGTAAAATTAATGTTTGTGGATTGATTGGATTAAATCTGCTATTGTTAATTAGTTGATTTCAACTTTTTAAATACTATTTGTATGCCTGAAAGGGCAAAAACATGTGAAACAAAATAACATATTGTCAACCAATGTTTTTACTAACCATGTTTTTACGCAAATAAATGATCTGATTTGATTTGATTTGAATATAGTCTGTAGACTATGTTTAATAATCTACATTAAATTTTTCAGACCAATAAAAAAATACAGTATGAATTTTCAAGTGAACTTTTAAGTATTTTTTTTTAATATTCAATGAAGTCTCGAAGTCAATTTTGATGAAAACTAAAGTAGTACTATTCAATTTTTGAAAAATTAATTATCTACGCTTTCAGGTATCGAATCGGGTAATTTTGAAAAAACAAACACATATTTTATTATTCCAAATCATAGTGTCGCTTCTAAGGTTTAATTTGTATGAAGGAATGTCAAACGGCAATCCAAAGGAAAGGGACGTATTTGAACAAAATGTTCTATTTTCTATATTTTAATTAAACTCCACTTCATTCAATTCAATGTGTAAACTATGATAATTATTCTATTATTAACAAGAATAAATAATTATTATACACGCAAGCCCTCCAAAAGCTCAGACCATTTTTATGGTCTTCAAAGACATACATACATACATAACTTCACGCCAGGTCCCTTGCGGGGTAGGCACGAACAACAGAGCGCCATACAGGCTTATTTTTACACACCTCACTTGCTTCTTTGACATTCATAGCTCTTGTCATGCACGCTCGTCTGTTCTTAAGGCTCCTGACATCACCTTCTGCTAATACACGATCAATTTGATCATGGAAGGTGTGTCGTGGCCTTCCGCGACTTCTGCATCCATCCACTTTTGCATTGTATATCTGTTTAATCATTCTTTCATCATACATTCTTTCCACATGCCCGAACCACCGGAGCATTCCTTTCCTTACCTTCACCCCGACACTCTCTTTCAGACCAACTCTCTTTCTTACTTCGGTATTACGAACGCGGTCCGCGAGCGTCACTCGACATACAATAATAAATTAATATTCAGAACATACTTTTAACCCAATCAATCAAATCAGTCAATTGATTGCGTTCAAATAATGATGTTTGATGACACAAACTAAATTCATAAAAAAACTAGAAGATAATAAAATAAATAATATTATACATAGCTATAAAAATATACACAATACTTACTGGAGTGTCAGTTCCGATCACGTCGTCGAATTCGACGCCCAACTTGAATTGGGTTTCTTTCTTACCTCTGGGAGTTACGTTTACGTAAGTATAGGTGTCGCCATCTTTTAAAAGAGTTTGGGTGGGCTGGAACTGGAGGACACGCTCGATCTTATCTTCTGGGACACCTGTATAATTGAAATGGTAAAATGAAAAATCTGACATGTGCCTAGTAGTCCGTAGGTTTCCGCAGAAATCTGCCTTCGACTGTATTTTTACTTTTGATAGAAAGAAAGAAAGAAAAAAAACTTTATTTAAAGTAATAGCGACGCAGTAACATTTTTTAAACATTATTATCACATAATTTATAATGAAACTATAAAAAATATTATATACGCCGTGCGTTAAACGGTTTTACTTATATTATTAATCACTATGAAATATAGCCTATTTTACTCAGGAATAACGTAACTTTCTATGAGTGAAAGAATTTTCAAAATCGGTTCAGTAGTTCACGAGATTACTTCATACAAACAAACACAGACAAACTTTACTTCTTTATAATATAAATAAAAGTATAGAATTTGAAAACTATTCAACGGATCTTTTAAAAGCGAATTTTCTTGAAAGTATATTTTTTTACTGTTAAAATAAGGACCTCCTTATTTTAACACTAAAAAAATATACTTTACTTCTTAATTCGTGTTATTTTTAACACGCTTTTATTAGCTTCACCTGTATGTATGTATGTATGTATGTTTGTAACCGACCCCTTTGAGCTCGATTTTGTCCTACTTTGAAAGATCAGATTTAATTCAAACTTTGCACACCTGTCAAAGGTCGATGACAAAGCAATAATATAGTACCATGGAGCTGATCTGATGATGGAGTGGGAAGGTGACCATAGGAACTCCTGTACTGAACAATATAGACCCGTCGTGTTTGGGCTCGTATGTTTATATCGCGTGACAGTGCAATAATATGGTACCATGGAGCTGATCTGACGATGGAGTCGGAAGGTGGCCATAGGAACTCCTGTACTAAACAAGATAGACCCGTCGTGTTTGGGCTCGTTTTACTTGTCTTGGCCAGCACTCTGCGGCTACATGATATGCAGGATCTCAAAAGCTTGTATTTAAAAACATTTAAAAAAATCAACTAAATAATGAAAAACAAATAATAGTTTTAAAAAAACTAAAAAAACGCTTTCATAAAAAAATCCAACTAAAAAACAGAAAATAAAATTTAATAAATTTGGTTTCTGATGAATAGGGTCAATTAATAATATAATATCTTAAAAAGCGCTTTGAATACACCCCACGCTTTTTTACAATAATGTACATTCATATTTTTTTACACTGTACTTAATCAAATAGATTAATTATTTCTTTTTTGCACTCCACGGTAAGACCCCATTCATTAGAAACCAAATTTATTAAATTTTATTTTCTGTTTTTTACTTGGATTTTTTATGAAAGCGTGTTTTTTTAAACTATTTTTTTTTATTCATACATTATATTTTTTTTGTTTCTGAACTAATTTTGACAATTCTTTTTGAGTTACGTTTAGTATAGCTTCAAGATAGTTTCATAGTTTAATTGTTATTGGAAACATAACTTATGGTGGAAAATAATAAAAATCTTATAAAAAAACCGACTTGAAGCATAATTAAAAAAATAAATATTGTCTACAACATGTTAAAGTCGGTGCCAAGTAAGATAAAAAATTAACAACAATAAATTTGCAAAATGTAGTAATTTTTATATGTTACTTCGTACCGAGTTCAAGTTGTACAAAAAAATTATGTGTGGTTTTTAGTTACTTTTCAAGTCGATTTTATTAAGTCAGTTAAAAAGGTTATATTAGATTGTAAAACACATCCAAAATCTAACATAATATGTGATAGAAATTACATTTAAAATAATCTTACCAGCTGATTTTAAGAAGCCATCGAAGTTCTCCTGCTTCACGTATTTATATTCCTTGCCAATGAACGACATGTTGTATTTACGTTGTCTGACAAACAATAAGTCGAAAATTTACTGTATTCCGACTTTATATTAGATCCCCCTAATCTCAGTCATAAAACTTATATATACTCGTAAAGTCATATCTGTTAGTAATAAATGAATATGACTTCTTATTGAACTTTGAAGGTTGGGCGTTATCTTCAGTTTCATCTTTTAACTCGCTGTTACCAGAGGCTTCCCTCGCGTTAACAACACCTTCACTGCAACTCGGGTCTAAGTTGCCCCGAACGTGTCTTACTTCCTAACTAACTCCGTTGGCTCAGCAACCAAAAATGTGTCTTGGCCTCCGAAACGAGAACACGCCACCTGTTCCTGCCCTGTGTGATTTTTTGCCAGTTAGGGGCTTGAAGCTCACACAGGTTAGCTTCCACTCTGTCCCTCCACGGGTACTTGGGACTACCAACCGGATGTCGCCCATCCGATCGTCCCAAATTGGCCCTCTTTACACTTCTACTACTACTACGATCCTCTCCCATTCCTTCCACGTGACCGAGCCAACGGGGGTGGTGAGATTTTATCTCTCCTAGTATGTTAGGCTCGGCCACTAGCTTTTCAATTTCGACGTGCGTTGGTTCGGACCCTCCAGCTGCCATCGTCTCTCCTCGTTCTACCCAAAATTTCCCGTCTTACTTTTCTCTGTGGAGCGGAGGGCGTAATTTAAATTTGGTTGAATGTAGAAAAAAGTCGAATACCTATACACACATATATCTAAGATGTGCTATTAAAAACTTATAATGCGTTTAAAATTTAATGATGGTTTACAATCTGACAAGTTACAATATTAACTCAGGTTTACCTAGGCGATGACGGGGCATAGAAGCTTCGCGGCATACCTTCAACTATTTAAATGTAATAATTCAGCATGTCTCTGTGATAAAGACATGCCGGAGACAATCTAATATTTACTTGTTGAGTGCCCGAAACATAATGCTTCCAGATAAGACATGGAAGCTGCAACAAAAATTGAGTTGACAGAATAAACATTATGGAAGATGTTGGCCGGTAAAGAGTCCAGGTCTTGGCTGGAAGCTTTTTGTATTAGGATCGTGGAGGACTCCGTGAGGAGAAAGTTAAGTTTAAGTAAGTATAAGATAAGCCTAATTATACATATTATGTATTTCAGATGGCCGAACAGTATCAGGGGTGAACAGATGATTAAAAAAATATATTAACTCAGGGTTTATATCCGATATATAATATTCCGATCACACACAAATTAGTCACTTAATTCGTCGTTGTCAGTCTGCTCTGTGCACAGCTAGACATTGAAGGATATGATGTCCTTGGAGCCACATTTCCCGGTTATCCGATTCCGTAAGTCAAACCCAGCCGGCGCCCACGAGTAGTTTGTTAGTCCAGCAGGTTGAAGATCTTTCTATAATACGTTTGCCGAGACGTCGTCTTCACTCCAGGTCTCGTTTTGATCCATGAATTATATTTTTAACACATGTGACCAGGAAACTCCTACATTGACTTACTAATTTTACTTGACAGTTCAGTTACCTTGCCCAATAGATAAACACCTGATATATTTAACTCATAGCTCAAGTTATAAGTGCATTGTATCAGTTCCACTGTGATCGTCATACTATTATCATGAAAGAAGAATAATAAAGAATGACCACGGCCCAGCAAGAAACGTAACTTCTAACACACTCTGCAATCATAGTCGGTGCGACCTCTTCTCGTAGTTTTTGTTTTATAGAGAATCTCAACTAAGATCTCTATCAATTCTTATTAGTTCATTGAAATGTTACATGAGCTTTGCATTTGTTAGAGGACGCAATTTTATTTGTGGGACTTGTGTGGGGGATCAATAGAAGCTTAACCTCAAGTTTGTGGGGTCGCCACCCTTGTCCCCC
This sequence comes from Dendrolimus pini, assembly GCA_949752895.1. Taxonomy (NCBI): domain Eukaryota; kingdom Metazoa; phylum Arthropoda; class Insecta; order Lepidoptera; family Lasiocampidae; genus Dendrolimus; species Dendrolimus pini. The sequence continues at coordinate 8,011,387 of OX457143.1, forward strand.
GACCGCCATCTTGGAAAAAGGGGTGAAAACACTTTTTTCGCGATATCTCGGAAACTGTGCGTCTTACAAAAAAATTGTGAAGTCATAATTTGTAGCAAATTGTTTTGCCTACAAATATGTTTATATAACTTTTTGCCCTAAATTAAACATTAAAGAAGTTATAAACAAAAAAGAGAGATTTTTTTTATTCATTCCTAACTCTTTTTTTACCATAGAACTTACCAAATTTAACTTATCGAATGTTAAGCAGGTAGAAAAGGTCCCCCGTTTTCCCCGCCACCTATAAGGTAGAGTGTGTAGGTGCGTTTTTTTTACGTGGTATCCCCAGTAGGCCTACTCCACGGACATCTTGCTTATAAGGTAATCCTCGACATCATTATATTTTTAATCACTTATTAGCTAGCTTCTCGAATCGACTTTTCTTCGATAGTCCAGGCTGTGGTTCAGAATCTAAATCAACGTCAAATGTGAAAGTTTGAGGAATGACAGGAGTTAAAATTAGAGTCATAGTTGGAAGTTCATCTTCAAATTCATTTTCTTCCATTAACTTTGATATCTCCATAATGTTGCTGCATGTTTCGCCAGAACATACATAAAAAAAACGCGCCTACGGACTCTACCTCATCGGTGGTGGGGAAAACGGGGGACCTTTTCTACCTGCTTAACATTCGATAAGTTAAATTTAGTAAGTTCTATGGTAAAAAATAAAAAAATCTCACTTTTTTGCTTATAACTTTTTAATTTTTAAATTTAGGGCAAAAAGTTATATAAACATATTTGTAGGCAAAACAATTTGCTACAAATTATGACTTTACAAATTTTTTGTAAGATGCGTAGTTTCCGAGATATCGCGAAAAAAGTGTTTTCACCCCTTTTTCCAAGATGGCGGTCGGGGTACAAGGGTGGCGACCCCACAAACTTGAGGTTAAGCTTCTATTGACCCACCACACAAATCCCAAAAATAAAATTGCGTCCTCTAAAAAATGCATTATTCGGTCCTTAAAGTGTAAGATTTCATTGAACTATATTATTCAAAAGGCATTTTTCAAATATAAAGTCAATAATAATTATGTCAATTATGTACATTGAAAGTCCTAATTTGATGAAATTTACGGAATTAAAAAGGAATTTATTTATATAATATAGGACCACAACTACAATCCGCTATATTATACATCAGCATAGAGATAGTAATACATTTTGTTGTATTAAGATTAGAAGGTTACAATGGGCAGCATTATTACTTAAAGCAACTTCTCCAGGCAACCTTTGGGTGTACAAGGATCTTATTCAAAATAATTTATAACTTTCCTAATATTATGTAGAATCAAAAACTTATAATTCTCTGTCTGCGTTCTATTTTTTTCTTAGTATTCTAATAAATTAATTTCGTCTTCTTGTAAAGACATAATAATTCATAAATATATAACTAGTTTAATCTTTTTATTGTGATCATGGTAAGTGGTGAATGAACTCAGTTAAAATATTACAAGGCATAGAATCAAAAATTGTAATCCTCTGTCTGCATTCTATTTTTTTCTTAGTATTTTATTTTTATTTACGGCTATTATTTAGCCTAATCTAATCTAAGTATGTTGCGAACCGGTGGTAAAAAAATGTTGGTCGCCGAACATTAAAACCATAGGCGATTGATGCTACCTAAGCTTGGGTAAAAAAATCTGATAAACCAGTTTGTTAAGTCACACAAAATCTGCAACTTAACCTCTTCATGTACACGTTGACTGCAAGTTGGCATGACTCGGTACAATGTGTCCGTACGCGGATATTATTATGAGTCATATCATCAATCATTTTTAATCAACCATTAAAAACAACTATATTTCAATGTAGGTTCATTTATCATATTTTGTCTTCATAGGCTTCCGTTTTAATTATGACCGAGATCTTTTTTTACTAGCACGGTTTAAACACTATCTGATAATTCTAGTCAACCTCCTCATATAACTGAGATAATATTAGCATAGAACAAGTTTTTATACAGGCTGGAAACTTTCGGCGGGGCAGTAAGGGAAGTACCGTAACCGTTGTAGCTACTCGAATATGGTCTTAGGAGAATATGCATTATTTTTCGTGAAATTTTCATCCCCAGTCCCAGATTATCAAAAATATGTATTTTACAAAAAAATATTGACGCAAATCAATCTTGTTTCTGATACTGATCAAAAACTTCTACGGCACCAACGCAGGTTGGAGTATTAAAATGAAATCAGAAATTGTTGAACATCGTCAAGGTATTTCAAGATCTCACTTGTGATACCCCTCACGTCATATATAAGTATACATATAAAAAATTTAACACACCTATATGTAGCGTCATATAGAATACATCCTTTTATGGAATTTATTCTATAATACATATATCTAAACCCAGTAGTTTCTGATACAATTGACTGTGTAACGTTATACTTGAACCGTTATTAAAAATTATAGAAAGAGCCAATGACACTACCAATGTCTAGCAAAACATGTCACTATAGTGTTTAAAAACGTGGGGACCGCGGTTAATTTTCCTCTCTCACACAAAATTCAAATCTTAACTATCACCTAATAATTTGTTTTATGAATAATTTTTTTTCTATATTTTTAAATCTTCCTTTAAGTTTATTCAATTACTACGCGTTCCTGCTGGGAACCACGGCTATCCTTAAGCCTAAATCTTAAGTCCATAAGCTGCTGTAAGAAAACCCTGCCAACGTATTCCAGTCGCGAACAACTACTGGGCTAGCTAATAGCTAGAGCTATTGAATTACTCGACTGGAGGAACTTCCAATACTTCGACAGGCCAGTGTAACTTTTTTCTAGTTTATAAAAGTCTACAGGTTGTCACAGAAGATTGAATACATTATACACTTCATATGCATTGACCCGCCTCAAGAACTGACTTTTCTCCCAACGCCGCAAGTATGTCATACAAATATAGGCAGGCAGATGGACAGGTGGACATGACGAATGCAGAAGGGTTCCATTTGTGGCACACGTAGGCTAGGTAAGGCGAGGTTCATCCATGCAGGAATGGGGAAAGAATACAATTTCCTACAGCCGGCGGCATGTCGTACGAGGCGAAAAAACAACTCACAGCCAGGTAGTGTATTTACTCGTTTGGATATCTACCACCCCATGGTTTAGATAATGCCGCCATAACAACCTTGAGTTGTGTCCGTGTAACTGTATTCTGTACCCTGTCTATACAGAATACGAGAGCTATTAAAAAAAATCTGGAATAGACTATACTATACAAATGACGGAGAACGCGACGCAAATTCTTTTAGATTTCTTGTCTGTTTGTTTGAGATTCACGTAAAAACTACTGGGCCGATTTCGATCTGGTCTTTGTCGATCGACAGCTAATTTTTAGATTTAAAATTTGCGCTACTTTTTATTCCGGGATTGCAGCGGGAATATTTCTGGGAATTATTTGAAATAACCAGTTTGAAAAAAAATCGAATTTCAATACCGTTTTAACACTGGTCGATAGGAAATTTTATGTAATAAAATGTGTGACACTTAATATCCTGGGAATCCTGCGGGCATTTTCCCGGGAGCCGTTTGAAGTTGTTCCGGTGTATAAAATATATTATTTGAAGAGCCTATTTAACACAATCTTATAATTCAACGTGTCCCATATCATATCTGATTAACCACACCGCTATAAAAAGCGCTGATTTAAAATTGTCGTGATTCATTTGTTCAAGGTGTGCAAGCTTGATCTAAACAAAAATGGCCTATATCGGTAAAGAATACAAATTTGATAGGCAAGAGAACTTCGAGGGATTCCTCAGGGCTGTTGGTAAGTGACTGTTTTATAATTTAAGCCTTAAGTGCCAGGATCTGACCTTATTCTGAAACGACGAAAATTTATACCGCTAATTCTTGAAGTTATGATAGACTGTCTGAAAATATATCTAGAGTCCATTTTTCTTTATTAGATGAGTTCAGCAGACAGGTAGATAGCCCACCTGATGGAAAGCAGTTACTGTCGCCTATAATCATTTGTAACACCAAGAGCGCTACCAATGTGCTGCCGCTCTCTCAAGGGAGGCTGGAACCTGGCCACTAATGCCAGAACACAACTCAAGGTTGTTATGGCGGCATACTTTAGACCAGGAGTGGTAGCCATCTAGTCGGGCAAATACCCTACCACCTGACTGTGGGGTGTTTTTGTCGCCTTTTACGACAGCCCGCAGAATATTGTAGTCTTTCTTCGTTCCTGTACGGGTAAATGGTTACTTCTCGTTTTATAGAAAATCTATATAATATTAATTATTATAAAATACTTAAACATGCTGTGCCGTGCCTGTAAATTAAAGCTATAAAAAAACCCAACTAGAATAGACTATATAAACGACGCAGAACACGATGCAATTTTTTAGATTTCTTGTCCGTTAGTCGGTTTGTCTGTTTGTTCGGCATTAATTTAAAAACTATTATGCTGATTTCGATACGGTTTTCACTGGTCGACACCTAATTGTGTAAAGTCTACGCCACTTTTTATCCTGGGAATCCTGCGGGAATTTTTCTGGGAATGATTTAACATCGCCAGATTAAAAAACATCGTATTCCAATGTGATTGTTTTCCTGATCAATAGCAAATATTATGTAATAAAATGTGTGATATTATTTATTCCGGGAATACCGCGAACATTATCCCGGGGCGGTTTGTAGTTGTTAGGGTGCGTAAAAATTACCTTATTGACACAATTTTCACGAAAACGACAGCTTGCATTCTTTATCAAATGCTACGGTTTTGTGTGTCTCGTGAATCCCGCGGGAATTTAAAATAAGAAATTATTAATGACGCCAAATGTGATTGCAGAGTGTGTTACACGTTACTTTTTTACTTAGTGATTGTTTTATTGATCTTCCATGATACACAAAATTTCTTGGCTTAAACATAGATAATAAATTGGATTGGAAATTACATATTGAATCCCTTACTTCAAAAATAAATAAATGCTCGTATGCCCTCTATATGCTTGCTAAAGTGGCACATATGTCTACCCTAATGACTGCATATCACGGAAATGTATCATCGATTGTCCGCTATGGGATAATTTTCTGGGGGAATTCTACCAATAAAGAAATTGTATTTAAGTCACAAAAGAGATGCGTAAGGGCTATGTGTGGACTAAAGCAAACTGATAGTTGTAAGCCATACTTTATAAAATTAGGCATCCTTACAGTTCCTTGTCTTTATATATTTGAAGTAGTACAGTTTGTCAAAGAAAATCTTAACCTATTCACACACCCTGTAAGCATAAGACAAAAGAATAGAATATGTTGTCCGCTGAACAAGACAGCTTATTTTAATAAAAGTATATTTTGTATGGCATCAATACTGTACGACCGTCTACCAGATGAGCTTCTAAATATTACAACTGCTAATATATTTAAACACAAGGTTAAGACATTTTTAATACAAAAAGCATATTATACAGTAAACGAATATTTAGGACATAAATAACTATATTATAATATATGACAACTCACATAATGTACAACAGTTTAATTTTGAAATTGGTTATTTGACGAAAAAATATGATTTGACGATGAAATATAATTTATAGTAATGTGAAATTGATTAATGGTTCTATAAAGATAAAGTTTTATATTAATTTAATAATTTATTGTTTGATTAAATAATGTAATTATGGCCAGGCACCATTACAATCGCCTGTATTGTACGTCCGAAAGGACAAACTGTCGTTCCAACAAGAAACTCGAACAACTTTGTAATTTTATAATTGTGACAGTTTATACAATAAATGTTTATTCTATTCTATTCTATTCTACACTTCCACTTCCACATCGAATATATTTTATACCAGACAAGACAGCATTCCCGTGTTATATATACAGTCGGAACCGGATATAACGACATTGAAGGGACCCTATACTTCGGACGTATGTCCGATAGTTGTTATAAGCAATATACCCAAGTATATAGTCATATTGATAGTCAGTAACGCGTAAACACACGATCTTTTTAAAAGTTTTAAAATCAACCCGTAATTCACGCAGTCAACTGTCGCACTGAATAAGTCGTAAAACATGGAAGTTCAAATAGCAAAGAGCGGGAAAGAGGTTCGAATAAGTTAGGAGAATCCTTCTTAGGCTTAATAATAAGCCTATAGCAAAAAAATTCTTCATGTTATTAGTATAAAAGTGAAAATTGTTCGTAATGTTTTGTTTTGCTGGAATAGGTAAACGGTTGGTCGTTATAGCCGATGCATATCGATAAAGTTTCGTCGTTTTAAAGCGATATATCGCTGTATCCGATGTCGTTATAGGCGGTATGTGTACTTATTAGTTTATATAGAGATTCGGCCGGGACCTTGCCATTCGGTTATTATAGCCGATCTGTCGTTATAAACGATGTCGTTATATTCGGTTTCGACTGTATTTACATTTACAGGTTTATTATAATAGAGATTATATTTCAATATTAACAAACGCCACCATTTAGTGTTGCAAAGTTTTATATACCAAAATAACATGTAGGTACATGGCCGGCGTAACCATATTGGGAGCCAGGGTGTAAATAAGAGAGTGAGCCCCCACGTCAACAACAAACAATTAATTTAGAGTTACATAAATATTAAAATTTACAAATATCGAAAAAATATGTTGTAAATATTGCAAATAATTTTAATTATATCGTCTGTAAAACTAGCACATTATTAATAGTATTTAGGTATAGAGCAAAGGAAGGTGTGTACTGAAAATCAGCGTTGTGTCGGATATAATGTCGGCACAGCAATAAGCTGTGTGCAAACCTTGTTTGCTGAAAATGCAGTGTAAAAATTCTCAAAATATTTTTATCTTTAAGATACATGTCAGCAATGTAAGTACGTTGCTATTGCTTCGAATATTTTTTCTTTCTTTCTTTTCTTTCAATCGACTTGCTCCGGTTTGCTCCTTACGGCTGGATGCCGCGAACCCCGTGCATCCCCGGGTAAAGTTGGCATTGTGTAGATACAATATTGACTAAACTTGAATTGAAGATATGAGGATATTATTGTTTTTAAGCAAGAACTCTCTGTTTATGTTTGTAACACATATGAAGTTGCTATGCACAGTATGTAGTATTTAAATATAAGGCGAATTTGTTTTTACCTGTGAAGGTATGGTGGAAGATTACAAATTCCTGTGGTCAGGTAGCTCGTCATAACGAGTGATAACACAATCTACATGCAGGTTATAGGGCATTAATTAATTTGAATGTCTACCACCCCTGGTCTAGCTACCGCCATATTAACCTGGAGTTGAGTGGCCAGGTTCCAGTCCTCTTTTCGAGACCGGCAGTTTAAAATGTCCATAGACTGTAATCACTTTCAATCTGATTCTCTGTATTATACTCAAAATTATGTATGTAATTATTAGCTTATTTATTTATAGAATTTTAATTAAATCGTGTTGACGCTTTTGAGAGTTAGTGCCGGAGAAGAATGTTGCGTATAAACTGGACTGTACAGCGAACCAAGCCATCTATTTTAAATAATAAAAAATAACATGGGGCTAACATCCACCTGCCTCCCTAAATTCCTTGAGTATTGCGGAGGAGTTCAATAAATAAATAATTTTGCATCACTTACAAATACTTTTGACAGATGTGTTCGACAAAAAACCGGATAAGTTTTTCCTTTTCTATTAAATATATTATATATATTTATATATATTCTTTTAGGGAAACTAACTTATTACTAAAAAGCTTAAATTAAAAGCCAATCTACTTTTTCATATAGTTAGTACTCGATTCCATTGGTTTTAATAAAGTTTTGCATTCAGTGCAACTAGCAGTTATTAAAGAAAACGCAGAATTCGGGGTGGTAGCGCGTCGGACATAACGTTATAGTATTCTTTTGAGTACGCTAGTTATTGAACGAATTTGCTTTAAACTGGTAAATCTTTTTTCCGGTTTGACAAGATTTTCTTGACTGGACAAACATAAAGAGAACCGGATTGTCCGATCGAAAAACGGACATCTGACAAATCTCCTCACAAAACTTCTAGGTTTATGTGGTGCTTCTTATTATTCTGTAAACTAAAATACTAATAAATAAAGTTAACATAAATGGTTGTTTAAATAAAAGTCGGGAATACTACTTTTTGTTATCTCTTGCATCGGTTTAATATTTTTATCGATATAGGTGAACATTCGAGATTCTAAATAAATATTACACTCACAATCTATAAGATAGGTGACCAACTATAATTTTCGTAATCATAGAAGTAGGTACATACACCATTTGATAATGTCATAATCATTTCGAAACTCACATGTTAGCAAATTTCGTATGATAAGATTAAAAATAACATTATTTTATCAATAGATAAAGTTAGCTTGGATATAAGGTTGATTAAATGTGATTAGGGATTTAGCGCGGTACCTACTTAAAATTGTTTAATAATATCATTAACATTAGTTACTTATTTAATTTAGAAATTCACTGCTCATATTATACCGGCGTCGTCTTACTATCTCAAACTCATAATTAATAATCTTGAGAAAATGAATTACTCAAGCGTTAAGTCAATAGTTGCGTGTTACATACAGCTTAACCACATGTAACATGTATACATAATTAATGCTTAATTTTTAAGCACTTATCTTTACTTTTTTTACTAATTATCCTATCTTTGTTTTCTATTTTTTTTATTGTTATCATTCCTGTCTTTTTTTATTGCATGAGTTATGCAGACAGGCAGACGGCCCACTTAATGGAAAGCGGTTACCATCGCCTATGGACATTTGCAACACCAAAGGTGCTACAAATGCGCTGCTGCTCTCTTAACGGAGACTGGAAACTGGCCACTAATGCCGGAACACAACTCAAGGCTGTTATGGCGACATAGTCTAGACCAGGGGTGGTAGCCATAAAGTCGGGCAAATGCCCTACCACCTAGGTGTGGGTTGTTATGTCGCCTCTTACGACAGGCCGCCCGGCCGCAGGAAATTGTATTCTTTCTCCGTTCCTACACGGATAACGTCACGTATACGTTCAGTACAATTTTAATTTTGCTTGTTTTTACCGTGGCTCGCATGACATTTGTGATTAGGAGATAGGCACTGAAACTCAGTGTTATGTCGGACTATGTTTCAGCACAGTAAAATACTGTGTGCCAACCTCGTTTCGCAAATTGAGGCATGCAATTTCATTATTATCTATACTAATATATAAAGCTAAAGAGTTTGTTTGCTTGAACGCGCTAATCTCGAGAACTACTGGTCTGATTTGAAAAATTCTTTCAGTGTCAGATAGCCCGTTTATCGTGGATGGCTATATTTATCACGCTAAGACTAATAGCTGTGTGCGCTGCGTAAACGGTTATAGTTTCGCAAAAAAAAGTATGTGTGACAGAATTGTTCCCCTTTAAACGTTCTAAAAAAAAAACTGCGACAGCATAATGTCTATCTTCTAAGGTTGGCTCACTATTACCTTTTTATGCTTACTAAATTTGTTCTAAAATAATGCACTATTTGCGAAGGTGTTTTTATAAACATTATATTAATCCTTATCCAAAAAGACGTTATTCATCACAAGTACTTAATTTAACAAAATTGCCATTCGTATTCAATAAGTATCTTAGGAGATATCGCAGTTTTAAAATAACACTGCAGCAAAATAATTTTTAAGTACTGCGCGCGCATTTATGATGGGCAAGGCCGGCGGGCAGTCATGAGGATGAAAAGATTAGCGCGTTCAAACAAACTGTTCAAGTTTATATATATTAGTATAGATATTTTCACCTTCTACGTAACAAAGTCGTGTGTTAAAGTTAACGTTAGCCCAAAGTAACTATTCCACGCGGAAGAGGTCACGGGCAGAAGCTAGTTATATTATATGTTTCTGAAGACTACGAGCCATAAAAATGCACCCAAGGATAAGCCCCGTTTAGTGTGTCCTACACTAAACGGGGCACTAACTATTGTAGGAAATGAGAACAAAGGTACCGGCTAATTAGTACTAACTGATAGTGGAACTAGGTATCTGAGATTATAGGGACAAACGGTGACGCACCACTCACTGCATGGGCCCCTAAAAATGCCGTAGAAGGTTAGCGAAGACAAAATTGGTATGAGTAGCTAAGGGATGTCGAGAGGTGCAATTTCACTGAAGCTATTTCCGACTTATGCCTTGTCCTGCGAAAGTGATTCTATATTTTGGGAAAAATCTTATATTTATCTCCTTTATCTAAAGTATATGTAAATATGTTTCAAATTCCCCCAACATCATTCAAAACACATTATGCCCCAAGGATATCTTATTGTACCCAGTTATAATTTAAATAAATATACCTATTATAGCACGACATATAGGATATTATTATTTATTGCTTAATTTTGAGATATTTTCAGAAAAAAACCTGTTACCATCAGTACAATGACGGCCATGTGATGATTTAATTGTTTGTTTACAAACATTACACATAATTGATACTATTACACACAAACACACTTGTAACCATAATGGGGATTGTTCACTTTTTTTCAATCTGGCTATTTGAAAAACCATTTCGAGGAATAGTGTCCCTAATCATTTCTGTCTAGTTAAAATTCCAAAAAACGTACGATCTTCTTGTACTTTGTAAGAAATGCGTTTGACCTTACTAAAGCCAATCAGGTGGGCCGTCTGCTTGTTTGCCTGCTTCAGGTGTAAAAATAAATCTAGCTGTACATTATTTGATTTAGGTTATGTAACATGGATTTTCCCTAAAGACCACTTTAAAAAATTTAACGATAACTATAGAAAATAATAATGGTTGAACACGAAAAATTATAAGCCTAGCGACAAAATACACTAAAATGATCACGATACGTAATGAGTAATGACAGTGATATTTAAATAAGTAGTTTACGCTCACGAAAAAATACAACGCCTGGTTTAGATGACTTTCCTTATATTCTAATTATAAAAACTTAGATATTACAGCTCAGAAAGTTTTCTTAAATATTCTTAATGCTCTCTGGTCTCAACAAAGTATCCCAATATCATGGAAAACACAATGTGTTATTCCTATACTTAAACCAAATAAATCTCCAGACAATCCTGATTCATATCGGCCCATCTCACATTCTTCCTGTTTAGGTAAAATTTTTGAGAATATGATTAAGGTTCGTCTTGATCATTATGTGCAGTCGAATACTATCATTCAATATGGTTTCAGGAGAGGAAAGAGCTGTGCTGATAGTTTCACATCTTTGATTTATGATCTAAAAAATGCAAAATGTAATCATTCTAATGTTGTCTGTGCTTTTTTAGATGTACAAGGCTTATTTGATAATGTCCAACCTGCTGTTTTGATAAAAGTTTTAACCAATTTAGGAATTCCAGGAATTTTATGTAAATGGCTGTTTGAGTTTTTAACGAACAGACTTTTATATTTTAAATTTAATAATTTCTTACATGGACCTAAGACTGTCACCAAGGGTACATGCAAGGTGCAACATTATCTCCTTTGTTGTACTGTATACCAGCGAAATTTGTAAATATGTTAAAAGTAATAATGTAAATATCCTCCAATTTGCAGATGACATTGTCATATATTCAGTAAATTTCAATGTAGATACCGCTATACATAATGTTAATGTAGCTTTGGATGATCTACATTGTTATTATTTTCATAGGTTAAAATTAAACATTAACCCCAATAAAAGCAGTGTTATGATATTTAGCAAAGACACTCCTAGCATAAAAGTAATGTACAATAACAATATAATTTCCGAAGTTGATGAACATACATTTTTAGGTGTAATCATAGATAGGAAATTATCATTTGAATCGCACATAAAATATATAGTAACTAATGCATTAAAAGGGTTAAATATCATAAGATGCTTAGCAGGCGTATCCTGGGGTGCTGACCCTTCAACATTATCTATTTTATATAAAAGTATTGTTAGAAGTCACTGTGACTATATATGTATGTTTAGCTTACTTAGATAGTTCTTATGTAAATAGATTAGATATTGTACAGAACAAAGCTTTGAGGATAATTACAGGCGCCATGTGCTCGACACCAATTAGAGCAATGGAAGTGGAAGCAGTAATTATGCCTTTAAAATTACTAAGAATATTTATTGCTGCAAGATTTTGTATTAAATTACTTTCTGTGAATAATCACGAAGTCATGGAAAAAATATTACCACTTCAAAGAGCATACAGAGGTTCATTATCTTTTGAATCTAAATTACCTGATATTCTTCAAGATGTTAATAGTAAATATCAAGCAGTGTTTAAACAAGACATTTGGTCTTGTTATTTGGTATCATTTAAAAGCATAATGCTGCCCATTCATGTAATTAGACATCAAATAAATAATAATACAGATTTATTATTATACTTATACACAAAAATAGTCATTTTTATCGTTTTTACACTGATGGTAGTAAAGGACTCGGATATGTTCGTAGTGCAGTGTATGATCCACAAATCCGATTCACTCAAAGCTTTGATCTAAATCCTATGTGTAGTATTTTCACAGCTGAGGCCTATGCAGTCCTAGAAGCATTGAAAAAAGTTGCTGTTTTAAGTAGTCATAAACATTTCCTTATTTTAACAGATTCTTCAAGTTTGATTAAATCTCTTGAAAATACTATACAGCACTATAAAACTAACTATATTATATATCAAATAAGACAACTTTTGTTTAAATATCACACTCAGAAGGTAACAGTATATTTTATGTGGATTCCTTCACATGAAGGAATAACAGGCAACGAAGTAGCCGATAAAGCTGCTAGGTTGGGTATTAATTCACTTGATGTAACCTTCTCTGTTGGTATACCTTTTACTGACGTATACGCAAACATAAACAGTGTAGTTTTAATATTATGGGAAAGCTTTTGGAAAGCTGACCAAACTGTACAAAATAAAGGCAAATGGTATGCAACTATACAAGAAAACTTACCTCATAAGCCTTGGTACCATAAACTGACTGAAGCCAACAGAGACAGGGATTTTATTACAACTATTAATAGGCTAAGATTTGGACACTCTTCTGCACCTGCTCATTTGGCTAGATTGGGAATAATTGCTGATAATAAGTGCAAAGCCTGTGAAATAGACGTTGGTGATTTGGAGCACATAATTTTTAAGTGTGTAAATTTTTCGTTGGATAGACTTGTTCTTGCCAGTGAAATAACGGAAGTGCTGAAAAATGATGAGTCCCGCCACTTACATGACATTTTAAAAATACAAGACTGTTATAAACCACTATTTAAATATATTAAAAACACTATCGGCAAACTATAATACAAAACGAACAAAAATGAAATGAACTGAAATTAATTTCATTAAGACCTGGCTTAAAGGCCTAGTTGCCAAGCCATAAATATTATTAAAAAAAAATTAAATAAGTAGCACATATTACTATGATTAGATATAGATAAAACTTGCTTTTATTATTTTTGTTTTCTAGCCAAAGAAATCAATGTAAACTTGTGCCTTATGACGTCATCGGAGAAATAACTTTAAAATCGAATTATAAAAAAATTAACTATTATAAAAATTTAAAAGAAATAAGTGCACATAGTGCCTATTTTATTATTCGGTATTTCCTGTTTACTCCAAATTTCACGTACATTTTGCGGTGCTCTCCACTTTGGAGGCATCCAAATATTTTATATAATCTAGACAACATTATTCGGCAAACCTTAACCTCCATTATAAACATACCTTTGGAAGATCGATCGTGGACCCAAGCATCCTTACCAATACGGTTAGGAGGCTTGGGTGTACGCAAAATATCTGACATAGCACTACCTGCCTTCCTGCCCTCAGTTTATAGTACTTTGGCCCTCATAGGACAAATATTAAACCCGTCACTTAGTGGCTTTGAGGTCCCATACTTGACTGAGGCCAGAAATGCTTGGTCCTTGGCTTGCCCAACGCAAAATTTACCCGCGGAACCAAAGTCGCAGAAGCTATGGGACGGGCCGCTCAGCAAGCTAATACATGAGAACCTTTTGTCTTCGTGTATTGGCGAAACTGGCCGCGCCCGTCTTTTAGCTGTCTCTAAATGGGAGTCAGGTTTGTGGCTCCAAGCTCTGCCCTCGGCGAATCTAGACACTCTCTTGGATGACACTACATTCAGGATTGCTGCCTGCATTCGCCTGGGGGCAGGTGTTGTGGTGCCACATCGCTGTCGGTGCGGAGATATAGTTGATGAGTTAGGCCACCATGGCTTGTCATGCGTATGGAGCGCTGGCAGGATGTCACGGCATGCTACACTTAATGACATTATCCGTCGGTCTCTTGCCACCGCCGGGGCACCAGCTATCCTTGAACCAAATGGGCTGTGCCACGACGATGGTAAGAGACCAGACGGGATGTCGTTGGTGCCATGGAAGATGGGACGCCCTCTAGTATGGGACGCAACTTGTGTTGATACTTTGGCGGCGTCCCATCTTCCAGACACAGCCGTGACAGCCGGGGCTGCTGCTGCACACCAGGAGGCCCTGAAATGTCGCAAATATGTATCCATTGGTAGTGGGTACGTATTTGTGGCTTTCGGGGTCGAGACCCTGGGGCCGTGGGGGCCTGGAGCTCATCACCTCTATCGAGACCTCTCAACACGTCTTATTGAGGTCTCGCGTGACCAAAAGGCTGGCTTGTATCTAGGGCAACGGATCAGCGTTGCCATCCAACGCAGAAATGCGGCCAGCATTTTGGGCACGAACCCCGCCAACAGCGATTTAGAGTCAATTTTTTATTTATAGATTTAATTATATTATTCTTGTACTAATGTTAATAAAACAGAACCTTTAGAACAAAAAACTAACGCTTAAAATACACAAATATTCAAATTAGTATCTTAAAATACCCTATTTTACGTAATAAAAATATAAAATCAGAGGGTAATTTTTTGTGAACAATCCCCAATGCACCCTCGTACACATCTCTATTATTATTTTTCATTGTAGGGCTCTTTGGTGGCGGTTATTATAGAAATAGTTCTTAATGGGAGGCGAGGGCTAGGAGGACCATCATACAGGGTTTACCTAGTTTGGGCTCTTGTTCTTCCCATTTTATTAAGTTTATCAAATTTTTGTACTCTTTAAATTTTGTTTTTCCTTTTTATGGGAAGTAAATAAATAAATTATTAATTATTATTATTTTATTACCAGGTGTCCCTGAAGAACAAGTTGCTAAGATCATCGAATTCAAACCATCCTCCAAACTAGTTAAAGATGGCGATAAATACAAGTATATATCGAAGACAGACGCAGGCACCAGGGAATCGAGCTTCCAACCCGGTGTAGAGTTCGATGACACCATCGGAGAAAGTAAAACACCTGTAAGTTTCCTTTAAAAGTATCCGACTAATTTTTGGATGCTTAATAAAGGGCGTGACAAAAATAATATTAAAGAAATATTTGCATTCTGTACTTCTTCTCTATATAAACTATAAGTGTGCGAAATTTCATACTCCTCCGTCGGCACAATTTTCGAAGGTTTTTGCTTCACGTATTAATACTGGTATATAGAAAGTGTTATTTTTTAACGCTATAAATAAATCGCGTTTGATCTTAGTCACCAACACTAATGCAAGTGAAGCAGGGGCATTACGGATTCTTCAATACTAAAATGCAATTCATACGTATGCATTGTTCTGTTTTATCTTTTTTTATTCACTATATTTTTTATATATATTACAGATAAAGTCCAAATATACAATTGATGGCAACACCGTCATTCAATGTGTCAAAGGCGACAGTAACAGATCAGCCGTATTCAAAAGAGAATACAATGGAGATGAACTTGTCGTGGTAATTATTTCACTTTTACTGATAGAAATATTAGCTAAAAAATATGATTGAAAATTACCTAGATATAAAAAGCGTGTGGTAGCGTAATGCAATAGTATAATTTTATCCGTGCAGGAACGGAGAAACAATACAATTTCTTGTTCCCGGGGGGCCTGTCGTAAGATGCGACAAAACAACCCATAGCCAGATGGTAGGGCATTTGCCCGACTGGATGGCTACCATCCCTGGTCCAAAGTATGTTGCCATAACAACCTTGAGTTGTGTTCCGGCATTAGTGACCAGGTTCCAGTCTCCCTTAAGAGAGCAGCAGCACATTTGTAGCACCTTTGGTGTTGCAAATGTCCATAGGCGATGATAACCATTTTCCATCAAGTGGGCCGTCTGCCTGTCTACTGAACTTTGCAATAATTTATTTTAAAAAAAGCACGCATCCTGGCCATAATGCATGCACCACTTGGCACTTTTCTGATCTAATATGTATATTGTTACAATTACCACGTGCTAGTAACGGTGAAGGAAAAACATCGTAATGAAACCTGCACATCGACATAACCGATCAATCCTGCCAAGCCGCTTTGGACAAGCGTGGCGGGGTATATTGTCCGTTTCTCTATAGTGGCAGGTCTGAACTCAGCAGTGAGACATTTATGGGCTGTTATTGTGGTGTGTATGATAGAAATATTGCACCATACTTCTTTTATTGCAGGAGTTCAGCAGACAGGCAGATGGTCCACTCGATGGAAAGTGGTTACCATCGCCTATGAACCTTTGCAACATCAAAGGTGCTACAAATGCGCTGCTGCACTCTTAAGGGAGACTCGACCTAGTCACTAAACCACTGACACGTTTTTATTGCTGAATTACTGTAGACAGACTTACGGTCGACCAGATGGAAAGTGGTTGCCTACAGCCGTTTTCAATACCTATGTGCTGCCTCCTGCCGGCCTATAAGGGGAATCAGAGGGCTTACTTTCAAACTTCTTTGTCGATCGTTTTTGTTTTAGAACTCTTTTCTTTTTTATAGTACATCTAATAATATAAAGAGGAGAGATTTGTAAAATAAATTCAAAAACTACTGGACCGGTTTCAAAAATTCTTCCGCTATTATAATACTACATTATCCCTGATTAAT
This sequence comes from Dendrolimus pini, assembly GCA_949752895.1. Lineage (NCBI taxonomy): Eukaryota > Metazoa > Arthropoda > Insecta > Lepidoptera > Lasiocampidae > Dendrolimus > Dendrolimus pini. The sequence goes on from OX457143.1 coordinate 8,028,309, forward strand.
ATAGGCTATATAAAAATAGGGAGCCTGACTAAAACTTCAATAATGTAACGCATCAATTTAAACAAATTACTTCGCACTGGAAACCGATTCTCCGATTTTCATGAAATGTTATGTGTGTTTGAGTGGTTCCCGGAGTCGTTTAAATTCACAATTAGACCCGGTAGGTGGCGATCGAATCGGGTTCTTGATATTTATTTATTCAGGGCAGAACAATGTCTGCTGAGACCGCTAGTCTATCTTTACAAATAAACAAATAACTGTCTGTTTGTGTTGTCAAAATACCTAACAGCTGTTTACTAATTGCATATGAAAGTATATACGGTAATTATATTGAAGAATCAATTTTTTAAATTGTAGAGCATCTGTCCGGTGCATGTCGCCGCACTGCCCGGGACACAATCCCCGGGACTTACCCCGGACGCGGTTTGAAGTTGTTCGGGTGCATAAAAATCAGCTTTTTGCGACACAGTCTTCACTAAAACGATATCTTACACTCTTTTTTTTTTAATTGTAATTTTTGTTTTGTGCCCTGGGAAACCCGCGGGAATTTCAAGTCAAGCGTGAACGAAGTCGTGGGCATACACTCATATATATATATATATATATATATATATATATATATATATATATATATATATATATATATATATATTATTTGTATGTGTCAGGATGGATGGTGGTTTGTCGTCTTCAATTAATGCACAACGCCATCTATTGGCTTTCTTTGAAAGTTGATGAAGCGAAAAGTATTTATCAGGATCGTAGCAGGTGGAGATCCATCGTCTCTGCCTACCCCAATGGGAAACAGGCGTGACAATATGTATGTATGTGTATGTAAATTTCAAAATGATTTCTAATTTTCCAGACAATCACGGCCACGGGATGGGACGGCGTCGCACGCAGATACTACAAGGCTTAATTTTGTAATATTATTTATTTTATAATTAAATTTGATGTTTTTCATACAGTTATTAAGTTTTACTTATTTATTATAAGGCCTTATACTTAGTCCCTTAACGCGTTCACTGCGAAGTGAGGTCTAAGTAACAGTGAACGTATCACTTCCAGTGCAGACTTAAAAAAAAACTAAAAAAATACGCTTTTATAGTAAATCCAACTAATAAAAAAAAAATATTTTAATACTTATTTTTCATTTTTTAGTGATTTAATTCCCTTCTCCGTGGAAACTTTGAAAAAAGAATTAAATACACTCTTATGACAAAATGGTACGTTATCTAAATACAAGCTTTTGAGATCCTGCATATCATGTAGCAGCAGAGTGTTAGCCAAGACAAGTAAAACGAGCCCAAACACGACGAGTCTATCTTGTTTAGTACAGGAGTTCCTATGGCCACCACTCCATCATCAGATCAGCTCCATAGTTCCATATTATTGCATTGTCACGCGATATACACATATGTGCATAATTTCAGCTCAATCGGAAACCTGGAAGTTGATTAAAAACTTGAAAGATTCTAAGCTAGCTAAGCTAATAAAAGCGTTTTTTTTTATGTACGATGATGTAGACGACATATTGGCAGTTATTTCCTCCCGGGGATAGTTCGCTTCGCTAGTTCTGGTCTTATTAGTGTTCGTGATACTCCGGTGTCTATTGTCAATTTGCACGATTTGTTATTTACACTACTTTCTATAATTAAATTATTCCCATCACATACTTGTGTAAAAGACTCAAGTGGCTTCCTATTCATTTTAGCCGGAATACTTACATTTTCACTCTCCATATTATTTACTCCTAATAATCCCCAGTACCTTAAGGAACATTTTAAATTCCTTCACCTATCCACTGCCCACAATTTGCGCCATGATACTTACCGAAAACTTATGACGCCTGCACACACTTCATCCTATTATGATAATTCTTTTACGGTGCAGGCTGTCAAACTTTGGAATATGCTGCCTCTTACTGTCCAAGAGGCCAAATCTTTACCAATATTTAGAAATTTGCTCAGAAAACACTATTTGACCACAAATAGCTATGGCTGATTAAAATAATATAATCATGCTAATACTTTTATTATAATAACTTGTGTATTATTGTATATATAATTGTGTATATATGTATGTATTCGTATGTATATATATATATATATATATATATAAATATAATAATATATATATATATTTGCAAACCATTCATCTGGGGTGTATATCAGTTTCCCATTGGACTCTCGCTCTATGAGAGCGTGCACGCTATCTCCTTCGTTCTGCGTGTGCCCTTGCTCTAAAAAGCGATGAGTAATATCGATTTTATATTTTTTAGCGAGATAAATATATAAAGAGTATACTATTCGGTTACGGTTTTGGCCCGCGCAATTATCGGACCAAAAGAGAAATGCCTTGGCACCTTGTTCTACTTTTCTTTTAACAAAACTAGCTCCCCTTTTGCCTGTGCACTCTGTCCACATATAGCACGTCCCTTCCTTCTTCCCAATATCAAATAAAGTAAAATTGTACACAGAGAGCTTCCGTTTATAATAAAACAATCCCACGTCACCATGAGGGTAATTCAAAATTTTCTGGAAATCAAATGGTGCACATACTGTTTCAGACGAGTTTTTAGCAATAATTTTATCATTATTTTTAAATTCTCTGGCAACAGTTTAACTCTCAATGTGTTTGTTATAGGCGCTAATTTGCTCTTCAGCCGGAGAGTTTTCGTTAGAAAAACTGTGGCATTTGTCACATATATCCTTTTTTTGGTACAAAAAAAATGATATATTCATGTTTTCATTAATAATGTCTGTATACTGGCGTAAAGTTTCCGCTTTGTTATTATAAAGATGAAGATTTTCCCACTCATTATATAAATAAAAAGGCAGCTACTGTAGATGAAAAGGTGTATGTATTTAATACAGCCTTATCGGGGTTGTATGATTTGCATGCACCTATGCGACGTGTTAGAATAAAGCATCTTCCTGCACCTTGGCTTACAGACGATATCAAGAAGCTCACACATAAGAAATCTGTGGCTAAAACCAAATACAAGCTTAAACCCAGTGATGAAAACAAACAAACTTTCATAACAGCTCGTAATCGTTGCAATAGAGTGTGTAGGGATGCACAGCGCCGGTATATTCATGACTCAGTTGAGAAAGATAATCCTTCAAAAGTATGGAAATTTTTGAAATCACTTGGAGTTGGAAAGTCAGTCCAAAATCCTGTTCCAAATAACTTCGACATTGATAGTCTTAATCAACATTTCACATCTACAAAATATTTTGACAAAATGACAAGGTCAAACACACTGAAAATAATCCATAAGGCACAAACAAAAAATGGACAAGTTGAAAAACGAGTCGCAACGGACAAGTGGAAAAATGAATGCCAACGGATAAGTGGAAAAATGAATCGCAACGGACAAGTGGAAAAACGAATCGCAACGTACAAGTGGAAAAACTTCAACTGACAAGTAAAAAAATTAATCGCAACAAAATTTTAACTTGTAATTTTAAGGATAGATTGTTAATGTACTTGTCCAATTTGAAAACCTGCCCGTAAAGCTTCAAGTTAAAATTTTGTTGCGATTCATTTTGTAACTTGAAGTTTTTCCACTTGTAAGTTGCGATTCGTTTTTCCACTTGTCCGTTGCGATTCGTTTTTGAACTTGTCCGTTGAAGTTTCACTTCTAATATGTGTCCCAGCACACATTTCGATTTTTCGCAAGTTTACTGCAATTTATAATGTGGTAAGGTTAGGTACATTTTAATGAATGCATTTTTTATTTAAACATATTTTATCAAACAAAAAACTGAATTCGAACCGGAACCAAAAAAACGTTTATAGTCTACTCTAAAATTATACACATACAACGGAACATTAACAAATGCGCATCTTTCATCATCAACTTCATTCGGACATCAATTATGTTAACAGAAAAATATTTCCAAAAAAATAACTCAATAAAATTTCGTTTGTTCAAGTTTTGATGAAGAGGCTCCAAAAGTACTGAACTGATTTGAAAAATTCTTTCACTGTTGGTAAGCTACACTATTCCCGGGTAATATAGGGTATATTATATTTACAAATAAATTAGGGGTCCTTACTAAAACTCCAATAATGTAACCCAAGGTGTAAAAATATACCTAAAATCGCGTGCGCTGCGAAAACTATTGATGATAGAATAAAATAATGTATTGCGTCTTTGCAGAAACATCATTATTTACATAAAGTTTCGCAACACTATATTTTATATCTAACTATTATAGTTATGCCACAATAAGCGCTCTCTTATTTTAAAATTTTAATTAAAATGCCGCCGCTAGAGAAGGTTCTTTATTTGTATCTTGGTATTAATCCTTATAAAAATAAATTACTTCATTTCATCAATCATTAATTGATTCAACTACGCAGATTGTCATTGAAAGGTTAAAATTCGTTTCTATCAAAAAAATCATAAAAATGTTAAAGAAAAAGTGATTTAACGGTATATTAAGTGACAATTTAACTGTAGTATTGTTTTCGACGAAAATATCGACAGTTTTACGAACAACATAGTGAAGGAAAAGTGTTTAAGTTTATATTTATCTACCCACATTAGTGACTAATAAAAATAACACGTAAATACCGTCTTTTAGGCGATTTTTTTTTTAAAGAAACTACCTAACAAAGTCTTATCTATTCAAGTATTTTAGTTATAATGTTGCCAGAGTCTAAATTAAACCCTAATTAGTAGAATTAATTTTATTTGAGGACGTTAAATACGGATTGACATCGAATTTATAATTTCGTAAATCTGGAACAGATTTATGATTTCAGTATGGCAAATAAGTTTGGGTGCTGTACTAAGCTATCATCGACAGAAACAATAAAGTGTAAAACATGTAAACTCAAATATCACTTTTCCTGTACTCATCAGCAGGGATCTTTTAGGGAAGCCTCAGACGAATACAAAAATAAATGGGAATGCCCAACTTGTCGTAGTAAACGCCCTACAACACAAACACACCAATCCGTGAAAATTCGTTTGAAACTGCTAAAAAAGACGAGTCGCCGTCATATATAACGTTGCGATCTACCCGTGTGAGGTCTCAACATGATGATTTTGATAATAGTACGACATCTATCGGTGATATTCGCAAAATTGTCAAAGAGGAAATAAGTTCAACGATTAACGAATTGCAAGCCACTTTAATATCATTTTTTAAAAACAAAACAATGGAATTGAGCAACAAAATTGATGAAATATCCACTTCACTTACATTTTTTGAACAAAAATATGAGGATCTAAAAAAAGAAATGGAAACAAAACTCACAGTCGTACATAAGCTAGAAATAGAAAACCAACAATTAAAAACACTAGTAGCGGATTTAAATTCCAGACTTACTCAAACTGAGCAACATGCCAGAGCTTGTAATGTGGAAATTCAATGTCTTCCAGAACACAAATCAGAAAACTTAGTTACTGCTATTAAAAAAATCTCTGAAACAGTTGGTTATAAATTTAATGAGAGTGACTTGCATTTATGCACAAGAACCTCTAAAATCGACAAAACAAGCACAAGACCCCGTTCAATTCTAGTTAAATTTAGTACTCCGAGAATTCGCGATGGCTTTTTGGGCGCCGTATTGTGCTTCAATAAGAAAACAAAACATAAAGATGATAAACTAAATACAAGTCACTTAAATATTGCAGGTGATAAAAAACCGATTTACATAGTAGAACATTTATCACCCACAGTTAAGATGCTTCATGCTATGGCAAGACAAACAGCCCAACTTAAACACTATAAATTTGTGTGGATTAAATCTGGCCGTATCTACATGCGAAAAAATGAAACTTCAGACTACAAACTCATCAAGAACAAAGAATCACTCGACAGCTTAGATTAATTAATATTATATATACATCTTTTTTTTCGTTAAGCCATAATCATGAATTTGGTGTGTGAACTATTGCAATGTATCCATTCAATTTACTTAGTTGTTACTATCAGAATGTAAGAGGACTTAGATCTAACTTAAATGATGTACGGTTACAAATTATAGGTTCTAGTTATGACGTTATTATTTTTACTGAGACTTGGCTCAATGATTCAATTTTTGATGCTGAATTATTTGACAATAGGTATAATGTATACAGACGTGATCGTAGTGGATCTAGAATTGGAGGTGGTGTATTAGTAGGGATAAAAAACAACTTAACGTCATGTAGAAGGTCTGAATGGGAAAGCGATAGCGAAGATCTCTGGATCTCGATTCAGATACCTTCAGGTAATGAATTTGTTACATTTAAGGTATACGTGGTTTATTTACCACCTCCTCTAAAACATAATGTACTTGAGGCATATATTAACAATACAAATAAAGTTATTGATGAATACGAGAGTACGTATACTTTAATAGTGGGAGATTTCAATCTCAGCGAAATTACTTGGGCTCCAATATCTAATAATAATAAAGTTATGCTACCTACTATTAATCTTAATTGTAACTTAAATAATCAAATGACAGATTTTATGGATTTGAATGATCTTAATCAATATAATCATGTCAAAAATCATAAGGGCAAAATTTTAGACTTGGTGTTGTTCAACAACGGTTCCGTAACAGTCACTGAGAGTCCTAATCCACTTCGCAACATTGACCCATATCATCCTCCCATAGAAATGAACTTACATATCTTCACAATCGACAAATCCACCGAAACGCTTAATAAGAATATGAATAAATTCAATGATTTTAAAGCAGACTACAACAATATAATTAATGACTTAAACGATATCTCATGGGTTCAAGAATTATGTTGTCTTAATAATATTGACGACATGATAGATAAATTTTATGACTTACTTAATGATATTATTCAGAAACATGTACCGAAGCGGAAGCCGCGTAGTAAAAAAATTCCTGTTTGGTTCTCCCCACACCTTATATACTTACTCAAACAAAAACAGAAATATCACAATAAATATAAACAATACTGTAATCCCTTAGATCTTTTAGAATATCAGTTTTTAAGAAGAGATTGTGAGAAAATTATTAAATTTTGTTATCGTAACTACATCAATACACTAGAATCACAGATTAGTAAAAATCCCAAATATTTCTGGACTCATATAAAAAATCTATCTAAAACCAAATCTCAATATCCAACTTTTATGTACTTAAATGAAATACGATCAAATAATAGACAGACTATTTCCAATTTATTCGCTTTCCATTTTTCTAGCGTTTTTGAAAGGGATTCGGGTGATTCTGATAAATTAGCTAGGACTAAAGTTTTAAACAATGAAATACACAAACTTACTATTACCCATGAGGATATCATCTATAAGTTAAAAAGACTTGTTGTAGGACAAAATGCGGGGCCAGATGACATCCCACCAATATTTTTTAATAAATGCGCTACAGCTTTAGCCAAACCCCTGCATATAATTTATAATTTTTCCCTGGAGATAGGTACTTTTCCTCATAAATGGAAGGAAGCCAGAATTGTGCCTGTTTTAAAAAGTGGTGATAAAGAATCGATTGGAAACTACCGCCCTATCTCAATCCTATCTACTTTGTCAAAGGTCTTTGAATCGTTAGTTCACAAATTCATATATTATCATGTATATCGGCTTATTTCTGCATGTCAACATGGATTTATGACTAAACGATCTACTAATACCAATATGTTAAATTACGTTTCAGACCTAATTGAATCAGTAGATAGTAATATTCCTGTGGATGCAATATATACAGATTTTTCGAAGGCCTTTGACAAAGTAAACCACAAAATTCTCCTGGCCAAATTGAACTCTTTTGGAATATCTGGCTCACTCTTGGAATGGTGCAAGTCCTATTTAAACGATAGACTGTCTAAGGTAGTTATAGATGGCTCTCAGTCTGATCCCATAATTTCCACTTCCGGTGTTCCCCAGGGGTCCAACCTTGGGCCACTCTTTTTTAACTTATTTATAAATGATTTACCAAAGTCATTTTGCCACTCTCGAGCTTATCTTTTTGCTGATGATCTTAAAATAACAAAATCCATCCGTACTCCGTCTGACGTAGATCTACTGTAGCACGACTTAAAACAATTAGAATTATGGTGTAATAATAATCGTATGTCATTAAATACAACTAAATGTCACTATATCCAGTTTACCAGGAAACGAATAAAACAGCCGAATAGTTACACTATCTTAGGAAACACATTAGGTCAAGTGGATGATGTGAGAGACCTTGGAATTCAGATTGATAGTGAACTACGTTTCAATCGACACATAGATAATATTATAAGTGCTGCGTATAAGTCATTAGGTTTTATTTTGAGAAGGGGGAAAGAATTTAAAAAGCTTTCTACAATAATTTTACTATACAACTCTTATGTCAGAAGTAAACTTGAATATTGTTGGCAGGTGTGGACACCTCATTATGAGGTTCATGAGAGCAGAATTGAAAATATTCAAAGGAGACTTGTTCGCCACTTAGCATTTCGTTTCAGAGCGCCTATGAGCTGTAAATCTTATATGAATAAGCTTAAGCTTTTCCAAATGCAAACCCTCAAATTTAGAAGATCTGTCCTTGATATTAAATTTCTTTATAAACTATTACACAATGACATAGACAATCCTGGACTATTAGAACGATTTGATTTTAATGTTCCTCGCAGGCCTCCTCGTCACCCCTGTCCAACATTTAAGACAAAACGTTTTAAAACTAATCTTGGAAAATATTCACCCATAGCAAGAATATCACGTCTGTATAATACATATGTTGAAAAATCTAAAAACATCGATATATTTAATGACAGTCCTCATACATTCTTTAAAATAATATCCCAAACAGATTAAGTATGTTCTATTATCGCTATTTTTTGCTTATGCTTTTTTGTGCTATTATTTTATTTTATTTTATCCTTTAATTAATATCTTATAATATGTTAATTATCCAAATTTAACTTTTTATTTGACATTTTGTAAAATATGACATAATGCATGATGTGACCACCTATAATAGGGAGTATATTTAGCATGAGCATTGTTTTAGATTTAAGTCGGATGTTTTGATATATCTCCTGTTGATGGTCCATAATAAATAAATAAATAAATAAATACTTCATATTCAAGACTGCTTCAATACCTTTATATAACTTTTGAATTATTCAATTTGGACATTCCATTCGAAAGATATCACGAGTTTAAAAATGTAAGAATTATATGACTGTGACGCTTTTTCGTGAGCGAAACATCGTAAGACCCCGTCTGTATAGAAGTTTCACTTCAAAAACAAATAATTGTTTTATCTTTCTTTTTAATCACTATACCTACTTTTATATATGTCACAGGTAAAGTCCATATATACAATTGATGGCAACACCGTCACTCACCGTGTCACATCCCCTAAACATACAACAATATTCAAAAGAGAATACAATGGAGATGAACTCATCGAGGTAATTCTTTCCATTAATTTTTATTTTACTAATAGAAATATTAGCTACAAAATATGATTCAAAATTAGCTACATACCAAAAGCGTGTGGTAGCGTATTGCCTAGAGCACACGTCCCCCACACAAAGAGCGCGTGTTCGAATCCTGCCCAGAACACATGCACCACTCAGGCACTTTTCTGACCTAATGTGCATATTGTTACAATTATCACGTGCTAACACAACGGTAAAGGAAATAATCGTGATGAAACCTACACATCGAGATAACCAATATACCTGCCAAGCCACTTTGGACAAGCGTGGCGGAGGTATATAGTCCGTTCGTGGGAAGCCTGATCCCAACAGTGGGACATACTTTCGGCCGACCAGATACATGAAAAGTGTATACCGTCACCTTTGGACATTTCCAATACCAACGTGCTGCCGCCTACCGGCCTCGTAGGAGGACTCACTTTCAAAATCTTTCGTGGTTTGTTTTTGTTTTTAAACTTTTTCCTTTTTTATAGTACATCTATACTAATATTATAAAGAGGAAATATTTGTATTTTGTATTTTTGTAACGAATAAAAACTACCGATTTCAAAAATTCTCTCACTATTAAAATACTAAATTATCCCTGATAATATAGGCTATATAAAATTAAGGACCCTTACTCGTGTAGGAACGGAAAAAGAATATAATTTCTTCGGCCGGGCAGCCTGTCGTAATCCAGGTGGTAGAGCATTTGCCCGACTGGATGGCTACCATCCCTGCTCTAGAATATGCCGCCATAACAACCTTGAGTTGTGTTTCGGCATTAGGCCACTAGGTTTCAGTCTCCCTTAAGAGAGCAGCAGCGCATTTGTGGCACCTTTGGTGTTACAAATGTCCGTAGGCGATGGTAACCGCTTTCCGCCTTGCGGGCCTTGTGTCTGTCTGCTGAACAGATGAAAAAAAATTTTTTTTTAGTAAAAGTGTATCATAGTCATGAACTCCAATATCTGGCCAATTGGTATCCTGTGAACAATATATTGCGGTAAATATATTTCTAAAAGTAATGTGATGATGTGTTCGTACTTCATCATAAATTAGTATAATATACTGGCGCTTATTTATCGGACGCCGTATTTATTCATCTGTTACTCTGTTGCAAACTATTGGTCGTTTCCTATATCTTACAGACCGTTTAGTTGCCTGACTATCATATCGCTTAAAATTTGACATATGTAATTTCCATACAAGTAATGTCTAAATTCCACCGATGATAATGTATGTGAATGAATAGTAAGATATAAGAACCGGCCATCAATGTGAATCGCGAGCTAAAGTATTTCATATACTTTTTCTGTGGCTGATAATTTTTACATTTATTACCATTTTTGTTGATTGAAATTCTATCGTTTCTGCTAAACCACAGAAATAACAATCAATTTATTTCCCACTTCGTTTCAATTATTGCATGAACAAAAACTATTTCAACTGATATTTAGGAATGGGCCTAATGGCCTATGGGTGGAGGAGCAAGGTGGAATGCTTCTTCATCTGAAAGTGAGATCTGCCCCCGAGGCCACTGATATGCCTCACAGGCCTAAGCCCAGGTATTATGTATTGTTGGATATCTATATAATAGTATTCCGAAAGCCATGTCTATACATTGAAGCTATTAAAAAATGCGCGCATCTCGGGACGCCCGATAGAAGAGATAACTTAAACTAATCTAAGTTGAACTATTTAGTATTGAAATTGTTTAACTAGAGAAAAGCTTAGTTACTTAAATTTTATGTATATTAATATTGTTACGACTCTACCACCTTCATACCTGTAACAACACATTTTATAACCTTTCGGCATTTGGACTTCATTTATTTACTTTGTGTGATTAGAAAACAGCCCATTGTTGTATTGTAATCTTTTACGGCCTATTGTTGTATTGTGTTATATATTGCATCTGGGCAGTATAAAACAATGGCCCGATGCAGGGACGATGGATTCTAGCGATAGCCACGAGCGAAGCAAGACTTGTGTACTACAATCGGGAATCTAATAAGTGTCGGACTTTGCGTGTTTTATGGAATGACGACCTTCTGCATTACGTTTGGACTTGTTGTGTTCTAAACTAATGGGCCGATTCCTATGCAATTTTTTATTGATCGATAGAAAAATTTACGTAATAAAATGTATCATATTTTTATATTCCGGCAATCCCGCGGGATTTATCCCGGGAGTGGTTTGAACTTAATCGGGTGCATAAAAATAGCTTTTTGCGACTAAGTTTTCACTAAAACAATGGCTTTCTTTTTTTTATGCTACGGTTCTTGTGCCCTGGGAAACCCGCGGGAATTTGAAGTCAAGCGTGAACGAAGTCTCAGGGATATACTAGTTTGTATATATTCTTTGTACGTGTCAGGAATGATGTCTTCAATTATTTCACAGCGCCATCTATTGGCTTGTAAGTGTTTCACTATAATATCAGATAAGAATATCTAAAATTAAAAAAAATATATATAATTTCCAGACAACCACGGCCTCGGATTGGGACGGCGTCACACGCAGATACTACAAGGCTTAGTTTTATGATATTATTTTGTAAATAAATTTGAACTTAGTAAGTTTTACTTATTCATTATAAGGCCATCAATTGCTATAAGTAGCGGATTTACTAACAGGCTGAGTAGGCTGGAGCCTAGGGCGGCAGATTTTAGAAGGGCGGTAAATTTGAGGGCAATATTTTAAATGTGTTACAGAAATTATGTCTCACTTAAATTCTAAGACTTAATAAGATAAGTAATAATAAGATAAGAAATAATTCAACATGTAATGTTTCAACAATCAGAAAATAAATGTTCTTTAATTTGAGTATGTAGTCGTTTTTGGTGGCTACGGCAGAAACCAATACATCAATCCCCCGCTTCACAATGTACTAATTACGAGGAGAAAAGATTGTGTAGTTAAGACGGTAGTCCACAAATAATCATAAAGTTAAATTACATTAACGAAAATGTAATTATTAATTAATAGGATTATGAACGAGGGTATCGATATGTGCAGGTCGTTATTGGCGGCGAAACTTAAATAGTCTACAAGCGGCAAATGTTTAAATCCGCCCCTGAAGCCGATTATTATTATATTATTCCCCCGAAGTGGGTTCAAAGTAGCCCTGAACATGCCTCACTTGCGCTGCAACTAAAAAAATAATTACTATTATATATCTAAGATGTTTTTTTAAACTAGACTTTCGCGTTATACCTACCGTAATAAGGGGTTATCTTGACCTAGTAACTGCAATCACAAAACAAAAATCCATAAACTATTTTATATATTATACAAGCCAAAAAAGCCTTACTTATTTGTTATTATTATATATAGAAAACCTAATTACGTTTTAGTGTAAGTGAAATAAAGCTAGCCTAGGGTTTGACAGGCGCAGCTGTGAGGCAAACTAGCTCATTCATCTATGAAATTACAAAAGTACCATTCTATACAATAAAGCTTTATAATAATAATAAAACTTTATTTATTTCTCCACACAACAGATTCAGAAAGAAAACTGGTGTGTGAGACTGGTGCCTGAAATAGATTTCTAAGAAATCTGTATGACAGGTCACCAATGCTCCACTCCATGGCTTAAATAAGAGATTCTTAAGAATAACTTAAATTTAAAATTACACAATTAAAACAGAAATAAGCTGTTAGAAAAGAAAACGAATGTATGAACATGTGAGTGTGTGTGTGTGTGAGCGCGCGTGTGGGCGTGCGTGCGTGCGTGCGTGAGTGAGTGAGTGCGTGCGTGCGTGAGTGAGTGAGTGCGTGCGTGCGCACCTGTGCGTGTGTGTTGGCGTGTAGGCGTGGATGGGTGAGGGTGTGTTCGGGTGTGTGTGGGTGGGGGTGTATATAGATATTAAAGTATGTTTAAATTCAAATGGACAACATATTAGTACTTATAGTATTTTACATAAGTGGATGAAGCTGACCTTCTGTCTCATCATAACTTAACTTGCTTTAAAAAGCAATTGGCATAGTTTTTGAAAAATAGAGAAAATGGAAAAACATTTGTAAATTCTTTGTTTGTTCAAGATTTACGTAAAAATCCCCTATCAATGCGATTTTCATTAGTCGATAGAAAATTAGTTATACATATATTTCTCTTGTTTTTCCGTCAAAATAATTTTAATTCTTCTTATTCTTCTAATATTTTTAAATTGTCTGTTTGGTCGAGATTCACATAAACTTCCGATTTCAATGCAGTTTTCATTATTCGATAGCAAATTATATGACTTAAAATCTACAGTACTGCCGGGAAATTTCCTAGAAATAGCTTAATGCGTTTAATTGAATTGGTTTAATTAGCTGACGCCGATACGATTATCACTAAAAGGTTTTTTGGAAAGCTTACCTACATTCTTTTTCAATTAGCGTTGGTCCAGGAAAAACACTAGTTTTCCTGGCCGCATTACATTTGTCATATTTGATTTTACCGGTAATTTTGATATTTCCCAAGATTTCCTAAATATGACATCTCTAGTTTTTTTTTAGTGATAATAATAATATTAATAAAGATAAATGTAACCTATCAAGAACTTCGTACCTAAAAAACTGATAATATACCAGTAGATGCACTTTGCGATATCAATTATAGTACATGTTCGCTTATCACATAAAAAAGAACCAAATAATTATCATCGATAATAAGAGTAAGTGGTTTTACAAAATATTTAAAATTATTTGAGAAAACCCAGAAAGCATCGATCAATTAGTCTTTTATTTGTATCAACATAGTTTGTATCCACCTACAATCCATAGATCCTTGGGTATATCATATTAAATAGGACACAACATTTTTACTTCTGAGATTTCTTCTTCTTTTTTTAAGGGATTATGGCTCCAACGCAGTTTGCATTGATTTTGCCAATGTCACAGTAGGTGGTAAAATGTCAAGTGCATATAAGAGTATAAATACAAAAAGAAAAATTTGGTCAGAAAAACTTCCTAAAAATCACTTTCTGGAATCCTGAGGACAACACAAAACATGGAGTGTTAGACTAACTACATTATAGATACCTATATGTTATTTATCGGTAAAATCTTTGTAATATATGAACATGCCTACATCTAGAGTAAGGAGAAAGTCCACATTGACCGGTCGGGGAAAATCTTTGTGTAATATACTGTAGAGAGAAGAAACTATTTAGGGACATTTCTCAGATTTATCATGCTTCGATACAAGCAGTGATATCTATAGCTAGGTTACCAGCCATACTTTATACTTTTACATAAAAATAAAGTATGTGAAAATACTATATTTCCAATATTTACTCTGGTACGTACGATGAAAAACTTCTAAGGATAATGACTTAACTATTATCCGTCCAGCTTTCAGTGAAAGAGTTTATTCCGTAATGAATCTAAACAGGACATCTATAAATTTAATAAAAAATAAATTGTTTGTATATTTATATTTAAATTGTGAATGTAAAGATAGCTTTCAAAAATTTAAGAATAATGAAAAGTTCTTAGTGTGTGCTAGAAGTACAGAAAATAGTGTCTCCAAGAGAAGAAATGTAATTTTTTTTTAATTATTTTTTTCTTCCAAATACTTTGTTTTTTGCCTACTTAAAAAATGTACTACGTTATTTTTCTCAAATAAAATAGTTGGCAACCGTATCTATAGTGTATTACCTATGGTGACGTCTATTGGTTGTTATAGTAAAGATTGGTCAACGTAGATACTAACTGAAATATTAGTATTGATGATCTTAATATGATACTAGTACCAGAATCTATACATATAATAAAATTGTAGAGGTCGAATTTCTGTACAATGAAAAAAATGCTAAAAACCGAGTCAGGGGGATGAAAGAAGTGAAATAGAACTAATTTAGATTTTTTTCAATTTTTTTGTTTCTCTGTTTGTACCGGCTAATCTCCGAAACGACTGAACCGTTTTACATTAAATTTTGTACGGTGATAGCTCATATCCCTGGTCAACATATAGGATACTTTTGATCCCGAAAAATTAAAGAGTTCCCGTGGGATAGTTAAAAATCTTTAATTACTTAAACAGACTAAAAGTAATTTCTCTGCAACGTAACACAATAGAAGCGGATATTTTGACAGGGTGTGGTGTCGGTGAGAGAGTTTTATCTTATATATATATATATATATATATATATATATATATATATATATATATATTAATATATAAAGCTGTTAAGTTTGTTTCTTTGTTTGTTTGCTTAAACGCGCTAATCTCAAGAACTATTGGTCTTATTTGATTTTTTTTTCAGTGTTAGACTTAGACCAATGGTGTAAGGTGTTAGATATCCCGATTATCGAGGAAGGTTATATATAGGCTATAAACCATCACGCTAAGAGCAATAGGAGCGGAGCACCAATGAAGAATGTTTCAAAATCGCGGGGTTTTTTTAACTTACTTTTTTGAACTTTTCCACGCGAACGAAGTCGCGGGCAGAAGCTAGTATTATATATATTCTGTTAAGCTTTGATATATTTTAGGAAACAAAGCTGCAGTATCATGCAAGGTTGATATTATGCTACAAATAATAGAAAAAGGGGCCACATAAAACGAATTCGCTGTCTCGCTCGCGCAAAAAAATATTTTGATTCAAACAAGGTATCACACAAAATATTTTTTTCATAAGACTTGATTTTTATTCATAATAATTATATGAAACCTTATCGGAATGAAAATGATTTTTTATCTTAATAATAAGATCTTAACTATAAAGTTAAGATTTGTGTACAACAATGTTTGGCGTCTCTAAGTCATGTAAGCTATTCTTAGAAGTTTTATATAATTACCTATGTTTCTTTACTGCATGATTATTATTTCCAGTTTTCTTTTTGCCTAGTCAACCTAGTTTGAATTAATAGCGAATAAAATTAATTGTTTTATTCTTTTTTCGTTTATTAATACCTAATTCATTCTTACACAATCGTGTCATAATTATTGATAATATAAATTATTTTTTTAAGACGTATAAATAAGTGAACATGTGATTTATATTACTTCTGCGATGATATTTATCTTGATACATAAAAATGAATGTCTGTATGTATGTCCTTTATCGAATCGTAAACTATACAACCGATTTTGATGAAATTTTGTGTGTGTTTGAGTGGATCCCGGATGGTTTAGATTAACAATTAGAACCGGCAGGTGGCGCTGAGATCGAGTTCTCGAATCCTCCTAATCACCTGGACCGATTTTAGTGATTTTGTTTTTGTGTCATGAAACAGTCTTTTAGGAATTTAGAAAATATGGCGGTACGAAGTTCGCCGGGTTAGCTATTACAAAATAAATATAATTAACTTTATTAAGTACAATTTCCAAAAAAAATAGAATATGCTTAGAATAGTACCTATAGTGTATAATTTGGATGGATAAAATAGTATATGGATCCTAAATCGCTGTCGAATGGGAACGTGCCCCAAACGCTGGCCGTATTTCCGCCCAGAATGGCAACGCCGATGCGTTTTTTTATGCTTTTCGCACACTACCGGGTCCTTTACTAGGGATTAGACCAAAGCGAAGAGAGCTGAGACCACGAATGGGCACCAGAGTCAAATTGACGGCTTGTGTGGAGACTCGACTACTCAATACTCCACTAAAACCACCCTCCTCCCATGTGCCCCGCGCTTATGGCAGGAAGAGCGTGAGACTTAGAACGTAGTTACGCCCACGCTGATTCTAGCGCATCAGTGCATGAGAATGCCCCGGGAAAGGCAAACTCACTTCATCAACAGGGGTGAAGACTCCTCTGCTGCCTAGATGCTAGAGGGCCTCTGCAGCGGAACGCCGATGCGTTGCCAAGTACGAGCCAGCTGTCAGCTTATTCGTCACGCGAGACTTCTATCAAGTGAGATAATAGAAGCGTATTGGCCGGCTTTTGAGATCTCCTGACGTGCGGCATTTTGTAAGTTTTAAATCATGACAGCGCCCCCTAAAAACCTACCCATATTTTATATAGAAAAAAACTCGCACTAATTCTTTGAAATTCTCTAATCTAAATTTGACGGTGATCAATATAATCGTTATCTTCGCTACCTATAGTCAGATATCTATCTAATCTGTCTGCCGGGTGGCTGGTATATAGGGACCGGTTCATGCACTTTGTACCTCAGTATTGCACACTACTCATAAACATGACGTATCTTGGAAAAGAATATAAATTTGTTAAAGAAGAAAATTATGACAAATTTGTTGAATCCTGGGGTAAGTTAAGGGAAAAACTTTATACGAAGACAAATTTATAATAATATTATAATTCTTTATTCCCTCTTTAAATACACTGTGAAATCTAGTAACAAGATTGAGTAAGAGACTGGTGCTTGAGGAACCTGTAGTATAAGTTACCAGGATCAAACGATTGGTCATGCTATTTGGCTAATTAAGAAAAAAAACTAATATAATTATTATAAGTAAATGTATACATTTAATATATAGTCAAATGGCGTATTATGGTTTGATTGTTAATAATGGAAACCGTTGTTTTTATTTTTAATGTTTATAATAATCATTTACCGTCATTACATTAAAAAAATAAAATATACCTATACTAATATTATCTATATACAACTTAATTACAAAAAAAATAAGAAAAATTACAAAAATTAAATGCGTACCAAATCACTGTCAGTTGGGAATGTTCCCAAAAGACTATTATAGTTTGTTTGAAAATTGAATTAGTACTTTTTATCTATCATAATATTTCAAAAGCTAGCTGATAACATTTTATTTAAACATCTGTTTTATTTTATATATACGAACTTAAAAATGTTTACCATACCATGTTTCCATGCTATTGTAAAATTAAAAAGCTCTATTTTTATTGAGTACAAGAGACGGGCTGATGGACCAATTGATGGAAAGGGGCGTCGATGTGGCAAGGGGTGGGAGAGGTCGAATTTCGTGATATCACATTTCAAAATCTAATATATTTTCGGTAATTACGGCTGTTTTGATGTAATAATTTCTTAATGTACTTACCTACAATAGCAATGTAGAATATGTGATGTCATGTCGCCTATGGACATTCGCAACCGCAAAGGTAAGGAGGATTGGAAACTGGCCACTGCCAGAACATTACTCAAAGGTGTATGTCAACTATTGTATATAAGAGGATATTCTCCTCGCTTACAGCAATCACTCCTGAGAAAACTAAGGCTTTCCAGAACTTCAAGCCCATCCAGAAAATAGAACTTAATGGGGATACATACACCCTGACCAAGACTGATTCTGAGATTACTAAAGAACTCACCTTTAAATCTGGAACTGAAATTGATGAGAAAGCTGGAGATGTTATAGTAAGTTTCTTCTCAACATATACCTATACCTAAACTTCGCAAAAAATAAGGGAGGAAAAGAAATATCTAAGACTGAAGAATAAAGACGTATCACTCCCCATAAGTTTAATAAATAGTCCTAACATGGCGTATCGTTGAAGCACATGTTTTGTGGCTGCTACGTACAATTTCTTACACTTGCTAGGTATTGAAATTGCAGAGCAGTACCTACCATTTTCAAATTTGTAGTTGTTTTACATTCTTTAAATAAATTTAAACCAGTGTTTTAGAAAATAGACTTAATAATAAATATATTATTTTAGGCTAGAACTACAGTGACTGTAGACGGAAATACTGTGACCCAAGTCTCCAAGTTCCCTGATGGAAAAATCCTCACTTTCAAGGGGGAATACTCCGGCGACGATCTCGTTATTGTAAGTCCATTTGTGTTTTTTTATTATTGTAAAGTACAGCATTTTGACGGCCCAACTGTGGTGGAAAGTGGTTATACCATCACTTTTAAGCATTTGCAACAATAGTACAAGGTGTTACCAATGTGCTGCCATACTCGTAGATGGGACTGGAACCTGGCCATAAATGCTGGAACACAACTTAGTTTTTATGGCGGCATACTTCAGACCAGGGGTGGTAACCATCCAGACGGGCAAATACTTACGACAGGCCGCCTGGCCGCAAGAGTTAGTATTCTTTCTCCGTTCCTGCACAGATTTTATTATCAAGTCTTTAGTATTAGACAAGTGCAGTGTGTACTTATATGAATATATTAAAGATATGGAAAATATGTGCTTAATTATATATTATATAAACTTTAATGTGCTTCCTGGTATCAGTAAGTGGAAATGCCATATTTAGATTAAGTTGTCGAAGTGACTTCCCGCTATACGCAACAATGATTATATAGTATAGTACAAAGTTGCTTTCCGCATCTGTCTGTCTGTATATCCGCGGTTTTCACCATTGGTTCGATCATTTTTCATGGAAGGTTTAGGTAGGTATATATATATATATATAATATGTAAATCGATTTCAAGATGTTGTAGAAAGAAGTCGGTTAAGTATTTATTTTTTGCTTTGTTGAAGTCGGTTGTTCTGTTTAGGTTAAAAAAAATATGAGTTACGAAACATATTTATTTTTCATACACGTATCTGGCGTGAGATCTATAAGCTTTTTATCTATATCATTCGTTTATTTATTATATCTGTTATCACTTTTATTGGAGCAGTTGTAAGTAGCGCTCAATATTTTAGACCACGCCTAGCAATAAAATTGTTAAGCCAGCAGGTGCACTATCAGGAGACGTCATTATTAGTGTGTTATTTTAAGAAGGAGCGCCAAAACAATCCAAAGATAGCAAGACTTTTACGGATTACTTATCTATTAGGTATAGATACCTTTTATTATGCCGGTTGATAAAAATATAATAATTTTAGAAATTGCATTATGTAATGTTGTTTAAGATTGCGCAATATTTATCTTTAGTCAGGATCAGGAATCCAGACAAACCACCATTGCGCAGTGGGCAATGTGAACACGGTATTGCACACAATACATGGGTAACTTAGCAGAATTAAGCTCCTTGACTCAGTAAATTAAGCAAAGCCAGCAGATAATTGAATACCACGTTTAAATAGCATAGCCTACTGCGCCAGTGGTTGAGTTGAGTTGCTTCTTCTTCTTCAGCCAATCTCAGTCCAAGGCCGCGCCGACCCCCCACAGCGCCTGTGTGCGAAACCTATGAAGCCCTTCATTCACTCTTTTTTTTCACGAATCTTCATGTTTTGTTATTTACAAGGCATATGTTGCGCCTATTGTACCTACTTACTTATCGATACTCCACTACAAAGAATATGTTGTTGTCTAAGTTTAACTAAAATAATTTCGATGGCGGCGCCCCTATTGTCTTGGCGCCTGTGTGCGCCGCACACTTCGCACATAGGGGCGGCGCGGCCCTGTCTCAGTCCACTGCTGGACGTAGGCCTCCCCAAGTACGCGCCACATATTCCGGTCTCCCGTCTTCCTCATCCAGCCCCTGCTGGCGATCTTGAGCAGGTCGTCAGTCCACCGGGCTGGCGGGCGTCCTACGCTACGTTTGCCGAGACGTGGTCTCCGCTCCAGGACTCATTTGCTCCATCGTTCGTCGGTCCTGCGACAGACGTGAGCGGCCCACTGCCACTTCAACTTAATTATTTTGCGAGCTATGTCGGTTACCTTCGTTCGTTTACGGATGTCCTCATTTCTAATGTTATCCATAAGAGAAACATCTAACATAGCTCGCTCCATAGCCCGTTGAGCAACTTTGAATTTGTGGACCAGTTCGCTGTCAGTGTCCGACAGCGGGTGCCGATACACTGACAGCGAGTTGAGTTGAGTCACTTCAAAATTGCGCTATGGCGCAGCAATATAGTGCCCATACTGTGCGCTAAGTTGAGAAGAGAGGCGTTTGGCGCAATGTTTAACTCAATACCTTTTAGGTTAAGCTGCACTAAAATAAGTTATGCACCCACACATTTTGAATATGTGTACATAGGAACAGAGCTAACACTAATTATTATACTAATGTAATCTGTGGTTAGCACATAATTTCTGTCTCTTTAAACTGAATATAATTAATAGAGCATTATTTTTTCCAGACCCTTACAAACAGCAAATGGGATGGAGTTGCGAAGAGATACTACAAAGCTTAAATTGTTATACGTTTAGATTTACTAAAATAAAATATTTTTTATATTACAAAACTTTTATTTGCCTCCGGACCTTGTGTTTCACGATTGTTATGAATGCAGCATAGGCCAGTAATGGCCGGCTCCCATATCTTACTATTCATTCACATGCCTTACCACACTTACCATCGGTAGAATTTTGACATTAAGGGCCTTACTTATAATAATCTCGTAAAGAAAGGATTAGCCATCTCTTAAATAAGAGACTTTTAGGTCCCTAATCAATGGCTGTTTCAAACAAAACTTGCCATCTTGCCTCTTAGCAGTCACTTAAGCTACCTCTCGATGTTGGATATTTTTGACAGTTATTTATGAGGTACTTTACCACCACCACTTATCCTTAAGAGGAGTTTATGGGTAAGACTTTCGATAATCAGTTGCTGAGCAGTTTCTTAAAATTTAACAAACGATTATAAGTAAGGCCATAAGGGCCTTACTTATAATAATCTGGTTAAGAAAGGATTAGCCATCTCTTAAATAAGAGACTCTTAAGCCCCTAATCAATGGCTGTTTTAACAGTCACTTAAAATAGATCTCGAATTTGGTTATTTTTTACAGTTATAATGAGTTACTTTACCACCACCATGCTTAAGAGGAGTTTACGGGTAAGATTTTCGTTAATCAGTTGCTGAGCAGTTTCTTAAAATTTAACAAACGTTTATAAGTAAGTCCATATAATTATGTTTGGAGTTTATCTCAAATTTTAACCGCTAAGGTAAATGAACGCTCGGCAAGATACAGGCCCGGCCATTAGTATCTATACCTTGTATTCTATTTATTTATTTAAGTTATTTATTGCAATAATTAAAAATGAAACAATAACAATGTAATATACAAAGCCAGATTATAATCCAAACTATGTGCTAATTAAACGAACGACAAAGTGGATATTCTATAGAAAGTTGTTCGAATTCATTTTACAAATAATATAAAAAATCGACAGTAGATATTAATATTTAAAACCGATTGTATGGGAGTTTTTTTTATATTTAAACTTAAAGTGACTAGAATTAAAAAAATTGTTACGAGTTGCAGGACTCGAATTAAAATGCCGTTTGAATTACTATAGAATTTATTAGAACTATACAAACACGTATAACAGAGGTACAAATATAACTGAACACAACCAGTACAAACGTAATGAACGATTAAATAACACGCGCAAAGTCCCTCCCTATTAGATTATCGAATGTACACACGTCTTGCCTCGCTTGTGGTTATCGCTTGACTCCCGATCTCTTCATTGGGGCATTGCTTTATACTGCACGAATACGATTTTTAGAATCACACCTGGCTAATGACTACCATAAAAGATTACAATACACAATGGGCTGTTTTTATAATTACAAATTTTAAACACAAAGTAAACAAAAGAAGTCCAAATACCCAAAAGGTAATAAAGTGCAGGTGTGAATTTGTCTTTTGTCGGCATTCAGATTGTAACAATATCAATGTTCGCATTTAAGTTGGTAAATTAATTATAAAGGCGACACATTCAAACCGATTGAAATAAGAAGTATTATTACGATACACTTGAAGGGAAAAAACTGCAGGTTTTCTACATCGATAATAATTGGTATTGATGTTAAGTAAACATATTAAATACCTAAGGTGAATCAATACATCCATGTAAAATTTTGTGAAGAGAGACATGTTTGAAATGCTTCTACGATTATCTAAGAATGATAAATAGTAATATTTCATTCAGTCTTTCTTAAACGATACATTTTTGAAAAAAAAGAGCAATTGTATGTTTATGACCAGTTCCGGTAAAAGTCAATATTTAACCGATGATAAGGCAAATGAACAGTCGGTAAGATATCGGAACCCGCAAAACGACAGACATTTATGGCCTGTTCCTGTATCTAACTATTCAATCTCTTGGCCTACTATCAGTAAAATTTTGACATCAATTGTATGGAGCTTATGTCAAATTTTAGCCAATTATAATAAATCAAATAAATGATTGGTAAGATATGGGAATGCACCGTATAACATTATTATAGTGTAATCGATTACAAAAATTATACATGTGATGTACCAAAATGATGTTAAGGAAAAACAATACATAAATTACATGGGTTCAATATAGAATAGGATGGAATCGTGAAAAGCAAACTGTGAAAAAAGCATCAACATTCCAAATGACTAGATGGCGCTAAACTGCCAGATGTGATAGTGGGAAGGAGATTGGGACTCTCACTCATTGCAGAAAACATGATTAGTTAAAGGCTAATTGTTTCATGCCGATATTTGGGGGGGGGGGGGGGGGGTCGACAACCCATGAAAAGAAAGTAAACTTTAAAATCGAATATTTTTATTAATGATATCTATATAGTCTAAAATCACACACAACACAAAACGGTTTCAGTATACCCAGATCAGTCCTAGCTGTTATATCACAAATTTTACAAAATAGATATTCATCAGTCAAAATTGGTGTGAAGGTTAATGAACACAACATATTTAAATGACCCTCTTTACATGTAAATTCTTCTATCTCATTATCACAACATTGACAAGTATAACTAAAATTTGATTTTATTTTATCAAATATACTGGTGTTAACTAAATCATTTATGTTTCTCTTGTTTTTCCGGCAGAAGAATTCTAGATACTTTTTTGCTCCAGTGATATATTCTATTTCTTCAGCATTACATACACCATTGGTATGATAGCTATCTTCTATGTTATGGAGTAGACTAATAGCATGATGGACTAACAACTTTTCCTTTACATATTCTATTGATGTCTCTGGCATTTTTAAATAATAATTCTTCATAGCACCAAGTTCTGTATAAAATACTAACAACATAAAATAAATTTTAAGCTTATATACATCATTGTCTGCGTCAGAATATAACTGATCGTAATCCAACTCTGGCATTCTCTTTGTTTTATGTATTTTGTATCGTAATAACTCTATACAATCCCAAAAATCTGTTAATTTTCTTGATGTATTATTTAATATTATATCAATTATATGATCTAGATTATTTTCTGTTGTAGCAAATACAATATCAATAAAATCTGGCTCCTTTCTTAATTTTATCTTTCTGTCAACCATACCTAATATGTAAATCAAGTTATTCTTCGTTAGACACATACTATAAAGTTCCATAGATGATGCCATATCTAAAACTACCATTGTAGTAATATCTACATTTAATTTATCATTAACTATGTCAACTTTTATCTTATAAATGTTACCATTAACAGTAGACACTAATAGACCATCAGGGGAATTTACAAAATCAGTTATCCGATAATCATTTAATTTCCTAATATCTTGACTTATACATAACATGTCTTTATCATATACTTGAAAAATTACATGTCTATTTTTACTAAAAACAATAATCAAATAATTATCTATATAAAAAAAGTGTATTGATTTTACAAACATGTGGTCAGGATGTTCCCACATTACATGTTTTTCACAAACACTTATTTTATTATTAACAACTTTACAATTATATGCAACTAACTGCCCTTTGATCTCAGAGCAAAGTAATAGAAACTCAGTTTTCGTTTTATGGATCCAATTCATATTTACAATCTCACCAAAGTTACTGTCAAATTTTCCCATATAATTTCCCTTTATATTTGTCTCTCCAGGTTGTAGGCACCAGAACAAAATGGTAGCATTCCTTTGAGCAGTCACAAAATAGCAGGAATTATCATCATTCTTTTCAGAAGCCCAACAAATTGAATGAGTACTAAGAGCATGTGCTGCTTTTCTTGTACTATCAAAACTATGTTCAACTTTAAAGTGTTCTGGAAACTGCTTTTTTACTAAGGAGGATAAATTAAACACATTACTCCATCTTTGAAGGTTTTGAGCATAAATATTCACATTACCAACACAGTTAAGAACAGCTAATACATGATCACTATTTTGCATGAAACCAGCTGGCGACCAGCACGCAATCATATACTTAGTCGCCTCTTCCATTAACTGGTCATTATGAGGCCACAAAGCCGGGTCAAGTACCATTTCTGTCATTTGTGAATTCTTCATGCCACTTTTGAAATTAAACTTTTTGAACAGGCCAGTGGCGGGACTTACCTTCGAAACAGGTATATAATAGCGTAAATGATCTATTTGCTTGTCTGTACATCGCAAATTGTATGAATAATCAAAGACATTGATGCCTTCTTCACATACCGAGGCTAAATAGCTATTTGAGCATGTGAGTTGCGTTTCTTGGTGATGACCAACTCGAATGGAGCATCTTGAAAGTTCGATCAATGTATTTTTACTCATATTTTAAACAAATATTAAACTTTAAATACTTAATTAGCAAAACCATAAAAATATATGAATTTTGTTGTTGTACAAAATCAAAATGTCAATCTGACAATGTCAGACTGACAGTAATACTGTCACAAATACAAAACTGTAGTAGGAGTAGAATTCGCCAGAAAGGCAGGCAAAGGAATCTTTAGTTTAGTCTATACATCCAATACTGATGTATTTAAAACGTTTAAAGGCGTAGTTGCGAAGCCATAAACATAAAAAAAATATATATATGCCAGTGCCATGCAGTGTTGCCAGATGGGGGGATTGCCTGCAAATTCGGGGATTTTTTTGACGTCTGGGGGAGATTCGGGGTGAAGATTCTTTGGGGGGACTTTCGGGGGGAAATATTTTGTTGTGAGAAATATTTTGTTATGAGAAATTTTGGAGAGATATTTTAAGTATCAATAATTCATCTACAAACACAATTCTCATCACTTTAATTATTATATCTAAGTCACAATACGGTATTATTACTTTATCTTAGAATTATACTCTACTAGTGAATCATACTTAAATTCAATAGTTCATTTTAATAATCCAATTCATTCGTTCGTTCATTTACGTTATTTCTTTATTATGCCGTCTCTACTCGTATGCGTCGTATCCCATAGGCTACTTTCCGTTAGAGACTGACAATGATCACGTTTCATCACAACTGCGGTTTTTCCCGTTTCACTTATTTGCTGGCGTCACAATCGTAAACTCAAGTGGAATGGATATTTAACGCACCTATTGACACGGGTCGCTGTGAGCGCCCCGTGAGGGAAAATTATGACGTCATTAGTCACGTTTTCGCTACGACGGTGGTTTTGATTTTTTCTTTCTCCTTTAAAATAAGTAAAAACTATTTAGGGAATTTTTTTTCTCAAAAAGCTTATTTTTGGAAATTTTTGAAAAAAATTTGGGGATTAATTGTCATGGTCATCTGGCAACGCTGGTGCCATGAAATGTCACAGGAGTTTTTGGCAGGAACTGAAAGAAGACGTTGTGTTGCACAGTTTTATTTTCTAAAAATGTGTATAATTACTCTAAAATGAACAATAGTTGCAGGATATTGATAGTTTTTGAGTAGAAATTATGTGTTTTTGTGAGAAATGTGAACTGTATAGTCAGATATGATCTTTCGAGTTTTAACAAGAACTCCATTGAATGGCGTCGGTTGTAGCCTGCAATACAACTGCGCTACTATACGAAGACCTATTAATTAAAATGTTTCCGACTGAAAGACTTTGATTCTATGGTCATGAATAAATTAAAAAAAAAAAGAAATGTCACAACAAAACACTGAAGTCTGAATGAAACCTATTATATAGGTCTATGCAACAAAATGCACGTTGAGTTGTGTTAACTTGTGTTTCTAATAATTTGTCCACAATAGTCCACATGCTTACATTATTATAATGTAAATAAAAATATGAAATAGAGAATTTGCATATGTCATTTAATAATCGTGTTAGTAATATTTAGCAGTTTATTTCACAAAATACAATTGTATATAGACAACATGGGTAAGGCAAAGTACAATGCCAAGGCTCGACAAGTTGTAAAGACAAATATTGATAACTCACAAACAAATGAGGTAAGTTTTGTGTATTCATATCCTACGTTATGTCGTATGTGTTCACTAATATTCATTGTTTTGGGAAGATGGCCATAATCACAAAGCACGTCGTACATCTAGTTATCCAGTGCACGAATTTTAAGTAGCGGGTGGTGGAATGGGGAAGGAGACATACTTACCTCTACTACAACCCCCATGATCCGGAGATCTTCAGTTTTTTTTAATAAACTTCACTAATTTTTCGCTCACTTACAAAGTTAAATATAGTCAAATCACGGTTCTAGTCACTGGTCAAAACCTTTCACCACCTATCACAATAATGTTAGTGAAAAAATAGGTGAGGTTATCTTTACCAAAAATAAATATTGCAAAAACTCCACAACCTAAGAATTGCAGATAGGCTAAGTATACCTTGGGTGTGGTTTACATATATGTCCCCGGAATCATAAGTAATGAGGGGGAAGGGGGGAGGGGGAGGGAGGAAAACTTACCCCTTCTGCAACTCCCATGTGGCGGAAATGTATAGTTCCTGAGTTATTAATGTTTTTGTCAATCTAACCTCACTTTTGTTTTTCACTAATATATAAAATAAATAGTGAATGGTTACCAGTCGGTTCTGGCGCTTTAGTCTACACAAAACCTAACCTAACCAACTGTTTAAAACTCCATATATTTAAATTTTCGGATACATAGTCTCCTATTTCGATAAATCCCGTCAAAAAACGTAAAAAAACGTCTCGGCGACAAAATTACCAGATCATTGTTGTGAATTTCAAACTTCAATAATTAATTGAATATGTATTTTTTCCACTCAAAACCAATTTCAGTTGTTATAAATAAGTCTTAAATATATTCCTAAACACATTAACCATTAAAATCATTCGGGGACATATATGTAAACCCAACCCTATACCTTTCCCCTTACCCACTAAGCCCACCCGCTATTTAAAATTCGTGTATCAAACATTTATACATTTACTCTCATAAAATCCTCATGCCCATTATATTATACACCATTTGTCCGTCTATCTGTCACAAATATTTGACAGAAAACTTTACTATATTTTGAAACACAAAAATTGAGAAGAAATTATGGGTGATGTTCATGTAACTGAGGGTTGTATTAGTGTTCAGTGTTCAGGGGTATTGGGTATCAATGACAGGTCTCCATAAATCATTACAATATATTATTAAAAAAAATTCCAGCCAAGAAGTGATGAAGTGTTTGGTTTCTAAATTAATAAAAGTTTCTCTTTAGCTTTGTACTATAGTATGTTTTTTTTTCAAAGTCTATCTCTCTAGATGGTGAAATAGAAAAAAAATCAATGAAAAATTGTATCCATAAGATACCTACATTAAAAATAGTTTTGATATTATATTAATTTTTTACAATAAACACATTAAAATGGTGAATATTCTATGACATGAATATTCTCTAAGTGGGCTGACATCCATTTGGTAACATATTATAGAAGAAGCTAGTATTTTAAAAATGTTATGGTCTCTATTTTACCTATGGTCCCTAAATACTGTAATAGAATATTGATACAAGAACACCTTTTTCTATAGGCAAGTGTGACACATACCTGATAATATTACTTTATTCTTTTTCCTCCCCTGATAACTTAGTTGTTTTCACAACTGTTGCATTGTTAGTTCAAGTCAGTATTAAAATACACTGTATGCAGTTAACATGTATTTCATTCAACTCCCATACCATACCTTACCGTGTTTATGTAAAAACTACCATGACACCTTGGATAGGGTTTTTTTAACTGACTTCGAAAAAAGGAGGAGGTTCTCAATTCGTCGGGTTTTTTTTTGTTTTTTTTTGTTTTTTTTTTTAATGTATGTTCGCCGATAACTCCGTGATTTATGATCCGATTTACGTGATTCTTTTTTTGTTCGAAGCGGAATAGCTTCCAGTTGGTCCCCTAAAAATTTTACATAGTTTGGTCCAGTAGTTTTCATTTTATGAACATTTTTCATGGAAATAATTTTCACTCCGTTCCATATGTACACCGATTACTCTGAGATTTATGATTCGATTTACGTGATTCTTTTTTTGTTCGACGCGGAACAGTTGCCATGTGGTCCCCTAAAAATTTGACATAGTTTGGCCCAGTAGTTTTCATTTTACGAACATTTTTTTTTGTTCCCGGTTCTTGGGACCTATATTTTTTAAGAAGCGCGGCACCATTCGTGGGTCCGCCCATACATAGCTAGACACTAAAAAGTAACAAATAAAATTTAAAAACTTCGTTTAAAAAAACCGACTTCAAAAACGAAAAAAACTAAAATGTATAAAATAACTTATTTCTTAAGCTATTATTATTAATATATATTATCTAAAACATCTTAAGTCGGTGCAAAGTAAAACATAAAAATTACTATATTTTGAAAATTACTAAGCACCGATTTTAAGATGTTTTAGATAATATATATTAATAATAATAGCTTAAGAAATAAGTTATTTTATACATTTTAGTTTTTTCGTTTTTGAAGTCGGTTTTTTTAAACGAAGTTTTTAAATTTTATTGTCTTTTTATTTTTTACACATTTTTCTTATTTCATTATCTATTTATTCAACTTATTTATTTTTTAACTAAAAAACTGATGTACTACATGTTTCATTGTTACTTCCTTGAATCATCACACTGATCCATTGCTCATTGTATATTTTTTATTATTTCAGATAAAATTAGAATTTGATAAAACTGAATATGGGACCGCAGATGCAAGTAATTTACTTGCATTGCCATCCAAGAAAAGAAATACTAAATTAGTTACTGAAAAGAAAGAGAAGACAAGATTCCTCTCTAAAGCACAAAGGAAAAGGTTGGAAAAGATTGTTGAAAAGAAGAAAAAAAAAGAGAATGTATGTATCATTTGTTTCACAATCTTTTTCTTTTATTTTCACTGGAGGCAGACAGGCTGAAGGCGCACTTGTGGAAAGTGATTATTGTTGCCTATGGACATTTGAAACACCAAAGGTGCTGCTAATATGTTGATGGCCTCAAAGTGGGGAACTGGAACCTGGCTACTAAAATCAGACTACAAATCAAGGTTTATATATATTTTTTTGTTATTGGTCTTTTTATCTGCGATCGGAAGATTGTTCCATAAGCAGATGATTTGGTTGTCATGATGATGTGTAAAAAAGCAACATCCAATGATTTGCTTCCTTTAATTTAATCGCAGCTATATTTTGCATCCAGGTCAAGAACGCTCATTTTAGGCGCCTTTGTGGGATGCTATGCAATAGTTTCTGGGCAAGCTCATTTGGGTGAACCATTAGACGTTCCTTATATCGAAGGCAGGTGTTGGCAATCTCCTCCCTTATAGTGGGAACTGCAGAGTACTTGTGTGCTTCGGCATTGGTTGTAAACCAGGGTGCTTTGTTTTTTTATATAAAAAAATTAAATAAAATAAAAAGGTTTATATGGCAATATACTGTAGACCAGGAGTGGTAACCATCCAGACTGGGAAATTAATGGTAATATTGAAAAATATTTCTTGGAAGAAGATATAGTTTTAAGGTGTTTTGACAAGTATTAGGTTTAGCTAGAGAATGCACAATGACTGATTTTGGAAAAACTCAATTGCTCAGTACTAAAATTTTAACAATGTTTATTCCGTGTACAATAATGATTTGCAGGGTGCTTTCTGAGGTCTTTCCGTTGCACTATGACCTGGGGTCATTTATGAAGAGCATTATAATATTATATGTAAACAAAAAGGCCAGCAATTGGCAACAACATGTTGCAAATGTCCATAGGCAGCTGTAATCATGTGGGCCGTTTGCCAGCTTTTGGCAATTATCCAAAAAAAAATTGTTTAGTAACCCTGACATAGTAAAAGTACAGAGTGTGACTATAATGTTTCGTAGAAATGAAACTAGTGGTAAAAGATATTATGCATGATTTTAATCTGGCAGAGAGCAGCACTTCTTGAATCACTATCGCAAGTTCAAGCAACTCCAGATGAGGTGAAACATATGACAGCTATATCGACAGTACAAACAATAGGATTGAAGAGATTGACAGAACTTAATCTTGAAATACCACAGGATAATAAAGAAGCAAATGAGCAGAAAAAGTTTAGTAGCATTGCTGGTATGTTATGAAATACTTATTAAAATAATTCAGTTGGCAATATTATTTTAGTAGTTTTGTTTACATATTTTATTAACATACTGATTGTTTTTATTTATAGTTTGTGTTATGAATGTCATTTCTATTTTTGAAGTTATGTCCTCTTCATCAGGTAAGGTTAGCATGTTGTAAGTACATAACAAAAAACAAAAAGGAAAACTTTAGATTACCTAGGTGTAATTTGACAATCAGTAAATATTATTAGTAAAACAAAGAGAAAATATAGAGCTGGATTGATCAATGAATAATTTTTACATTCATCAATTGTATGTAGTTATTAAGATTTGTGGGTGTGACAAAATGTACACCTAATAAGGAAAATGTAAAAGGCAAAAATTTGTTTTGATGTAAGACAATTCTTGTCTTTTACATATATAAGAAAAAATATATTTAGTTGTAAATACTGTACATTATTAGTTATTCCTGAAAATACTGTTGTTATAGGTGCAAAAAAGCGTCTTCGTCTTCTCAAACTAGAAAATTCAGATAAGAAAAAGAAATCTAAATATGATCCAAATATAGTAGGTCTAGAACAATCATCTGATGATAGTAGTTCTGAATCGGAAGAAGAGCAAAATACAATTGAAAATGAAGATGGGAATATAATAGAAATCAATGGAGATGGAGACCTAAATAACAGTGAAAATGTTGAATATAATCCAGTACTAACTGATATTCCTGA
Organism: Dendrolimus pini; assembly: GCA_949752895.1. NCBI lineage: Eukaryota > Metazoa > Arthropoda > Insecta > Lepidoptera > Lasiocampidae > Dendrolimus > Dendrolimus pini. The sequence goes on from OX457143.1 coordinate 8,060,430, forward strand.
AGAACAAACAATATTACCAATAAATAAAAAAGAAACCAAAAGTGAAATTAAAGATGTAGTAATAGAAGTACAAAAGCCTGTGTTAGAATATCCTACAATACATATAGAAGTAAAAAGGGATCCTAAGATACAAGTAGCAAGGTTGAAATTGCCAATTTTAGGTGAAGAACAAAGGATTATGGAGTTGATTAATGAGAACGAGTTCCTTATTGTTGCTGGTGAAACTGGTAAGATTGTTAATTATCATAAATAGACTTTATTTATTATGTGGGAAACGAATATCTATCCATGTCACCTTTAACCGGGCCCAATCGAAGAAGCACCAAAGAATGCTGCCTTGACATTGAGAAGCATGACAGTCATACCAATGGTCTCAAAACAGGAGATACCGAAGACCGCGAGAAATAGAGAAGAAAAAGTAGAGAAACGGATTCTGGGCGTCAATGCGAACGCTCCAAATACAACCGGGATTTAACACTCGAAGGGAGATGAGATTTTTATTTACTAACTGAAATCCATATAAAACAATATACATTTCCTAGACTGTAAAAAAGGAATTTCTCTTTTCCCCCAATTATTTGTGTTCGGCATATTTTCGCTGACATACTACAAATAGTCATTTCATCCTTCACACATCCATCCATCTCTTTTTTTGATTTATTCTTACACTTGTGCCTGTTAAACTTGCAGTTTAACATTCTTTTTGTCACGTGACATTAATCCTTGTTCAATACATGCTCATATCACCTTAATCTTCTTTCTCGCAATTTTTCTGTCACACATGCAACTTTCGAAGATCTCCTTATGTAGTCGTTTCGCTCCTCATCCATTATTCTAACATCACACATTCATCTCAACATTCTTATTTCAGCTGAGTGGAGATGTTTGTGGTCTATCAATTTAATTGCCGAACATTCGGACCCATATAACAGAGGTCGCCAAATGGTGGACGGCGTCCGCGCGCTGACCGCCGACCCACATTGTGCGGAACGTTAAAAAAAATTTCCTCATTGATGTATAAAAATACCTTTATTATTGCCGTATTTTCATTTGTTTAATAAATATTTTTTCTATATAATGTAGTGCGGACCGCGATGATCATTTAATTTCTTAAAACGGACCCCGAGCGAAACTAATTGTTGACCCTTCCCATATTACATAACTAGATGGAAGGAGGGAGGAAAGGAATATACAACACATAAAGATAGTACTTTTGAGGAAATTATTACTCAACATGAAGATCACATTTTCGCAGGTCAATTCATTAATAAGTACTGTAATATTCCAGGTAGTGGTAAAACCACACAAATACCCCAATTTCTATATGAAGCGGGTTATGCTGAAGGTAAAATGATAGCCGTAACAGAACCACGAAGGGTAGCCACTGTGGCAATGGCTGCCAGAGTCGGCCATGAATTAGGGTTGACAAGCAAAGAAGTCTCTTATTTGATGAGATTTGAAGGAAATGTTACTAAAGACACGAAAATTAAGTTCATGACTGATGGTAAGGGGTATTCGTTAATTCATTCATTTATACTCACATTCGCTATTATAATTAAATTAAAGTTTGACCGGCGGTGCAGCGCCGCGGGGTCAAAGTCTAGTGCAACTGCTTCTTTAAAGAGTCGGCATTAATATAGGTTACATTGTATTAAATTTTGATATAGTGCTATTTGCCCCGGGAGAGTTACTTCATTTTTATCACAAACTATCCCATCTCTCGGCGTGATAAGTATTTATGTCCATTTTTGGTACTAAAAATACATTTAGACAAAATTACAGCAAAACCGATCCAGTACGCCTAGTAGTTTTCTGTGAAAGCTGAACCGACAATCAGATCGAGTTGTTGTCGCATTTTTTTTATAAATGATAAATTTTTATATCTATAAACTTGAGAAACGATTGGTCTCCTATATAAACTTCCATCCTCTATTTCAATCCATTTTAACTTTATTTATCTATCCCCTGTCAATGTCTATCTGGAAACTACATAAATAACAAAAAGGACAGAAATGACCAAAATAACAAAAATAATCAAAATCACCAAAATGACTAAAATTACCAAAATGCAAAATCGGGCGATCTACGCCCCGATACGAGAATTTAACAAAACTGATTGTTGCACCGAACGAGCTGTGCGTTTCCAAAACACGACCCGTACTAAATTGAATGTAATTAATTGCTGTAGCCATTGGCTATCAATATGAGCACATAATTAATAATAGATAGGCTACACACATCCCAAATGACCAAAATAGTAAATCACAAAAAAAACTCATTCAACTTTCTGGAATAACCTTTACATAAATCTATCACATTGTCCGGGATAAAAAGTATCCCTTGTCCACCCCCGGTATTAAAATTACATATATATCGAATTTCAGCCATATCAGTCCAATAGTTTTTCTGTTAAAGCATTACAAAAAAGAGACAAATATATTTTACAAATATATAAAAGTATCCTGTGTCGTATTTTTTATAAAATTAATAATATGTCATTTAGCATATTTTTGATGCCGAGAATGATCTCGGCATCATAAATATACATTTACTGAGTTTCAGCCAAATCGGTCCAGTAAGACAGAGTTCACATTTATAATATTGATAGGGATTAGGACTAATATGTATTAAATATGTTTTGCTTTTGTGTTTTACAGGAGTACTTTTAAAAGAGATCCAATCAGACTTTCTGTTAAGCAAATACTCTGTAGTAATAATAGACGAAGCTCATGAGCGTAGTGTATACACGGATATATTGCTTGGTTTGTTATCAAGAATAGTGCCCTTGAGACGGAAACGGGGGACTCCATTGAGACTGATCATTATGTCTGCCACTCTCAGGGTTGAAGATTTCACTGAGAATGTAAGACTGTTTAAAAATCCACCACCCGTTGTACAGGTAAAGATTTTGTTATTATATTCATAACAGATTTAGTCATCAATAATTCATCGGTACAAAGCAAAATCTTCCGAGTGTATCCCTAGAAATTCATGAACTTCAAGGATATAACTAACTAACTCCGTTAGCTCAGCGCCCCAAAGTGTGTCTTGGCCCCCGAAACGATAACACGCCACCTGTTCCTGTCCTGTGCGAAGTGTCCTTGAAGCTTACACAGGTCAGCCTCCACTCTGTCCCTCCACCAGTACTTGGGGCGACCGACCGGACGTCGCTCATCCGATCGTCCCAAATAGGCCCTCTTCACCCTTCGATCCTCTCCCATCCGTTCCACGTGACCGAGCCAGCGGAGGCGGTGAGATTTTATCTCTCCTAGTATGTTAGGCTCGGAAACGTGGTTTTCTCACTTCAAGGATATACCATTTCAAAACTAATTATTATGTATTTTGTTTGTGATGTCATATTTTTATACAGTCTTTACATGTTTCTGCAAACACAACATATATCAGCAAATCCTTCCTAGAATGATGTGTATGTACTACATACACAAAATTCTAATATATGTATTCAAGAATTGCAACTAAGAATAAAATATATTTTATAATCAATAAAAGATTTTATTAATAAATAACCTTTCCTTACATTATCATATTAATATACATAAAATTTAATTAATAACCTAAGCTTTTCTCAAATTAAACAATTTCAATATTAAATAGTTCAACTTGATTAGTTTAAGTTATCACTTCTATCGGGCGTCCCGAGACGCACACCGTCTGTTTTTTTATTATTATTGCTGGAGTACAGCAGCCAAACCGAATGTCCATCTGATGGAAAGTGTTTACCTGGACATTTGTAACACCACAAGTGCTACCCATGTGCTGCTGGCCGGAGCCATTCTATAAAAAAGAAAATAAAACACATCCAAATATCATTCTTCATATGTTTCCTTGTCTATTTCAGAAGCAAATGTTACCTTGTCTATTTCAGATTGATTCAAGGCAGTTCCCGGTTACGATACACTTCAACAAGAACACATATCCCGATTATCTGAAGGAAGCGTACAGGAAAAGTGTTAAAATACATACAAGATTGCCGGAAGGAGGTATATTGATATTTGTTACTGGACAACAAGAGGTTTGTGATTACATATCGATTTTGTATATAAAAAAAAATCTATCCGTTAGCAAACGACATTATACCCAAGGCGAACATAATAGGACTGTATGACAAAAAATCTAATATTAATTACATTTAAATCATTCACTTCTTTGTTCTTCGTGTAAACATTAATTATTACCTTGAGATACATATGGTGAAGGATGACATAGGAAGGTAACTTGCGGCCTATAAACACAACTAATTGACACGAGATACTATAGGCCTGTTCCTCTTGTAGCTCCCAAAGCCCAAAATACTCCTTCAGCCGATCCACATAGCAACGACAATCGTTATTGTCGCCGCGAAAACCTCACCAATGACGTCATGATTTTCGATCATGCAGCGCTCCCAACGACTGTAATGTCAAGAGGTGGGTCGAATGACCGGTTCCACTTGAGTTTACGATTGTAGCACTCCCAAGCAATTAGAGTGGTCGTGAGCGTGGTCGTTGTGTCTCATGTGCATACCAGTACACCATTTATTAAGGACACAACATGGACACACAAAAGAAAACAAGTGGAATAGCTATATAAACCACAGAGAAGACGATGCATTTTTTTAGTTTTGTTTTTTTGTGTGTTCGTGTTTCACGTAAAACTGCTAGGCCGACTTCGAGGCAGTTTTCGTTTATCGACATCAAATTCTTAGAAATCTACGCTACTCTTTACCCTGGGTTCCCGCGGGAATTTTTCTGGGAATTTTTAAAATGACCTGACCAAAAAAAACGAATTCCAATGTGATTATTTATTGATCGGTAACAAGTTTTGTGTCATAAATGTGCGATTTTTTTATCCCGGAAATCCCGTGGGAATTTTCCCAAGAGCGTTTTGTAGTTGTACGGGTTCATAAAAATTAGCTTATTCCGACACCTTTTTCACTCAAACGATAGCTACGGCACTTTGTATGTCGGGAATCGCGCGGGAATTTCAAGGTAAGCTTGGACGAAGTAGCGGGCATATACTAGTACAAAAATAAAATTTCAGGTTAACTATCTGATGAGAAAGTTGAAAGCTTCATTCCCGTATCGAAAGGATGTAGACTATTCGAAATTGATTAATAGGAACAACAAAGTTGGTGAAGTTGATGCTGCCTTGGATTCGGAACCGGACGACATCGAGTCTGATGATGATGAGGTATTCCAATCAGTCTTTCAATCTTTATTTACAATAAAACATGGGTATAATACAGTTATTACCCAACTTATAATCGCGATTGGCAGTTTTGGTTTGCGCAGAAACATGCAGACCGGTTTCCAACATGTAAATAATTTATATTGAGCTTTATTCACAATCGGAAATGGCAGATTGTTGCTTTTAAATGTATATATATTTATTATTAAAATGTATGTAAGTAATCGTACAATAATTATGTATACCACCATCGCCACTCCTAATCAGAATATTCTTGCCACGGGTTGTCTGGAAGAGAACGCTTATATCGCTATATTTAGCGATAATACCGCCCTTTGTACCCAATTAAATTATACTATAGTAGAATTATTTTCTCCGTGCAGTTTGGGTCATAAATCATAGCTCGGCCTCAGCCCGGCTAAGGCGGTGAGCATGTTGCGCGGGCGCAACGCCATTATCGATAAAAACTCATTCTTATCAAAGAAAGATTATCATTCTTATAAAAATCATTATTATATTAGATATAAGTATTTATATTTATTTTTAATATAACTTGTTACATTCTGAACTTTTGTACATATAATTTTTTAATACATAGATACCTAATTAAAAATTTATTTTAAATCATTATTCATATTATTTTAATAAATACGTTGTTTTATCTATTTTTCTTTCATTTTTATCACTAAGCCACAAAATGACAAAACTAAATACATTATCGATAACGCTTATCGACAACAATAATGCGCATCACTATGGCCACCCATAAGGCCCGTGAGTGGAAGAGAGAGCGAAATACTAGCTTCACCGCTCCGATTATTTATGACCCAAACTGCACGAATAAAATAATTCTACTATAATTATATATATGTCGGAGAAGGCCTCGTTCTCGTGATATGTTCTTTATAGATTGCAGGTTTAGTGGGCGTCATCAGTATAAAATGCGAGCATAAAACACAATGGCCACGGTTTATACACTTTTAATTTAGATTTAAAAGACATTTTGACATAGTTTAGACCGAGCAGCGGGTTCAGGGCACCGCTCATACTTCTAACTCAACACTTTCTTTAAAAATTTTAATGGTCCAACTCGACCTATTGCCATCAACCAAATGTGCCACAAAAACTCCTCCGTCTACCGAAATAGATACTACTAAAGTATAGAGGGCGTCTGACCCCGCTCCGAGGTATATGCTCTGCTCGCTTATTAAATTACAATATTCATAACTTTAATTAGGTTAGGACGATCTTTATGTTATAGAAACATTTAAGACATTAAATTAAATTAAGAATTTTAGAAGTAATTAAAATGTAAACAAATAATATTGTGCGTTATACATCCAACAACAATCCATCCAAGTCATAGCTTCCCTCCGACACACATACATATATATATATATATATATATATATATATATATATATATATATATATATATATATGTAGGTAATTTTATACAGATCAATATGTGTATTTTTATTTATTTATTTGGGAAACGTACAATAATTATAATTCTTACAATATAAATAAATACACATCAACTAAGTTTCCACAAAAAAATTAATTCATGTTACATATTTGGCTCATAAAACTATAAGAAAATTATAATATATTTAATATACATTATTGGAAAATTAGATAAAAAAACGAATTAAATAATACAATACCACACAAAAGAAAAAAGACTACAGACATATTGTATTAATTGATATATTATATTTATATGAATTTAATTTGATATATAATATTTTAATATAATGTTTAAAAATATATTTGTAATTCTTTATTTCTCCATTGCTGGCGATATTAAGAGATATGTCTACGAGGGTGTATAGTTTTATTTTCAAAACATGTATGTGATCTTGTTAAAAATAACAGTATAAATAATAGTTGTTATTATTATTTGTTTTAATTATTACTCAACTATTTAATATAAATGTTTCTTCCTGTATGTGATTCCTTTGTGTAGCTGGTATTTTAATTAAAAGCGCGTATATATTTGATCACAATTTAACTCCATTATGTATAGGTAGAGAAAGAAATGAAACGTGCACGCAAAGCTCGGAGGAAAGCGAAACAAAAGACCAAAACATTACCAAAAATTAATTTGGACGACTACGACATGCCCGAAGACGACGGTCAAGCGGATTTGGTTGGGAATGATGCGGATAGTGATGGACATATGAGTGATTCAGGTATACACAGTGAATATTTTAAATTATCAAGTAACAAATTTGACAAGATTCTATCTAACAAGAAGATTAAATCGTTTTATTAAAAAAAAATTATAATAAAACCAAACAGATACTATATAAATATTTTATAAATAATGTTTTATTCTATATGTTATTAATATGGTATCCAATAGCAATTGTCACATTTTATTTTAGGACTATACATTTTTTTTACCGCTAACGGTGCAACTTACATGTCGTAAAAGAAATAATAATTAAATATAGGATTAAGGTGGAGACGACGTACTTAAAAGTTTGTTTAGTACATTATATTTCAATTTGCCAATAGCCATAGGAAAATGTCAATTTCATAATTCTGTTGCTGTTTTAATTTATTAACTACATGTCACATTAGGTAGGGAAGAGTCTCACGAATGTGACCGGCTGTGACAGGCCCGTCCCTGAGGAGTCAAAAATCGTGAAATTCGTGTGACGTAAATTTGTAGACGGTCCCTAATTAACAGAAATCTATGATGTTGTATTTACAGATAATGAAGAAGATTATCTTACTCCAGAAATAAAGGCATGTCGTCAACCCTTATGGGTTTTGCCCTTATACTCGATGTTAAGTACAGCAAAACAAGCCAGGGTGTTCAACCCTCCTCCCGTTGGCGCGAGACTTTGCGTAGTTAGCACCGATGTTGCCGAAACTTCCTTGACGATACCCGCTATTAAATATGTCGTTGACACTGGAAAGAAGAAAATGCGGTGAGTTTTTTTTTGTTCTTCACGGCTTTTTCTTTTACTGCATGAGTTCAGCAGACATTTTGACTCGATTTTGAATTTTAAGTGTAAAAACATTTTGTATTCAAACCATGTTTTCCCATTTCCAAAATCTTATTCATTATTTGAATTTTATGGGTCCTCTTTACGGCGAAAAAATTGGTTACACAAATAACTTCAGAAAATTATTGGATTCTGTTGAGATCTGTTTAATGTATAGCGACACAGTTTTTCAGCTCAGAATTCTCAGAATTATTGCACGCAGCGTGAAGTGCATCTATGGTAGAACTATTCAAGATATAAAAAATTCAGTCCAAATTAATCAGTTTGTTAAATTGAAAATCTTACTTTATACTTTTTAATCAACTTAAGTATGTACTTCGAGAATCTTCGGAGAGATTTTCTAAACCAAAGAACGTCACACCCGCGGGACATACGGTTCGGTTCGTGAAAGTTCAGCTAAAAGCGCTTTATACAAAATATTTACACAGCTTATGTCAAATTTTAACCAATAGCAAGGCAAATGAACTGTCGGTGAGAATGAATGAATGAATGAATCTTTATTTGTAGAAATACAGGTAATAGTACAAAAGATGGTTTATATATCGATTGGTCTCACTGTATTTGACCGAAATATGGTCATACAAATATTTGGGTACTTACATGTCAATTAAAAAAAATATATAACTATTCTAAATTTATGAACGTAGTTTGATTAATAATATATTAAATACAAAGATTAAAGAATGTGAAAAAAATAAAAATAAAGTTAAAAAAAAAACAGATTTCAGAGCTAAAAATATAAATTAAATATAATCATTTACCTAATAAAATCTCTAATGTCATAAAAACACTTTTCTATCAGCCATGAATGTAATTTTAGTTTAAATTTTCTTTTTGGCAATTATCTTATTGCTATGGGTATTGAATTAAAGAGATATAGGAACCGGGGGTTTGTTGTATGAAATTGCTAATAGACTATGTGATTCGATCCTTTGCTCTGTGCAGCGTGTACGATCACGTGACCGGCGCAAGCGCATGGCGCGTGGTGTGGACGTCGCAGGCCAGCGCGGGGCAGAGGGCGGGGCGCGCGGGGAGAGTGGGCGCCGGCCATGCATACAGGCTGTACAGTACTGCGGTGTTCCAGCACGACTGCCCGGAGCATCATCCCCCGGACTTATGTAGGCGGCCAGTCGATGACCTGGTCTTGACTATGAAGTGTATGGGGATTGATAAGGTATACAATATCGCATGAATCCGATAGTATACGTTTCTGATATTCACTGTATTTTTTATTTATTTTCTTATTGCAGGAGTTCAACAGACAGGCAGACGGCCCACTTGATGGAAAGCGGTTACCATCGCCTATGGACATTTGAAACACCAAAGGTGCTACAAATGCGCTGCTGCTCTCTTAACGGAGACTGGAACCTGGTCACTAATGCCGGAATAAAACTCAAGATTGTTGTGGCGACATACTCTAGACCAGGGGTGGTAGCCATCCAGTCTGGCAAATGCCCTGGCTGTGGGTTGTTTTGTCGCCTCTTACGACAGGCCGCAAGAAATTGTATTCTTTGTCCGTTCCTGCACGGATAAAGTATATGGAATTGCTATTTTTAATTCTATTGTTTAGGTACTTAAATTCATGATAAAAACTTTTTATTTCTTAAATACACTCATTTGCAAAAAAAACGGGCACCTAAGCAATGAACCATTTCAAATGTTAATATTTCTTTGTTTGATAATTATAGGTAGTTTTATCCACACAATTTGCTAAATTAATAAGAAAATAATCGTTTTCATCAGTATTTCATAAAATTTAGATACAATTTATGGGAAATAATGCTAAACCTCGCTAGTAGTGTATATTCGCTAGTAGTGCATATGCTCATGAAGTAAAAATAAAAAAGATTTTTGTTTGTTTTTCTTTAATAAAGTAAAAGCAGATAAATGTTTAGTATCGAGTGTGACCCCCTCTAGCTAAAATCACAGCTTGAATTCGTCTGGGCATGCTATCGAGTATATCCCGGATACTTGCTTGCGGAATACGTTCCCACTCCGCAGTAATCACATTCTTCAGCTCTCTGATGGTCTGCGGAGCCGGGTGTACTGATCTCACACGCCGTTTCAGAACGTCCCAGACATGCTCTATGGGATTGAGGTCGGGACTTCGAGCTGGCCAATCCAAACGACGAATGCCGACCTCTTGCACATACGCATTAACATCGCGGGATCGGTGGGCGCGAGCATTGTCGTCCATAAAAATCGAGTCTTCACCTAGAGCGGCCAATGCGGGTTGTGCATGAGAAATTAGAACTTCCGTTATGTATCGATGCCCAGTCAGTGAGCCGTTTTCAATGAAGACTAACTCTGTACGATCCATTGAATTTATTCCTGCCCAAAACATAACAGAGCCCCCACCATAAGGTGTGATTTCTTCGAAACATGCCTCTGCAAAGCGTTCTCCTTGTCTTCTTAGCACTCGCCGACGTCGATCTTCACCGAACAGAGATATCCTGGCTTCATCAGAGAACAAAACCCTATTCCAATCGTCTTGAGTCCATGATTCACAATTTCTAGCGAACCTAAGCCTGTGAACTCTGTGCTCACGGAGTAATTTGGGGCCGCGGGCCGGGCGGTGACTGCGTATATTGGCAGCGAGAAGCCTCCTCCTGACCGTCCATAGACTAATATGCACATTTCTTACTTCTTGGAGGTTGTTCTTAAGATCCACATACGAAGATTTGCGATTTCTCAATGCGCGACTCACAAGAAAACGATCATCCCGTGGTTGGGTACATGGTTTTCTTCCAGAACCAGGCCTTCTCTCGACGGAACCAGTCTCCTGATATCGCTGCCAGGTCCTTTGGACTGTCGAGCGACTAACATTTAGCCTCCTAGCCACGAAACATTGGCTGCAACCCTCTTCAAGCAGCGCGATAATTTTGGTAGCTTTTACCACTTTATCTACCATTTTTGATACAGCCAAACAGCATTAAATAAAGCTTTGACAGTCAAGGATATGAAATTAATCGATAAAAATTGAATAAAAGTTATGAAAGTCGATGTTAACTTCTGGAACTTCGCGCCAAAAATGTAGGATAAAAAGGGGTTTTCTGTAAAAATGAACATCAAATGAAAAATTGAATTTAGAACGTACTTTTTTAAATACCACAGCATTTTTAAAACCGGCCAGTAACGTGTACAAACGATTGAAACCTTTTTGGTATTGTATCTTTTTAAATATGAATGAAAATCAAAACCGCCCGTTTTTTTTGCAAATGAGTTTATATCTAGCGGAAAAACATTTTTCAAAAATCATACTTAAAAGATAAATCTATTTTCACAACGTGCTCTTGCTGTTTAATAAACTATTCTTACTCTAATTTTAATTTGAAAGAACTCATTTTAATTAACCGAAAATGATGTATAAAAAAAAAAAAAATTGTACATTCTAATCAAGTAGGAAAGCGGTGGCAGATTCACGACTTTGATCCTTCAATGTGTGTTGGAACAAAATATTTTTTAATTTTTTTTTCAGGTGGTCAATTTTCCATTTCCAACCGCACCGGATAGAATGCAATTACGGTTAGCCGAGAAGAGATTGGAAACTCTCGGTATTTTAGAAAAAGTTGAAGCAAGAAACAAGAAGGACCAGGAGGAGGTATACTTTTTTGTGTTTTTGATATTGATTTTAAATTATATGTATAAGTGTGAGATTTACATAGCGAAACACGCAAAAAACTGTTTTATTTGACTTCTAAACAAACAAATGAACAAAAGAACACCGATCTACAGTGTAATTAATTATAAGTTATGATTCGTGCACAATAATTGGTTATCTTTGAGCGCTAGGATGACATGTGCATTTGACGAAAGTCAAAGTGAGAATTATCGTTTGTTTTTTTTTGTTATTTGACTTGACTTTATGTTGTTGGTCCGAAGACCTCATAACTTTCCCGGGGATTTCGGGGCGAGCCCGGGAGGCAACTTGTTCGAGGGAGTTCCCTAGGGAGTTTTACCTCGGCTGGACTGTTGCCATGAGAGTGGGATGAATCTAATGATGCCCCTCATAGGGCGGCACAATGAACTAATTGAAAACGGACGACGGGTAATATTATAATAAAGCCCGAGGGGAAGGATCCCGGCGGACCGGGATCGGCGGTTCGCGGCGGCCTACGCTATCTTACTGCCGTTTTGCAACGTGTTATTATGGCTGGGAAAGAAGAAACGACGAAGAAACTTCCCAGCAACACGCCTAGTCTATCCTGTGGGGGGGCTATGTCTCCTGGCGTCCCTGACGAGGACTTGGAGAGAGAGGTGTCTGTCTGTCGGTGCCTGCCAGCCTGCCGTCCTAACCGCGGGCGGGCTGATCCGGGCCAGAAACAAATGTTACTTTTTAATTTACATCGCCTTTGACAATTACTAAAATTGCTTTGACATTTGTGGTAGAATCATAAGTAACTAATCTGCACGATTCAACTTCGAAATAAATATATTCATTTTCAAACATTCATAACCACTTCTGGTCTAGAATATGCCTCCATAAAAACGCTGCGGTGTTTCGGCATTAGTGGCCATGATCCAATCCCTCCCTTCGAATACGGCAGCACATTGGCAGCACCTCTTGATCCCAAATATGCTGTTACAATTTTGTCCCAATGGTCCGTTACCGGTTGCATAATGGCACTACAATGGACGCTTTTGTTTGAAAACGCAACCATTACGCTGCAATTATGACACGTGTGAACGATAATTTCTGACACTATTGTAATAGTTGGGGTCCAGGTGTTGCAAAAATCAGATGGGCGATTTGTCTTCTTCTTTATCTTTAGATAGTATAAAACAAAGTTGCTTTCCTCGTCTGTCTGTCCGTATATTCGCTAACTCCTAAACCACGCAACGGATTTTTAAGCGATTTTCACCATCAGTTAGAGAAATTTTAAATGAAGGTTAATATAGAAAATCGAATTAAGTTTGTATGTAAGTAAAATAGAGCTACTTCCCAGGGTTAGGGAATAAAAAAAAAACAATTTTGCAGATGTTGAAGGTGACGCCGCTTGGTAAAGCCGTATCAGCGTTTCCACTGTTGCCCCGTTACGGGAAAATGTTGGCGCTGAGTCATCAACAGAATTTACTTCCATACACAATCGCATTGGTAGCAGCTTTAACAGTTCAAGAGGTTGGTTGCTTATTATCAATATGACTTATTATAGAACAAATCCCTACAGAAAACGAATTTAAGTAACTGCACTCAATGAATCCTTTTCATTGTCTTTAGTAATTTAGGATAGTATCCAGGATTACATTGACATTACCTACATTTCGGAACTCGCTTAGAAAGTACTATCTGTCGTTAAATAAATATGTCTAATATAATACATTTTACTTATTTATCTATTGTAATATATGCTAATATAAAATGTTTGACACATATAATGTTAACAAATATATACTAGATTATTTTGTTTATACGTATATATATTACTATTATATTTATATATGTATTAAATTTATAAAATAGTCTAAGTATGTATATTTAAATTGTACAGTCCTATCTTTTTTCTGCTCCACCTACTACATCGCCAGCATAGTTAAGAATTTATTTTAAGCTAGGTTGCCTGGAAGAGATCGCTTTTAGCGATAAGGCCGCCTGCTGTTTTGCCAAGAAGTATTGTAATTAGGCATTTGTTTACTTTGGTGAGTAATAAAGTGTTATCTATCTATCTACATTAAGTTAATCTTCCGGGTGCGAATAGCGCCTAGATAAAATGTAATGCACTGTGATTGCACTCAAAATAAACTAGTACTATTGTGATAAATAAATTATTGTAATAATTAAAGACAATTTAGGTGATGTCAGGTAAACCGGACAGTTGGCCGGCGACTGGCAACACCTTGTTGTTAGGCGATCCGGGTGTGCTCTTGAGGGCAGTCGGTGCCGCTGAATATGCACATTTGAAGGGCGAAGAAGAGTTATTCTGTGCTAAATATGGACTTAGAGAAAAGGTAATTTCAAATTTGATATTTGATTTAGCACTATAAGTTAAAAGAATTTTTACTACCCTTGTTTGTCGTTTTTTCCGTAATGGTGTGCATTAAGGAGTTATTCTATTTTGTCTTGCCATTTTTAAGTATGACTCTAAGATTTGAATACCTAGTTTAAAATAATCTTCAAACAAAAGCTTCAGCCAATTTATCATTTGATTAACGCCTAGCAATTAAATTCTTGGCAGCTCGAAAAAGCATATCATTAAAACATATTCTCGAAATGACAATAATGATAAAGATTGAAAGATGAAGAAGTGGGGATTTTAGTTTCTAAATCGTAAAAATTATGTGGCCCCCGTAGTGTCAGAATTTTGAAATGTGATCTTTAAAAATCTGGAAAAAAAAACCAGTGAACGTAAAAAAAAATGATTTAAACAACATCCTTGAGTAGATTTAAGTTATGGCGTGTTTTCGATTAAAGGATTTTTGTTAGACTTTCGTAGCCAAATCAGGAAAACAACGGTCGCTCGTCGTCTGTATGAAACACTTTAATATGCGTGTGTTTTTCTATATACTCTAAGAAAGTATTTATAGATTCTGACCTATAAATACTTTCTTAGAGATATACACATTTCAAACCTTTAAACGAGATTCGAAATTGACTAATTAATATTAAACACGCAATGTATATATCTGGTCACTTTATTACCACTAGGCAATCAAAGAGATCCGAAAACTTCGAAAGCAACTGACATCGGAAGTAAACTTGAGCGTAGCCGGTGTTGATGCAAGTATTGACCCAGAAATGAAACCACCAGATGACAACCAAGCGAGATTGTTGAGACAGTTAGTTTTAAGCGGATTGGGTGATCAAGTCGGCAAGAAGATTGGCTTGGATGAAGTCAAACAAGGTATTGTTCATTTGCTAGTTTAATTTTAGGTATCCGCCTTTCTGTTTAAGCACTTGTAGACATGCATATATGCATTAGTTAAGAAGCGAAACTGGTGTTACGGAGGTAATTAAATGAAATTCGCTTTCTCACTCGAGCATCGCCATATTTTTTTAAGATACGAGTATAACTTGATATAATTTACTTACCTACGACAAACCTGTATTCTAAGAATCTCAACAATATTACGATACGGGATTGGCGACTCACCGTCTGCCCATTTTCCATATTCCCTGAACATTGCGACGAGCAGATGCCATAGTCCCCATATTCCCAGACTCGTAGTACCACTAGCAGTTCACCCCAATAGCCCGGTACTTCTTGTCCTCATTTCCCACAATAGTCCTACACTGACCGGGGCTTGACCTTGGGTGCATTATTGTATGGTGTAGACAGGGATAATCGCCGGTCAGTGTCACGCCACACTTACATTAATTTTGGCAAGGGGCCTCTACGTGTTGGCCTCCCCATGGCCCCACGCAAGCCCTCCAAAAGTCCGGGCCATTTTTATGGCCCGTGGTCTTGACAAACATACAAATAATAATATTAAGATTATGTTTCACAAATGAAAATGAATATTTTTACTGTATATGATAATTAGTTAAATTTCCTACAAAATAATGAAAAATTACAATGGCTCGTGAAATTTGAACCCAAACTACGAATAAACAGTAATCTGCTTTAATTTTAATTTTCACGTCGATTTTGTACTCTAGTACAAAATTTATGAGGCCGTGAAGTTTTGTAAGATGGGTCTCAATTGATTTCGCTGTCATCTAGCGGCATGTGTTCTGCACAACGTGTACGAACTTCAAGCGCGCAGGTGAGTTTTGCTTGTATTGTATGCTCTTGTGTCTGTTAATTTTGGTGAATTATAAACCTTTATCTATGTAATTGTTCTTTTCTCTGATCAATTGTTTTCTATATTGAGACTTCCTTAACTATATCTTAATGTTATGCAATACAGTATACATGGCAGTCTTAAGTATGTTGAGCGCCGGGATGCGAAGAATCGGTCCTCAAGAATAATAAAAAATGGCATCTAATTTTTATGTTTCATTTTAAGAATCCCTAGCCATTAGGCAAAAACAGGAAACTTATACATTCGTCATGTCCGGCTTTGTATGTCACAGTCATTTTTCTCAAAAAGTATTGGGTTAATATGAATGAAATTTGACAGGAAGATGTAGTCCGTATAGTAAAATATTATAATATTCGCCTCAAACTCAAAGGGCGCGGGTTCGAATCCTGGTCGGAACGCAGGCGCCGATTAGGTAGTTTTCTGACCTAATGTGCATATTGCAATTACCACGTGCTGTACATCGAGATAACCGATGTGTTAAACCTACCAAGCCGCCTTAGACAAGTGGGAGGCCCGAGCCCAGCAGTCGAACGTACGTAGGCTATTATTAATAAGAAAAATAGTATCTCAAAAGACGGCCCCGATATATTCGATTCTTATTATTTGTGATCACGCCTTCACAGGCGAAGATAAACGCAAATACAAATATGCGTACCACTGCGGGGAATTGGAAGAGCCGGTTCATTTGCACTCTGAGTCCATACTCCGTAAAGTCATACCTGAATGGGTGGTGTACCAGCAGATGTATGAGACGGGTGGTGAGGGAAACAAGAAGATGGTGATCAGCAATGTTACAGCCATCGAGCCTGAGTGGCTGCCTGTGTATGTGCCACGTTTGTGTAATTTAGGTATGTATCGTGACTAAATGCTGATAGTGCCTTCAGAGTGAACTTGTATCTATCTAAGAAATCAGGAAAGTCATCTTGCAGTAGAGATGGAAAACATTCACGGATTATGTGTATTGGCTGAAGAGTTCTGAAACTCAGAAATACTTATATCTCAAAAGCTACCTAATGAATCTTGTAATTCAATTAGATTTTTAAACTCTACCGCATTAATTTTTTTACGGTGTTCCACCTCATAGATTTGAGAGGAGCACTTTTGACTACTTTAGAAGCGAATAACTCCTAGTCAATTAAATTATTTTGTCGTTCTTGATTCAGTACCAATTAAAGGCAATGAATTTTTTTTGTATTGCATGAGTTCAGCAGACGAAGGAAAGACGACCCACTTGATGGAAAGCGACTAACTACCATCGCCTATGGACATTTGCAACACCAAAGGTGCTACAAATGCGCTGCTGCTCTCTTAAGGGAGACTGGAACCTGGTCACTAATGCCGGAACACAACTCAAGGTTGTTATGGCGCCATACTTTAGACCAGGGGTGGTAGCCATCCGGTCGGGCAAATGCCCTACCACCTGGCTGTGGGTTGTTTTGTCGCCTCTTACGACAGGTCGCCCGGCCGCAGGAAATGGCATTATTTCTTCGTTCCTGCACAGATATTATTCTAAAATTCCCACACCATTATGATTATGATTTATGGGAAAAAATAATTTTTCGAGTATTTTTAGGTGAACCCTTATCGGACCCGGAGCCAAGGTATGATGAGAAATCAGGAAGAGTTAAGTGTCACTTTAAAGGGACCTTTGGAAAAGCTGGCTGGGAATTGCCTACGGTAGAAATAGACTACCCAGATAAAATTGAAAGATACAGGTCAGTTTGTGATTATTATTATTATCAGATATATATATATATATATATATATATATATATATATATATATATATATATATAGATAAACAACACTTTATTGCTCACCAAATAAACAACAACAAAAAATGTATGATTACAATAGTGTCATCTCACCAATATCATCATATTGATGCTCAGGGACTGCTTTCCTTCATTTTCTTCTCCACTTTTGGTCTTGAGCATCCTTCACAACGTCAAGCCAGCATTCCTTGGGCCTTCCCCTTTGACAGGGACCTGGCGGAGTCGGCATGACTAGACATCGAGGCTCTTCGCTATAAGACCATTGACGGTAAAAACTATGGGCACAGTGATAATTGACTCTAGACGTCACATAACTGTAACCTCATGGGCAAGATCTACGTATCTACTTCGATTCTCTTTTTCTTTTCTTTCTTCACGAGGTTATCGTCATGTGGGATACTAATGTTAACGAGCAATACTCGCCGTGCACATCGAGCTATCATTCATTCAGAATTTCTGTATCAGATTCATATTTGTTTTGCGAAAATATGACCATGTTTCTGAATTTCGCATGAAGCTCAAGTGGCTTCCTATTCGTTTTCGCCGGAATACTCACATTCTATGTCTCCTTTATAATATACTATTTAATCCTAATAGCCCTCCTTACTTTAAGGAACGTTTTGAATTCCTTCGCCTCTCCATTTCTCACAATTTGCGCTCAGATACATCCAAAGGTCGTCTGGAAGAAATCGCGAATAGCGATAAGACCGCCTATTGTATTGTAAAATTTTGTTTCTGTTAACTGTATCTTTAAAACACAATAAAGCCATATTCATTCATACATATCGTAGACTCCTGACACCTGCACACACTTCATCCTTTTATGATAACTCTTTTACGGTGCAGGCTGTCAATCTCTGGAATGGGTTGCCTCTTAGCCTCTTACTGTCAGAGGCCAAAACATTACCTACATTTCGGAAATCCCTTAGAAAGTACTATCTATCTTTAAATAAACATGTGTAATATATTAAACATTGACTTATTTATCTATTGTAATTAACATTTTTTTTTTTAAATTTATAAAGTTTGCCAACAACTGATACATTGATATTATGCTTAATTAAATATACATGTTATTGGTCTTATGCTAAATGTACAGTCTCTTACAGGCAAACATAGCTTGATTAATATAAAGATAACAAAAAATCAGGGTAAAAGGCTAGACTTAAATTTTATTTATTAATTCTGAGTGAATGTATTTCTTAAATTTGAATAAGGAGTCATGATATATGTCTAAACCGTTCATTAATCATATTAATAATCATCATTAATATAAAATGCTTGTCACATATGATGTTAACACATAAAATTTATTTAGTTTTGTATATATATTACTATTATATTGATGTATGTATTAAATTTGTAAATTAGTGTATGTATATTTAAATTGTACAGTCCTATCTTCTTTCTGCTCCATCTACATCGCTAGATTAGTTAAGAATTTCTTTTAAGCTAGGTTGCCTGGAAGAGATCGCTTTTAGCGATAAGGCCGCCTGTTGTTTGACAAGAAGTATTGCATTTTGTTTCTGTATTTGTTTAGTTTGGTGAGCAATAAAATGCTATCTGTCTATCTATCTACCTATCACAATATCAGGC
Organism: Dendrolimus pini; assembly: GCA_949752895.1. Taxonomy (NCBI): domain Eukaryota; kingdom Metazoa; phylum Arthropoda; class Insecta; order Lepidoptera; family Lasiocampidae; genus Dendrolimus; species Dendrolimus pini. Next base: position 8,079,748 of record OX457143.1, read on the forward strand.
TTATTGGCTACAATAGTCTTGTCCGTGGTAATAGATAGATCCCACCCGCGTGGCACGACGGTTTTCGGTAACTGGCTCTGGCGAACTCGTGTTTATATTGATTATTTACAAACAGATGGTTCGCCCGTTTTCTACTGGAAGGTTCGGTGTTTCCGAAACTCCGCAAATACGCCGCATCGCTCCTTTCGCCACCATCGACGATGGTTAAGTCTTGGGCGAAATTACAACCGAGGACGGAGGCGCTGTTGAAAGTGTTGATCATGAAGAGAGCTGGCAATAGAAACGCCCTCAAAGATATTTGGGAGGACAGAAAAGATTGTAAGTTCTTTTTATGTAATCGTTGATAATGTTATTTATTTGTTGTAACCATTTGCATATTATTATGAATGATAAAACATACTTGAAACTGTATGTTATGAAATCCCTGGTCATGTATTTACCTATGTTGTTGCAATAAAAGATTAATTGATTGACCGAATGTATTTAGACTTTGAGTAATAGTTTTTGGCGTGAATGTGATTTAATTAATGAATGAAAATAAGTACTTTATTGTTAATTATCAATTAAAAGCTAAGTTGTCGTTGTTTAAACACTCCGTGGAAGGTATTGAAGAAGAAAAAGCAATAAAAAAATGTGCTTCAGCTCCGACGCACGACTGCAGTTTACTCTTTAAATACAAACTGAAATGGGCGCAAGTCACGTTGCGTAGGAAAACATAACGATTTTGAAGTAATGCTTGTATTAATTTTCCTTCTCATTATCACACCACAAGTATGATAATTTCTTATAATAAAATCGATTAAGGAGTAAACTCCATTTAGTTTTGTTATAAACTAGATACAATATACATTGATTAGCGGGTTTGACAGATCGGTAATCTCAATGTGCAGGTTTATTCACTATGTTTTTTTCGCCGAACTCGCGCCTTTTGGTTTGGAAAGCGAGTGTGCTAACCACTAAACTACCATGGTTATTGTAAAAAATAAATATTCATTATTTTTATGATGCTGAATATACAAGTATTTCAAAGCCACTTAAAAAAAAAACTGCCGACGTGAAAATGCCAAGGATTTATGTCTTAAGTATGTATTACTCATCGTTGTTGCAGATTTGCTCGATGAATACTTGAAGTGGTTACCAGAATCAGCACACAACGAAGTAACATTGTACTGGCCCCCATTGTAAATGAATTAAGTGTGAAATATATATTCATGTAAATGTTGTAAATAGAATCATTGTTATTTAAATCAAAAGCATTCATAATAAATTTAGCACGCTGTAGGCGAGTTTTATTTTATTTTATAGGTACACCTTCCTAACAATTTTCCTAAAAACCTATTAGTGACTAGCATACATCTAATGCCGCGTATACAATGGGTTAAGGAACGTTTTCGGGAATGTATTAACAAGAAGAATTCATGTTTGAAAGTTCTGTGGTCCTTGGCGAACCGTCTAAATTAAGCCAATGAACTTCTGCGTTAACGTTCGTTGGCCCATTGTATATACCCGGCATCTGTCATTGTGTACCCGGCACCTGCCATTGTGTACCCGGCACTTGCCATTGTGTACCCAGCACCTGCCATTGTGTATCCGGCACCTGCGATTGTGTACCCGCCACCTGCCAGGGTTTCGCGGAGTGGTGAGCCCGCATAACTGTGTTCCTGGTATTAAGTGCGTAGGACTGAATGCCGGGAGGTTTTAGTGGGTATCCCCGACTTAGGTAGCAATAGTACTTTTTTGGGGAATGCTATTGCCACTTCAACGTGGCGAATCCCATACTCCCCCGCCGTCTTTCCCCCGCGGTGGTTAGTCATTAATTGGATTAAAAAATGTGTTACCGGCACAGACTAACGATTCAAATGACGTGTTCGAATACTGTATGTAATACTTCGGTGGGTACTTTTTCTGACCGCATGCTTACAATTACCGCAGGCTGACTAATATGTAAAAATTATGGCGAAACACGCACATGGATGTAATCAATGTGCGAAACCCACCAATCCACCTTAGATACACGTGGCAACTTAATAAGCCCAACAATGGAATATTAATGTGTTATTATTTGACAGGCCATATTGTTCATGCATGTAAGACATTGTTATGAGTTTTGTTCTAGAAATAAATGATAACAATATCACAGGTTATGCAGTTATTGACCTACTATTACCTACTATTTATATTATTACCAATTGACAATCATTCAATTATTAATTTCTCTAATTTTAAAAATATGAACAAAAAACTTGTATTACGTATGTGTTATGGTATGGTTTTTATCGAGCGCGCCTTTATAATTGTAAAATGATGTACAGACAGCCCAGTAAACGTCGACGACCTCAGTTTCCTCGTCTCTATTTAAGCCTGGTTCCTACATCTTACTATTTGTTCATTTTCCCAAACATCAATTGAATTTTGATATTTCTTGTATGGAGCTTATGTCAAATTTTAACCGACCGATGCCGATATATTGTAAAACGGATGCCCGCAACACCCGATGCGAACTTCACCGAATGCGAGCGAGCGAGAGGAGACCGAAGACTCGACGTATCGCTCGCTCGCTCACTCTCGGGTGCTCTCGGTTACTCGGTACGATCGGTGGTTGTGCGAAGCAAACAATCAACGTAATACAATACTAAGAGCGTGCGTAAGTGTTAGAAAATTTTATTATAATATAAGTACTTACTTATTTTTTAAAGTATCTTCTGTATTTTTACTTATGTATTTTTTTATTGATCCCACTGAATGGTGGCTTCGTAATTCCAAAATATACCCGACGTTGGCAGAAATATACCGTTCGAGGTGCAATATTATCATAACTTCTGTGCCATGCGAACGGATATTCTCCAAAGCCGAGTATTTTGAATGAACGAAGAACTCGTCTTACAAGTTCCAAATTAGAAAAATTGGTTTTTCTTAATGTAAACTCTAATTTTGTTAAAAATAAAGACTAATATTAGTTAATATATGTTTATTTTTTAACCTCCACACTTGTAAAACAATATACCAGTAGAAGTCGTAATGTTGAATATCGTATCTAAATAATTTACATAACTACTAGACAATAGTCAAATGTTATACGCAGAGTTGCAGATACTTTAGCCGGCAACTTATATTGACAAATCGCATCGATGCCAGAAATAACGATGCCGGCATCGGATGCGGTTTACAATTAACGATGCGCATCGGATAACAAAATTTAACGAAAACACCCATTGCTACCTGTGAGATATTAGTACGTGAAAAGTACACTACTAAAGGTGAGCCATACGTCAACATACTCGAAATAAATGTGTCAATATACCGGCGGAGGAAAGTGAGTTACCGCAATTGCACTGTGTAGCGCAGTACTCTCCATGCATCTCTAGTCTTTTATGGTTACTCTACTTTTTACAAGCTTATAGTTATGGATGTACCTATGTATGTATATGTAAGTTCGGGTGGAATCCTGCAAGTTTGAAAATTTGACCAACTTCCCGGTTTCCGATTGAGCTGAAATTTTGCACGCATATGTATATCGCGTGACAATGCAATAATATGGTACCATGGAGCTGATCTGATGATGGAGTCGGACGGTGGCCGTAGGAAATCCTGTACTAAACAAGATAGACCCGTCGTGTTTGGGCTCGTTTTACTTGTCTTGGCTAGCACTCTGCTGCTACATGATATCCAGGATTTCAAAACCTTGTATTTAAAAACCTTTTTAAAAAAGCTTATCTATACTATAATATTATAAATCGGAAGTTGTTTGTTTGTTTGTTTGTTTGTTTAAACGCGCTAATCTCAGGAACCGCTGGTCCGATTTGAAAAATTCTTTCAGTGTTGGATAGTACATTTATCGAGGAAGGCTATATTATATTTTCAAAAAAAATTAGGGATCCTTACTAAAAGTCCAATAATGTAACCCAAGGTGTAAAAAATGACCCGAAAAAATCCTTACACGGCGTGCGCTGCGAAAACTATTGATTATAGAACAAAACAATGTATTACCACTTTGCAGAACATATAATTGTCTACAAAAAATATCGCGTAACCATATGTCTAACTATTGTAGTTATCTCACAATAAGTGTTTTCTTTTATCTTTTTAAATAATTAAAATGCCATCGCTTCAAAAACTCTTTATTTTGTATCTTGGTATTAATCCTTATCAAAATAAATTACTCCATATTCAAGACGAATTTAAGACCTTTTTAAAACTTTTTGAATTATTCAATTCGGACGTTTCATTCAAAAGATATCGCAATATTTAAGAATTAAGTATTAGTGTTGTAGCCAAATAAGTATTAAGTATTGCGCGCGCATGTATGATGTGGTGGGCAGTCATGAGGTGCGATACCAGGAGACGGACATAGGATACATTTTATGCCGTTGGAAACGGTAGGTGGCGCTGGGATCGGGTCCTAGATTTTTATTTTTTCATAGCAGGACAACGTCTGCCGGGGCCGCTATACTAATATATAAAGCTGAAGAGTTTGTTTGTTTGATTGATTAAACGCGCTAATCTCAAGAAGGTCTTATTTGAAAAATTCTTTCAGTGTTAGATAGGCCATTTATCGAGGAAGGCTATAGGCTATATATAATCACGCTAAGACTAATAAGAGTGGAGCAGCAATGAAAAATGTTTCAAAATCGGGGGGGCTTTGAAAACAAATTCCACGCGGACGGCGTCGCGGGCACTACTAGTTTAGTATAAACTAAAAGTAGCATCTTGTGGAATTTACAGAATTAGCGATTAAAGCGCCATCTATTGGTATACTATAGGGATATAGTACCAATTGTGATACCATCTATCGGATGAGGTGGTGAATGTTTTGATATTTTAGGTTAGAGAGGCTTATCTATTTTATACATAGTGTATTATCTGTGAAGTCAGTAATTCAATAACATTTGTTGTGAGTGAATGCCTTTTGAGATCGTATGTTTACGTGAAATTCCTTTGTGTACGCAAAATAATTCGTCCACTTATAAAATTTAATAAAAAGAAAATGGTTTTATACATATCTAGTACAGTGACGATCTTATTGCTAGGCTATGTTTCTAGCTTCGCTTTACCATTTGAAGGACTTTACAAATTGGATATTATTCATTACAATGATTTTCATGCAAGGTAAGTAAGTATTGTTTTAGGTTGGAAAAATCACGGAATGTATTTACTATTTTACAGTAATTATATATATTAAGCCTATTTGTTTTTTCGGGTTCCAGAATGATAAAATCGTGTTTGTCTGTCTGTCTTAACAGATGGACTACTAGGTATATATTCTACTAATACCTGCAGATATAATTTAACAGGAAGTTATAAATGAAGCTACATAATCTATAATATTATAAAATTACATCATCAACTAATTTTTAGATGTTAACTCTGCGCTACTTTTTATCCTGGAAATCCCGCTCGAGTTTTTCTGGGGAAGCTTAAAAATGGCCAGATTAAAAAAATCCAATATGATTTTACTCATTGATTGAAAATTTAATGTAATAAAATGTGTGATTTTTTTATCCTGGGAACCCCGCGGCAATTTTCCCGGGAGCGACTTGTTGACTTGTCAACTACAACGTGCGTAAAAATTGGATTCCGACACAGTTTTCACTACTACGATAGCTTACATTATTTTTCAAATGCTGTGTAATTTTTTGACCCGGGAATCCCGCGGGAATTTCAAGTCAAGCGTGAAGTCTCTGGCATATCGCGGGCGATTTTACTACAACACTAGGAGTGTTGTAGTTAAGTCGCCAAACAATTAAAAATTAGTAGGGGCTGGTACCATATCATGTAATCGAGGGTTAATCTTTTTCAAGTCAGTAAGTGGGGAGATATTGTCATCCAAAGTTGTAACAATTGTGTCCCCGTTCTAACTTTTGACAAAAGAGTGGAAAGTACTGAAAAGAATCAAGAAAAATATGCATAGAAAGTTTTTGCAATTTTCGGTACATAGGTATATTCGATTAAATTCGTATTTATAGTTCCGTAGACAAATTAGGGAACCTCTACATAACCCTTCATAATTTATGGATTGCCATGCACTTGCGCGGTTTATTTTATTTTATTTTGTCGTAAGTCTAGATGACCTAAGATATAACTTTTGCTGTTTCTTTAAAAACATACCTAATTTTATTATATTAATTTGCATGTTGTTAACCTTGATCTCGTATCCATTTCGCGCTGATCGAAATTAAACGACAGAGTAAGGCACGCGTTGTCCATGTCATGCGGAGAATAATAGATCGCTCAGACTTTTCCTGATATAGTAGGCAGAGATAACCATCTGGACCCTCTGGATGTCTATCACACTGGTCTAGAGTATGCCGCTATATCAACTTCGAGTTGTGTTACTATATTCACAGTCAGGTTCCAGTCTCCACTTGGAGGTCGGCAGCACGTTGGTAGTATCTTATATCTTACGGCGACGGTACCTACTTTCCATGCGGTAAACCGTCAGCTGGTCGGCTGTACTCGAATAATAAAAATATATTGGGATTTGTGCAGGATATAGGTTCGAAGTTTGTCTATAGATTGCTACAGTAAATACCTTATGGGCCTAGTGGTGTTGCAAATTTCTATAGTCGACAGTGGGCCGTCAGCCATTCTGTTGTATGCAGCTCCAAAGTTTATATGTGGATTGCTATGTGAAATACCCTACGGCCCTAGTCTATTTTTTACTTTATTTCTTACTGCATGAGTTCCTCAGACAGGCAGACGGTTCACTTGATGGAAAGCGGTTACCATCGCCTATGGAAATTTGCAACACCAAAGGCGTTACAAATGCGTTGCTGATTTCTTGAGGGAGTCTGGAACCTGGCGTGGCCACTAATGCCGGAAAACAACTCTAGGTTATTATGGCGGCATACTATAGATCACGGGTGGTAGCCATCCAGATGGGCAGATACCCTACCAGCTGACTGTGGGTTGTTTTGTCGCGTCTTACGGCAGTCCGCCCAGCCGTAGCAAATTGTATTCTTGCTCCGTTCCTGCACGGAACGAATCTCTAGAATGTAAATAATGAATTTTAAGCAACATTTACACGAGCGTGGGCAGACTGAATGCAATCAGATAGTGGTTTGACCTCACACAAGATCACCGGTATTAATCTGTTCATTTTAAAGATGTTAGACCAGTCCACTTCATTTTTTCTACAAAGTCATCGTGGTTACCGTCTCCTATAAACATTTGCAACACTAGGAGCGAAGCCAATGCGTTGCCAGCCTTTAGGATGAGATAAAGAAGATGCGATAGAGGGATCAAACAGGAATCGGATAGCGGATATAGAATATGGGAGGGTCAAACAAAAAAAGCCTTTGATTATTTAAAGTATATTTGAGTTAGTAACTTACCTTGACATGAGTACAAGTCCTTGCACAGAAAGCTGAATCCAGAGTAATATAGCGCGAATCGATACACTTTTTTATGCGCAATATACATACAAGCATGTTAAAAACATAAACAAGTATGATATAGGTGTATCTATATATATATATATATATATATATATATATATATTTGTTTGTTTTTTATTTTATACTGTTTATATATTTATACTGTTTATTCTATATTATAATTTGCAAATTAAATAGTTTTTAAACTAAACTCATTAAAGTATCAGGGTCATTTTAGTATTACGCCTAAAGGGAAGGTTTGCCCTGAAAATGAGCATTGTGTCTGATATTATGCCGGCACAGCTATAAGCTGAGTGCCAACCTTGTTTGCTGTAAATGCGGCGTAGAAATTCTCAAAATATGTTTTTATTTTTAAGATATATGTTAGAAATGTAAGTACGTCGCTATTGTCAAATATTTTTCTTCTTTCTTTAAAAATAATTCAAACATGGCTCTACCATGTGAAGAACTGTATATATTTAATTTAAATTTTTGTTTATTTTTTAAAGATTTGAGGAGACATCTGTAGAAACGCCGACATGTCGCTTCAACAACAACTCCTGTTTGGGTGGGTTCCCGCGGCTGTACCATGAAATTCAGGTGCTTCTGGGTGAGAAACCGGACTCACTCCTACTGAACGCTGGCGACAGTTTCCAAGGCACTTATTGGTACACTTTACTCAAGTGGAATATCACACAGAAGTTCATGAATATGCTGCCACATGATGCACATGTAAGTTCTTTTTTTTAAATTTTACTTCCTAGGCTATGTACACCGCTTCGCAATGTGTTCTTGTTGTTAAGCAGAAGAAGCGGCAAGAAACTCCCCAGCAACACGTCTAGCTAAAAATGGTTGTTCTTTATATTTCTTATGCTATTTATATCTCAAGTTCTTTTTTTATAAGTTTCATACAGAAGTATTTTACATAATTAATTTTGAAGAATTAATGGAGTTGTAGCAAACAGAGCTTAGCCTTAGAGGGTTATCTTCTTATCTTACTCCAGTAAAACTTACAGGTCTATGGGCGAGCTTAAAGGAACAACTCAAAAGCAAGACAAAGTTTTTCATTTATTTATTCAGTTACTTAGGCTGGTGTGCATAGACATTTAATCGGTTTAATGCTTTCATTACGTAGGTACATTTATGATTATTATGTAAAAACAATGTCTCACTATTTCATGGTAGTTTGTTAAATGTAAATAACATAAATACACCGTGGTTCATAGTCTACAAATACATGTTTTCTTAATACGAATTGACGCAGATGTTTTGTTGGTATTATTTGTGTTAGCATAATTATATAGGTATACTAGCACAAAGAAATATTTGATGATACGTTGTATTCGTCATGGAAAAGAGTATTACAAATATGTTACGAGTTGCAGGACTCGAATTAAAATGCCGCTGGAATTATTATAGAATTTATTAGAACTATACGAACACGTATAACACAGGTAAAATATAACTGAACACAACCAGTCCAAACGTAATGCACGAGTCAATAACTCGTGCGTGGTTATCGCGCCTGCTAACTGCCTCCTCTCTCAATTGGGGCATTGCTTTATACTGCACAGATGCCATATGTCTGCCCGACCGCGTGGACTGAATTTCTTAGAATCACACCTGGCTAATGACTACCATAAAAGGTCATAATACACAATGTGCTGTTTTTCTAATCACAGAATTTAAACACAAAGTAAACAAAAGAAGTTCTCAAATGAAGAAAAGTAATAAAATGTGCTTCTACAGGGCTGCAGGTGTGAATTTGCCTTTGTCGGCACCTAGTTCGTAACAATAATAAAAATTGACCAATAAAATGTGTTTTTGCGCTATCTTTATTTTAGTTTTAAAGAAATCTTTGTTCTTTCTTTCTTCTATCTAAAATTTCATTGAGTTTTCGGGCTTCTCGTATGAAAACGAACGACGAAAAACGTTTCAGAGTATAGCCTCTGCATCATAGTGTGGATCGGGTCTTAGTGAGTTTTAAAAGGAGCCGTATTGCTTTAAAAATATACTCTTGACGTGTTGCGTTTATTACATGCAAAATATTGAGTAATCACAAAAAACTATCTGAGTAACAATGTCAATGTTATCTAGTTTCAAAGTAACACGTACTTGAGATGTTATCGATAATATGAGCTCGTTTAAAACGCACCGATGTGATGTTTTACTTCCCTTCTGTAGTTTAAAGTCTTGACACAATAATGACATAAACACAGCTACGTATTGTTCTGTAGTCATTACCTCGTTAACAGTGCAATATGTTGTAACATAGTATGAATACGGTTGGCAACTGCTGCCAAATACCTGTGGCCCTGGCATAAAGGCAAAGAACGGAACACCAAGGGGTTTTAGTGGGTATTCCCGATTCGGTTGGCCATAGTAGGTACTCCCTAGGTAGTTGGTTGGCACCTTTTTTGACGGATATATAGTATTTTTGTTTTTCAACTGTAAAAATATAGTACTTTCAGGAAATTTAGGTGAAAAAAAAGAGAAAACATTTATTTTTTATAATTTCCATGTGTTATTATTTCTACTTTTTGCTTTAGCCAGCAAAAATTTGTTATTTTTAAAATCATCGTAAGTATCTGAACAAACAGCTCAACAATTAAATTAGCGATGAAATATACAGTACCTTTCGTATTTTATTTATAGCTAGAGTACAGCAGACAGGCTGACGGCTCACCTATTGGAAGGCGGTTACCGTCGCCTATGGACGTTTGCAACGCCATAGATATTACCAACGCGCTGCCGGCCTCGAATAAATTTTATGACACCTTTTTTGAAAAACTCCATATCATAGCGCTGTGGGAAAACTGAGGTTTTGGAATGAGATGAAATGAAATGAATCTCATTTGGAATGGGCTCCCAGTTTAGGCTGGGTACTCATTCCAAATCCCCACGGTACGCAAGAGACACGTTCTACAGAACCGTTGCGTACATGAGCGAAGTGGTTCGAGGAAATGGAGATGAACTCCCAACCGATGGCAATCGGTGTGATAGTAGAGAACGGTTCCTATATTATTTTTCTACAGTATATAGTACAATTCGGTAAAATATATTATAGTACGGTTGGCAACCCTATCCATAGGGGTGCTAGTGCCATCCCAACGTACAGAATCCCACTCGTCCCCACCGAACTTCCTTTGCATTGAATTATGTTGAATCTGTTTTTTTCCCTCGTTAAAAAAAAGGATGTCACCTGCTAGACTATTTTTATTATTATTATTTTTATTATTATTATTGTTGCTGCTATTTCCACTATGAATCACGATTCCGGCCTTTGTAGTTTAGTCATCTAAAGCATTGGTCAACCTAGTAGACTGGAACGCACAAGTCACGGATTCGATTCCGTCCCGGGTAAATTTTTGAAACGAACTTCCGTTATTGGTGCATCCATCACAGTCACTGGTCTTACATCTAGAATTGATTCCGGATTTGTACTTTGTGTTTGTTACCAGTAACACCATTTTATATTATTACTCCCTACTTGTACGACGACTATAAATCCATGTTTGTTGTTTCGATGCATATATATGAAATAAATAGCGCACCGTCTGTTTTTGAAGTTCTGCACGCCAAAAATGGCAAAGCATTGTCGGTACACTATAATATGTTAATTGTAAGATCTCATAATTATGAAATGATTGCAAATAAACTCTATCTTATCTCATCTTAACATAAACGTAACACAAGGTTTGGGAATATAATATGTGTATTTGTCTGCGATTATTATTATTTTTGGGCAAGAAACTCCTATGACGGCATGAACTACGAGGACAACCAGAATAATCTGTATCGACCATTGATGGAGCAACAATATTGCTACATCAATGGTATCGACAATATCAAGGAGAAATAATTATTGGAAATTGCAACTAAACTAAGTTTTAAACTCTAGTCTGGTGCCACATGTTGCTCTTTTCTCGTTTATTGTCGAAAATCGTTATATTTATCGTCCAAAATATAGATCAAGTGGAATGAATCTATATGCATGAGAAACAAAGATAAATCTACAAATTTATCAAATGTGCTTAAATTCTAATAGTTCCTGAAATAATCCTCTATGACACACAGACAAACAGACACCGGAATGAGATTACATGTGTCCATTTTTAACCGCCTTTATTGCCTTAGGTGTCGGAACCGTTTTTTATGTGAAATCAATTTACGTATTACACGTAGTGAGATATAGTATGAGGCTCGCCGGCTATTTGCCGTAATACCCACTAAAACTCGATGATTCTCCTGAGGTCATATATCAGGGTCACTAGAACAAGACGTGGCCAACACCGTAGCCCTGCTGACGTGGGTTCACGCCATCTATCGGTGAGCCTCTCTTTTGGCAGCGGGATAGGTGTCCGAATCCTAACAATTTAATAAATAAATAAAATTCAGTGTTGTGTTGTGTTCTCCGCAGTTTCAGTGGCTAAAGTTGCATTTAATATAGCACCAGTCTTTTTTAACTTTGAAATTGGCAAAATTAATGCCGAAGGCATAGGAGCCATAATTTAAAAAAAAGGTTCAAGTGTCGAGGAAACCGTAGATTAAATAAGAATAGTAAATAAATTGTATTGATAGACAGTATAGTAAGAGAATTTACAATATCTAGGTAAATGAAAGAAAGATGTAAGATTAGTGATAAGAACCTTATGTAAAAGAGTTTATGACGCCAAAAATGGTAAAGAACAAGAATAAAAAAGAAAATATAACTAGAAGAAATAGTAAAAAGTATAACAAAACCTAAAGATAAAGAAAGCCGGATAACCTTGTCCGCCCGGTGGAAGAGATTTAATAAAGAATACTACTTACCTTGTAATAATTTGCTATAAAGAACATGTTTTAATTAATGACGTTAATTATTATGTGAAATAAAGATTTTAACTTGTAACAATGCGCTGTTGTTATTGTTATTAACATTGCAATGTCTAACCTGACCTCTTATCAAAATAATAAGGTAAATGATAAATTATAAAAATAGTTTTTTGTTATCTTCGTAAAAAAACGAGTTCTTAAGTAATATGTTATTTAAATAATAGTTTTTGTTTATGTGGGTTTTTTTACATATATTATAATGGTCTTATTCATATTAAAGAGTAAGTTTGTAGGCTTATTTAAGAAATTTAAACGAGCCTACTAACTTACTGTAGACCAAGACCAAGATCATAAAGGATTGTTATAATACTATCAACATTGTACGTGTGCAGGCAAAGCTAATAAACTTAGCAGTATTTTAAAGCCCTGCAAACTAATATCATTGCATAAGAATACAAGGAATATTTGTAGAGAACACCAGGTTTTTCCTCTCTTTTGTTTTGATCTAATAGAAAAAGCCTTGAAGACTTTCATCCAACTTATGTTATATAAAAATAAGTTTAATTCTTTAATTTTCTTTTTAGGGTTATGTCGTTGTAAATATTGCAAATTGTATATGAAGTTTGTGAATGTCATAATGTCCGCTATTTTAGGCCATCTTATATAAAATATGATAAAATTCTAAAACTGCCATGTCTGTACATTGAAGCCATTAAAATGCAAAGCACGAGATAAAGATTTAATCCTTAGTTAAATGAAAATATACCTATGTTTTTTACAGGCCATTGGGAATCATGAGTTTGACGACGGTCCAGAAGGCTTAGCACCGTACCTTGCAGCGCTTAAAGCGCCTGTTGTAGCGGCTAACATGGATGTAAGCAAAGAAGAGTCGTTGAAAGGTTTGTTCAAACCTCACATTGTCGTGGAAAGGAAAGGGAGGAAGATTGGCATCATTGGGTTAATTACTACCGATACAAAGGTAAGATAAATGACAACGTCATTAGTAGTTGTTATCTTATAAAGCATTTGTTTCTCAATGATTTTTATGTTATGACTCACGAAAAAACTACAATGTTAAGTAAAAAGTCTTTCGATCGACAAAATGTAATAATTGTAATAATTTTTACGTTTTATTTATGTTGTTCTTATTTCTTTTAAAACTCGACCGCCTCCACAACGCAACCCCTAAGTTGAGAAACGATATTATTATTGTAAAGTTAGAATATAAAATACGATATTGGAAAATTAGAGCTATTGGTACTGTTACGAAATTGTGGGATGTAAATTTAAAATGCCGTTCTTACAAATACAACCGAATACAACAAATCGAAAGCGTAAAAAGCGGAAAATTTCACAACGTCCGTCGTTATAAGATAGTCTTTCCAAAAGTACACTGGGAGAATGAATGTAATTTCTTGCGGCCGAGTGGCCTGTCGTAAGAGGCGACAAAACAACCCACAGCGAGATGATAGAGTATTTGCCCATTGGGTTGGTCCGCTGGTCTAGAGTACCTCACAAAATGAAATGAAATTTATTTGCATATGACATGGTACATAAAAATACAGGTCTTAAGTTTTACATATGTGAGTTCACATGTCATTACCCATAGGGTGTACAAATATTACATCGTCTTAAATTAAAATATTATTTACGTTAACCACGGAAAATTAAATTAAAGTATTGATGTCAAAAGATAATAATGTCAAATAATTAAATTCATATAAATGTCATACAGCCTCATCTAGGTCTTGTTCCAATTAAAATAATCATGCACCGAGTAAAAACACCTCTCCAATAACCAATTGTGAAGACTGACTTTAAATAAATTCAAATTAGCACTTTTTATGGCAGCAGGCAAATTATTAAATATTTTAACACCCATAAAATTAGATTTTTTTTGTAAGGACAGGTTGCACGACGGATATAGAAGTCGATTTTTATGGAGGGCCTCAGTAGTCTCTGACTTGATTCTTCGTACGTAGGGAAGAAATCTGGATTCTGTTTTACGAAAACTGCTAATTCCCTAATGTAGACAGAGGGTACCGTAAGAATTTTGTGTTCTTTGAAGAGAGGTCTACATGAGTCCAAAAAATGTAAACCATATATAGCACGTAGACACTTCTTTTGAACCTTGAAAATTCTATCTACATCTGTGCTAGCTCCCCAAAGAACGATACCGTATTGTAATACTGAGCCTACAGAGCCATGATAAGCTTGCAAAGCTACTTCTGTTGAAACATTTGGAGCTAGTCTACGCAGAACGAAATCAAATCTATTGAGCTTTGAGCAAATTTCTTCAATTTGGCGTTTCCAGTTACATCTGTTGTCTATCATGACTACTAAGAATTTCGCAGAATCAACTTCTTCTACTTTTTGATCATCGTGTGTGACTATTGTTGTAGGAAATTTACTTCGGTAGAATTGAAATTGAATTAGTTTAGTTTTTGAAATATTTACTTTTAAATTATTATCCCCTAACCATGAAGTGCATTCTGCAATGCCGTATCAATATTTTTTTTAAAGTTTATGTTGTTATTTGCTGATATTAATATTGTTGTGTCGTCTGCATAAAGTATTGTCTTATGGATTGTGCAATTGAAAAATTCGCAAAAAGCGACCTTCATTTGTGTTTCGATATTAGTGGCTAGGTTTCAGTTCCCTTTTCAAAATGGAAGGCGTATTTATAGCATTTTTGACTTTTTGATTCAGTAAGGTCTAAGTTTTAAAACAATATATAATACTTTAAAATACCTTTGCAACAAGAAGTATAGTTAGCTCCAAATGTTGCTTCTTATAAAATGGCGGTAAAGGCTCGATTTAGAGTTGCACATGTCCATAGGCAACGGCCAGCCGCAACACTGGTTGTCTTTTTGTCACTTGTCGTAATAGGTTCTTTGGTTGCGTAATATATCTGTACCAATTTGTAAGCATCTCAATACACTGTGTAATAAAGCGTTACGCTTCGTCAGTAAGAGTAACCTTGGTGCCATATTCAGTAGACCTTTGCGCAAAATGAATTTCGTTATCAAAATGATATTATTGTTGTAATATAATTAAGTGGTAATGTATTTACCTAATTTAATCGTGTAAATTTATTTGATATTGCGATTGCATCAGTTCATTTAATTTTGTCACTACGTTATCCCAAAATAACTATCACAATTTATTTATGTTTATTTTTGAAGTGATAACTTCTTATGGGAGGGTAAGCCGCTTCGTTACGTAACGCGTTACAGCGACAGTCTGGCTGGCTTCCCTTTCTCTCACGCAAGTTATCACTTCTGTCGGGCGAGACGCACACGTTTTATTTTATTTAAAGGGATTACTCTCTAGAGTAGTATGTTGCCTTTGGGGGGGTTGCTTTATGTTGTGTGATGCGTATATATTGATTAACCCGTTGGATGGGATGAAATTAGACGAGGAGTTATTTTAATTATTACTTATGTCTATATATATAAAAATCTACAAATTATTAATATTGTTACACGCCGACAAAAGTGAATGCACACCTGCAGTTTATTACCTTTTCGGCTATTGGACTTCTTTTGTTTACTTTGTGTTTAAAAATTGTAATTAGAAAAGCAGTCTATTGTGTATTGTAATCCTTTATGATGGTCGTTAGCCAGGTGTGATTCTTGGAAAATTCAGTCCACGCGGTCGAGTATTGTATTGTATAGTTTAGTATAAAACAATGCCCGAACGGAGGGGTGAGGCAGTCAAGCGACGATTACGATACGAGCAAGACGTGTGTACATTCGATAAGCTAAATAGTGACGGACTTTGTGCGTGTTATTGAATCGTACAGTTTGTACTGCTTGTGTCCAGTTATATTTGTACCTGTGTTATACGAGTTTGTATAGTTATAATAAATTCTATAGAAATTCCAACGGCATTTTAATTCGAGTCCTGTAACTTGTAACAATATGCACACCGAAGAGTTTAGTAGCATCCCCACCCCCGCTTTTCGATAAAGCACCCGAAAAGAGTGCATCGCTGACTCCAAACTTGTAGTGGTTTCATTGACTCATTGACTCTTCACGTGATCAGAGGGCTGGTTCTTACCTCGGTCAATGGGATGTGTATGGCGATCCAGCGAGGAAACGTAGCCAGCCTTCTGGGCGCCTTACCCATATAAGATGGTGATCTAGGCTCAGTATTCTACTTATAGTATCGAGGGCTATTGGTAGAAAACAATACAAATAAGTTAAGATTTCTTTTATTGTGTTATTTATAAATTTCTTCATTGTACTAAGTAATAAATATGTATGTCTAATGGATTCCAGACTTTATCATCAGCCGGTAATGTGGAATTTACCGATCCACGCGAAGCGACCAGACGAGAAGCTTTGGCTTTGACCCAGAAAGGCGTGGATATTATTGTTCTGTTATCACACTGCGGCCTTTCGATTGACAAGTGAGTTATGGAGTGACCCTTGTTTGTATGTCGTGTGTGAGTAGATCGACTTGTATTGATTGCAAATTTCGTCAGAACTATAATGCACAAAAACGCACGCCTAGGTAACATTTGTTTAACGCAAGAACTCATTAACTAAAACATATTTTAAATTTAAAGTAATTTAATTTGTTAAGTTTAGTGTAATACTTGAATAAATTTATTGCTTTTAATTACAAAACAATTTTTAAGTGACACGTTGTGTTACAAAAATAATTATACAAATTACTTAGTAATTGTTTTTAAATATATTCGTATTTCTATAATTATACAGAGGGAACAGCCTATTGGAGAATCGTTTTGTAAAATTGATGTGTATCTAGAGTCTCACGAATTTCATGATTTTCCTTGTCACAGCTGGTCATATTCGTGAGGCTCCTTCCTAGTATGGCATCACTAACTTTGTAATTTTACATCAAGAAATTATTAAATTAAAACGGCGATTCCGTGATTAGCTTAAACATATTAGATATTGAAGTGTGACGTCACGAAATTTAGGATCCTTCCCACCCCTCGTCACACAATGTTATACTTAGTCGACCCACTCCTTCCCCGTGTGACGTACTTTGATACTTGTCATTTTCGTGAAGTGAATCTGCGATAGCGGTCATTTTAGGCCCTCCTGATACGAGATCTTGTGCGAGGTAGACCTTTGATTAGCTGCAGGTTAGATCAGGCTCTTCTTAAGCTCTTCATAATCTATCAAGGTCTTAGGAATCCATGATCTAAACTTAACACCATCGAACAACACAAACAATTAGCTCTCATAGAAGAATGTATGTAAAAAGTTACAAAGTGTATGCCAGTCCTTGCAACCAGCATACATTCACAACTAGGTACTGAACAGACTGTTCATTTTTGTACACATCCACACTTCATAGACACTTGGAAGTCCTCCACGGTACGTGGCGGACGCTCCTTCATGCCATATGTGTCCAAGTTATGGATTGAACTCCCTCCCGCGGTTTTCCCAGAGCGCTACAATACGGGGCTATCAAAAAGGGCGTGAACAGATACCTAAAGTCTCAACGAGGTAGGCAACGCCTCGGCTCCCTTAGTGTGCAGATGTCCATGGGCGACGGTAGCCACCTATCACCGGGTGATAGGTGGCTACCAGGTCCGTTTGCCAGTTTGCCTACTAGCAACCATAAAAAAATGTTTAAAGTTTCCTTAGGCTCCGCTGTCTTAAAAATTTACAAAATTTTTCGTTCTACAAAACAAAATTTCAAACTCTTTATAATTATACCCACTTCTACAGCAACAAATAAGTATGTAAGTGATGAGGTACTTCCCATTCGAGCAGCGCGATTATCAAATGTATGTTTTTAAACTGAATGTAAGCAAAACACTTGGCTGGTTTGCATTTTAGAATTTTGAAAACAGCTTCGTAGTGTTCGGGGATGTGTAAATTAAATTTTGTTACAATGTCATAATATGTTTAATCTATAGATATAAAAATGAATCATAGAAATGTATGTACGCGCATAACTTGAGAACGACTTTACCGATTTTGGTGATTGTTTTTGTGTGTTTGAGTGGGTTCCTGGATGGTTTAGATTCGCAATTAGAACCGGTAGGTGGCACTGAGATCGGGTTCTAGAATCCGCCTAATCACCGGGACCGATTTTAGTTTTTTTGTGTGTGTTTGAGTGGGTTCCCGCAGGGTTTAGATTCGCAATAAGAACCGGTAGGCGGCGCTGAGATCGGGTTCTAGAATCCTCCTAATTACCAGGACCGATTTTGGTGATTTTGTTTTTGTGTCATGAAACAAAGTCTTTTAAGAATTCAGAAAATGTGGCGGTAAGAAGTTCGCCGGGTCAGCTAGTTAATTATAATAACGTATTGAATAATATTTCAGGGAGATAGCTAGAGATTACGGCCAATACATAGATGTAATAGTTGGAGGCCATAGTCACTCTTTATTGTGGAACGGGGCTTCGCCAAGCAATGAGACCGTTGAAGGGCCTTATCCAGTATTCATCAAGACAACTGCAGATCATAAACACAAGGTATTTTTTTTATTAATTGTGAAAATATTGTTACACGCCGACAAAGTGAATACACACCTGCAGTTTACTACCTTTCATGGAAAGATCAGCACGCGGTCGATTGTTGTATTGTATAGTTTAGCATAAAAACAATGCCCGAACGGAGGGGTGAGGCAGTCAAGCGACGTTTACGATACGAGCAAGACGTGTACATTTGATAAGCTATATAGTGACGGTCTTTGCGCGTGTTATTGAATCGTGCGGTTTGTACTGGTTGTGTCCAGTTATATTTGTACCTGTGTTATACGTGTTTGTATTGTTCCAACAAATTCTATAGTAATTCCAACGGCATTTTATTCGAGTCCCGCACTCGTAACAATATGTTTTTATATACAATAACAATATACCCTGGTCTAGAGTATGCCGCCATAACAATCTTGAGTTGTGTTTCGGCATTAGTGACCAGGTTCCAGTCTCCTTTAAGAGAGCAGCAGCGCATTTGTAGCACCTTTGATGTTGCAAATGTCCATAGACGATGGTAACCGCTTTCCACCAAGTAGGCCGTCTGCCTGTCGGCTGAACTCCTAGAATATTCTTTTTCTAAGCTGCAAAATTGCAATCTGATTCTGTTTCGTGTACTGTACGAACGACATGCCTAAATCTCGTCATAGGTTTTTCTTTTCTCGCTTTTTATCGTTTTTATTATATTTACAAGTAATATTTTCGATGGTATACTCGTATATAAAGTAAACTTATTTAAATTCAATTTCGCCGCGAATTGATATCATAACATTATTATAATAATAGGAACAGCAAATAGGCAATATACTAGGTATTGCATGATCAGCAATTGCTTTATTAATTACACGATCATTATTTTTAACAACAATTATAATATCATAGGATCAGCAACTATATTATTCATTAATCAGCAATTGTATTACTGTAGGATTAACAAACAGACAATAATTCTAAAAAAAATTGCATCTTGTTCTGTGTCGTTTAGATAGCTATTTCAAACATAATTAGCAAAGCTATAACTGAATAGTCCATATACGTGACAAAATCTGTCAATACAGAAAACAGAAAACCTTCGGAGATGCATCTACGAACATGTTCAGAATATTACATAGGTTTAAAATATTATCACGTAGCACTTAAGATTTCTGTATACTGTAGTCTTAAGTTTAATGTTAAATTAATTAAGCAATAATTACATCTAGAGTATTATCCCCGCAAATTGGTAATGCGCCGGAACCTTGTCAAATTAACATTCACGTGACGTCATCCGCAACTCGATATGTACGCGTACTCGCCGGCCAGTGATGCTAACGGTACTGCGTGTTCGGCTACGGTTACGTCACCAAAATGGCGGCCAGGCGCAAAAACAATTTGCGGGGATAATACAGCATTAATTATGTTAATGTTTTTTGTGTTTTCTTTGTCTTTTCCTCTTCTCTCATTTTGAAACCAATCTTACTTTCTAATACATATTTCTTATTTGGTAGTTTTCAAATATATATCTATCTAATTAATTCTATCTGTTGTATGTTTGTAGGTTATTTTACATTTTTAATAATAAGTTTTACTCACACTGTACACAACTTACTTAAATCCCACAAGCTTCAATGTAAAAACACGGAATGTTCTAAACATTTTAGAATATTATAGAGTTTTTGTTGCTGTGTTCAGAGGTAGTTTCCGTTATGCAGCATCAAAGTGCTGGAATAACATTCCTTCACATTTTCTCATCAGTGTTTAGGGTTACACTAAAGACTTTCCTTTGTGAACTATACAAACACGTATAACACAGGTCCAAATATATCCGAGCACAACAAATCCAAACGTAATGCAAAAGGTCGTAATTCAATAAAACGCGCAAAGTCCATCACTAATAGATTCTCGTTATGTACACACGTCACGCCTGTATCGTAATCGTCGCTTGACTGCCCGGCTCCCTCAATCAGGCCATCGTTTTATACTGCACAAATGCAGTGTGCCTGTGTCGTAGTTGGCGTAATCCGAAACACCTGGCTAATGAGTCGGCCGCAAGCCAGCAAGCAAGAAAGGCCATCAATGAGTTCAATAAAACAATGTGCTGTTCTCTAGACACGTATGCCCATAAATAAGTAAACAAAAGAAGACGATCATAAAAGAATTACAATTAGTTCAAATGCCTACAGGTAATAAAATGTTTTGTTTTTCAGATATGCAGGTGGATTTTATTTTTGTCGGGACCTGAGTTGTGACAATACCTATGATAACATTAACAGGAATCTGTTTTTTTTTTTTTTTTGTTTTTTTTTGTTCATGTATCTCACTATCTTTATATATATGTTATTGTTATTATTTTGATGTGAATTTGTCTAATAACCCGTTTTATTTTTCTCAGTATTGTTAAAGTGTTTATTTGTCCTAAATTAAAAATAATTCTTTTTTTCTATTTTTAACGTTGCAGGTGTTAATCGTGCAAGCGTCAGCATTCACCAAATATATGGGCAACTTATCGGTTTATTTCGACTACAATGGAGAATATGTTAATTGGAAAGGAGGACCTATATTTTTGGATAGATCAATAGAAGAAGGTAAGCAACTAAGAGAATTGACTTTTACACATTACTAGACATTTAATTTTGTTAACAATTTAGATTTGTAAATATAGTATTAGGTTTTGGTGGTGTAAAATAAAATTCTTGCAAGGATTTACTGGAAAATTATGGATATTTTTATATACATATATCGGTAAGTATACTAGGGACTAGTTTTAAACCCTCAATACTAACCTACCCTACAACTAAGAATATACCCAAGGGTCATTTTTCTATCATTTTTGGTCTTTTATTTTATTTATTTTTCTGCGTTCAGACCTCAGTTCAGACGTCTAATGCTGGGTTTATTTATCTTACTATCCAATATTACCATTAACAAAAAATTTACATTTTTGACTCCTATAAAATTTATGTCAAATTTTAACTAGTAGAACCCCAAATAAGATAACTCTCTAAACAAGAACTCTGTAAATAAAATAGTGATTCTATTTGGGTATAAAGGTCAGTTTGTAATTCATAAATAAAATATTATCAAAGTTATGGGCAGTATATGTCAACAGTCAAGGACATATATTTATGGAGCATAATACAGATTAATAAAACAAGAATCATTGCTACAGAATACTGTATATAGGTGACTGGTTTTATTTTATAATATTTCTTTGTGTGTTATAATAACAATTGAAGACATTAATGAATGAAAGAGATGTAGGTATCACCTTGCCTTCATGTACATTGTATTAGTCCTTAAAACAATTATTAGTTCGGTCAATCTAGACATTCAAAGGTGCATAAAATCACAACAAGCTGAAAATCAGTAAAATTGTTCAAAACATTATATATTTTACAACTTTTTGAATCGTTAAATCTCAGAAACGGTGGCTCGCAGGAAAAAAGTATTGGTACATTTTTTATAGATAATTTTATGATCTACAATTTTTGTCTATTTTAGTAAAACGGTAACTTTTATCATAAAAGTACCCCTTTTATGATAAAATTTACCGTTTCGCTGAAAATCGCGAAAACTCATTTTTTTACCTTTGACCCCGAGTAAAATTTTTCCATACACGGGAATGATGGGGAACTTAATTTTTTTATTTATAATTATGTTTTGAACAATTTTGCTGATTTTCAGCTTGTTGTGATTTTATGCACCCTTACTCTCATTTTTTGGTCTAGATTGACCGGACTGTATATATGAGGTTGGTTTAAGAAATAGCAAATGATGCTATCAATTCAAAATGATTAATCAAACATCTTTGTTGTCTATTTTATCGATGTCTGCCAATCGTATGATGTCTTATCCATTCCTGAAAGTGGAGTTATTTTTCTCAAAATAAAAGATATGGGGTTTTTTCGATTAAACCCCTTTTCTCGGGTTCTGTATCTGAAGTTTTTGAAAATGAAAACTTATTTATTCCTTGTAAAAAGTAATCTTCTTATTGAAAGTCTATGAGTCTACCACTGCTTCCAAAGCCTAGTTATTCTTAAATTAGGAGAAAAGCGGTGCATCGAACTCCCCAGCAACATACCTTTACTTTAGAATAATTACATTATTATTATATATATACATTCGTTGTGTAAGTTGTGGTAATGTAACGGCTAACGCACGTGTCCCAAACTCAAAGGTCGCGGGTTCAAATCCTGGCCGGAACGCATGCACCGCCTAGGCAATTTTCTGACCTAATGTGCATAGAAATGTTGTTACAATTACCACGTACTAACAACGGTGAACGAAAACATCGTGATGAAATCTGCACATCAAGATAGCGATGTGTCAAACCCGTCAAGCTGCCTTGGACAACCGTGGCAGGTATGCTCCCGGTTCCCCAATAGTGGGAGGCTCGAGCCCAACAGTGGGTCGTGTGTGTGTCCTTTTTTTACCAGGGGAAATCCGATTGAGGACTAAGCCGCAACAAGAGCAGAACCTTGGGGGGATAGTTCGCGACCTAGTGTGGAATTCGCCAGATCGGGGGTGGAACAAGCATGCCCAGTCAGAACTGGTGCCATTCTATTGCCACTCCCCAGTTAGGGATACCCACTAAAACCCCTGGGTGTTTCGTCCTTCGCCTTATGCCAGGGCTACGGGTATATGACCTAGCCTCTCCACAGCCCTGGCAGGCGTGGGCCCCCCTCGTGTGTGTGTACTTCACTCAACTCCACGGAATCCTTTGATGTTCGTGCATTGAATGTTAATTTTTTTTTAGATAAAGACATGAAAGCGAAATTAGAGCCCTACGCTAAATTGGTACGTGATGCTGAAAATGTCCAAGTCGGTGAAACTACTAGCACTCTGGATTATGAACACTGTGTCTATGGTGAATGTGCTCTTGGCGACTTACTCGTGGACTCGTTTGTTGAATATGTAAGGTTTTTATTGTTGCTATATAGGGTAGACTATACTATTGATGGAATCTTTAAATTATTCAAACTATTAACAAATCTTAATATTATATTCGAAGAAATTATTTTAAGCAGGCTACTCGGCGGATGGGGTTAAACTAAAAAAGTGTAATCGAAAGGAAAAATGCTGACCGCTGTATATTATTTATTATACAATTTCTAACTTGGATGCAGTGAAATAAACTCTATAATTTATATAATAATATCCAAGGTCTTCATAACTTTGTTCCAATCAGGTGTCCTAAAGACGCCTCATTAGATTTTTTTAATATTTGGATAATATTATTATTGTCCGGCTACAAAAAAAAAAGATTTCTTAATATCTTGAATAAATTGACAGGGTGCCAACAATAGCATCTTTAATATAAGTCATGTTTTATTGATTGATTAATTTGCTTTAAAAAAATGATTGCGAAAAGGTGATATGAAAGAGAGAACATATAATTATTATTCTATATTGTGTTAGTTTAAAGAAAATGAAGACTTGTGAGAATGGGTGGATGTTTAACCCATTCTTCATTTTTTGACGTAAAATCTACTGAAATACTTTTTTTTATCAAGGAGTCTAAATGACTTTAAATTTTAGACTCGACGCTTGTACGAAGTTATTCGAAATTTTTTATATCGGATTCAATCATTGTTTTGGATAGTTTTATTTAAGATATCCCATGGTTTCGGTTACGGTTAAGGAGCTTTACAGCATCCCTGATTTACACCTATGTCTTTTTAAATGTTTCAGGCGAAGGAAAAAGTAGACCCCAATACACATTTCTTATCTTTTATACAAAGAGGAAACATAAAATCGTCAATACTTGAAGGAAGTAAGATTTATTATTAACTATTACACCTGATAGTATTTTTATTATGAAAGAAGAATGAATACTGGGTGATGCCAATCGTCGAGTAATAAATGAAAAAATATCTTGAATATTACTTATAATCGTTTCTTAAATTTAAAGAAACTGCTCAGCAAATGATTAATGAAAATCTCACCCATAAACTCCGCTTTAGTTGAATATTTTGGGTACAACCTACGTTAATCACTAAAATTTCGTTCGTAAAATCGTTTATCTGTGCTCCTCATAGGTACACAACAGGTAATACACGTTTAAAAGTGAAAAAAAGAAATATTCATTGATTAGGGACTGATTCTCATTCTCTTACTTAGGAGATGCCTAATCGTTTCTTAACGAGATTATTATAAGTAAGGCCGAAACCATCAAAGAGAGGACATTGACTTGTGCCACCTAGACACACCACCTAGCTTCGATGTTAACCGCTTTCCATCAGATGGACCGCCTACCTGTCTGCTGAACTCGTGCAATTAAAAAAAGACAGTTTTCTGACCTACAAGTTCTAACGGTGAAGGAAAATATCGTGATGAAACTTGGACATCTCATGGTACTATTCGTTCTCTTATAAATGGGAGGTCCGAGCCCAGCAGTGGGACTTTATAGGTGGTTATTATTGTTCTATGTATGAACTGAATTGTAAATAGGGTAAACCATACTAATCTCCATCCTTCCCACCAGCTTGTGGTTGAGCGGGCTAAGCCTTTGCCGGCCGACCTCACTGCAACACAGTGGCTTTGGGTTCGATTCCTGGTATGGTAAATTTCGGAAACGATGTTTCTCCGTTATTTACTGTGGTCTGTATGTCTAGCATCGGCCTCAGAGTAGTCCGTTATATATTACCCATAAAACAAGCGTAACTTGCTTAATTTGATGATATACAATATGTGTGTTTGTGTGCAGATTATTTATTTATTTATTATTTAATCCCACTCAATTATTGATATTTAGTCAATTTATTCAATATATTAAAAAGACTTAATATTTTTTATTTTGTGGACATATAATATTAATAGCTTCTGCCCGCGACTTCGTCCGCGAGGTAGTGTATACAAAAAGTAACTTAAGCCCCCCCCCCTGACACATTCTTCATTGATGTTCCGCTCCTATTGGTCTTAGCGTGATGATATATAGCCTATAGCCTTCCTCGATAAATGGGCCATCTAACACTGATTTGAAATAATTTTTCAAATCAAATCAGTAGTTCCTGAGATTAGCCCGTTCAAGCAAACAAACAAATTCTTCAGCCGTATATACATGTATTAGTAATAAGATTGTTATTATTATTCTTGTATAACTACAAAAAAAAACCGGAGAGGTGTCAAGGGACACCCGGATGGAACGAAGTTCCTATCGATTAATTAGTGAAGGAATTGCAATATTTTTTATATTTTTATATATACATATGTATATATATATATATATATATATATATATATATATACATACATATATACATCGACCACACCGACCAAATGCACCAAAATGGCAAAAAAGGCAAATCACAAAAAGTGTCGTTACAACATTTGGTGTGTCGTTACAACTTTATTGGTCTTAAACTTTTCCGTCTAGCCCCCTTTCGCCATTCACACCGCTCGATAAGGAACTTCGTTACAAAAATATTAAAACTTCTTAATGTTTTAAACCATAAGTAGGGTACCATTGTACTGAAGTGCCAACAATGGTATGTACAATCGAACCAATTGAAACAGAATTATGAGAGTTAGAATTATAAGACAGAGTTCAGTTCGAGATTCAAATTATTTCAAATCATTACTGTTTTATCTAAAACATATCTAGTACAATAATAACAAAGTTTAAAATTGCGTAGTTCTCTGAGCCTAGGGACGCATTTTTATTAATGTTTAAAACGTCCTAAGTGCAAAACGCACGATAAACTATTTTGACGGTTTCAAAGGAATTATTAGCAAAGTGTGTCATAATTCAATCGGTCCGATAGTATATACAGTTTATCCCATAAGATTTATTTTGAAATATTTCAATTTCAGCAATAACAAAGGGCACGATATTTGGGTTGCTGCCATTTTACGACCGGATACAGCATTTCCAAATAAAGGGAACTTTTATTGTTGGAGCCTTACAGAGGAGTGTCATTGACGCATGGTCATACGACCCCTTCAAGGGACCCTGGCTGCTGCAAGTCGCTGGTAACTCCTTAATCTAATAATCTTGAAGGGATAGTGTTGCCTATAGTCTTTCCCAAAGTATCCTGTATTTAATAAAGACTAGCTGACCCGGCAAACTTCTTACCGCCTAAAAATCAATAAATAAAGACCGTTGATTTCTGAACGACGGAAAGAACATCAAACCGTAAAAAAATCAAAAAATCTTCATTTTTAAATTTAATTGATTTCTGAACGACTTTTAAATTTAATTGATTTCTAAACGACGGGACAAACATCAAGTGTTTCACAGGTAGGAATAGTTTCTAAGGGAAAGCGAAATTTTTGTTTTTTGTAATGCAATGCAATTTGCAAATATTGTCTATATCCCAAGAATATTTTCATATTTACCCACCTTTTAAACCTTCCCTAGACTTCAACAAATAATTCAAAACTGAAATTAGCCAAATCATTCCAGCCGTTCTCGAGTTTTAGCCAGACTTACGAACAGGAATTGATTTTATTTTCAAAGAAATCATTAAGCAAATCACAAGCGTTTCAACTCTAAACTTGCAAAGAAAAATCAAGTTTCGCGTCTCCACACTAAGTAATATTTGTATTATCGCTTATTGTTCAGGTTTGAAGGTGTCATACAATTTGACTTTGCCCGAGGGAGAGCGTATAACGTCAGTGACAATCGGAGATTCCGAAACGCCTCTGAACAGCGAAGAATATTATGACGTCATCGCCCCAGCGTATCTTGCTGATGGAGGAGATGGATTCTCGGTATGGTTTTCCAAAACTCTCACAAAAAATCATTTCGATTCACACAAGGTTCCATGCGTAAAAACAATAACAATTGATATTTATACCTAGATGCAGGTATACATATATAGGAAATCAAAAACAAATACATGTGAAACAAGGCTTGAAAAAACTGGTAAAGTAAATTCGAACCGGTTATTGCCTAAGAACATACGAACTTTTCTTTTCGGTTTTGTTCTAATTTTAACCACAATCAACCGGTTTTTGGTAACAAAAGTTTGGTAAATAGATATTGGTTGTATAAACTGGTTTCGAACGGTTTTTGCATTGCGGCTGCACCTTGGAGGTGCAGCCGCTTGGAAGAGCAAGTTTTTAGTCGCACACAGAAACATGTTGGAGAGTGTAGCAGCGAGAAGTAGAGGTTAAATGATGCTTCAGATAGCAGACAGTAGTTACTGTTGAGTGCTGATGTAAACTAATTTCTTTTGGAAACGGTAACCTTTAGTACAAGTATTAACAATTCCTACAGCTAGTACAATATATAGCAATGTGTGAGCGGAACGGATGGTGTGCGAGCGATATAGAGCAACTGATAATATGTGCGCTCCCGTGTTGCGCTAGCCAGTCAGTGGTCTCGAACCTACCGATTTTTCGGTATTTCTACCGATATGGGCTCTGTTCTACCGAAATACCGAAACGATTTTTCTACGATTTCAGAGTATACATGGATATTCTCCCGATTTTTGTACCGATTTACACTTTTAAGTTGGCAACCCTTTTCATTTATGTTTAATGTTACGGGGAAGCACTCAATATTAAGTTTAGATGGACCTAGTGCAGAATGTTCCATATATTTTGGGGTATATCCTGGTGTCCTACAACTCGATAACGTTGAACACATATTTTCACATATTAATCTTTTGGAAACAAAACAGCGAAATAGGCTGTCTACTGAATCACTGGTCTATTACATGCAAAACGACTTTTTAATAATACATCTAATTGTTACGATTTTGGAATTAATTCGAAGATGACCGCGGCTATGGCCAAAGAATATTGGTAAAAAAATTTATTATACTTAAGTATGATTGTTATAAATTAGTCTGTAAGTTTTTTTTCAATAAATAAACGAATTTGATTAAATATTGTATTTTTTTGTCAAATACCGATTTTGGGTACAAATATACCGATTTTAGCTGGCAAATCTACCGATTTCGCTCTATGTCGTTCGAGACCACTGTAGCCAGTACTTCGTTGTCTACTGCGATGGCGAGACGTATGCGGCTCCCATAAGAGAGATAGAATGATACTTCCTCTTCTCGCGGAATAAACCGGTTAATGCAGGTTTATATAACAGTCTTCTTAATTTTATACTCCGAACATAATTCTTGTCTAAAACCGGTTGTAACCGATTAAAGCGGTTAATTTTAAACCGGTTCGAAGCCTTGTGTGAAACAATCGTAACATTATTGTTGGAATTGGTAGAAAACATTGTCGGAAGTAAATTCTGTCAATTTATATCTTCAGAAAATGTCGTAGCGTGCGAGCGAGATATCCAATTCCATTTGTATAATAGTGTATTGGATAGTATATTGTATTGCAGAATAGTGTATTAGACAATATATTGTATTGTATAATAATGTCATCATCCTCCGAGCGTTAAATCCCGGTTGCGTTCGGAACGTTCACTCCGAGGGCTAGGGTCTTCAGCATTCCCCGTTTTGAGTCCACTGGTACGCATGTCAAACTTCACAATGAATATTGTATTGTTTAATATATTGTATTGTATAATAATTTATTGGATTTAGGCGAAGTGCCTTTTATTTAATATATTCAGTATTAGATAAATTTAAATACTTGTACCTTAGGGTTATGACATGTGATATGCTTGTGAGCATAATATTTACTCTTATAAAAAAAAGTTTTTTATTATTATTTCGGTAGCACCTTAATTGTTTATTTTTTTAGATATTCAAAGAAAACAAGATGAATGTGACGGTCATCGGTCGTGATCAGGACGCTTTGGAAGCATACCTTCAAAAACATTCGCCCGTAAATATCAAGACTGAAGGAAGAATCGTTATTACGAGTTGATTTAAATATAAATTTGCCAAATAAGTGTGCAGATGTAAAGTCAGTTGCGTGCCAAAAATTTCGTAAAATATTATTTGTAGATTAAATATTTAATATATATTTTTGTGTATTTTTTATTTTTGCATGTACCGTTTTTTTTAAAGTAAGTACAGCAAACAGGCCTAATGGCGTATCTGATGGAAAGTGGTTACCGTTGCTAATGGATATATACAGCATAAAAGGCGCTATTATGCTACCAGCCTCGAAGGAGAGACCTGTTCATTAATGCTGGGGCATAATTTAAAGTTGTTAAGGAGGCATGTTCTAGACCAGAGGTGGTAGTCTCAGACGGGCAAATACTGCTATTTTTGTGTGTCGGCTCTTCAACGGCCGAACTAATTATTATATTAATACATGAAGCAAAAACTTTGTACCCATTATTACAAAAATTATGCGGACGGAGGAGTATGAAATTTCGCACACTTACAGTTTGTAGAGCAGAAGCGACGAAAGCTAATTTTTTTTTTAAATTATGCATAAAAAATACATTAAATTTAAAAAAAAAACATTACACACACTACCATGTATTTGAAACACGCACGCATATATACTATTTTGTTTATTGTTAAAGTCAAATTAACAGTGTAGCCTTGGCGCAATCTGTGATTATAGAAGTAGTCTTTGACAACAGAACCTGAATAATGTTCAAACTTATAATTTAAATTAATTATTATGGTCGAATTTCGACCACGAGCGACCACTACTTATAATAAAATTACCGTTTTAAGGGCGATATTTTATTTGATATTTATTCCTACGTTTCGGCCACTTCAGTGTCAATGACTAATGTTAAAGGTTTTATTTAGCCTACCGCTAAGTTGTTCATTTTCATTATTTGGTTATAATTTTTTGTTTACAGTTATTGTTTAATTTAGCTATATGAGAGCCTAATCTAATTTATCACCGCTTCGCAACGTGTTGTGGCTTGTAGAGAAGAAGCGGCGCAAGAACTCTTCTCTTTCAAGAATGGGTGGGAGTTATAATAAAAATAATTCCTCAATCAAGTTGATCTGTGTTCCGATGCTCACAGGTACAGCGCAGTGTCTTCAAGTCTGGCAGTTGCTTTTTGTTGAATTTGGGTCTTAATAGTTTTGATGATCGGATCCCAAACAGGTGGTACTTGCCAGCCATCTTCACTATTGAAATTTAAGTGTTTTTTTTTAATTCAAGAGCCTAACGCATTATTCTACGTATGAAACGATTCTCTTTTGCGAGGTAGGTGGCAGGCTAAATAAAAAAAATAACATTACTCATTAACACTTGACATCTTTGTCTTCCTTGATCACGGCTACTGAAAAGTGGCCGAAACGTCGAAATAAAAATCAAATAACGTACCACGCTACTAGTCGCGAAAACTTGTGAAAATACTATGTAAGTAAATAATGTTAGAATATATTGCAATATAATGTCCACATCCCTATTAGGTTTATGATTAGATAAGTTTGGGATGAATAGGGTTTTCTATAGTTATAATAGGTCTCTTGTTTAAATTGAATTGTGCCTGTTTGTTTAAACAATATTCTTCCTCTTGAAACATTGAAAACTTTTGCTACTTCATATACTTTAGATCTATAAGTGGTATGAAGACATATTGTTATGAAGTCTTCTAAAAAGATAACTTTCTTCTAGGTAATGAAATAACAGAAGAGTTTATTATTTTTAACATTGTATAATTTTTTTAAATATGTCAATTATATACAAAAGCCTCATTATTCATCAACTAACTATAGTTAATCTATTTTCTAAAAGCATATTAGGATTTATCGGCGAAATCTTCTTCACATATTCCTCGACCACTTGTTCACTTTGTCCCAAGTGCTGTGCGTCTTGATAATTATCTTGGATCATCTGAAAAATAATTTATTTTAAAAATATATTTCTACAGTAGCTGTACACGCAACTTTGTTTAGGCGATACCAATTCAGACAATCTTTTAGTAGTATAAAACAAAGACGCTTCCCGCGTCTGTCTGTATATACACTAACTCCTAAACCACGTAACATATTTTAAAGCGGTTTTTACCATCAGATAATTTTTCACATAAGGTTTATATGTAAAAATACCTTATTAAGTTTGTATGTTCTTTAAATAGAGCTAGTTACTAGGGTTTGACGCTAATCTTGTACTAATATATAAAGCTGAAAAGTTTGTTTGTTTGATTGAACACGCTAATCTCAGGAACTACTGTAGTAACACTGAAAAATTCTTTCAGTGTTAGATAACCCATTTATCGAGGAAGGCTATAATAGGCTATCTATCATCACGCTAAGACTAATAGGAACGGAGCACCCATGAAGAATGTTTCAAAATCGGGGGGTTTTGAAAACAAAGTCCACGTGGACGACGTGGCGGGCACAGCTAGTATCTTTATAAATTACAGACTATTGTTATTCTGATGTAAGTGATGGAAAGGCTATAAAACCTGTTAAGTTTCCCGGAAACCCGTTCAATAGTTTTTGCATGCTAGGGTAACAAACATCTGACCAACTTCCTCGAAAATAATATTAATAGAAATCACGAGTAAAGAACTACGCTGGAATGGATACTACGTGTATATTAACACTCCCATCAGATTAAAGGAGTAAGTTTTTAAGTGCTGCCAGAAATTGCACCGCGGACTTTTGTTATAACTATTTTAGTATTTAGTATAGTATTTTGTAGAATTATTTTGTGCGTGCAGTTTGGGTCATAAATAATCAGAGCGGTGAAGCGAGTATTTCGCTCTCTCTTCCACTCACGGGCTTATGGGCAGGCATAGTGATACGCATTATTGTTGTCGATAAGCGTTATCGATAGTGTATTTAGTTTTGTCATTTTGTGGGTTAGTGATATCAATGAAAGAAAAAAATAGCAATGTATTTATTAAAATAAGAAAAATAATGATTTAAAATAAATTATTAATTAGGTATCTATGTATTAAAAAACTATAAGTACAAAAGTTTAGAATGTAATAAGTTATATTAAAAATAAATATAAATACTTATATCTAAGTTTAAAATTAACAGCAAAAAAGATAATAATGATTTTTATAACAATGATAATCTCTCTTTGATAAGAATGAGTTTTTATCGATAATGGCGTTGCGCCCGCGCAACATGCTCACCGCCTTAGCCGGGCTGAGGCCGAGCTTTGATTTATGACCCAAACTGCACGGAGAAAATAATTCTACTATAGTGAGTTTAGCGGCTATAGTTGACGCATTTTAAACTGAGTCGTCGGGCAATAAATGTCACTGACAGTAGGAATGTGCACGCAATGCAACCCGTTATCGATACTTAGCTACCTGCGCACACGGGGTCGATGCGTCACCGTGACCTTTATTAGCACTGACTCCTGGGTTATCGTTACGAGTTAACGTTGTTGTTTTTCTATAAATATAATACTTTTTGTTATGACGTTCAGTACATTACTTACGCTTCGTTACGCAATACGCACAATGGAGAATTTATTTTCTAACGTGGTTTTGAATAAATTAAATGGTGACATCAATGCTCAAGCTCGGGCTGTAATTCACAACGTGTTCCTGTTTTTAAAAGAATTGATAACTGACCCCAAATAAAGTATGCCTCAATTTCAATAATCCACGAGAGTTTGCAGCACTGATTTGTGGAGTTAGTAGAGCGACCGTGGATCGAATAAAAACCGAAGTATCACAGGCATGCAACCCGAATATACCAAGAGCAAATGTTAAGAAGACAGCGACTGTCACTGATCTAGATAGCTTTGGTGTCAGCGTAGTAAAACGTACCATTGATTCATTTTATGACAACAGGAAATATCCATCGGTGGCTAGAATTCTAGAAAATTAAAATATTTTATTTTCGCGAAAAATTATTCCTATTAATACTTAACATAATTTAGCATATCGATCGTACCTACCCTTTACCGATATGCACCTCTATAATTCTTACGCACATCACTACATCTCTCCATAAAACCTGTAAGTGCGAGCGAGATAGACAGATAATATGATTTATGACCCGATGTCTTAGTTCATAATGCGTGTGTCGTTGTAGCACCACAGTTTTTGCTAATGTTCATAGGCGAACGAACCACTTTCCATCGCAGTTGGGCGGTCTGACTGTCTGCTGAGCTTTAGAAATAATAAAATATAAAAAAAAACAACTGGATTTTATTTAAAAATGAACTCCATACAAGTCTAACCTATCTATCTAACCTTAGTTTTCTGCCAATGGTAAGGTAAAAGAATGGATAAACCCTGTTCATAACTTACTTTAAATCCACTGCCACCGCGTAGATAGAAATCCAGCGTAATAACGCGGTAATCCTTATCAGGGTTTAGAGGACAGTATTCGTCGCCCTCTTTCACCAGCACAGATACTGTACGCCCTGAAGTTGCGTTCAAGGTTAGTTTTAAACCTACAACAAGAAATATTAGGGAAATATTATTACTTACTTCATTTTTCATGTAGTAAGTATATAACTAAGAGAAGATGGCATGCGGTGGTTTCCTTTTGCGAGGACGTCATGTCGCTGTGAGGCGACTGAAACGCAGAGAGAAAGGCGAGTGGACGGGGGACCCCCGGCGAACCATAATTAGGGTCATGGAGTTCTCTGCTCCTAGGGGCTCTCCAATTTGATGGGATGCGAGGTATCGCGGAGAACTGCCTAGAACAGATCCTGTAGCGTTTCAAAAAGATACGGCGAGAAGCTGGTTGGCTTAGTACCCACTAAACCTACCAGCATCTCTCCGTATCCTTGAGTCTCTCTGTGTAGAGAGCTGACCTGACTGGGTAGTCAGGCGGCCGGCATCTCACAAATCCTATCCGGAGTACTCTCTTCAAATGAATGGATTTGGATTCAAATCCATTCGTCTGAAGACGATCTTGCGAAAATCATCGTTTTCATCAAATTCGGCAAATCTTTTTTACGACAAAGTTTTGTATGTCAGTCCGTTTAATACGATGAAGATTCGTATTTTTGGATTGATAAATAAAGATACCCTTTAATTCCGATTACCTACTTAGCATCCAGGCAAAGGGGTCACCATATCAAACGACGGTGACCTTTCAAAATTTATCAAAGTGTTTAATTTTGCATATTAAAACTGGTCACGTGTATTGAAATAAAAAACTCGCATCAAATATCAAACATCTATTAATATATGTTTTGGGAAGAATAAAATATTTAAATAATACAATCCGCAAAGTTATATGATGCTAGGTACTATTGTTTTGCTTCTCAGTTAGGTACTGTATACTATGTATGAAAAATTAAAAAGAAACTTATGTGAGTTGTCAGTTTTGTTTTTCAATACTGATTTGGTTTAAAAAAATAGTTTTTAAATAACCAAACATTTTAAGCAATAAAAAGAATCAAAGACCACACGAAGACCGCAGATGATGGCCCATATAGTCAGTTAGGCTATAAACGATTATCAGAGTTAGAAGAAAGAAAGAAACTTTACTTATTTTCTCACACAACGAATTACAAATAATATAATACCTGTTATGTGAGACTTGTGCCTATTTAGTGCAGATATAGATGTGTATTACAGGTCACCAGAGCTCTACTCCACGGCTAAAAACTTTTAACTGGGCGATTAACTTTCAGTGATGATATTTCATAACAATATGAATATGTATAGATGAATATAAGAAGTGATTTACCTGCAACATGGGGAACCCAAGGACCTACGAAAGGTTTTTGCACCCAAGAATTAGTCATAGTTCGGTCTAAAGCTGCAAGTAGATGTCTTCCAGGTAGTATGAACGACATAAGTTTGTTTGTAAATGGTGAAACATTTATTAATGTCCCTCTGGTTATGGCTGAAAGTTAACAGTTCAGAACTATAATTCACAATTTAAACGTAAATAGTTATTAAATCGGTGTCATTAGCCCCCTGGGCAAGATTTGAATTTTGCGCCTCCTCCTAAAAGTTACTTCGTAGGGACATAATCAGTAATTCACAGGTTGCGGGTTTCCAAATGCGCCCTCTTGGGGCTTGCGCCCCCTACAGTCGTTCTCATTCGCATCCCTTAACTACGATATGGTATTAAATAGCGAACTGTTTTGATACTTACATCCTTTAGGTATTGATGCTCGCATATTGGCTCTTAAGATGATAGCCACGTGACTTAGATTTGTTGTAACATGTTTTCCCTAGAAATATACACAGATTAATGACAGTGAACATTGGTTATGGCAGAAAAAACATGAAAGTAGGTATAGTAAATGTGAATTCAAATATCAGGAAATATAATGTTATGTTTTACCAGAAATTAATTACTGAGAAAGGAAATCTTATATTAAAGATAAGAAACCCATAAAATATTGTCTGTAGACCTGTAGCTGCAGAAGACTACCCAATAACTCCCTTAGCAACCATCTATTAGTAAAAGTTGTTATTACGTGTGATGCAAACTATGTACAAGTATATATCCTAACTATAGTCGAAAGAAGTAAAATAGGTTTGTTTCGGCGTGTTGAGTGAATGTGTAAAAGGTTGATAAAACAAACAATTGTAATGTAGATGAGACATTTAGTATTAATAAACCACGGTGTTATTATACTGCCGGTTTTACCGACGGACCTTCTAGGCAGGATTTCTACGGCATCTCCTTTCTACTTTCCAACTCAAGCTTTGAATTTTTTTTTTAATCGGGGACGTCAGTTTACGTCCCATAAAAGACTCCTTAATAAAAAGAATATTCTATGGATATTTTTCGAAATCAATTATCAACGAAAACATATTAAAAGTCCTACAATGTAATTTTTTCCCAGAGTTTTTTACTTTATTGTTAAGTCATTTTAGCAATGAAAAGGACTGTGCAAGAAGGGACGTCATAGCGTTTTGGAAGGCAGAATATACAATGTGTCCTGTAAAACAATTACGTACCAAATCCATAAATGCATCAGCGACTAAATTGCCCAGAGCACACTCTTGCGAAGCACAGGTGTCCAAAATCATATCTTCGTTAGTATACCCCACAACTTGGTTTACTAAATCGTGAAGGTTTTCTTTGATGGGATCAATTAGCTCTTTCACTTTAGAATCTGAAAAAGATATTGTGGGGAATGATGGTGGAACCATCTAGTTAGTTTTAGAACTTTTGGAAGAAACTAGAACAATCTAGAAGGAAAAGACAAGGACGGATATATTCAGAAAAGAATAGACGATGAACGAAAGACAGAGATAGATAGATGTTAGAAAGGGATAGACGATGAACGAAAGAAAGAGATAGATAGATGTTAGAAAGGGATAGATGTATAAACGAAAGTTCCCGAACAGAAGATTCGGGAAGGAAGAGACAGAGATAGATAGATGGGTTCTAGAAAATTCTTCCGGGTATATAAACAGGCGTAAGGCGCGCTTACCGGGCAGTTTTTAGAGTTGAATTCGGTTCAGACGGTGAAGCGACAAGTGCGATACTAAAGAGTTGGAAGAGAAGGTTAATAGAAGTCAGAGACGAATTAAGTGGTGAATTTAGTGACAAGTTGGTGGACAGATACGTGAAGGAGTTGTGTAGCATAGTTCGAGAGAGGAACCAGAAGCGAGCTACACGCGATAATATTGGAGGTGGTCTACGCAAAATCGGCGACGGTATTGAGGGTGTGAGAACTTATCGTCGGGACTGTGCATCGTTGGTCGTGTGTATAGGGGCAACCCTGCAGAGAGGTACTACGTGCGGCTGTGTAAGTCAATAAAAGCTTTTAAATTAAAAACTGGTGTTTTCTTCCAATCCATAAGTGCGTACCCCCGCTCGTACGTAACAATATTTTATGATTTCTCAAATAAAAATTAATAATTTCAATGTTTTGCACACTGAACACATATACAATTGAAAGGTCTCAGGTATATTTTTAATCTGATTTTACATTCCACTAACGCTCGATATTTTAGCCATTATGTGATCACTGAAACTGAAAAGGGGCCGTAAAACTATATACAAAATGAAACAAAATTAAAAACATGCTTCAATCCTTAAAATGTGGTTTTAATTAATTATTAAAACAACTTAAGATGCGACAAGACTTGCAGAAAATAACATTAAAAAATCCTAGCTAGGCCGCTCAGTCGCAGAAATTTGTATTCTTTCTTCGTTCCTGCACGGACTAGTACATTTGTTATCTGTCTATATTTAACATCGTCGTCTCACAAATAACAGTAGCCAAGACAAAAGTCATATCAAAAATAAAGAATTAATCCCTTAGCTACATTTGCGTGAAATAGTCACTAACATGACAAGTGGAGTAGAGACGTAACTGAAATTATAGACGT
This sequence comes from Dendrolimus pini, assembly GCA_949752895.1. Taxonomy (NCBI): domain Eukaryota; kingdom Metazoa; phylum Arthropoda; class Insecta; order Lepidoptera; family Lasiocampidae; genus Dendrolimus; species Dendrolimus pini. The sequence continues at coordinate 8,117,443 of OX457143.1, forward strand.
TTGTAAAAAGCCATTTATTACCTTCTGGAATAGATCTATTTAAAAATATAGGACTGCCTTCAAACGACTGCAGTTCTCCATCTTCATCGAAATGTATTGTAATATTTCCCAAGTACTTTGTGAATGCTGAAGCAGTAACCATTAAAACCTGCAATAAAAATATCACAACATGCATTAAAATTCGGTAACACTTTTCGCAACTAAACGGCTATTATCAAAATTTTAAAAGAAATCGGAGTCGATAAATAAAAATAAGTATTTCCACATATTAGCGTTTACTCAATTTTATGCTACATTTTATTTACTTTGTAGATATGATTTAAATAAAGCGTGGTCATATAGCTGAACCCAGACACTATATATAATAATACTTATTGTGCAATGCTGGATCACGAATCCGTAGAGCTGGTCACTGGTTCAAGAATATTTATTAAAGCAGACTGGGATTTGTTTAGGGGATTTACGAGAGTGAGAGGTATGCGAAACCCTGCACAAAAATGAATGAGGTAATAAGCACAACTAACATTCGAGTCCACCTTCAATGGGACAGCTAGGTCAGCTGCTGAGAGTGCACAGCACTAATAGGTCGTCAAGTGGAAATTTATGGGCTCTGATTTTTGGCACACACAAGTGTGCAAGCACCAGAAGCAAGCATGGTTTGTAGTTAATAAGATACAAGAATTTGAAGTGAAACGTTCAATGTGGTCATTGCACGGAGTATGCGGAACGTCCGGACTGACCACTCGTGCGTAGGAGACTGGTTTCGCCACCATGCAATGGTAGCGAATATAAAAGTTATTGACACTTATTAAACTACCCACATCAGTATAAAATGTAAGGATTCAACACTTATGGTCTCAATTAGACTTGAAGGAAAGACAGGTAGAGTCCAATCAGTCCAACTTTCTCCTCAAAGTTGGACTGATTAAATTCCCGAACAATTGGATGTTCATAAATGCAGTGCTAAAATTGCTTTAGATGCATTATAAATAAAATTGCTTTAGGTGTATGTGCAGGTAGAATTTAGCTATTTTTATATAAAACTAACCTTGTGACCTGGAGTTCCCATACTTTCAATCAACACGGGATATGGGCCGGATATTGTTTCGTTACTGGGTGACGGTCCATTCCATAGTAGGCTGTGAGTATGGCCACCGACAATAATGTCGATATTTTCACCGACAGTCTTAGCCATAGTTCTGTAAAACCAAATAAAATACCTTGGGCGTTTGGTTAGCGACGACCTTAGAATCGATGCAGATTTAGAGATAGAGCGTAGAGCATTGTTAGTCCGGAAAAACATACTAGCTTGCAAATTCGCTGGGTGCACGGGCACGGTTGCAGTAAAAATTTGCCTACTGTGCATCCATTTATTTGGCGACTTTGTGGTTCATGTTTGTTCAATTGTCTGACATCCTACGTGTACAATATAATAATGCATTCAGGGCATTGTTGCGGCCCACACGCTTCTGTAGTGCATCCGGGATGTTTGTGGCTGCATGCACGGATGACTTTAATGCCATTTGGCGAAAGAAAACAGCCTCCTTGCTTAGTAGAATGTGCAGGGCAGCAACAGCATCATGAACGTAACAGCCGATAAACACGATAGTTCTCTGATGTTGGGATTCATGCAGAGAATCAAATCGTTACTCTCTGTAAATTACTAACACAATTTTTTATGCTCTACTAACTATAATATTTGGGTCTAGTTGTCTGCTGAAAGCCCGAGCTAGAATTGTATAATAACTGCATATTATATGGATTGATAAATCAACTATAATTTGGACATTTAAAATGAGCTGTGCCTTAGCACAACATTAATCACAAGAAATACTACTTAGGCTGATAAGAATGCAAATTGTTCATGTTTACATGATCTAATTTCAGTATCTTTGTGACATTTTTGAACACAGAGCCCCGAAACAATCTTGAAATTTAAATGTTCATTTTTAACTCGTATATGATATGTTTTCCTTTATAACATCAGTCCATAAACATCCCACAGCTGGGCATGGGAACGAAAGGTGTATCCACCACAATTTTTTAAGGCGTATTGGCTAGTTTACATATTACTTATCTGGATGTGCAAGTTCCATCACGATGTTTTCCTTCAGAGTTAGCATGTGTTGATTCTATCTCGGTTACTATATCTCTACGAGCGTTCATTTGCCCAACTATTGGTTAAAATTTGACATAAGCTCCAAATAAGTCTAGTTTAAAGTCTATCTCTGCAGGAACGGAGGAAGAATAGAATTATACGCGGTCGGGCGGCCTGTCGTAAGAGGCGACAAAACAACCCATAGCCCGACTGGATGGCTATCACCCCTGGTCTAAAGCATGTCGCCATAACAGCCTTGAGTTGTAACTCAACTTTACTAATATTATTAATTACTACCATACATACATACATAACTTCACGCCAGGTCCCTTGCGGGGTAGGCACGAACAACAGAGCGCCATACAGGCTTATACATACACACCTCACTTGCTTCTTTTACATTCATAGCTCTTGTCATGCACGCTCGTCTGTTCTTAAGGCTCCTGACCTTCTGTTACATACCACTTTACTAATATTATTCAATCAGTAATCTAGCTCATCACATAATTATGATGAGTTGGGTAACATAAACTACCACGATTAGTTTCCATTTGGTTATTTTAGATGCATAAAACCTCACTTATCAACCTCGAGACCACAATGTGATAAAACTATAATAATATCCACTCCTTGGTTTTTTAAAATCTCAGCCTCTCTTTGAACTACAGGTATAGGGTCCAGGAATACTGCTTTTTGGGGGTTTGATGATGTCTGTAAACAACAATTTTACTTTATTCAATATCGTGGTAAAAACATTTTAGTTTCATTGGCACATTATTTTGCAAATTCAAATTCAAAAGTTTTTATTCAAAAAAGTTCCACTGAAGAACACTTTTTAATATAAGCAAAATTTTAAATTTACTTCCTATTCTATGTTCACAGCTTCGCAACGTATTATTGCTGTTAAGGAGAAGAAGCGGCATTAACTCCCTATCAACAGGTCTAGCTAAAAATATTTTTCTTTATATTTCTTATTCTATTTATATTTCAAGCTCTTTTTCTTATTAGGTTTTTACAGAAGTATGTTACTAAAGTCATAGCAAACAGAAAGCTCTGAAAGTCAAAGACAATAAAAGAAGATAAAAATGTTATTACCGTTATAATAATGACGAAGATCGTAGCTAAGCAATTGGATTTCAATATATATTTTTTACCTAGCTATAATTCCCGGCACGGATCTTGAGCAGTCGGCAAAATAGTAGAAATCACTACGCATTCACCGTAGTCATTGTGATGCTTTTCATACACATATCGGAAATATTGTGTTTTTGTCCCTTTACTTAAATAATATTATATTGTGAAAAAGAACTAATAATCACTGTTCGTAGACCAAGGTGATCGCTCAAGATCCGTGCCGGGAATAATATACTAGTTAACAAGAATTATACCTAAAATTGTCCAAGTAATATGATAAAATTAAGGCTTTAGACTACGACGTAATTCGGTAGTTGACAGTATGAAAAATATAGGCTGATTTAATTATATATCGTAGATTACGATCTAAATATGAGAAAAATAAATTGTTTTAACTAAAATATTAAATATTAATTGATATTCTTGAGAAATAAAATTTTTATATTGCAGCCATTAGCCACGTGACAATGAACGCCGATCAGAGCGCGTGACGTCATAGTGTGCAAAACACAAGAAGTTATCAATGACTTCTCAGATAACACTTCAACGAAACAGAGGTTTGTTTTGCACGCTGTGACGTCACGCGAGACGCCATGACAGCTTGACGCGTTTTTGTGACGAAATGTCAAAATACTAAAAATAAAATTGCTAAATTAAATATGTTCATGTTGTTTTTTTGGTGAAATATTAATATTTTGGCTAAAATAGACCATAAGGCTCAAAATAAACCTGTTTCTCAAAAATTTTCAACTACCGAATTACAATTATAATTTAGCAAACTTTTAGAATGTCTGGCTGTGGATTTCTACTGTGCAAGGTACCTAGAAGAAGTAGTAGTAAGGATTAGTGGAAATTACGTTTTAATCTAGTATGACGTTTCATCCGAGCAGTAACGAAGAAAGAATAAAATTTCGTGCGGCCGGGAGGCCTGTTCAGCGTTAGGTCTTTTATTGCATAATTATCATTTCTGGTATTTTAGACTATGCTCCTGATATTAGATGGATCAAATGGAAAAATTTAAATGATAGGCAGAGAACTAAAAAAAACTTAACAATGTTTACAAGGACCACTCTGTTTGTTTCATGCGAATTTAAACACAAACACAGGCTTAAACGATACGAAATACACTGTGAAGTTCAACCGCTTCTATTCACAGTTAATTAGCCGTGATTTGACTCTGCGTACGTAAGCGAGATTAAAGTAATATTTTACCTGTGTCTCAGTAGTAACTAGTCCTATAATGCCGATCTTTCGTCCATTTCTTTCAACTATCATGTGAGGTTGATAAAGTCCTTCCATCGTAGGTTCTTTGCTCGTATCTAAATTAGCTGCTAGTGTTGGCGCCTTAAGCGCTTTTAAATATGGCACTAAGCCTGGGATACCATCGTCAAATTCATGATTTCCTAATGCCTGGAAAATTAAATAAAAAAAAAAAATTATATATATATATATATATATATATATATATATATATATATATATATATGTATGGTAAACTATATATATATGTGTATGATTTGATTAATAACGGATTTACTGCTACTGCAGAGGATGAAGTGGTTATAATAAATTGGGTTGGGTTGACTCTGAATCAACTCTGTAATGGATTAACTTCTAGCACAGAAATGAAGTGAATCTTAAACCTGATTTTTGTTCTCTCAAGCCAATATTATCAGTGTTTCTAGGAATATTTATTGACCTTTCAGACTGATAACGTTCTCTCGGAAGTCTTTTTTTTTACGTGCAAACATATTTTGACAAAATAAAATTGTTTAAAAATAAATAATTACTTATAAGCAAGAATTGTGTGTTTGTGTTGAGTATGAAAACGTTTTAGTATAGACTGACGTCAGATAATTTGATCTACAATTTGGCTGAGCCGGTTTTTCAATATGGATCTTTTTTCATAGTTTACTTGAATTTTATATTAGTAAAGTTCGTTTTAAGGTTGAGTTATTTACAATTGTAATTGTTATGTTTTTCGAATAACAAACCAATTAGTTTGAAAACTAATTGGTTTGTTAGTACTCGTAGAATAAAATAGAACTAATTTCTAATCTAGAAAGTAACTAATGTATTAAATAAATAAACTTACTAAAAATATGGATCTTGGTTTTACTTCGAGTATATTTTCAAGAAGATTATTTTAAAATTTGTGTATTTATGAATACTGGTTAAATACACGAGTCATGCATAATGAATGATAAGATTATCATAAGAATGAGGGGAAACTTCTTTCTTTACAACAAATAACTTCGTATCGTGTTTCATCGATAAATAATAAAATTTTATAATAGTATCTTATGTTCATTTTCAATATCTGAAGTACCTTTTAAACATAACATAACATAAAATCACGCCTGTTTCCCATGGGGGTAGGCAGAGACTATGGATCTCCACTTGCGACGATCCTGACAAACAACTTTCGCTTCACCTACTTTCATTAACCTCTTCATACATGCGCGTTTATTTGAAATGCTTTTTACTTGACCTTTTTTTAACAATTCTGATAATTGTTCATGGTATGTTCGTCTCGGTCTACCGGCAACAGCTCTACCATTGACAATACTGTCATATACCTGTTTTGTGATTCTATTTTCATCCATCCTCTCTACATGCCCAAACCACCTTAACATTCCTTTTTCAACTCTTGTTATTACATCTTCTTTCAAACCACAACGTTCCCTTAGCACACTGTTTCTTATCCTATCATTCAAGCTAACCGCACATATACTTCTCAAAGCTCTCATTTCAACTGCGTTTATCCTACTTTCATGCTTCTTCTGCCATACCCAACTTTCACTACCATACATCAGGGTCGGCACCAACACTCCTTTATGGACAGCCAAGCGTGCCTTTACAGACACTTTCTGGTTATTCATAAAAGAATTTAGCGCTCCATTCACCCTATTACCTGCCATAACTCTCCTTTCAATATCCTACCTTTTGTCAGATATATTGTATGATTAAGACAAAAAATATAAAAGTTCTTTGTATAAGTATTTAAATGTATTATTATACAATTTAGAATTTTTTACAACACGGATAAGTATTTTGACGGCCTCTGTGGTTGAGCGGGCCAAGCCTTTGCCGGCCTACCTCACTGTAACGCAGAGGCTCCGGGTTCGATTATTAATATGGTAAATTTCGGAAACGAATTTTCTCCGTTATTTGCTGCGGTCTGGGTCTTTGCTTAATTTGGGGGTAAACAGTGTATGCCAATTTATAAAAAAATATATTTGAATGTTCTGCTAGTTTTTGCCGAATACGGAACTACAACTGTATCTACTGCAGAAAGAAAGTATCAAGATAAATAATTCACTTGCAACGTGGGTATTGTGTACATTATATTATGTCTAGAAATATGCCCATATAAGTAGGACGCCATATTGTTATTTATCAGCGTGCAAAAGCCTGCTTATATATTAATATAAGCTATATTCAAAGTCAATTAATTAATGGAAAATTAATATTACAAATAATTAATATTATTTATAATATTAATTTGCGTAAGAAATCAATTGCATAACCATGCGAATGCGATAAAATAAATTACGTTATTCATTAACAGAATAATACATTAAAGATAAATTGTAATTGATAAGTATTAATTAATAGGCCTTTTAGATTAAGAGGAGTTTTAGTATTAGCCAGTGCCTATATCTTAATATTTATTCATTTGCCTTACCATCGATTGAATCTTGACGATACATGTATGGAGCTTATGTCAAATTTTAACCGATAAGAGAAATAAATGAACGGTCCGTAAGGTATAGGCACTGGCCATAATATACCGGCATATCTGGTAGCCCACTCGAAGTAAAGCACTCCGTAGAGGTAATGAATGTCCACTTTTGTCATTTGCTACAAATCAATAAAAAATTACTTAACTGATAATACTCCTTGTTTAAACAATTACTTAGCCTATATCATGAAACCCCCACATGTCTGTATATACATTTAGATTTTTTGCAATGTATACATAACATATGTAAAAATATATACATATGTACACATATATACATATGTACACAACACGTCATATAGACTACGCGTTCCTTATTTTACAGTTTTCGAAAAAACAACATTGACATTTCATAGATAAGGGACGGATGGAAATGATATTAGTATAAGGGTTCCACTTTTACCAAAATACCTATGAACCTTACAAAATATTTTCGTATAATAAAATCTTACATGCGCATCGTTAGGTAACATATTTATAAAATACTGTGTCACATTCCACTTCAGTATCGTGTACCAGTATGTACCCTGGAAACAGTCACCTGCATCTAGCACCAAGGCATCTGGGTACTGCTCCTTCAGAGTCACAATCTCATGAAACAGTCGCGGAAAGCCTCCCAGGCATTCCGAGTCATTTGTCTTACATAAAGGAAACTTGGCTGAAGTTTCTTCGAATCTGAAAAGAGAGATAGCCGATCAGAAGTAAGCAGAAGGTTATTTTGAATATGCAGAGGTTATAGAACTATATCAACAGATAAAAGCATGTTAATAGCCCGCACCATTCCAATAACTCTCCTGGCTGATGAAAGTGTTCTGACACAAGGAAGGACTCCCAAGGAAAAAAAGGCATTAAGAAAGTAAACCATAGAGCAGTCAGTGGCTGACGATGTGGAAGGAAGATCAAGACGAAAGCTGGACAAGCAATTTATTCCGGACTTAAGAGAATGGTACTGGATGGAGTTCGTCGAAGTAAACTGTCATATATGTAGGTGCTAACAGGCCATGGCTGTTTCCAGGACTACTTATGCAGAATTAGGAAAGTATATACAGACACATATTGCGAAAAAGTGGACACCGCGGTGTATACTATTTTAGAATGCGAGAGATGTGAAGAGTCGAGAAGAACAGCCCAGACAAATTTAGGTATTGCCCAAACAAATAGTTGGATATAATGCTAAAGAATGCAGAAAATTGGGACAATGTCAACAGCATTATGTCCAAAGAAGCTCATGATGAAATAGCAAAAAACCCGTTTTGTTGTCTTGTCTGCTGCAGTGAAGTTACCACTGAGGTGCGAGGTTTAATAAAAAAAAAAAATATTATGAAGTCTTCCTATGAGACACACAACTGAGGTCATAACCAGTGGCAGCGCTAGGCGTCGACAAACGCCTCGCACCAAAATGTTATTAAAAGTTTAGTTATTGGTATATATTCCCGTATACAGAAATAATATTTATTCAGAGTTGTAGTAGTAGAGTAGACCTACTTCAGAAGTACATTGAGTCAAGAAAGACTATGTTTTTACGATAAATAGGTTAGCGTTTGACCATGATCACACCTCATGTCAGTCGATGATGCGTTCGAAGATGGAGCACGTTTACTTAGAAAATATTCACTAAAAATACACACGAGTGTTGAAGACACCGGGATTGTTCTTTTCAGGAAACACGGACTTAAGTAGTGTATTCTACAGCTCTGGCGTACTCAGAAGGAATCTGGAAGTGAAATATTTCGTTCGCACTGATGTAGTTTCAACTGTGAAACGATAGCGTTGACCAGAGCGCCTTGTCGTCCGCAAAGATAGAATGGTGTAGGGGAGCGAATCTGTGTTAGCAGTTCTGTCAATTCAATATACAATATAACCAATATTCTCTCTCTTTTTTTTCACCATATCCCAATTAATTGGGGTCGGCATAATATGTCTTTTCCTTCCACACTCTTCTATTCTGACATACATCTTCTGTCACACCACAAATCATCATATAATCTTTCACGCAGTCCATCCATCTTTTTTTGGTCTACCTTTACATCTGTACCCATCCAGTTTAACATTCTTTTTGTCGCGTGACTTTTATCGCTCCTCATTATATGCCCATACCAATTTAGTCTTCTTCCTCTCAATTTTTCAGTCACGGGTGCAACTTTCAAATAATCAATATTATATAGTATAATGTTTAATAAAATTCAGGGAGGTTGAAAGCCGAAAAGATCTTGTACATTTTAATTTGAAATTGTCTTTGTAATTTTTGTCAACATTTGTTTGTCATTAAAACTCATATACTCATACATCAGTCTCATTCTATTTATCGTTTTTTTCTGACTGGGAAATGAAAGAGGCTTCGAAAAGCTAATGTTGGCGAACAATGATCTGGAGGGAACTTCCTGCTTCATGGGGACATGGACATGGGGTTTTTTAAGTGCGTTATAAAATTCCTTCGAGGTCGGCAACACGTTGGTGACACTTCTGGTGTTGCAATCGGTCATAGGCGACGGTTACCACTTTCCATCAGGTGGGGCGTCCATCTGTTTGCCTGCTTTAGGCAATAAATAAAGTTTGCATTTGCACTAGCACCGCTACTGGTCGCAACGAGTGGAGCGTATGCAAAATTTCCTTGATGCTATTCCACTTTTTAAAAACCTTGATTTACTGTATATATACACTGACGTTTAAGAGCTAAAAGGTAGATTGTGCTAATGTGTAAATCAGTTCTTTATAGGTAGAACAGTATTGTTATACAAAAAATTGTTTAATTCCGTGTTACATTACGTTAATTTTATTTTGAACCCTTTCTTTAAATCAGTGTGGTGTATGTAATAAGCAAAAGAGCATTACATAAATTTTAACAATTCAAATGTTAAGACATATGCATACTATCACCATTTCTTTGCACGTGTGAGTAATAGTGCTGTCACATTTAATTTTTGCAATCAGTGTTAGTTTATGTGTAAATAAACAGTGCGAAATCTGATCTGATGACTCTTAAAATAAAGATTTATTTGTATTTTTTTCTCTGGTGAAACTAAAAAGTTCTTTCAATCATACGGTAATCGAAAAACGAATTAATATATATTAATTATATTGTATACTTCTTTAAATCCCTTACAATACTGTCTTCTATAAGTAAGGTGCCTAGCTTTGTTACTTAGCTGAATCGTCATAGCGGTTGGTTGTCAGAAGCACTCAACGGTACTCTGATCACCTGAAGACTCGATTGCACGTTTTGAGAGCGCCTTATATAGGCTTGAGGCCTTTGGACCTCGCGGTCCAAACGTCTCAATGGCAAACGGTACGAATAAGTACTTATAACTCTCATTAAAGGTTGCCATATTTAGATTGAGTCCCGTTCTAAAATATGGACGTTCGAAATTGTAAAGTTCATTGAAGACACAATGGTCCCGATTTACACTCTTGACACAAGTGTTCTAGCGAGTCATTAATTAGACATAATTGTTAACCTCACTTGATTTCGAGACGATCTTGCTATCAATTATGTCAGACCTCAAAATCATTAGATTCTCGATTGTCCTTACAATAATTGTTTAATTAGCATCCTATTGTACTATAAATACTAATCTGAGAATAGTGGCGCCCTTGTGAATATGTATTTAAGCGAATCGAATTGAAAGTAGGTACTAGATATCTAGTATATTATATGAATGTATATATATTCATAAAACTTCTGTTATACTTTTGTATGAGATCTAAACACATAAATGCAGATCTAGCTGATGGGCAATAGGGCTTCAGCGACCCTTAAAATTTTAAATTGGGGTTTTTTCTTCGAGTTTAGAGTCACATTAAATCATTTTTCTTGTAAGTAAAGTTGAGGAAATTTGTAGTAAACCGATATCAATTTACGATGCTTAATGTATTCCAAGGTCTTTGATAAGTCTATCGGTAAAACATAAGTGTATATATTATATGGTATAACTATACAGTATATCATACTTTTGTAAAGTAGTTTTGTAATATCGCTAGAGCTAAGACTCAAGCTCCAGGGGTGGTAGTGATAAATGGACTAACGTCGGAAGTAGCTTTGGTGAACCTGCAGCCCACCTCTCCATACCCCTTAGTCACTCATACCCATTTGCCCCTCGCCAAGTGCGTGGCGAGTCGCCGTCTGCACGTTTTTCCATATTTCCCAAATATTGCGACGGGCAGACGCCATAGTCCTTGTAGCCCGGATGCCTAGTTCCACTAATAAATTGACCTTATGTCTTGTTGTTCTTATTTCCTACAATAATCTTACACTGGCCAGTGCTTATCCTTGGGTGCATTTTTGTATGATGCAGACAGGGATAATCGCCGATCAGTGTCACGCCACATTATTATACCAATTACATTAAATTTGTCAAAGGGCCTCTATGCATTGGCCTGCTCCACGGCTCCACGCAAGCCCTCTAAAAGTCCTGGTCATTTTTATGGCCCGTGGTCTTCAAGGACATACAATAAATAGATATATAAATTAAAATAATACATACTACATACATACTAATAGAAATACTTAATTACTACTACCTAACTACTATCAAATACATTAGTAAAATACCTAACAAATATATACGCTATAAAATATTCTAAACTAAAATCTGTCCAGCGACAGGATGTATATATTGTTAAAAAAACCACTTACCGACTATGAAAATCATTGTAATGCACAATATGTAAAGGAAATAAATGATCCATTATCGCTTTTCCGTTGATTTCTAACACTCTATTGAATACAATGCATAATAAAATAATAGTCTTGATTGTTCCACTTATAAAACTTTTTATGACCGACATAATTTGCACTTTTAACTAATTGAAAATAATGTATTAGTTTTTTACTTATAATAGACTCATTAATACACTACAAAATTTATTAATAAACACGTTTGACAAACAATTAATTCGGTTATTTTAGATTTTCCTTGCATTAACCACTATATTCAAAGTACTACTGCCAGCATTCTTTGAATGCTACCTAATGCCTGTAGATTGACTGGTGAGGGTATGGGTTTAGATTTTATTATTTTTAAATTGATTTATCTTATTATTATTATAATTTTTTTTGCAGGAGTTTAGCAGACACGCAGACGGCCCACTTGATGGAAAGCGGTTACCATCGCCTATGGACATTTGCAACACCAAAGATGCTACAAATGCGCTGCTGCTCTCTTAAGGGAGACTGGAACCTGGTCACTAATGCCGGAACACAACTCAAGGTTGTTATGGCGACATGCTCTAGACCAAGGGTGGTAGCCATCCAGTCGAGCAAATGCCCTACCACCTGACTTTTGGTTGTTTTGTCGCCTCTTACGACAGGCCACCCGGCCGTAAGAAATTTGTATTCTCTCTTCGTTCCTGCACGGATATCTTATACGTAGAGTTACAAACAAATGCTTGTGGATATTCAAGCACATGTATTATTAACGTTTCACTCTTTATACGCCCTGTTTCTTATTCAAGTCAGAAACAAGGAGGAACACTCAACGTGACCTACAGAAAGGGAAATTCCTATCTCATTAATATTATCATACTCAAAACCGTACTTACAGTCAAATAATGATTCTTTAATTTTAATTTATCATTTTACGTTAATTATTGTTGTATTTTTCAATAAGTAACAAAGCAGTGAAGTGATATAACTATAAATCTAATTAGAATTATTTGAAAGTTTTAAATTATTTTTTTTGCTTTTGTGTCTGAACTTTAGAGCCATAGGTTTCCAAACTTATAAGGATATCAACGACTTTAATATCCCGATGGGCCCTTTGTTTTCACATGACTAAAAGGCCTCTATTTGAGGCCACGCATAAATATTGCAGCGTTGTCATTCAATATGGAAATGACGCCAGCCTTTTAGAAAAGTTCCTCAGTAACAGACAGCGGTCTGGTCTTTAATAAAAAAATATCATATACATAATTATAATCTATTTCTAGAATTTATCTTTAGTATTATTTGTTTCATTGAACTACATACGTAAGAATAAAATCTTTATAATTTAAAATCGTTTTCTAAAAACATTTCACATTTAACTGATATTTATAATTGTTACTAATTAATCTTAAAAGTAATAAAACAGCTCTCACAAATATGCATGCTTCGTATTTAGTTCTTATGAACATATTAGGTATATGCCAGGTCTGAGATCACCTGCCATTAAGACTCAGAATCATATTTGTTTACAAATTTCTTTTGTATCCGGTAAAAATATAAATATGTAAAACAATTCCAGGCAGTAAAAACCAAATAATACAATGAATTTTTTTGTACAGAAGTTCATACATACGTTAGTGAAATAAAGTTATTATTTAAACTACACTATATATAAGTACATTATTCCGAACAAATTTTAATTAAACATACATTATTTTAAACACGTTATTAATAAACTACACGCTTAGAAATTTGAAAATAAGTCGGTTATCTTCGAATGTTAAATAACGACTAAATTATTTCATTCTCGATGCAGACGCGACCTAGAACTGAGTTGGTGCTACGTCAAGTCACATAATTACACAATTTATATTTGTAGTTGAATTTAGAAAGTTTTCACCAATACCTTCCTTATTACTAACAATTTAGAGTTGAGAACGCGTTAACTGTATAAAGTTTCTGTTATTCCAACAGCAAAATTAGATTGGCAAATACCTAGGTCGCTTGTAATTTTGTATCGGGTTTGTAGTGGCCATGTTTTTTCTTCATTGTTTGATAAGGGCCTGTTGTATTTCCATCTGAGGTTAATTTAGGTAAGTTTTTTTCGTAACAAAAGCATTTGTGATCTTTAATTAGAGATGACAACAACACTTTAGGCGTGAATGGATTAGCCACTAAGCAGAGGCGTTGAAAGAGAGTCAATTAAATAGACACAAGAAAGCAAGAACAGAGATTTCTGTAAAAATATAATTATATAGCCTTTATAATATAAAAATAAATGGATCAATGTATTTAAATATATAATAAATGACCAAAACAGTTCTAAACTAAAACGGACGCCGAAAGATGTAGGAGAGTAAACTCTGTCACAGACACACAAAATGAATAGATTGAGACCTGATCTCTCAAAGTAAGCCGACTAAAGGAAGCTGATTTTGGAATAGGAAGCCGCGATGCGCTACGAGAACTTAATATTGGAATTAATTTTCAATGGATAAAGTTCGATCTATACTTTTATATGGCTCAGGTCTGCATATTGTTTGAATTTCAAATGACGTGGGTTCAAATCCTTACTGGGAAGTTAGCACCAAAATGATAGTTTTTCGGCCAGATTTGCATATTGTTATAATTACGATGTGCTGACGGCGAATCGTGATAAAACCGAAAATTCGTATTGGTCAAGCGCGGTACATTTTCGGCCAGATTTTTATATTGTTATAATTACTATGTGCTCACGGTGAATTTTGATAAAACCGACAATCCGCTTGAGCTAAGAGCAGCTGGTAGGTACTGTCCATACGTCCGAAAGGGGGAGGTACAGCACTGGGACGTTTATACGACGGTTATTAATTTTTTCGTGTTAATCGAAAAATTTACATTTAAATCATTATTTAAATTAAATGGAATCCATTTCCGAGTTTGTCATTTGACAATAACTATTGACGAATAAAAAAGTTATCTTAAATATTATCTAAAAGTGATGTAATAGTCGCAAACAAGGCTTATTATAATAACTATATTTATGGTTCCTTTGTCAAATGGCATAAAGGAACTTGTATACGTTTGAGATGTGCGTCCGTCAGTTCTTCTATATATTATATTACAGCCATTATTATTGAAAACTATTGTCATCTATGTACCGTCATACAATAGATAGCGAAATCGCATAAAATGTATAGTTGGATTGATCGCCATTCATGTAACAGATTAAGAGAAGGAGATAATTGGAGATAAGAGAGATAATTATCCGTGCAGGAACGGAGAAAGAATACAATTTCCTGCGGCCTGTCGTAAGAGGCGACAAAACAACCAACAGCCAGGTGGTAGGGCATTTGCCCGACTGGGTAGCTACACCCCTGGTCTAGTTTACAGGTTTCAGCCTCCCCTAAGAGAGCAGCAGCGCATTTGTAGTACCTTTGGTGTTACAAATGTCCATAGGCGATGGTAACCGCTTTCCGTCAAGTGGGCCGTCTGCCTGTCTGCTAAACTCTTGCTATAAAAAAAATATAAAAATTGGAAGCTTCTTTATCTACACGTGTGTAGAAGTGTCATTAGACTACTTCGCTGAGGATGCTGAAGAAAGTTCAGGGCTTTGATGGCAATGAATAATGGTTCTCTTCCACCAAGATTGGTTTTGAGCACAACTTTAATGAAAGACACAAACAACGAAGATTATTTGACAGGTGTACAAAAATAATTTCTAATATTTTTTTATTCAACTAAATACTTGAGATACATGGTTCAAAACTCAATCCCCACATTTGTCAAAGTCTTTGAACAATTTTAAGAAAAAAAAATCGAAACTTTAACGAAGCTTAGTTCAAACCTAGGTTAAAAAATTGAGATATTCCAGTTATTTCCAGTTACTTTAACATTCCGTGGCCAAATAGCAAAAACAGTAGACGTTCATGACCATTACGGAACCCCCTAACTGGAATGACACGTGGTTAGCAGCTATTATCTATAGTTGAATTCGTAACGATAAACTAACAAGTCGTCAAAGTACGTCATATAGTGTTATATATACTTCTACTTCTATACTAATATTATTAAGAAGAAAGATTTGTATTGTTGACTTCTTGTATGCTTGTAACGAATAAACTCAAAAACTACTGATTTCAAAACTTTTTCACCATTCGAATGCTACGTTATCCCTGATTAATAAAGACTATATAAAATTAGGGATCAATACTAAAACATCAATAATGCAAGTCATCAATATAAATAAAATACTAGGTCCTGGAATCGGGTTCCGGGGTTGATTAGATTCATAATTAGTCCCGGTAGGTGGCTCTGGAATCGGATTAAGGCCAGCACAACGTCTGCCGAGACCGCTAGTCTTTCATATAAAATGTACGCAGTGTCAAATTATTACTACTACTTTTAAGTATATTTATAATAATGAATCTGTATCCCAATGAAGTTTATACGATAAAATAGTTGTTACCTGCGACTTCGATCGCGTGGTATTTTCCCCGGATACCCTTATTTTAAAAGTAGCCTAATTTACTCCTTCTAACAACAGCTATACTTATACTTCTTATGCATTTAGTAAAAATCCGTTATTTTGACATTCCAAACAGACACTTCAATTTTATTTATTTGTATGGATGTATAGAAACAAAAAGGAAAAATCAGGGGGGATTATTTCGATATCACTTGAAGGATGAACGGATACTTTTCATTTCGCTACGGAATGCTTCAAAAAAATTTAGTCAAAAATACAACATTATTATGTGTATATATTATTGTATTATAGTAGTATTATGTGTACTATAATCTATAACTAATGATACACTCAATTCAAGCAAAGTTTTGAACTTTTATATGTTTTACATATCTTGTTTCTTTAAAAGTCAAAGAGATATTTACAAATTTTTTGGAAACGAATCACACTACCTGTTTACTAAAATAAATAATATCACTAAGAAGTTAATACCCTCAGTCACAAGCATGGCAGCCATCCCCAGTTTTTATTTTCCGCAATCTCATTGCAGAGTAATAGTGCACCGGTTTTAGAATATACCTTTTTTTATTGCAGTATTTCAGCAGACAGGCAGACGGCCCACTTGATGGAAAGCGGTTACCTTCGTCTATGGACATTTGCAACACCAAAAGTGCTACAAATGCAGCACTGCTGCTCTCTTAAGGAAGACTGGAACCTTGCAAAGTTTATTCATGTGCTGTAGATGTTAGTAGAGTTGTTTCATTTTATAACAAAACTTTAATTTCCTTATTATATTACATCTAAAACATTTATTAAGACATCTTTATTATTTATTCCTATAATTATCCCATCATCCTTCGACCAGCATCAGCTTTCCACACATGCTCACATTAGATCGTCTCTTTTCCTTCTTTCCATCAACGTCTATTGTTTATCTTTTTAAATAGTTTCTTTCATTCATAATATATCTTTCTCATTCACACATCGTTCAGAAACACTCTTTGCAAAACCACAATTACGTTCAGAAATAATCACAATCCCACATTCATGTAGTTTCAAAGAAAGGATATATAAGTACCTACTTTGTTTTGCTTACATAATAAATTAATAAGTAAAATCTCAGTTAAAATTGTGTTCAAATATTTAACTTTAAAATAATCATTATTTAATATGTAAAATTAAGTGACTAATGGGTGGTTCCGATCTTACTATTCATTCGCTTGCCTTACCATCGATTGAATTCTGGCATTACTTATATTATGTCAAGTTTTAATTGATACTAAGGCAAACGAACGGTCGGTTAAATATAGGAAAAGGCCATTAGACATTTAAACACCACTACAGAGTATGATTGTGGGCTGAAATCGTGGTGTGTGAAGTATTAAAACATCTGTATGTACATACATTATTATTTATACTTTCTTTTTTCTTAGCAGATGTTTTCGTTACTACACACAGATAAATTGAAAAATTAACAACAATGAACTCTTTTTTAAAGTTTGTTAATATTGACAACTAAAATGATTACTTACGGAATTGTAAAAAAACATATTTATTTTAAGTATAGTCAGCAAAAAATATACTAAGCTGAACAATAAATTGTCAGACAGTTTAAAAATAGGTTGCTTTCAAATCTATTATTGGGTACTTAACCTTGTAAACAGAAAGGCAGAAATAAACAGTGAAAACGCTGCTGGTTTATGTTATTGCAGAATAATTTAAGGCATACTACAATATTAATTTAAGATAGTTTAGTTGTTTATTTTCGACCTTCGATTGCAATTCTCAATTTTATATATGGTTTTGCACAATTTATTTATCTCACTAGTGTCAAGTATTTAAGAAGATTTATTTGATTATTTATCATAAAAAAAACCTCAACCAAATCGCAGGTCTTTGACCGACGCCAAACAAGGGAGTTCTTGTAAAAGCTCGAACAGGCACATTTCAGCATATAATTATGTATGTTATTTGAAATTTGTAACACAAACACGCAGTTCTTCATTAAAATACTCAATAATATTACGTATCTAAATATTTTTTGGAAATGTGAACAGCAAAACAGCAGACTTCAAGATACCTCTAAGAAATAGGATTTTAATTTAAACAATTTTTATGACATTTGCCTAAAAGTATGAACTTACTGATTAAGTTAATGATATTGTATGCCCAGTAAAAATAATATTTCAATTCAAGAATAACCATGTGGATAGCTCGAATAATTGGATATGAACCACAGAGAACATATACAAATTATAAGCATTTGTTAAATCAGTAGGCGCGTCTAAGGACGCGTTCTGTTTGTACCTAACAATACTCAAATTGCTCTATCAGCCGTTCCACATGGCGACCATAGTCGTTATGGTCGTGGCGAAAACATCATTAATGATGTTATAATTTTCGATCACACAGCGCTCACGACCCATGTCAAGAGGTGGGTTAACGTGGGCGTTGAACACACCATGAATTCTCTCTATCGATTGACATTAAAAAGGCGCGATTTTAAAATCAACCAATAACATAACGTCGTCTATGACATTAACGCTCCATAATTCGTTCCACAAGAGTTTATTAATGATTGTAACGTCCGCAAGTAAGTGAAGCGGAAAAAAAACGGGTATGGTCGTTGTGAGTCTTTTGTAGAACGTAGCCTATAAGGATAACAAAATTTGAATTCCTTTTTTAAATTAAAACGAAAGTAACATTTCGAGGGAACAACCTTTGTAGAAAGGCTTGCCGATTGCCATGTTAAAAGTTTTGAGGTAAAAATTCAGAGATGTAAAGACCAAATCTAGATAACGCAATTGAAGTTTAAAAAAGATACATGATCTCAAATTTATTTTTCTACCAAATAAAAGGGATACCCCATATATATTAATAAAAAGCTTTTTGATTCAAGCCGTTATCTTTAAAAAAAACAACATTAAATAAATAAAATGTGAAGTACGAGATTATTCAAAATTCTTAATAGAATAGAATATATTAAATAAGTTACATTTATAATTAGGTTTAGATTTTTTAAATTTTATATTCCATTTTTGTACAATAAAGCATATATATTGTTATATACAATTTATTGTACAAAAATGCTACATAAAATCAAGAGAAAATTAATGTACAATTACACAAATACAATCTTATGGGCCATAGCAATTTCTTCCAGACAACTATTTACGTAATAAATCATAATATTGGAATTGTTTGGATAGTGCCAATTAATCAATAAATAGCACGCGTGGTATAAAGAAGTCAAATAAATGAAGATTTAAAAATATGTGAGCCTATCGTCTATATAAGGGCAATTACGTTTTCTCGCACCATAACAGTAAATACATACCTTCAGGCGATAATGTTCAAAACTGTTCTCCTAACTATGTTTATTCGCTTCGTGATTGGGATGTTTTAGCGAGGATGCTAACTCCATCACAGTTATAGAGCAGAGAATTTTGAAACTTTACATAAATTGGAGAAGTGGGATTAGTGGCTTTAGCAAAATAAGAATAAGTAAGTTAGAGTACCATAGATGAAAGAAGATAAATGATTTAGGTACAAGGTCTGTTTTACCACATTCAGTAATATTTCGATATCCATGACCATACCAAAGTCCTTGGTACCTGATTCGGTTAGAAAATAGAAGCCAGCTGGATCCAAATTTCGGACAGATGGCGCTCGTCCAATTGTACCAGACCAGGACAGATCATTAACATAATTTAATATGATTAAAGGATGGTAAGGAAAATTCAATTTAAATTTAACACCCTTTACTGTAGTAAAAATAAACATACAAAATTTTAAAAAAAGTTATTAAAATAAACATTGCTGATCACTGTATATCATTATACAATTTCGAACTTTATTGCAATAATATAATATCTAAAATGACATCCATTAGTTTAATATGTGCTGTTTTGAAAATAAGTCTTGTAATTGCCCTTATTACCTACTATACAATTTCATCGATGGTGTTGTATCGTCTCCGACGGCCTCCGTTGGTCTTCAATGGTCTTTGATTGTCTTTGAAACTTCGTTCCAACTAGGCGTCTCAAAGACACATCATTAGTTTTATTATTGAGTACATTATTAGATTGTATTGCAATACTATCTAATAATATAATATGCTTGAGGTGGTGTTGTTTGACGACGTACAACAAATACATTTAGGTAGATACTTAATATAATGTAGGTTTATATTCTGATTTATGTAAAATTTAAGTATAAAAATTTATATTAAAATATTATTTTCCTTTATATTTTATTACGTATATATTAGTTTGTTATACCTATTGAATACTTACCCCATCCATTCCGAGTTTCTATCCATCCGCAGGTGGTCTGGAAGACTTCGCTCCCAGCGATAAAACTGCCTATTGTACTTATCATTATGAATTTATTTTGTAACATTATGTGCAATAAAGTATATTGTATTCTAATATCCTCAATAATGTGAATTCAAAGTGCACCTTATATTGTAATCTGCTGTACATGTACGTCATATTTATTTTACATTTTATTTTGATCAATATACAAATTATAATTAGATATGAATTTCTTTGGAGTAAGTCAGCTTGTATGGCAGAGATCGCTTTAAGCAATTAGGCCACGCCGCGTCTTGTTTTATAAAGTAATTTTTGTACATACCTAAGCAATTTCTTTGTGATTGTCTGTTTTGGTGATCAATGTTATCTATGTATTATCATAAGTGTAACAGCCTTGCAGAGATTTGGGTAAGAAAGTACCATATATACCAAATATTAACTATTTGGGCAGAGTTTCCCCTTTATTGTTCAGCCTTTGGTGTGACTATTCACACCGCACAGTAAGCAATGAAACACCGTTTTTTTTATTTGACTTGACTTTATGTTGTTGGTCCGAAGACCTCACAACTTTACCGGGGTTTTCGAGCTCCCTCGAGCCCCGGGGACAACTTGCTCGAGGGAGCTCCCTAGGGAGTTTTACCTCAGCTGGACTGTTGCCATGAGAGGGGATGAACACCGTCTACAGGCCACACCGCCTTTTATACGAAAATGCTACCCTACAAAACAATGATATTGCATCATTGCTAAAAATAGCAATTACATCATAGTGTTGCCAGGATTATCATCATTATTATCTATGACGATTGTCTATGTGATATTAATTTACTCTAGGGTTCTCATGACTGCTGTGATGGACATCGCGTAACATAAGTTTTACTTCATTTATTGAGTATATTATTGAAGATCCTAGGGAAAACTTAAAAGTATAGAGGTAAAATTCAGTTAAAGGGTTCTATAATATGTATCAGTCGACGCTTATTAATACTAAAATTTTGACTAATTTGGTCTATGATTACATTATAAACTAGAATAATAAAATGTGAAAAAGCGACAAAAGCATATTTGTGACGATATTACATAAATAACATTTACTAGCCCGCGACTTCGTCGGCTTGGAATAGGTACTTTGGGCTAACGCTAACTTCTGTCACACATGATTTTTGCGAAACTTTAACCGTTTACGCAGCGCACGCAGCGGAAACTCTAAAAAAAAAGCTCCGATTTTGAATTCTTTATTGGTGCTCTGCTCCTATTGATCTTACCGTGCTAATATATAGCCTGAAAGAATTTTTCAAATCAGACTAGTAGTTCTTGGGATTCGCGTTCAAGCAAACAAACAAACTCTGCAGCTTTATATATAGGTATAAGATAAGATATACTTACGTAGGTCGCCGAGTTTCTCCACCCGGGACAAAGAAGCAATCAATCACAATATCGATGTTAGGGTAATTCCCTATATTGAACACAATTTAAATGCAAAGCTTGGTGGCTTTAAACGATATTTTCATATAAGCATGCATTTTATGGCGTAGACTGCATAAAGTCACTGATTTATATGTAAATATAATAACGATAGGAAATCATTACTTTTATTAAGATACAGAACCGTAAAGCTTCAAAAGAGTATACTAAGAAATGATTGAAATACAGTTTGTAAAGCAATTTGAGTATAATGGAAGGATGAAAGAAAAAAAATATATTATCGCTTTCTAAATAAATAAAATAAAAATAAAAATTTTAATAATAATAATAAATCTTTATTAGCCTTTAGTGTTTTACAAGTAACAAAAAGAAAAATGTGTTAGTTTAGATTACGGCTATAGAAATTAAGATAAGTAAGTATATCTTCGACTCTCAAACTAGGAACAAGTTTCTATCTCTTAATTAATCTTAATAAATTTTAATTTTAAACACATTGGTTTAATCTCATTGATCCTTCTAATATCAGCACTACCAAAGAATGTAACACTGAAAAGCTTCGAAACTCTGCAATATTATATGTCGTCACAGGTAATTATTTTCTCATTTTGGGATATTATGTTATATAAGTAAATAAAGTTTATAGACTATAATAAAACGAGTAAAAATCAAGTATTTATATTATATTAATATTATATTAAATTTTCGACTAATTTTGTTTAGTAGAACACATAGATACTAACTGCAGCGTTGGATTTTTCTTATTTAGTAAGTCTCCTAGTTACAATTAGAAAAATTTCTTTCTTTTTTTCATTTCCTTTGTATCCATGCAAGAACGGAGGAAAAATATAGTAATCTGCGGCCGGGCGGCTTGTCGCAAGTGGCGAGAAAACAACCCACAGCCAAGTAGAGTATTTGTCCGTCTGGATGGCTACCAATCCTGATTTAGAGCATGTTGCCATAACAACCCTGAGTTGCATTCTGGCATTAGTGGCCAAGTTCCATTTAGAGAACGGCAGTATATTGTTAGCACCTTTGGTGTTACGAATGTCCATAGGCGATGGTAACGGCTTTCCATCAGGTGGACCGTCTACCTGTCTGCTGAACTCTGAAAAGAAAAAAGTCTTTCATAAAATACGCCAACTTAAAAAACAACCCCGACCTCACCTCACCTCATTTCGACACAATATTTGAATGCAAGCCTGCAAAACAAAGCACCGTCATCCCATGCCACGAAAAATGGGACAACCCTGTGTGCAATGAGAGTGAAAATATCACGGGTTCTTATAGAAGAGCTGTTAGACATTTTTGAGTAATTATTTGAGTCCTTGTGAAATTTGGTACAAAGTTACATAATGAAATTGAAAAAATGAATATTACGGGTAGCCGCCATACTTTTTTTTCTAATGAAGGTGATTACCGTTGGAGACATTTGCAACACCAGGGGCGGAGCCAATGCATTGCCGGCCTCTAGGTTGGGATAGAGAGGATAAGACAAGAGGGATGGGAAAAAGATGAATGAAAAAGAGAAGTGGGATAGGGAGTCAAATATCGCTTTAGCTATGTGTTGTATTAGGAAATTCCCGCGGGAGTCCCGGTTAACAAAGTACCACAGCATTTTAAAATATTTAACCGACTTCTTATTATTATCATTATCTTGAAATGTAGTCCCACGAATTTAATTTTGGGAATAAGTGAAAATGACTCGAGGGTTAGTCCGGAGAATATGGTGGGTGGTTAAGAAGATTGAAGCCAGCACATCGGATGGCATTGAGTGCAAATTCCGACCAAAATTTCTGAAGAAACAACACGCCCAACGACAAACTTATATAAGACGTTTTTCTTTAACCGCTTCACGCACTGCCGGGAATAGGGTCCAGTAATCGTCTGGCCTTTTAGAATGTAATCAAATAAAATCATCATTTATTGCATAAAACGTGTTACATAAAAAAGATGGTAGGATTCACATATTATCGTCTCTAGGGCGTACATACATACATACATACATAACTTCACGCCAGGTCCCTTGCGGGGTAGGCACGAACAACAGAGCGCCATACAGGCTTATTTTTACACACCTCACTTGCTTCTTTGACATTCATAGCTCTTGTCATGCACGCTCGTCTGTTCTTAAGGCTCCTGACATCACCTTCTGCTAATACACGATCAATTTGATCATGGAAGGTGTGTCGTGGCCTTCCGCGACTTCTGCATCTAGGGCGTGCATCAATGAAAAGGATTCCTTATCTATCCCAAAACACTGAGGGCATAACTTTGACAGCGGTAATAGCAACTCGAAATTTCTTAATAGATGGAGATGTTGGTTGTTTCGAAGAGATGCTTTGTCTCCTAGTTTGAGGATCGTCCTGGTAGACTAACGTATCATCCACGGTGACAAGATGACGGCAAAAATTATCCGAATCGCGATGGAATATTTCGAGATTAAGCTTAGAAATTTCCAAAAGTCGCTTTTTGTTTTCGTCGTTTAACATTCGTGGAACACATGTTGCCAACACTTTTTTGAACACCACTGAATTATTTAAAATGGATTGAATGGTACCAAAAGATCCGTTTAGGACGTCAGCTATATGTTTTATAGTTATTTTAAATCTTCAATTAAGCCATCCAGTACGCAACCGTAGAATAGGCCACAGCATCGTCCAATTTTTACAAGCTGAGATAATTTATCACCGCACGTAGCTCACTTTTATACATAATTTTGCGTTTTTTGCAACTCGGTGCGCAAAATAATTTATTCCGTACGGACGAACTGAAAAAAAAACAAGTGACATTTGGCATAAATATTGTGTAATTTACATTCTTTAGTTCTAATATCGAACTTCTCCCAAAAAGGGTCACAAATATGCACCTCTAAGAAGTTTTTCACCTAGGTAGATTTGAATTTTGAGTTTGATGACCTACAAAAAATATTCTCTACTGGGACTTATTATGAATAAAAACTTTTGAATTTGAAAAAGTTCATAGCCCCATTATCTGTGCAGGAACGGAGAAAGAATACAATTTCAAGCAGCCGAGCGGCCTGTCGTAAGAAGCGACAAAACAACCATAAGCCAGATGGTAGGGTATTTGCTCGACTGGATGGCGACCACCCCTGGTCTAGAGTATGCCGCCATAACAACCTTGTGTTGTGTTCTGGCATTAAGGACCAGATTCCAGACTCCCTTAAGAGTACAGCAATGCATTTGTAGCACCTTTGGTGTTGCAAATGTCCATAGGTGATGGTTACCGCATTCCGTCAAGTGGGCCATCTGCCTGTCTGCTGAACTACTGCAATAAAAAAAAGAAATTGGGAAGGCTTATGTCCAGCAGTAGACAAAAGTTGGCTGACGACGATAATATCGCCGATTGTGCTAGTTGAAATATTGTTAATTCTGTTGTATACTGCTTTCTTGTGAGCTGTAAAGAATTCCATATTCCATATACTTATAGACTTACCAAGTTTCCATTGCTTTCATAATAAAAGCAGCGACTGCCACACTTTATAATTCGACTCGACACAAATTTTCAGCTTGAAAATCCTAAAGTAGGAGCTTTTAAAACGTTGAAAGGACGTGTTTAACATTATTACGTGCGAGAACGAACACCCGAGGCACACTTGCTGTGAAAAGCGTATATTTCATTGGTATACCCTCAAAAAAAGTAATTGCAAATTCTCTCGAAATTGGAACGTTCTTCAAAAAGGTTTTTTGAGTTCTTGTCAGTTTAAAATGCTTATCAATATATATAACTAATTATATATATTTAGAATACAATTATTATAAATGCGAAACTTTGGGTTGATATTTGTTGCTCAATGATGCCAGAACGGCTGAACGGATTTGAATGAAATCTAGCACATAAATAGATTATAGTCTGGAATAGCATAGCAATACTTTTTATTCCGTAAAAAATTTACAAATTTGTTGGGATAAATATGTTTATAAAATTTACATTAACACAAGGGAAAACGCGGGCTTAATCCACTCATCTAATAAAAGAAAGATTTTTTTTTACTTATATATAAATTTGTTGTTAAAATTTTAGCGGGACTCGAATTAAAATGCCGTTAGAATTACTATACATACATACATACATACATAACTTCACGCCAGGTCCCTTGCGGGGTAGGCACGAACAACAGAGCGCCATACAGGCTTATTCTTACACACCTCGCTTGCTTCTTTGACATTCATAGCTCTTGTCATGCACGCTCGTCTGTTCTTAAGGCTCCTGACATCACCTTCTGCTAATACACGATCAATTTGATCATGGAATTAATTTATTAGAATTAGAATTAGAATTAGATGAGAATTACTATAGAGTTTATTAAAACTTTACAAACACGTAAAACACAGGTACAAATAAATATAACCGAATACAACAAATCCAAACGTAATGAAGAAGGTCGTAATTTAGTAAAACGTCAGTCCGTCACTATTAGATTCTAGTTATGTACACACGTCACGCCCGTATCGTACATGTCGCTTTGACTGCCCCCTCTCCCCATCAGGTCGTCGTTTTAACTTCTCAAATGCAAAATAATCCGCAACACCTGCTTAATGGTGCTAATGAGCGAATACAATAAGACAAAAGGCTATTCTACACAATAATTAGAAACGTATGCCAATAAATAAGTGAACAAAAGAAGACGATCGCAGAAGGATTAAAACTAGTTTAAATGCCGGCAGGTAATAAAATGTGCTTTTCCAGTCTGTATGTGGAACATTAATAAACGATTTTTTTATACTTGCTTCGACAATCAGAGGTGTCTTAAGTTAATTTTTGATATTTTCGGAATGGACCAATTATTATATCGCAGTTATTGTGAAACATGGTATAGATACAGCATTGTGTAGAGAATCGATATGCCAGTTGTGTTTTCAACGAATTTTACTTTGTTTATTATATTTAAAGTGATTAAATTAGGCACTGCGTGACTAATATAACGCACTTGTACAAATATATATCTTTAACAATATTATAATAATACCTACAGATATTAAGTGTACATCTTCAGTACGAGACAGATTGATGTAAATTATTAAAATGGATTTAAAACAGCAACATGAATTGTTGGAATATAACGAAGACGTTCGGTTGAGTATCAAAAAACAATACAATATTGACAAACAAGAACAAATGGATCAAATCAAACTATTAGAGGAATGGATTCACAAACAACCTCATTTTGGGAAGAAAAACTTTCGTAAGTTAGTATGTTTTTACTTTTTTTTTAACTGGAGCAGACAGACCCTGATGGATAATAGTTAACGTCGCCGCCATGGACATTGCAACATAAAACTATTACAGCTATGACAGAAATATTCGTAAAATTTTTAAATAGAGCATAACAAATTATACATCGAGTTCTTTAATCAAAATGAATTGATTAATAACATATACTAATCCAAACTCGGATTATTTTTTACTTTGCTTTTTATATAAAGCAAAAAAAAAACTCCTTGTGGCACTCGGGGACTGCCGCGGTAAAGCTATTGCATAGCATTTTTCATCAACTTATGCAATTATAATTATTTATTTACTAGAGTTTACCTTGCGGCTGCGCCGCGGGTTAACCTAAATAGGCCAAAATGACCAAAAAGGAAAAATGATCAAAAAGGCCAAAATTACCAAAATGGCCAAGAAGGCCAAAATGACCAAATAGGCCAAAATGACCAAATAGGCCAAAATGACCAAATAGGCCAAAATGACCAAAAAGGAAAAATGACCAAATAGGCCAAAATGGCCAAGAAGGCCAAAATAACCAAATAGGCCAAAATGACCAAATAGGCCAAAATGACCAAAAAGGAAAAATTACCAAATAGGCCAAAATGACCAAAAAGGAAAAATTACCAAATAGGCCAAAATGACCAAAAAGGAAAAATTACCAAATAGGCCAAAATGACCAAAAAGGCCAAAATGACCAAATAGGCCAAAATGACCAAATAGGCCAAAATGACCAAATAGGCCAAAATGACCAAATAGGCCAAAATGACCAAAAAGGCCAAAATGACCAAATAGGCCAAAATGACCAAAAATGAAAAATTACCAAATAGGCCAAAATGACCAAAAAGGCCAAAATGACCAAAAGGGCCAAAATGATCAAATAGGCCCAAATTACCAAAAAGGCCAAAATGAAAATTATCCCTTGTCCATCCTCAGTATTTAATTTACATACGTGCCGAATTTCAGCCAAATCGGTCCAGTAGTTTTTCCGTAAAAGCATAACAAACAAACAGACAAATATCATTTTATCCCGGAAACTATCCCATTTTTTGGGATAAAAAGTATCCTATGTTCATCCTCGGTATCGAAAATATATATATACTGAGTTTCAGCCAAATCGGTCTAGTAGTTTTTACGTGAAAACGGAACAGACAGACAGACAGACAGACAGACAGAGTTACTTTCGCATTTATAATATTAACTAGAGTTTACCCCGCGGCTCTGCCGCGGGTCAAACTCTAGTGCGTACCTCTTGTTTAAATAGCCGGCGTTAAAACAGGTTAAATGGTTTTATATTGGTGCTAATTGCCCTCATAAGATTTACTTTTTATATATTAAAATTTATTTATATCGCAAACTATCCCATCTCCCGGGATGAAAAGTATCATGTCCATTTTCGGTATTCAGACAGACAGATCGAGTTCCTATCGCAATTTTTTCTATAGATTATGAATTTTTATATCTATAAACCTGAGAAACTATTAGTCTCTCACTCAAACTTTCATCTATTTTAGTTGTATTTTTGCGATAAAAAGTATGACCAAAATGACCGAATTGGCCAAAATGACCGACATGGCCAAAATGAACAAAGAGGCTAAAATGGCCAAAATGACCAAAACGGCCAAAATTACTGAAATAGCAAAAATGACCAAAAAGGCCAAAATGATCAAAATAGTCAAAATGACCAAAAAGGTCGGAATGACCGACTTGGCCAAAATGACCAAAAAGGTCACAGTGACCGACATGGCCAAAATGACGGAATAGACAAAAACGACCAAAAAGGCCAAAATAGTAAAAAAGGCCAAAATTACCGACATGGCCAAAATGACCAAAAACGCCAAAATGATCAAAATGACCAAAAAGGCCAAAATGATCAAAATGACCCAAAAGGCCAAAATGACCAAAAAGGCCAAAATGAGCAAAAAGGCCAAAATGACCAAAAAGGCCGAAATGATCGAAATGACCAAAACGCCAAAATGATCAAAAAGGCCAAAATGACCGACATGGCCAAAATGACCGAAAAGGCCAAAGTGACCGACATGGCCAAAATGAGTAAAAAAGCTAAAATAGCCAAAATGACCAAAAAGGCCAAAATTACCGAAAAGGCCAAAATGAAAAGTATCTCTTGTCCACCCTCGGTATTTAATTTACATACGTACCGAATTTCAGCCAAATCGGCCCATTAGTTCTTCCGTAAAAGCATAACAAACAGAAAGACAAATATATTTTTATCCCGGAAACTATCCCATTTTTCGGGATAAAAAGTATCCTATGTTCATTCTCGGCATCGAAAATATATATATATATATACTGAGTTACAGCCAAATTGGTCCAGTCGTTTTTACGTGAAAACGGAACAGACAGACAGACAGACAGACAGACAGAGTTACTTTCGCATTTATAATATTAATAGGGATAGGGATTTGTTATTTATGCAGTATTTTTTTTCTTTGATATTAATTCAAGTTACAGTTTTTGAGCGTGGTGACCGATAAGAAAACAAATCATCTATGTATACATATATACCTACATGTATACTTACGGGGCGCACATGTGGTGAGCGTGACATTATAAAGATATGATAGATACCTATACACCTATATACTTTCTCACAAACAGTTGCTTACGTATTCGTTCGATTTCGGAGCAGCTCGTCGTCCATAATTTGCAATACCTGACATACCTCGAACCGCTACGAGAACTCGCGGCTCACTGTGGCCACCGCACGCCTCCACTCGCCGTGCCCGCCTCAGGCCCCCGTCACCGCACATTCAATGTGGACGCACACATACACGTTAAGAGAACGCTCATGGTAGGCGGAGTGGGAGGTGTTAGGTTTATTTTCGTTATGGAATTTCTTGATTCGGTCGCCGCGCTCAAAGCCCGAGAAAAAGCTATGCAATAGCTTAAAAACAATTTTAAAATCGATATTCTTGACATATCAAATGATTTTCGTATTAAAAATTGATAATAATAATATTGAATATCGAATTGTTAACATTTATCGTGGTAAAGTAAAAAAAAGTGACAGTACTCTGATTTATTATTATGAACTTTAAAATAATTACAAATAATTCAAAACTAGGTTACTAAACTAAAAACAGTTTCATCATAAAAATCATATCAGCACGGGTAAAACCGAAAGTCTCAGATAGCATATAAAAGGAACATACCGTTTATATATAATAATAAGAAATATAAAAAACGTAAGGTTATAAGTAACATACAAAAAGCAACAAAAAAACTCTGGATGCATGGTGTCAAAAGCAGCCTCATTTCAAGAAAAAAGATTTCGGTAAAAATTTTAATTCTTTATTTCCATTACATTTTATAGTTTCTGATGCATAAAACTTTTTTTTAACCAAGGGAAATTTGATTGACGACCTTAAGCCGCTACAAGCACAGGGGGGATTGTTCGCGACCCGTGTATCGGATTCGCCAGGTCGGGGTGGTATACTAGCATGCCCAGTCAGAACTGGTGCCATGCTCGCCAGTTAGGGATACCCACTAAAACCCCTGGGTGTTCCGTTCTGCGCCTTATACCAGGGCTACGGGGATACGGAAGCTCAATAAACTCCGCGTGTCCTGGCAGGCGGGGGCCTGCAGACCACTTCCACTGCAGTATATCACATACTAAACTTTAGTCAACATTTGACCACCACACCATATATTATGCCGCGCGTATACCTCTATTATCCTGAGATATAAGACATGATTTAATTACCATGTCAGTCTTTATAATGTGGAAAGCTTGATTGAGACCTGCGATATTCTTTTGTAACCTGATCTGATGCAGAAGAAGGCAATTCTTCAGGTCGTTCAAGCTTCGGCTACGGCGTTCTACATTATAAGACATAAACAATTAAAATCAAATCATTTTTATTGCGAACTAAGTATATAGCTCTTATTAAATATAACAGAACTTATTACTTAGCTGGTCTTTCATAGCATCGCAATATAAACTTACTTAACCTATCTCTGTATAATACTTAATTTGGTGCCTTATAAGTCTTTTATTTTATTTAACACAACACAACACAATATCTTCTTAATTACCTCTCATTTATTTATTTTTGGCCGCTGTAATAGGATTTTTTGTCAACCACTCGAATAATTTTTGTTTAAATATAAATGTTGTTACGAGCTACAAGACTCGAATTAAAATAAATACCGTTGAAATTACTATAGAGTTTATTAGTGTGCGCAGCTCGTCGCACATATAAT
Organism: Dendrolimus pini; assembly: GCA_949752895.1. Taxonomy (NCBI): domain Eukaryota; kingdom Metazoa; phylum Arthropoda; class Insecta; order Lepidoptera; family Lasiocampidae; genus Dendrolimus; species Dendrolimus pini. The sequence continues at coordinate 8,148,694 of OX457143.1, forward strand.
AAATATTTATTGCACGCCGATATGGTGGGCCTAGGATACCCAGGTCGATGTGGTGGTGGAAGATAAAACACCGTTGTAGGGTGAAAATATGTAATAAAAAAAACTTTATACGAAGGCGTCTGCCTTCGGCTACAATCCTATCAGAAGAGAGAAACAAAAACTGGATGCAACCAGTTCACACTGTATAAACTGTACGATTTAATTACACGCGAAAAGTCCGTCGCTATATCGCTAATCGAAAGTACTACACACGTCTTGCTAGTATCGTAATCGTCGCTTGACTGCCCCACCCTTCTTTCGGGCATTGTTTTATACTCAATTGTATAAAACTGACAAAGGGGCCCCGTTCACACACATCTGGCAAGCTTCGACGCAATGCAATAAAAATAAGGATTAATTAGTTCAACACTAATGACAGCCATAAAATAAGTACGATAACAATAGGATGTTTTTAAATATTAAACACGAAGAAAACAAAAGAATTCCTAAATCATAGAAGGCAGTAAACTGCGTTTTTACGACTTGCAGGTGTGCGTTCTTTGTAGGTATGTAATAATATATTATTTTCTTGCATTATACGAGGCAATAAAAATGTATGGCAACTTATTATATTATTATATTCCTGGTGCCACCCCAAATACGCTTTTATCATATAATGCAGTGGTATACGGGGGCTACAAATTGTATTCTTATTAATATGTCGAGCATTTGTATAATTTTCAAATAATGTTGGGTTGTTTTTGATTAACATGATAATTTCAAAAATATACAAACAAGGAAATGTCAAAAAAATAAGTACAACAATATTGGTGTATGTCAATGGGGACAAGATACACGACCTAAGGTTATACAAGATATAAGTATTAAGTAAATACAATAATTTAATCATTATCAATCATTCATCGATTGAGAAAATACCATAGAGTTGCGAAAATAGGGATAAGAAGTCTTCAACTATTGTAATGTTGATTGAATGACTCTCGGAATAAATTCTAACAGCTTTACTTTGGAGGATAATCGGTTTGTACTTCGTCATGCGGAAAAGCATTGTGTTTTCATTCAAGGCCTTTGTTTTATTTATTTCAAAGTAATTAGGTGTAGAAATTATACTTTTAAATAAGTAAATCATATAATTAATTAACGTCTCGATTGATGATGTTAAGTAAGTTTCTACCTACCTTATCTTATTAAAATATAAATTGAGTTTTATTGTCTTTGATGTTTGTTTATTATAATTCGAAAAAAGTTATTATATTAATTAATTATTATTTATAAATTAAGGCTGTACGTAAAATACAGCTTCCTATCGAATTTCATCTATATAAACATTACTACGTTTAAGAATACACAATCGTAATTGTAAGTACAATGGGTAGGCTTATCGCTGGGAGCGATTTCTTCCAGACAACTTTTGGATGAACAGACACTCGGTATGGATGGTGGTAGGTATGCAATAGATATGATATACTAAAATGAAATTTTACATAAATCACAATATAAATGTTAATATATATGTATCTAAATATACAAGTTGTGTGTCATCAAACAATACCTTCCTAAGCATATAACTAAATAACATTATTAAGTTATACATTTGCAATGCTTTTGTTTCACGAGGTCATTAAACGAATGCATAGACTTGGCTTGTTTTATGTTTCAAAGTAGTGAGCTCCAAAGCCTTACAGCTCGCGCAGTACGTGATTTGTCGTAGTATGTGTAGGCATTCTTAGTCGGTAATTCAAATAAGGTTTCTGTCTTGAAAAAAGAAAAAAAAAATGAATACATTAGTAATACGTATTGGTTGGTTTCAGCACAACAATATTTGGAAAACGCAGTATTGTCAGCAAAAGGTTCCGTTGAAAGGGCGAAAGTGGATATAGAAAGGTTGTGCACATTGAAGTCTATGTATCCAGATTTCTTTCAAGAGTACGAATTAAAAAACATTTTGGGTTCTTTGAAAGGCTATTTGTAAGTACCTGTGCAAGATACCTATTATAGTATTACAACAAATATTTAATTTAATTTCTATAGATGTTTCATACACGTATTTTAAGTAGAGGGGTGGTGGGCATATTTACCATACTACAACCAATATGGTCCGGAATGTTGAAATATTATTTTTTCACTAATATTGCACTTATATCATAGATCTAAAGTTGAACAATGATTTCAAAGTCCAAAAGAAAGCTACTAATAATCAGAAAAAGAACGAAAATAACCAATGAAGTTGTCAAAAAATGAAGAAAAACACAACAGTGCTCATTCACATACACGACAAGAGTAACCGTGAACATATTCAAAATGGCGGTCAATATTGACGAAATTATAAGTTGGTTTTTTATTGTTATCGATTCAATGAGATATTTAAAAAAAAACATCTTGCTAGTGGAACTTATTTTGAATAAAAACTTTTGAATTTGAATTAGGTCGTCCACTACACTGATAAGTAAAACAAAATTGTCGTACGAGACGTCGGCTCGTGCGCTTTGGTCTGAAGATAACCTAACCTAAATCACTGTTCTAGTCATTTGGTCACGATTTTTCACCACCCATCACAATAATATTAGTGAGAAAAATAGGTGAGGTTATGTTTACCAAAAAATATTATTTCAAGAACTCCGGACCATAGGGGTCGCAGAAAGGTTAAGTATACCTTCCCCTGACCCACTCCGCCCAACCACTACTTAAAATTCGTGTATCGAAATTCGAATATCTGAGTAGCAGCCCATACCCTCTTAACCAGGTCCCGAATATAAGGTAGGCCCACGAAATACTGGCTATGTATCGTGAGGGATGATCTGTATGCCAATAGTCTTACGACAAATGAGGTCGATTGCTATGCTAAAAAAACTGTCAAGACTCACTTTGATTCTGTGGTTTTCTTTCAGTATTCAGTGTCCTCTGCCTAAACTTACAGACAAAAATTGCAGGGTGACTTTGGTAAAGGTTGTTAAAGATGGGGTGAAATCTCAAATGATTTTCAACGTATACCGATTGGAAGCTATGGTGCGTATACTCTTTATTTCTTTAGATAAGTCTATTAAAAACTGAAGGTCTCTATAAAAAAATTGAGGTGGTTGAATAAAATATTGTTTTATAATATAATATATAATAAGACCGGAGGGCTGCAGCATTACCTCGCTGGATACAGAGGCTAATCCTTTGAGCGAGGTAACGCTCAAAGGATTAGCCTCTGTATCCAGCGAGGTAATGGTGCCAGCCTTCTAGGTACAATGCCCAGCGACAGTGGTTTGATGGGCTAGAGGGGCTTTAATATAGGTTTTTCTTACTATTGTATATATATTTTTAAGTTTTATTTAGAGGATAGTTTAATTTTTAGTATTACAATTGATATTAATAAAAAACGCATATAATATACGTATAAATATAATAAAAAAACAAATTTGTTAAAGATTCATTTGTGTTTTTTTAATATTAAAACGCAATAGAAGAATGCCTATTTAAGTTATTTAGTAGAAAGTAGGCTATGCATACTTTTTACTGGCGGATTATTGGAATTAACAGAATACCGAAATCAAGAAAATCTTCAATTGAAACGATAGATGTCCGACGATTTTGATGAGATAGCAATAGCAGAATTGGGCAAATTGGGAAAAATTTGATCTGTATGAATCGGGGAACACAGACTCCGGCAAGTTGTTCCAATCGACGACCGTGCGCAAAAGGCCTAAATAAAACATTTTGTTCTATTCAATAGTATGTTCACTGTATGATAGTGGCAAAAGATCTAGTTAAGTATCACTTTCCTTTTTTCACTGTTTTAGTCTAAAAATGACACGAAAGACTTGTGATAACTAAAATGGCAAACAGATATTCTAGTTTCAATTTGATTTATGAATACTAATTAATTTTTATCTTTTATAAATTAAGTTGTGTATATTGTTACGTAGAAAATACAACACCTATAGTGTTTCGAAAACAGGTACTGCCATCTGTTGCGTGTTGGCGTATTTCTAGCCACCTCTCGTTCGGTAGTCATATCGTCTTATAAGAAATGCAACCACAATCTGCATTAGTGTGTCGTCAGATGTCGTTGTTTTTAAGCTTTTATAATTACATTTAAAAATCAAATTCGATTCGGATCTATACTACAATAGTACCCAATTTGTAGACGTGGGTAGAGGTTCCAGGCTGGATACCTTAGAGAAGTGCAAGCCCGGTCTAAGGGTAAACGGAAGTATAGCAACGACATCTGACGGTCACAAGACGTCGAAATTGATCTCCATTTTAGAGCTTCTAGAAAACAAAACGCGGAGGACGTGACGACACCAATGGCAGCTACTCAAAGAGAATAGCATCGAATTGACCGGAGAATTCGCCGGCGTCGTGTCATTCCTTCTACTGAGTTGCTACCAGACGGTTGAATACGAATTGGTTTTTTTATAGTGGCGCATAGTCGCATCTTTTCGAGTCTGTGAATTTTAATTCGAAAGGTATGTAACCTTTGTTCTTTCTTTTCACGATCATAGCATCGGATCCATCCTTCAAATAGTATAGATCTGCATTCTTTGCAGAATGGTGTACAGACGTAGAAACGCGTGGTTCTCGTGCAGGGCACTCTTCGGTAGCCCAGGCGATCCTTACGACTCCGTCTAAGTCCCGATAGGTTAGTAATGTTGCAGTTTCATATTAGTTTCCAATATTTAAAATAGTAAAGTTAACATAGTAAAGTTTAGATTGTTCCAATGTATCACGCAAGTCGAACGTGACACGAGTACTATACTCGTGGGTGACAAACCAGGGCGACTGGGAAAGCGGACCCTGGTTTGCACTCTTCCATCAGGTCACCTGGAGACGAGCTTTGACTCGCCTTGGCATCGCCACCCGTCGCCGACCGTCTAGTGTTCTAGTACGCGTTAATTACAAAGCAACTTATCGCACGTTCCAGTGGAGCGACGTAAGGGGCTAAAAGTTACGCTGGTACTCCGCATGGTAGGCGACCCAGCTACGAGTCTCCAGACGTGATATACCCTGGCTGGACTGGTTGCCGGCCCATCTTTCTACAACAAGTGGCGCTCAAACATTTAATTACCAACCATATAATTAAAGGCAGTTCTGAAGGTATTGTCTCTTAGAGTAATCACAAGCAAATCCATACGTTGCTGGTCTTAGACCGAATTTCATGCATGAGATACATATAGTTTATTTTTAGTGATAGAAAAGTTTTGGAATGTCGACCGGGAGGTTTTACTATAGTTATACTATTGTAACTATTTCTTTATAATTGTTTAAAGGAGATTTTGTACTCCAGAGATTGGGGGTGTGCCATAAGGAGTACTGAAATAAAGAAAACGTAAATGGCTCTTTAATGGTTTTATTGAATAATACCCTCTAACAACAACTATCACTATTTAACCATCTTTATCTTAACATAACATCTTTTAAATACTACAGTAACCTAACCTACCCATTTATAAATACAACCATATATTTTTAGAATAATTTAGATATATAAAAATTAGTTTGTATTCATAAATCAAATTGAATAGTAGTTTAACAATACTCGTTGACACTTGACATCTTTTCTTCCGTGATCACGACCACTGAAAAGTGGCTGAAACGTCGGAATAACCAAAATTAAATAAATTGCGGCGCTTAAACCGTGAAAATTTAGTTTTATTATGTATACAAGTCGTGAAAACTTTAAAAAAATATTATTGATTTATGAACTTCAAAATATTTCAACTCTATCTTTATACTCATAGTGTTTATATGATTAAATATCTCTTTTTAGTGTCGCATTCTTTCGTTTCATCAAGTTTCACTTCAAAATGAGGAATAGAAAAAAGAGTGGCTTTAATCGTATAAAAAAGAAATTATTCTAAACACCAGAGAGTGAGAGACCAGAATAAAGATACAATTTTCCAAATAGCATATACATATAGCGTCATAAGTATATAGTGGGCTACTCTCAAATATTGTTGTTTCCTGCGACCGCGCTTACTACCCTTCAAGCCATCCTTAATGATATATTTTCTAAGACCTACAGCCCACATGTAAAGTAGTTTTTTCCAGTCGATCTTGTGAATATCGAAGTTGTATATAGTGCGGTCCAGTTCAGACATCTTATTAAACAAGTCTTCTGTGTTCTTGTCGTGAATTTTCCACTCATTGGTCAAAAAGTAGCCGTATTGGAGCCCCATTTTGTAGATTTTAGTGTACAGTCGTACAAAGTTGAAATTCCTGCAATAAAAATAACTTTATATTGATATTTCGAAAACTTAAAACGTTACATATATGTTCGTTCACTCACGCCGGGAGCGAATGACACTCGGAGTATAATACAATAATAATCTGAAATGTTATAATCAAAGTTTATTACACTAGAATTATTACAATTATAAATTATATTATAAATAAGTACAGCACAATAATACACAGAAATATTAGGACAACTCCAAGAGTTGTCTCCACGCTTGTCAGGTGTCGAGCAGCAATCTACCCTCCAAGAATACTGCGATTATCGAACAGTAATTATCGACCACAATATACTATGCGCCTCTTGTCCAACAGAGCTTTCGCTCTGTTCAACCGATGAACGTAGAATGACGGTTGTCGACTGTCGGTTGTAGATTGCTGGTTCAAAAGACTGTTGGTCGAAGACTCGTAGACTGTCGGTTTAAGACTGCCCCTTCTCTGCCCGAACACCGCGTATTTAAGGTCCTCGTAGCGCATCCGGAGCGACAGTATCCTGTAATGCTGTGGCGCTACTTCAGTTTCACTTCCTTCATAACACCAACTTTCGCCATCCGTATTAAATTCCAACTTCCGGTTACTCCATTTCCGATATCCGTTAGCTTGATAATAAATGCTGACATCCGGTTATACGACTTACGATTACTACATTTGACTACTTCTGTCTTATGGTTACTTTATAATAACAAATACGATTCCTACATATACTTACTGACAAGTTATAAATGTGAAACTTAAAAATGACGTATAAATTTTGACACTAGTCTGACATTTTCAGTTCTCAATTTAGTATCTGTGTTTTCAGTTAGATTATAAAGTGCCACTTAATTGTGAACTAACCATAAATGCACAACAAAACATACCTATTTACATTTATAATGTCATTGTAGTTCCCAAAAAGCATCGCATTATTAATAAACTATATTGTTACGAGTCGCGAGACTCGAATTAAAATGCCGTTAAAATTACTATAGAGTTTATTAGAACTACACAAACACGTATAACACAGGTACAAATATAACCGAACACAACAAGTTCAAACGTAATGCTAAAGGTCGTAATTCCATAAAACGCGCAAAGTCCGTTACTAAAGAGATTCCCTATTGTAGTACATACGTCTTGCTTCGCTCGTGGTTATCGTTCGATTGACTCCCCCCCTCCATCAGGTCATCGTTTTATACTGCGGAACTGCAATGTCCTCGTATCTAAGCCGACTTAGTCCAACACACCTGGCTAATGACTGCCGTAAATGATTACAATACAACAATGGGGTGTTTTCTAATCACAAATTTTAAACACAAAGTAAACAAAAGAAGACGACCATTAGTTCAAATGCCGACAGGTAATAAATGTGCTTTGTTTCAAATATGCAGGTGGATATTGTTTTTGTCGGGACCAGAGTTGTAACAATATTAAAATAAGAGGAATATCTCCAGATTTCAGTCAAAACCTATTTTTTTATATGTTCTTAAATTGAGAATATTATGATTAGAAAAAATATCATGTTTAGCTTCTCTCTAAATGGCGTTTGAAACAAATAGCTTTTCATGCATCGATATGTAACCAAAGTTTTAGTAACTTTTTTGCTTTAAAGTAGTGACTTTTTAAATAACGAATACACGATTGAATAGGCATCTCTTCCCATCACGCTATCAACGCTATAGGTGAAAAAAAGGTTATATATTGTAGTTATTTTAACGTGATTTCTATAGCTTTAACCCCCAAACAACTACTCGATGTGGCTGATAGCCGCGACTTATAGGTATCTAAATAATGAATGCACAGAACTGTAAATTATCGGACGTAACCTCGGACCGTCCTTGAGCGTTCGAAAAATCGATAGATAGATGACACTTTATTATACAACAATGCAAAAAAGAACTTACAGACTAAAACTATACCCACAAAAAGGGCGCTCTTATCGGTAAAAAGCGATCTCTTTAAGACAACCCCAGAAATGAATTGAGATGATAAGTGTGATGGTGTATACGCAAACTATAGTACGACTACTTTCATTTAGAAATATTTAGATGTTATCGGCTTGTATTGCCAACTCTCTTAGTAAGATGAAACGCGCTGTGTCAACTCCTAAAAAGGGCTGCTTGTTATGTATTTCGCAAAATAATCTAGGCTCCATTGAAATATCGACATACCAATATATGTCGATATTTCAATGGAGAAGTGCATTTCCTCTAACGATAGTTGGCAAAATGAAACAGCATTCGAAACGACCGTGCACATTTATCAATTGCCGCTTACGGACTCATCCGACAATATGTTTGGGGTTTTAGATAGCTTTATTGCTCACCAAATATACAATTTCAAAATACACAATTACAATATTGTAGGAACAATAGGCGGCCTTATCGCTGAAAGCAATCTCTTCCAGGCAACCTAACTTAAGGAATAATTTAGGGTGTTTCCGTTTTCTACCCATTTTTTCTACCCACAAGTCTAAAATAATAATAATAATTCCGTTTTCAACCCATTACAAAATTCAATTCCGGTTTCTACCCACGAAACTAAGTAAAGGCAGCAGAAAAAGTAAACTCGATCAAAAATATTTATTTAAAAAATTATAAAGATAAAAGATTATTATACAATAAAAACTTGTTAAAGGTTTTCGCTATTTCAACTTCACTTTTGGTCTTAAATACAACTCTTGAGACGCTTTGACTTCTATTCCGAGCATCGAACAACGCTGTCTTCACATTTGTGAATTTAGGAATTTGTCTAAGATATCCAAACCGCTTTCCTTTATTGTTAATACTTCTTCTTCGTAGATTTGTTGAATAGGACGACCAAGGGAAAATTGAGCCTGTTCCTCTTTATATTATTCATTGAATTTTTTTATCAATAGTTTGGCATGATTGGGTACACAATTAGTATTATGATCACTTTTTTTTTAACAATAATACTGCCCCTTGTTTTTAAAATACCATAGCACACCGGTGCTTTAGCACATTTCCACGCTATGGATCTGTCTTTATTAACTCTTCTCTTATAAAATTATCTTCCACCATACACTAAAACTTGGTTGTTTCTTTTCGACACGCTTAAATAATAATCGTTTTCAACGTTACCAATAATACTTGAACTTTGCATTTTGACTGCACTGATAACTATTATTTAAGAATCATGTATTCTTGACTTATGCTACGTAATAACTAACATAGAATAAATAAAAGGCATGCCAGATTAGCCGATTTTTTTTACAAATATAGCTATCCTTTTTACTTTATCCTTGATCCTATGAGAGGGACAGAGATAGCGACATCTTTTGAAAACTTGTTTTTTCATTTGTGTGTGTAAGTTATTATTATCCAGTGACGTCACACACACTTGCAGCTAAGAAGTCGTTCGTGAACTAATATTGAGTAAAGTTGAACATTTTAATATTGTGGGCTGTTTATCTTGCAATTAATAAAAAATTAAAAGCAAATAATGTTTCTGACCGTACTTTAAAACAATGAAAATTAGTAATGGGTTGAAAACGGAAAGCTTTTTGGGTAAAAAACGGAAAAATTATTATATTTATTTTTGTAGGTTGAAAACGGAATAGATTTTGGGTTGAAACCGGAAAAAATATTTTTGGATAGAAAAAGTGGGTAGAAACCGGAAACACCCATAATTTAACCTAATCTGGCGATGTAGGTGGTGCATATCATTAAATATATCATAAATAAACATACTTAAACTACATAATTGATAAATTAAATACACATACTTAAACTACTTTATGAATTAAATACGTACATAGATAGTAGTGTTTTCTGAGTGCGTTCTTAAATGTAGGTGACTTTTTGGCCTCTCGGACAGTAAGAGGCAGCGCATTTCAAAGTTTTAGTTATTGCTTTGAAATTTAGGTAAATTATTTGGTTACTTACGCAGGTAGTCCTTTTGGCATTTTCAACTTAAACACGTAGAAGATAAATTGCAAAATATAAGCAGGCACGTAATGCAGGAACCACGTTAGTAGCCAGTAGAATAATTTGTTGTCTGTTAGTGTAGCATTTCCATACCATATAGATTTAGGAGATATTAAATTTTGGGCCTCTTCACGACGTAGTAGTTTGTTGTAGTAACCTAAAACAGCGAAGGTGACATGCGTAATACTACCTACACACTCCGTCGTGCTAACTCACTTCAACGTAGCGGTAGGTAACTAAATTAAATTAGAAATACTTAGCCATCTGGATAATGTTAGATCATAAGCCGGTTTAAAAAACCAATGGCTTTTTGGCTAATGGGGTTTTTATATTGCAAGTGTGATCACATCTGCTGAAGCAGACAGGCAGACGGCCCACCTAATGTTAACATATTAAATAATAATGTTTATTAAGTTATTATAATAAATAAAATTAAAAACTAAAAATAAACTAAGTTATAAATGATGCAAGCTATTATAGACTGTGTAACAAATCGCTGCCAGATGGGAGCGTGCCCAGAAGGCTGGCTGCATTGCCGCGCTGTGTGGCGATGCTTATTTGTTGGGCGAAACATATTTCGCCAGCCTTCTGATCACGGGTGGCATCAAAGAGTCTATTGCAAATCTCTTTCAAGAAGCTCTTTGCCGATGGACCCTACGGATCTAATGTTTCAACACCAAACGGCACAAATATGGAACCCCTTCCCTAAGGTATATTTGCGCCGTTTGAGAGCTTCAGCTTTTGAAGCAGCGTTGCCAGCCTCTAACTCGGTCAATATTTATTTTTATAAAATTATATTTATTTTTTATCTCATTGTAAATGAATTAAATGTTCTTATGGGCAATAAAGTTCTTTCAACAAATACCGAGGGAGGGGTCGAGGTGGTACAATGAATTAAAAAAAAGAGAAAAAACTCCGGGGGACTAATTCGGTTCAGCATAATCCGAAAATACCATAATAAAACTACGTTTTAACGGTTTTAAATGCGGTTAAGGTTTTGGTTTGTCCAACGTTTCGGCCGCTTTTCAGTGACCGTGGTCACGGACGACAAATGTGACACTTGTCCAAGGAGTATTGTTAAAGTTTTATTTAGCCTACCGCCAACTTGTTCATTTTAATTATTTAGTTTTAATTTTGTTTATGGTTATTATTTACTCTATGGGAGCCTAATCTAATTTACCATCGCTTCCCAAAATGTAGTAAGAGAAGAAGCGGCGCAAGAAACTCTTCAGCAAACATGCCTATAGTAGAATTATTTTTTCCGTGCAGTTTAAGTCATAAATCAAACTCGGCCTCAGCCCGGCTAGGGCGGTGAGCATGTTGCGCGGGCGCAACGCCATTAACGATAAAAACTCATTCTTATCAAACAAAGATTATCATTCTTATAACAATCATTATTATCTTTGTTGCTGTTAATTTTAAACTTAGATATAAGTATTTATATTTATTTTTAATATAACTTGTTACATTCTAAACTTTTGTACTTGTAGTTTTTTAATACATAGATACCGAATTAATAATTTATTTTAAATCATTATTATGCTTATTTTAATAAATATGTTGTTTTATCTATTATTTTCTTTCATTTATACCTACATTTATTTTAACCTAACCCACAAAATGACAAAACTAAATACACTATCGAAACGCTTATCGACAACAATAATGCGTATCACTATGCCTGCCCATAAGGCCCGTGAGTGGAAGAGAGAGCAAAATACGCGCTTCACCGCTCCGATTATTTATGACCCAAACTGCACGGAGAAAATAATTCTACTATAGTTCTAAAATTTTATATAATATTAAAATGGGTGGAAGGAAAAATAAAATAAATTATCAGTCAAGTTGGTGTGTGTTCCGTTGCACGCAGAAAGAGCTCACTGTGTCTTGAGGTCTGGCAGTTGGTTTTTGCTGGGTTTGGGGTCTTAATAGTTTTGATGATCGGATTCCAACCATCTCTATTGAAATTTGGGTGTTTTTTGATTTCAATAGCACTTATAGAATTTTTAAATGTCAGTGAGAGTATTATATCAAACCATTGGACGGATTTGAATGAAACGACATAGAGCTAGGTTATATCTTGGGTTAACGCATAGCCACATTAGTGTACATAACTATACATACGTTATCTGTCAATATTTAACGTATTATTTAATAAAAATTATATATTTAACAATGAAGCATTAGCCCATCGCTATATCTGCGTGAAATGGTCTGTATCTGTAACATTATTCATATTAAGGTTTAATTAAGTATTGTATTCTTTAATTAATTCTTAAAGGCAGAAAGCGCTCGCAGTGCCTTGTATGAGGATGTGCACAATTCTTGCGTGGAACGTTATTGCTGTAACATATTTGATAGGTGTTCCCGTGCCCACTTCGCTGGGCGTAAATCGTTTTTACTTTTTTGATTTTTTAATCATTAATCGCAATCAAATATAACTTATGTTACTCGCGAATAATGTAGCTTTCTATTGGTAAAAGAATTTTAATATCGGATCAGTAGTATCGGAAATTACCCCGAAAAACCTAGCTCACACACTTTAACTATTTATAATATTATTAGTACAGATGAAGCCGTAACTTTGTGTGATTTCTTCGGAGTATGTAATTATAAAAGTACAATATCTTACTCCAACTGTATTCTTTCTTAGAACGTATATTGCTAAATGTATAAATCTTCAGATCTGTCGGTCCGTTTTCTTTTTTAACTGCTGTATCCCATCCGGCAGCAATGGTAGCGTTAGTCGCGTAATCACCGGGGACGTAGCATAATTTTACATCTCTACTGTAAACAACGTGAATTAATCCTAATTGCAGCCCAAATAATATCTGAAATCATAAATGAATTCTATGTTGTTTTGCGATATTTATATGAAACTAGCTGTCCCGGCAGACGTCGTCCTGCCCGGAAAAGCTTCAATCGATATGCCGACAGCAGCGCCACCTTCTTTGGCTCATGCACAACAACTTTGCTAAAGATCATCACATGGTCAAATATATAGTTTACGATTATAGAATCGTATGTCTATTTCCTAATGTAATGTTTGTCTATTTCCTTTCTATAAAGGAAATAGACAAACATTCATTTTTATATATAAGAGAAGACGAGGTAGGTTAAAACTAGGGTAATTAGGTAAGTAGATAGAGTACTTTAAATTTAAATGGCGACATTGTATACATAATATATATATATATATATATATATATATATATATATATATATATATATATATATATATATATATATATATATAAACAGGTATTCTAAGGTCATTTACAGATAAATGGTAGACTGAGACAACATAAACAGAAACGTTTAATTAATTGTGTTTACGCGCGTTTCACAAAATTATTTATATTATTTTTAACCGACTTCGAAAAAAGGAGGAGGTTCTCAATTCGTCGGGATCTTTTTTTTTTTTTTTTATGTATGTTCGCCGATTACTCCATGATTTATAATCCGATTTACGTGATTGTTCGACGCGGAATAGCTGCCATGTGGTCCCCTAAAAATTTGACATAGTTTGGCCAAGTAGTTTTCATTTTACGAACATTTTTTTGTTCCCGGTTCTTGGGACCTATATTTTTTAAGAAGCGCGGAACCATTCGTAGGTCCACCCATACATAGCTAGACACTAAAAAGTAACAAATAAAATTTAAAAACTTTGTTTAAAAAAACCGACTTCAAAAACGAAAAAACTAAAATGTATAAAATAACAACAACAACAATACTCTTTATTGTACACCAACTTAAAACAGTGACACATTAACATATATGAAAATTAGTAGGTAGTAGTACAATGGGCGGCCTTATTGCTTAAAGCAATCTCTTCCAGGCAACCTTTGGATGGACAAGGATCTCAATTAAAATAAATTGTTGGCGTGTAGCTTATGACTAAACTAAAGATAATATATATAATATAATGTATAATAAGATACTTATATATTTACCATATACATTTAAACACAATTATACAAATAGATACATACATATATATACACACATACATATATAAATATATATAGGTATATATAGGTGTATATATATATACGTACATAGACATACACAACAAATAATACATATTATGCAGTGAGATAGTGCTCCCTCACAAGTCTGTTGAAACTATGGATCGATTTAGCAGAGCGCACGTCTGCCGGCATGCGTTCCAAAGTTGCACGCCACAAACAGAGAACGATCGTGCGTAAATCAAAGTAAAACATAAAAATTACTATATTTTGAAAATTACTAAGCACCGACTTTAAGATGTTTTAGATAATATATATTAATAATAATAGCTTTAGAAATAAGTTATTTTATACATTTTAGTTTTTTCGTTTTTGAAGTCGGTTTTTTTAAACGAAGTTTTTAAATTTTATTAAATAATCAGAAAGTATTCAATGTAAATTAAAGTCGCCGGTAAAATCAATGTCGCTACCGAAGCCAAATTTGTATTAAATTAAATAAGAGATGTAGGATTTGATTGGATCACTGATTCCAAGAACCATGTTGTCTATTGTCTGTGTTGTATTAATGCTGGTCTCAGAATGTTTATTGGGTCATTAGCTAGTTTTAACTTCACTCTGTGGTTTTCATACGCGGGATTGGTCTGTTTAAATGTAGCCTCATATAAAATTGATTATGTGGCGATACTGGCGACCAATAAGTATATCGTTGGAAGTTGTAATGTATCTGTTGGGCGGTGATAAAAATGGATTGATTATTGTGTGGACACCGTAAGAGAACGGGCAAGTTAACTAATTACTGTAACGACAATACTCCTTGTATCGTAATTTGTGTAATTAATAATATATGCTTTATAGTGTTATAGGACGTTATACTAGTGTATTTACAAATTATATAAATACTAATTAACTTCGTACTTTTGTACAAGACATGCATAAATTATATTATATACGAGGTATATTGATTAAATAATTACAAAATTAAATTAATTCCATTTGTTTCCTTTAATACCTAATTACACGTTTTTTGATTATTTATTAATATTATAAATGCGAAAGTAACTCTGTCAGTCTGTTCCTCTTTCACGGAAAAACTACTGGACCGATTTGGCTGAAACTCGGTATATATATATTTTTTCGATGCCGATGCTGAACATAGGATACTTTTTATCCCGAAAAAAGGCAGTTTCCGGGATAAAAATATATTTGTCTTTCTGTTTGTTATGCTTTTACGAAAAAACAAATGGATCAATTTGGCTGAAATTTGGTATATATGTAACTTTATACTGAGGGTGGACAAGGGATACTACCCATCCTAGATTATAGGATAGATACTGTTATAGATTTATGTAAAGGTTATCCCAGAAAATATTATAGGTTTATTGGTGGTTTGAAATTTACTTAATTTTGTTTGTTTTGGTCAATTTGGTCGTTTAGGTAGTTTTGGTCGTTTCGGTAGTTTTGGTGATTTTGGTAGTTTTGATAGTTGTGGTAGTTAGATAGTTTTTTGTAATTATTCCTTTTATGCTAAATGTAATACTTACGGACGAATGAATTTCAAATTAACTTTATTAGTTTTTCTATTGCCTACCCTCATGTATAATATTACACTAGTTATGGATTTTATGAGAAAAATACTAACTGCGTGTGTTAGTATTTTTCTTATATTTAGTATTTTTGAACTGTGCTGTACAAATGTACAATGATTTCTCGTAAAATTTTCAGTACTGAATCAATATTGTGTAATACAGAGCTGGCAAGTGCTGTAGCTTACAATATATTCGGTCTTGAAATAGGAAACATTATGCTACAGATTACCTCAGTCAATTCTGTATTCAATACTATATCACAGATATGTATGTAATTTTCATTTTTGATATATTTAATGTAGCAAAATCAAAGAAAGAACAATTTTTTTGCTTCTACGTGGTTTATTTTGACTTGTTTTCACGGCAAATTTTTACAAGTGACATCAAACAAAATAATTAAATGAACACGAAACAAATTTAAATTATGAAAAATAATGTGTTCTAAAAAGTTCGAACTATGTATTTCTTGATTCAAATGAAAATGTATTTAATATAATAGTACTTACTCCACCGGTACCCATAGAAGAATGCATATCCAACCAACCTGGTGCTGGTTCATAATATGGAACAGCAACTGAAAATAAAATTTGGCCTAAATATGAAAACTTATGGGCTAAAATAGCCACTTTAGCAGATTCAAAAGACCGTTTCTCTGCGTATTCTACTGTCTGTTCAACAGAAAGCATTCCGTGGAATTGTTTGCCCTGATGCCAACGCCTCAATTTCAGACTCGCACCGCTCGCCGTTGTCGGATGCTTACCCTTTTTAAAATAAATCAAACTTAAAATTAAATATTTAATTATTTTTAAGGGCAGTTTTAATAAAACTAAATAATTTCAAAAGAATCGATAGATATTTACCGATTGGTGGTCTGACAACACAAACAGGCAGATCTTTCCCCATTCTCCTCACTAATTCCTCAGCTTCCATCTTTGTAAATGCGTAAGTATTTGGCCAGTCATCAGTTAATCTAAAAAATAAAACGAATTAATATCTACTCTCAAGGATCTTGTTAGACACCGAATATGTGACTACCCAAAAAGTGTTTTTGGACTTCCTTGAAGTCACTTGCTTTAAAGGTTAATACGTACGCTTCCTCAATGTTATTGAGCCTGTTTTCATCCATAGATTCTGCTAATTGAATCAAAGCATCAGGAGCAATAGGAGCCTGGTAGAACTCCTCATGTACATCATCATTAATCCGGCTGCGGGTCGTCCAGCAAAATGCCGTGGATACGTGAACTACTGACCTGTAATTTTTTAGAAATAAGCTATGGCATCTTGGTGACATCAGATCAGGAAATAAGGGGGTTGAATGCCATGAGCGTAGGCACAGGTAACATCTATCACAGAGTCTGCCAATAAGACTGAAGTGTGTGGATGGCGAACAATTTAAATCTCGGCTGAGTAACAGTTAAATACTTTTGCGCTCTGGTCGTTCTTCTGGCTCAATAGATGAAATAACAGAGCACTTTGAGTATGCAGCAGTCGACGCGAGTCACGCTACAGTAAGGGAGCCTTTCCGCCAGAAATGTACTATGCAACGTTTAATAGATGCGTTTGATATCAATCAATCATATTCATTGTTACACATGGCATAGTACTGGCGGAAAATTATTCAACTAAGCTACGTTTTTTATATAGATGGATGTGAGCTATATAGATGCGTACTATAGATGCGTGCCTTCCCTATTGTTGATATGTCGCATAATTCGAGCTGCGCATCTTCCTCGCACAGCTAATTTGCGGCGGCGCATTTCGTAACACATCTTACTCGCTTCCACTGATGCTTAGCTATGTAGTGGTTAGCTTAGCATCAGGGGAAATAGTCGCATGTTTTGTAGTTTAGCTTTTTATATTTTCACTGTATAGCTGCAAAGCACATCTCTGGTGGAAAGGCACCCTCAAGCTATTCCTGAGTGATGGAGCTTAAAGCGTTTACATGTCAAATAAAAACTCACTAAATACCACAAGTCACACAACGTGAACATTACTTGTGTTCTGACCTTATATAACTATAGGACATAAAAATAAAAACTTCGTTTAAAAAAACCAACTTCAAAAACTAAAAAACTAAAATGTATAAAATAACTTATTTCTAAAGCTATCATTATTAATATATATTATCTAAAAGATCTTAGTCGGTGCTTAGTAATTTTCAAAATATAGTATTTTTTATGTTTTACTTTGCACCGACTTCAAGATGTTTTAGATAATATATATTAATAATAATAGCTTTAGAAATAAGTGATTTTATACATTTTAGTTTTTTAGTTTTTGAAGTCAGTTTTTTAAACGAAGTTTTTATTTTTATTTCTTACTTTTTAGTGTCTAGCTATGTATGGGTGGACCTACGAATGGTGCCGCGCTTCTTAAAAAATATAGGTCCCAAGAAACGGGAACAAAAAAATGTTCGTAAAATGAAAACTACTGGGCCAAACTATGTCAAATTTTTAGGGGACTACATGGCAGTTATTCCGCGTCGAACAAAAAAAGAATCACGTAAATCGGATCATAAATGACGGAGTAATCGGTGTACATATGGAACGAAAAGGAAATTTTATTCATAAAAAATGTTCATAAAATGAAAACTACTGGGTCAAACTATGTAAAATTTTTAGGGGACTAATTGGAAGCTATTTCGCGTCGAACAAAAAAGAATCACGTAAATCGGATCATAAATGACGGAGTAATCGGCGAACATACATAAAAAAAGCAAAAAAAAAAAAGATCCCGACGAATTGAGAACCTCCTCTTTTTTCGAAGTCGGTTAATAAAACCGGAAAATGATTGGAAAATATATAGTGTTTGGTATTGTCACTTAGTACTGACCTTAACTTTTTACATTCCTTGGCTAATTTAAGAACCTCTCTAGTACCTCGTACATTGATAAGTGTTGCCACTTTTATAGGCTCGTCGAATTTCGTAGTCGCTGCGTAGTGGTATATGGTGTCCACCTGAATCAATTTTAAAAGTTTATTCTTTATGTATTTAAATTTTTAAATTCTGCAGTAAATTTCCCAGTTACTTAGAGGATAATACAGCTGCCTCTCTTATTCATAATATTGAAATATTGTTTGGGAAGCAACTTTTCTAACTTAACGGTGGAAACATCGTAATTAAACCTTTTTTTTTGTCAACGCTGGGGGAATACGTTTGCGCATATCCTCAGGCCCCGGGGGATGTCACTAAGGGGTATGTGGGACTCCTGGCTGTTGGTGCATGCACCGACCGCCATACTACCCACTAAACCTTCCAGCGTCCCTCCGCATCATAATGAGGCGCCACGGGACCGTAACCATGGGTATGACTGCCGTGACACCTCGATGCAAGCCGACAAGGAGGGGTGTCCCTGAGACTAGAACACACCACGGCACTGGGTGTGGCTCGTCGGGAGGGTCCCCTGACCCCCCCGTCCCACTATGTTATAGGGAGGAGATGAGCAAAGCGCCGCCTGTGATCCCTGTTCGCCGTCTGCGACAGGGGTCCGCCTGCTCGTCCTCCTTCCTTGTTCTTTCGGCAGCCTTCTTCTGGGACATAACGTCCTCGCAGAAGGATGTCACCGCTAGCCATTTCTTCTCGCTGTGTAGCATCTGGTCGACCACGCTGGACAGCGAGAGATCCTTACCGATGATCGTAATTAAACCTACAAATCGAAAGATCTGACTGTAAGGCTCAACTCACACTGGCGCAGAGTCGAAGCGACGCGACGCGTCATGTTTTGCAAGGCTACGCGCGCCTTCGCGCGGCGGACGCGTGTCTGTGCGCGACGGCGCGTCATTGCCGAAACCAGTTCAGAAACTTTCGAACATTCGTCAACGTTAACATTGACGCGTCTAACGCGTCACTACGCCCGAGTACGCGCAGCGACTCGCGAATCCATTCGACTTCCAGCTGAGCGTCGAAGCGCGCATGCGCGCGTCAACGCGCGTTGTCGCGCGCTTCCATATTTACATAGCACAAATTTGTACTTAAATAATAGAACAATAGAGATGAATATTTTATGCTTTAGGCGGAAAAACATGACGCGTCGCGTCGCTTCGACTCTGCGCCAGTGTGAGTTGAGCCTAAATCCGTCAATATGCCTTAAACAAGCTTAGTAGGTTTCTTAATTGCTCATTTAAAAATGGGGAGGTCCGAACCCATCCGTGGGACTGGTGTTAAATTGTATTACCTCTTTGGTAAGGGTTTTCCAATCCTCATCTCCCAAAGAAAGCCTCAAGTGGGCTATGTCTCCATGAACTGGTAGCAGCTTTTCCGCAAAGCTAGGTTGCTTACCGCGTAAATAATCGAACAGCTGTAAAAAAAATACATTTTTGGTGTCGATTTATATTGTAGGCTAATTAAGAGTCTTAAATACTTTATCGTTGCTCAGTCGTAAATTCAAAATAAAGTCGCAAATTATAATCTAGCCAAGTGACTGTTAAGCTTCAAGCCCTTAACTGACAAGAAATCGCACAGGACAGGAACAGATGGCGTGTTTTCGTTTCGGAGGCCAAGACACATTTTGGGTCGCTGAGCCAACGGAGTTAGTTAAGTGACTGTTGAACCCCTTCCATTGTTTTGGTTATTTGGCCATGTAACCCTAAAAACCATTTAAATTACTATCAAAACCTAAAAACTAACTTTCGTTGAAAGTGTTTTTAAGTTGAATTTGTCAGTCTCGTTAATATTTACAATTCCACAATCTATATTTTCCAGAAGTGTTACATTTATTTAGTTGCATAGTTGGTTGTTTCTTTTGAAGGTTAATAATTAATTTTATGTACCCTTTTATTTTTAAACGTTACAATCGGACATTCTTTTTATTTGAATAATAATGTTATATCTTTATTTATTCTGTGATTAACGCCTGTTTTGTATAGGGTAGTTGGTTATAATTTACCATAATTTTATGTAACAATATTTATTTCTAATATGATGGGTAATTGTGTCGATTATAATTCAAAATCTCTCAGTTGTATATGGATGTATTCACTACATTATATTTTCATGTTGACAGACGCAATAATTTTTTTTTACTGTGTTCGATTTATTTTATTACATGTAACACTTTAAGTATAATATTTAATATAAAATATCTAAAATTTCCAAACAATAATGTAATAAATTCTTGTCTTTCATAACCTCTTCCCCGCGGAACGCTGCGTAGCGTAGACATACTTTGCTAGTCTGTATTAATGTAATTACTTTTCAATTTTAAATATGAAGTAAAATAATTGCAAGTAAAGAAACTATGAGTGCATAAACCAAAATAATGTGCTAGTTTATGTGAGTACCGGTTGCTGCCCAAGTATCTGGAAGCGTCACAAACTTGATTTAGCAATTTAAGAGCGAGAACGTAACGTACATGTGACGATAATTCTGTCCAGCACCAAACTATCCTTTACACACCTGTTGTTTTTACAATACGTGAAGTGCGATTGCGCACTGTGTTGTCAGATTGAGCACTGAGGTCACATATAAGTGTCTCTGATTTATGCTACTGTTACGAGCTACAGGACTCGAATCAAAATGCCGTTGGAATTACTATAGAATTTATTAGAACTATACAAACACGTATAACATAGGTACAAATATAACTAGACACTACTAGTACAAACTGCACGATACAATAACACGCGCAAAGTCCGTCCCTATACCGCTCATCGAATGTACGTCTTGCTCGTATCGTAATCCTCGCTTGACTGCCTCGCCGCTCCGTTCGGACATTCCTTTTATTCTGTACAAATACAATATATCTCAACGCAAAACAATAACACCAATAATTAGTTCGACACACATGCCTAATGACTGACATAAAACGAGTACAATAACAATAGAATAATTTACTTAATTACAAATTTTAAACACAAAGTAAACAAAAGAAGTCCAAATCCGGGAACGGTAATAAACCAGGGTTATGGCAGGCAGATGTGTATTCACTTTTTGTCGGCATGTAACACTACGATCTCACTTGGTAGTGAAGCTGACATTTTTTAAAGAGTGAGATAACCACGACGCACGTGACACCTTTCTCCGTTGCGAGCCGTTATTTTCTACCTGACATTATTTTCGAATGTGCTTATTACTCCTGCGCCTGAGACATTATTGTTATATCAACCTGCCTCAGATTTATTGTATGATTTCTATCGGAAGGTCATTTAAAAGAGTGAGATAGTGCATATATGTATATCACAGTATATCACTGGTTGTACTACCATCCTTTTTAAACTTGTTGTTCATTCATATAATAATAAAAGTTATCAGTCGAATAAATTATATAAATATAAAATAATATCAGCCCATAAATGTCCAATTGCTGGGCTCGGGCCTCCCATTATGGAGGAAACGGACAGTATATCCGCCACGATTGTCCAAGGCGGCTTACCGGATCGGTTATCTTGATGTCTAGGTTGCATTATGATGTTTTCCTTCACTGCTGTTAGCACGCGGCAATTGTAAAAATATGCACATTACGTCAGAAAACAGCCCAAGTGATGCATGCGCCGGCCAGGATTGAACCTGCGCCCTTTGATTTTGGGAGGCGTGCGCTAGCCCATTACGCTACCACTACTTGAATAAATTCTAACCTGACTAAATTCAAAATGAAACAGTTCATCTGTTTGATTCGTGAAACTGTCATTTTTAATTTTCTCATGTTGTGTTTTATTATGTAATATAAGTCTAGTGATTGAAAACCTGCCCCTAATAATAATTCTTTATTTGTTTACTACGGTTGAGTAGTAGTAGTAGTAGTAGTAGTCTAAGGTTGAGTTTGATACTAAAATATTAATATCACAACACACTGACGACTTACCGGTTCCGATGTGATAGAGTCTAGTCTATCTTGCATATTTTTTCCGCGCTTCTCCCTTAGTAATACGTATATTACTTTTATATCACACGATCTAAAATTCAAATTACATTTAATGTACATATAATATTAAATTACACTGTATGGATTAGTGGTTTGAGCCTTGGCTTGCAGTTTACTACTACGCAAAGTTCACTTGTGCGATTACCGGGCATTGGTAGCACTTCTGATGTTTTAAATTAGGCGATGGTAACCATTTTCCATCAGGAGAATTCAAGTAGACCGTCAATCTTTTTCTGCAGCTATAAAAAACAAATTTTGCGCTATGTAAACTCATTTCTGGCGTGCATTACCTAAGACAAGAATAACAGCTATATACAATGTTCTATTACGATGAACGGATATCATCTACCCTCTTCTACGACCGTTATAATTTTTTATGATATTAGAACTAATGAGAACACTTAACTAAATATTATATAATAATAAGATTAATAATAACATTGCACCCGCAGGGGGGCTTTGTGGCAAAGCCTTAGGTGAGCAGGGATACCTCTCGCCTCCGTGCTTGTCTTAGCCAGCCGGCACGGAGTGGAGATCGCTAGAGCTAAGACTCAAACTCCAGGGACGGAATGGATAAATGGCATCACGTAAGAAGTAGCTTCGGTGAACCAGCAGCTCACCTCTCTACATCCCTTAGCCACTCACGCCCATGTTGCCCCTGTCTTCTATGGCATTTTTGGGGCCCATGCAGAGAGTGGCGAGTCACCGGCTGCCCATTTTTTCATGTTTCCAGAACATTGCGACGGTCAGACGCCATAGTCCCCATATTCCCAGACCCCTACCACTAGCAGTTCATCCCCATTAGCCCGGTATTTTTTGTTCTTATTTCCCTCAATAGTCCTACACTGGCTGGGGCTTGTCCTAGGGTGCATTATTTACTTTATTGACTTTTACATTAAATTTGTCTAACGGGCCTCTACGTGTTGGCCTTCGCATGGCCCCACGCAAGCTCTTCAGAAGTCCGGGCCATTTTTATAGCCTGTGGTAGTCTAGAGATTAATAATAATAAATAATAATCGACAGACAAATACACACATTGTAAATCCCTAGGTTAAGCAAGTTACGCTTGTGTTACGGGTAATATTCAACGGACCACTCTGGGGCTGATCCCAGACGCCCAGACCATAGTAAATAATAGAAAGATCGTTTCCGAAATTTACCATGTCAGGAATCAAACCCGGAGCCTCTGCGTTCCAGCATGCTCGGCTGGCTAACTTTAAGCCCGCTCATTCACAGAGGCCAATATCAAATATAATTTAGCAAGTATTTTGTCGCCTGTCTTTTGCACGCAGTATGTAAACTCTAAATGACTGTGATGCTGTCGAGACGATTCTGTGTACGGATACACTGCATATTTCACGCTGATCGTCACCGCAGCAGTGAAAACTATTTCAAGAAAAAATTGTGAGGAATACGACTCAAGAAGGAGGACAAGACTTCAGAAAGGCTTTAGACTACTACTATCTAATAAATACTAGCCAAGGATTACTGAACAGAGTACCTATCTAACTAAAGAATGTTTGTAAAGAGTTTGTTACATAATATCAACTTTATCTACCTTAATAGTTTCTCAATCATCAGCTTTCCTAAGAACCCGGTAGCGCCTGTAAGAAACACGGTACTTCCCCGATAGTGCTTTTGTATGTCCGAAGCGCCTAAATCGATGACTGCGTTCATCGGTTCCTGAAGAGCCAACGCTTCCAGCTCAATAATTTCCGCGCAATCCATTTTCGGGTAATCAAGTCAAGTATTTGTAACAAGTAGAAGTTACCATAGGGGCCCCTTTGTTTTATACTAGTGGAATAATGCGATAAATTAATAATTCATTAACAGCAAGTGTTCAAGTTAGATTCATAATTAATTTATTAAATAAAACTAGTACCTACTGGAACATTATCTTTGACCTGACGTTAGTTCATGGTTAGGTTCTAGAGCATTCGCTTAGGAACCGAGGGTACATGTTCCTACTTTTTATTACTTGACTGCCAAGGAAGGGTTATGTATTCCGCGCATATCTTGTATGTTTGTAAATGCCTTTATTACCCCGTATATTCCAAACGGCTTGATCGATTTCGACATTTAAAATATTGTTGTTATATCACCTTAAAAACCTAAGTGTGCTTAGATAGGTGTTTGAAAAAAATAAATAAATTGGTAGATTTTTGGCGCGAAATAGAAAAAAAAACCTAACCTATAGAGTAGGTCTTTCTCCGTTCCTGCACAGATATTGTTGTATTATATATATATTAGGGTGGTCGTTAAAAATTAAATTCTTTCAGACGCCCAAAAAAATCCTTCCTTTTGACGAAAAACTACGGGAAAAATTTTGCTTTTTGATTTTTAACAAAAATAACACGTGCCGGCGGCCAATTTAAGTTCATTTTTCGATAAAATTATAGTTTTTTGGAATATTTGTTACATTATTTAATTTGATTTTATTTGAAAATCATTCAATTAAAAATCATTTACTTATGTCAAAATATCAAAAATATATATGTAATTCAAGATATTTTAATAGAAGTGTTCATATTTCAAGAAAAATAAAGTTTTTAGTGCTAAAATAAATGATTTAATAAAGTTAATAAGTTTACCAATGAGATTATCTCGATGGATATGAACTTCATCTAAAAACAAAAGAAACCCTTTTGTAGAGAATTTGATTTCCTATAAGCATATTTTCATGATTTTTTATCAAAATTTAAATAACGTATATATATATATATATATTAGGGTGGGTCAAAAATTTTTTTTTTTTTACAACTGACACGGAAAAGTCGTTTGCTAGACACCTTAAAAAAATCTCACCAAGCATGAGCTCTTTATTTTAATAGGAAGATCCTCCGCATCGCATTTTGTATTTTTTTCTCAGTCCAATAGAAAACAATTCATACTTCATCATTTATCGATTGAACAGAAAAATGTTCCGAGAGAATTTTTTAGGAAATTTAATGCTCTACAAAAAAGATATCTTATATTTTTCCGTAAACCTCACCATTTAAAAGATATTAAGGATTTAATTTTGATTATTTTAAGACAAATTTCATTTTTGTTTATGAATTTTATAACTCGACAATAAATGACTTTTACAAAATCGACGGGTGCAAAGTAAAAAGAGATATCTGCAAAATAGCTACTTTACAGGAGAGCGAAAAGATGGTCGTATTAACTTTGAAAGAACATACGTAGCTGGCTTTTTTTACGTACGAAAATTTATTGAAATAATGTGATATATGCAAAACAAATAATGTCATATTGTAAAGAATTGTTTTATTAAAACGATTGTACAATAAACTAAAAATCATAATTTTGTAGATAACTTTATTTACTTTGCACCCGTCGAAATGCGCAATACAAATTTTTGTTGGAAATTAACTGCTCTATAAAAAAAAATTCTTATGTTTTGGCGATGAAATTAACCGTTCAAGAGATATTCATCATCAAACTTTCATGTGTACGGATTTTAAAAGTTTTTGATGAGATATTCGAAAAATTAATATATATATATATATATATATATATATATATATATATATATATATATATATATATATATATATATATATATTTAACACCATTTTAGAATCGAAGTCGTATTCCTAGACATGTGAATACAGGTAATTTGAATTACAGATATGGCGTTACGTAAATAATAGTATATCGTACAGTAGTTTAAATTCTATGACGTATGTTTGCTGATAACAAAAAAAACAAAGTATTGTTATGCTTTGTTAGCCACAGGACTCGAATTAAAATGCCGTTGGAAATATTATATAAATTATTAGAACTATACAAACACGTATAACATAGGTACAAATATAACTAGACACTACTAATGCAAACTGCACGATTCAATAACACGCGCAAACTCCGTCACTATATCGCTCATCGAATACGTCTTGCTCGGATCGTAATCCTCGCTTGACTGCCTCACAATACAAAAAAAAGACCGCGTTGACTGAGGTTCCGAGAAACCGTAATCTGTACACCTGCGACGGGTAAACAAGTACAATAACAATAGGCTTTGTCTGATTGCAATTTTAAACACGAAGTAAACAAAAGAACTCCGAATGCGGGAACAGTAATAAACCAGGTTATATAGCAGGCAGGTGTGCCTTCACCTTTGCCGGCATGTAACAGTATCATAATATACTTTACGAAATGTATCGTATAAAAAATCGACAGGCTTGCGACCCTGCGGTAATGTTCAAGGTTTTGGTATCCATCATCAAAGAATGTTCTTCCTCCATTGATTAATTTATATGGTTTTTTCAGTTTTTGGAATACATCAAGATGCATGACTGCAATGACGGTGTGATCGTGATCACCGACCTAAGGAACATAAGTTTGATGGATGTTTTAGCTGAAGTGAACGTGTCAGAATTAAGACAAATATTAACTATATCCATGGTAACTGTGCTTTCAATATCATTTACCTTCTATCTGTCCAACCCCTCCTTCGTGTGAGATTTGAATTTATATTCATACTAACTGTACCCGGCAGACGTTGTCCTGCCTTTAAAAAATAAAAATCTAGAACCCGATTACAGCGTCATCTACCGGGACCAAATGTTAATCTAAAATATTCTCAAATCCACTTGAACAAACAAAAAAATTCATCAAAATCAGGCCCAGCGTTTAGGAGGAGTATCGTGGCATCACCACCACTACTACTACACTACTAATACACCTCCAATCGTTTATCTAAACCATTTCGGGACAAACTTCAACACATACAACAACAAAAAGAACACCTAAATTCTGGTACCCGATTGCAGCACCATCTACCTGGTTCAAATTAAAATCTAAATCATCCGAGTAGAAAATTATAAAAATATTTTAATATCGCTATTAAAAAATAGGGGTTGATCGTAGAGGGTAGAAAATTTAGGGTTGTATGTATTTTTTAATGCTGTATCATAAAAAAAAACTAAAAATTAAAAAATATTTAGGGGTGGACTACCCTTAACATTTAGGGGGATGAAAAATAGATGTTGTCCATTTCTCAGACCTACCCAATATGCATACAAAATTTCATGAGAATCAGTCAATCCGTTTCGGACGAGTATGGGAACGGACATTGTGACACGAGAATTTTATATATAAGATCTTTTGAACCCTGCAGAATATCGAAACAAATTATTTGGAATGCATTGGCGGAATCTACACATCTGTAATCTAGGTTTGCAGGATTTCTTGAGATATTTTCCTTCAACGTTATTACGCGCTAATTGAAATAATGACTGACTACACATGCCCTCAATTAGTACTCGAATTCATATTGAAATGATATGAGTTGAGAGTGCTTAAACCACTTACCTACTACAATGTTGTAATTAAACAGCACATTTTAATAATATGCAATAAACTTATTATACAACTTGGTTATGCCTGTGACTTTGTCCACGCTGGATTCGAAATTCTCGGAATATTCCGGGGATAAAAACTGGTGCAGATTTTAAGTTTAAAAATGAAATGTAGTGACGATCAACGAAAACTGCATCGAAATCAGCCCAGTAGTTTTTACTCCATGTCTCCCGAACAAATAGACAAGAAATCAAATAAAAAAATCAATGTGTTCTCCAT
This sequence comes from Dendrolimus pini, assembly GCA_949752895.1. Classification (NCBI taxonomy): domain Eukaryota; kingdom Metazoa; phylum Arthropoda; class Insecta; order Lepidoptera; family Lasiocampidae; genus Dendrolimus; species Dendrolimus pini. The sequence continues at coordinate 8,176,835 of OX457143.1, forward strand.
TATTTATATAATGTATTCCAGTTGTTTCTTTTAAATAACTTCATTGTATGTGCAGACATGGTATTGTTAGAATTTTATAATAGGTATTATAGATAACAATAAAATTTAAATTTGTAAATATGAGACAATACAATAAATTAGCATATACGATGTTATGAATAATTGTGTTATTTTTATTAATCTTGCTAAAGGCTTAGTCACAATTTGCTTATGTCACCTTTATAATTAAAAATGAATGTGTTTTCTTTCAATTGCAAGAAAAATTACTTTGTATTAAAAATAAAATTGATTTAGCTAGATTGTGAGCGGAGAGAAGTTAATATTATGCCTGTTGTTTTCTGTATTGTACTTTTTGAACTCTATCTTAATGTTATTCAACTAATTACCTATATTGTATTCTATTTGCAATTTACTGTTCTAATTTTTGTAAATTTATAAAGCAATTACGTCTAGTAGTCCCTTTATAATTTAACGGATTTCAGGCGTCAGTTTGTAAACGAAAGGAACAATAATAATAATCTATAATTTCATAAGAGTGAAGCTTTTTTAGGCTTTTATTTGCCGACTGGTATGGTAACTCCCTATAGACTTCTTCGCAGATTTAAAATAAACATTTTATTTAAGGAAGGATATGCGTTACGAATGAAAGGAGTACATTTCATTACATCGTCATCAGCTGTAGAAATACTGACGAAACTTTTTAAGTCAGTTATCAGTGCGAAGATCGGAAGTCGTGTTCACGCTCACAAAAGCTTAGAAACATTATACGAATTTGTACCTAAGGATATATTGCCTGTTGAATATGGTGGTGATGAGATATCTTTGCAAGAACTTGATGGTAAGACTTTAACTGTAAAAATATTGTTAATTACTATGTATGTATGTAAGTGTATATTTAATTCCTGAATTAGTTTAAGTATTTATGTCTCTATTGCCCCTTTTTCCTCTTTTGCCAGGTGGTAGGGCATATGGCCGACTGGATGGCAACCACCCCTTGGTCTATTGTATACCGTCATAGCAATCTTGAGTTGTGTTCCGGAATTAGTGATCAAGTTCCAGACTCCCTTAAGAGAGCAGCAGCGCATTTGTAGCGCCTTTGGTGTTGCAAATGTCCATAGGCGATGGTAGCCACTTTCCCACAAGTGGGCCGTCTCCCTATCTGCTGAACTCATGCAATAAAAAAAAACCACCTACATCTCCATATTAGCTAAGAGAATCGTTTAATTTATGTTGCTTGGAAAGATCGCTTTGAACGATAAGGCCGCCTATTATATTGCCTCGAAAGTATTGTAAACATGGTTTATTTTCCTAATTGTATATTTTGGTGTGCAATAAAGTGTTTTCTATCTATCCAACTGCCGGTGCTAATGCCATTTTGTTTGCGTTGCCTTGACAATATTTTTAGCAGTACATTGCAACGGCACCAACAAAAAAAATGCCGCCTAGTAGTGCCATCTTTTTGACTAGAGAATCGACTAGTCCACGTAAGCGACGTCATTTATCGAAATTAAAATTATCCTAAATGTAGACCTTCTTTTGTTAATGCTGGGGGAAAGCATTAGTGTATACCCTCGGGCCCTGGGGAATCAATGATACGTGGGACTCCCGACGGCCGGCGCTATACACAAGCTTGTGATGATAGAAGAAGTTGCAAGCACTGACCGCCAGACTACCCACTAAACCTTCAACGTCCTTCAACTTTGTATTGAGATGTATTTCAGTTCTTTCTGTAGTTTTCACAGAATTCACATTTTTTATATTCGAAATCTGCTGGTCCAAATAACTACTCTTGATATTTTTACTCTTTTTTACTTTAATTGTACAATCTCAACCCACCAATTCCACCATTAATGTTGTTTTCAAATTCTGGCTTAGAAGTATGCACCATTCAGGCAGATTTTCCGACCTAATGCGCATATGGTTCTAATTATCACCTTTTGAAGAAGAAGCAATATATTTTTTATGAAACCTGTAAGTTGAAATATCCAATGCTCGAAACACACCAATCACTCTTGGACATGGAGGACCCTACCCGTAATTCCTATAATGTCCAACGTATTAATTCATTATGTATTTTCAACTAGTATTTTATCTATACAATATTTTGTGGAAACTTTTTAGCTGTAGTAGCTTCTGATGTATTTGTATGTATTACCCATGGACGTATTACCTACATATTTTTTTGCCTTTTGTTTTTTCCCAGAGAAATGGACGGATGTTCTTACTACACCAGAAAATATTAAATTCTTTAAAGATATGATCGAATTTCGTACCGCCGAAGCGTTGAGACCGAAGGCCCTTGACGAACCTTACATGGGAATAGCTGGAAGCTTTAGGACTTTGAGTGTAGATTAATGTATTTTCATAAATTCTGGATTTATACTTATACACTGAAATCTGTTAGCAATACTGTATCTTGCCATTTACCTCCGAAATGCCGAGGCACTACATCGCACTATACAGAGTTATGTGCAGTAGTACTTCCTTATTTAATTAGAACACTAATGACAAAAACATAGGATACTGGAGAATGACCATCGCGCACTAAAGTATGTAACTCAGTCAAAATAGCACCACCTAATCTAATCATATAGAATTTCCTTCATGAATAGATTATTAGATGGTGCTATTTTTGACGTTTATTTATTCAAAACTTACACTTGAAGCAAAGTACAGTCTTCATTAATAAAAAAAATATATTTAAAAATACATGTAGATATAATTCTATACATACATAAAGCAGAGCAAAATAACATTAACATACGTACATACATAAAAACATAAATATACATTATACTTTAAGGTATAATCCTTAACAAGTCTATTGAAGAAGGATACTGATTTGGCTGGTCCCACTTCTAGTGGAAGCATGTTCCATAATATGAATACTGAAGATCCGTTATAAAACTTGGTTGTATTGAGCGATGATCTAGTCATAAGTTCACTGATGACCTGAGGAATTTCTCCTGATTCATATTGATAGAAGGAACTGGTAGAATTCGGCACGTAAGAACCTTTAACGCAAGGAACTTTGTTCTTGACAGGGGTCCCCCGCCGACCATACGATTATAAATTTTATTTTGTAACAATTAAGAGTGTGAAGAAATTTGTTTTTCAATTTTTGCGAGATTCATTAAATAGTCCACTTGGGAATAGGTACTTGCCGCCGACGGGGATCTGGGATTCATAAATTATCAGTATTTTTGTACATAGGTTTTTTTTTTAAATAAAAATAAATAATATTTTAAAGCATTTTGATATTTTATTCGAAGTAATTTAATACGAAAAAACTAATACAGATCTTGATAAGGGTTGCCAGCATATGGCTAGCTAAGATGTTGGAGACGAGTGAAATGAATGTGTATTCAGAATACTACGTTCTTTAATTAATGTTCTTGATAAAGTCGACTATAAAGTATACCTACATTCATCTATACTAATTTAAAAAGGGGAAAGATTTGTATTTTTGTATGTTTGTAAGGAATAAACTCAAAGACTACTGGACCGATTTTAAAAATTCTTTCACCATTATAATGCTAATTTATTCCTTAGTAACATAGGCTATATCTACGTTTTTATTTTGTTTGGTTGAACTTGTAACTTGTTGTTACAAAAAATAAATCAAAAGTACCTGCAATTTTAGTATTTGTGCTTTCTATCTCGCTGCTTATTTTTCAACAACTTCTTAATGTTCTCATAGTTTAAGTGAATTGTGAAAATTCTTTTGTGAGAAATAAAGTTCTTTAACCCTTATACCAAAATGTTTAAAAAATAAATATCCACCCATGCGAAGCCAGAACAGGCCACTAGTATGTTATAAAGTACTTCTGGTAATCACTTGTATTCATTTGGGATGTAAACAATAAAATAGTTTCGATTCCAGTCTACTCATGAGATGATGTTCGGGTGTATGCTCTCTTGGCAATAGAAGGTTTAATCTACTGGGAATTCCAATACTCTAATTTTAAATTAAACGCAGAAACAGACCGCAGGGTCGAGATTTCGAGATCCTATGTCGAATTTAGTACGGATTAGTTCGGCACGGGGTAACTTAAACATGTGGGACCGCGCCCTTAACTGTCCCATAAAGTGGCCTCATTTGACTTTAAGTTTGTCTTTTGAATCCGTATCGAAATTTCAGACGCGTCCTGTTGATTGTATTTGCTTGCTTTTTAAAATGAAATTTCTTTAGAATAGAGAATAATTTTCCTTATGCGTTTCAATTAATTTTAAATGAAATGATATGAAATTTATCAGCATGTAAGTATACTTACTCAATGTACAGGGTACATATAAATGACTAAAGTACAGAAAACAGTACAAATGGCGTCCTAAAGGAAACTCTGTTTCCTGCGTTAGATCTGGAGCCTTTATGGCGAGACACAGTAGGGTTCGCTTCGATCATATAATTCTTATCATTGATGACAGTACATTAATGCAATGTCTTTGTGTAGTGAAAATTTAAATGTATAAATACTATTTTATACTGTTAAATTAAGAATTACAATAAGCTAAGGAAGTTTCACTAATCCCATGTAGGACACTGGGCGTAGGATGTAGGCCTCCCTACGCGCTACGCATTCCGATCCTTTGCCTTCGTCATTCAGTATCTATCGACGACCTTACGCAGGTCGTCAGTCCGTCGGGCTGGAGTGCTGCCGACACTACATTTACTGAGACACGGTCTCCACTCCAGGACTCATCTGATCCATCGTTTAATGGTCCTGTTACAAACACGCCCGGTCTATTGGCACTTCAACTTGTTAATTTTACGTTCTATATCGGCTACTTTAAATAACAACTATTTATTTGTAATAATGGTTGAATTGTCGAAATAAATAAAAGCTGGCAGATGAACACAGAATCTAGTATGACTTTGGGTTGCACATTGGTTGACCTCCATAAGAACTGTACGAGAGAGATCCTGCCCAAACATTGTCATTCCGCTTTCATTGGTCACAGGTGGTGATACATATGATTAAGAACCCATCGACGTCAGCGTGATGCTGCTGCTTTATTTGGGGTAATATTATTACTGGAAATAGTTATTGACTGTTACAGGTAGATGTAGCGATAGATTTTATGCATAATTAGAGATGCGATATTGTTATTGATGGTAAATGACGAGAAATATTGACAGATAACGTATGTATGTACACTAATGTAGCTATTCGTTAACGGCGTTATTTTTAACGTATAGCATTATCGCTAGTGAGTTTAGCAACATTATAAATTCAGTGCATTCAATAAAATGGATGTAGGTCTATTTGGACTGATATTTATTTATTTAATGGTAATAAATAGTATATGTGATAATTTAACAGATATACGCCGTTTCGTGTCAATTTAATCAAGGCAATTTCTTAAGGCAATTTCTGGGAATAAGACATTGTTAATAACGTTAAATGTTC